>CM068829.1:35886084-37151084 GCA_028554795.2 Sinohyriopsis cumingii
CACCTGCAGCCATTCTCTGAAGGCAAGATTAATGAATAATTAATTATACAGTAATCAAATATACATATGATAATTTTTTATGTTACAATGTACAACTCAAAACTTTAGGGACAATCATTTTGAAGGCCTTTTGATATCCTAGACCGCGCCAAAAGAGTTAAACAAATCCTGGTAGAGGCCAAACGTCTTAGTGGTCATAGTGGTCAGATTTGAAATTATATGAGTGCCATAGTGTCACTCAAAAACCATTTGAATTTGAAAATTATACTTTGCATTTATTAAAATCATAGAAGTTTATAAACTCTAGTGTGTATTGCAAGTGTGTTTTCTGTCTATATCCTTATTACACATGCCAGTTTAATGCCATGTTGCCAGAATCGTTTTTATATATCTACAACCATTTTGTAATGTTATAGGACATTCGCTGAAACATTTTGAGCCAATTATAATTGTCCATATATTTGACACTTCTGCATACATTTAGCGAAGTTTCACGTGTTTTTTCATCTTTCAATATTTGCACGTGTCAAAAGTTATTTCTCAGTTTGTTTTGCCTAATCTCTTTGAAATAAAGGTTTCATTTATCAACATTACGAATATTGATACGATATGTACTTCCGTGAAACATACCTATTGCTGCTAATTACTCTAAATACTGTAGCACTGCTCATTGTAAATCTGATAACAAAAGTTCGTGTGTACGCCACAGAAATACAAGATACAACCATAAAAGACCAGTGAGACGGATTAAACAGTATTGAACATATGAACCAACACCCAATACATATATATAATCCAGCCTGAGAGGCTAGAATAATCTGTCCATGTGTGCGTATGTATGTGATGAAAGGTCTGTGTTTGTGTATCTGTGTATGTGTGTGTAATTGTTAGGTGTTACCTCACAGTCTCCTGTTTCGTGGCCACCTGTGTCCAGGATGTTATCCGCTTAAACGTGAGCGTTATCGTGAAAAGGTTGCTAACATTCGCTGGGAAGGATAGGAGGTAATACTAGTAACATGATCAGGTAAGTAGTTGTTGAGAAACATATTGTGGGTCCACTTGAACCCGGTCCTCGCCTCTACCACTATGACATACTTAGCCCGGTGCATGTTAACCACCTAAAAATTTTGTCCGCGGTGGTATTTGCATCCCCAAACACGTTACGTGTGTGATCCGGTAATGAGCGTAAAGCATATGTGTCAAACTCAAGGCCCGCGGGCCACATCAGGCCCGGCGTACAATTATATCAGGCCCGAGAGGTCTTGACCGGCGTACAATTATATCCGGCCCGAGAGAGAATTTTAGGCTATGGTGTTTCCCAATGCACACTTTGCTGAAAAATTTAGCTTACTTCGCGCCGAGTTCGCACGGCGCTTTAGTGACTTTGAAGCACAGAAAAGTAATTTCGAGCTGTTTCGTAACCCATTTGCCATAGACGTGGAAACTGCACCTGTAAATTTGCAGATGGAGCTAATAGAGCTGCAGTGTGATGGGACACTAAAGGCAAAGTACGACACTGTGGGGCCTGCACAGTTCACTCGTTTCATTCCTGAAGAGATGCCCCAGCTTCGTCTACATGTGGCTCGAACCTTGAGCATGTTTGGTAGCACATATCTGTGTGAGCAGCTGTTTTCTGTGATGAAGATTAACAAAACATCACACAGGAGTCGTGTCACTGATGAACACTTGCAGTCTATCATGAGAATCTCAATGACACAGAACATTACTCCCAACATAAATTAACTTGTAGCCAAGAAAAGATGCCAAACATCCAGCTCTGACAAATTGGCATAAGAGCGAAAATGGGTATGCCAATGATTTTTTATTATTAAAACTTTTTTCTGTTTTAATTTATATTAATGTTTAAAAAAGGTTTAATTTTCCGCTTATTGAATGTTTATCCTGTTCGGCCCGCAACCTTACGTGTGATTTGAGTTTTGGCCCGCTGAGCGATTGAGTTTGACACCCCTGGCGTAAAGTATCATTCGGATGTCATTGTCTCAAGAGCTCCAGTCGGGCCAAAATACCATCGTTTCATACATACAATGTTGTCATCGTAGAAACGTAATTCAGCAGAGTGTACTAGTTCAGCTAGGCCGGGCCCTTGTTATATTTGATAGGATTATATGGTAATCTTGGAATGACTGCTAGTATTTCACTTATGAAACATGTGTTTTTCATTGGAACATGGTAAAACATTAATATCGGTTATATGAATAACTGCGCCCAAATATATCATTATTATAAATACAAACACTTGATGGCTTGAATGAGGAAGGCTATTGACACTGCTATGCAACGGTAGGTTTATGGTGGTTCAATGTATTTTAGATAGTCATTTAATACCGTATGCCATCACTTCGCATGTGTGTGTGTGTGTGTATGTGTGTGTGTGTGTGTGTGATTTGGACCATTTTTTTAACGTAGCTTTAACAATTTTTCAGTCATATCTCTACGATGTCTGCAGTGTGGCAGTTTATAGGGATGTCTAGCACTGGGAAATCATGCTACAGACATGAAGCATGGTGTCCCACCTAGTCACATTATCCTGACACCAGGCCGACCAGTCCTAACACTGACCTCTTAATGCTGATCGTCTAGCGAGTAGCTATTAGTACCATTTTTGTAAGCCTTTGATATGACCCACGAACCCCGCTTCCGATGAGGCCACCGGAGCGGTCAGTAGTAGTAGCAGTAGTAGTAGTAGTAGCAGTATTAGTAGAAGCAGTAGTAGTAGCAATACCACATATTTTTTATTGACAAACATAATCATCATGGTTAAGAATTCCTTAATACTGAATATAGTTTACTTCTGAATAAGGTTGCTGAAGAAATCAATACAATTGTATATTCGAATTATTAAGTCTAATACATTGTGCTCTAGCCTAAACGCACTGGGATTACATTCATCATTACCTAAATGTAAACAGAAGCGAAAAAAGAAACATTGTTTCAAAGTTGGCCGGCGTAGAACAGGAAGAAGAATTCCATGAGTCTAACTTATTTCGGCTCAACAATTTATAAAAAATTCGACCATTGAATTAGATAGCCTAATTCAAATCCCTATTAATTAGTGAACCTTTTTGTCAACTATCCAAGAGAAACATCTGCGTATTACATTATTCAATGCCCAGTCAGTAGGACCACCGGAAAAGCGCACAGAAATAGTTAATTTTATTAACGACCAGAATAAACATGTCTAAAAACATTAGGCGATGAGCCCAAGTGTGCGGATCTAACTCCCACTGGTTACTCCATCATGTCGTTTCCCCGTAACTCTCGCGGAGGTAGAATTGCTGTCATCACAAAGAACTCCATTATCAAACGTCTTCACCACACCACAACATTCAATTTCGACCACACATCGTTTGAACTAGTCTAAACAACACTCACACTGGAGCAAAGGTCAGTCCATTTTCTTTGCCTATACCTCCCTCCTCGTAGTAGAAAAAAAACAAGCTTGCTGAATCTCTCTTTCTGGAGCAGCTTACGAATCTCCTGAAGTATGGAAATTCGATAGGTGGCAACCTGATTATTCTTGGAGATTTCAACTTTCACTTTGACTGTCCCGGAAACCCAAACACATCAAAAGGCATAGATTCCATTAATGTTTTCAACCTCAAACAGTAGTTAAATAACCCACCCATAAACATGGTCACATTTTAGACTGGATTCTTCATAGACCTGATGATACCAGTATACGGTCCTCCCTAGTATCCCATGACCTTGCATCAGATCACCTCTGCATTATATGCCATCTTGACGTATCAGTCCCTAACCCTCCACCTTTTTCTGCTACTAAGAGAAACCTCCGTATGATAAATAGAGCCAAACTAATGCACGACATCCAAGGAAAAAGATCATGGAAAGTTCCAGCTGCAAAGAGCTCTTCCAGATTACTAACAAGCTTCCTTCTCTCCAGTCGACCTTCCGGACATGTTTGCAAATTTCTTCCGTGACAAAGTACAAACCATTAGAGTTAAGCTTGACACCACACTTTCAATTGACTCGTCGTCACCATACAGTTGGGATACAGAATTTGAACGGCAACCATTAGCAACATTTGAACCTGTCTCTATGGATTTCGTACGTGCAATCCTGGAAGAGTGCACCAAAGTCAGGTTGAACTTGATTCAATTCCAACATCACTGCTGCTTGAGTGATTAGATCCAGTATTGCCTTTACTAACTGGTGTTATTAATACCTCTCTCTCATCCGGAGAATTCCCATCATTTTTCAAAACTGCCATTGTAAAGCCTCTGCTGAAGAAACCAACACCATAACCATAATGATTTAAATAACTATCGCAAAGTTTCTAATCTCCCATTCATATAAAAATCTTAGAAAAGGTTGTTCTATCCCAGCTTTCATCTGATCTGAATTCAAATAGTCTTTTTTAGCAATGTACAATCTGCATATCGCCCTTGCCATAGTACTGGAACTACTCTTTTAAAAGTAGTTAATGACATTCTGTCTGCGTTGCATAGCGGAAAGATTACAGTCCTCATCCTCCTTGATATGTCTGAAGCATTTGTCACAATAGACCATGATATATTAATTCACCGTCTCCAGCATGTATTTGGCATTCATGATACAGCCATACCGTGGTTCAAGTCCTACTTGGTCAACAGGACACACATTGTATCTGCAAATCGAATACACTCCAGCCCTGTTCTATTCATTATATACACTCAGTCGCTCTCAAGTGTCATAGATCATCATCCAAAGTCTCACCAGTTGTACGCTGATGACACCCAAATATACAAATCTAGCCACCAAACTGAAGTTGATGCTACCATCCAAGGTGTAGACAGGTGCATTTCTGATGTGAAATCATGGATGACATGTAACAAGCTGCAGATGAATGATGACAAAAATGAGGCCATTCTGAGCACAACACAAAGACTTTCTCATTCACATCCTTTACCTCAAACAATAAATGTCAGCAACACCAACATTAAGTTCACACAGTCAGTACGAAACCTAGGTGTTACTCTGGACAGCACTCTCACACTGCACCAACATGTCATGAACATATGCAAGGCTGCATATTTTGAGCTGAGAAGTATCAGCTCAATTCGCAAATATCTTTCAGTTGATGCCATTAAAATACTTGTGTGTTCATTAGTACGTTCAAGACTGGACTATCGTAACTCAATTAGGTCTGGTTCATCTCAATATCTGCTCCAAACAACTTCATAAAGTTCAAAACATAGCTGCTCGGATCATGCTTAAGAGTACCACGATCGGAGAAAGAGAGAAGTTACCAGAAATATTAGGTACGTAACCACTCCTTTTAGAGAAAAAGAAGATTAATACTTTCCTCACTTTAAAAAAAAATGCTGAAAGCGCGAAAGGTCTTCAGCATTGAACTTTATTACTACAAAGTGTACTTATTGGCCAAGTGTACTCTTCACTGTTGGTACAACACAGTTCTGATTATTAAAAAATGATTTTGAAGGGTTATCAGTCTGAGGCATACAGACAGCGGTTTTAAGAATTATAGAAAAGAGACAAACTAATGTCAAATATGCAAGGGAAAAGGAACAACTATTCGAGGAGCTCAGCCAAGAAGATTGATCAATATTACGATAACCTCAGATATCTTCTATTAATTAAAGAGGTAAAGAACAGCGTCCATAGGGATGCCAAGACCTATCTTGATGAGCGACAAAAAGGTCGAAACTTTTCAAATGTTGCTCGCACAACTGATGATTCTTCTTTGGTTCACAAAGTTTCACTTGTCAATGAGTCTTCGTTTTAACAGCTGTTTGGTAAAAATAACAATATCTGTCTCATACGAGTATTTCCAAATCTCAGTCTGACATACATTTGTAGAAATCAAACTAAAAATAAAGATGATCAGAAATCCTTATCTCTTCATATGTTCAGCTCTTGCAAGGATAAAGCTTATACTAGTTTTGATAACTACAGGCTGATAAATAAGTAACAGAATAAAGACTATTTCAAATGTTCTTATTTCGAAAAGGTCTTGGTTAAGGTCCTGTTAAAACAAACCCTACACTGGTAAAGTAAAATAACTAGTCGGATTGTATGTCGGAGAATTATAAATCATTCATGTCGAAAGGTTCTATATCATTTATTGACGAGTCTCCCAAGCTTGTCCCATTTAAAATATTGAGTATATGGAAGCTTTTCATAGTCCACAGTCTCTTTTGTTCGGTAATTTACTTTTGTCTGAGGGGGCGCCAAGTTGCCGGGTGGTCTAAAGTGCTCACCGTTACGGATCACTGCCATCTCACCTCTGGCTGCGTGGGTTCGAGTGGCGGGTTCGGCATATGTGAGTATGTGAGAAAGCTTGGCAGTAGCTTCTCGTGGGTCGGTAGTTCTTTATGGGTTTTTTCCGGGTTGTTCCTCCACCATTAATACTGGCCGCCACGTATAGTCTATCTTGTGCTGAAAAATGGAGCAGCAGAGAGGCGAACAGACTCTAATTGACTCACCCTCGAATTGCAAAAATAAGCCTTCCTGAAAATCGCAACAAAAAGATCGCAAAAAGAGATCGTGGTGACTGGTGCCGAGACAACACCCTCGCTGTTGCTATCAATTAAAATCGTTGTTATATCAAATCATGGCCAACATTGGCGAAGCGTATACCACCAGACTAGCTCGAGAACGAGAAGAAGCAATAAAAAAGTATATAGCACTAAGAGATGAAGTTAAGGAAAAACTACAAGCAAGACAGGAATCTTAAGCTGAGTACGCAGAAGGTACATAACAATTATTTACTGAGGAGGGTCTTCTTCCAGTACTAAAACGAACAGAACAAATTTTACCGGAACTTCCAACTAAAATAGCCGCCGCACAACCTCAGCCTGAAGGTGCTATTGGTGGAAGACCAAAGGAGAAAAAGGGAATTATTTTAAAGAAAACTTTACTGACAATTGTCTAAAAGTAATATAAAAACAGAATTTTGATGATATGCATGATATAGCCGCTTTTGGTAATTTTGCTGCTTCAAGTTATCATTCAAGAAAAGATTTTTTAAAACCCGAATACGTTAAAGGAGTAACTAATAAAGTATGGTGGGATTGGTTGTTTAAAATAAGACGAAATGCTGATCGTATTGAGGTGCAAGAAATAGAGTATAAAGGTTTTTGGATAGGATTAAACCAATATGATGGATAAATAAAAAATCAACAAAATGAAATAGAGCAAGAAGAAAGAGAAAAACAAAAACGTCAACGAGAACGGAGACTAAGAAAAAGAAAACAAAAAGAAAAAGAAGAACAAAAAATAAAAAAATAAAAAAGTAATATAAAAATATGCACCGACAACTTCCCAAGCAAAATATTTCCATTCCTTCACTTCCTCCACCTTCGCAACAACTTCCTCCACCTCCGCAACAGGAAGAAGTATCGACTGAAGATTATTATAAACTACTATATGGAGAACCTACAAAAGAAGAATTTTACGATGCACCTACTGGAAGTGGATTTACAGGAAGTTATCTTGTTACTTGTCCTAACAACATCATCAATGACGTGCAACGACTAGAAGTTCTCATAGAAGGAAAACGAGCTGGTAATAATTCTCCGGAAATAATCAATGATGCAGCTGATATTGGTCGACGATTATTTCAAGGCGGTATCATGGATATTAATGCTTATCGATCTCTTATTGATGAAATCGTGGACGGCTACTACAGCGATTAAACGAATAACTAACAAATAAGATGATTATACACAACAACGGTCACCGCAGACCCGAGATTGCCAGTGTAGTAAATTCACTATTACCCGTTTACAGCGCGTATTACGGGCATGGACTCGGCGATGTTGTTCGGAGATCATTTACAAGGATAGCCCTCAAAGCAGCACCAACCGCAAAACAATTATCAATGCAAGTCATCAACGTTATTCGTGAAAAATCTACGGGTGCAATCAGCGACGTTGCGGGTAAAGGGTTCACGACAATCAAACACATAATAGCACGATTAATACGCAGACGAAAGGTGGTTCAGCAACAACCAGTAAAATTGCCAAGCACCTAAGTTATGCCCACAAATAAATCAAGCCGCAAATCAAAACCTAGCAGACTTGGTAAGACAAGGAGAACCTAGCGAAACAAACGCAAATTTTATTTCTGGAAGTGGTCTTCGTAGGTTTGCGCGATAACCATTTGGAAAAACGACAATACAATACGATGTTCAAAAGCATATCCGACACCGCATTCAATATGGATGATCTAATTCACAAAGATGAATCCGTGCGTGATTATCAATTTTATTCTACCGACGTACGTGTACCGAATGCACGAGAAAGAATTGAATTGCAAGTTCATGATACAATTAGATATTTTCTACCCTCCGATGCGTTTATTGAAGTAGAAAGTGAGTTTGTAACAGATGTTGTTGACAATACACCATACAACGCTAATGTAATAGTTGGTTTTGTTAATAATGGTATTATGGCGTTATTTGACAGCGCCACCTACATGATTGATGGAAAAAACATAGCGACAATTCAAAAGGACGTTGACGTTGCCACAACAATGGTAGGGTTAGCAAGATACTCCGACGATTATTCAAGATCAGCTGGTCCGACGATGACGTTTTACAAAGATAACTCTGATCATCCTGATTACAGGCAATTTCTTCGAGTACAAGTACCACGAGATACCGCGGTTGCCCCACAACCACCTGGAGCGATAAATAGACCCGCTGCTGAATGTTTGATGCTACAAAGCACCAACGACGATTACAATTTTGGATTTGCTACGCGTAAAAAACGTGCTAAAAGGTAACCGTAGAAGATTTTCATGCGCGATTCCACTGTCACATATCTTTGGATTTTGCAGAAATGTCAGAAAAGTTATATTTGGAGCGAAACACGCAGTTGTGCTTGTACGAAAAGGTAACGACTATGATGCTATTTGGCGTGCTGGTGGAGCCGCTGCTGGTAAGGTGAACCTGTTTAAACTTTCGCTGTGGATGCCAGTAATGACTCCATCGATCGCTGAAGAAGAACGATTGCTCTTTTTCATGAACACAGGCGGGAAGTCATTGCTGTCCACGGATGGCATTCAGAGTAATATTACCGGAGTATATACGTGGCAAATAGCAACTCAGCAAGGTGTTTCTGCACCAAGACACATATTTGTTGCGCTGCAAACTACTGATCGGCTGGGTAGTAAAGAACGCAGTCACATAATATTTGTCCCCATACCGAGCCAGTGAGGTTTCATTACGAATAAACGGAAAACAAGAACCATCCGAGGATATAATCTTAAATTTTGAAAATGATAGTTTTGCGCGCGCGTATCATCGATTGATGTCGTATATGGGACGTGATCAAAAAATAGACACTGGTTTACACATCTCACAGATGGATTTTACAGCACTGTATCCGATCTATTACTTTTCACTGGAACATCTTGATTTACTCAGACAATCTGTCGTTGATATACACTCCAGAGCTAGAGTAAATCCAGGTGGTGTTAATTACAGAGGAATCGCGTTTATACTTAGCGACAAGGCAATGTTGCTTGAAGGCACTGGTGGTCGAACGAAACTCGTTGATGCACCAGTGGAAAATATGTAACGATTATAAAAAAACGAGTATTTTATAAATGTCGTCATACCATCACTTTAGTGTTAGTCTGACCTGTGGTCAGATTAAAAACCAATCCGCGTCAGTGAAAAAAAAACAGGAACCACAATAACGCTAAAGCACAATCAAATCACAGGCGGCTAAAATAAACTGTCGTCGACAGCTGTCAACATAAACACCTCGATAAAGCCAGACAAACCAAAACCGGAATACGACTTAAACTTTCCACTGGTGCATTCAGCGACACCGCTAAGACCGTAGGTATATTTCCGTTACTCGCGGAAATATCAGCGCTGATAGCCGCTGCAGCCTCAGCCGTTGTAAAAGCGGCCGCGGGAGGTGCTGTTGGAACCGCTGACGAATGGCATTAAAAAAGGCGATGGGATAGGGCTTAAGGCTTCCAGGAACTCAGCTCCGAGGAATGGGTCTGAGACTTCCAGGAACACTGTGTTAGTTTCAACCGATGTCAAATTTTGACTTACTTGATGCTGCAAAGCAACTAAAAATAAAAGATTTTAGAGGTGTTTTTATGCGCGATCAGTTACAGCAGCGACCAAACAACATCGAGACGGGTATTATTAATCTTGAAAATAGGACCGGTGTAAGAACTCATTTGGTAGCATACGTAATTGATCCCCGTGGATTGTTTATTTTGACCAGTACGGGTTAGCTCCACAGCAGGAATTTATGCACTATGCCTCTGCGTAAAAGTCGGACACAGAGTGCCAATCAGGTACTCAACGCTACCAACACTAACATTAACCGATCCACCAATATGCGGCCGTGAAGCAATTTCTGTACCTGACGCTGTATCAAAGACGCCATCGTTGCCACCTCACAAAGTCCTATTTAATTATACAAGTCAACAGTTTGAAAAATCATTGATTTTGATCAGAAAGAAAAGAATAATGGTAAATATTATAAAAATTATGTAGCCGTTAACTACAGCACCGTATATGGCAAATTATCCACGTTGCGGGCCGAGTATGATGTTCATGTAAGTGCGTTTAAAAATCTCCGTAGAAACTTTATAAAACTCAATGAAATCGCAGATGATTTCTTTGGCATTCCGTTGACCGCTGACGTGAAACTCTCTGATGTCAAGACGAACATTGAAAAGATTAAAAAATAAAATCACTAGACGATGTCATAAGTGGAATTCCTGATATCGTTTGCAAAATTAATCTGATTAAAATTCCCCACAAGCAGATCATCAATAACGTATACACAGTGTCTTCGGGATTCTCAACATGGTCACAGCAGAATAATAATATCAAACGCACCGCGGAAGTCACTGGTGTGTACAGGTTGTCTGTGTTCAGCGCTGAAACATTTAGTATATGCACTTCATATCTCTGGCGTCATTCAACGGGTAAATTTTCTGGGGTTGTGTCTGTTGTATTAAATAGTGGGAAAGTAAGAAACATTTATACTGGAAGCAGCTGATAAGAAATTAACTGCAACATCTTACTGGTGGTGTCTGGAATTTATTGCCGAAACGCCTCGATTGGTTACTGTGTAAAATATAATGGACGTTCAAAAATTTAGATATGATCAAGTACATGAATGGCAAACAGCGGTGAAAACCATAGCTGACAATTATACAACGAAAGTAAAAACATACCGAGGACGTGTAGTTGCCATCGATGTCATTGTATAATCGGTTATCTACACTTGTTGCGTCCACTGGCGTAGTGTTATCAGCGCGAACACCATTAACGGTAGCAGTAGCAACGATATGTGTTTCATCATCAACAACAATTGCTGATGTTTTTAATATTACCGCGAAAAAGATATCCACGTGCACGAGTACACAATTGCATGATTACTCTGTGCGATTACACACGGCAACAAACGCGTACTCTAAATTGTCGTCGCTGATATCATCAAGCCTTGACGATACGACAATATCAGATTCTGAATTTGATATGATGGTTAAGACATAAATATTAAAACGGAGAGTATACACATTGCATGCCTTTAAAAGATGTGAACATGTTAGTGCGTTTATAGTATTCTGAAAAATGATAAGTTTATTTTGACAGAATCAAGCGACATGAATTATGTCTGAAAATAAATCATTCTTTCTTTGACTGAATTTGATCAAAATCTGGAGAAAAATAATGTTGTATATTCGCTAAATTTGAGTCTTTCACTGCGGAAGGTTACAAATGTTGTATAAACGCTTAATTTTGGTCTTTCATTGAAGATGGCTACAAATGAAATTAAAACTATATATAAATGGATATAGGGATTGGGATGAAGGGGCTTAAAATACTAACATTTTTACAAGAGGACCCTTAGTCCTACAATGTACGAAAACAACCCTAATAGTTACAAGGTTGGGGTAGGGATGGGGGTAGGGATGGGTCGGAGATAGATCCCGCCCTTCCACCATCGTCACAGTCAATGTTGATGTTTTTCTTCGTTTGACCCTTGTGCACCCATTACTATAACCGTTTATCAACATTCTTAATTTCCCTTGTAAGTAGCTACTCTATGTAGACTAACCTGTCAATGAACACGAAGATTGATTTAAAGAAATGAAAATCGGTTACTCACAGGTCTAGACAATACTGAATCGATCCAGTTACATTAAATTCGTCTATGAAAATATCAAATCTACGATTCATTTCTATGTCAAGCAAAACAACACATACTTTGCTTTTACTAAAATTAAAGTTCAAGGCCCGACCTTGTTTGCGACTTAATGAATTTTACAATTAGAAATGACCCTCATTCAAGGCATTTTATTGTGGTATAGGTCAGGTGAAAGTTTGTATATAAGGACTAGGTAAGCAATTAGTCATTCTTATTTTAATATAAACCTATGGAAACATTTTTAGTTGTGTTCAGTTATAATTTAAGATGAATTATTTATTCAAATTATACACTGCAATTATAAAATGCTTATTGACATTTTGAGCTAAAACGGTGTTTTGGAACTATTGAGGACTTTATCAAAAACTTTCTGGATTATTTCATCAGAGTACATCTACAAGTTCCGCCCACCAATGACCATCAAGCAGACGTTCGACATTCATTGTTGTTTGTTTTATTTTCCATTAGGAGGTTGTCCAGTCTCAGGCTATATCTTCCTTTGCATTACATTCTTTTTACAATTATTATGAAATGAAGGCAAAAACTTTTGTTTATTCTAAATTATTGACTTCGGGTTTTATACTGGTGCATCCAGCTATTGCAATTAAGCTTTACAAATTATATACTTACCTTTATTCTAAACATATATATTTGGAGAAATAAAGACATAATTATTTATTTTGTATTCTCTCGTGACGACCTCATGGTACAATTATATTGAGTGGAAAATGAGTGAAGCTGCCATTATCTACATCTGTTGGACGTAATACAATTTTTTCTTCTTGGCGAAATTAGATTATCGTGCAATCTTACGTCAAACCGGAGAAGATTCATATAAATCTGAGGAACAAATAGGCTTGTGGTAAAAGCATTCAGGGTAATAAATTTCATTTGTAGGAAAAATGCAGAATGGTAGCTCAACTCTATTTGGATGAGGTGTACGATCCACAGTTTTTTTTTATAAATATTTTTTGTTATCAAGGAAGGAACGCCAGTGACCTACCTAAACATGGGGTGGGTGGGGTGTATGAAGACAACTCAGTAACAATAAGCCTTGTTTTTACTTCACGTGTCAGGAGTAACGTTGGGCGATAGACTGCGCATGCGTTCATCATCTGCAGTCAACAAAAGTCATCAACCTCTGCTTGTAAGTCACATTCTATTATTATGTCCTTACTGGAATTCTTACACCACGCTATAATAATTTATGACACAAATATCAGATTTTTTTTCTTCCTGATAAGCGACTAAACAGATTCCCAAATTTTGTTTCATGAGTTAATAATATATTTTATATAACGTATATCAGCTGTAACATAGGCTACCAATTAATTATCGCTCCATGTTCGTCTAACCGTGGTTTCGTTTTTGTGCATTTACGCTATTTTTCAGCACATTAAAAGCACATACATGGCAACCAGTATAACTTGTGGAGGGTTATCTTGGAAACCCCGGTAAGAGCCACAGACCCACTGGAAGCTGCTGGCAAGCCTTTGCACATACCCATATTTGTCAAACCAGAGACTCGAAGGAACGAGAACAGCGGTGTGATGCAAGTGGTTTTGCGAATAACATTCAATGAAAGGTAGACTGATGATGGCAGAATAGTTAGAAACGTGTGCAACAATATAACGATGGTCTAATTTCAAGTGAAAAGCGACTGTACGTTTTTTTATACTGGGGGTGGGTGGGTCCGGAATATATATCTGACATGTATTAATATATTCCCACCATGTCGGCCAATTCTACGCGTCGGGTAATTCTGCACAACTATACATCATTTCTGTTAACATTGCATCACGTGTTATGTTTGGTGGAAAATCCAATTTGTATCAAGAAAGAACGAACGTCCTTTAATTAAGGAAAGTGATATTCATAAAATGTACAAACATATTTCACATTTTCTCTGTTTCTAAATTCTTTAGTAATTTTTTTCTCCCATAAAGAGACACATTACCTATTCATTGATGTTTCTCTTCAACATAATAGCTTTTTCGATAAAATGTAGAACTTTTATTTAATTTGTTTTGCAAGATCGGTTATGTTTACCTAATATCTCTTGCCATTTAGTGGCATTGTTACGATGAATTTTGTAAACCAGCTACAAACTGAACCTAATTACGTCACTGAAATGCTGACAGAAAAAGTCCACAGTAATGTATTTCATTTTCATAGCCCGATGCATATCTTTTCAAAGCTATGCGAAGGATAGGCCGATATATCGCGAGTCATGAAAACAATGGGTGGGGGACGGGGCGGGGAAACGCTTGTGTCCAAAAAATAATATTATTTTGAACAAAATATTCTGGTAACAATTCCCTTTTTTCAAGTGGTAAGCATTGCAGTTTTATCAATATATCGAAATTGGAATGAGTATATATATATATATATATATATATATATATATATATATATATATATATATATATATATGATTTTCTCTCACAGTAGTTATTACCTTTTGTCAATGAGGTTCTGGTACGGGTAGATGCTGTCTTCACACGTCAATACATTCTCCAGGAAACAAAAGAAACATGGTGAGTCTAGTCTGATGACTACTGTCTAGCAGATGGAATAGTATACGCTGAAACTAGTGTTTTATGAATAAGGTAACCAGTCTGATGACTACTGTCAAACACATGGAATATTATGCACTGAAACTAGTGTTTTATGAATGGGGAAACCCGTCTGATTACTACTGTCTAGCAGATGGAATAGTACACACTGAATCTAGTGTTTTATAAACAGGGAAACCGGTCTGACGGATACTGTCTAGCAGATGGAATATTACACACTGAAACTAATGTTTTATGAATAGGGTAATCAGTCTGACGACTACTGTTTAGCAGATGGATAATAGCATACATAGTAATGGCCTCCAAATCTTCAATCATTTAATTGAAGAGACTTTCAACTCTTAAATATTATTTCATTTCCCAACTTTAGTACGTTTATACCGTGCGACATGACCATCATTTGTGTATTGTCATACTCGCAACGCAATATATATGTGACTTTCCAGACGTAGTAAGGATATTGATGCAATTTAATATCGCATAAATTACATAGATGCCCATGCGTATCGATAATTCGGTGCACCTTCAGTCACTACAGCTAAACGCTCTTTCTTTACGGTTTGAGAACTCAGTGTTAGGCATAAGACTAGAATAATTTGTTTTAAATAATATAAATATAGACATTAAAATCTGTATTGTAGTTATGTAATTATTTAAGGATGTGATACGTTCAGCAGGGCCGGAACAGGTCAAGTGTTCTTTCTTTTGTTTATTACCAAAATTTCAAAAGGGCCCCGATATTTCGCCAAAAGGGCACCAAAGCAAAAGTCTGTGTCTATTTACTCGAGGTGAGCAAAATACCCAATAAATATGCTAAAGAACAAAATGATGGTCGCATTCCAACTGACAAGTGACTGTACGTGTGTTTATGTATTTTTATTAAATTGCTTTTAGCCGGGCGGGGGGGGGGGCGGAAACCCAGGAACCCCTTCCCCGAACCGGCCCTGGTTAGTAGTTACGTTTCGGTCTTAACTACAATAGAGACGAAGATGTAATTTTGACCTCGTTCGAATATAGGATTATTTCTAAAGACACAAAAGTAAAAGATGTCCGATATAATTACATCAAAGATCACCATTCTTTCTCAATAGATGCAACATCGCCTTTTCTTTCAATAGTAGTTAGCATAATTTTCGTCATTAACAAATAAAACAACACATCTACAGTTTTGTTCATGCAAAAAGTGTGAATCTGACAAATAACTATGTTAACTCATGATTCTAACAATTCTTTTGCTTGTTATGTATGTCTCGACAGATTTTGACTCTACATATTTTCCTTCTGATGCATGCTGATGTTTCTTATGCTTTCCTTGAACCATTTTTTTACAACGAGATCGTCATTTCCCATACCGTGCAGTCGAAATCATTCATAAACCTTTTCCTCATTAGATTAATTATCGTATAACATGCAGTAATAATTACATAATCCGTGCACCTGTTGTTATTAGAGAAAATGAATTCGTAAGTGACAGTACAGTTGCATGTTGTGTTCTACATTAAATATACGGTGTTATGCATTTCGTTCTTTCTTGTCTCAATTCCAATTAGATTTTGGCTAATTTATCGTCCAAGAGGTTCTGAATATGTAAGATGTGCGTTTTAAAGTTTTGCTGTTTCGATTCATAGCTGTAGATAGTTTCCTGGTTGACCATTATCATCAACTGTAGCAAGTCATCTTTTCAACTAAATCTTTTCATTATTATCCAGAAGCTATGTGACAACATTAGGGAATCCTATATCCTTATTTTCAATTGTTGTTCTCTCTTGCTGTAAGCTCATTCACAAATAGCTTGCATGGAAGAAGAACTGTACTTCAGTATTCGACGAAATATAATACATTTCCTTGCAACTATTGTTGTCGAAGGTATGGAATTTCCACTCAGTAGTCAAAGAAATGCCTATCGAAGAGGAGGAGAAGAAGGAGGAGGAGTATGGGAAGAAAAGAGATGATGATAATTATGCGCATCATAATCATTATTATTGTCAATGGCTTCATCGCGTCATTATAATTATAATTAGTTTCTCGAGCGCAGCAGTGTTTTGTACAATAACTATTTTTTGGTCGTGGGTGTTAATTCGCAATTATTGTAAATATTGTCAATATACTGAATTAGCTTTGATAGTTCGTTTTCGTGAAGTGTTGCTGTGCATTAAAAATCCAAACCAAACCAAACCATTATTTTAAATTCATACTAATCGTAGAGTGCATTAGTTTCTTCGTTGCCTAATCCGTTTGGCAGACATGTAAAGTTAATATGTGCTATAATATAAGTCTAAGAAATAAGTCAGCAAAACCATTTATCACTCTGTTTAACAGCAGATGGTGGGCCGATATACAGCCATTAACCTTAAAATGTGCAAGGCTGAATAGGTAGATAATTAAACGATCACTGCATACAGGGAGAAACGTATTACCCATTTTTATCTCAAATTAATTAGATGTTTCTGCTATGCAATAGAACAAACACCTTAATAGTTTTTGTGCAATGTAGAGATGTGTTTTGAACGTTAAATATAAACTCTTAGTTAGACTTGTATACAGATGATGAAAATAAAATCAAACAATTTATTTGTAATATTTATTAAGAGCTGAACATGTTTACCGTTAAAATGGCGTACGGCAGACGACATATAAAATACACCATGGAGAGACTGTAATCATTTCTAGGAATCAATCCTACAATATTGAAAAGTCAGTTTCAGATTCTCCTCTGCTATGGAGTATGATGTGTAGGAGAAACATAGTATATGTTGTAATTTGTACCGTAAATATTTAAGACAATAAAACGTTCCCCACTATTTCTATAGTACTGCTATTAATACTATACCAAACAGTCATGCATGAAAAGTATACAAATGCTTATAGAGCAAACAATTTCAAGTACCATACATGAAAGATTGTTATACCTTCGGTTAAAGAAAACAAAAAAAAAAAAAAACAACATATTGTACCGAAGGAAAAAAGTGATATACATTTTTCATAAGAATTACGCCTAAAGCATAATGTTTTTTATAGAGTAAAAAACTGCGCAAGACATTTGAATGTAGGTAAAAGAAAATGCGATGACTGGTAGAAATTCTGATTCACTTTAGAAATCCCGCCATATTCAATAAAGAAATGCCGGTCAATGTGAGCAGTTCTGATTCGACGCGGGAACAATCACAACAAAATATATTAGATAAAATATAGCTTAGATCAATTAAAATATTGCTACTAGTATGTGAACCTAATTTTACAATATAATATAATATGATATAATATATTATAATATAATATAATATAATATACTATACTATACTATACTATACTATACTATAATATAATATAATATAATATAATATAATATAATATAATATGACATAATGTAATGTAATGTAATGTGATGTGATGTGATGCGATGTGCTGTGATATGATATGATATGATATGATATGATATGATATAATCAAAGAAAGGAAACATCAGAATATATACAGAATGGCGGTGATCAAAAATATGGCTGCCAGTAATACTAGTAGTGTCGATCTGACTGGAGAGGTAGAGGTAATTTAATTTGGAGGCGCTCGCGGGTTATAATCACACAAAGCTCACCACAGGCTCTCACGAGTAAATAATACACTCTTGTGTCATGCTAGGGTAAAATCATCGTGTATAGGAAGGTTTTTTTTCTTGGAGGAGTAAATGTTATATAAAACCCTATTATCATACTACATTATTTCGAGAAGTCCCGAGGTATCGTTCTGATAGCAAAGTCTAATGAATTTTAGAAATTCGATACCGACCATCGTACTTTTGAGGTTTTGAGACCGTACACAGAACCACCGACCCAAGCTGGAAGTTTTATCACATACCCACCCTGATATAGGTGAGATGTCAGTGATCTGCAAAGGCGACAGCCTTAAACCAATCGGCCACCTTGAACCCCTTATACCTAAAGATCAACAACATTTACATATAATACTATTGAATGTTTGAAACGTCAGTGTGTTTTATTTAAACTCTTATGTATTGAATATACCTTCCATAGCGCAAACAACCATAGGCCATAATTTAAACAGCTGAAACAATGAGAGAGAGAGAGAGAGAGAGAGAGAGAGAGAGAGAGATGGATATTTTAATGTTTCGTTACTGGTATAATAAAAACAACACGCCTGCACAAAGTTAACTGTGCAATTTAATCCCAGAAGCGAGTCCAGAAATGAATCCTTTATTGCATGGTGCGTCCAGTCATGTCCTGTATGCGCTCAGAAGGTGCAATTTATTCAGTATAAACAGTTTTTAAAAAACAAAAGGCGTTTCTTGCCACGGTTTTTAATATATCAATTGTGATTACAACGAGGCGTTATCTAAATGAAAATGTTGCATCGATCCTTACATCTTTCCTGATGAAAAAGAAAGTTTTGTTCAATCTCAGGATTGTTTTCTGAGTATGTCATCCATGTGAAAGTAGAATATAGTTTTCATTGTTAACTTAAAGGTTCTAAAACGTGTAAACATACATGAATTATTCTCTAGTTATCTAACGGTTGCATATTATTCGCGTTATAAAATGACGTATACGCGCCTTTCTTTCTTGGCATCCGTCCGTCTACGAGAGACGATGGCATAGCTCCAAAGTAACCGACGCCGTACGACGACGCTGGAGTGTCCTCTCCAGTGGAGCTATGAAGCCTGGGCAGGGTGGTATGGAGAATCAGCTGTTGCCCATGCAGCAGATCCCCCCTCTCCACGCAGCTGGTGTGCCCAAGGGAACGACGAATGCCGATACAGCTTGGCACCAACGGCGTCGCAGGAGTTGCCGGAATGACGTTGAAGTCAATGTCATACCGCCTTAGGGACTCCATCTCCGGATTTTCTGTCGGGCTTTACTCCCTTAGCCTTTCCCATGAGTGGGTATAGCCACAAGGCAGCAGAGGTTTGGAATCGGAGTTTTCCTTCTCCTAGATGAGCTACCATCCAAGGTTTACGAGTCCCATCTACCCGAAGCAACTGGTTTTAAGGCGCCAGTGGGCCACCTTCACCCCTTCTCCTGTTAGTAGAAAACATGGTCTGCCGGGCTTCAAATCTAAGCCACTCGTGAAGGCCAGGAGCTGGATTTTAGTTGACAGAGGCAGTAAGAGACGCAGGCCGTATGGGGCATTTTAGAGGATTGGGGCGCTTGTCTCCCACTCCCACCCCGGGCAATGTCAACCTTAGACCACATACGCGCCTAGGACTGTTGCATTGTATGTTATCGATGTAATACTAAGATACAGATGTCTAAAGCTATTGTATGATATGTTACCCATGTAATACTAGGATATATGAACGCCTAGGACTATTGTATTGTATGTTATCCATTAATATTTTGCTGATAGCTGCTGGGACATATTATATCACACGTGGTGCTGATTGATTTGCTGACACTAAATAACTGGGGAAGCTAGAGTATTGTTACCAGGTCAATGCACGGGCTTATTGAGCTCAAATACAGAACTACAACCGGGGAATTCATGACCTCTATATACAGTATCAAGAATTATCACAAATAATGACCACTTGATAACAGCTGTGATCCAAGGATAAAATATCCATATTAAAAATTGTCATTCGTGAAGTTCAACTAAGGGGTTAGGGTTGGGGTGAGGCTAAAGGATCAAAGCGGATATTGTGTGTCGCTTCAGTACAACATATATGTCTATATTGTAAGAGAAATGTTTCAGTACAACATATATGCCTATATTGTAAGAAATGCTTCAGTACAACATATATGCCTATATTGTAAGAGAGATGCTTCAGTACAACATATATGCCTACATTGTAAGAGAGATGCTTCAGTACAACATATATGCCTATATTGTAAGAGAGATGCTTCAGTACAACATATATGCCTATATTGTAAGAGAAATATGCAGAAAACACAGGAGATGAATATGTTGCAAATTCATGAAAGCTTCACATAAGTAGATCATTATGTATCCATCATATTGTTTGACAGACATTTTGTCCAATGCTGAAAGAAACATTTTGTTACATTTCCGAACATTTGCTAAGATAAGATCCTATAATATGAATGCAAGAAATGAATAAAGGTTAGCTTATGGCGAAATCCCTAGAACTGCAATATTTTTTTATGATAACAGCCTTCAGAAAATGTTTGTAAAAAAAAATTCCCCTTTTTTTTCTACCAAATGTCATTTTGAAGAATTGTCGTGCACCGGTTTTATACATACTTATCATCAAAATCTCTCTCTCTCCCTCTCTCTGCATATATATATATATATATATATATATATATATATATATATATATATATATATATATATATATATATATATATATATGTATATATATATATTCTACAAATAAAAACACGCAACTCATATTGTAATATCAGTTGTCTTTCCTTTCTAATCGGGCGGATAAGCATGTTGTTTTTAATAGCAAAGTTCAGGTTCTCGATTGTTCAGCAATCTTTCCACTGACCACCTGAATGGAGATCACGGATCACATGTGGTCTGTGTACCACCGTCTGAAAACCTCGGCTCTATACGAGCGAATGTACAAAACTTTATCAACAAGCAAGTCAGTAGTCTATAATGGTCAATTTAGAACATGATAAATTATTGACAAGGTGAAAATAATTGGCATAGCAGATGACATTTTAGATAATTTTACCAAGGACGCTTCGAACGAAAAGAAAAGAACCACCCAAATAATCTTTTATGAACAGAATGATGTTAGACGTCCATGAAATAATATGGCGTTTATACCTATTTTAAACCTTGAAACTAAGTGATATCAATCCTTTTGAATTCACTGTTTGACCAGTCCTTTTGAATTCACTGTTTGACCAGTCCTTTTGAATTCACTATTTAAAGTTTTAGGTCTGCTTACAAAATCACGGTGAGGAATATTTTCATCAAGTAGTAGCTCGTCGTTAATAAAAAAATAAAAAATAAATAAATAAATGCAATAATCAAATATTTACAACTTTAAACAGTAGGATAAAATTCATTAGTGAAAAGTATGTTACTAAACTGAAATTTTACGCGAAATAGAAAAAGCATCCTCAAAAACTGTCCAGCAATTTTGGAGTATTGCTAGGACTCGAAGATGTGCATTCAGTTTAGTGTTGTATTTGGATTTTCGGTGTTCACCCTAGTTTAGCATTGATGGAAATATTTCACGTTTGAAATAGTGAAAGACGCGCCTCCGATATTTGATGGGTATTGGATATTATTTAGCGGTTGGATGATATACCGCGTTATTGGAAATCATTTGGAGTAAGGGACGTTACGCAATGATAATACTAATGGAAAATAAATCGCATTATCAAAGTCACCTCCCTTGGTCTCGTTTTATATATATATATATATATATATATATATATATATATATATATATATATATATATATATATATATATATATATATATATATTCTTTATCCGTATTTTTTAAATTAAGAGAAATTAATTTTATACAAGAAAATTAATGTGATACTACTAGCTGCAGTTTGTGCAGTTATATGTAAGTTATTTGAGAGACAGACAGACAGACAGACAGACAGAGACAGAGAGACCGGTGGTCATCTATGCTGTGATTAGGAACTGGATTAGTCATACTTCCCGCTTGTAAGAAAACGTTTGCTGGTGCCAGGGCATGCTTTGGAATTATATCAGGATAAAAACAGTGTCGGATTATCCTATTAGCAACAGTAGCAGATGCTACGATCCCCGCGCTGTTATGTGTTTTAATATGTATGTGTTTTTAAAATTTATTTAGGGCCCTTTTATAACATATGCTACAGTATGCTACGGGCCCCGCACTAGCTTAATCCGCCATTAGATAAAAGAGATATATTCCTATTGCACAGAGGACTGACTGTAGGTTACCAGATGATTAAGTCCTACACGCTATTTCACATATACACCAGTGAAGACCTTAGCTATTGCGGCATTCAGAGTTATGTATTCTCTGAAAAATCTCAAGCAACCAACAACAAGGGGCTGCAGGAGATGGCTTGTGTGGGCTGGGAGGATGTGAATAATGATGTTGTATTTCTTTGCATATACTAGGAGTCACACAATGATATATAGTTTGTGCCCATCTAGAAGAAAAAGGAGTGGTTCATCTCCTGTTGCTGGTGCAAAACTGTTACGCATATCTATATTGTGTGGTTGATTTTTTTCTGATTGTAACGTGTGTTGTAACGTGTGTTGTTGTGAACAATATTACATAGTTTCCATGATTGTGGGTTGCATTTCAAATTTTGTAAATATGTTTGCGTTGCCTTTTTGACCTTGGAAGTTTCCAGAAGTGGCCTTGCTCACGAGTTTGATGAGAAAATGATATTCATCCTGGTTCACTTACTGTGTGTCGGTTTTTATATAAAGGCAGTGATACACATAATTATCTATACCTATCTTAACATCTTTAATGAAACGTATGATTTAGTTGTGAGAGGATATATTTATTTCAGCTATTCATTGGGATTGCAAAGTGCTCATTGACTTTAGGATAATATCGCTGTTTTGGGAGCATTGTTAATTCATTTTAAGACATTTGGGTTTTTATCATTGTGATACATCAAGACTGTTGTCGCATTATCAGATTCAAGGCTACTGGCATATCAACACACTCTAAATTAGCCTTCATTCAGAACGCCACTGGAATTCATTTGGAATACTTTATACCTTTGCACGTGTGATAGAGCTTTTATAATTATCAAATTTACATTACTATGAGGACTTTTTAAATATTACTTTTTATTTTTAAGAAATAAGTGTTTGTTGAATTTTCCAAAACGTTTTGGTTTTTGTTTAGTTTAAGACCACATAAACGATGAATGCGGTTCTCCATGTACTGGCTAAAAATAACAGAATTAGACCACCTAGTATCTGATGAATTCGCATCGTATTGACTCATATCAAATCGTACCACACCGACCAGCAAACGAAAAATTACTTTAGCCCAGAAAACCCACTGGCAGGTAGATTTTATCTTCTACCTAAAATCTACAAACAAGGAAGCACGGGAAGACCTATAATCTCCGATAACGGGCATCCCATAGAAATGATATAATATTTGGATGATTTCATAAGACCACATGTCCACAAAATTACCATCATATCTTCAGGACACAACAGATGACCTCATAAAAAACAAAGCAAGCGAACCATTACTGCCAGTTACATTGCCTGTTTCCTTAGACGTCGCATCTCTTTATACTAGCATACCGCACAACGGAGGAAAACAGGCGTATGGGGAAGCATGGGGAAACAAGAACTGTAGACAATCTGACCACTCACTTCCTATACCAACTCCCGGAGCTTGTCCATACCAATGCGTACGCTTTATCGACGACATAAAAATAAAGTGGCAACATGGAAAAGAAAATCTGGATGATTTCATATCACAGGCACACAACTTTCATCCTAATAAAATTCACATCAAAAGACTCCAACTCAAACCAAGTTTTCCTTGACACAACAACAAGACCGGTGGAAAACAAACTCCATATAGACATCTTTTCAAAACCAACTGATAACACCATTATATTCTCCAAAGCGGTTGACATCCAAAACACTGCATTCGGAACATACCACATATCCAGGTAGTGAGGATACGCGGAATCTGCTCCGACGATGAAACATTTCAAAAAAGATCTGAAGAGTTATCTGATCATTCGGTTAACCGAGGCTACGACAAAGACGTGATAGAAGAGACAGCCCAAAGGGCCAAACAAACGAACCACAATGACCTGCTAAAATATGGAGAAAAGGAAAATGCTGATCGGATACCATTTATCCTGACCTACCATCCAGACAACCCCAAAGTAAGTAAAAGCATCAGAAATCAATGGCCCATTGTGGAATCGTGTGACACAATAAAATTAATCCTCACGAATAAACCTGTATTAGCCAACCGGAGGCCGAAAATCCTCAAAGACATCATAGTCAGGGCGAAGCTAACGCCAGTCACTGACCAAGACCACCCTAGTAAATCTGGCCCCTGTGGCGATAAATCGTACAAAACCTGCCAACATCTGATAGAGACCAGCACAATTTCTAGTACAGCAAATAGCGCAAAACTGATAATACATGATCCAAACAAAACGTGCAAAACAGAGAATGTAATTTTTCTCATGATATATAAGACCTGCAGCCTTAAGTATGTCGGAGAAACTAAAAAGCTACAAAAAAGGACCAGCCTTCACAGATCTGATTGGATGACAAAGAAGCTATACAGAAGTCCAGTCGCAGAACACTTTTCCTCCCTTAGACCACACTGTTAGTGATATAACATTTATTGAAATTGCTCGCAACCCCAACTGGAGTTCCGAAACCAGGCAAGAAAAGTGATCTTATTGGATACGCCACCTTAAAAGACTGAAACGAAGCGGTTCCAACCAAGAAGATTAAAAAAAGACTGCAACCAACAATTGAACTCATCTTTTTGCAGGCGGTACATTTCTTTCAAATAATTCTCTAAATTTGCTTATTTGGCACCAATTGAACTATAATTACTACTATAACAATGAAATATCCGGTTATAATATGCGTTTACATAAATTTTCGTAAAATTACAGATGGCGATATGGCTCATCGATTTCTAGGTCAATATAAAATATTTTTCAGCATCAGCATCAAGATGAAGCAAACTAGTTGAAACAAAAATTTCAAGCTTTTATTCCTGTAAAAATAGTCATGTGAATTTGTGTAACCACTTGTATTTCTCGAAGTGTGGATATCTGAGATGTTATCGCCATGCATAAAGTATTCACAACAGTAAAAGCATAAAAAACGGAAGCGGAGATGAATCCTTGAAAGCGGCAAGTAAAAGTTACAAGTGGACACTTCAATTTACAATCGAGACCTGCTTATGATAAGTACTTTTGCAGTACATCTCAGATTTAGTCAAATTAGTCATGAGGAAATATTAGGCCGAAATATCCTAAATATATGAGGAAGAATTAACGTCTTGAAAAGAATGGAACTGAGCATCAGCCATACGTGTTTGCGATTTCACGAAAAGAAAATACCCGTTGTCAGTTGGCGGGAAACAAACAACAAAAGACCAGAACTATGTTTGATCAAGTAAGAATATCCCGATAATTAAAATAAACAGATGCCGTGCATTTAGATGGAGCGAAAATCGAATAATTCACCAAGAAGGCCCCCCCCCAAAAAAAAAACTACCCCCCCCCCAAACAACAAACGACGGGAACAAACAAACACGCAAAAAATGAACGTTAAGCACAAAACAACAACATTGATGAGGAAAGTTCACCTCTTTGATCGAGGAATGCCATCTACCTAGTATAGGGCGCAACCACGAGGTCAAGCATGCCAGTTTGGTCAAATGGGAATTTTACATTAGGCAACAATTTTGACCCCATAAACAGCCCTGATAAAATATGGTATTGTGGAATCATTGGGAATGTCACACTAGACCATACGATTAACATTATGGACCGTTATATGGATAAGTGCAATGTCGTTTAACGCCACTTTCAGCACAGGATAGGCTATACATGGCGGCCAGTATAACTGATGGAGGAAGAACCCTGGTAAACCCAGGGAAGAACCACCGACCCACGAGAAGCTACTGGCAGGCTTTCCCACGTACCCACGCTAGCCGAGCCTTGGACTAGAACCCACGCAGACAGAGGTGAGATAGCAGTGATCCGGAACGGTGAGCGCTTTAGACCACTCAGCCACTCGGGGCCCCAATAAGGGCAATGTAATGTTGAAAATATCCAAAGGATTAACATTGTGGGACTGTATGTGGGGTAAGGGGAATTTGACATGGACATGATTAAACAGTACCCATCATAACTAACTGACATTTCATACCTTGTGACCAGAACTCAAATCTACTGACAAGCACTCATGCCGATCTTCTAATACATATTGTTACTGACCAGCACCAATATCTACTGACCAGAAAATGCACCTGTTGACCATCGCCCTTAGTCACCTAACAACACGCATATATATATATATATATATATATATATATATATATATATAGTTGATGGGCACTATCTATCTATCTATATATCTATCTATCTATTTATCTATCTATCTGTCTGTCTGTATGCATGCATGCATGCATGCATGTATGTATGTATGTATGTATGTATGTATGTATGTATGTATAGTATAGTATAGTATAGTATAATATAGTATAGTATAGTATAGTATAGTATAGTATAGTATAGTATAGTATAGTATAGTATAGTATAATATGCACGCTGTATGATATACCACTTGATATGTATATTTTTCATTAAAAGGAAACGAGGCTTGCCGAGTTTCCTTTTAATGAAAAATTATACAACGAGTGGTGTATCATTGATACAGCCTACATACTATACATATATTTTATTTATATCACATACAAAAACATATATTTGCCATCTGAAGGGATTTAGATTGACGAGATGCAACTTGTAATGACTGCGTGAATTAACTCACATCCCTATCGAATGTGTCCGCTTCAAAATGTAGTTCTCTCTTTTTGTGCCATTCACAATCAGCTTTTCATATTGATTGGTTGATTGTTTTTCATTTTTGAGTTTCTTTTTTATTGACATTGATTAAATCAAAATAATGCACTTATGATTTATACATGAAAGATGGTTTTAATGAAGAAAGTAGAGCACTAGGCCTACAGACACACTGATTCTTGAATACAGAACACTCATCAATGCACAAGGAAATTAGCGTCGAATAGAATCTAAGCAAAACGGCGAACCAGCAAGAGGTAATACAAATATTTTAATATATTTAAAGTTGATCTAAGTCATAATTCTGCTTTGATTAACATTAATACTGACCATAAATTCGTTTCTCTCTCTCTCTCTCTCTCTCCCTCCCTCTCTCTCTCTCTCTCTCTCTCTCTCTCTCTCTCTCTCTCTCTCTCTTCCTTTGGTCGCTTTGACTGTACATTTACCATCATTATTCATTGGTCCAGAGATTTTGTGGTATTAGAGAGAGAGAGAGAGAGAGAGAGAGAGAGAGGCGGCGTTTGGATATTTTCATATTTGATTAATAATAATAATCGGTTTATATAACCTTATAATAGGTTTAAGAAACAACAACAACATCAACAAAGCTTTAACCACATTACATATGTGTGACGTAACCAAGACATTTACCTTACTGTGTCAACCGGTATTTGCAACTTTGTATCATTGATTATATAAACACTTTAGACAGGTCCCAAGGGAAGTGTAAACATACCCTTATGAAGAACGATAGTGTAGGTTACTTGGTGCAATTTCAATTTCAAGGATATTTATCAAGCCAAATTTCTTTTTCTCTCTCATTCCAGATTTCTGCATATTTTGTCCCTTGTGCATGAGAGAGGAAGGGAAAACGATAAAAGGGATTGAGATTAAATTGTGTACCATGTTACATTCATTTAGAAAACGGGGTTATTATTACTTTTTATCGTTATTTTCTTACCTCACAAATGATTCATAAGTGGAAATACATGACTGATGTATAGGAATAGACCCAATGGCACACAGTTCCAAGAATATTTATATATGCGTATTATTATTGAGCCATGGGCGGATCACAATTTGATATACCAATAGTATTGGCATATCAATTTGCTTTATACCAACACTTTAAAAGCCATGTTATTTTTAATGTATGTGGTATAAATATATAGAGTATATATAGAGTATATATAGAGTATGTTGGCTGTATCAATCATATACCACGAGATGTATACATTTTTCATTAAAAGGAAACGAGGCCTGCAGAGTTTCCTTTTAATGAAAAATGTATACGAGTGGAATATCATTGATACAGCCTACATGCTATACATATATTTTATTTATATCGCATACAAATACACATATTTCCACTTTGACTGGAGTTACGATATGCTTCGGGCAACTGTGTACTGACAGTGTGAATGAACTCCTCATATCCCTGCGAGTGTGTCCGCTGCAAAATGTTATACGATCGTTCTTGTTGTTCACAATTACATATGCAAATTGATAAGTTGATTGTTTTCTTTTTGAGTTTATATTTTTATTCACATTTATTAAATCAATATAAAACACACTCGTGATTTAAACATGAAATATGGTTTTTATGAAGAAAGTAGTGCACTACAAACATGGTTAGCTTCTTGTACACTGAACCTGAACTGTCAAGCATTTATTTACTGGCGTGTGGAAATTAGTGTGGAATAGAAACTATGCGAAATGACAAACCAACAAGAGGTAATTAAAATATTTTAATATATTGTCAGTTCATCTAAGTCATTAGTCTGCTTTAATTAACATTTCTAAAGACTAAAATCTCTCTCTCTCTCTCTCTCTCTCTCTCTCTCCTTTGGACGGTTTGACTCAACTTTACCATCAGTCATTTGTCTAGAGATATTGTCGTATGCCACAAGCAAAAATGCCTAACGCTCGTATTTTCATGGAGAGAGAGAGAGAGAGAGAGAGAGAGAGAGAGAGAGAGAGAGAGAGAGAGCGGTGGTGTGGGCGGAGGAGACCATATGGGTGTTTTTATATTTAATAATTAATAATCGATTTTTAGAACATTATAATAGGTTTAAGAAACAACAATAAAGCATTAAATACGCTACAGAATGTGTGCCTCGTAACCGACAAATTTAACATATAGACTTAGTGTCACTGGCTATTGCAGCTATGTATCATTGATATTATAAACACTGTAGATAGATCCCAAGGAAAGCATAAACGTACCTTTACGACGAACCAGATTACTGTAGCGTACTTGGTACAAGTTCAGTTTAAATGTTTTTATCTAGCGTAATATGTTTTTCTCTCTCACTCCAGATTTTTGCTTAGTTTGTCCCTTACGCACGATGAGGGAGACAAGAATCGAAAAAGGAAAGGATTCCGATGAAAGTGTGTACCATTTTAATTTCATTTAGAAAACAGGGACTATTAATACTTTTTATCGTTATTTTGATATGTCATTTATGATTTATAAATGAGTATAAATTCATCATTGATTTATAGGCCTGCAGTTGAAAGAATGTTTATATATTCGTATTATTGCGCCATGGGCGGATCACAATTTGATATACCAATAGTATTGGTATATCAATTTGCTTTATGCCAACACTTTAAATTCCATGCTATTTATAATGTAAGTGATATATATATATATATATATATATATATATATATATATATATATATATATATATATATGTATATGTGTGTGTGTGTGTGTGTGTGTGTGTGTGTGTGTGTTCTGGCAAATCTTTCAGTACTGTAAAGGTGTATTTCTCTTTTCATATCCAATGTATATTGGAGATGAAAATATATGCATATGAAAAGGGAAATACACCTTTATAGTACTGATATATTTACCATTGAACACCATTGATCAAGCCATATAATACTGATAGTACTGATAGATTTGCCATTGAACACCATTGATCAGGCCATATAGTACTGATATATTTGCCATTGAACACCACTGATCAGGCCATATAGTACTGATAGATTTGCCATTGAACACCACTGATCAGGCCATATAGTACTGATAGATATGCCACTGAACACCACTGATCAAGCCATGCCCATGCTCTTGGCTGTATAGACTGGGAGCTTGGTGATATGCAGTGTCCTATCATTAACCTAATTCAATTTTTTTGTTTGTCCTGTTATCTCACGCTGGATTACATGGAATTTGATGTTGAAACAAGCAATCGTACCACTATCAAGATCCTAACCACAAAGTTATTATAGCATTCATCTCAAGGTTACTTTCTTGTGAAATCGTGGCTGTAACTAAAACAATTTATAGTAGTATTAACCAACACTACAATGTTTACAGACTGACCTTTCGCGGCTTTCATTATCTTAGCCACACAATTCTGGTGACATGGCAATATGCATATATTTCTTGCCAAGTCTTGAACTAAATATCAATATTTAGAGGGATGAAAATGACAATGCTTATATCCGTAATAATGTGTTAGTGTTTGGTACACCACTTTCATGGTTCTATCTTAAATGTTAACATTAGTCAATATTCGAATCCAGGCTGTAGTTTTGAAATTGTTTCTGATATTGGGAAGAATGTATGTATGTTAATACAGAGAGCGTGTTTCATGCCATGTTCTGTATCATTTCTCAAGATAAAGGTCAAACAAGAACACCTATGGTGTCATGTTAAATTATGATACGACTCACTGTGCATTTTATTTGCAACCATATTAAGTTTGGAATGTTTTGTTAACACAAACTTGTTGTCTCTCCATCATACTGTTATCATTTGCTTGTTTAGCCCATGATTTTGTGGCAGATGGAGGAATATTACGAAACTTTGACCATGTATATATCACAACGAGACGGTGTGTCACATACCATATACAGCCCCTCCCCTCGGCCGCTAGGTCAAGTCCATAGCAAGTTAATGGAAATTGTATTTATATGATTGTATGCATTTTCTGGAGGATAACATTTAAACTACTGAATATATTTTAATGAAACTTTAATCAGTTTTATATCATAATTAGAGATACCACAGCTGCGACTTGAGTCTCGAGCCTTAAAGTCACAGGTAGATTGATATTTTTGTAATGTTTTCTAATTTAATGGTGTTTGTTTTTGTAATCATATCATTATATGTTTTTTATCTTATAGGTGTTGTCTAATGTTGTAAAGCGCTTAGAGCTTCTAAAGATTAGGCGCTATACAAAGTCCTCATTATTATTATTATTATTATTATTATTGTATAGATCAGCACCATCTGTCTACGTACAGGTATAACATTTAAACCATTGAAGGTATTAACATTCAACGTTAGCCTGTTGTATATCTAGACTTCATCATGTATCATGTATTCATAGCCATATCCTCTGGCCTAAAGGTTAAGGTAAAAAAAAAAAAAAAAAAAAAAAACACAACTAACAATGGAAGTCAGTGGCCAGCTTCCTTTTATATGCAGTCACATTTTAAATTCTTCATATATGTTGATGCAACTGTATTCTGTTCAAAGCTTTATGATGCAGATGTTAAACCAAATATAGCCATGTTCACATACTCGTGGAATAGGGTTGCTATTTCAATCATACTATTTGGATAAGTCTGAGATGTCCAACGAGATATCAATATTGGTGTTAAATTAATCAAGGAATTTATTGCAACTAGAATATTTTAGATGACATGGTGTGAAGTTTGCAATATTTGCAGAACGATCGGTACCCTCACCCCCTCGTAAAAAAAGGGGGGGATTTTCGTTTTAATCTTTGGCTATATTTAGGCTGTCGCACATGACCTCATATCAATTTTGGCATAAAATTTATCAAGGAGGAGGAATCTCTGAGATGACGCTGTGTAAAATGTTCAACATTATCAAAATATCGTTGTGTACCCTTTTCCTTCATCTTCGGCTACTAGTAAAAATATTTGTAAAAATAATTATATAACGAATTGATGGTTAAGCTTGAACACAAGATAACGACTGCTATACTTCAAATCAAAATTATTAGTAAAGTTCATATTATGTCATTAAGAAAGAGAATATTAAAGGAATCAATGTGCCACTTTTAGATTAATTACATTTCTCCATGTGAGGCCATTTGTTTTGATCACGTGGCAATATGGCGTCGGCGTTCGCCTGACTTAGTATAGCGGAGTGCAGCGCAGGGAGCATACTAAGCAGGGAACCAGACTACAGTAGAGCTACATTAAACAGGTTTGTTTTGAACTTAATTATTACTCCAACGTCGCACCTTCGTATTACATTTCCAGTTGGGGCTCCGAGTGACAGAGTGGTTTAAAGCGCTCACCATTATGGATCACTGCCATCTCACCTCTTTCTACGTGGGTTCGAGTCTCGGGCTCAGCTAATGTGGGTATGTGAGAAAGCTTGCCGGTGGGTCGGTGGTCCTTTCCAGGGTATTCCCGGGTTCTTCCACCACCATTAATACTGGACGCCACGTATAGCCTATCTTGTACTGAAAAATTGCGTTAAACATCATTACAACAACAACACCATCTCCAATTGTAAACCTTAGATATAAAAAGTGTGCATTGACTAAATTCAGTGCTGTCCAAAATAAAGGGTCTTCACAAATATTTTGCCTAATTCACTGATACAGTGTGTGTGTGTGTGTGTGTGTGTGTGTGTGTGAGCGAGAGAGAGAGAGAGAGAGAGAGAGAGAGAGAGTTTAATCATGTCAAGTGCTTATATTCACATGGTACAATGTGTCCAATAAACCAGGATTATTTTTTTTATTTTTTTTTTGGGGGGGGGAGGTCGCAGTGTTGGTGGTGATGGTGGGGTAGTACCCAAATATTTTGACGTGCAGCCTTCTAATGAATTCACATTAGTTTCAGCACTATCCTTTTTCACCTCATTTCGAGACATAAAACAAAGTCAAAATATTTCATGATTACCCTTAAATCGTCATTCTGCAGAATATACATATTTATGTTTTTGTTTGTTCGAAGACTCTGAAATTTATTTTCAATAAATGGTTATAAAAGAAATATACAATATATGGATAGTGACTTCGAATTCAATGCAAATTTAGTATAAGGTTAGGAAACCTATTTGCCTTGAGACCAAATAACAGTAAATACTAAAATTTCTGCAGACAGGAAAAATGTATATAGATAGAATGTCTTTCCCCTTCTAAGCCCTCTTTCAATACGAATTTGGTTAGAGCCTTGGTCCATTAATAATTGCTCAAGATATGACGTTTCCATAACAATATTTTTTGTTTCTCAATTCATTATTGGTTCTCCAAAACTCTAAAATTCATAACTTTGTTACTAAATGGCCTTTAATTCCCTTTATTTAGGCGTATGCTTGATGGGTGTAATTTCCTTTATTTAGGTGTATGATTGATAGGTGTAATTCCCATTAATTAGGTGTATGGTTGATGGGTGTAATTCCCTTTATTTTGGTGTATGGTTGATGGGCGTGATTTGGGTTATAGAGTTTCAGCGTGACCTTACTTCATAAGTACAGCCATTAAAATACTGCTATAAAAATACTGCTGGCTCCTCTTCATCATTTTCACGTCCTGAATTTCAAAGGTAGATTTAAAACACGCGCAGATAACTTGTTTTTACTTTTATTTTAAAAATATATTTTGTAATTCATTTATTGTACTCCAGAAGCTGGTATTAACTACACTGACAAAATTCGTGTCAACTTATTTTAATAACTGTTAAAGACAATGTTCTTTAGACTAATTTAGGCTGATTTTTCCAGCATATGGGGAGACGCCGTGTTTGGTTAGCTGTCTGTTTAGATTATGTACAATTTCCACGATTACTACATGTAAATAAATATCAGCCATAGTACATAAAAGTAGCAATATGCATGTTGCAAATGCAAAGAACTTTACCTTACTCCTGTCACTCTCTCAGAAGTACATCTTATTTGTAGAGCGCACCCCCCCCCCCATATCCCGACTCTTTTACCTTGTCTTTTATAGAAATTTGTGATTGGATTAAAAGAAGAAAAAAAAGAAAAAACACCCCCACCCCCACCAATGATGAAAGTAGAGACATGATTCTAAACATACATTTGATCCAGTCTTGATTTTGAGGCTGGGGAATTCATTTTGAAGTAGTTAAAAACAAGTCAATGGTTATCCATAGTTAAAAAGATGCAAATATGTACTGTCTATGAAGTCGCAACGGTTGGAATAGTTTTATGAAACTTTGCCCAAGTGTATATCGTGACTGGACGGTGTGTAGCGTACCAAGATCCATTAATCAAGTCAAGGTACCGGAAAGGGAAAATAAAACACTGACTCTATCTTGTTAGGAGTGTAACTTTTGAACCACTCTTTATATCGTCTTCTGTGGATAATAATAATAATAATAATAATAATAAATACACAAATTCAGGTTTCTATACCACCAATATATGTATGTATGTATGTATGTATGTATGTATGTATGTATGTATGTATGTTAAATTATATATGTACAAGGTACGTGGTCTTGGAATAGGAATGCTGTCTATTTCCTGTTTGGGATATTGTTTAGCAGGCTTCTGGCACAAAAGGGATCGTATGAAAGGCTTCAATGACAACGTGCTATTGGCATAAAACACCAGTTACATACAAAGATTGTACATGTAATAATAAAACATCAGCACAAACATTGATAAGTGAACCGAAGAATCTACTTAGCTCTAACGTGCGTTGTCGCCGTCGTGTTAAAGTTTAAAAATTTAACCGTTTCTAAATTATCGTTACAAGGAAGCACTCCAAGTCGAAAGCTGTAAGTACATTTGCAATTATCAGCCCAATTCAGGATAATAGTGTACACGTCAGAAGCTCCCTGTTGTACACATTCATTTGTCTAGAAATAAATTATAATAAATTATTGCCTCCATGTCTTGCGTCCTTATTTATCATTCAAGTTTAGGTCATTGTGTTCGTAAGTGTGTCATGACTAAATTTCATGCTGTGCCAAGATTTTATTAATTATAACTTGTACCAAAAGTTTCAAAACTGCCAGAATCATTGCGACAGTATCCAAATATGAGTGTAACGGTATTTAAAGTATGGTTGCGATGCCACGATTTTGTTGATGCAACGATAATTAGTTTTTTCTTTATGTTGCAGCAGTATAATATAGAGGTGGAACTTTATTTTTAAATCTGGGGTCTTTGCAACGACATTCACATACCGTGTGAACTATATTCATCTTTCTCTTTGCAACGATATTAAAACGTGTGTGTGTGTGTGTGTGTGATTAGGATTTTTAACGTAGCTTTAAAAAAATTTCAGTCATATCGCTACGATGTCTGCAATGTGGCAGTTTTTTAGTGATGTCTAGCACTGGGGTATCATGCCGCAGACATATTATATGATGTCCCACCCAGTCACATTATCCTGACACCAGGCCGACCAGTCCTAACACTAACCTCTTAATGCTGAGCACCTATATATTAAAACGTAATGTTTGTGTTGTGTAAGTATTATTACGTTTATAACGTTATAGAAAACCTTCAATGTAAACGTGAAATATACGCATTTTGAAACTTAACGAATTTATTTTCCTGGTCAGTCGGTCTCACCCTTTTATAACAGTTGTACTATTGTTCGGGGAACGGGTCGATTTAGCCCAGAACCGTATCGCACTGGAGTCTGTTAGGCTCTGAGTCGTTTTGGCCCGTAGCGTTTGGGCTTACTATTCTTACGGGGTCGATTCGGTCCGGAGCCGATTCATCCCGGGTAGTTTCGGCCTCACTGTTATCATATTTTATTTCACTATAAAGGTAGAAAGGACATAGACAATTAGTTTATTTTATATTGATAATTTCTTTAAACAAGGAAGCTAAAATCCAATATAATATTTATTTAAATATAAAAATAAAACAAATAGGTTGTGATCATCAGCATAGATTTCTTCGTTTAAGGTATTGCATTCTGTATAAAACATAAAAAAGAACTAAAGCCGCTAACACCTGCGGGCGGCATTGCGGTGTTTTTCGACGTAGTTGACCAGTGAATGTCATCAGTTCACTATAAAAGTGACTCCATTGTTGATTGACAATTATTCTCGCTGTAGTCGCTCAAAAAGGTGAAACAGTGTTAACCTATAATAACAATTTCAATAAAGAAGGTCGAAAATACCTTGGTCGAAACGACTCTGGGCCTAATCGACCCGTAAGAATAGTACTCAAGTCCGAAACAGTTCCGGGCCGAATTGACGTGTTCCCTACACAAGGACGTATGCTTGATACAGTCAAGTGGTGATTCCAATTTTGTATCAAGTTTAAAGTCCCAGCGTACCTTAAGAGATCCACATGTGATAGATTTTTACAGTATTAAAAGGAGATATGTATGTCAGCCAATCCGTTTGAATTTGCCACTAACCTATTTACATTTTTTAAAAATATCTAATCCTGCCTTGTTCTTTCCTTGACAATGACTTTTATATTTGCACGTATATTTAATAGCACAGTAACGCAGAACTACGAATCCCCTACAAGACCCAGCTCATCCCTAGAATCATTCTGACACCTTGGTTCCTTTCCCATAGCACCTTTTGAACTTAAAACACACAGAGCAATTCAAGCCCCCCCCCCCCCACCTCCGCATATACTTTTAATCTGCCTTTAATGCAAATTGATGGACATAACACAACTCAGTTCAATTTATGCTACACAAATTCGAAAATGCAGCTTTTTGGGGTCTGGAATTAAAACAATTATATAAAAGTATAACTTATTTCATCGTCAGAAAATTTCGGTGTTCATTGGAATATGATTTATTGAAGTCAAAATATTTAAATGAACTACTGCTACTAAGAGACATATAAACAAATTTAATAAAGAAATAAGAAAGAAAAAATGCATAAAAATATAAAGCAAAGAGTAATAATATATATTGCCATCTTTAAGTTCCAATTTTGTCATCAATATTTGCAGAATGACCACCACAACATCCAATGCGTGTGACCCTAGGGACGGTATATATCAAATTGCTCTCTATGTTTGCGTACTTACATCCTGTGTAAGGCTTTCATTATGTCAGCCATACGATTATTTCGTTGTAATTGTGTCATACATCGTTATCTGTCGGGATGACACATGTGAATCAACTCCTCCCATTGAATCATTCGGATTTTCCTGGTTGCTTCGTGTGCTTTCGCATGGCACAGTAGGCTTAATATTATCAGCCCGTTTTATTTTTTTACATTGTGTCAAGCGGCACGCATGTATGAACCCATACAAGACCTACGGTCCCCATAATCTTTCTGACCCTTTGGTTGCATATTTTCTTTTGATCTTCCATTGTATGCCGACATTTGAAATACTCGATGCTATCATGATCGGCCCTCCGAGCATATATTTCAACTTTGATTTTATTGTGGTCTTCATTATATACTAAGGTTGTGAGACAGAAACACACACTGAACACCTGCATTTACTGGGGATAGCCTGAATAAGGCTTTTGTTTCTCCAAAATTCTCATTACACGAGTTTCATCTTTTTTACTGAGATTATTGGTGTGTGTCTTTTTTAGAAAAAAAAAACATCAGCAATACCTGCTTTGAATGGGCAAATCCCGATTTAGATTCTGACGTTTTCTCTGCTGTCAATATTAATGTGTTTACCTGACATACTGAGACGGAATGAAATATCAGGAGTTTGAATTTATTTACTGAGCAGGTCTGGAATATATTAGGGGTTTTAATTTGCTTACTGAGATGAACTGATATATTAGGGGATTCAATTTGCTTATGAGATAGACTGATATACTAGGGTTTTTAATTTGCTTACTGAGCTGGACTGAGATATTAAGGGTTTTAATTTACATACTGAGATGGACTGAGATATTAGGGGTTTTAGTTTACAAAGATAGACTAATATATTACGGGTTTAATTTACTTACGAAGATGGAATCGCATATTAGGGACTTCATTTTACTTCCTGAAATGAACTGAAATATTTTGGGTTTTAATTTGCCTACTGAGATGGATTCAGATATTGGTGGCTTTAATTTAATTACTGAGATGGACTGAGATTTTTGGGGTTTTAATTTACTTGCTGAGATAGACAGAAATAGCAAGGGTTTAATATAATTATTACAAGTATACGTGTGCATCTATTTAGACACAAACTCTTCACGTGTTTGATTGGACGAAGGACATGTCGGGAATATTTTTTCAAACCGCCGTTTATTTTCTTCTGTACTGTCACACTTTATTTTCAAAATGGTATGTGGATTATTATTATTTAAAAAGATCGTGTTCTTTGTTCAAGAATCGTTTTATGACTAAGACTTTTTTCATATTCTTTTATAAAGAATGGGGGGGGGGGATGCCATTACATATTTTACATTAGGGCCTTTACTTTTGTACTTGTCTAGTTCGTTTATTAAATTTTTGAAAAAGAATCCATGAAAAATTTAGGTCATGTCATGACATAACCATAAATACCCCATAATAGCATACTATCATAATCAACACACTAAGATATATCTTCCTTTGATCATTATTTATGCCGTCTATTTACTATGGTGTGTTGGTTGTGTTTAGGAAAACCAGTTTTTACCTGTTGACTGTTTCAGAGAGAATCGTGTCTGCGTACGAGTATGTTTACACCGTTCTAAGTCTTTATATTTCAAGGCTTTCTCCTATCCGGTTAAGAGCATATTTAAACTGTCTAAAGATTTTCTGTTTTAATACTTTGTCGCGTCAGTGTACGGGTATATTTAAACCGTTTCAGACTTTCTGATTCAAGATTTTCTCTTACAGGGTAGATTTAAACGGTTTTAGGACTTTCTGTTTCAATACCTTCTGGCATAATGGTAAGAGGCAGTTGAAACTGACTGTAAACTGGGTGACGCACATATCTATAGTTTCCACTTCTATTTCTCGATTTTCTTTGTATTATGTCTAGGTCAAAGTAAATTTGAGAAAACATTACTTCTAAATAATGTGCAATTATAGGTCACTGCATTTGTATGGAGAAATATGAACAAGATTTTTTTCCTTCTGAGTACTACCGCATTTCATATTTTTCCATACAACCTTGGCAACCTTTTTATTATATACTCATTTCGTTTTCCTGCCTAAGGTTTAAAAAGAATGGAATACACTGCAAGAAATAAAGTAATTGAATTTATGCTGTATTTTAAAATAATTACACAGCCATAGATTCATCATTATACACTAACAATATTAATGCACACATGGCATCACCAGCGACCTTTGCACATTGTCGCGTGCTCGACATTAGTTTTTAAAAAATCTCGTTTTGATCTCCTTAGAATTGAAATTCATAGTTTGAATGAATGCACATTGAACATCTTTTTCAGTTATTCTGGGATGGATGGATTTTGTTTTTCTGTTGATCCAATTCTGCTTTTCTGCTTATGATGGACTGGATTCATTGGGTCAATTCAGTGTAGTAAGATGAATGTGATTTAATTTTGAAATGTAGTCGAACTTAGAATACAATGTCGGTTTTCCATTACATGGTACATGTCATTCGGTTTTGATGAACTGACTAAGAATGTACATTTTGAAGATATTCAAGATGCATAAGTGTAAGCATATTTATCACCATCCTTATCACCAGCTAAAGAAGACATATGTTTATGATCTGTCACTTTCATGTTCGCTTTTAGAGTGACTCCAGCTGTGACCCGTATCACACATTGTAGGTCTTCTGTTGCTAGCCTAACATTGTATCAAGATAGTTAAGCGGGAAAAAATTGCAAAGCAGCTGTTGAGTGACAGTTCATTTAGCCAGTGGAAATACGACATCTCGATCGTGTTGGCTTATTGGCACTGAGACTCTAAGTGTCCTACCAAATCATTCTTTTGCATTTTTACCCTTAGAATTCAGTGTTTCGACTGACTTTAAAATGGTACGTCTCTGATAAATATGCGATAGCCTTTGGCCTCAATGTGTTTTAGTGTGCTATTTTTATAGATCCAATAGAGCATTGGTCATAGTCTGAATCTTTGCATTTGCGAAAAGTTACGAATATTTCTCCTAAATAACTGTTAAAATCAGGGGTCGCGGCTCGTGGGCTGCATGCGGTCCGCCAGGCCGTATCCTGTGGCCCGTAAAATGATTGGCGTCACAAGGTGACATGAGAGATAATAAAGGTGGTGCGACACATTTGGCCCTCATGTTGGTTTGAGTTTGGGATCCCTTGTTTTAATGATCAGAATGGTATTTTCAATTACTGCTCCTCTTAAGTTTGTTTCTGACATTACAAAAATATCACGTTCTTTCGTTTACTTGTTTCAAAGTTTCATTTAAGACTCAGTGAAGTCGTCCACGTTATTAAATTTATCGTCTCTATTTTGAAATGGACTAAACAGCTTGTTTAGTTCATCCACAAACAAATCCAATAGACCAAACGTTAAAGCGTCTGCTAAATGAGAATACATTGTTTATTTACAAAGTATTGCCTAATACATTATAGTAATTTTTAACACACATTTCGTGAATTATGAAAAAATATGGAATAATGCTGCACGATTCGGACAATGTTAAGTTAACGGAGAATCAAAACAGCATATAATAATGTAATACTTAGTCCGTCGTTCCATTTCTACGTTTTCTATCAAAATTACCTCCATTCCACACTGGGATTTGATTCGCGAAATTCAAAATAATATTCGTTTAATAATTTCTGTGCTGCAAAATAAACACAGGCTAATAACTGAGTAGTTCATGGCTTTCTACAACGAAGGAACGTTGACATCTTTGAAGACGGATATTGTATTTAAGCAGATTTAGTCTCTTGAAAACTCATTTAAATTGTAGAAATTCAATCAAAAGTCGAGATTTTATGGTTTGGTGAAGAATTAAAACAGTTCAATAACAGTAATACTTTGTTAATTATAAGACTATATAATTAAAATGTACAGATCGGTAACATGTTCACCTTTTTTTTGATTTAAGATATCAGATACGGGTATATCTGTGTTGTTTTTTGCTTCTTGAAGCAAAAAGCACTTCCTATTTGTACTGTCTTAGTGAGCTTCACAGAAGAAATGGTTTCTGTGATGTCCTATCCGGCACGCCAAATGTAAATAGAACAGCATGCCTGACAACACTGGACTCCCATCATTAGCTGATTGACGAGAAATGTTACATTAAATGTTCATATCAGTTTGGACTTTTCCATTCCGAGTTTCCCCTGATATTTTCCATCCATGTTAATGGTACATAGATATGAATTTGAATGATATTACGCTCCAACATCGGCTTTTATTTGTCGATATTAGGCAGTTAAAGTTCAACATAATGTCGTTTAAATTCGCTAGCCTTTAATTCAAGCGACTAACGTCTGCGGCTTCCGTGCAATTTAGGGGAACTCAATGTTTTCGATAGCGAATACGCTCAGACCTCCCTCACCAACATAACAGATCCGATCTTTAAAACGGGGTGGTACATATCGAGGAAACTCACACTAGCACATTTCACGCTGCATATTTTGTGTTTTTTGGTTTTATCTTTTTATGAAGTGCACTTCTATTTAAACTATGGTCTTGGAACGTCATGTGTACATAGACCGTTGTCACTTACATTTGCAACGTAAAAGGTAAATAATGGTTGTTATGATTTGCTTGCCTTGCTTAAGTAGATATGCAAAGTTTGTGACCATGTTCTATGGAAGCAGACGAGACATACCATTCAAAACAGAAATCGAGTGGCTCATGCTTGGCACGGACCTTCAATGTTTCATCAGTAACAAGAACGAAGGAGGAGACGATATCTAATTTGGATTGATTTCGTGGATGGGAAACAGTGAAATCTGTTCTATACAATTTCACTTCTGAACTCACCTGTGTTTTTCTAGAGTAACATTATTATTACTATTAATTTTGACAGTTGCTTTGTGGTAAAATATGCGCAGTCTAACTTGTCAAATAACAAAGTATCAGAGTTTACGTGTATAATTTGATTCTTTCGACTATTTATTTCCATAAAAACGTATGCCTGTTGTAAGACATATGCGTAGAAAATATCTGCAGCCAAAACATTTTGGTTCAACAGTTACTCAGATACCTGTAAATTCTCTTATGCATGAAAATAGTAAAATCTCACATACGGCCCCTAGGTTAGAACTACATTCAGTGTATTTAGTTATTTAGGGTTACAAGGGAGGGAATACAGTGATAAAGCTGGATCGCTTATCTGTTAAACCACACGGCCAGTTAAACCACACGGCCACAAAGCGGTGGTTAAATTCCGTTTGCTCAAGCTGTTTACATACTTCCTTGTTTACGTATTGTGACACGAGTTACTGCTGCTAGGTTATACAACCGAAATTTAGCCTTAATTGCTTTTATCAAAATTAGTTTCTGTGTAACTTCGCCACGTGTTATTTAAGAGTTTGATCCAGTCAAAGAGGATATGATGTCGGTTGCGGGGATGTTATTATTGACAAAGGCGAACGTTATATCGTGGATAGCCTTCATTGTTATTACGCTCATTATTCATTGCCACGTCGGAAGTTGTAAGTATAATTGTATGGATGAACATTATCATAATTATTGACAGTATGTGTGAGATATATACATGTTGTTTTTTCCCCCATAAATTAAATATAATTAGGACACTATTTAATAGGATGCTGGCTCGTTCCTTTTCTCCAACGTAGTAGTTATTAATCTAATGAAATGTCGGTCATTTACGTATCGGTCTTTCAATACTGGATAGGATTACAACACGTACGTACATGTTGCTACAATAACAAAATGGTAATGTTAAGATATGATAGTATTAAGTACAATAATAATATCAGAAATTAAAAACGTAGCTAAATTTCTTTCTTTCTAGTGCATATATCACAGTGTGTATGACCGATTTAAAGATATGAGACCGGGCAAAAGGGCATCAAGACGAGGAAGTTGTGCAGTTATCAATGCGTTACGAGTATATGTAAAAACTCACCCGTAATTACTTGAATCTGAAAAATTGAAAGAGAATTCATCTGTCTGGTAGTAACTGGCAATTGAAAGAGAATTCATCTGGCTGGTAGTAACTGGCAATTGAAAGAGAATTCATGTCTGGTAGTAACTGGCAATTGAAAGAGAATTCATCTGTCTGATAGTAACTGGCAATTGAAAGAGAATTCATCTGGCTGGTAGTAACTGGCAATTGAAAGAGAATTCATCTGGCTGGTAGTAACTGGCAATTGAAAGAGAATTCATCTGTCTGGTAGTAACTGGCAATTGAAAGAGAATTCATCTGACTGTTAATAAGTGGAACCTGTGCACTTGAAGAATAATTCATCTGTCGTAGTAAGTGTAACCTTTAACAGTGAAAGAGAATTCATCTGTCTGGTAGTAACTTGAATCTGTAAAACTGAAAGAGACTATAGGTCTGGTCAGTTTGTCTGTTTTGAATTATATATATATATATATATATATATATATATATATATATATATATATATATATATATATATATATATATATATATATATATATGTGTGACTTTTGCACGCATTGGGTGGGGTTCTTCCAATATAATTTAATTAAATTATGATGAAAGTTTCACCCTGGCTCGTGAGGTTAGAAAGTTAAATTAGTGACAAGGTAGATTTACAGCTCTGAGCCCCCAGTCAGCAATGCCGACGGTTAAATTATAGAGAACACGAAGATGAAATTCAATCAATAACAATTTAATAAATTCGATAAATTAAAGCGATAACTTCCAATCACTCGTCTTTCCCTCGACCAAGTGACAGCCTAATTGATCCCGTGATTTACAGTGTGAGTTCGATTTTCCCCCGTCCTTGCATCTACTCATCTCTTTCTTTCCTGCTAATTCCTTCCTTCTTTCCGTTCCTCTAACTCCTCCTTCGTCTCCGTTTCCCTCTCTACTATCTCCTCCTCCAATTTCGCTCCCAGACTTCAACTTCTCCTTTCTTCTCCTTTCCTCCGTCTCTCTATCTGAGACTACGGGACCAAACTGTAACTGGTCTGTCCCTCAAAGCTTCCTGACTTCTCTCCTTTCTTCCGTCTCTCTATCTGAGACTACGGGACCAAACTGTAACTGGTCTGTCCCTCAAAGCTTATTTGAAGCTCTCTACTTAGAATTTCCTGCTCTAAGATTTTCCCGCCAATAACGAATGGCTATTCGGAGTTACGCTAACCTCCACTCTGGGTAATTTCTCTCAGCGAACTAATTCTTGCCGGAAGACGCGGAGATATCATTCTACCCAAATCAAGGTCTCTCCCGTATCTCGATTCTGATTGGGTGGCACTGTGACCCTGCCCAATCGTCTTAGCGGCCAGTTCAACCTGTCTATCTGTGTGCAGGGAAAAGAAGTTAAGACACTCCCACTTCTTCAGGCAACTTCTTTTGATCTTGGACAACATTTCCACACCTAGGTGATAATTGGCTATCTGTGGCCTCGCAATTCCTATCTCCGGCTCTCCACTTCTAACTACGGCAATCTTACGTAACGGATTAGTGCTAGCCTTCGGCAATGTTTAACATCAAACAATGGCTTGTCAGAATTACCTTGATTATACATTTTTCAACTGGGGCTACTCTGGGTCGGGGTAAACATGACATTATATATATATATATATATATATATATATATATATATATATATATATATATATATATATATATATAACATGTAAACCCGTGAATCAGAGCACCTGGCTACAAGGGATTACAATTACATTTTACTGCTACACTTACAAGACTCAAAGTAGGCAGCAAGTACAGTTATTGCCTCTTTTAAAACATTGACTTTGTATGGTAAATCATATGTAAGCTTTTCGAATTATATGAGGATGTATATTTGACTCAATTGCTTTATTAAATATGTTTGATAATCATGTACAGGACATGTCTCTATAATAATATGTTTCAGTGATCAAATCAATAGACAATGATTTTATAACTTGACTTTTTGCTGCAAGAGGCCTTCCTGTATATTTGATTGACCCCATCTTGGAGTACTAAGAATAGATCAGGAGAATCACCCTTGAATGAAACATGCTTTAGTTACAAGTTTTCTCCATAAGGTGGAGAGAGTATTTATCTCCTGCATGAAGGTTATTGGTAAATACTTATCCCGACAGTAGAAAATGTTTAACCGAATTATTGTTCAATGTCATTTGCTTAAACTGTGCATACAATGACTTTCATGTCATAACATAGAACTGGTAATATGTATGCTTGGTTACGTGGCATTTATCGTTGCCTCCGTCTACCAATCTGTCCATCCGTCTGTCAGTCCGTGACAAAGCTTGTCATCACTTCTCCCTTTACACATGTAGGATGATAAATAAAACATCGTGGCCTAGGTAGGTGGCTATTGCAGATGTGCTATAACATTTTCCTTATTCTTTGTAGAAATTTCTTGAAATATTTTTAAGATAGGAGGGTATTTTGAGAATTCAGATTCTCGCTGAGTTCTTTCCCCCACAGTATTCATTAGCAGGATTTTATTTTAGGGTAGATAGGTGTTTGTGGTAGATGAAATATAAAGCCTTATTTGTTCTCCTCTGGTCTTTTTATTACACTGTCTGGGGGATTTTGTTGAGAGTTTGTAAATAGGTATTTGGTATAGATGAAAATTCGCAGACGTATTTGTAATTTGAAACTGACATCGCTTTTGCCATCACACTATTTTTAGAATTGCCGTATAAATATTTTGAAATACGTGTAGTGTGGGGACAGTCCAACAATAAATTAAATCTATCAGCTTCAGTCGTAAATGAAACTTATAGCCCAAACGTTGATACAGTTAGCTGATAAAGGAATGTAATTATTACAGAAGTTTTGCCAATACGTATGATGATACATCGTAGATGTTCGTATAAAATTATTTGTCATTTTATAGTTCATTTTGAATTTCTAAATGTTTAGAAGTTCTTATATATATATATATATATATATATATATATATATATATATATATATATATATATATATATACAACAAGCAGTTTGGTAATCATTATAATAAATTCTTTATAAATAATTAATATATAAAATTAGAAGCCAGTTTCTGAGTTGTAAAGTTTGCCTCTTAATTAACATAACAACCATAACATCACCGTTCGCAAATTTATAACAATCTTTGTTATTTGTTTAAAAAATATCCTTTTGATTCTGTGCTAACTACACTGATCATAAACTTTTTTTCATTAACTCTTCTCGGAAAGGAGAAGGATTGTTTTAGGAACTGCAATAATCCAGCCAAAATAAGAGGCAATATTTCAGCCAAAATAAGAGGCAATATTTCAGCCAAAATAAGAACTAATAATTTAGCCAAAATAAGAGGCAATATTTCAGCCAAAATAAGAGACAATATTTCAGCCTAAAAAGAGGCAATATTTCAGCCAAAATAAGAGACAATATTTCAGCAAAAATAAATACCAATAACAGCCGAAGAAAGAGGTAATAAATCAGCCAAAATAAGAGGCCCACAGCGTTGCCAAGACACTATAAACTAAGTAAAAGTACTCCAACAAGCTTCGTAAAACTTAACCAATAATTTAATTATCAAAAAAATAAATGAAAATGTGATAATAACTTACAGTAATATTACTTGAATCCAAAATAATCCTGAAAATTATTTATGTAAGTCAAAAATAATGATAAGCTCGGTATCAACTATGGATAATAGACGAAGCTTCAGCCTAAAAATGAGCAACGGTACTATTTATAGGTGATCTACATGAACATAGCGTGGCAACTATCACTGATAGTTTTGCATAATGGATGTCGTATTAGTGTACGAGTCTATAAAATGAACGGGATGATTAAACAGTAATCACTAGTAGCAGTTTAATGGGAATTTTTGACCAGCATATATAGCATTTTGCTATTTCATGGAGCAGAAATGTTTTGATTAGAATCCTGTGCGTTTGGTGGGGTGTTGGAGTGGGGGGAGCTATCCTCTGGCGGTCCTGGTAAGGTGGGCTACCAGCCCTTGCTAAGATACTAATTAGAAACGGATTATACAAGTGTGAAGACAGTGTTTAAGGAGAGCCTGCTTTTGATTGTGAAAATTCTGTCTGGTAACTATCCCGAAGAATAGGTTAAGGGCTAAATAGAGCCCTCAGAGACCCTCGATACTTTATTTCCAGTGGCCATTTACATGCATTTGACTAACCTAGATACGATTGGACCCAAGTCCCCGTTAACTTGTACAATGGGTGTATTTCATCCATCTTTCTTCCATAGTTACCCTGCGCAAACCTTTTTTTGTGATACAATCATGTACACTTTGAAGCGTATGAGGGAAGAATTTGCATTTGACTCTGAAGAGACCTTATTCGCAGTGGCCGTTGATATATATTTGACTCGCCCAGGAATCACGGATTTTACTAGAGAGGATTGAATTATATCGCCCCAGTACCATTTCTACAATGGGGATGTTCAATCAATATTCCACCCATACTTACCCCGCGCGAACCTTTCTTTGGCTCCTCTGAAAGAGAATTAACGAGGCAAGTAGATGGTCTGGAGGATCCATGCGAAGCGGGTCAGCTCAGAAGATCCATCGATTTCACCAGCTATAGTTCATGGGATAGAGGAACGCTAAGAATTACGTCTGTGATATCGGGTAGGCTAGGAGAATAGTAGATGATACAACATCATTGCATAACAGCATTCGATGAAATCGGCGAGGCCTTCAGACCGACTTTATTTGCCAGTCTTTTTTTGGCAGTAATTACGAGGGCTCTCCTCAAGGGTTAAAACCGGCAGAGTGGGAAAAAATGGAAACCTTACTGAGGATAAAGACGAGGCAGGGAAACACAATGCTGATGTTTAAGATGGTGAATTCGCTATTTCTAGAGCATCCGATCTGGGGATACCATGTGCTAACCCTTAAACACGAACGACAATAGGATCGTGGTTTTCAAAACTGTTGGTCCAAAAGATGTTGCTACCAAAGCTTACATTGGTAGGCTTTACACATCAGACTCAGTTGGTACCATTTCCAACTCTCCCCCCATATGAAGGCTACTAAAAAAGTGCACGTGCGACATCTCCTCAGAAGGCGGGTACAGAAGCATATATGAATGCGGCGGTGCAACATACAAAACTTTGCTGTCTTTTTAATTTCGGTGGCTAGTTTTTCTATGACGTCTGAAGATTATACGCTTGATCTTACTTACTCATCAGAGAACACCAATATAGGCGGTCTCTTCGATAAGAAACTTAGCGTTTACGTGAACTCCAATCTCCTTCTAGCAGTCTGAATCATGCGGATAAAATAAATATAACGTAGCGTAGAGATGTCCAGGGCCAAGACACAGAATAAAACATTTTTCCACAAACTTTTCTTTTTAAATTGTCACCGATACAATCGTCTTGGCTTGTACCGGCGGATCTTAACTTCCGATTTTATACACATTCATCTTCAGAAACTGTTACATTGGAACAAATAAATCAGCTCTTTCCTGATTGCTGGTAGAATGAGTAGGTCCTGTGTCTCGTAGAAACGTAATCTTATTTTTACCCACACCAAAAGGATCAGTTTTGATGCGTAGAAGGGGTTGCTGTAGTTTACCTCCAGCTTAGCATTGGTGAGGTCAGTGGGAACTCCTTGAACTGCCTTGTGTTTCAGTGTACGCCAGATGTTGACTGTAATGATGTACACAACAATATGTTTCTGGCATTGTCGGCAAATGCTGCAAAGTCGTTCAGGTGGAGGCGTAGACGTGGTTGCAGGCTACTTCCAAATCGGCCTTGGTGAGGTTATTGGTAGCACAGTGCACTGCCTTGCGTTTCTACGAATTCCCAATGTTTACTGTAGTGATGTATATGACAATAGCCAGCTTGATATATGTCACACAAATGCAGCTTAGCAATGTGGCTGACTATGCAGCTTACCATCTGTGAAGGACACTAGGGGTCGTGGACGATACATCACATGTAGTATATATGTATACAAAACCTTCAACGTTCATTTGTTTGTTCTGTCGATGTCTGGACAATCACCTTCATTCTACAGCGCCTTTGAAAGTCATTGGTTGGTCTAATACCATGCCAGTAAATGCTCGGTAGATATTGCCAGAAAGGTTCCACGAGGGCACGGGTTGTGAAATCCATGACCACGCCTGCCTGCATGATTAGGTCGAGGTGCCCTAGGTTATATTAGACAGAGTATTGTCATATGACGTCCTTCTCGCTGATCTGCAGACATGAATCCAAGGTTTGGTCTCGATCTTTGAATACAGTTCCACCAGATTCGTTTGGTTGCAATCGTGAGCCTCGTAGTAGTAGTACTGTAAGTCCCTGGGATCCCGGGATGCACATGGCGATGCACCACGGCTGCCTCCGTGTCGCCAAGATAAAGAAGGCCATTCCTGAGAGCAACTATCTTTTATGGAGATAAATTCGCGTGAATCAATAGCCTTTGCCTTTGGGTCTGCTGCCTTGGTTAATGACGACCCGACCTTGGGGGATGCGATGAAGATGTCTCGGAAGTTGTCACCAAGTCTGTCACGGTAATGCACTTAGTATGTCAGCCTTTGGGATCCAACAGCTCGTTACACGGATTGCGCTTATTGGTCCGTACATGACAGTCGTACGTACACTGTTATCTATGACATGTTGAAAACATGTTCGTTGGTCGCCGATATAGAGGACGATTGTGAACGACTTATCTTGGAGGTTCACATTTGACCTTCTAGATTAGCGATCTTCAGGAGCCAAGTATTCCATGGTTTTTGACAGAACAGGCGTCCTCCCGGACTCACGTCAGGAGCCAAATTGTAAGGTAAATATTCCGGGCTGGTCCTGTCGCTCGTGTTGGAGTCCACGCAGGAGCCGCTTACGGCGACACCAGTAAGGTACATTGCGATTGTAGATGTGATTTGTACGATGCCTTGCGCAATGTCATAGCCCAGGGCAAAGACGGAGTCTTTGAGTAGCTTAACGTAATCCATGTCGAAACTGTTAGTGACTTTGGGCCGCAGTTCAATGTTCTTTCACTCAGGTCAAACTTTTGTGCTCAGTGACTCTTACTGACCTTCAAGGTTCTCGAAAAGCTGGGTTTTTTTTGGCACATAATGACTTACTGGTCCTTACTCAGCAGATTACGTACCAGATTCGTATATTGGGTGTAAAAAAATAGTTTGGTAACGAGGCCTCTCTGGTAAGAGGAGAGATATCCGTTCAGAATAGTCACAAACGCAGGGTCTAGCAGAGGGCCACTCTGAGCTTTGTTATACTTGCCTGGATATTCCAAGTCAAACTCAAGAAGGTAGCCCTTGCGAAAAACTGAGGCTGCGGTATTCAAATCAGCTTTTCGTGGAGAGTTCAGCGGTTACCGGCTATAATCTCGCATAGTCTTGCATTCAAAAGTATTCTGCACTTTATGAGCGTGAAGATATTCTTCCGAGGATATACTCAGACTCCACAGGGGTGTGAAACTAGCTGCATCTCATCTAAATGCTACACCAATCTATATACTTGTGCGGATATACACCCTTGGTCATCGTGTTCAGAAGTTGTACAGACCAGGTGGCTCAGATAAATTTAAGCCTCCCACCGAACATTTCTCCGTAGAACCCTCAGATTGCAAAAATAACGCCTCCTACGAAAAATAATCCGCAAAATTCCCCCCCAAATTGCATTTTCGGGCATAAAAAAAATGGCAGCTTTTTTGGGGGGGGGTATTGTAAAATTTGTTTGTGATTGCAAATTTGGGTTGTAATTTTATTTTACAATAAAACAATATCATTGAAAATAAGATGAGTAAAAAAACTAACTCAGTTGGAGAGCCTCATTCTGCTAGATTAGCGCGAGAGCAATTAGCGGCGGTAAAGAAACTTATTCCGACAAAACGATTATTTAAGAAAAAAGTTCGTGAATACGACGACGAGCAACATCATATTGGTGAAGTATCGTCAAAGTGGTTGAGTCCAATCACTGGAGTGATCGAACAAGTAGCATACGGCAAACAAACGAAAGATAAGGAACTTAGAGATATTGGGCTTATTCCTATGACAAGAGATATCGAGCAACACGCTAGAATTGTTCCTGGTCAACTTGAGCAAATTCAACACAGACAAGAACAAGCGCGAGCACAAGCGCAAATACGAGCACAAACGAAGGCGGTTGAAAAACGATTAGGTCAAGCACAAGCAAAAGCAAGAGAACAAGCACAAGCGCAGCAAGTACAAGTAGGATCACCACAAATATCACGATCACCAACTCCACAAACATCTCAAAAAGATTGGCGAGATCAACTTTTGGAAGAATTAGAAGAAGAACAAATGCAAGTAAAAAAGGAAGAAGAACAACGACAACTAAAAAAAGAAGAAGAATTACAAGAAAAAGAAGAAGAAGAATTACAAGAAAAAGAAGAAGAATTACAAGAAAAAGAAGAAGAATTACAAGAAGAAGAAGAAGAACAATTACAAGAAAAAAAACAATTGCAAAAAAAAGAAATTAAACCCGATAAAATTGCGAAATTAAGGGAAAATTTTGACGATACAAGATTTCTTGAGTTGAGAGTAAAATTAAATAAAATTGACCCTAATGATCTTGAGGAACTTGGTTATTTTGCAAGACGCAGTTTTGAAAACCGACATCAATATTTGAACGAAAAAGGATCAAATTTTTATAAATCACGAGATTCTTGGTACAAGGCAATATATCGAATAAGATTTGATGAAAAACAAGCCAGAGGAGTGAATTTTGCTCATTTTGAATCATATGCAAAACAAGAAATAACAGGAAAATCTGAGGAAGAACGACGAATTTACGGTAGAAATCCTGCTACTAATTTTTCTTCTGAGGGACTTAGAAAATTAAATAAAAAAAATTTAGCTAGAGTCGCCAAATACGATTACGATATAAGAAATGAATATCTAAAAAAAGATTTTGTAGATCATTACTCTCTTGAAGAATGGGTTCCTGCTGTGTATTTCGCCGAGATGAACGAAGAAGTTGATCCATATAAACCAAGTTATAAAAGATTTAAAAAAGCGGTAAGAGAATTGCCAGATAAAGAGATACCACCAGTGGAAGAAGAAGAAGAAGAAGATGTGGTAGTAGATTGGTTTAGGGAGCCAAAACCAAGAGAAGGAAGCGGATATGGAACTGGATATACTGTTTGCCCCGACAGTGTTGTTAACGACGTGTCTCGTCTCGAAGTATTAATCGGAGGAAAACGAGCTGGAAATAATTCTCCTGAAATAATCAACGAGGCATCAAATATTTGTCAGCGGTTATTTCGCGGTGGTGTAATTGATTCTCATATTTATAAGAAACTCATAGATGAACTTATTGATTAAAACAACACAATTGAAATAACATGATTGTTCACAAATATCAGCGCAGACCAACACCAGTCCGCGTAGTTAACTCTCGATTGCCAGTATATAAATATGTTCACGGCAATGGATTTGGCGATATTGTTAAAAGTCTCGTTACTCGAGTAGTACCCAAAATCGGTCCAATAGCAAAACAATTAGGATTAAAAGCAATAGGAGCAATTGGCGATACTGTTGTTTCTGGTATCGGTAATTTGGCTGGTAAGGGTTTCAATTTTATCAAAAATAAAATAAAAAATTTAATACGCAAAAAACAACCCGTCAAATTACCTAGTACCAGAGAAATGCCACCTGAAATTAGTAAAGTTATAAACGTCGCGGCAAATAAAAAAATAAAAGAACTAGCACAGGAAGCTGCCACGGCGAATGTTGTAAATGAAATTGCTAAGACAAATTTGGTAAATGAAATTGCTAAGACAAATTTGACAAATGGAATTGTTGATACAAATTTAGCAGAAAAAATTAATAATAAAAATTTAGGTTTTATATCAGGCAGCGGTCTTCGTTTTAGATAAGGATCTTATTAATAATGTTCACACAAGTGTCAAACGAAGTGTTCGACATGGACGAGCCCGTAGGTAGAGACACATCTGTGCGAGATTTTCAGTATTTTTCATATATCGCGATTGAACCAAATATAAGTACTCGATTGGAAATTCAGGTTCACGATACAACAAGATATTTTCTTCCATCCGAGGCATATATCGAAGTTGTTGGTGAAATTGTTAGATCAAATAATAATCCCTATGCGGCCGATTTTAATGTTGGATTAGTCAACAACGGTATTATGGCATTATTCAAAAACGCCACTTATATGATCGACGGAAGAGAAATTGAATCAATCACTGATGATATTGATTTAGCAACAACAATAATAGGTCTAGCAAGATATTCGGATGATTTTACTAGATCAGCCGGCCCTAGTATGATGTTCGCTAAAGATACTCATGATAGCCCTATTAGTAAACCATACGAAATAAGAATACCCAAAAAAGTTACCGCAGCCGCCGATGATGCCTACGTTGCAGCTTTAATGATCAAACCCGATGTAACTTATAATGCCGGATATGCCACACGAAAATCTATGCTAATAACAGATCGTAGAAGATTTTCCTGCGCTATTCCGTTATCTCATATATTTGGATTTTGTAGGCATTTCAGAAAAGTTATATACGGCGCAAAACACACTATATCGTTTGTCAGAAAAGCAAATAGCGATGATGCTATCTGGCGAGATGGTACACTTGCCGCTGGTGTACCACACGCCGATGATGCCGCGGATAATGGTGGTAGAGTAAATTTATTAAAATTTACCTTGTGGATGCCAGCGATGACCCCATCAATAGTAGAAGAAGAAAAATTATTGTCATTCATGAATCAAGGCGGTAAAACTATAATGTCATGGTTGACGACAACAACTGATTCCGCAACAACTAATATTAATGGTGATTTTACTTGGCGTATTGCATCGCAGCAAGGTACCTCCGCACCAAGGCATATTTTTATCGCTTTCCTGCGTTCCAGTAAATATCATCAAATGTTTAACCATATGGTATTTGATAAAGTTGCAGCAACAAATGTTTCGTTGAGAATAAACGGTCAACAAGAACCTTCCGAGGAAATATCTATTGATTTTGATCAGTATTCTACGGCCCGCGCGTATCATCGATTACTAAGTTATATGGGTCGCGATCAAAATATTGATACCGGATTACAAATATCACAGTTGGATTTTAATAAACTTTATCCCATATACTACTTTTCATTGGAACATCTAGACTTGATAAAACAATCGGTTGTTGATATTCATTTCAAGGCCCGAATTAACACCGGAGCGGTTAATCATAAAGTAATTGCGATACTCCTTAGTGATAGGACAATGATCCTAGAAGGAATTAGTGGTAGAATGAGAATCATTGATGCTCCCGTAGAGCAAATGTGAGAAAATTCTAAATTTAGATAAAGTGGATTATAATATGCCATACGATCACGTTAGTGTAACTCTGACACCTGGTCAGATGAAAAATCTTCAAGCGGCAATGGCAGGGCGACACGGTTTAGGTTTAACCCTGAAAAATAACCAACTTCACGGTGGACCTAACAAACTATCGTTAACTAAAAGTCAACATGGTCATTTTAATAGAGCCAGATCGGCGAATACTGGTTTTCATATAAATCTCTCAGTTGGCGCAATTAGGGATATGGTGAAAACCGGCGGTATTATTCCATTGGCCGCGATTATACCCGGGTTAATAGCAGGTGCAAAGGCATTAGGATTGGGCGCACTTGGAGGAATAGGTTCCGCAGTGGGAAGTAGAATCATCGAAAAAGGGCGCAGAATGATCGGAAGAGGATATCGTAAAAAAAAGAGAGGGGGGATATTCCCGATTATTCCCAGTCTCGCAAAATTTATAATGATGAAGCAAGCGCAACTACAACGACAACGACAAGGATCCGGCCTACGGTTAGGACGACCCCCAATATACTAATCCAACCTAAAATAGCGTTACCAACCTCAAATTTAGATTTAATCAACGAAGCAAAAAAAAAGAAAATAAAATTTTTCAGGGGCGTATTCATGCGAGATCGACTACCGGACAAACCAAATTCCACCGAGACAGGAATAATAAATCTCGATAAAAATTCCGGTCCTGGTACTCACTGGGTTGCCTACGCGATTAATCCTCGTGAAATCATTTACTTCGATTCATACGGATTAGCACCACCAAACGAATTTTTCAAATATATCTCCTCGTTGAAACTTCCAGTTTGGTATTCAACACTTCCAACACAAACATTGGAGGATCCACCAATATGCGGCCGGGAGACAATTAATGTTCTTGATGCAATTTCAAAATCATCTCGTCCTTATCACAAAATTTTATTTGAATACACCGTAGATAAATATCATGGTTGACATTTACGGTAGATCCTTCCTTAGGAAAGAGGAAAAAATCGATACAACAAAATTTGCAACTAAGTCCGATATTAATAATCTTTTATCGCTGTCAGAGATAGATCCTGGCGAAGTTGCTATATTTCAAAATGCAGAAGGGCGATTACAAACTAGCAACGTCAAAATAACTGATATAATCAAGCGAGACGAATACAGCGATCACATTAGTCGATTTACTCAATTGTCGGATTCAGTAACAAAATATGCTGATGATATTGCAAAATTGCCATTAAAATCGGATATCACTGATATTATTACGAAATTGCCATTAAAAGCGGATATCACGGTTGTGGAAAAACTCAATAAGGAATTATTAGATTTATTACTAAAAACGCATTATGATGCTCAAGATAATATATTAATAAAATTTAATGTTTTAGTTCAGAATTTTCAAAAACTCAATAAGGAATTATTAGATTTATTACTTCAAAAAACCGATATAAAAACGCATTATGATGCTCAAGACGGAGTATCAAGAAGATTTGATGATTTAGTTAAGGATTTTCAAAAACTAGATAATACCTTAAAGCAACTTAACAAAAAAATTAACGATGATCTTGACAAAGTAGAAAAAATCAACGATAATATTATTAAGATTATCACCGATATTACCGGAATAAAAAACGTAATGGAACAAAAACTTGATATATCATTATACAACACTGATATTAAGGTTTTGCGAGAAAAACAACTCGGTGTGGAAACAAAATTATCAAAATTGAGAATTAATAAACTTTCGAAAATTGATATGATAGATCAAGTAGTTGTAAGAAATTTAACTTGTCAAATGACATTTGTATTAAGGTCACAAGATCTTACCTGGACACCTGAAAATAATTCTTTTGATTTTACCTCGCCATTACAAGGTATTTATCGAATATATATTCTCGCTGGAAAGATGAAATTTAACGTAACAGCTGTCAAACTCGGCATTTGTGAATATTACCCTGGATTTTTTGTTATTTCCATGAATGAAGATGTAACTGAGACTTTTAAATTAATACCACCAGATAGAACCACCATGGGACGAATAAATTATTTTGTAGTTTTCGATTTTTTATCCTCGTGGCATGATTTTCCAGAAACAATAGCTGCTAAAATAGGAGAACACAAACCAACTAGTTGAAAATTTACCAGGAATTAACCAAATAAATAACTAATAAATGACCGCATCGGATTACCGATACAATCAGGCGCGATCATGGCAAGACTCACTAAAAAAACAAATAGACGATTATCAGATAAAAATAAATAAATACCAGCGCAGATTAAATATCATTGATGTTGCCGTATACGCGGTATCTGCTATAGTCGCTGGTGCGGGTATTATTTTATCCGCGGTAACAGTAATCGCGCCAATCGCAGCAACAATAATAATATCATCAACAACAACAATTGCCGGTGTTTTAAGTATAATTGCAAGAAAATTATCTTCGTGCACAAATGATAAATTATTATTATACAAAAATAAACTAACTAAGATAAATGACGCGTATTCGAAATTATCATCGCTGATTTCGGAAAGTCTAAACGACGGCGTTATATCCGATTCGGAATTTACTGCAATGATCGGTATTTACTCGGAGATTGAACAAATGAATATTAATAATGTCCGAACTAGCCAAGATCGTGACAAACACGACGCCGCCGACAACAACGTTAATATCGCTAAGTTCAAAGAAACCCGAGTTTAGTATTAATTTCCCAACACCAATTAGCGTCAACGAAATTGCATTAACACAGTTGCGTGTTTATAATAGTTGGCCTAATATTAGATCGGTATCATTTGGTGAGCTAATGTCAAATAATTCACTTGTTTTTGCAAATAATAATAAACCCGATGGAACGCCGGATTGGAAATATGTTAATATACCAACGGGCAGTTATGAGATAGAACAACTGAATACTGAGTTTACCAGAAGAATATCAAATTTAACCGGCGATGCTAAACCGGGCATAAAAATATTAGCTCACGAACCAACATTATCATCAATAATCGAAGTAACATCGCCATATATGGTAGATATTTACCAATCATCTGTTAGATCTATATTAGGCTGGCCAGATACCCCACCTGATGATTTATCTAAACCCCCCGAACCGAAAAAATCGGATTTTATAACCGACGAAGCCTCATACGAAAGTTCCGATATTTTACAAAAAAATCTTTTTATTATCGATCATGTTAGAGTTTTAAATTATCATCATGAAACCGGCAAATTAATATTTGGTGTTAGTAATGTCATCCCAAAAACACCTGGACACGGAGATGTAGATTTTTATTCGTATTTATCGAATGACCCCAAGCGTAATAAAACAATAATCAAATACGACGAACTAGAATCATATATTAATATTTTTAATGACGAACACAATAGAAATTATAATAAATTAAGATCACTGTTCAACGAGTGTATATCAAGCAAATCAGATTCATGCAAACTAATAATCAAACACATAAAAATATTAAATAAACTTGCAAACGATATTGAGTATTATCACAATATATTTGTTAATACAATCATAAAAAATTCGGACAATAAGAAAAAAGAGATCATGCAAATGTATCAATTAACCGAGAAAACGCTACCAAAAATTAAATTTTTCGTCTATAATGTTGATGCGATGAGAAAATCCGTCACCGATACCATAGATGAGTTTTTTCCGAAATTGCATGCCGCGTGGGCAAATAAACAACTAAAATCTGAATTATTTCTCAAACACGACAATGATCCATCAAAAAAAAGACGACATATTTCGCCTGGTATCGTTAATATAACAGATGTGATTGCAGTTTATCTTCACGCGGATATTATCGATGGCAGCTACGTTATTGATTCATCACTGTCAAATCAAGCAAAACAAGGATATATATTATATTCGTTTTCTCCCAGTGTCTCTCCGGGTTATTTGATAATAAAAGAGCCTGTAAATCCGTTTTACCTTCGATGTCATAATAAATTATTATCAAGTATAAATTTCAAACTAACGAATCAAGATGGAAATTTACTTGATATACGCGGAGAAACACTAAGTATTAGTTTGTTGGTGAAATCGTGAGAGTCTCTGATTTTTAAATCTGTATCCCAGGGAAAAATATGCGAAAAAAATAAATAAAAACCAGGGAAATTTTCACAAAATAAAAAAAAAAGATATTTTTTCTTGAATTTTATTTTGGACCGGGGGTATTTACCCTTCAAATTAAGTAATTTATATAATTTCGTGAATCCGCTGGGGTAAATACCCGTCAGATTGTGCAATTTATATAATTTCGTGAATCCGCTGGGGTAAATACCCGTCAAAATTAAGAAATTTGTGTAATTTCAGTAAATAAATTATTTTGTTAAATAATAAAAAAAAATTAATAAAAATCAGAAAAATTAAGAAATTTGTGTAATTTCGTGAATCCGCTGGGGTATTTACCCTTCAAATTAAGTAATTTATATAATTTCGTGAATCCGCTGGGGTAAATACCCGTCAAATTGTGCAATTTATATAATTTCGCGAATCCGTTGGGTAAATACCCCCGTCAAAATTAAAAAAATAAATAAAACCCAGGGAAATTAATCTTTTTTTTTGTTTTGCAATAATCGCTTATAAATTTGTTGTCCCAGAAATTTTCTGGGTTTTAGTTTCATCGACAAGTTTTTTAAGTTGTCTGACACGTGAATTTGTAATTTTTCGTGACTCATAAGCGTCTGATAAAATCGATCTGGCGTTTTCTACCAGCATCGATAATTTGACAAAATCCTCTATACGATCATCGTCGATCGTTGCAAGTGATTGATATATCGCAATCTGGATCTTTTTTATTAATTTATATTCGGATGGCAGCGTGTATTTGTATTCAAGTTTTCCTTGAACAATTGTTTCGAATTCCGATCTGATTTTATTTGTATCTAGATCCGATGGAAGATCAACTTTCTTCTTCAGATCATCAATCGCTACAATGATGTCGTTTACTATTTCTTCTTCCATTATACTAATTTTGTAGTATTTAATTATTCTTCGTCGAATATTATTGGGATATAGGAAAATTTAATCCAAGTACCGAGGTTATAGGAAAATGTCGCACGTTGAATTCCCTCCGCTACTCGCCATATTGATACTGAACTAATTTCATAATACTTCGCAGCAGCATATATCGACACAAATATAATTTCTTCGTTTGTTTCTTGATTTACCGACTTAATAGTTTTAGCGAATCGTGCGCCACCAGTGTTACCAAATTTTGAATTTTCACTCGAAGTCACAGCTCGAAGATTGGAAAGTTTATTGTTGAGTTTATTTCCGTCAATGTGATCTATAACCAAATTATCCTTGATGAGTCCATTGAAACACTCGAATACAAATCTGTGAACCAAGTAATCCGCTTGTCTTCGATTATTATTTTTGTTGATTGAAAATCTGAGATAACCATTCGAATTAATATGACCAACAAGATTTTTTGTCCTGATGTGTCTCACATTTCCATCCTTGGATGCTTCATAATCATCAATGATGGGATGCGATTTATATTCTCTCATAGGAATCGTTGATTTCAGTTCCATATACAATATTCTCTTTGTTTAAATCGTAATTTGCTCTGAATCGATTAATATAATCTTCCTCGCATTTTATCACTGAGGAAGATCTTTTTTCATAATATCTCCGTAACTCACGATATCTCTTTCCTCCACAAGAGAAACACAATCGAGTTTTTCCTCGAATGCCAACCTGACAAACCAAACATCGTTGTGGTCCTTTGTTGCCTCGTCGAACTTCGTATATATGAGCGCCGCAATATTCACCTCTGCAGGATTTATCGCATGATTTTGTTGATCCAACTATTATCCATGAACATTGCTTCATTATATAATTAGATATTTGTCTAAAATATAATAATGGATTTATTTGATCTTGATGAGGCAGAATATACAATTCCTGAAGTAGATCGTGCAAAGAAAGAATTTTTTGACGATGGATCGATTCATGTTTGGTCAACGTGGAAAACTAATTTTGTTGATGCTACGATGAATCTAGAGCGAGCAAAGAAGATAATCGAGCATATAAAATCTGAACACAAAGATGAGCGATTTATATTTGGAATAAAATTTATTGCACAAATGCCGGACGATACTTGGATTATTCGCGACAAACGAGATCCAGTACGCGGCGGTAAGAAAAATGTTATTCTTGATAAGAATTCGAAACCGGGATTGTTATTGGGAATTGATGGTCCTTATTATGCTAGGGCGTATCCTTCTAGTGCTGTTGTTTATGGAATTTATCGTCTGAATAACAATCCTGACGCGAAAAATTTACCAGTGATGAAAGAATCTCCGATGATAAATTGCGTAGCTGAGCGCGTCATCGAGCACATGAAAAATGCTCGTCGCGGATCTGGTCTAACCCAATTGAGATTGGATAAAATTAATTCATGGGCAAAGACAGTTGCTGATGGCGCATCAATTGACGATGTTGCTGCGCTGAGTAAGAAACTTAAATTTCCTATTACGGTTAAAACACTATCGGGTGAAATATTATACTCGTCGCCGTATAAATCTCGAGGAAATCCAATCGAAATTGTTGATCATAATTCACATGCGTGGACTCAGTCGGTAATGATATTTCCACGAGATCGTGTTGTTAAATTCTATCCCGTTAATGACGCTGATGCAATGTTCCGATATATCAAACTATTAGCCAAGTCCGATCCAATATCGGTTTGGTTATTTTCTAGTGAAGAAAAATACGATCAATTTATCTTGCCACGCGGAGATATTTACCGTGATGAACTATTACACAATTCGATGAAAAATATCGCGGAGAAGTATTCGTCAAATCCAAATAAATTGCTGACAAATTGCTTTACTGTTCCTTCTGTTGCCGCTCACGCCGCGAGAGAAAGAAATTCGTGGAAACCTACAAGAAATGAGTTTCTTAATGATATTCAACTTAGCTGTATCGAATATGGCCATGGAGGATTATGGAATACCAAATACAATTTCGAAGATATGATTTCCGTTGATATGAGCGCGTGCTATCCTGGAAGTTTCCTTGGGTATGGCGATTGTGCGGATTACTTTGCTAAATTCGGCCACCCTACTAGCGAGATGACGAGAGTGGCAATTAACGGACCATTACCTGATTTTGTCATGACAGGATTCGCTAATGTTACTTCGTTCGAACTTGCTGAGAATTTGCATAGGATTTGCTATATTTGGTTTGGTCGGCATTTATCTCAGCGAAGATGGGTCCCTACGGTATTGTTGAGATATATGCTGGATTCGTCGATGTTGATATCGTTGACGATAAGCGAGGCGATTATATCGTATAGAAAACAAACTGAAGTGTGGTTGCCAACGGACTGCGAAAACGCGAAAGATATTGGAAGAAAAATAATTGGTAAATTTACTCAAGGAGGATCAGTTGATCATAAACACCGTCACGCTAGGTTATTTATCAATGATGCCGAGATGGATTTTATTATTGCCGATACAGTATCGCGTGGAATATTTTGCAATAGAGAAAATATTATTATTGATGGAACGAAATTAGGAACCGTGATTACTTATCTCGATGGAGAATCAGCGCAGTATACTCATTTAAGATCATCGATGCTCGCTTATGTGAGTATTAATTTACTGTCGATGATAAATAAATTTGCTGATATCGCGGTGAGGGTTGCAACGGATTCATTTTATATCGATAAGAAATATCAATGCAGATTAGAAAATTTAATCGCTGATGGGTCTTGGGGAACCTGGAGAATAAAAAATGAGGATATTCTAGACTATTGCGAAGACGCTGATGTAGAAGATTGCGATAAATTTCACAAAGACCAATGCGATGAGATATCAACGGCCTCATCCGCATTTGATCCGATTTCACGAAACAAATTCGTTTATCTTAATGGTCCTGGCGGTAGTGGTAAAACCACACGAGCGATAAACTTATTTTCAAAATCTGATATGATCGTGTTGACTCCAACTCACAGGTTAGCGCGAGAAATAAAACAGCGTGGCGTTAGTTCTTGTACTTATCATAGTTATTTCAAGTACAGCGGTGGATTGTGGGATCCAGCTCGAATGGGAAACAAATACGTTAATAAGATTATAATATTTGATGAAATTTGCACAGTAAATTTAGTTTTGTTAAAATCATTCCTAAGTTGGCTAGAAGAAAAAAATACCGCAGTAATAATGTGCGGCGATCATGGACAACCGGATCCTATTGATGGTGAATCTCCACATGGATGGCTTAGAAATTTTGTAGATTATTATGAAGAGATTGACGCTGATTATAGATCTAATGATAATTTATTGACTGATTTTAAAAAATTAATTCGATTGCAACCTAATAAAATTCAATGTGATGTGATGAGAAAAATAATAGACGAAACTTCGATGGATAATTTTCTAATTTTGTGGCGTCCAGATCATTTGATAGTTGCTAGTAGGAAAATTATTCGCGATGCTATTCAGAAAATATTATTTAAGCTTCACTGTGAGAGATTTCCAACGTTGCAAGTTCCGCTGTGTTACAGGCCAGCTGATACTAGAAAACAAAATATTAATGTTACTTTGCCGTGCGGAGAAGAAAAAATAATGGTTTTAAATGATATTATTTTCGTCGATATTAATCTTGTCAATGATGCGATAAACGCAGAAAGATCGCCATGGAAACTCGGATACGCAACAACGATTCATTCGTCACAGGGATTAACAGTAGATGGCCAAGTTTGGATTGTTGATGATAGAATTTCCTGGTCGAATTTAGTTTATCTGGCAGTTTCTCGAGTAAGAAAATTATCTCAGTTGGGTAGAATTAGATTTCACATTAACGAAGATGGCGGTAATTGAGTATCTCTTGGAATTACTTGTAGTTCTTCTTTGGTAAATCCTCGTTGTGGTGCTAATGAATCTAGAAAATAAATTGCTGGTCTTCCTGATGATCTTGTTACGGCCGATATTTTATGCGTTGTAACGCTCCAGTTTGGATCGGTTGCTCTTCTTCTGCCACCTTCAGCTTCTCCCTCCTTATATAAATACCTTACAATAACACTACCCAGCACAGGCGAAATTATTGAACTTCGCTTTAGTGGTATTTTTGTTTTTGTAATTGCAATTGCGGGTTTCATTGATATCGTTCGTGTTACCTCGTTATTTAGTGCATTAATCACGTGAGGTAATCTTGTTACCCAATCGTGAGATCGTTTATCTTGAATAAATTCTCTCGCGTACTGATATCCGAATAATCTTTCCGCTAGTGTTTTGTTGAATCTTTCAACGATGGCCTGATTGCGATGAACACCTACAACACCGCGACGGATTTTAACATTATTCTTTTTCATTAACGCAGTAACCGCGCCAAGAAATTCTCGTCCTGGATCAATCTGGAGAAGATTCGGCCATGTCAATGGAGATCGAGAATAAATTCTCTCAAATGCATTTGCTATTTCCGTTGCTGTTTTATTTGATAGCGGTTCTGCTTCTTTATATCTACTAGCAATATCAACAATTGTCAAAACATATTTGTATGTGATTCCATTAACGGTATCGTGAGGAAGAAACATTAAATCAGCTTGATGAACTTCGTTAGGGACACTGACGGAGAAACTTGCGTATGGTATTTTCTTAGGCGGAGGAAGATAAATTTGCCAAATAGCTTGCTTTGATAACCATAACGCAGCGGTGGAGTGTTTTACTTTTGCAGCCTTGGCAAGTTTGGCAATTGCTGATTTTCCTTTCCAGAATCCTCGCGGAGAATAATATATTTGCTCCATTATAAATTAACCAGCACCTAGGACTAATTTACCTTTCATCACTCCCTTTATCAACCAGGTTGCCAATTTCTCTTTGAAATTTTTATTAGGAATAGCGTCTATTGCGTGAATTAATTTAATATCGGCGAGATGTCGTTGTTGTAAATCTCCACTGCGATATGCGAGATCGTGATAATAGCACGCGTTATCAATAGCGTTTACTGGTTCTTCACCAGGATTTGGTTGATCATTATTATTAAGTCTTATATCTAATCTTGTACCGGGTCCGCAGTAGTTGTATCTTGGCAAATGTTTCTCTCCGGGATATTTTGCCCAAGGCAATCCTGGTAGATTTTTCATGGAGGCGGCAATGTCTCCTCCGGTTCTTCTATCTTTTTTTTTGTGAATCTAAATTTGCTTGTTCCGCAAACTGCACATTCACCTCTGATTGCATTCCTGTTGTTGCGCGTGACAACTTCGATTGGATTTAGCGTGGCAGTTCGAGTGCGACACTTAACACAATATGAATCCATAATATTCTAATAACATGAATGTAATTGATTTTTCAGCCACGAAAAAACGCGAGCAAGTAAAGCACACCGAGGCATTACCAAATTCGATTAGAATGATAATCATTGGACCATCCGGTTCTGGAAAAACTCAGTTATTACTAAATTTGATAATGAGATGGCTAAAATGGGATAAATTGTATTTGATTGCGCCGTCCGTAGATGATCAGCGATGTTATCAAGTACTAAAAGAATTTAGCGATAATACTGAGGATGGCACAATAGAATTTATAACGGACATCAATGAATCTCCATCAGTAGAAAATTTAGATGGCGATACTAATAATCTTGTTGTTTTCGACGATGTGATGCTAGACAAGCAAACTAACCCAGCTAGGATATTCTCGCGTGGCCGACACAAGAACACCGATGTAATTTACGTGACGCAGCGATATACGCAAATTCCGAAGGTAATTAGAGATAATTGTAATATTTTATCAGTTTTCAATGGCGTTGATACTCACACGCTGAGAAATATTCATCAAACTTGGTGCAATGGCGATATGGACATAAATAAGTTTAAAAATTTCTTTAGTCACGCTCAAGCGACTCCGCACGGATTTGTCACGATTAATCTTCATGATCCGCGTAGTAGATATCGAGTCGGTCTTGATCAAATTTACTCATAAAATTACAACCCAAATTTGCAATCACAAACAAATTTTACAATACCCCCCCCCAAAAAAGCTGCCATTTTTTTTATGCCCGAAAATGCAATTTGGGGGGGAATTTTGCGGATTATTTTTCGTAGGAGGCGTTATTTTTGCAATCTGAGGGTTCTACGGAGAAATGTTCGGTGGGAGGCTTAAATTTATCTGAGCCACCTGGTCTGTACAACTTCCCTGCTACAGGTGCTATGGAAACTAACCTGGAAAGTCAACAGCCAGCTTGGATATGCTGCAGGGTAAGACTTGATAACTGTATATAAACTGAAGCTTGATCCGGGAAAAGGTTATATACATTTATATCTGGTTGGGAATGGCATTGATGTCTGCAGTGAGGGCATTTCACAAAACTCCCATTAGTAAATAACCGTCTCAATTCATAAAGTTGTGGAAGAAAGAGGGAGTTTTGTTTTCTTTTGTCTTATTCCTAGCTATAAGTTAAACAGTTATTGTTGGTTCCGTGGTGTCGGTCTGTGATATGACAGTTGTCTCTTATTCGATCCATATCCAGCTCCTTTTATCTGATGTGACAGACCTTAACATCACGGAACGTAGTGGCGTTGAAGGGCGTCATCACCCAATTATGAGGGTGGGCTAGTTATTCTCGAAGATATACCATCTTTTTATCCAGGCTTTCGATCACTTCGACTGCCTCGTACTTTCCTCTGTACATCACTTGAGGTTTGGTTTTACATTCACCTCGCTTGATGATGTAGCAGAAGTCGCACTGAAGCTTGAAGGATGACTAATAGTAATGCTCTCGGTAAGATCAGCCTTTTCCCTTTTCACCGGCACGTTCAGGGCCTTGCGGTCAATATAGAAAACGTAGGGTACGTCCATGTAATGAAAGAGATACTCAAAGTAAATCTTGTTCATTCCCGACTCTTGAAGGAGGGTCATCTGCATCTTTAAAACTATACCGCGACAGACCTTGTCGAGGATCTCAAAACGGTCTAGTCAGCATGGAGGCATCAACAGCAGATGCGTTTTCGATCTTTATGCTTGTTGCTGATTAAAACCTGATAATATCAGCAACAGTCATCGGAACTTAAGCTTGTCAAATCAAAGGGTTTACTCAAATTCACTGCAATTAATCGAGAAAGTTTTGATGACATTAGAAATATCAAGGCATTAAAGAATGGCCCATACAAACATGGGCGTCTTATGTTTTCTACTTTAATGACGACTCAATTAGGGATCCAACGGGGTGTGGGTATATGTCCTTTGCCTCAATATGGCCGTTACTGCGAAATGTTGACCATTAAATCTTTCCATCGGACAAGCCGTAAGCGTAAACCTTTCCTCGTAAACTTTTCCAGCCAGTCATCAATATTTGCCATATGCTTAGCTGTCAGTTTCTCTAGGTCATCAGAAAACAGCGCCAAGTTTACTCGGCTGGTTCACAGTCGTTTGCTCTTCTGCTGAGATCTTTTCTAACTGAGCGGTAACGTCAAATTTAAACTTGACGCTTTTCTGTCCTATCTTCTGCGTCAGAATGTTATTCACTCTGGGGGTCGTGGTTCTGAGTAACTTTGAGAGGTCAACTTCCAGGGGCTGGACGCTTGGTATCATGGTTTGGCAGTCTACGACGATTTCATCCTTTCCGGAACGATCGTCGTTCGTCTTGCGAGTGGGCTGGATCCCGGTAATAAGATCGCCAATGACTTCTTTATAATGTCTGAATGTCTCTAATTATATACGTCGCAGGTTGTCAACTTGGTGACCTTTTTTTAGATATGTTGCATATGCGATGGACGGCAACAGTGCCTGCTTCGCACTTCTAACATCTCAGAAGTCAAATGCAGTCTCTGCGGTATGACCGGTGCAGAAATATTAAAGCACTTCCTCATGCAGTGGGTTATACGACCTAAAGACACCCAAGCTCATAACTCTGCTACCAAAGGTTTATGATGTTATATCGAAGGAACCCGCATCTCCAATTTGTGTGTTTTTGATCACTTGTTACCTGATTTATCTGGTCTTTGCGATCCTTAGCCGCCGTCTTTGAGGCGTCGCATCCTCTAAAAGAATTGACCCTGACAAGCTTGTCGTTCCAAGATATGTAAAGACACTGTCTTGAGGTATCTCACATAAAGTAGCAACTACCGGTACTGGTGATCCAGCTTCAAGGAACAATAGAATCTTCCACCAAAACTTGCTTACTGTAATGAAGGTATCCCGTAGAATCCTCGCGTCTCTAGTTGGTGTTTTGATGATAGTGGCCCACCCTGCCATGACCATCAGAAGCCGGCTCCTTCTAGCTCTACCCACTCACCACGGATGATGGGGACAAGGAAAATTTTCCAATAGGTGACTTAGCAAAATGTAATGTAGTCTTAAACGGCCAGTGTACAGCTACTCATTAAAAAGCTGCTGCAAACCAGAAAGAAAGCCCATTAATTTAACTTTCATATCAGTGCACGTTTGCATCCTCTGCACAAAATATATACCACGTAAGGAAGGTATACAATCTTAGAAGAGTGCGTGGATATCCGTGCCAACTGATCGCACATCACATGATAATTTGCGAAGGTTTTGTTTTGAAGGTGCTTAATACATAAGATTATCAAATCACAAATCGACCGAAGATTGACAATAGGAAAGAGATATTAAATTCTGCAGATGCAAACAAATAAATTAAACAAATGGCGAAATTCCCTTTACGTAGAAGGTTCAGTGAAGTTCAAAAGTGTTTCCTTTATGCGTCAGTTTATATCCTATTAGTTTGGTTAGTCTCTGACTATAAATAATTGTAAGATCAATTTTGCATATGTATGGGGCGTAAAAAGACAAAGCTGTACACCCAACTGACTGATTTCTTTCCGTATATACTTTTGGTACGTCCCTATCGTCGTGGACCTATTCAAAATGGTCAAATTTTGCATTGGAGGGCTAAAACTTGTAAGAGTGTTTTAGTCACACATTAATCTAGTATTTTTGCACTCTTTTTCTCAGTACAATGCATTTATTCCAGTGAAGTATTTTAGGTCTAAAATTTAATTCTAGTGTAGTGGCTCTTTGATTCACATTTCTTAGAGCAAAATTGTAATCGCAAAGAGGAAAGAACTCGTCAATAAATATTTTGTCGGTGTATTTATATTTGTGAAGAGAATAGTATTGTCTCGTGTATTTCACAGGTAAACAATATAACTCAGTCTTTAGAACCTAAAGTGAAACGTTTGTATGTTGTATGTGACGAGAGAGAGAGAGAGAGAGAGAGAGAGAGAGAGATTTGTCTTAACATGTACCATAAATGCATTTATTTATATTTAGAATAACACTGACATGCACCTGTCTAAATAATGCACATTTTAGGTATGTCATTTAAACATTCATGTTAGATGTAACTTGAGACCGAATAGGTGAATGAAGCTTTGCGACTGCATTAACACCACACGTGGCTATAATATATAACAATGTCAGAAAATCGAAAATGACAGTAACTGCATTTACACCATACACGGGCTGAAAATGCGTACAAACTACAGAGATGTCATAAGGTCTGGAGTCCGGTGGCGTGATATTTATGTAATTGAATTAGTAACAAAATTTTTCCTTTATGAAACACAGAGGTGCGCTCAGAAAACGGATAAATGCATAAAAGCCAAATTAAGTAATGCATCATGGGGGGCTTCAGCACTTCTGACCCCCTCATGGGGACTTCAGCACTTCTGACCCCCTCATGGGGGGCTTCAGCACTTCTGACCCCCTCTTTCACGTAAGAACAATATATTTTATGATGGTCTATAACCTAACTGTGTTTGAAAGACGTTATGGAAAGTGATTAAGTTCTTTCTAGTTACATGTTTTATTCTTTTGTTCTGTACTCTATAATATTAATTGTGAATCATATTTAGGGATTGTTTGAAGTTACTATGAATTTATATGTATTGTAATTGTAGTCTTGAATTATTGTTTAAACGACTTGCTGCCAACTTCATTCTCAGTTGCAATTGATTTCGAAATGGAATACCTTTCAAGCTACATAAACGTGTTAAATAGGGAGTGTAAGACTTAACATTTAATGATTTGTCCCTTAGACATAATCAATTCGTTATTAGTTAGAAATATCGTTTTCGTACCATATTTTAAGCATGTTTAATCTGTCTTTGTTTTTTCTTAATTTTAATTATTTACGTCGTTCTCAAAATGATAGGGGTTTTAGAATCATATGAAGTTGGTACGGTTCGGATAAGTACAATAATTTTATTTGTAATTCTAATAATTTAATGTGTAGTTCTAATAATTGTATGTGTAATTCTAATACTTTTAGGTGTAGTTCTAATAATTGTATGTGTAATTCTAATAGGTTTATGCGGAATTCTATATCTTGAGCATTGTTTGATCTTGATAATAATTGTTATACCATTGGGTCTTGAAGACTTCCGACCTCGTCTTGTAGTTCGGGTTCCCAGCGATATAACAAAACCCTCATATTCGGAGTAACACCTCCGCAACTGGAGGCCAGAACGACACCTGTATTTCTCTATCTCTCTCTCTCTCTTTAGATCTGAGAGTGACCATCTATAAATACAACTCAAGAAGCAATATAACAATAAAATAATAACTTTTCATAACAAGTGGTGGTGAATATAATGAAGCAGGGTGTCACTCCTCGTAACTACGACCTAAGAACAAGACTCGCACCAAAACGTCCGAGACCAGTAGTCTTCACTTGGCAAAATCAAGTCACGCAAAAATTCATCAGCAAATTTCGTGCCTCGGCCAGCTACAGCGCTACATTATTCACAAGATCGATCTTAGACTTCAGTTACTTCATTCTTGTTGGACTGTCTATCTTCGGTATACACATCGCCGGTGATAACTCTTTCGGCAATAAAACACCCGAAAGGCAACATTTTGAATGCATACAGTACCAATGGCTAGCCCATCCCCAAATCCAAGCTCGCTGCAACACAGACTGAGATACGTCTATCCATACCCTAACCTGAGATTTTCATGGATCTTAGAGCGACATCTCCAGCAGACTGTCAGGCAACAGTAGCCAGCTTTGACAGTTTCCTTTTCCAGTTATGGTGATTTTAACTTTTAAAGTTTGAATCCTTTTAATATTTACAGACAATTCGTGTCTTGATGACTATTCATTTCATATGCAATTCGTTTCAAAGGGACAATAGTTTTGGACAGTGGTAATAGTCATACACTGGTATGTTTTACGAAGTCATATTTTATTTCTTCAAATATATACTCACAGCCTCCAACATTCTAATATTATTTCATCGCGTAATTTGGAAGAACGTCTGTTTCAACATATTTCCAAATAACTGATTCCATCTTTGCTGCAATTCACTTTTTTATACAATAGTTGATTTTGTAAACATAACACTGCCATAGCCTTTCCCACTACTGTTAACGGTTTTTACTACTACATCCAAACCATGTATAACAAAACAAGGCGTGGTTGAATTAACATACTGATCTTGATTTGTATTTCATAGACTGCGCTGTACTAGAAAACAGGTCGTGTTACAATATTGACTACAGTATATGTATGTTGCGCTATTAGCACACATTAACAAAGTTTCACCGTATTTACCCTTCGTAGGGAGAAGTGTAATTTCCGCCTGGCCGTCTCAAATATGTCGATGCTGACTCTGTTTTGTTTTATCAGCCCAATGCGTTCGATAATGTCAGTGAGGTTTATCTCTCACGTTTTCGTATTAGTTGAATGTATATGTACATTATGGTCTCGTGACTAGGCCATGATGGTCCATAACCTTATTAGAATCTCAGTAAATGTAATTGTGTTTGAAAGACATTATGGAAAGTAATTCAGTTATCTCTAGATACATATTGTATTCTTTTGTTATATATCCTTATATTCTATCATATTTATTTTTTTTTTAATTATGAATCATGTTTGGGGATTGTTTAAATTAACTATGAATTTATATGTATTGTAATTGCAGTCTTGAATTATTGTTTAAACGATATGCTGCCAACTTCATGCTCAACTGCAAATGATTTCGAAATAAAATACATTTCAAGCTACATAAATGTGTTAAATAGGGAGTGTAAGACTCAACATTTAATGATTTGTCCGTTCCACAAAATGATTTCGTTATTAGTTAGAAATATTGCTTTCGTACTATATTTTAATATGTTTTGTCTGTTAATGTTTCATTCTGTCATGTTTACCCCGACCCAGAGTAGCCCAGTTTGAAACATGTATAATCAAGGTAATTCTGACGGGTCATTGTTTGATGTCGAACATTGCCGAAGGCTAGCACTAATCCGTTACGTAAGATTGTTGTGGCTAGAATCGAAGGACCGGACATCGGAGTTGCGAAGTCACAGACAGCCAATTATCACCTAGGTGTCGAAATGTTTCCAAGATCAAATGAAATTGCCTGAAGAAGTGGGAGTGTCCTAACTTCTTTCCCCTGCAAACAGACAGACAGGTTGAACTGGCCGCTAAGACGATTGGACAGGGACACAGCGCCACCCAATCAGAATCGAGATAGGGGGAGACCTTGATTTGGGTAGAATGATATCCCTGCGTTTTCCGGCAAAAGTTAGTTCGCTGAGAGAAATTACACAGAGAAGGGATTAGCGTAACTCCGAATAGCCATTCGTTATTGGCGGGAAAATCTTAGAGCGGGAAATTCTAAGTACAGAAAGCTTCAAAAGGTCAGTAGATATTTGTTCGGTCTTTGTGGAATGCGACTGCATTTTAATTGTAGGTCGTATGTATACTTTATTAGTACTAGAATCGTAGTACGAAGAATTACTTTGTTTTCTTAATATGCTTGCATATTTTGAAGAAATGAGTTGATATTTATAAAGAATTATATAGCTTGAGAGCCGTCGTAAGAGTTAATATTGTAATTTACTATGTGGGTATTTTATAGTAGACTAACACATATGTTCATATGATTATAGATTTTGCCATTGTTGAATATTTGTAATGTACAGACATGCTTCTGATTTTGTCAGATTGTAGTACGATGAGATTAAATATATATGTGTATATACTGACGTGACGCAATGTATTGATGTCTGTATAACAATTCGCTGATACTGTGTTATTAAGCCATTGTTTACCCTGCAAGAAGTGTGTGGGAATTTCGATGTGTATGCATGCGTGGCCGAAACAGTGACAGCTATCTGATGGTTAATTGTCGTTATAGTGTGAGGTGAGGTTCGATAAAACATTTGTTAACGCCTTGTGGTTTTTCACAGGAAGCTTTGAGGGACAGACCAGTTAAAGTTTGGTCCCGTTGTCTCGGGTAGAGAGACGGAGGAAAGGAGAAGAAGGTGGAGTGAAGTCTGGGAGCGGAATTGGAGGAGATAATAGAGAGGGAAAGGAGAAGAAAGGAGAAGTTGAAGTCTGGAGCGAAGTTGGAGGAGGAGATAATAGAGAGAGAAACAAAGACAAAGGAGTTAGAGGAACGGAAAGACGGAAGAATCAGCGGGAAGAAATAGATGAGTAGATGCAAGGACAGGGGGAAAATCGAACTCACACTGTAAATCACGGGATGAAGTAGGCTGTCACTTGGTCGAGGGAAAGACGAGTGATTGGAAGTTATCGTTTTAAATTATCACATTTATTAAATTGTTATTGATTGAATTTCATCTTCGTGTTCTCTATAATTTAACCGTCGGCATTGCTGACTGGGGGCTCAGAGCTGTAAATCTACATCATCACTAATTTAACTTTCTAACCTAACGAGCCAGGGTGGAACTTTCAATTTAATTTAATTAAATTATATTGGGAGAACCCCACCCCAATACGACAGAACGTCACACATTCGATATTTAATTATTTACGTCATTCTCAAAATGATATAGATTTTAGAATCATGTGAAGTTGGTAAGGTTCGGATAAGTACAATAAATGTATTTGTAATTCTAATACTTTAAGGTGTAGTTCTAATAATTTTATGTGTAATTCTAATACTTTTAGGTGTAGTTCTAATAACTTCATGTGAAAGTCTGTATCTTAAGCATTGTTTGATCTTGATAATAAGTGTTGCACCATTGGATCTTCAAGACTTCAGACCTCCTCTTGTAGTTCGAACCCAGGTCCCCAGTGTTCTAGCAACACCCTCGTCACCGGAGTGACAGTTCTGCATCGGGTGGCAAGAACGACACCCGTCTCTCTCTCTCTCTCATTAGATCTGAAAGTGACCATCAATAGATATAACCCAAAAAGCAAAATAACAATAACAACTTTACATAATACTTGTACAAAGGGGAGGTCTTAGATATCAGAACAAATTCTCAACAGGTAACCTTTTTAAACGCCCAGATAAACCAAGTATGACTTAGTTCACAGTAAGTATGTCAGACAAGAGAATGTATCGTATGCAGTCATGACACATCGTGTCGTGGGTAGCATTCATTGTTTTTTATGTTGATTGCACATTGCCACATCACAGTATGTAATTATAATTACATTTATCTACATTATAGAAGCCCTTCAACGGTATCTCTCTTATCTAACAGATTCATGATTGTTAGTCAGCTAAAATGGTCTCTTTCACAGTCTGTAGAATGTTACAGGTAAACTCATGAACATTTAAAGGAACTTCAAAAGGACAATCCAGGGTAAATTTGTATGAATCCTTTCTGAATTTGCCATCAACATATTTACTTTTTCCCTTTCATCTAATCCTGCCTTGTTTGTCTTACGTGACAACAACTGACTATTTTACAAGAATGTTGGATAGCACAGTAATGTAGAACTATCACCTACATGCCCCATATCCTACTAGTATCATTCTGACACCAAGACTACTTTCACATAGTACCTTTTGACATTTTGGGGATTTTATGCCAACATTTCAAACGCGCAGAGTAATTCATGTCCACCCTACTATATATTTTAACCTGCCTTTAGTGCAAATTGATTGACAAACAATTCAGTAAAATGTGAGTAACAAAATGCCGAAAATACAGCCTTTTTAAATCTTGGATTAAACAGTTAAATAAGATTGTTATTTAGGATTTCGTCAGTATTTATTCATCATATTTTATTTAAGTAAAAACATTTAAATGTATGCTCCGCAAATACTTCTCATAGGCATAGAAACATTTAAAAAAAAAAAAGTAAAAAAGAAAAGAATTGCTTAAAAATGAAAAAAAATGAGTGTTAATAGGTGGCCATCTTTAACTTAAAGGTTTGTCATACATATTTACTAAATGTTCACCACGATATTCTAAGCCTATGGACCGTACATATCAAACTGTTCTATATGTTCAGGTGCTTACGTCATGTATAAGGCTTCTATTACGTGTTGTTCTTATTTTGTTTTTATCCGTCTGCATGATACACGTGAGATCTGCTTCTCCTGTACGTCATCAGTATTTTTAGTTTCCTTCGTGTGCGTTCACATAGCATTTTGGGTCCAATAATATCAGCCTATGATTTATTTATTTATTTTTAAATTTTGCCATGCGGCCCTCATGCATGAACCCTATTCAAGATCCAGCTACCCTCCTGCAGAGTCCTAGGTTGCCTCATGAGTTAACGTATCAAACTTGACATCTTGTATTTTATACCGAAATACTCCATGGCATTTATTCGGTTCCTAGGGCATATATTTCAACTTACATTGTATGTGGTCTACATACTTTAATTTAGGTTCTGTACTTTTGTAATTGATTCATTTATTAAATTTAGAAATAGAATATATAAAAATATATACTTTGTGCCTTGTCAAATCCAGAAGTATCTCATAACAGCACAACGTTCACACAAAGATTTATCTTTGAGAGCTATTTATTTCGTCTAGTGACTATAATTTTTTGTTTCTGTTTAAGGAATTTATCACTATTCTCTAGTACGAAGCATGTTTAAACAGGTTTAAACCTTTTGACTGAGAGAGTTATAATTCCCTACTCCTTTTAATAACAAATATATATGAATCATATTACGCTCCATCCTCGGCTTTTATTTGTCGATATCAGGCAGTCAAAGTTCAATAAAATGTCGTTTAATTTTGACAGCATCTATTTCAAGCGATTAACGTATGATGCTTCCGTGATGATTCGATAGCAAGTATGCTCTTATCTCCCACACAAAACCGGGGTATTAACATATCAGAGGAAACACACTAGCACTTTTCAGGAAACATACTATCTTTTTTGTTTTTATCATTTATATGAAGTGCAGTTCTCTATACACCGTTGAAACTATAGCCTTGAAACTCAATGGGTGCATTAACCTTCGTCACCTACGTTTGCACCCGTAATAGTTAAATCGTGGTTGTCGTGACTTAATTTCCTTGCTTAAGTTGATGTGCAAAGTTTTTGTCATGATGTTCTGAGCAAGAAGGTAAGGCATACCAATCAAAAACAGAAGCCCAGTGGTTCATTCTTGGTAAAGACCTTTACTATGTCAACAATAATAAGCGTGAAAGGGGAGATGGATTTCGCGTATAGCAAAAATTGCAAATTTCACTCGCGTCCCACCTGTGTCTTTCCTTAGTTACCTTATTGTTATTATTATTATTATTATTATTATTATTGACAGTTACTTTGTTATAAAATATTAACAGTCTATTACGTGTCAAAATACAAAGTACCGAGTTTATGTGTATATGGTCAAATTTAGGTTAAATCTGGGGCCACAGCTTTTAACTGTAAATTGAAGTAAAATGCATTTCATCATGTGATACTTAAGACTATTTCTATAAAAAATATTTGAGCTACCTGCTTGTAATAATGCACACGCTTAGAAAATATCGGCAGGCAAAACATTCTGGCACACCAGGAACTCAGATACTTGTAAAATCTCTTACGTATGAAGATGGTGAAATTTTACCTGTGATCCCTAGGTTAGAACTACATTCAATGTTTCCAGCTATTTAGGGTTACAGTGTGTAACTGGATAGTGTAGCGATTTCAGTTTTATCAAAAGTAGTTCTTTGTTAACTTAGCCAAGTGTTGTTTAAGAGTTTGATCCAGTCCAACAGGATACCGTGTCGTCTGCTGTGATGTTGTTATTGTCAAGGATGAATATTATATCGTGGACAAGATTCATTATTTTTACTCTCATTGTTCATTTCTACATCGGACGTTGTAAGTATAATTGCATGGATGAACTTTACCATAATTATCGTAATAATCTTTGATATTATGTGTGAGATATATGCATGTCGTTTTTCGAGAATTAAATATATTTAGGACACTATTTTATAGAATGCTGGTACGTTCCTCATTCTTTGATGCAGTAGAGTTATTAATTATAAGAAGCATCAGTCTTTCAATAGTGCATACTTTCAATACTGCATACACTCTTAAAGAATAATAAAGAGTACATATATGTTGCTAGTAAATCTAAAGGCTCATATTAACATGATAATATTTAGTATCAAAATAATATGAAAAATTAAACAGACAAATAATTATCTTTGTGTATAGTGTATGGAATATTGCACACACTACAGATTTTTAAGATAAGATACGAGGGAAACAGATGTAAGGCGAGGATTACTATTCAGTTGTTCAAAATAGGAATGCGATAGAGAGCATATTTAATAATTCCGCTGCAGTAACTTTAATCTTTACAAATGAAAGAGAATTCACCTGTTTGGTTGTTTGTCTTGCAGAAAAGAAGACAGGTTGAAATATGTATGATTTTGTTTTTATTAAAAATAAGCGGTGAATCGGAACCTCTGTATACAAGGGATTACAAAAACATTTTGCTGCTACACTTACAAGAAGGAAAGGAGAGGAAATCGAAGTATAATTTACGTCATATTATATGTAAAGTCGATCAGCATAACTCTGAAAACTGTAAAATAGGGTCACCTTAAAAATGTATGCTCTACCCTTATATCATGCATTATTCTAACTGCCACTTTTATTGTTACTAATAAAGTCAAAGGTCGATACAATTTATGAAGAACAGAAAGACAGGATTCAATATAGGCAATACATACAACTATTGCCTCTTTTAAACCATTGACTATATATGGTAGAAAATAGATAGACTATTCGAATTATATGAAGATGTAAATTTGCCTCTGTTGTCTAAACATGTGTGATATCAATGATATTTTACATGATACGTCTCAACACTATTATTTTCATTGATTTTAGCTAATGACAATGCTATTTTCTCATCGACTTTGTTGCTTCAAAAAGTCTTCTTATTCATTTGTTTGACCTCATCTTGGAATACTAAGTATAAATCAGAAGAATAGTCCTTTAGAGAAAAATGCGTTAATATCATGTTTCCCCTTTAAGCTGGAGAGGGTGTTCATCTGCTACTTGATAATGGCGAAATTCATGTATTGTTAACACTTAACCCGACAGCAAGAAATCCCTAACATAATACACTATTGCTGACTCAGTTGCTCATACTCTACACACAATGACTTTCATGTGATAATACAGAGCTGGTAAAACGTATGCTTGGCTATATGGTTTTTATCGTTGCCTCCGTTTACAAGTCGGTCGATCCGTCCGTCCTTCCGTGACAAAGCTTGTCATAACTTTTCCTCTTACACCTGTTGGAGGTTTATATTAAACTTTTGTGGCCTATATGTGTGGTTAGTGCAAGTGCGCAATAACATTTTACCCTGTCTGACACAGTTTTGGGGAAATTTCTTGACCAATTGTAAACGATAGGGTTTATTGATATTTCAGATTGCAATTGTTTCCCCACTGGATATATTGTGGTATTTGTGTTTAGTAATTAGAGATTGTAATAATTCTTTGTATCAGGTTTAAGGGTAGTGTTAGTGCTGCATGACCTTAAGTACAATATTCAGCTTTGAAAGACATACTGACGATTCATACAAATGTGAAACTTGACAAGCCATGCAAGTGTGAAATTAGGGTTTCGTGATGTGTAGTTATGAGGTACTTAAAAGAAATTACCGCATTTATGAACCCTTCAGTTGATAAGGAAACTGTTCTTGAGGCTCTTATGAGTAAATGCTGATGCATTTGTTGGTTAATTTGCTCGTAGCGAGATCTCTTGCGTATAACTATATATTTTATTTACAAAAACGTGCATGACATTTTATGTCCTCGGTAAGGATTTATTTCCAGCACGTATGAGTATCCTTGGTCGACTTATGGAAGGATATGAATTGATTGGATAGGCATTACGTGTGTCAAATGGTAATATATTATTTTTTTGTCACTTGAAATAAAGATCTTTAGAGAAATGTTCATAAACTAAGGTCTCCCAAGTTCTGACGGTGACCAACTACAGATAATAGATGGAAGCATCGGCCTTAAAACTAGCAATGGTGATATTTGTAAGTAATCTAAATAAAAATGACGTGATACCTATACTGATAGTTTTAACTAATGGCTGTCGTATAAGTGTACTTGTCATAAAGTAAACGTGATGATCAAATACTTATCACCACATTATTAACCATAAACATGATAATAACTGGAAAAACTAAACTAGCAAGCAGTTGTGGAAGGTTTATAGGACCCAAACCAGCAACCATTAACTGCTTTAAATGCCACACCATCGAAGATCTACACCACGTATTCAATATATGCCTAAAATATAAACCCGCTAGGAAAATATTTATCAAAAACCAAAAAGAGATTGGATCACTACACACATACCCAGACTTACTTATGGGCTCTAATAAAAATAAACAATCAGCATATAAAAATATAAATAAATTCATAGATTCAGCAGGACTTAGGAACAAAATATAATTACTATTCCCACAAAACCAAAAGACCCAGTAACTAGCTAAATAAATTTAGAGGCCCCCACATCAAACCCATAACATATCACTCAATTTTAAAAAAATATTAATAAATAATTCACTTACGAAGCACCTATCAAAAACTAAGGAAACCGCAAAATCGGATGTCCTAGATGTCATTAACGAACCGAGTAATCAGCCAAGACTCCGGTCCTAGATGTCCTTAACGAACCGTGTAATCGGCTAGGACTCCGGTCTCTTGCTAAATAAAGTATAAATAACATTCAATCTCTAAAAACATTAATAAATAAATAACTTAAAGAGGCAATATCTAAAAACTTATAAATAACATAACCAGGAAACACACCCTAAACACCTCGACTAGTAATACCATAATAATCTTGAAAATCTCTCTTCATACATGATTTCTACTAACAACCTCTATAAACAGCATAGAACACCCCCTACTTTTTTAGAACATTTTGAAGAAAGAAGAAAAGAAGAAAAAAAAAGAGAAAAAAAAAAAAACACGCAAGAAACACCAGGCAAATGCAACAAGAAACCAGAGATGTGAAGTAACCAGGACCGTGCCCGAGCTCTCCTTCCCACTAATGACAGTCAACCATTCAACTGTAAGGGACCTTTATGGACCCACATATTGAGGCCAAACTATCAGGGTTCCTTGAACCCATAAAAGCCTGGTGGAGGTGGTACCATTCCCTTCCCCAGTAACATCTAGCAGGCTGCGGTGCAGTCAGAAAAAGTGGCACATTGCACAGTTGTGCGCACACCACTATAATTAAACTCAACAACAACAACAAAACCAGATTATTTGCACATGCGGTGAGACCTACAAACTTTACCGTCATCTTAATTTCGATGGGTAGATTTTGAAAGACGTCTGAATATGCTAGGTGTCTTCGTACTTGCGTTGGAGAGAACCCCGATACAGAGCGATGCGATCTGGAAGACATGTTTAAATTGCTTAGGCGATCTCTTTGATAAATAACTCAATGTCTACGTAAACCACCTCATTTATAGCAGTCTGGGCCATACGGAAAAATAAACATAACATAATGTGGAGATGACCAGGGCCAACATGTAGAAAAACCTGTTTTCCACAAATTTTATTTTTTCAAAATGTCATGGATGCATTTTTCCTGTTATGTACCTGCATATCTTAAACTTCGATTTTGTTGACATTTATCTTTAAAGGCCCCGACGGTAGCATCTAGGTGCTGTTTTCGAACCACCTGCATTGCATCGGCGTAAATTATGGCAAACGAGTTCTTATTGTCCAAGCACATTTTAACCAACGCGTTTTTATCGGAGGTGTATGTTTTTTGGTTCAGCGCATTGGCTATAAAGGTCTCGCTTTTTGGCAGTATTTTCAGGTCGAGTGGTGTCTTTCACGTTGCGGATTGCACTGCAATAAGGTTTCTAAAGGTGCGGCCTATCGAACGGTCTCCAATAATCGCGCAGCGTACCATAGGCCTGGAGGAAGACGAGGTTATCTGGGGTCTCAACGCTAGTCTGGTGGGACGAAGGCGAGGAAAGATCCACACCGAAGAACGTTATGTTTCTGACAATGTCGACGAATGCAACCAGACCGTTCGGGTCTGCGGTGCCGAGGCGATTGCTGTAGACTACGTGCAGCTATGCCTTGGTGTGGTCGTTAGGAACCCAGTGTACTGCCTTGTGTTTCTGCGAGCACCAGGAGATGTCTGACATCATGTTGTACATAACAACAGCTTCTTTCTAAACGAATCGATTGATCAGAGACCTCTGGGATAATCACCACCTTGGAAGCAATCATCAGGGAAAGGGGACGGGCTAACAGTAGAAAGATGCTTATTTCTTTTTGCAATGAATTTAGAGCCGTGACGAAATGGCTAAAGTTGACGCCGTGTGCTGGGTCCTGCAAGCCGCTCTGGTTAGCTTGGCTGTGAGGCTATCATCATAATAGTAGTACTGTAGGTCCACAGGACGCAGGGGGATCACCCTGGAAAGAACCAAAATAAGGATGACCTTCATTGAGAGCTACTATATTGCTGGCGGGAAATGCTCAATGGTTTTTTATTTTGAGTTGATTTTCTTGGCTAGCGAAGCAGATGCGCTGACGAGTCTCAAAAGATGCATCCATGCCAGTCACGATAATTTACTTATTATGTCAGCCGTCGGTTTATTCATGACAGTTACATTTTAACTGTCATTGCTGAAAACTGGCCAAGCGTTTGGTGGACCTTGATGTAGAAGACGACGGTGAGCGTCTCATCTTGGAAGTTCAATATTTGAGTTTCCAGATTAGTCTTCATAAAGAGTAGGCTAGTGTTTCAGGGCTTTCGATAGGGCAGGTAAACGAGCAGAAGCGACCCGGATATCTAGTGATCCGGTCAGGCTCAAATATGACTCTAAATTTAAATTTTAAGAAAGCCAAATCGACAATTCTTTTTGAAAGTTTAGTTGGGCGCGCGAAATAATTTCAAAATTTGCTGGACGGAGTTATCTACGCATTAATATTGTTTGTGTATTGATGAATCTGCACTTGCGTATTTATTTTGGAATACATCATACATTCAATTACTTTGTTTCTTGTTGTGTATTTTTTATATGTATAATTAAGTCTTATGATGCATAAGAAAATAAGTATATAATACAAAGGTTACCGTATTTGCATGGCAAAATATGAATTCGTTTTGTGTGATGGATATTACACTCCCACAGGTCGTGCAGCATCCGTCCAAAAAATCTCTTTCATGTTTTCCCATACAAATGCAGTAGCCTGTAATTGCTGTAGCTGAGACAGTGCTATAACAAGCTTAAGCTTTCAACTGAATCCCCACAAGCTTATATTTATAATTGCATTAGGCAAAGTTTCTCAGAATGAAAATGGTTTAAAACAAAACATGGTTTTTCGACTTCTTCACTTTCTCAGCCATTGTATTCAACAAATCCGATTTATTATACAGTACACAGCAAACTGTCTAACCAAATGCGGTAACATTACTCACCACTGTAATTTAACGCTCAAGACAATACTTGCTTGCTTCCTCTCTTAAAAAAATACCACATAAGGAAGTCATACAGTCTTTGAAAAGTGCGTGGATACTTTGTAAAGTTTTTGATTAAGGAACTAACATAAGCCTAAACATTTGACACCGCAGTGGTAAGTGTTTCCTCAGTGCGTCAGCTTATGTCGTATTAGTTTGCTTAGTCTCGGGTTACTTCCTTGTGTTAATGCTTCATTACTATTATTATTGATATGTATATTTAATTTGTTTTGTGTGCTTGACCGTTGTTGGTGATAAAGGGCAATAGTTATAGTCTACCTGACCTTAATTTTGAAACTGTTGGAGCGATTTTATGAAACTTTGCCCATGTATATCATGGGTGGAAGGTTTGTAGCCTACCAAAGCAAGATGCACTGTCAACACGTCAAGGTCATAGTAAGGGAAAATAAAAAAAATTGATTTGTGGTTTTACGGCGGGGGACAAGCATCGACTTAATACGATACAATTGTCTATTCTGAGGACGATGAGTGGTTATAGAAAACTTGAGTCTCAAAATTGTATGAGTACATTGAAGTTTCATATGACACTAATATATATGCACTTAAAATTCCTATTTATATACCATATATATATATATATATATATATATATATATATATATATATAATATATGATATGTTCTTGCACATGTAGAACTTGTTTGATGAGATTGTAAAATGAAATGTACATACACCAGCCTACTCTTTCCGACATCGATAGAGTCGAGAGGAAGACAAGAGAGTGAAAAGACAGAATTGCCGAGGTCACTCGTGCAAATATTACAAACTCAAAGTAAATGGGTACATAATTAAAACAGAGACAAACGTTGTGTTTGATGCTGGCCACTTTCGTGACTTTGTATTGAACATAAATGATATTAGTGAACCAAACATTGGGCATGTATTACAGCATAACCTAACTATTTGGACAAAGTCTATTGAGCAAACTAGCAATGGAATTGAACAATTAGACCTAGCGTATAATACAGAAATATTTTGAGGCTGCAACCGCCGTAAACATGATTGTAATATACTGAGCAGACTCGACCTAAACTATGTATTTACATCAATATGACTTCGAACAAAATATATCAAGTAACGATGCTAACAAATAAAACACTGAGACGAGTGACATTATTACAAAACGAGACTGTAGAAGCTGTATAACCTTGTAAGAGAATATGTGCGGATGCATCCGCCTAAAAACTGAACAAATATAGAAAACACCCCCCCAACCCCAAATAAACAACAATAAGCAAGCATGTCATTAACAACACGATAGCATATAACAATTATATACATGGAGGTATGATGTTGCGAAGATTTAGGAAGGGGGATGTCCACGTCTATTACACGCGCGCTGGTGGCTGACGAGCCCAATACGTGACAGGCACGTCCGTCCACAGAGGCTCTAGGTGAATGTCTGGGTCATGGTTGGTGCTGGCGATGGTTCACTGGTTTTTCTTCGCCATCTTTTTTCCTTCAAGCTTGCCCGTCTCTTTCTTTCTTCAAAAGTGGCAGTGGTCCAGTGAACTGTACGGCGCTAGCTTTCACGGTCTGCGGCGGTGATCGATGCCACAGGTTGTGAAGGTCATTTTCAAGGAATCTTTACCTCTCTTTCGATGTGCCCCTATATCACGGTGGCCAGTGGACAGCTCACCATACAGTGCGATCTTTGGCAGGCGATCATCCTCCATCCTGGACACGTGCCACGCAGCGCGTAGCTGTATCTTCATGAGCGTGGCCTCAACGCTGGTGATCCCTGCTTGTTTGAGGACTTCAGTGTTGGTGACGAAGTCACTCCAGTGGATGTTGAGGATGGTGCAGAGGCAGCATTGATGGAAGCGTTCAAGGAGGCAGAGGTGAAGGCTGTAGGTGACCCAGGATTCGGCGCCATATAGGAGGGTGGTCAGTACAACAAATCTGTAGACGCTGATCTTTGTATCATTCTTGAGACTGGCGTTGTACCCTACTCGTTTATAGAATTTACCAAAGGCGCTGGTGGCCTTGGCCAGTCTGTTGTTTACTTCTTTGTCGCTAATGGCATCAGATAAGAACGCACAGCCCAGGTAGGTGAACTGGTGGACTACATTCAGCTCTGTCTGTCAATGAAGATGCTTGATGGCCGGTATTCTTCCTTGGGAGCAGGCTGGCGAAGTACCTCTGTTTTTTTAGGCTGATCTCAAGACCAAAGAGCTGGCAAGCTTCTGCAAAGCATGGTGTTACGTTTTCTAAGGCGGTTTATGTGTGTGCAACAAGAGCGTCGTCGTTTGCAAAGAGAAGTTCTCTAATCAGTTTTTACAAGGTCTTGGTGTAGTCCTGAAGTCGACTTAAGTTGGAGAGATTGCCATCAGTACGAAATCGGATATAGATGCCGTCTTTGTCATCAAGATAAACCAGCTCTGTTTCACGCCATTTTGGACGGTGAAGGTCTGTGACAGGTCGTTATTGCTTCTGATCTGACCAGCTGGTCTTCATGTAGCTGGATGACCATGGTAAGAAACTTTGGGAGACAGCCGAGCTTTTCAAGGATTTTCCACAGTCCAGTTCAGCTCACCGTGTCAAATGACATCGTCAGGTCCACAAATGTGATGTACAGTCATTCGTTTTGTTCTCGTATGTATGTATGTATATATGTATGTCTGTTTGTCTGTCTGGGTCTGTGTGTGTGTGTGTGTGTGTGTGTGTGTGTGTGTCTGTGTAAAGGTACGTGGTCTTGGAGTTGATGTCGTTTTTAATATTCGAAATCCTCCATTGCTGCCAACATCCTGTTTCGGCAAAAGTTTAGCAGGTATATGGCGCAAAAGGGTATAAAAGGCATTAATAACAACATGTCATTAAAATATCGGTGCAATGCAGGAGAATGATTTTTTTGGTAATAATGGTGTATTTTATCGTTCCAGCGATACATTCATCGTTGTAACTGTAATCTGTTTCGTTGTAAGGCTAAAGTTATATTTTTAAGAACATCGATGTTACTCTTGTAATTGTACGTTTTATCATCGTTGCGCTAAATGTAGCGTTGTATCAATATAAACCTGTCGCAACAACAACAACATAAACAACGACAAGAAAGATATCTATGAGTCTGTATTGGAATATCGTTGCTGGGGTAGGTGAATATCGTTGCAGGGGTATATCAATATCATTGCTGGAGTAGGTGAAGATCGTTGCAGGATTCGGTGAATATCGTTGCAGGGGTATATCAATATCATTACCGGGGTAGGTGAATATCGTTGCAATCGTCGGTGAATATCATTGATGGGGTAGATGAATATCGTTGCAGGGGAGGATGAATATTGTTGTCACGGTATATGTATGCCGTTGTAACAAATATAGGTATTATTTCAATGACACCAGTGTTGAAAATACCTTTTCCCACAGTCAATTGTACTACTGCACTATAAACATTAACGTTGCATCACCAAACGTAGGACTTTTATTAAGAGCTGGATGTTATTAGAGATATAAAAAGCGCAAATTGATTCTATACAATTTTCTCAAGTGATCCTTCATGGATTTTATTCACTGATAAATGGAGAAGGAAGAGAAATCAGGAACAAGAATAGTCTAGAAATCGGAATTCAAAGTTGTTTCCCTGAGTTAGATAAGTCGATTAACAGAGAACCCAGTGAAACAAATAACTTGCGTACTTCTCTGTCTTTGTTTCAGTTAAGTTTTCCTTACCAATAAAATTCTTTTGTTCTGTAACATCTAGTAGAAAAAAAGGATATTATATTTTTAAATGTATAAACGTAGCTGAGAAGTACAGACAAGGTTTTTCAATGATAATTGGACCGTATACATTTTTCTAGGTAAACGTCTCCCGCACAGGAAGATCTTAAAAATAACTTAATTATAATGATGTATTTCTGGGCAGACGCCATATTTTGTTCTTCTTATGTGAAACAAATAAATAAATAACTCTATGCTTAAAACACGTGCTTGGCATCAAATCAAAAAGGATTTTATCCATACAGCTGAAATTTGTCTCCAGAGTCCTGCTTAACCACCAAGGGGCTAAAACTATAGGGCAAAATGAAGAAAATATTAAGCTCTTATGTGCATATCTATGGGTCGTAAAACGACAAAGGTACACTACCAACTTAGTGTTTCCTTTGATTGCGTCCCTACCTTCGTGGACCTATCCAAAAGGCTCAAATTTCGGAGTGAAAGGTTACAATATGCATGCGTATTGTCATCGCACATACCTCTAATGATTTTGTTCTCTTTTCCCAACACATTGCGCGTGTACAGGGAAGATATTTCAGGTCCAAATTTATTCTAGTGCAGAGGCAGTTTGATTCAAAATTTCTAAAATATTGTTTTAGATTAAAGTGATAGGTCGCAAGTAGGAAAGAAAGCGTCGACCAGCACATCCTCGGTGTATTTGTATGTGTGAATACAATAGAATTGTCTCATGTGTTTCACACGGTTACAGGATAGCCCAGGATTCAGCGTTACAGTCTAAAGTGAAACCCTAGTATTATTTAAGTCAGAATATTTAAAAGAATATTTCGCTATTACTTCTCAGTGGCATGGAAACAAATTTAAAAAAGAATTAAAACAAAAATTTGTTGAAAATTAAAATCCAAAGAGTAATAAGAGGTCGCCATCTTTAACGTCAAGGTTTGTCATACAGTTTCGCAAAATGCGCACCACAATATTAAAAGCTTGTGACCATATAGGCAGTATATATATCCACACACACACACACACACACACATATATATATATATATATATATATATATATATATATATATATATATATATATATATATATATATATATATATATATATATATATATATATATAGGGTCCACGAGTGGCCGAGTGGTCTAACCATCTCTGTCTGCGTAGGTTCGAGTCTCGGATCTCGGCAAATGTGGATATGTGAGAAAGCTTCTCGGTAGCTTCTCGTGGGTTAGTGGTTCTTTCCGGGGTTTTCCCAGGTTCTTCCTCCACCATTAATACTGACCGCCATGTATAGCCTATCTTGTGCTGAAAAATGGCGTTAAACCCTATAACAACAACAACAACAATATATATATATATATATATATATATATATATATATATATATATATATATATATATATATATATATATATATATATATATATATATATATATTGACGTGACGGATTGTTATGCCGCCACTGTGGTAGGTGTGTTATGGTTGGGGAGGGGTGCACCCAATATTATATTTAAATTGTTATAGAAGTCCCACCCAGGCTCTATTTTGGTTGGAAGTTAACTTAGTGAAAGCTAGATGTAAAGCTCCATGCCCCCAACCAGCAATGCCGACGGTTAAATCATTGAATATACAAAAAAGTGAAATTCAACGAATAACAATTTAATGACAATTCAATAGTCATGTGCTTAAAGTTTCCCAAGTAATCTCCTTCTGCTCGACATTTGATAACCTATTGCATCACATGATTAGTAATATAAGATAGCTTTCCAATTATCCTTGTATTCTACTCATCTGTGTATTTTTCTCTCTTATTCTTCCAATTCCATCACCTCTTCCTCCCGGCCTTTTACATATTCCTTTTCCTCGTCGACTTCTCTTTGATCCTCCTCCTTCTCTAATTTCTCATCCTCGACTCCTTTTTTACCTCCTCCTCAACTCTCTCCACCGACTAGACTTGTCGACTCCGTCTGCTCTGCTAGTCTCACTTCCGTCTCCCCTCTAAGAGACTCGGGACTTAACTGAACCGGAAGTTTTGTCCCACAAAAAGCTTCCTGTGAAAACACAAGGACGGTATAATATTCTCGTTAGCCTTTCTTACCTCGCACTACACCCAGCCTATAATCAGATAACGGCTATTAAATTTCTTCTGTCACGAATTCATTCGCAGCGAAATAGGGGTCCGAGAGTGGCCAAGTGGTCTAAATCGCTCTCCGTTACGGATCACTGCCATCTCACCTCTGTCTGTGTGGGTTCTAGTCTAGGATTCGGCCAATGTGGGTATGTGAGAAAGCTTGCCAGTAGCTTCTCGAGGGTCGGTGGTTCTTCGCGGGGTTGTCCCAGATTCTTCCTTTACAATTAATACTGGCCGCCATGCATAGGCTATCGTGTACTGAAAAATAACGTTAAACCCCACAACAACAACAGCACATCGAAATATGGTAAAACAACGTCGTAAAAAAGCACGGTATCAATTACTTCTCATACATATATCAATAAATTGTGTCGCATCAGTAAATATTACTAATCCCATTATAATAAACAATATCACAGCAATCAGTTGCATTTATTTACATTACAACTCATGCAAAGTACACAAATATTCAGATAACCATGTTCTGATATATCCATATTAACTAATCTTACAAACTTCAACCATTTTCCGTCTCGACAATTCAAGCATGTGTAAATTCCAACATATTGCATTAATAAATTCACTAGTTTACTACGAAGTAACCTAATAGCGAATTACAAAATTAATTATGACCACAAGCTAACAATCTACATAACTCTCTATATAATACTCAAGCTCATTTCTCAAGTACGCATGTAAATTAAAAACTACAAAGGTAATTCTACGTACTAAACGGTTCTATTAATTAAGTATACATGCGACACGTAATTACAATTACAATGCCGTAATATTCTGCAAAAAATTGAGCAAACATCTTACTGACCTTTACGAAGCTTTGTCTTTCCTTAGAATCTCCTCTCTAAGTTTTACCGCCAAATTACGAGTGGCTTCCTCGGAGTTACCCTATATTACTCAGCACTCTTCCTAGGCGAGATTTAATTTTCGCTTGCTAGTTAGAAGTTATAACTTGTTATCATACCCTCTATCTCAATTCCGACTGGGTGTCGTTTTGACCCAATCCAACCAAATTTAGCGGACAATGTCATTCTCGCTGTCTGTCCACGTGAGGACGAATATAGAACACATCCCGGTTCATTGCGGGTTCCTCCGCTGTTAGGACTAAGCTGTAACACATAGGTGGGAATTTGCTCAATCTAACGCCTGTGCCGATTCAAGATGTCGGGTCTTCTCTATGGTCACGGTAACCTTGCATAAGAGATTGACTCTAACGTACTGCAATGCTTAGACATCAAACCATGGCTTCTAATAATACCATAGTTTATACATGACTTACTATTTAGGGTTGAGAAAACGTGACACACACGCACGCACAAACACTCAAACACATGCACGCACACACGCACACATACATACATGCATACATACATACATACATACATACATATATATATATATATATATATATATATATATATATATATATATATATATATATATATATATATATATATATATATATATATATATAACTGTCTGACATGATGTGTGCAGCTTTCAGTATCTTAGCCATGCGATTATTTTGTTGTGTCGTTCATTTGTATCCGTCAGGATGCCACTTATAAGATACGAGTCATTCGTATTTCTAGATTGCTTCGATTGCGTTCGCATGACATAATATGTTCAGTAAAATCAGTGTATATATTATTTTTTTTACAATCTTGTCACTCGGCTCTCATGATTACCCCCACACACGATCCCGGCCCCCACCCGAGTGTTTTGACGCCTAGGTTGCCTCATGCATTCACATATCTACTTTAGAACTTGCATATTATGCCGAAATTTGAAGTACTCGATGCTATTTATTCAGCTCAACGAGCATTTATTTCAATTTGCTTTTTATGTCATCTACTTTATTTACTCGGGACCCCGGTTGGCCTAGTGGTCTAAAACACCCGCCTTTACCGATCTCTGCCATCTTACTTATTTCTGTGTAGCTTCTAGTCTCGGGCTCGGCCAGTGTGGGTCTCTGAGAAAGCACCCAGCAGCTTCCCGTGAGTCGGTGTTTCTTACTGGTGTTGTCCCAGGTTCTTCCTGCATCAGATATATAGGCCACCGTGAATATTCTATATTGCGCTGAGAAATGGCGTTAAACCCCCAACCCCCGCCAAAAAAAAAACAAAACAAAGGCAACAAAGAACAACCAATTATTTACTAAGGATGTTAGTCAGATACCCACAGTTAATCGAGTTAATGGGGATAGGATGAATACGGCACTGTTGTCTTCAAGTTTCTCAATAAACGAGTGCGTCTTATTTACTGAAGTTATTGATGTATGTCCCTTCAAAAAAAACACAGGCAACGCCTGGCTTCAATGGTCTAATCTCGATTTCAATTCTGACGTTTTCTCTATAGTCAGTATTACAAGTAACTGCCTAAAACACTGGGATGAATGAGATATCAGGGGTTGTAATTTACTTACTAAGACGAGCTGAGCTATAAGGGTTTTTAGCGTAGTAATGAGATGGACAGAGATATTTGGGGCTTACTTTGCTTAATGATCTGCCATTATATATTAGAGGTTTTAATTTACTTACTAAGATTGACTGAGCTGTTACGGGTTTCAAACTACGTACTGAGCTGTACTGAGATATTAGAGTTTTGAATATTCTTTTGAAAATGACTGAGATATTTTAATCTGATTATTGAGATAGACTGAGATATTAGGGCTTTATTCTAATTATTGAGATGACACTGATATATTTTAATCTTTCTTTGAGATAGACTGAGATAATAGGGCTTTATTCTAATGTTGAGATATACTGAGATTTTTAATCTGATTATTGAGATTGACTGAGATATTAGGGCTATATTCTAATTATTGAGATGGACTCATACATTTTAATCTTATTATTGAGATAAACGGAGATAATAGGGCTTTGATCTAATTGCTGAGATGGACTGATATATTTTAATCTTTTTTTTAGATTGACTGAGATAATAGGGCTTTAACCTAATTGTTGAGATGGACTGAGATATTTTAATCTTATTTTTTTAGATAGACTGATATATTAGGGCTTTATTCTAATTAATGAAATGAACTAATATATTTTAAACAGATTATTGAAATAGACTGAGATATTAGGGCTTTATTCTAAATAATGAAATGAACTGAGATTTTTGAATCTCATTATTGAAATAGACTGAGATAATAGGGCTTTATTCTAAATAATGAAATGAACTGAGATATTTGAATCTCATTATTGAAATAGACTGAGATATAGGACTTGATTCTAATTATTGAGATTATTATTGCACATCTTTTCAGACACACATCAACACTTGTTAATTGGGCAAAGCCCGTGTCGGATTATTCTTTCCAAAATCCCCAAGGATTTTAATTTCAGCACACCATTTCTACGTTTATTTTTCTCTATGCTGCCATCCTGTGTGTGTGTGTGTGTGTGTGTGTGATTTGGATTTTTAACGTAGGTTTAAAAAATTCAGTCATATCGCTACGATGTCTGAAGTTAAGCAGTTTATAGTGATGTATATCACTGGGGCATCATGTCGCAGACATGTAGCATGATGTCCCACCCAGTCACATTATCCTGACACCATGCCGACCAGTCCTAACACTAACCTCTTAATGCTGAGCGCTAAGCGAGGCAGCTGTTAGTACCATTTTTATAAGTCTTTGGTATGACTCGGCCGGGGATGGAACCCACAAGCTCCCGCATCCGAGGCGGACTCTCTAACCACTAGGCCACCGGAGCGGTCGTCACCCTTTGTTTTCCAAAGGTATGTGGTTTATTTAGAGACATATTGTTCTTTAGTCAAATATCATTTTATAAACGGTCATATACTTTTGTAAAGAAAGGGTATACCAATATATCCTTTATTTTAGGCTATTTGCGTTTTAAATTGTTGCACTTGTTTATTAAATGTTTGAGAAAAATCTATAGAGGATCTAGGTCATATTGTGTCAGAACCAGAAGTACCCCATCATGGAATAACCAACACACATTGATTTATCACCCTTTGATAAATATCTAGGTGGTCTAAGTACCCCATCATAAAATAGCCAACACACATTGATTTATCACCCTTAGATAAATATCTATGTGGTCTAAGTACCCCATCATAAAATAACCACCACACATTGATTAATCACCCTTTGATCAATATCTAGGTGGTCTAAGTGCCCCATCATAGAATAACCAACACACATTGATTTATCACCCTTAGATAAATATATATGTAGTCTAAGTACACCATAATAGAATAACCAACACACACTGCTTAATCACCCTTAGATAAATATCTAGGTGGTCTAAGTACCCCATCATAAAATAACCAACACACATTGATTTATCACCCTTAGATAAATATCTATGTGGTCTAAGTACCCTATCATAGAATAACCAACACACATTGATTAATCACCCTTAGATCAATATCTATGTGGTCTAAGTACCGCATCATAGAATAACCATCACACATTGATTAATCACTCTTTGATCAATATCTATGTGGTCTAAGTGCACCATCATAGAATAACCAACACACATTGATTTATCACCTTTAGATAAATATATATGTGGTTTAAGTACCCCATCATAGAATAACCAACACACATTGATTAATCATCCTTAGATCAACATCTATGTGGTCTAAGTAGAATAACCAACACACATTGATTTATCACCCTTTGATCAATATCAAGGTGGTCTAAGTACCCCATCGTAGAATAACCAATACACATTGATTTATCACCCTTAGATCAATATATATGTGGTCCAGTTACTATAGTGTGCTGGTTGTGTTTAAGAAATGTATTAGTGCTGTCTTGTATATGGCATGTATAAACCGGCATGAACCGACTGAATGTTTCAGAAAGTTCTCGCATCGAGGTACGAGTATACCGTTTTAAAACTTTCTGTTTCAACACTTTCTCATATCAGAGTATGATTATAATTATATTTAAACCGTTTTAAGACTTTCTGTTTTCAGACTTTCTCTCATCGGAGTACGAGTATCTTTAAACCGTTTTAGGACTTTCTGTTTTAATACTTGCAAAAATACCAGTAAGAGGATGTTGAATCTGATGGCAAACTTGTGATGCACACATCTATAGTTTTCACGTCTATTTCTAAATTCTCTTTGTATTATGTCAAGGTAAAAGTAAAGCTGCGAACAAAATCTTTAAGTAATGCGTGATGAAATCTCTAGTGGGTAGACTTTGTATACGCTCATCGCTACTTCATGTATCAAAATTTACTGAAAAAAATAGTTTGTGGAATTTTGTTTGAAATGTTCGCAGGTAAATACACGTGCAAATTAGTATTTAAACATATCGGTGTTAGATTTAACCATCTATGATAATTACTTTGGCAAAATACTCTAAAAACTCTTCGGAACGTAGATACATAGAACTGCATTGTATACCCTGGAATTCCGTGTACAGTTGACCTATCAAGCTATCGATAAATGGTATATTGATCTTGGTGCATACTACTGTATTCAAAATTAAATCATGGGGATCATATACATTTTTCTATTAAGTCCTGACACTTGAAATTGCCAGAGGCAGAAGGAACATCAAGTTAGAAGATACACATATGGAGTTTTCAATTCAATGTTTTTGACCTTTTCCACCCTGTTTTAATGATAAACAGATATACATTTGAATAATATTACATTTCTGTTTCTTATTGTTGATATCAGTCAATTAGGGTTCAATACAACGTCATCCAGTTTTGCTAGTTTCTGTCTAATGCTACCTATGTCTGTCGTTTCTTCGCGTTTTGAGCGAACTCCATGTTTTTGATAGCGAATACGCCCTGACTTCCCACACCAACACAACAGACCAGATATCTAGCACGAGGTGTGAATATAAGAGGAACCTCACACTAGCACTTTTAATGCTTTATGTTGTTCTTTTTTCATATATATGAAGAGCAGTTTTATAGACACAGTTGAAACTATGGTCTTGAAACTTAATGTTTCGTTGACCGTTGTCACTTACGTTTGAACCCGTAAATTTTTAAAAGGTAAATTGTGGTTGTATATACTTCCCTTGCTTGAGTAGCTGTGCTGAGTTTTTTCATCTTGTTCTACGGAAGCCGGCAAGACATACCATTCAAAAACAGAAACCCAATGGTTCATTCTTGGCATATACTTTCACTATTTCAACAATAATAATTGTGAAAGGGGAGAAGATATGTATTGGATTGATTTCGTCGATAGGAAACAATGATACAGCTGTAGTATGCAATTTCAATCGCGTCCTCACCTGTCTTTCCTTTGTAACAATATTATTATTGTTTATTATCGTGTTTGACATTTTCTTTGTGGTAAAATATACGCAGTCTATTACGTGTCAAAATACAAAGTATCAGAGTTTTTGAGTATGTGATATGTGGTCAAATATAAGTTAAAAATTTGGTGCCACAGTTTAAAAGTGTAAATTGAATTAAAATGCATTCCATTATTTGACACTTAAGACTATTTCCAAAAAAAATATTTGCTTTTTCCGCTTGTAGTAATGTACACGCGTAGAAAATATCTATCTGCAGGCAAAACATTTTGGCACACCATGATCTCAGATACTTGTCCCACTAGTAAGAAACTAATCTATGTTGACACCAATGGTGTCGGCGAATTCCAACTTCTCGACAGGGCAATAACTCGGACCCTACACCCTAACATAAATGTCCAAAAATCAAAAGTAGGGTGCGAATGGTCAGTGGTATTAGGCGCCGTAGCGGACAAAAGCTGGTCTAATGGGAAAGTTGCCGTTGAAATTTCGATGTCGTATGTCGAGAAATCCAATATCACGTGTTGGATCAAATTGCATGTCCTTTAAGTTCCATTTTTTAGATCGAGGTGTTATATTTTATATGTTGAATTATACAGTGGTGATTTAAAGTTATACTTCCTATGTTGACGTTTTACAGTATATATTCTGAATAAAACAGCGGTGGTTGAAATTTCAATATCATATGTCGAGAATGCCTAATTCACACGTTGAATGTAATTGTTTGTGATGAAAGTTGCATTTCATATGGCGAGTATTTAGATTTCATCTGTTGAATTTTCACAGCAACGAGAAACAGCCTTCTTGTTTAAAAAAAAAATGCGGTCCGTTCACGAGAGCGACCTGTAGCTAAGAAATTCATAGTAATGCTCGACCTGTGAATGATAACTTTCAAACCGTAAATGCACGAAATGTAATGGCGCCTAATAATTGAATACACGAATGATGTGTCATAATACTCGATATTATTTTGAATTGTTAAAGTGGAAATTGTGAAATGTTACTTTTAGCACCAACACATCATTTCACCATACAAAAATAGCAATTCTGACAAGCACAATAAAATATTGTTGTTGTTGTTGTTGTAGGGTTTTACGCCATTTTTCAGCACACGATAGGCTATACATGGCGGCCAGTATTAATGGTGGAGGAAGAACCCGGGAAAACCCCGGAAAGAACCACCGACCCACGAGAAGCTACTGGCAAGCTTTCTCACATGCCCACATTGGCTGAATCCGAGACTCGAACCCACGCAGACAGAGGTGAGATGGCAGTGATCCGTAACGGAGAGCGCTTTAGACCACTCGGCCACTCGGGGCCCCTCACAATAAAATATCCAACCTGTGTAATTCAACAGATACAATTTAACAACTCAACATACAAAATGGAACTTTGAGCACAATCAATGTGATTTAACATGTTGAATTGAAACTCTTGACATATGACATCAAACTTTCAACAACCGCCGTGTATTTCAGAAGACACAATCTAAAAACTCGACATTGGACATCGAATTTTCAACCAGCGCTGTGCAATTCAACAGATGAAATCTAAATACTCAACATATGAAATGGAACTTTCAATATAAATTCTTTGAACCAATACGTAAATTAGGAATTCACGACGTATGACATTGATATGTCAACCACCACCGTGTAATTCAAACGACACAATCTAAAACCTCGGCATAGAAAATATGACGTTCAACCAATACCGATTAATTTAACAGATACAATCTAAAATATCGACCTAGAAAATGGAACTTTAAGGACAAGCATTTTTTAAACAACACGTGAAATTGGAATTCTGGACATATAACATTAAAATTTCAACGGCAACGTTCTGATTGGACCAGCTTTTGTCCGCTACGGCGCCTCATACAGGGGAAACAGGGATTACATAACCCTCGATCACAATCATGACATACATCAAGCATGAAACACAAGAATCAGTCAGAGAGAAATTAAGCACACTATACATTAAATATACGCCCAGTGATTTATATCCTGGGTCATGTCTTGGAAAGTAATGAGATCTTTACCCTGTACTATATATGCGCTTAGAGGGCAAAAACATCTAACGTTTTGCATGCAACTCACGCTAATTTCTGGATCAATCCGTACTCCTGGGTCATAACTCATAAATTAGAATTTTGAGATCACAGTAATACATACATACATATATATATATATATATATATATATATATATATATATATATATATATATATATATATATATATATGGAGCTGAATTTGCCTTGCTATTCATCTTATCTCCTAATCGACTAAACACTTGGGGCATGATGGGACTAAGCCCTTGAAGCCAAGTATGCAGAATATTAAAATCAAAAGTACAAATGAATGAGACGTGACATGACGAATGTACACACCCAACTGAATAGTCATCTTTGGACTCTCTGTACCCTCTTGTGTCTATTAAATAAGTTCGAATTTCGCGGTTGAGATCAAAGCGCGGATGTGTGTTTTAGTCACATGTGTTACAAGTATTTCTTGCCCACGTTTGGTAATAAAATGCATATACACAGTTCAGATATTTAACATCCGAAACTAAAATCTAGTGCAGGAGCCATTTCCTCCACTTTCCGAAAATTTAAAGTTGTATTTGCAAATAGAAGCAATAACTCTTAGACATTACGCCAGTGTGTGAACACATGGATCTGACTCTTGTACTTTAAATGTATATAGGACAACTCAATCTTTAATTTTAAATCTCTAAGGTAAATCTAAACCTTAGATGCGAAGAGAGAGAGAGAGAGAGAGAGAGAGAGAGAGAGTCTTGTTTTGAGGTATGATAAAGGCAAATAGATCCCTTTACTTCTTACAAATAAGCACATATTCATAAAGTCGATGTGAATGCACATGATAAATAAGTACTTTAATGTTCACATAAGGCAGTAGAAGCATGATGCCTTTGCGTTAGACACCTGACATTTTTAGCATTTCATTTCGATCAACAACAACAAAAAAAATTCTCTATACATGACCTTGATAAAGTCTCTGATAATAGAGGTTCGATCTATGTGTCACATATATCCTGTCAAAGCAGAGAAGTTATTTTATTCGGTTAGATATGAAGATCCAGCACGAGACTCGTGACCTGCATATGATACTAATTGTTCATCGCCACAACACAGGCTTTAAGTATTATTAAATTTATTACTGCCATTAATCGTAGCCATGAAGTAAATTCATTTTCAGAAAATGTTTTAAGGGCCAGTAGAGGTCTCTCCATGCTTCTTCAGGTATCTGATGGTTAGTAATGCTAAATCAGGTTTATCTACAACCCGTATATTATTACAGGATCATTTATGTATGTCTATGGGAATGTGAAAACAACAATGTATGATTATAATGCGTAACCGTACATTAAAATCGGTATCGTGCGGTACTAATTTCTCATGGACGTCAACGCTGCATCATAACACGAGTATTCTCATGACAGAGTGCTATTGATGAGACCTATTTTGCATCTACTTCACGGCATAAGTGTAGTTTAATGGACCCACACGATAATTTGCTGCATTTTAATTTAATTTTACATGGTTGATCTGGGGATCAGTATGGAAGTTTAACCCGTATTTCCAAACCATACCCCTAACATTTCTGATTCGTGCACCTAACCTAGATCTCGTTTTACCACATAAAATAAAACATATTATTCAGGGCTCAGAAACGAGTTTGTTGGAATAAGTGTTCATCCTTGACACCACTTTATTCAAAACGGCCCATTTATCAACTGCACTCCCCAAGGTCTTACTAAATAAATCCACTGAAAAACCCGACGTATGCTTGATACTATCATGGGTCCAAGCCATGAAGTATTATATTTATAGCGAAGACAGCGAATTAAAAACCTTTCTAATATATAACACACCTTGTACCAGATGTCTTTAAACCTTTTGTGTTTACTGTGACACTTTACAGCAATCTAGTTTACTGTGACACTTTATAGCAATCCAGGTGCAATTTGCTGGTCCCAGTCACCAGCATTTGTAGAACTGTTCAGCTTTATGAATACTTTGTTATACCCAAGTGAAGACACCAGCAGATGTTGCAATAAATATTGAGTTAAGTTTTAAATGAAGGTCGTCGCTAACGTACCTCTTTTTTAAAGAAGCTTTCCAAACATGTCATCACTCCTCCATTGGTACAATATTACTCAAGAGCGCCTATCAAAGGGAAGCTTTGTGACTGACCAAATGAGTTTATTACGTCACGCGTTCAGTTAAAATACGACCAATCACATGTCTCAATATTATGTGCTTTATCCATAGATTACAATGGCATGCATTTAGTGAAAGTTCGTGGGAATCGGCGTAGACACCTTAAACGCTTCATCCGATTGAAAGGTTGCAACATTTTTCTTGGGAAAAGTAATTACCTATAGTACATACCTATATAAATATATCCTGATGACTTCTTTTTGGCGTGACTCAGTATCAGTAAAGCGATACAGCTGTAAAAATACAAGTGACGTAGGACTCGCATAACACTGTCTGATCAGAAGAATAATTTTGAGATTTTCAGAGCATATATATTTCTGGTAAACTCCAAGAAATGGAAACTCACACCGCATTCATACGCCATGGGCTCAAAAGACTAGACGCCGACAAACATTGGAAACTTAAAGCTGGGTATGATAAATGATGCCATTTCTTGGTGATCCAGGTCAACATTAAAGTGGTAACTGTCACTGATACTTTGTATATAACGGCAACGCTATGGATTGGTGTACCAGTGTATAATTTGAAAATGATAAATATAAATCACAAGATAACTTGCACACGTTCCCAGTCAAGAATACAATTAAAGAGCATTCCAAAAGCTGCAAGGAAAAATATGAAGCAATATAATGACTACCTTGAATCATAAACTTGATATGACGAGCCTCTGAACTTCAGTTCATGATTATCTGACAGCAATAATGAATTACAAAATTAACTTACTTGTGACTGGTCTACATACATAATTTATTTGTGACTGGTATACATGCAAAAGTAACTTACCTGTGGTGGCGTACAAACCAATTTATGCTCAACATCAAGTTTACACAATTTGCCATATCCTGCAGCTGTGTGTGTACCAAAAAACTGTACCTAGATCTGTCAACATTTCAAATTTATACATTATAAGGAGGTGATGACACTCGCTTGCCGGTTTCCTGCTGAGCAGAAACCTGGCCGTGTCTACCCTCTCCCTAAAGGTTATACAGTTCCCTAAAGGCTATCATTTCTTATAAGAATAACGCCACAAAGCATATATATGGATTCTTCGATCACTTTCTCCGCCGCTGTATAACAATTCCGATCTTATTGAAGAAGATACCACAGAATATCTCCACAAAACCGCATTACTCAGTCCATCAATGTAACCTTTGTGACAATGCATGTTTGTACATAACATCTTTGAAATGCACCCAGTCTTACAAGCATTCGTAGAAAGCCGTAACAACTGTTCGGCCAGCATATGTTACTTTGTAAAGCTTTAATAATCAACATTATATTCAAGTCAGTGCAACAGCAGCGGGCTACAAAATGGCCCCGAAGTAGGCCAAGGGGGCAGGGACCCAATTTTATGTACAAAATTATTGCCGCATTCAGCGACCTAGTATAAAAAAAGCATAACAAATCAAATACACGTGAGGTCAAAACGTTCCATATTTTTGGATACCTATATTAAAACAAAGCATAAGAATATTATCCACTTGACCAGAAAAGTCCATGGCAGTTCATAGCAGAAGTTTAAGCACCCCAACCCCAACCCCAAATTTATACCTGCATTTTTCATGTCCGAAGGCCATTTCTGACACCATGTGATGTTCACAATGCAAACACAAGCCCTTTTCATAGACTAAAATTCTGCAAAACATTGTGTACTAAACAGGCTGATGTAATTAAAAATAGTTGTCATCCAAGCCGTTTCTGAGATATTCTACTTGCCCCAAACCCATGTGTTTACTGCTACGCGAGGCTAGCTCTTCTTCCTAGCCAACTATTCGTATTTCACTATCAACATACTGCAGAGTAACTATGGAAGGCGAACATGCCTGCGTCAATTTAAAGAGCAAAACAAGCTCGAAACACCCAGTACACAAATATATCCATATCTGTAAATTGTAAACAATAATAGCTGAAAAAGTCACACCATAGCCTTAAGTTAAGAAATTTGCCAGGGGCCATTTTACGAAACTGGACCCTGCCACCCAAGCACAAAACTTTACGATTTAAACTCAGTCCAGTAACAATCTGCATATTCCCTTGGATTTCTGCTCACTGAGTCAAATAACAATAGGACGGATATCGACGGTGGAGAGAGGTTGAGATATTATATGCTACAGATACGATCAGATAGTAGTTTTTTAGTGGTAGTAGTAGTGGGTTTCTCCATCACATTCTTTTGTAATGGAAATAGATTCATGTCTATGTTTCTCACAGTGGAAATAATATATGGGATGTAAAGACTTGACCAAAGATGATGTATCTCTATGGATGCCACCTATGTGACCCAATATATTCTATGTATTTAGATTGGGGTTAAGCCCGTGACCCAGTACGACCTCTATATAATCGTGAAGGTTAAACTTGTATTGACCAAGGTAAAGAAGGGTTTCAGAAATATTTAAGTGGCAAACTATTATGAAACGAATGCACTCTGATATCACACTTGACTTTCATTGTTCTGTGCCACTCATATTTACAGTACTTGGTCCTAGATTGGATGACATTATCGATAAGTGAAATCCACCATTGTAATGTCCTTTCTTTTCTGGATAAAACCAAGTCGGTCTCTGGCACAAGCGTGGTCGCATTAAAGCATATTCATTAATGCACTGACTTTGTGATAAGATGATATGGGCATACATCGGTTGTAAACAAAGAAGTTAATGCAATAGGAAAACATCCACACAACATTTATGGGTGTACAGGGTTAATAGTTTAAATGACCTACCTAATTATAACACGTAATGTGGTCGCTATGTTAGACTATAACTCTCCCTCTACAGATTTATAAATAAGGAAACACTCGTATTTTAATTGTAATTATCAAACCAACTCTGGATACTATTCAATAGGTTAATAGATTTCCGTATGCACTCAAAGAAATTACACTATAATTTCCGTGCTTTCAAAAGGCAAAAATGTTATGCAGTCTAACTATTTATCTGTTCGCCTGTACATGTGTATTATCCCTGAACTCTTCCTTCACTATTAAAACCGGATACGTGAAAGTGAGGTTACTGGTCAAGAATTTAATGTTCTGGGGCAGGGATCAGACACTTGAAAACAGCTCTGTAGGAGTGATAGTGGCCATTATAACGATAATGAGAATGTCCATATATTATCCCCCTCCCTGGGCAACTATAGCGATATAATTTATGGCGATAATGGGAATTATCATTACAAGATCCGCTGGGCCACAATTGCGGCAAATGTATAGCGCCAATGGGAATTAGCATTACATGACCCCCCTGGACCAATGTAGCGACAAGACAAAAGGTTGGTTCTGTATATCGACAATAGTAATGGAACAGGTAGGTGACGTCATGGTACTGGACATTGGCAACAATGTTGTACCTATCAGGACAAACAGGAAATAGTGACAGCGGAAAGAAAGCGGGAAGCGGGTAAGTACAGCTAGTGCAGCGGGTGGCGGCTAAGTTCAGCTAGTTCAAAAACTATACGAATAATAACGTTTGGTGCGGCGGGACTGGCGGTACGTAGACATAGGACACATACATATATGTATGAACATAAATCTATCACACAAATAATACAAAATCGACTAAAATGTTTTAGGTAAGAGAGAATATATATCTTTTCGAGGTAATTTAGTGGCCCTGAAACTTCTCTTCCTCAAACTTCTTCTGATTTCTGGACCGTAGATGAGGACTCGCTTAAGACAGCAATTTCTCTCCACATAGATCATTATTTTCCAAAGAGCCGTATCCCCATGATGATTTGTCGTACATGGATAAGTCCGCGCGGACCAGCATCGACGATACGAGGGTAGATGATTCAACGTTAGTCCAAATATTGTCATGAGAACAGGAGAAGGGAATGAAGTGATGCAGGGTTATTTATAGTGGAAGAGCAGATCGAAACGGATTCAGTTGTTTCACCAATCCCAATGCGCGTTAAAAAATTCAGTCACAGTGAGGAGAGTCTGTCTTCCAATCCGAAGATAGCTACCTGTGACGTCACATTCCCTATATAGTTGCGCTAGCGTCTGTGCGCAGTGAATCAATGCGACATTGTTTTGTAACATGACGGAAACTAAGAAGAATATGAATTGTGGTGCACCAGCCGTGGCGACGAGGAATGATAACATAGCACTGGCTACCAAAGTCAACACGGGCCTACTTCCAGAAGAGGTCGATTTTAATTGGGATTTAGCTGATTTTCGCTCTTCTTCGCAAGAATTTGTTCCGGTATCAGCACCTTAGCGACCATCTCCTTGTTTACTACACGTCGAGGATTTTAGACAGAGATAGAAAGAAGAATTGGAAAAAAATTTCAACAGCAGAAACGAAGCAGAACAAGATTGTCTTCTTCATCAGCAACAGCGAGAAGAAGAACATGCAAGAAGGAAACGACAGGAAGAAGAAGCAGAGAAAATATCAAGGGCTAGTTAGAAGGAGGAAAGCATAAGTCAGATGTTGATGGTACTCTTGGACATTTTGGCAGAGTTAAGGAGTCTGAAATAAATGTTATCAGACTTCTTTATTACGACCTAAGAGTAAAAGACCTTCCTGAGCCAAACAGCCTGACCCTGTTGTACGCCTGAGATACCCATCCTAGTCATTTCTACCAAATCATCGGCAGGAACAGGTCCAGACGTCGACCATGGCCATGGCAAAGAGATAATGTAGTTAAAGCTCAAAAAACAAACACCCAACGGATAGCATTCAGTTTGCCAAAATCAATTAAAACTCAATATCCCTTTTTTAACCCTATGATGTACTTGTGTGAGTGCATGAGTGTAGGTCCTTATTCTAGAAAATCAAAATCAAGAGACACTTATGCTTTTCTTTATTCCTCCGTTTCGGGCATGTTGGATCAATTTATCTTCCTTGTCGCACAAGTAATGTAGCCAGCGTAGGGCTTTGACAAAGTATTGACGTTTGACAAAGTTCGTCGTTTGAGGGCTTAAGACAGCCAGGGTGATTTCGGTCATAAATCGTTTTGGTACACTAAGGAACACGCTTTGGCAATGGTGCAGGCTTCTTTCAAAGGATCGTGTTTGTGGGAGGCATTCCTGGCGAAGACAACATGATCGTGTCTGAACCAAGTTAAACCCATCTGGTCATCTTCGACGACATGTTAGGAGAAGACGAAGAAGAAATTAAAATTTGGTCTACACGCAAGGGGCATCATCGTAAAGCCAGTGTCATTTACACGACTCAACATTTGTTTTAACAATGTAAAGCCTATCGCACCATCATTCTCAATGCTCATTACGTGGTCTTGTTTAAAAGCCGTAGAGATAAATCGCAAGCGCAAGTCTTGTCCAAACAGTTAGGAACGCAATGGGTTACTCATACGTATGACGATGCCACGCAAATCCCACATTTCTACTTACCGTGGATTACTAGTAAGATTTCAGCGTTTTTGTTGACCACTTCCACTACCCATCAATGACAAGAACTCAAAGCTTGGGTTAAAAAAATGATGTACACTATTCCTTCGACAGAAGTCAAAAAGAAAGGAGGGAAACCAGAAGCGAGAAAAGAAAAGAAGACCAAAGCCATCCTATTACCATCACCACCTCCACCAGTACCATCAACTCCTACTCCCGTGGCACATGGGACACGTAAAGCTGTTTCCAAACCACCATATCGGCCCATTCAAAGCAGCATCAGCGAAGAGTGGGTGACTTATTAAGAAATGGATAAAGTGTTAGCCAGCATTTACTACAATCTGCCCCATTATGGAGGATACAGAGTGGTTCAGAAATTGTATCGTGCTGCCATAACCAGATTGAAAAGTGTCCGTTTACCTCAAGCGCAGCGATGGTTACAATAACAAGCCACGCACACCTTACACAAACCCATTCGACGAACATTTTCCAGACGTCGCACCCGAGTGGAGGGCATCGATCATCAATGGCAGGCCGATTTAGCCGATGTCTCTCATTCAGCCACATACAATCGTGGTTAGAAATATTTGTTTTGTGTCATAGACGTAATTTCCAAATTTGCCTGGGTCGTGCCATGGACTTCCAAATCGAGAAGTGAGTTAGTACGAGCCTTAAAACTGGTTTGGAAACAAAGCGGTCGTTACCCTGTTCGATGGCAAACTGATAAACGCACCAAATTTCTGAACCAAAAAGAATTAAGACAACGAGTAATTCATTGTTTTCACCACTGATAATCCCGCTACCAAAACCAGCATCGTGGAACATTTTGAACGCACCTTGAAGGAACCCATGTGGAAATATTTTACACATCAACACACTGTCAAGTATATCGACGTCTTACCGCACATTTTGCATGCTTACAACCAATCTTACCATCGGATCATCGGTCGTGCCCTCTCCCACAATAATTGATTACCGACAACGAAGTGACAGTCTGCGAGCGCTTGTTTGGTACGTCTCCGACTGTGACTGTTCCCAAGAAAGGCGGAGTGTTGGCACTAGGAGATTGGGTGCCATTGACAAAACCAAACGCAATTTCTTTAAAGGTTACTTACCCGGTTGGACCACCGAATCGTGTTGTGTCACTGAACGAGTGCTTGTCCGTCCTACTGCCGTCTATAACTTGGAAATCATGAACCGGGAAGTGTTAAAAGGAACGTTTTACTTGCCCAAGCTACAATGCTTAACCAAAAAAGAAGACGAAGTGTACGACATCGAAAGCATTCTCGAACGAAGTACCCCAAAAGTGGGGAAACAATGTGTCAGAGACGTTAAAGTGCGTTGGAAAGAATATCCTCCCAATTTTGATTTTTGGATCAACGCTTCGCAAGTCATCGACTGGAAAAAGAAGTGACCATCATGTCCTTTAGAACTGCCTCAACCTCTACTACGGCAGTGACAACTCCTTCACACAGTTCTTCTCTGCAAGATCTACAAAAGCTACCCTTGTGGGTATGGTGTAAAGAACGTGTTCTTAAAACGCAAATCGTCTTTTTCTGCCAAATCTTTGTGGTGTTTTGTGTCATTGGTGCTGCATTTTAAATTTGAGTTTGCAAGAAGGACACACATAATTGGGGACCACATTACTGAGCAGTTGCATCGGTTACCTTCTTTCCAATGCTTCCCTGAAATACTCCTATAACGGTCACGATGGGGAGCTTTGCGTCCAACGACAGTCATCCTCCCAACAATCGCTATGCGAAGCACAACAGTCCTCTTTTAGACACTCATCTCACTGCTTGTGGCCCTCGGACAGCAGAACTCTGAAAGTATTAATACTAATAACCAATTTTACTCAATGTTACCCAGTGACAGTTCCATGGCGTTGTATCCCAATAACCTCAGGCCATCCAATTAGATCACGACGCTCATTTGGAAGTGGCTTTGGTACAAATCATCCACCCTACACAAGTCCTGAATGTCCTTCCAAATCAATTTTTTTTGAGGTCGCAGTTTATGACGAACAAGTGCAAAATTACTTGAACACTTACAAATCTGTTGTAGATGTAAATACCATTAAGGTAGATGTTCCGGAGAAACCAATTAAATGGTACACCTATACGATGATCATTCCTGCAGGCTATTAATTTAGCGGTCAAGGAATACATGTAACTTAACACATTAACATACGCCAGTAAATAAATAAACGTCGCATTTCTCCATCAAATTGGCACAATTGACACGTGACAAATACAACTGTTGTGTAAAATTAACTTTTTGAATTATTTTATTATGTAAAATGAAAACATGATCTTAATGTCATTCAATTGGCAACTAAATTACTCGAAAATTGCATTACATTCTTCAATGATGGAAATTACGAAAGTACCAGTACAGTGAAACTTTGCGTGATGCGGAACACCGGAAATAATTACAGCGTTAAACCGGTAATACACGGCACCTCTAGTGATAACTGACCCTAATGTCAATTCATGTAATACTGAGTCATTCTTTGAGATTTTTCCCTAACCCTGGGAATAAGCCTCTAAGTACCCTAAACCGACGATTTAGTCACAGGATCTTAATTGGAAGCAATCAAGATCCATAGTCTCATCGACATAGCCCCTTGGTTTAACTCGATCATTACTTGTAAAGTAATAAGTTTCACACTCACCATCATACCATATACACACCTGCCTGGCGTATGTTAATAGTATTTCATACATTTTTTTGTTAATGTAATACATTTAAACAGTTAGTACATTGAATACTCGTAAGTAAATTATAGTGCAAGTTTAATTTTCTCCATTATCAGCAGAGAGGGTGAACAGAGACCTTTGCTAGCACCCCATTTTTGATAAAAAAGCTTCCTACGAAAATTGAAAACAAAACGTCAATAACGCCAAACCAAAACCTCTAACTTACCGAGAGTTTCTCTCATTGGGTTAGTTTATTTTGTTACTTTATTTTTGTCGTTAGTGGTTTTTTTTAGAAGTATGCACGTTTTCGTTTAACTGCCAGACTTTTTTTATTGAGGTCGCACACTCTCTGCTGCAATAATTAGATTAGTCTTTCACCCAAATATTGTATCAATACCTATACGATATCGCGATCGAGGGTCATGTTAATTTATTGTTATAAATACGTGTTGGGCAGATTGTGCTTTTATAAGTTTTGAACTTAGTAATGTCCATGTCTCCACTACACCAGGTTTAATGAATGTTTCTTTGAGTATTTGTATGAACTCCGTTAAACACAATTAAAATATTATAAATATCTCTGATCACTTTTCGTATCTGTGTATATCGCTGTGTAACAGATTTAACATGAGTGTTTTATGCCTACCTCTAGAAAATATTCGAAATTATTGATAAATCCATCGAGATCGTCTACGGATGGTGCTTCATCAATATCATTTATAAAATCAATAATGTCATCTCCATCTTCATTTAACAATTTTGCATTTTCATTAAAATCTTTAAGTACATCATAATACCGCTGATCATCAGCTGACGGTGCTAATAAATATAGTTTATCCCACTTTAACCATCTCATTAGTACATTAAGCAGTAATTGTGTTTTACCCGATCGAGATGCACCTATTATTATCATTCTGATGGAATTCGGCAATGCTGAAATATGTTTGCCTGGTTCTTGCTTTCGTGTCGCTGTGGCATCCATGTTGTAAATATATAATAAATAATATGAAGTTATATTGCGTTCGATGTAAAGCATCCAAATCCACAAGTTGATTAACAACAATAATAACAAAAAATGAAAAGCGTGCACTTACAAGCAAGTGTGTGAAATGTGGTACAAAAATATAAATTTATCTCCCTGATACAGTCAGGACACAAAGTTTCTGGTGGTGATATTGCTGCTTCAGTATGAATATTGACATGAACTCCATGGGCTAAATACCATGGAGAAAAGCACCTTCCAGGATATAATTATAATGGTCCTGGAACTCGACTTGATATCCGATTTGATGAACAAGATCAACCAAGACCTGATGAGTATCCTATACATGCTATTGATCAAGCATGTCAAGTCCATGATGTATCTTATAAAAGTAAAGATCTGCAACAAGAATATATTGCAGATTTGAAGTTGATTCATGCATTAAATTCTATGAAAACATCTTTCAGAAAATCATTATCTAATTGGTTGGTAAGGCCTGCGATGAAATGTAAATTATAATTTGAAGCCGGTAATTAATTATCCGATTATTGAAATAATTGAATTGATTTATTATACCCTAAGAGAACATTACAAAGGTAGAGCAGTTATTAGTAAACTCGCTGATGCAGCAAATGTTACTCGTTCTGTTGCTGCAAAATGGTTGGCACAACAGACAATTTATCTACCACCACCTAAACAAATTCAGCATGCAAATGTTGATGGCAGCGCTCTTAATGAGGGTCATCAAGCAGATATTTTATTTTTACCACATGACACTATAAAAATTGGAAGACGTACATTAACATACAAATATGTGCTGACTGTCGTTGATGTTGCAAGTAGACATAAAGAATCAGCAACTGCAACTGAAGTTGTATCTCATTTTGAACGAATTTATCAACGAGGACCCTTACGATAGCCACGACTATTACAGGTTGATCCTGGCAAGGAATTTTAGGGGCGGTATGGTCGTTGATGAAGCGACACAATGGCAAAATCAGACGTGGACATACCGCAATTCCTCGTGGTCAGGCGATTGTTGAACGTTTTAATCGAATCCTTGTTGAGAGGTTATTTCGATATCAATATGCAAAATAAATAATTCAGAAAGATATGAGATCTCGCAAATAGGCTGCAAGATTACCAAGTGTGATAGCTGCCTTAAATAACGAAATTACTCGAACAACTGACATGAAACCCGTTAAGGATATTACAAACAAACATATACCAATATAACGACGTGACGTTTCAAAACATCCAGTTCTAGGTAGTGTTACTGTAAGATATTTATATGAACCCCGTGAACTTGAAGGCGGTAAAAAAGATCGAATGATCCGATTTGGAGTAACACATACAATTTCTAGCGTGGTAAGAACTACAGGTAAACCTGTAATCTACAGAATAGATTCAACTGCTTCTCAACGTGGATTTGTACGCGAACAGTTACAAGTAATTTCTGAAGACACCCAATTACCACCGCGTTCAATTCTGTAAACTAGCACCTCGAAGTCGATTACATTCAAGACAGGTCAGCATTACATTTTCGCGTGTATGACCTAGACTACTCTTAATTCTGTCTACGGTGAATTGTCATGGATTAGTATTTAATACTGCCACAACATTACTGTGTTACTGCTCGCACAATGGTTATTCTCTTGTTGATCGTGATCAAAGTCGCGTTTATTGTTTTGTCACATTGTTTATACTATTTTTTTCTTACTATATCATTATCGGTAACATCACTATTACCAGCAACTTTTGTGAAGTCTATGACAATGCTCCGCAATTAAGATATTCTTTTGATTCGAGACAACTGCAAGATAAAATAAATTTGACCATTCGACGATCCAAAAATTTGTATCAGAGATGGTTAATCCTAGTGATGAATGAATTGTCATTGCGTATTTTAACTCCATTAGTAGTTTAAGCGCTCTCAACAAGACTGACAGGAAGTAAAACAATATCATTTAATACAGGATTTTGTTTCTCTGACGATTCTGGTATATCAACTTCAATATTTTGTCATCGCGTATCTGCTGGTCGGTAATATAATGGTACGGATAGAGTTGAAAACCTTACCTTATGTAACATAAATAATTGTTGTTAAAGTGTATCACGAACTATCTTTCTACTTGCAAATATCAACTCATTTAGTCTTCATAAATTCCAAATATAATTAATAGAAGTTTCTAAAATTATTTCACGCATTATTTCACATTGAATGTTATTCGGTTGTAGTTAGATTAATTCCTTAAACTCTCTTAATTCTGGATGAAGTGCTCTATGATCATCATTTATTTGTTCATAATAAGCTACAAAGTCCTCAGCCATTCGTGTGGTGACAATCCAACAAAAGGCGGTGGTTGACCATGGTCACCACACATTATTATTGCAGTATTTGTTGTTAATAACCTGTCAAAAATGTTTTCAAGGTTTCTAATGAAACGGTGCATATTTCATCCCAAACACTAATCCTTGGAATATATTTCCCTCCAGTTCGTTCAGGAGTCCATTTATCTCCCTTCCATCGAAAGAATTTCTCTCGTGAGTCTGTGTGTAGGTATTAATACAATTATAATATCAAAATTCCTTGATAATTCAATCACACGATTTGTTTTACCACAACCTGTAGGTCCATTAAGGCAATCTGTTTTATGTCTAGCTGCAGGATCAAATACAGATGGTGCTGATGACAATTTTGATATCTTATTTTTGGCGATAAATGCCCTTAATTGCAACGTCGTCGGATTCAGAATAATTAAGTATATTTTCTTGTTTTATTCTCCATTATCCCATTTATGCATACGTGCCGATATGTAGTTGTTCTAGCAATTGTGTATTCTTGACGATATAAAACGAATCCATAGAGACTCTGATAGCAGACTCAGAAACTCTATTTATCACTGATTGTATATTTATCGAAACGTACGCGAGCATTGAATATCTTAAATGAGTACACTGCGGTGACTAACCATCAATATAACTAACAATCGTACCGAAGTTAGTTCCGTCTGATAAATTAACATTAATTCGACTTATAAATGTGCTTCTATTCGTTCTATCAGCAATCTATTTCAGCATCATCTATAATCAATCTTGCACAACGTCGTGTATGATCATATGATCCTTTCTTGGGTAATTTAATGATCATTTTTCTGCCAAAATCTTTTGCGATTTTATTCTCAAAATTAGTTATATCAGGATTTTCATCATCGAAATCTTTCTTTTGTTGTGGTAACCAAACTTCTTTCTTTGGACGATATGATATAATTGCTTCACTTGCAATCGACGATAATAGTACTTTTACATCGAGCATATACCGTACTAAAACTATTGGTGTCCACATTTTTTTCTGAAAAATAATAGCCAAACCAGACATAACAAGTCGGATGAAGATTTTCAGCAAATTTAAATGACTCGATACAAGCAAATCCAGTCAAATACAAATCTGGTAATGGTCCATTTCTCGATACTCTGGTCATGTTTTGTGTGGGATGTCCAAAACGCTTACAATACTTAGAACACCCTCCCATACCAAGAAAACTTCCCCGATAACATGCAACCATATCAACCGAAATAACATCTATTTAATCGTATTTCGTATTTCATAGTCCACCGTGTTCGTATTCGACACAACTGCGTCGTATTTCTTCAAGAAAATCCAATTGTGTTGGTTTCCACGAATTTATCTCTCTAGCAAAATGAGAAGCGACTGAAGGAACTCTAAAACAATTGCTCAGTAATTGTTCAGCATCGTCATGGGTATGTTTCTTTGCAAGATGTTTCATTTCTTCATGGAGAGATTCTGTGCTATACATATCTCCATTAGGTCGTACAAACTGATCGTAGTTTCCATTATCAGAACTCTGAAATAACTACACGGATACAGCACCATTCTTGCATGTTGAGGATTTTGGAAAACGTTTACTTGGCCAGCAGGTTTATCATTTTCTAACAGTAGTATGATGTTTAGTCAGTTAAAATAGTATATTTTTCAGCTAATAATTTATAAGATCATTTACTTATGTCGATTGGAATTAGAAAACAACACCATTTGGTCATAGTGTGTAACAGTGTGTATGATTGGTTGGTGTGATACTAATTTATGATGACCGTCAAGTCTGCATACACGCGTAGGCATCCTCAAAACAGTAAATGTATGAGGCCTCCTTTGTATGTACTTCTTTGTCTCAGTGTAGTTAGATAAATCCACATGTGATGGAAAATAATGAAAGTAGACAAAGTCTTTAACCTGTCGTTATACATCCTAATTTTGCAATTAACTTATTTGCATAATATGTTTCCTTTAACAGATTCCGATTGCTTTCTTGATTGACATTATTTCAGTACATACCTATTTAATTATACTTCTCAGTACAGATATTTAATCCATGTTTCCATCTGTTATCCCTAACATGACCATTTCGGACACCCAGCCTAGAACTGTGTATCGAGTGTTAAGTAAAATACATGGAGCCACATTGTAACGCAGCCAACTATATTCGTTTATTAAACTTGTGTATTGCATAGACGCATTCAAGATTCATGATGATGATACCGCTTATCATTTATTCGCATTTCCATTAGAAGCCACGTTCTTTTGCTTTCTTTGATGAGTCTGACGAAAACACACATAGAGTTTGCAAGCGTTAAACAGGTAGCAAATAATTTTACTGATCTTAAGGAGGTTATTTACAATTAACAACCAAGGTGTATATTGTCTCTAAAACTTGCATCCGATAAACAATCATAACATCTTAAAAAAGTGTTTCCATTTGTAGCGAGTGTTGTTTTGGTCATTCATAAGACATTGGTCATATACATATCAACCCTTGGATAATGTATCATGCATATACCGAGTGATGCATATATAAATATCAGTAATTAATGATTACAACTAATAATACACAATCAGTACAGCATCAGTAGAATTTGTTTATTTATCTACTTATGTTTTCAAGATTCTTGTTTTCGTCTTGGTTTTTATTGCTTCTTTCAACACAGTATTGGCAATAATATGCAGAGACAAAAGTAGGATCTAAGCGAACTGCCAATGACACACCTAGGCAATCGACCCTAGCTCGTATGGATGAAAATCGAAACTGTAACCAGTGGATTACGAGTCTCACTCTAATAACAGTAATCACAGGATACCTATGCTGACACAATACCGGTTGATCTAAACATTTATTCAACAGTTAATAATATTGAATATTACATCGAGGTTTAATGTAATTTACTGCAGCATTGCTCTAACAAATAGCAATAACAGTGAGTAATGAGATATTGATGACGATCCGGTAGCTAAATCTGTGACCCAATGTAGGGTGCTTTGTTTTATTACTAATTGAATAACAATGGCAGAGCCTCATTCTTACAGGCGTGAATAATAATAATCGAAGCAGAAAAACAGCTGCAAAATGAGATTGCCAAGTGAACCTCACCGATCGAGAATACAAACGTGCAAGTTAGGTCTTGCTTCAGCCGCGGTCTTGCTGCAGCTGCAACTGTTGATCTTGGTGTGACTGGAATCACGACAACATTAGCCATTGTAGGTGCACCAATCAGTATTATTGTCCGCGCTATATCGATATTAACTGGTATCTCTGGTGGTGCTAGGAAATTATTTTCGATGCGACTATTTGGACGAATACGCGTCTATTCCTAATTGCTTGAGGCAACACAAAGCAGTCTGAATGCAACCGGTAAACTGTATTCCGTTTCAATATAGGATGAAATAATAGTGCGGATGAGTTTGAGACTGTGTTGGTAGAAATGGAAAATCACAGACAGTTACGGGCATAAAATACATATAGCGAGGATTTAAAGACAGAATAGTTCAGATGGAAAACACGCTGAGATCTGGTTACAGATCGAAAACACATTAGTTCGCAGTATGTGTATTGATCGGTGCCTGAATAAATACACTCCGCTGGATTTGTTTCTGCAATAAAAGGATTAGTATGTATGGCTGGTGTTTTGTCCCCATTTCAGCTCTTAGCACAATTCTATCCGTACGAGACTCAAGCTCCACATGATTGGATCACGTGACATATATAGGCACAATTACAAGTGATCAACATGGAATGGTCACCTTTGCCAACATCCTTTTTAAAAATCAACATGCGGGTCCTTTTCTTTACTGAATAAAGTGGCAAATAATTTGTAAATGTTAAATGATATTGAATTTGTGTTGCATTCAGCATTAAGCGGATGTGTGTTTATTTAAAAGTAGAGCTTAAAGAAACCCCTCTTGTTCTTGTCAAACACGTAATTTCGCATTGACATGATAGACTGTAGTAAAATATATTAGTGAATATTAGTGAATATTGATCGCATTAGCACAAGTGTAACCAGAGTCTGACATCCAATAACAGTATATTGACGGTGAATGCAAAACGAACGAATTATATTATCCACATTAAACATGAAATTCATGAATCTGGCAATCAATTGTTATCTTCATATATCTAGTTTCCATCCCATGTCATATACATATAGCATGGAGCAAAACAGCTGTGAAAATTATTATTATTATTATTATTATTATTATTATTATTATTATTATTATTATTTACTAATCGGTCTTCATTATAAAATGTAACCCGTCTACTCTGATGCATTGGCGAGTGCATGTTCAGAAATGAGTATTATTATATACTCATTATTTTCTCGGTTAACATTACATTATCAGAATCGTTCAGTATTTTACGATATTGGACACCTTCATATTGCACCCACACGCAGGACACGTGTGCCCAATAATATATTAGGAACTACTTTGCAAACAAATCATGTACATTCGCATAGTAGGCGAAGTACGTTTTGGTTGATTAAATTTGTGTCCGAATGAACTATAGCAGATGTTTCGTGGACTGCAACATACCAACTGATTTGCTAAATTCCAGGTTAACATTGTGATACATTTTTTCAGATTTTACGTTAGACACCAGATTTCATAAAATTGCTCGGTACCTACAAATAGCATGAAAGCTGTAAAGGCATAAACTGTCTCCTTTAGCTGGTAATAAGAATGGAAAAAATATACTTACAGTTTTACATCAGAATTTCCTCAAAATGTACTTTATTAGTTCTGCAACTCCAATTACATGAGCCATGTCATGAGTTCTCAAGCTTGATTATACATTTCGAAATTGTACTGTAATTATAGGTTACTGCATTAGTATTGGAAAATATGAACGAGTTTTTTGGATGGAATACTACACGACCTCAAAATGAAATAAACATTAATTTCAATAGCGTCTTTTTTATAATTGCAATTGAAACACATCATATTTTCCCCACATTATGATTTCAAATAGTCAATGACAGAACAAACACACGAGCAGATGTAAACTTGCTTCTCCACGTTGTTTTAATCCGCTGTATTTCATGTAAAATTTGCACAGATGAATCCAGTCGAAAATCACGAACTTTCGTAGAATCGAAACAAAATACCAAAATATATTCATTCCAGAACAAATGGAAAAGTTATTGCAATTCACATTCATTCACAATATGACTGCAAATTTCAATTTTAACTAGACACGCCATTTTCTTTCGAAAGTTATGCCGACCGCGCGACTAAGTTCAAATTTATCTGGGCGGAGTTATGTGCGCCTTAATAATGTTGTTGTTGTTTGGTGATGAATCTACGCTTGTATATTTAGTTTGGAATACGGCATTCATTCATTTACTTTGTTTCGTGTAGTGTATTTTGTTTATATACTTAAGCCTTAGGTAGAATAAGAAAATGAGCATATCATGAAAAGGTTACTGCAATGTATGGGAAAATATGAACTCGTTTTGTCTGAAGGATATACTGCACTCCCATGGTCGTCCAGTATTCCATCCAAAAACTCGTTCATTATTTCCCATACAAATGCAGTAATAATTTCACTACCTGTAGTAATGTCACTGATGTTTCAATAAATAGGCGGCTCTTGCTATTTCAGGGTGTTGAAAGTATTTCTTTTACACTTTCCACAAATGTTTTTGTGGTCGATTATCGCAAAATCGATATTTAGCAGGTGATCGATCACGGTGTTATTACACTGATCGAGTAAACAATATATTAAACATGAATTTAATGGCTGGAAAAATAGAGATCTGAACAGAGATATAGAATTGAACAACAAGATTCCCCTTATGTAAAATATAACAATCCAATAAATTAGTAAATAAAATGAAATTGAACATGGCATTTCAATGATTCACTTCTCTTAGAAACAGCCACAAAATTTATGCGAAGTTTAATAAGCCGTTCTGATACACCAATCACACAATTTTCATTATATAATCGAGTAACTGATTAAACTCAAATTGGGTTGCTTCCAGTATTGCCAAATCACTGTCGGTGATAGGTCAGAGTTGCTGTATTTCTTCTTCTTCTCTCTCTCTCTCTCTCTCTCTCTCTCTGTTTCACTCTGTCTCTGTCTCTGTCTGTCTGTCTGTCACTGTCTGTCTCTGTCTGTCTGTCTCTCTCCAGCCTCTTCGGGTCGTCAACCGTTTTGTTTGTAGACTGCTCTCTCTTCCACTGTGCAATACAGGTATCGAGGTAGTGTTTCCTTCAAACAAAAATATAATGCCCAACTAAATACGTGTGAGGTATTTCTTGTTCAGGATCAATTAATATCCCTGCTCTCTTTTACGTGAGATATCGTCTATCCTAATTCAACAGAACTAAGCTTTGGTCAGTTCTCAAATTCATTCTGATATACAATCGTACTATCAATTACTAATCTCCTTGCTTGCCACTACCCGTATTCCTAGCAGAGAATCATTACATAATTAGACTGCTTAAATAAACCACCAGACCCCACTCTGGCTATAAATTATTGACTGCGCAATGTCTGTCGGCACACGTTCCTAATACCAACACCGTCAATTCTCGGTTGAAAAGAATTCACAACTTTATTACACAAATGAGTTAATGGACCTCACTCCTTGTCTTTACTACAATGCCTTGTTAATTAGCAATTCATGACATACATCTCAAGACATAGAAAAATCAGTTTTCAGCATACATGATACAAATAAATTAAAACAGATAATTTATTTCGCACAATTAGTACCAGAAGAATGCATGAAATCCTTATAATGCATGATTTCTATTACATCTGAATGAGGTAATCTTAACTTTTGCATGTAATCAATGAATCGTATGATATTCAAGAGAAAATGCACGTAAACAATTAACTTCTGAATTCAAGGATAATTAGTTAAATAAATAATTGCAAACATACATCAATGACCATACTATATGCAATTCAGAATAATCCTGTCTTTTAGTGAGACTATGTCTTACAATGTAGCTGAAATTCTCTCTTTTTGTGTCCTCCTTTCCGGCATATTTCCCATGGACAATGCAACAAGAAATATTTATTTCCGGTTGATAAATTAAGCTTGCCTCAGATTGTCTACTATCGCGAGGGAGACTACTTTAAAGCCGCCATGAATTTTGTTTGGGAAACACATCCTTTTGTTTAGCTTATCTAGTCAGAATTGCTTTCTCAAACCACCAAAAAATATAACACTCCAATCGAAGTTAGAATGTTCCGCTCTAGTCCTCCTTTATTAATAGCTATTATAGAAAGTATTATTTAATGAAACCCATTTCAATTAGCCCAAGATGTTCTCCGGCTTTTTCATAACCCTCGCATTCCATAAACTTAAGCCTACAACGGCATATATGTAGGACTTTTATTAAATGGACTATATATACAATTAATATCATGCTCCAACATAGCAGACCCCATCCCTTGCAGACAGCAATTTATTGTGATTCTGTCCGACAGGTTAAATGTACGTGTCATGCTGACCACGACAGAATGTACTGCAAAATTATCTGTACTAAATTATGCACAATTACGATAATTTAGAATTTCGGTCATAATTCATGATTGTTACTTTGCAGAAGTATTTTTTGCTTTATGGAACTGAAGCATACTCAATTCAATTACATGTAAGGTATATTTTGTCCTTGTTGACTCAGCCCATAAGTAGTTATCGAAGTCATGAAATAATCCCAGGCAGCCACCCTACCAGTTAATGGCTTGCCCGTCTATTCATCCATGCAAATATTCCGTTCTTTTGCATGATTGTATTGAATAAGCAGCGTGCAAAAACTCACGTGTAACCGTCGTTACATGAACGCACGCACGGACAAATGCACAACTGTTACATGTATTGTTTTAAAACAATTGGCAAAATATTATGTTTGGGATTGATTAAATATGTTAATTTGAATCAGTTTTATGGTCATCAATATTGTGTTTAATTTTCATTTTGGTCCACTTATCATATATTAGTAACATGTCATATATATGCATCAGTTCAAAAGTCTTCATCGCATAAGTATTAATTAGTATTTTTTAAATACTGATGAAAGAATAAGACACCAATGAGGAATATGGTTCTGTGTCGATGACAAGAGAAACAATGTAGACTCGCTAAAGTCCATGTTCTTTGTTGATGGGTTGTCCCACGTGCGCACATACATTACGACAAAATTTGAGGATATGTATATAACACCCCTGCCACATAATTGTATGGTTGCTGACAACTAGTATTAATTTGTCATTACTTTTGACTGTTTGTATAAAGGTATTTATCTGTAGAGAGGTGTCTTTATTATATGATGATAACTTCAAATGTCGATACTTCTTACTTGCGCTACACTTCCAAAATATACTTGGCGTCGTCATGATAATGAATTTATTACCACATGTTCATCACTATGCATATATTTGTAGCACGGATCCAGCCTAACTTAAATGAAGATTTAGTTGTCAATACATGTAAGCGACAGCCATTAATAAATGTTCATGTTCCGGTGACCATGTATGTTTCTAGTCCAAATCTCAGAAAAAGATGAGCATTTCTTGTTTAAGGGAAGTTACCTCCAGAAACGTTTTGTTCCGAATGACGTTTCCCTGTTTGACCGAACGAAAGCTTGGATTTTATTTATGAAACAACAAGTTTACTGAATATAATCTAACTTAGCAGTCTTTCATGTCTTTTAACTGACAAGGAAATCTTGATTTTAAGCTTGCCTTATATCGCAGGTTCATTTACGGTTGTATGCAAGCCAAATCGCTCATTGTGTATTTTCGTTTATATGCACAAGTTCAAAATCAATTTTCTCATTTTGACAACGATACAAGAGCAGTTAATATCTATGAGAATAAGACCCATTAAAATGTAAGAAACATTTATACTGGAGACATGATACTTACTTATAAAGAAACGATTAGCAATGGCGTCAACTGGTAGAATAATTTGAAGGAAACAAGAAACCAAAATATAATCTGTAACAAGACAATGACACAAATCAGGGCAGGTTGACCTCAGACAAAAAAATCAAGTCAAATAATGTGATTGTAGACATTCTACAAATGTAAACGACCGTTATGTGTAAGTATCAAACCTTCTGCTGATAACAAGGATTTTTTCTTGTAAACATTTGGAACCTTCCAGAATGAAAATGTCATTAGGTAATAGTTATTGGTACAAAATGCTAATTGTGCCTTGAGATCATGAAGAAGACTATGTAATCTTGTTCCTTGGAAACAATAATTACTCGTACTTTAAAATCTGATCGAATCAGTGGGTTTATTCTTGTCCCCATTTTTTTATTTGGGTCGGATTTTATTTATTCAAATTATTTTTATCCAATTGACTATTCTCTGGAAATACGAATTTATCAAAAATAACATTCTTGAAAAAGAGATTTGGATTCATAGTGAAATTTAAATCTGGATATATTCGTGGATTCTATTATTCTAATTCATCAAAAGACTGTTGACACATCACTACAACACAGGTCACCACAGGCACATAAACACTTCTAGCTTAAGATTTATTTTCGAATATCACTAAAGCTTATTCAGAACTTTAAATATTAGGACTTGTTTTAGAAATTCTATGATTATGTGCGATTTAATTCTCAATACAGTAGGATCCTTATTGTACGTTTTGGCTTTATTCTAGGGAAATAAATTGTTTTCGAATTTTACAAATCTTTTATGTTCCCATTCTTTCCCATTACTTATTATAAGTCCATCAAGTCGCACTAGTATGTATGTATGTATGTATGTATGTATGTATGTAGGTAGGTAGGTAGGTAGGTAGGTAGGTAGGTAGGTATCTATGTATGTATGTATGCATTTCTCTTCAATTGTACCAATAACGGGTCATGTTGTTTGCCTTAGGTTTCAAGAATTTCGCTCTGAATAAATCTGCTCGTCAGTCGTCAACATTGAACTGGAACGATTTCAATTGGACGGCTGATAAGGCTGTAGATGGTAATACAGATGGAAAAGATCCTGATGTATCCAAGACCTGTAGTGCAACACAAGAGTTTCCGCGAAACCATACATGGGAGGTTGATATTGGCTTCCTGATTATTGTAAAGACCATCATGGTTTATAAAAGAAGTGGTAGTAAGTTTCCTTCGTTAATAAAATGCATGAGGATCTTCTCTCGTTTCAATGACTATTTTAACAAATCATTAACAAACATCATATTAAGCCCTAAAATTAAGGCGAACGTAAGCAAGTACCGACATTCATTTAGTAGTTTTACATAACCTAATTTGCCATATTGAATGGGTAATAGCATAATTCCAATATATCTTTGCCAATTTGTATGCATCAATAAATATATTTAAATCATAATAAATGAAGATAACAAACAGTGAAACAATATATATACACACTCTTTGTGAAGACATGGGTATGCATGTTACTTGTCTCATAGACGATTCTACCGTCTCAAATACCTATATTAATTATATGTATAAGCAGTGAAAAAATGTCATGAAACGAAACATTTGCATATAACTCAACTTCGCCTATGCTTATACGTGTTAAAATAACCATATACATTGAAATAACATCTGAATAATTATTATAAAAGGACTATTTCTACTTTAGATGATCAGCTTTCCGGTTTCCAGGTATTCATCGGCAATGCTACGAAGCCATGGACTTTGAATGGACCGCTAGTAGAAGTACAGCCAGTCAAAAATCCACACACATTTAGAGTTAATGATTCTTTAGCCCGGTTTGTATCAGTGATACGACAGAACAAGGACATTCTTACTATATGTGAGGTCGTCGTCGATGGTGGTAAGTGTATTGTCATAGATATGTACAAAATTATACCTTTATTGATAATGGAATGACAATACACCTAATGCTTTGTATTCCGTTCCTCGTTGTTCGAATAATCCATTTCAATGAAAATGTAACTTATTGAATGTAGATGTGATTTAATGTCCGATTTTGTATTCCTCCACAAAAGAGGCTTGTATTTTTTTGCAACATTTAGGTTTTTAATGTTTTCAGATTATAAGGAGAAGAAAATCAGGTTGTCTTGACCCAGTAATGTGACATGCTATATACAAATTAAATTTAAAGAAGCAAGACTAATTACAAGCTGGAAATTAGGTATTAGATCAGCTAGAAAATAATTATCACTTTCTGTATCTTCTGGGTCCAGCATCACATAAGATATATGCGGGGTATATAGAGGCTACATTTTATTAAAACTTCGTCTTTAGTGCAAAGGTGAAACCCCAAAGCTTAGTAATCATATACACATTGAAGATAGAATTCGGTGTACAATGTTTGCCAAACATTGATGCCCGTAACTTATTACTACGACTCTAGGTCATAATTAAGGAACAGAAATAAGCGAAACCAACAATTTAAGTAAAATGAACAAATTACTTAATTATCTACAATCCCAAATAATTATAAGTGTCTTATCACAAGTCCAACATTAAAGAATAGTTCAGTGATTTACAATAATCTTGATTGTTCTGATGTACTACTCTAATGCAATACATAATGAGTCCGAACGAATTTACAATATATTAAAAGTAATGCGATAATACAAAGTCAATGAGGTCTTAGTAATTCCATGAGTAATTTAAATAAAGAACTCCTCTCGAATCATGTCTCAATACGGCTATAAACTCTGATAACAAATGGATTTCAGGGAATGAATGAATGAATGAGTTATTGTTTTTCAAGTCCCTATTTATAAATATTTTCACTTGATGTAGATGTGAGTCATTCCTGTGGAAAACTTCAATCAATTCGCAAACAAGCCGGACCAAAAATGTTCCGAACACAAACGTTGTGCCAGCATCACTCTTCACTTCATTTTGAATGCTCTTATGTTTATTTATAATGGAGAAAATAGCACTTTTTTGACCGAACCGCTTTTGTTATATCTGAGGTGGTTTAAGATGGATATAATTAATACATTGAGGTATCAAAAGAATTGCAATGTACCATCTATTTTAAAGGACGCGTTAAAAAGCATTGATGCAAACTGATTATTGTTGACTTGATTTAGAAAGAACATTGATAATTACCACATCCTCGAAAGTAAATTAATGGAACGTGTCATAGTATCTCAGCTTGAAAATATGGTAAAATTTTCAAATTCTCTTTCGAGTTAATAGTCCATGTACTACACATTCTTGATAAATATCGACTATCCGTCCATAGTTAAAAATGTTTGTTCCGAATTTCCTTGCCATAACTCGGATATGTTATTCACGAGGAGCATGATTAAATCTAATAAGCTTTCTTTTATGCTGATTAGACACTATAAAGGAATTTTTGGACAATTAAAGTATCATATCGTCTGAACATGTAAAATGCATTTTCAAAGTGTCGTGTACTTTCTGAAGCACGATTAGTATTTCTACACTTGTCTAATATTTCCTCTCGTTATTATTATAAGACATTGACATACGGGGTCGATGAAAGATTTAAATGTGAAAGTGACAATATATATCCGTAAATTCCCGAAGTAAGAATTTGAATTTAGCGTGTAATAGAAGTGATGCATGCTTGCTATCTCTACAGAAGAGGTGAGAAAATAATTGGGCAATGATATAAATTTCTAATCATACGCTTCAAGTGAAATTGCGTATGTGCGCGTCTGAATGAAAGATACACATCACGAGATAGATTGATTGGGTTCACACGGGACAATCTTACAAGAAAAGCAAAAACGATAGTAACTTTACATCGAATTATGTACGCAGTTAGGAGTGACAGGAAGTTACCAGTACATACATATATTATAGTCATATTTTGACAAAGCGAATAATCCTAAAACTGAGGAAAAGATAAATAAGCATATGCAGCCAACATTCCATATTGAGAAAATAATAGAAAAACATTTCTTTTTTTAAACTATAATATTCGCTGCTAGTTGTTAGTATCATATAGGGTAGTAGTGATTGATGCGTGGAAATGGGAGAAGATTTGTGTTGCTTTATCATAGATTTTGATTAAAATACAGTTTTCTAAATAACAGTATATACTTTGCATACTGATCTTTCGTTTAGTCTCCATCGGACATGTTCTTTTATGCCTCAACGAATTGTTTTAATTATACTTTTCATGATGCTGCAAAAAGTTACAAAACTTCCAAGGCATCAACATCTTAAAATAAAACTAAATACTACATCTTAAGCTACCAACATGGAACGATATCATCCTCAACGCAAAAGGTTTCAACTCGGATTATATTCTGTATTTACGTCTTACAGGATGAAGTATCGTGATATTCACATACTCTCTCTCTCTCTCTCTCACACACACACACACACACAAACACACACATACACACACACACACATATATATGTACATATATATATATATATATATATATATATATATATATATATATATATATATATATATATATATATAATCATATACAGTTCTGAATATACATATATATGATCCTTTAAATATTTAAACTTAACTCGATACAGCATCCTTTTCTCGATTATGATGCTATAACTGAAATTTAGGAGCCTGTTTCCGGAGAGGTACATCAGTTGAATGTTGCCATTTCACTGGACAGGCAGTTGTATTATTAACATTTCGTCACGTATTGATACACATTGGTCGATATATTTAAACCTTGAAATATCTATGATAGAAACTCTTTTTCTTAGAGTGCCAGAAAGGAAAATTTGGCGATGGATGCAATGAAACGTGTGGAAACTGTCTTAACGGCAACGTTAGCTGTAATAGTACAACCGGACATTGTACAGAGGGATGTGAGAGAGGATGGAGTGGCATAACATGTAAAGACGGTATGTCTTATTGAAGTGAAGCTTTCCTAAGTTATTTCTACTTACCGGTGATTCCAGAAAACTAGTAAATTAAAACAAAATAACAAGTGGAAAATACTTTCAAGATAATTTTGGCGTAAAGCAAAGTATATTAGCGTTATAACATCCATGTTGGAAAATACATTTCTCCTCACATTGATTAGTGCATAGTTCTTTGTATGTTTTAGCTACAAGCTAAAAGGTGCTTAAAGGAGTTCCAGCTTGATGGTGTTTAGATAAAAATGCTTAAAGGAATTCAGCCTTGATGGTTCTTAGATGAAAATAGTTAAAGGAATTCAGCCTTGGTGGTTTTTATAAGAAAATGTATCTGAAGCACTATTTAAAAGTAGCTCAGTTGAATGTAAATGTTCTTAAGATAATAATGGGGTAAAGACGCGAATAAATGGAAGTATCTTAAGCAATGCACACCATCTTTGACAAAACACATTGAATGATACGAATTTTAGGAATTATATGCTATGCTATGGAAACAACAACGATTTCATTGATCAATAAAGCTCTATGCGAATGAAGCATTGAAAAGACCATTTGAAGCCTTAATAAATCAACTAATTTTTAATTAATCTTTAAGGTGTCGTTGTTAAACCTGATTATATTTAATATGAACTACTAGAAATATATCGTTTTCTTGATGAGGCAAACTAAAACAATCTAATGAAAATGAGAATTAATCATGGTTGCCAGAAGTTACGAAATAAAGAAAACCCCTACCTGTATTATTGAGAATGATTACACCTGAAATTAAGGTAAAAGGCTATTACTGTTTGCGCTATTAAAAAAAGTGCAGTTTGATGGTAATCATAAAGCACGATAAGGAGAGGTACATAACTTACACTATGCTCCAAACCATTTATGAAATATTCCAAAGGAACTTATTTTATTTTCTTATCTATTCGAATTGTTATTATAGCTTTATTAGATCATTGTTCAAAATGTGGAAAGATGAAAGGAACTTGTGACAAATATCTGATGTGAATAATCAATCCGTTAGAATGTGATAAAGGAACATACGGCTACTGAAGGAACAAAATATGTGTCATGGGTTTGACCATCAATAACAGTTGTTCAACATCAGCTGAACTATACCAATATGACTGTGAAGCTATGTGCGGGGAGGAACAAGCTAACTAGGAATGTCGCATTCCTATCTGCAGATACAGCTATACGTTGAAACAAGCTTTAGGGTTTGGTAGTTTGATACTGTTTCCCAGAATTTTTATTCCTGGAACATAGGCGTCTTTTTTATTGGTGTTACTTTTTTGTGAAAATCGTTCGTTAAATATCGTAAAACGTCACGCTATGTATGTATAGGAATTCTTATACAAGTAAGCATAATTGTAATCTCTCATCGGTATATTTCAGGAAATATTAGCTAATATCTTCGTTGTGTGAAACGGTATCTGGTTTCAGTGCCACTTTTCAGAACTTTTATTAAATACTGAAAGCATTTATAATGATTCAAATAAGCTTAATGACCCTTAATTTCCTAAAATATGTTAATATGTTTGAATTTTTTTCTAATTTTATTAGTTTTGTCTTACAAAACATTCAATTAAATGAAAATTATCAGGCATGTTATATAGTGAGAATAACGCTAATTGTTTTAATATTCACCATATTGTCTTGATATGCAGGAAATTTGCATACTAATGTCTACATTTTTTGGGACGAGAAAGTAGAAGACATATATATTAGAAAAATTCAAATAGGTTTATGTGAGAACACGATTTACCTATAGAGGGGCAACAACTTCATTTTACATTTATAGAATGAACAATCTCATTCGTTAAAATGAACTACGACGCTTAGTAATAGACTGCTTTCCTTATAAAGTGTCAAGGAGGTTTCCTTTTAAAAATAATACTGGTAATATGATCTAAGGAATATAGTTATTCTGTAAGGTTACGTTCAACAACGTATCTGGATTTTTGGAATTTAAATATTATTTTCGCTAGAAAATATGAAGCTGGTATCAAAAGTTATAACGTCCGTATAGCCTTTCATTCAAGGTAAATTACAAATTGTGACTATCCTATAATTTTCTTATTTTTGTTAGCTTGCGGGATAGGAAAATACGGCTACGGATGTAATGAAACATGTGGCATGTGTTTTAGTGGCAACAACAGCTGCTCTGTGAATGACGGAGAGTGCAAGCACGGTTGCGAAGCTGGATGGCAGGGAGGAACTTGTAAAAAGGGTATGTCACATCCCATTGGAAAATAGAATTGTAATTTCGAACAATCCGTAAGTTGTCATTATTAAAGTAACATATGTACAAACTACTATTATATTGTTTGCAATACGATATTTGGATATTATTAACAAAGGCAACGAGTTTCTGAAATTTAAATAGTTGCTTTATTCCGCAAAAAATACTCCACATGGGTGGGAAATACAATGTTCCTGGCGACTTTCTTTCAAGGGAAATACTAACAGTTTGTTTATCCTAAAATGCTGTGAAATATATTGTTTCCTCTAAGGATGCGATGCAAGAGCATACGTCGTACGACATAGGAGATAGGAGCAGTCGGATTCCATAGCCATATACTCATATACAGTATCCTAAATGGAAAGAAATATATAACATCAATTTTAGATAATACAATTTTAATAAACCATGTGGCATGTCGTTTAGCGGCAACAACAGCTGTTCAACGCTTTTTTTTTGCAGAATGTGAGGTGAGATGTGAAGGTGGATGACTGCGCAGAACTTGTAACCCTGATATGTCACATTCCATAGGAAAATACGGCTGTACTTTCAAACATTCTGTACGTTGTCATATTCAAAGTAGATCTGTACATCATACAAGTATATTTCCTGGTATTCATTATCTTTTGTAGGTATTGGTAACAAAGGCAGCGAGTTGCAGAATTTAAACATTTTCCGCAAGAACATACTCTACACGGATGAGAAGGAAAATTACTTATATAGCACTCCTTTAAAAAAAGTAAGAATAGTGTTTATCCTAAACTAATGTGAAATAATTTGTTCCCTTTAGAATGAAATAAAGGAGCCTACGGACACGGATGTAATGAAACGTGTGGCGTGTGTTTCAACGGCAACAATAGCTGTTCAACGAATAATGGACTGTGCCAGCACGGTTGTGAAGCTGGCTGGTGGGGAGCAACGTGCAAACAAGGTATGTCAGATTCGGAAAATGCGGATATTGTCTCGAATAGACTGTAGGTTGTCATTTTCAAAATAAATTTGCATTTAATACACTATAATCTACCAACAAATGCATTATTTTTTCAATAATAAGAATCTGTAGTTTCGTAATTTGATTTGTTTTGTGTAACACAAAGCCCTACAAGGAGTAGGAGTAAAATTTTGATACACTCTTTCTTTCAAAGAAAATACAAATTACGTTTATTCGCAGATGCAGTTTCGTATTTTGTTTCCTTTTTGGCATGTGAAAAACGGACATGTAGCAACAAGTCTAATTAAACTTGTGGCATGTGTTTTAGCGGCAACAACAAATATTCAGTTACAGGTGGACGTTGACAGGTCGTTTGGAAAGCTGGATAGCGGGGAGTACTTGTAAACCATGCGTTGTGTATTCCATTAGAATAACAAATTGTAAGTTGTGATTATCAAAATAAATCTGCACAAAACTCCAGTATAATGCCCGAAATGTATTATATTGGAACGACCGCTTTCAATAAAGAATCTGGATTTTCAGAAATTAAATATTGTTTGCACAAGGACATAATCTGATGAGAAGTTACAGAACACATACATCCTCTTTTAAAGGAATTCACAATATGTGTTAATGACAAAATGTGACTTTGTGTTTCATTTTCGTATAGTGTGCCATAAAGGAGCATATGGGTACGGGTGTAATGAAACCTGTGGAATGTGTTTTAGTGGCAACAACAGCTGTTCAAGTATTGATGGACATTGCAAGGTCGGTTGTGAAGCTGGGTGGCAGGGAGGAACTTGTAAACAGGGCATGTCACATCCCATTGGAAAATAGAATTGTAATTTCGAACAATCTGTAAGTTGTCATTATTAAAGTAACATATGTACATGCTACTATTATATTGTTTGCAATGCGATATTTGGATATTATTAACAACGGCAATGAGTTTCTGGAATTTAAATATTAGCTTTATTCCGCAAGAAAATACTCCACATGGATGGGAAATACAATGTTCCTGGTGACTTACTTTCAAGGGAAATACTCAGTTTGTTTATCCTAAAATGCTGTGAAATATATTGTTTCCTCTAAGGATGCGACGCAAGAGCATACGGCGTACTACATAGGAGATAGGAGCAGTCGGATTCCATAGCCGTATACTCATATACAGTATCATAAATGGAAAGAAATATGTAACATCATTTTTAGATAATACAATTTTAATAAACCATGTGGCATGTCGTTTAGCGGCAGCAACAGCTGTTCAACGCTTTTTTGCAGAATGTGAGGTGAGATGTGAAGGTGGATGACTGCGCAGAACTTCTAACCGGATATGTCACATTCCATCGAACAATACGGCTGTACTCTCAAACATTCTGTACGTTGTCATATTCAAAGTAGATCTGTACATCACACAAGTATATTTCCTGGTATTCATTATCTTTTGTAGGTATTGGTAACAAGGGCAGCGAGTTGCAGAATTTAAACATTTTCCGCAAGAACATACTCTACACGGATGAGAAGGAAAATTACTTATATAGCACTCCTTTAAAAAAAAGTAAGAATAGTGTTTATCCTAAACTAATGTGAAATAATTTGTTCCCTTTAGAATGCAATAAAGGAGCCTACGGCCACGGATGTAATGAAACGTGTGGCGTGTGTTTCAACGGCAACAATAGCTGTTCAACGAATAATGGACTGTGCCAGCACGGTTGTGAAGCTGGCTGGTGGGGAGCAACGTGCAAACAAGGTATGTCAGATTCGGAAAATGCGGATATTGTCTCGAATAGACTGTAGGTTGTCATTTTCAAAATAAATTTGCATTTAATACAGTAAAATCTACCAACAAATGCATTATTTTTTCAATAATAAGAATCTGTAGTTTCGTAATTTGATTTGTTTTGTGTAATACAAAGCCCTACAAGGAGTAGGAGTAAAATGTTGATACACTCTTTCTTTCAAAGAAAATACAAATTACGTTTATTCGCAGATGCAGCTTCGTATTTTGTTTCCTTTTTGGCATGTGAAAAACGAACATGTAGCAACAAGTCTAATTAAACTTGTGGCATGTGTTTTAGCGGCAACAACAAATATTCAGTTACAGGTGGACGTTGACAGGTCGTTTGGAAAGCTGGATAGCGGGGAGTACTTGTAAACCATGCGTTGTGTATTCCATTAGAATAACAAATTGTAAGTTGTGATTATCAAAATAAATCTGCACAAAACTCCAGTATAATGCCCGAAATGTATTATATTGGAACGACCGCTTTCAATAAAGAATCTGGATTTTCAGAAATTAAATATTGTTTGCACAAGGACATAATCTGATGAGAAGTTACAGAACACATACATCCTCTTTTAAAGGAATTCACAATATGTGTTAATGACAAAATGTGACTTTGTGTTTCATTTTCGTATAGTGTGCCATAAAGGAGCATATGGGTACGGGTGTAATGAAACCTGTGGAATGTGTTTTAGTGGCAACAACAGCTGTTCAAGTATTGATGGACATTGCAAGGTCGGTTGTGAAGCTGGGTGGCAGGGAGGAACTTGTAAACAGGGTATGTCACATCCCATTGGAAAATAGAATTGTAATTTCGAACAATCTGTAAGTTGTCATTATTAAAGTAACATATATGTACATGCTACTATTATACTGTTTGCAATGCGATATTTGGATATTATTAACAACGGCAATGAGTTTCTGGAATTTAAATATTAGCTTTATTCCGCAAGAAAATACTCCACATGGATGGGAAATACAATGTTCCTGGTGACTTACTTTCAAGGGAAATACTCAGTTTGTTTATCCTAAAATGCTGTGAAATATATTGTTTCCTCTAAGGATGCGACGCAAGAGCATACGGCGTACTACATAGGAGATAGGAGCAGTCGGATTCCATAGCCGTATACTCATATACAGTATCATAAATGGAAAGAAATATGTAACATCATTTTTAGATAATACAATTTTAATAAACCATGTGGCATGTCGTTTAGCGGCAGCAACAGCTGTTCAACGCTTTTTTGCAGAATGTGAGGTGAGATGTGAAGGTGGATGACTGCGCAGAACTTCTAACCGGATATGTCACATTCCATCGAACAATACGGCTGTACTCTCAAACATTCTGTACGTTGTCATATTCAAAGTAGATCTGTACATCACACAAGTATATTTCCTGGTATTCATTATCTTTTGTAGGTATTGGTAACAAGGGCAGCGAGTTGCAGAATTTAAACATTTTCCGCAAGAACATACTCTACACGGATGAGAAGGAAAATTACTTATATAGCACTCCTTTAAAAAAAGTAAGAATAGTGTTTATCCTAAACTAATGTGAAATAATTTGTTCCCTTTAGAATGCAATAAAGGAGCCTACGGACACGGATGTAATGAAACGTGTGGCGTGTGTTTCAACGGCAACAATAGCTGTTCAACGAATAATGGACTGTGCCAGCACGGTTGTGAAGCTGGCTGGTGGGGAGCAACGTGCAAACAAGGTATGTCAGATTCGGAAAATGCGGATATTGTTTCGAATAGACTGTATGTTGTCATTTTCAAAATAAATTTGCATTTAATACAGTAAAATCTACCAACGAATGCATTATTTTTTCAATAATAAGAATCTGTAGTTTCGTAATTTGATTTGTTTAGTGCAATACAAAGCCCTTTCAATAAAGAATCTGGATTTTCAGAAATTAAATATTGTTTGCACAAGGACATAATTTAATGAGAAGTTACAAAACACATACATCCTCTTTCAAAGGAATTCGCAATTTGTATTAATGACAAAACGTCACTTTGTTTACGCGTAGTGTGCGATAAAGGAGCATATGGGTACGGGTGTAATGAAACCTGTGGAATGTGTTTTCGTGGCAACAACAGCTGTTCAAGTGTTGACGGACATTGCAAGGTCGGTTGTGAAGCTGGATGGTATGGACGAACTTGTAAACAGGGTATGTAACATTCCATTTGAAAATGCAGATTTAATCGCAAGTAGGTTGTAAGTTGTCATAATCATAGCAGATATGCGCATAAGACTAGTACATCGCCTATATTAGATTACATTTGGACAGCTACTTTTAGCAAAATTTCGGACTGTTCAGAATGCGAGTGTTTCTTTGTGCAAAGAAGATGCTCTGCTTGGATAAGTAAGTTGAATACATTATTATTTTAAAATAGTTAAAAGATTTAATGAATTCTAAAATGATGTTTTGCATTTTGTCTTTTTAGCATGCCAGAAAGGAACATATGGGTACGGATGCAATAATACCTGTGGCATGTGTTTAAATGGCAATAGCAGCTGTTCAACGATTGACGGAGAGTGCAAACTCGGTTGTAAAGCTGGATGGCGGGGAGAAAGATGCACACAGGGTATATCATATTCCATTTTGAAAAGTTATGTATTATCTCGAACAAAATGTACGTTGTAATTATTTTAGCTCTCTTGTTCCTTAGCTTTTATCTAAACAATGTCACGCCGATGTGTAATCATCGTGGGAAACGTATCTGTACTTAAGAGGATGCAAATTTTTGATCTTTGCAGTTGTAAATTAGGTTTGAAATAAAGGAGTAAGGAATCGTCAGTATATATCAGTAAATGATAATTTGTATTTATGCTCACATTTTTCGCAAACGTTTCCTGATGATGTGGTACTATGTGCCTTTGCCGTGATTAATTATCACTGGATTCGTCTTTGATTCGATGCCATTAAAGTATTCTATTTGTTAGAATGCTAATGGTAATGATAATTTAAGGGAAATCTTAATGATTTCTTTCTTGTCACAGAAATTAATTAATAAAAGAAAATAAAGGGAATTATTTTATACTGTTTCAAGAGTTGCTGGATTTAAACATATATTTAGTCTGCAAGAACAGTTTCGTTTAGAATTTCCCGGTGACCTAAATGCACGTAGTCACAAGGAAAGAAGAAGTGCACACCTGTTCTGAAAGCCTTTTTTATTGTCCTCTTTTCTAAGAATGAGAAAGTGGAATATGTGGTTTTAAGAGAAGAGAAATTTTGGTATCTGTTTAAAAGGTGTCATTATTCGTTTGTTGAGCAACAGAAGGGCAGTGCATAGGCGGTTGTGAAGCTGGATGGTAGGGAGGAGTGTGCAAATTTAGGTAGTCGGATTTCTAAGGCAAAATAATATAATGCACAACAAGCTTTGTCATTCGTTTGATATTTTATTCTGAGACACGTATTTGTCTTCGTACATTTAAGATATAATTATTCGTAATTTTAAATAACAGTAAGTCCACTCCATGCCATATTATAATCTAAGAGTCTAAGTAATTTATGTCAATTATTGTATGATGTTGATTTCAGTAAAACTGACATTATCTGCTAAAGGTGTAGGCAATTCTGACTACTTTAAGACGTAGTAGGTTGAGGGTTGCAAATAAGTGAAAGGTAAAAAGTTTGCTTATCAATTAATTGTGGCTAAATCATCAATCGCGCACTTCTTCTCTACACCAAATTATATTCTAGCAGAATGTTTTGTCTTGTTTCGTGCAAAAATGTTTTGAAATGAATATATGTGATTAAAGACGATAGCAACAGTGTGAGCTCTCTTTTTTGTAAGTGTTCTAAATATTTAGCCGACAATATAAAGTATTTTGCATGTGCCGTGCTAGTTTGCTTTCCCGTGATAAAGTTAAGGGATCGAAGAGCCCTTACAAGATATAAAGCAATACAACAGTGTGTATCAGATCGTTGCAAGGGACTGTGCTCCATCAGTTATACCCTCAGATCTTATGAACAAAATGCCTCTATAGGTAATGCAGTTAAATATTTTGAATATTCATGAAGTAAATAACGTCAGATATATTTATTGAAATCGAACATATCAGAGTGTGGTTCATGGCAATATCATTTTGGAAAGAACTAGAGGAAATATCAATGTGACTATAGGATCATCCTATTATTTACGAACCATATTTATTTCTTGTGAAACAAAATTGGATATACTTACTCTCTGATGTTAACATATTCGGGTATTACACATTTAATATAGGATTTGATGCCATACTAAAAATCCATGAAAGGTATATTATCAGGTAATATATTAAAAAGAAAACATAAGACGAGATTCGCTTCATAATGCTTTCTTGCTGTTCATTTTCGAAGTGTTATTTATATTTAATTTACATTTTTTGTTAGTATTTGTATTTTGTTTTCATTATGTGCTATGCATAATTGTATTTTGGACTTAACCATGTCTAAAATCAGGTTTCTTTTCGACCTGACCTGACTCATTGATTTTGGTTTTGTAGTTGTTTCGTACCTACGGTCACAAATTAAGTAACAGAGAAGAAAACAACCCAACAACGTTTGTATAAGTTAAAAAATAATTTATTTTTCAAAGATATAAATACAAATGCGCGAGGAACTTACAGTATTATGAGGTGCCTCGAAACAAATCATTATAAAGGTCTATAAAATTCGTAAATGAATGAACAGTTCCTTATAAATCTCAAAACCGGAAATGTTCTGGTCATCCATCATCTCTGACGTTGTCAATATGGCGTTGTCCAGATTTTCTTCGAATGATGTATAACAGTTCTGGAATAATATTATAGTGCAACAAATGAGCACTTTCTATATCCACTGAAAAGTGCAAAAAAATCGTTTTACCTCTTATCTACGTACGGCATAAACACGTCTGCATACATTACAAAAGGAACACAAGAAATGTGAATGACTTCATAATCGGAATGAATCTTATTAGTCAGTTCTCTCTTTATATACACCATATATTGCAAGTGTATTTCCCAATAGACCTCGTGTGATAGGCAATGCCACTCGTTTTGCATCGATTTTGCATATTCACATGACCTAGCCCAACCAATAGGAAGTTACAGAATTATTCTAGAAACGTCGAAACCTCATCTGCCACTGAGAGCCATATGCGCCACCAAGTGTTATTATTAAGATTATCATTAATAAGCGTCAGGACATAAATAGGCATTTTTTTATAGATCCTATGAAACTACTACACTCATAAGATCATATCATGTATGCAGAATTTAACTAAATATATTACGTGCGGTTTATAGCCATGAATAAATTATGGTTAAAATTTAATAAAATCTTGTAGCAGGAGTTACAAAAAATATAGATATACATAACATAGTAAACATGTTTATCTCAATCTTAGTCGAGAACGTTTGAAATTCCCCATGAATGCTGGTTCTACCTTTTGTTTACTACATTTTATATTATAATTTTAGAAGTAGAATTCTAATTATAACTAAGATTTCATCTTGTAACATTTGGAACATTTCAGAAGGAAACTTTGCGTCAGGAAATATGAAAAAGGCAAATTGTAACCTGTGGTCAAGAAGAGAACTATATAATGTTGTTTTTCTAGAAATTAATTATTCTTGCTGTATGAGCTTAGTAGAATCGGTACTGTTATACCCAGTGATGCATTTGGGGTGGAATTTCTTTAATATAAATTATTTAATTCAAGTTATTGGTCTCTGGAAATAAAAAGTGCCTAACAGTAGTATTCCTGGCAAAAGAAACTGGACCTTATAGGAAATTTCAAATAAGGATATATTCTTAGATTGTATTGTTGTGATACAAGATAATCTGTTGGCACGTCAACACTACGTGGGCCACAATATGCACAGCAAAAGTTCCACCGTTGGATTTATTTTGGATTTCCACTAAAGAACATTCATAATTAGGACTTGTATTTGTAATTCTAAGATTCTTTTGGATTTAATTCGCGATACCGTAAGATTCTTTTTTTACATTTTCACTTTGTATTCTAAGGAAATTAATTATTTGTTGAAGATAACAAAGATTGTTTCTTCTCGCTTTTTCTATTACTTGTATGAAGATCACAGAGTCATAATAGTAAAATGAAAAAAGAAACCCAAAAAATGCGATAGATTTTATAATGCTATTTGCTGATCATTTTCTTAGAATGCGAGAAAGGGACATATGGCTATGGATGCAATGAAATCTGTGGTAAGTGTATGCACGGCACTGACAGTTGTTCAACCATAAATGGAACGTGCATACATGGCTGTCAAGATGGATGGAAAGATGAGAAGTGTACACTAGGTATGCCATGTCACATTGAAACTGATTTTAACACTTTCCATTCACTGACACAACGTTAACAATTATGTAATATGTAATTCGTCTCAAATCATCAGAGACACTTCCCATGAGGATTACTAATACTGGAGCGTGTTTCGTAGGTCTGATATATGTCATAGCGATGTAATACATATGTTGAACAATATATATATATATATATATATATATATATATATATATATATATATATATATATATATATATATATATATCAAGGCGATGAAGATTATGTGTCATAGCAATCTAGGTCCTATATATCTTGACACCGATGGTTACATTTTCAGTGGCGATGTAGGTGATATATGTTACGTTAATTCCGCAGGGTATTATTGGAGTGGTTATACAAAACAGTGTTCAGTTTTCTCAGAAAACAATATATATAATATATTTATCTCAGAAAAAGATTTTCTTGAAGTTTGTTATATGCTGACGCAAATGTTAATTGCTTTATTCTCAAATATTCATTTTATTCAGAAATAAGTATGCCACCCCTTCCGTCAGACAGTGGTATCATAATCGGTGTTGTTGTTCCTGTTGTCATCGGGATCATAGTTTTAATCATCGTCCTTGTCGTTTTGAGAGTGAGGAGAAATCGAAGGTAATAATTTAAGTAATGTGTCAGTATGAAACAAATACATCTTGCATACGTGTTACGACTCTATGTTCTTAACTGAGCAACAGAAAAATACATTTTAGTAATATTTTAAAGATAATTTTATTCTCTAAGTTATAATTTGATATGTTAATCGGAGCTACAGTATTTTGAATTAAATCTCAAACAATCAATATAGTTCTATGATGCATCCAAAAGAATAGAGTGTTCCGAATGCAATCCCGTGCTTACGTATATCAATATAAATTTTAAATGATTGGTTGCAGTTTTGTTCTGAATGAACTGGTGCACTCGTATTTATGACCTTTAATTTAACAAACTCCTCTAGTTATTTGTCAGACCAATGAAACTTACTTAATAAAGTCAGCAATAAAGGAAATATATATGTAACTTATCCGATAATATTGAGACATACATAAAAAACGCACTAGATGCCTTTTTGCTAAAGGGCACAAGGAATTCAGAGACAGCATTAAAATTAACTTTAACAGGTTTAATTTCACCGTGTCTTATTATATGGTCTAAATGTAACACAAGCATATGAAAACTGAATTTCGTTTGAGATAAGTGTCAAATTTGCATTTAAATCGATCAAAGAAATTCCGAATGGTTTCACAGTGATCTGTCCGGGTTTTGTTCTAGATGATGGCGTCATTGATGTACATATCACAATGATATGGACCAGATGCTATCATGTTCATCATAGGCTGGAATGTTGACTAAGACCTTTTGTATCATACGTCATCACTTTATATTTTTAAGTCCATATGGATTTTGACTCTTTCCCCTGAGTGGAGCTTTTCAAAAATCTTTTGAAAAGGTCAAGCTTGTGACATATTTTGCATTTGTCAGTGCAGTCCCTGATTCTAAGTATTGGAAATACATCCGTTTCGGTGACACTGTTCACTTTGAAAGTGAGTATACATACAGGAAATATCTGGATTCGGCACAAGAATACAGGGTAAACTTCAGTTACTTTCGTTTGTTTAATGCAATCATTCTCCAGCAAATACTGAATTTCTTTTTTCCAAATATTTCTAATTGAAAGGTAGAGTGAATATTACTTCATGCTACTTCACAGATGTTTGAAAACTTGTATCTGATATCAAAGACAGTAAAACAAAATCTAAATCGTCGAGTAAACTAAGTTTCTTCTAACAACTTCAATGGTCCACGCACATTATATCCAAAAACTAGTTCAAAAGGAATAAAACGTAAACATTCTTGAAATGATTTCGAAACAGCTAAGAACAGCAAATGAACACCTTCATCGCAATCGTTTCATGTATCAAAGGAATATGCCCGAATCATATTCATCAAAGTTTTGATGAAATTGTTATAAAGTCCATTGACTTTTAGGGTGATTAGCAGAATATTTAAGCTGGTGGATGCCTAATTGATGTATTAAATTTAAATTAGACCCATGATCATATCGGATTAATTTTAGATGGTCAAAACGTGTAAAACACTTTATGAAAGTTTTACTACGATTTTAGTTTTAATATTCCTGAAACTATCTGCCTCTGGGATTTAGGAGGTAAGCACACATTATTTTAAACAAGTAATGGTAGACTGACATGGTTTTAGGATAAGGACTGACACAGTATTCCATTGTTCTGCCACATGGTTCGTCAAATGCTAGCATAGGTTACAGATGAGACTTAGGTATCTTCTGATTTGGTTTTGTTACCATTTGACACGTGACAAGGTCTACAACTTTTAGAAGCCTTACTTTTAATATTCTGTCAGTAAAAATGGTTTCTAGGTCTTGTGATAAGTCCTGTTAACTCCTAAATGACCATCAAAGGGCGCTTCATGGGCTAGACTGAGAATTTGGTCTCATTATGAGTTTAGAACAAGAATTTAATATCTCACTCAATACGTGTCACACGCGAGTACCTCTTGCGGTCGCCATTTTCACATTTATTGAAAAACGAATATTTGGTGAGTCAAGGGATATTAGTCAGCTGTTTGATCAGCACTCTTCAAATGTTCTACATTTTGCTCATCAAGGAAGGTTTTTACATAACAAAGGACGCAATGTTTGAAGTATTCAACTAATGTAAGCTTCCTGAGGCTATCGTAATCTTGCCCAACCTTCTTGGCAGAACATCATCTGTGACATAATTGTTCTGTTTTCCTTCAAAATCCGATATAGCTTTGTCCAATTTTCCTTCTACAATTCATAAACCTCTGTCAATATGCCTTAAGTACTAACTCATATCCCTTCATATACCATTATCAACATTTTGTTGTGCCAACAATGACGTGTAGGTTTACTAGCTGTGCCAGTAAATACTGCTAAAGTATTATATATCATCTTTTGAATTCATAATATAATTTTTCTTTTAGTATTTTGAGGCTGAGAATTCTGTTTTAAATCCTTTAATTTAATGGTTAATATTATAGTTATAGTACACGTATACGTTTTAACAAGAATCTCATTGTTAACAAGATCGTTCGCTAAGGTGAAATGAACAATTAAGCATGTCAGGAATGGTGCGAGCATGATTGGGATCACGTAAAACAAAGAGTGTGATTCAAAGTGCACGTACAATATGGAGAACACACGCATGCTGACGAAAGGGAAACGAAATAATACGATTCAAATTATTCTTTGAATTATTGTGAATCAGAGATTGTTTATTTGAGACGTAAATGGACACTTGTTGCGAGACAATGCTTTTAAAATAAGTAACAGAAAAAGGTGAAAAGCAACAAGCTTCGTAACATCTAGCAAATAATTTATTTTGCTAGAATACGAATTGAAAATGAAACAAGTACTTACGTTACTGCAAATTAAATTACAAAATAATCATATAATTACAGACACAAGTTGTTTACAGAATATAAACCTCAATAACTAAGGTCAAGTAGAAAATATTATTTTTGGACAAGGTTAAGTCCACCATAAAATGTTGCATTACAATATCTTATAATGAAATAAAAAATATAACAAACAACGCAAATTTAATATACATAACGCACTATGTAATGACCATACGCCCTGTTTGCTTTATTCTTGTGCAGTTATCCTTGTTTTCATAAGACTCATTGAGAACAAGATAGTGATTGACAGTTATATGTTAATTGGATATAGTGGAGAAGATAATCATTAATTTTAACATTTAATACCTTGGGATTATGTGATTATATTCAAGGGCTTCAGTGATATTCGTCGTTCACGTGATAAAATTGAAATGGAAAACATTTGAGTTAATAATTCTGTTAAATTTAGTGGCGTTATCATTGTAGCATATAAACTCTCTAGGAGCTTTGTTTTGAATACCTTGGAACAGTTTTTCAGATTAGCGAGAAATTGATAGCACAATTAAGACCATTTAGGATTACATACAAGGAATTCATACACTTAAGTCATTGTTTGATTTTATATTTTATTTAGATAAATTTATATTTTGGAAAACCTTGACTGATTGTTTGGATTTTACCTAATCGTATTATTATTATTATTAAGTTGAAACCCCTAGACGTAACAGTACACTTCGTAAATAATAAAGTTCATTGCTGTCTTGGCCATTGCAGATGTTCAGGAATTGTCTCAAAATGATAAAATATTGATCTACATCTTTTACCCAAAAAGTTTGTACTAACCTAATATGTATGGTAATATCAAAACTGAAATTGTGTATAAAGGGGGGGTGGGGAAGGAGTGTTTTCCGCTGCCAGTTATAACTCTTATGATCTAAATTGCATTTCTCTTTCTTCTGTTTCTCATTCTCTCTGCATCTATATTTGTCTATCTTCTATCCTCCTGTCTTTTTCCCCTCTCTGAATTATTTGTTCTGTCCTTGTTTTCTTTGCATTTGTCTTTTTTCTCTTTCTTCATTATGTGTTTTCATTTGCATTTGCATCTCTGGTCTTTATCTTTCTGTTTTCTTTATTTCATTTCTCTTTCTTCTTTCTCCTTTTGAATTTGCATTTGCCTCTCTTCATTTTGATCATTTCTTCCTGAACCTTTCATGACTTGAGCTCCGTCTGATTTCTTAACTGCATTCTTTTAGTTTCTCGTCAGAGCCAGGTAGAGACTCACTAATCAAATCCAAAACAATTTTATATATCAAATTATTTTCAACGAAGTAGTGCGCCAAAACATTTTGTATTTTCTACTGAAGATGTTTTTACTTCCGAAATATAACACATGTTTGGCAATCTGAATCAATTCGTTCTTTGTCGAAGGTTCAACTCATTGCTAGATCGGATTTGAAACAAAATTCACTTCATTTGTTGACATTGTGAATGTCTGTTAATTTCACTAAAGTGTTCATAAACGTATACAATTAAATTGTTACCAGAGACAATAAAACTCCGAAACAAAGTAAATTTACATTTAACAAAGAATTTGGATTCTTCTGAAATCTTTTAAAGATATTTATATCGCTAATGGTCCCCCAAATGTTTTGTTACTACCCTACGACTTTAAGCTAAGTAAAAGAGAAAGTAAAACTTATAAGTTTAGTAAAATTAAATAAATTCAATTCTCTAAATTATAACATGACAATTTAAGTGGAACTTAAGCGTTGTGAATGAAATCCCAAATTATCCTAAAACTGTTATCACAAGTTTAAAATAAGGGTGTTTTGAATGAGTTCCAGGTCTTTAATGTGTTGATTATCAATAACCGTGAATGTCCCGTAGTGCCAACAGTCTTGCTGTATCAAAGCGATATAATCCAAAAATGTCTTACAATAATCCCGAAATGTGTTTTGTCCCAACAATCACTTTCACACTTTGTAATTCCAATAAATAATTTAAACAAACGATTCCTCTCATCTAAACACAACATTATATACGTATGGAAAGTGAAAATAAAATAGGAATATAAACAGCAATAGGAATGAATAGTTGTTCACTTTCACTTCTTATATACATCCCACGTCTCTGTATCGCAATACATCTCTACCCGATATATGTGGCAATACATACCCGCGTTGCATGTCGCAATAAATCCCCACATGACCTGCGTCATTAACGCATGATCTTAATAGAAAATTAGCATAAACTGTAAACAGTTTCATTCTCAAGACCCTTTCAAGTTTATAATCACAACATATCTAGAACTCAAATCTAATTAAACAACCTATTTATAGCCTACACATGATATTAAATATATCGTACAATTATGGACAAAAAATAACTATGCAATATGTTGTTTATAAATGGTTGTAAAAATTTACAAATGTGGTTAAATTAAACACACAATATAGATATTCATAACATACTGGAGTAGATATTTCTCGCTCATCTGCATAAGAATTGTTTGGGTTTTTAAAAAAATGATATACCTATATTTATTTTAATGTGGCTAAAAGATAAACACGCAAACCATCTATTCATAACATAGTGGAGTAGATATTTCATAAGAATTGTCTGGGTTTTTTAAATATGATATACCTCTATTCATTTGATTTGTAAGCGTCATATCTTTGGAAACGTTAGAATAAACTGAAACATATTATCGATAAATCTACAGAGATTGTCAAATATTTACATAAAACTCTGAGTTTGGTTGACTCTTATAGTAACCTTACCAAAGAAGTTCCCTCTATGCCGAATCGGGAGCGAAAAGTGTTCCAGCAAGTGATTCAGGAAGGAGAAAGCGGTGATCGAAAACCACGAGAGATCGAAGATACGTCTCTTCCTACAGGTAAATTTCTAATCGGTGGTTCTATAAATATTGTTAGCAAGTAGTGTGTTCTATATTACTTTCCCTAAATCGTTTCCATGTTGATTTTTTAGGATGCTACACAAAATGGATTCTGTGAAATCATTTATTTTAGTAGGTATGGATTTTCATGTTTTTGGAACAATTCGTATTTTTCGGTGGATAAATTCGTAGAGGTCTGAACGAGTCCTATCGTTTTCAGAGAAAGATTATTGGTTGCGAGATCGTTAATTTTTGTCTTATTCAAAAGCGAAATTTGCTAACATTGTTTACTCATACAGTCACATAATTAAAACGTACAGAAAGATACAATCTGAAAGTCCACATTCATGAAAACTTTAAGGAACAAATAATAAGAACATTTCGATAGGATAAGCTTCATTACCAAGAGAAATTCTTTCGTCATAATTTTAACTCAACCTTCTGTCTCGTTTTGTGTCAAAAAAAGCGTCTCAAGGTAAGCTGCTGGAAACAAAACAATGTTCGATTTTCAGATGGTGTATACCAAAATACAGAGAAAAAGACACAGCCGATAGCTCAGAGTATACCGGTTTTCTCCTTTTGGGGTAACGTTATGAAGAAGAAAGCAAACAAAAAAGAATTTGAGTCGGAGTTCCAAGTAAGTAAGACGTTTTAAATGAATACAAAGAAAGCCTTACTGCCTTACGTCATTGACGAAATTTGTTTTCTTAAGCTCATTTGATTTTTTTCTTTTGTATTTGACTAACTGAAATTAGGACATAAGCATTACGTCACAGATGCACTCGAATGTACCTCAAAGTCATCGCACGTCACGAATTCGCTTTCTCGTAATAAGTGAGTTGTACTCGATACAAAATGTCAGGGCCAGCATGTCGAGGCCACAATCCAAGCATTGAAATAAAAACGTCAAACAATGAACTAACACTTGCTTGTAAGAATTGCTTTAGTTTCATATCTATTGATCGTAAAGGTTGAGCAAAGTCCAATAAAGGGATTAAAAATAAAGGCAAATAAAAAGGAATGTAAACAAAACTTAAACGCACATTTTCTATGCTTGTGACCTTGACCTCAGTATAAAAGGCAAAGTAACATGTGTAACACAATGAATTGGCTTAAATTGATCATGAGTCATGGCAAATATGATTAAAAGTCAGTCAAATGAAACATTTTATTAAAGTAATAAGCAATGGCTTTGCCTGTACTCCTACAAACATGGGCTAACCAATAGTCGCTCGTGTAATATCTTCCACATATTGAATACAAATAACACGGGCTTGATAATGGTCGCTCGTGCCATATCCTCCATTAACTGAATACAAATAACATGTGTACTTGTCTACGTTTCGGCGAGAAACACAGATTGACTTACATCTTCACAGAATTATCGACAACGTAATTCGTTACAATCTGATAGCATGAATAATACCATTAACATGCAGAAAGGGACATACTTAAAACTTTGTCAAACAACCGTGTAATGCAAAAGGAAAGAAAATATTCATTTGGAAAATATATTTGATTGATCCTAATTTGGAAAGTTGTTTTCTTTCCTAGGAATAAAATATAACATAGCAAATACAGCGTCTATTTCTCAAAGGGTACATGCCAGAAGTCCGTTTAATACTAGCATATGCAGTGTGATAAATATAGCGTCAATTTCTCAAAGGGTACATACCGACTGTCCATTTAATACTAGCATATGCAATTGGATGATTATAGTATTCTTCCGCTACATTAGTACATGTCATATTACTGTTGTATCATAGCTCTGTGCAAATCCATGGTTTTCCCATAGATTTGTAAGACAAATCACTACATAAAATCAATACCATTTGTGGTTTACCTTCAGAAGACTAAACGACTTTGATAAATTGTAAAACATGTTTGATCACGTGAAAGATACGTATTTCAATTCCATAGTTCTTTGCCACTAATTGAACAAAATATTACACATATTAAACTTCATTTTGGAAACTTTCGAAATCTTTTTTCCAGAACTTAAATGGCAAAGCCTATCACACATGCGTACGGCATTAAAACGCACACACTGAATACTAAACAAGAATTGTTTTTCCATTACATACAGTAATTGATAAACGCCCCAGAGCATTTACCTAAATTTAATCCCATGAAAATTCATTGTAGCTATGTCCTGACTATGCAAATGATACATTGTCCATATGCGATATGTAAATAAGCAATTGAGGTTAATATGTTAACAATATGTATTTATGACAGGAATTCAGTCAAGGGTTGACCAAGACGCACGATGCAGCCCTGGCAAATCCTTCAAAGAACCGATACAAATCAATGTATCCATGTAAGAAAGATTATTTGCAGTAGTCAGGTTCTTCTGTTAACTTTCTGTCATTAGTGTCTCACATGTGTCTTTCGTTTAGGAAAGCATTTGACATTCTTACGTAATTGCTTCAGATGCTAATACGTTACCTTATATATATATATATATATATATATATATATATATATATATATATATATATATATATATATATATATATATGTGTGTGTGTGTGTGTGTGTGTGTGTGTGTGTGTGTGTGTGTGTGTGTACTGTTCTTTAAATTAAGTAACAGAACAGAGCGAAGAACAACAAGTTTGTAAAATTCAACAAATAAGGCATTGCCCTAGCATACAAGGGGAAAATTTCAATATTATCAATTAAATCCGAAATTGTCTTAAACCTTATATCACAAGTCCAACTTATGAAGTTCCAGTTAAAATATGATGGCATTCCAAATAACCTGCAATACTGAATGTTTTAGTGGGTCTATAGTATGGAGTTTGATGATCTGCTATGGTTTTTGATGTGTCATAATAATGTTATAGAAAACGTTCTTATCTGAATTCACTTTCATTCAAAATGAATGCTACAATCCAAGAATGTTATTGTGTACTTTGTTATTCCAGTGAATAATAATTTGAATAAGTCAAAATAAAATAATCGAAATCAAATCTGAACACAATAACAAGTGTGATTCTGCTTCAGATATTAAGGCATGATTGAGTCATGTGTTAGGTAGACAAGATTGTGTACCCTTTTAGGACATAGGTTGCAATTTCCATTTTCAGAAAATACTATTAATTAATGAAGTTTTCCAGTCTAGAAATGTATGAGGTCAGAATGAAGACTATAAAAATGCTTACCATTAAAAACGATCTGAATATTTAATTAGGAAAAGCCAGCAAGTAATTCAAATCGAACATATATATATATATATATATATATATATATATATATATATATATATATATATATATATATATATATATCACATACTCGGTATGCTTTGACTATAGTGTGTACAGTTTCATATTGTTGATATTATTCACGTAAACATATCACATACCACTTTATATGATTCTTATTCGTCCAAATAAACCCACGAAATCAGTGTGCAGTATTCTCTTTATTGACTGGCTGCGATCGTGAGAAATCGTTTTTAACCCAGCCATATGGAAGGTTTCGTTTTCATTGAACATTTTTAGCCGCCATCTTTTGATTCGAATCGTAAAAGGGAATTGGGGGAAAATGGTTTCGTCTGTTTCAATATTCCCAATTTACCATCACAACGGTTTTTTATGTCATGTATAGCATATCACAGCATGAACAATTGCAAAAGAACCAAAGACAAGAAGAATAACAACTCAGTTGATAACAAGGATGGGTTTGTGGCTGGAGGGTGTTATATCTGTAGCATGGAATCCACTCTATGTAAAAGCTTGGTTTAACTGTACACTTCCTGCAGTAAATAAAGATTCCTTTGTTCACAGAAAAATGTAGACATAAACCGGTCTCCCCAACTGACAGAACTTCATCCAACCACAGCATATTTACGCGGTAACTATCTGATGCAAGTCTGACTCAAACAGAGATTTGTTAAAGTCTTCTGTAGAATCAAATGTTCCAAATCAAATACTGCAAATATCCGGTCACAAATACATAACAGTAAATATGTATATTTCTGCAGCCAGTAATAGTATTTTCACGAAAGTTCGCAACAATGGAATTTTTAGTTGTGATGTGAAATTTCAACGTAAGCACTGGCACTGTGTTGTGTATATAGGCCAACTCAAACCGGTACTGTGCGCCATTAGAAATAATGTAACGTCACACGCATTATTATTTTGTGTTGAAAAATGCTTTGTCGTTTGTAAAATGTTCTGTTTATTTGCATGGACGCTTGTTCTTTGATTTATATCTGACAAAAATGTAATATATACCTTTAATATTTCAACTTTGTTTGGGACTATATTTTACTCACAACAACTGAAATGTACAGCGTCTATCAGAATGAACGAAATTATTATTCTTCTTTTTACCCAAACAATTTCTACTGAAATAAAACTCAGTGATAAAAAGAATATCAAAAGGATAATGATTTTATAATATATTTATGAAACTCGTTAAATAATGTCCAGCTCACAAAAGAAGGACATTACTTAACTCCTTTCAAAAATTCAAAATAAAATCTTTACCCTTTAAGATCCTCTATCTGTATCTATCTAATCTCTCTCTCCCTCTCTCTCTCTCTCCCTATATATATATATATATATATATATATATATATATATATATATATATATATATATATGTATATATACATGTATATATACATACATACATATATATATATATATATATATATATATATATATATATATATATATATATATATATATATATATATATATATATTCTTAATTCCAAAGTACATCTGTCAGTATGTTCTCATTGTTTTCATTTCCTTTGGAGATACTGAGTTTCCTAACTACATCTGACCTCAGAGATATTATGTTCCAGATGACTTTAATAGGGTTGTTCTGAAAAGAGATTCGACACATGACTCAGATTATGAAAACCATTCGGACTATATCAACGCCAGCCATATAAAGGTATATGATATAGATGGAAATAATAATAATAATAATAATAATAATAATAATCAGCACAAGCAGGAACAGTTGAGAATTTAATATTATGATCTTTATCGATGATATCGAAAGTCAGAAGACAATTTGGAACTAAGTGGTCAGTTCACAGATAATGTCTGTTATTTCACTCACTACTTACTAGATACTTGTGTGTTCCATATATCTATCATTATGACCTAATAGTGATGTAATATGCGTGTGTGTATGTGTGTATGTGTGTGATTTGGATTTTTAATGCAGTTTTTAACAAATTTTCAGTCATATCGCTACAATGTCTGCAGTGTGACAGTTTTTAGTGATGTCTAGCACTGGGGCATCATGCCACATACATGTTGCATGATGTCCGTCCAAGTTACATTATCTTGACACCAGGCCTACCAGTCCTAACACTCGTAATGCTGAGAACCTAGGGAGGCAGCTGAGAGTACCATTTTTCCATTAGTCCTTGGTATGACACGGCAGGGTTTCAAGCCGGCATCCTCCCGCATCCGCGGCGGACGCTTGACTCACTAAGCCACCATCTAATTTGCATACACGCAATCGGGAGCACAGGATGATAAGAGAATGACGTTAGGAAAATATAAGGATTTTCTAACGTTAAAAATGCAAATATATTTAATGAAACATTGGAGTCACCGAAAAACCATATACAGTTACTTACGATATTGTTTTTCTCACAGGGGTTTGAAGGCCGCAAGTGCTACATTGCTGCCCAAGGTATGCACACATTCTCGTAAAATAGTTGTTCAATCAATGAAAAATAATGTTCAATATTAGTAATATATCGTAATAGATATCAGGAACTGAAACAAGGATAGTAGTTTGGAATTTGCTTGCACTGTAATGAACACCATTCAGTGTTTTTTTCTTTTATAGGATACGTCATAATAGTACGATTGCAGTGAAATTATTACATGGTTACCGTTATTGTACAAAATGATAAGTCTTCCAAGGTGATAAGGAGATACCATAAGCTTCTAATTTTCGATGGAATAGAGGTAATGATAATATAGCTCGGTCGTTGTGTATTTATTTTCTGCTGTCATTGTATGTTAATCCTTTTTGTATGATTTCTTAAAGGACAAAAAATAATCTCTAGTTTATCATCACTTTGCATTAAATTAAGTAAATGATCACATCCATGTACTTGAAGCTCATATCACCACAATTTTGTGAGGTGTTTTGAATGAAATTTGGAATTAAGTAAGGCGATGGACATGTTTTTACACCTTTTCTTATTTTAAAAGACATTTTTGATTATAAGTTCAATACCATGTGCAATTTTTATAAAGGAAAATACTGATTTATCTACCTAAATATATTTTATATGAACGCTCATGTAGTATCGCCTACACGTATTATGACAGATACAAAATCCACAGATTATGGATGAAATAATCTTAGTTAATTACAATCACAGGTCCTATAAAGAAAACAGTGGACGATTTCTGGTGGATGGTATGGCAAGAACGGACAGAATGCATCGTCATGCTAACAAATCTCAGTGAAATGGGCAAGGTTAGTCTAAATTTTAAATATAAATTTTCACATGTTGCAGGGGTTTGTGTGATTATGAACATTTCAATGGTAGAAAACAGGTTTTGGGACTATTGGTGTGTGTGTGTGTGTGTGTGTGTGTGTGTGTGGTGATGGTTGGTTTTATACGTTATTGCTATTTTAAATAAAGGAATTCTCACGGAGAATAGATGTCTATTGCTGTATTATCCAACATTGGGTTTAAGTGTTCTACTCCTCTGTCACATGGGCTTTTGTGATTAATGCCATGTCAGTGGTAGAAAACCAGTTTTGGGTCTATGTGTGTGTGTGTGTGTGTGTGTGTGTGTGTGTGTGTGTGTGTGTGTGTGTGTTTGTGTGTGTGGTGATTGTTGGGTTTATTCTTTATTGGTATATACATAAGGGAATTCAGGCACAGAATAAATGTCTATCGCTGTATTACCAAAATTGGTTTTAAGTTTTCTCCTCCTCTGGGTTTTGTTCCACATTGGTTCTTTAACTTAGAGGAGAACATAGCACACTCATATCTGCAATTATGTGGACAGATAATGACGACAATGTTTATGATGACAATGTTAGATTGGATCTTTTAGACACAAAATATGGAGATGCTTGCATTGATATTGCGCAATAATAGGCACACATTATTCAACCAGGAAAAATACGCAGTAATACTACTTGTAACAGAATGTCCAGATAAAAGCTAATTGATCTTCCAAATATAGGTTTAGAAAAAGCAATATTTTTCTTCATGTTGATACCTAGAACAATCTATGCTTTTAAATCGGCAAAGGCGCTAAAGTATTTGGACATCTAATGTCATTTGATTCAGGTCAATAATAGCAGAAAACTAGAATACTTGAACATATAAATCGTGAACAGAAATTAGAAGTGCTTAATTCAAACATGGAATATCCGTGTTTTATGTCTTAACTGAATTTTCTAAAACTTTAATTATAACATATGATTTCTTAAGTACCTGGACTTCGAAACAATAAAATCTCACCCTCGCATCATATTTATTTCGTTTTTTAAAATATTCTTTTGAAGGCTATACTCTGTATTATATGATAAATAATTGTATATTTTATCACAATGTATTAACAAACATTAACCAAATTAACAAATATTAACCAAGCTCTAAGTATCGCAAGGTTTTGCATATTGACAAAGTGATCAAAATATGAAATAAGGGTTCCTTTTAATTATGTGTATAATGTCATCCTACATATTAGTTTCATATTTTGCGGACAAATAATGAGTAAAAATCAAAAACTATATCCAGCTATGTATACCAATACTGTTTAAAAACAAAACAAGAGTGAATATTATGTTTTTGTGTAGATGAAGTGTATCCAGTACTGGCCGGATAAGGAAGAACAGACGTGCGGAGATGTGAATGTTAAAATTCTAAGGAATGAATCTTTCGCTGACTGTGTCAGAAGAGACTTACAACTAACTGTGGTAAATATTACACATGTGTCCTGATGAACTAATACAACATTGTGTTCATTGTTGTATGTGTTAAGAGGGATGTGCATTAAAATATAATGTAATAGATAAGAGTTTAATAAATAAACAGCTGATTTTATGGAACATTCAACCTTCTGCTTCTTATTTGACATAATATAAATCTAACAGTAAACGATCCCATCCTAAGTCAGCATTTAACGGTGAATTGTGTTTTTGTTTTTACTATAAAGGATAAATAGCACTCACATCTGAAATTTGTTTGCGAATAGACTAATCTCTTATTTTCTGTGTAAATATTTATATTTTTTTCAAATCTGATTTACAGATAAGATCTGCAAGACTGGCACTAAATAGCATACATGGAAATATTATGTGATTCTGTTTTAAATTATTGTATAGTTTTGTTAGTGAAACATGGAAGTGACAATGTTATGATGAAAAAAGTAAATTTAGATGTATCTAGTTTTCTCTCATATTTATTTAACATTGGTGTTTTGCTCTTAAATGTACAAATATGTTACATTATTTATAAAGCACTTATAATAATTTACATGCAACTAATAATTTCGAATATATCTGAATATGAATGCAATTAAAGGAGCCAGTAAGATGAGGAAGAGTTTGAAAATGAAATCACAACAAAATGTTACAAAGAATGATGGTATTTATGTTTGGTTTACTCATCAATATGTGCGAGAAATTGGCATAGGCAAAGCAAAGTTTAGATAACGAGAAATCGAATCAAATATGAAGAGAAATTTAATTGTTTATTTGATGCTATCTTAAACAGAAAATAAGCTTCCCAGCTATAATTATAAAATAATGGATGTTTAACACCCTTTAGCAGAACGGGCTGAAGCTATATTCAGAAGTTAAACTTCAGTGGTGCACATAGCAAATTACTAGAAAAGAAAACAGATGCTAAACCAGTATCACTACGTGGGTTCTTTTATTTAGAGTGGAAAGTCGAAGAAGATCACTCAGTTTCATTACACAGCCTGGCCAGACAAAGACGTACCGGACACAGCCTGGTCACTTGTGGAATTCTGGAAATCTGTCAGGAAGCACAATGCATATAGCAAGGGTCCTATGGTTGTGCATTGCAGGTATACGTTTTAATCACACTTTTGAAAATTAATAAATTAGAATTAAAACAACGGGAATGACGTTTGAGTGGTTATTATCTTTGTCTTTTTTTCAGAGGGGCATAAAGCATACATAACCCTGCTGTGATATTTAGATCAACTTAGAACTGATGGTCCAACATAATAATGCAATAAAAATAACATTTATACAGGACAAATATTTAGCATGTCTGTGTGTGATATATATGTGTGTGTGATTATTTCTAGATATAATCGCGTCTTTATCATCCCCTTCATGATAATTAATTTGGTGTAATTGCCATTCTTCAATGCTTGTAAAATAGAACGATTCGTTGACAAGAAAGTTGCAAATGATATTTGTTTGAACGAAAGTGTTTGCAATACGATCAGTATTCCATACAAACATAAGTGTATCGTTTGCTAGAATTATCTAAATCTAATGAAATCCATATTTAGTGCTGGAGTGGGAAGGACAGGGACATTCATCGCTTTGGACATTATCCACGACGAGGCATGTGAAACGGGACACGTCGCCGTTATGAAGTGTGTCGAGAATTTACGAGAACAGAGAGTCAACATGGTCCAGACTGCGGTACTATTGACGATCTATTCACATTTTATTTTTGCTGTAGTATATTTTTTGGAAATCTATATAATATAATGGATTTTATATTGTAAGAAACCTATTCCCAATTGTTTTCTCAGATCAGTGAGGACACCTCATGTTACGTATGAGTCAAGAGTTTAAAACATGACAGAGCTAACATATCGGTTTCAACAAATGAACCTGAATAAGCAGGAGCAAGCAAAATGTAAACCAAAAATAAATTTCAAACATTGGAAATTAGAGTTGGCAACATTTGCTAATAGAATGGAAACGTTTGCGCTAGAAATAAGCGTGTTTTTATATAAAATAAATAGGCAGGTATGGTAGCTGATATTGCCATAAATTGTAGATCAATTTTGCACATTGCACATCCTAAACTCTTCTTATTATTGTCTTCAGTTAGTCATTTTATCAGGCCATGCCACAATAAATGCAAAATTGTATTGAGAGTGTAAAATATAATTAACATATTTATCTACTTTCTTACCTACCTATATAAATATCTGTATATGTCTTTCTTCCTTTCTTTAGAATCAGTTTATATTCCTGCATGATGTTGTCGCAGAAGCTCTCGGATTTGGAACAAGGCCTGTACTAAAGAATCAGTTTTCAGATGTACTCAGACATTTAATGGAGCAAGACGAAAGGTCCGGACCCACTCGCCTGCAAAGACAATACAATGTACGTAGTATTAAAAAAGTGCATGTTTTGTTTTAAAGCATTTATAAGGTTTATGAACAAAGTCTCTGACTGAATCACCTATGCAATTTTTGGGAAATCGCCAAGTGACTAACTGATTTCTTTACTTCATGAATGCTCAAACGGAAATCTTACAATCTTGATAGTGACATTTTCCTTATCTGTGGGTTCCAAAACTTTACGAGAACCTGTGAAGCGCGTACTCAGTATACACCAATAGTAACTAAAATGTTGCTTATGCCATATTATTATTGCGCATGCTTGGTTTGGTACCAGATGTGTCAACTACCCCTTAAATAAGGTGCTTCCACTGGGAAAAATGTAGTGGTAAGATATATAACTCTTGAATCGAATTTAGTCACATATCCAGCGGTAAACGAAATAAATACATTAGTACAGGGACTTAAGTTTCGTTTTATGTGTGTTAATAGAACGCTACATAATGAATTTGCATGTTGAATTCGTAAAAGTAAAGATAAATACATTTCGTCTACGAGAAACTGGAAACTGCTACTAACGGTGAAAGTTGCACATGTCTTGTGTATTTTTACAAACAACATCCTGATTCAATTCTCTGTTTTGCTGTTATCGAATCAAATATAATATAAACCTTTACAGACACGATCATCTTGAAATTGGTGAAACAACATGCTAGTTGTAGGTAATGATTCAATATAAACTATGCGATTATTTTGGTTTTAGTTCAGTTTTAGAGTCATTGGGCTTGTAGTTTAACTTCAGTGTATAATTGTCAATAGCTAATACATATTTGTATATTGTATGCTTTGATTATTATGTCTGGATACGTATATCATATATGTGATAGATACGTATGTAGCGATGAGTATGGTTCCATGGTTTTATGTTGAAATATTAAAATGAAATGGTTTAAACAAACTGTCCAATGTCAGTATGAAAATGTGATTTCTTCCATTGTCATAAAGTCAGTGTTGTAAATATGTAAGTTTAAGTATTTTTAGAATCAGCATCAACTTAATGATGCGTTTAACTTATTTCAGATTCTCAAGAAATTAAACCTTGGACAAGAGGAAAGCAATGTGCCAATCTACTCGAATTCGGAAGGCTTTCAGTCTGAGATCATATGGCTACCGGTAAAATTAATATTTTGCTGTAAACATCTCTTAGTCAATAGACATTGTACAGATTATACCTATGCTGGAATTTCGAGAATGTTATATAATATTCAAAGGAAGATTGTTTTCAGTATGATTAGGAGATTATGAGCACTTGCAGCAAATTTTTGGAACGTTTTCAGGAGGCATCATCTCCCTTTTTATATTTATAACTGTCACGGTTTATTAAAACCAAGATGTCTTGCCCAGAGCATGCTTTATGTATACAAAACTTCTCCACTTGACAGTGGTGGCCACGAGTGGTCAAGTGTTCTAAAGCCCTCTCCGTTACCGATCACTGCTATCTCATCTCTGCGTCGATTCGAGTATAGGATTCGGCCAGTGTGGGCTTGCCGAGTAATTTCTCGCGGGTCTGTGGTTCTTCCCGGGATTTTCCCGGGTTCTTCCTCTACCATTAATATTGGTCACCATGCATAGCCTATCATGTGCTGAAAAATGCCGTTAAACCCACAACAACAATAACACCAATCACTCGATAATCTTGGAAATCAAAGCACTATAAAATTATAACCAAGTTAGGTAATTCCCTGGAATTTTGTAAAATTGCAAACTTTATATGTATATTTTAAACCGTCTCTTGATCCAGCACCTTTTCTACTTATATCGATGACCCTAAGTTAGTTAATCATTGGAAAACATATTAACTGCAGAATCTGTCGGGAAGAGATGTCTACATCGCAATGAAACGAGTCGACGACGAAACACTGCTGGGCACCATTCGAGAGAGGAATATCAAATATTGGATCATCGTGGATAGCAGCATTGTAAGTAGAGATACAAATATACACTGTCTGCATCTAATAGATATCTGTTTTACATATTCTATTATTTTTAAACTGACAAATAAATATTTTATGTGAATCACAGGCATATTGAAATAAAGAGATATGAATGTTGAACACGGCTTCGACATGTTCTTCACCTTGTTAGAAAATGTAACTTAGTATCTAATCGTCAAACATTGATGATATATTTTGCTGCATTTCCTGAAGCAAAGTACTTTCAGTGTTTGAAAAAGGTGAGTATTCTATCATAGGAATTGCACGTCATTGATTAGTAACAATTAAGTAAAAATGACTGACATATACACTGTTCGTATGCATTCTACATTTTATACACATAACGCATATTTTAAGTTCTGCTAACTTAACACTTCTTCCATGATTGCAAAACATTTCCATAAAAATCCAGCTGATATGCATGCATATAAAAAAGAAAGTATTTCATTCGCGAGATTATGTGGTATTCCCCGCCCTAATATCATTATCAATATCACTCTTTCTGCAGTTCAATGATAGCTTATTGGACACAGTTGTTACGACTCTGATATCTAAAATTAAGTAATATAAAGAAGGGAAACCAACAAGGTTTGTAAACCACAAGAAATAATTTAATTATCTAACTTATGCCATGAAAATGTAAGAAAACATGAAATAAATCCAAAATATTCCTAAACGTTTCTAACATGTACAAAAGAATGAATATCTTTGAATATGCTGAAGTGTCAATAGTGTTGATGGCTCACAATGGAATTGTCTACAGAGTCTTGGAATGAATTCAAAAGACTTCTAATATGTTGCTCAAGTCCAAAGTCGACGAGCACTTTGTAATTTTAATGAGTTCTCCAAACAAACGATTCTTCTCAAATTAAATCTCAACACAAAATTAAATACATATGCAAAATGATAATTAAACAAGAGCAATATCAGGAAATAAGAATAAGAATAATTCTCCGACAATAGTCACCTCTTTATCTCTATTACGACTCAGTGTTGGTGTTCATCCATGTCATATTTTCGCAATACATGACTTATGTTAAAATAAAACCTACCTGAACTATGTACCAATACTCAACCATCCAATTTGAAAATTATCCAAACCTGATAAGAAATGTTTATTACCATATTCTATTTAAAATGTCAAACACTCAATACAGATATACATGCCACTGTAAAGCCAACCAGCGGTATTTTAGGCTTTGTTTATAACTGGTGACTTTAATGAAAACTGTTTTGAGGCAAATCCCAGTGTCTAACAGGTTAGACACTTTGGCCTGTATATACATATCTTAGGTTTCAAGTTTATATTTATACTGTAGAAGCGGGCTTGATTTAAACGAAAATAACATTCTGTTCAATCTATCTTTTCTCATGAGAGTGAAAGAAAAAATGACAAACGAGAACCAGTATTACGAAAATACTAGTTTGTGATGAGGAATGACTAGTCAATAAAGGGCAAGAACTATCCCTGGGAAAACGTAATAAGTTCACGTTTTCTATTACATAGTGTGTGAAAATTTGTGTACAGTAATTTCTGATACTTCTTCGTATTGTATATGATGGGCAGATTAGGCTTGTGTTCAGTAATACGATCAACACAATTAAGTACAAAATATGCTATGAAACTATTGAATTTAAATGTCACTCATATATATTTACAATACGCTTAAGTAATGGCGTTTCTATTCGCAGCCTAAAGATGTATTGTTTTCCATTGGAGTCAATCAGTCCAAAACAGTTGCTGGCTTGGACATCACATGTAACAAAAAAGAAGACCTGGGAACGTTTGAAAGGAATCAGTTTTCTATCACAAGTGACGAAAAGGTATTACATATGCTAGCTTAAGCAATCAAACAATGATTAATTTATTTAATGCCCGTAATAAAATGCCTTTGTAAATGAGATAATGATTTATATATTGTATTATTTTTAAGAGGACAATGGTAAATCTCTTTTATGATATGACCGTAGCGTTGCCGGATGATACCATTTATTTTGTAAAGACAGAAATTTGTGTGACTAGAAATGATTAAGAGAATGATTGATGCTTATTCTTTACAGGTTATGTGTGCACTTCAGTGCCCATACGACACACATCGTATCTAACCATTTTTTTTCTCATGATTTTGAAATATTGCCAATACAAAAATATGAGATGATCTCTCTTTTCTAACTACAGAAAGAGCCACATAAACTGACAGTGTTCTTGCTGAAAACCTGGCAAGAATCACATGAAGTACCTTCAGATGCGAACTCTGTTTTGTCACTACTTGAGGACTTTAGCCAGTACCATCCAAATCCCAGCGAATTAAATCCTGTCCTCCTCTACTCCAGGTTTGTATACATATCTGCAGCTATATAACGTATAAATCTTGTCGTAATCTTATTCTTGATTGTGACCTCTATTTGACAATTTTATTCTTTATAGTCATCGTACTATATTACGCTCGGGCATGGATTAAACACATCATTCAAAATAAACGTGAATGTCTAGTTTAATTGGACTCCACTACTTGACCCGATACTACATTTTGTTTATTTAATTGGTTTACCTTATTACTATTCAACATACGGGTTGCCAAAACGAAAGATACAATGGTGTTGAAATCTTTATTTAACGTGCATATAATTACAATACTATTATTTTTAAAAGATAAGCAATTCATGCTTCATCTAATATTCTCTTCTTTGTGTGTTGACACCATGCCATCATGTCGTGTAGCTACCCATGTTTCGCAAAATAGTCTTCTTTGTGTGTTGGCATCGTGCTATCGTATCGTATAGATACCCATGTTTCATCAAATATTGTCTTCTTTGTGTGTCGGCACCTTGCTATCATATCGTATTGAATATTGTGGCATACATGTTGAATGCCAATGGATTAGTATGATATACTGTGCTATTGTTTTAAGTAAAATAACTTTATTGTTAACGTAGCCCTAAGGTTAAAGCATGCATGCGGATAGAACTGAACATATAGTTCAAGCAAATCGCTACTTAACAGCACTCCACTACAAATTAAAGTCCTATTCCTGACAATTACTGTTAATTATCATTTACTTGATAAGTATATATTAGGATTTAATTTTTTGCACTCAGTTTTAATTGTTTGATTTACTTGCACAGATAAGTAATTATTTCATGGTACATTGATGTTTCTAAAACATTATGTTCAAGCGTGAATTACATTGTGTCCTAATAAATCGTTTCCTTACTTGCACGAAGATGTAACCTCTTTCGCCTGAGTAATGTTGATTGTTGGACCAAATCATTCATCTTATATATAATTGATATTACCCAAAATTCGATTCGGAATACATTTAAAGGATACATCTGAACCTATTCTAACTGATCGTTAAGTATTAAACATAAAACAAAACCTTACGTTGCGTCTCATAAACTTTATGCGAATTTCTGTTGATTAATACCTCAGATGGGAGTTGAACAGATGCAGCCTTATTTACATCTTGCTGAATGAAAAAGACAGAATTCGTAGAGACGGAGAAATTCATATCTTGCGGACAAGTGCGGATATGTTAGAAAGGAGTCGGAAACTGCTACCGACATTTGTAAGTGTCATTTAGTAGCCTGTCTTAAGCGAGTTTTCTAAAGTGTCTATTTCATGGTCTTGAATAAAACGGTCTGTAAAAGTAAATTTGAATTTTAGTTTATCGGTTTCCATTTGTGTCACCTGAATAATCAGTATTGTTATTTACAAGATGAATCATCAATACTGGAATATAATCTTTTTATATAGATATTATTATTATTATTACAGCTGATAATACTACACATATCAGCTACTAATACTGCTACACGAATCACAACGGTGGTAATGACTACTACTATTTGTATAATCAATTGATAATTAGCATACCTAATTATTGTGTATACCTATTTCAGGAGCAGTATGTTTTTATTCATACATGCCTTCCCACCGATGCTTTGCCAGAATCCACATATGAAAATACAGTTGGGATCACGAGGGAAATTCTTTGATCGTCATAGATGAAGAGATTTCATCAAAGCATGTAGATTATTTGAATATGGAGAATGAAACCATGACTATAGCATTCCATTGATATCATGCACAACACTTCAGACATTATTTTTTTACGCAGATAAACATAATCTAGTTATACTTTTCTATTACATCAAACAGTCTTTTTATAATTTGACTTTTACATACCGTTTTCATTCAGTATCTAAAACATAATTTACATCCAAAAAGCATAATATCCCAAATCTGTATATTTTTAATGTTAAAACATTGTGGCTTTTTTATATTCCTTTCGTTTATATTCCACGTCCTAAGTAAAGTGCAGATGTTTTAAAATAGAACAGACCGATATGTAACACATGTTCCAGGAGTCCTTATCGAAGGTAGAAAAATGGCAACTACCTAAGGACATCTCGCCCAAATGTCATTGGAAACGGATATATAATTTTTTCATTTCTTTATTCAGGAAAGGAATATTATTCTTGTAAGATAAACTGCACTCAACAATTAGGTTTGAAATATGAAAATAATTCTGAGAAATTAAATAGCAATATTTGATTAGAAATTTACTTTACGAGTCTGTAGGTCAAATCTAAATTTATTGTTAATGTTATTTACCTGATAGCAAAAGCAGGAAACTTGTAGGTAGTGTGACCCAAATCTTTTCATGTGTATTTTCGTATATTCTGTTGAGAAACGACAAGGTATTTGAAATATAAAAAATACAACATTGATTGAATCCTAGCTTCGTTTGTTTTGTCTGGAAAGCATGCTTATTTTCACAAAATATAGATAAATATGTTACAGCCATGATCATGTATAATTTATTTAAGAATATACAACTTTGAATGTGAACGGGATATTAATCTTACTTTATACTTCATCAAAGTATATGACTACAGAGGTTTGATCAAAATTAACATTATTCTTAAAATTGCTTCTATTTTGTTTATATATTCAGCTATTTAAACATCCGATTTTCTTTTAGCTAGAAAAGAAGAAAAGAAAGAAAGATCATTTGTAATGGTTCGCATGCAAAAAGGTTATATGTGTGATTATTTGTGATGATATGGGTGATTATTTGTGATTATATGGGTGATTATTTGTGATGATATTGGTGATTATTTGTGATGATATAGGTGATTATTTGTGATGATATGAGTGATTATTTGTGATGATATTGGTGATTATTTGTGATGATATTGGTGATTATTTGTGATGATATGGGCGATTATTTGTGATGATATGGGTGATTATTTGTGATGATATTGGTGATTATTTGTGATGATATGGGTGATTATTTGTGATGATATGGGTGATTATTTGTGATGATATTGGTGATTATTTGTGATGATATTGGTGATTATTTGTGATGATATGGGCGATTATTTGTGATGATATGGGTGATTATTTGTGATGATATTGGTGATTATTTGTGATGATATGGGTGATTATTTGTGATGATATGGGTGATTATTTGTGATGATATTGGTGATTATTTGTGATGATATTGGTGATTATTTGTGATGATATGGGTGATTATTTGTGATGATATGGGTGATTATTTGTGATGATATGGGTGATTATTTGTGATGATATTGGTGATTATTTGTGATGATATGGGTGATTATTTGTGATTATATGGGTGATTATTTGTGATGATATTGGTGATTATTTGTGATGATATGGGTGATTATTTGTGATTATATGGGTGATTATTTGTGATGATATTGGTGATTATTTGTGATGATATGGGTGATTATTTGTGATGATATGGGTGATTATTTCTGATGATATTGGTTATTATTTGTGATGATATGGGTGATTATTTGTGATGATATTGGTGATTATTTGTGATGATATGGGTGATTATTTGTGATTATATGGGTGATTATTTGTGATTATATTGGTGATTATTTGTGATGATATTGGTGATTATTTGTGATTATATGCGTGATTATTTGTGATGATATTGGTGATTATTTGTGATGATATTGGTGATTATTTGTGATGATATTGGTGATTATTTGTGATGATATTGGTGATTATTTGTGATGATATGGGTGATTATTTGTGATTATATGGGTGATTATTTGTGATGATATTGGTGATTATTTGTGATGATATTGGTGATTATTTGTGATGATATTGGTGATTATTTGTGATTATATGGGTGATTATTTGTGATGATATGGGTGATTATTTGTGATGATATGGGTGATTATTTGTGATGATATTGGTGATTATTTGCAAAGTAAAGCAAGTAAGTGATATTGGTTTTATTATTGGGAATATTTCACCAAAAGCAAATTCGAAAGTATGTACTATAAAAATATATAGTGTCACTGTGAATGTAGGGGCCTCCAGTGGATGATTGGTTTAAAATACTCCACTTTGTCAATCATTATCATTCCACCTATCCACATCGGGTCATGTCACAAGCTCGACAAATGTGGGTACGTGACAAAGTAGCATCCTGTAGATCGGTGGTTTTCACCTGGATTATCCCGGGTTCGTCCAGCACCAGTTATACTGGTGGCATGTATCCCATGATGTGCTGAAAATGGGCGTTAAATTCACAAAAACAACAAAACAACAACAGCAACAATAACTGCAAATGCAATTGCAGGAAAGGACAACATTGAGGGTGTTCGAGGTTGTAGTATCTTTTACAGTGTAGGGCAAATTTAAATCCAAAGATGGAAACTAATGGTACCAGTCTTTTCATAGCTTCAAAAAACTTACCCATTTAAGATGCTTGAAAATGAAACAAACTTGACTTTGAAATTGATGAAATGATGCGTGACAAAAACAAACCAAATCAGGAAAAAACTTCATCCATACAATGTTGGTCTTATCAGTGTCGGAAATCGATATATATATATATATATATATATATATATATATATATATATATATATATATATATATATATAAACCTTCAAGAGCAGCAAGCGCAGCAAGGACTGCTACTCCTGCATTGTGCCTCAGCAGACGCTGCACAACCACCAACCGGGACATCTCTCATGGGCGCACTGCCATTGTCTCTCGAGATTAACGGATGCCAACCTAACCTAAGATGCTATAACAAATAGATGCTACTACATATATTATTTCCAATCGAGTGTCCGATTTTCCAGCTGGATATAAAAACAAACGTGTTTTGTCTATCATTAACCGTTTAACAGAATATTAGAAATTGACATAAATCAGAACAATTATTACTATGACTCATACAAGTAACAGCCTCGATGACTTGTGTTAATAATGACACAGATATATGGTTCGCTTACTTGTTTTAACTAGAAAGAACTATTCTTTACTTTTGTCCGGAGTGAAACGAGTCTTGCTTTCTCTTAAAGGAAAATCTCGGACTGAGAAAATTCGCCCAAAGTCGTTACTTAAAATTCAGCATTACTTCCAAGGTGTACGCCTTAAGTTAAACTGACCAATCTTAATCATCCGTAACGTTTCCTAGTTTTTCCTCAAGATAATTATTTCTTTCGTCAGGTTTTGACAGTCTAAAATCTGAGAATAACGACGCATACCAACTTCCCTTTGTTAAGTGACTATTCGACATGGCGTTCCAATTAAGCGGTTATGGTCCGCAACTTTAATGTTTACTTTGCCAGGACAGCTTTGCGGTGCCCCGGTCAATTCTAAAATAGCCGTAGATGTCGGCCTCTCAATTTAAAACTGACATGGAAAAAGGTCGAAGTTACCCTTCACATAAAGTTTTGCTGGCTTGACTGCAACACAATTTTAATGTACAATGCATTCGATTTTAAGATTCAATACTTCGTCAAAATAGAAGCATTACAATTGACATTTCGTTGTTGTCGCTCTGTTTGCCATCAGTCTATATTACGCTTAAAGAAACATGACTATTTTCTGTTACATTTTATTTTATTCCTATGAAGAATATACGCATAAAATTTATAAGAAAGAAGACAACGAGATTTTTAAACACACATTATCATTGTGCAGTAACATTTTGATTGAGATTACTAGATCGACATATATAATTTTCTTTAAAACGATTTTAGGACAGAACATAAAACCCAGAGATAATACTGGAGAGGCCAACCTCGGCTGTATTGTTTTGTAGGAAGAAGCTAATGAATATTGGCATTTCTTTTCAATCTTATGGCGATAGAGCATATATAAAGATTATGTACATGTATGTACATTGCCATGCAACTAAGGAAAACAGTTCCTAATGGATCTCATTTTTTACATGGACAAGAGAAAAAAATGTTTATTCTCGAAGAACATGAGAACTCAAACACCCTAGAAATAAATCATGATCAATCATATTAGCTAACAATATAAAAAAGTTCTCAAATAGACAGAGATTTTGATCTTATTTTTTAAACTTAATTTTAAACAGTTTCATGTTTATAAGATTTACTAATCATAGGTTACTTGAGTTTATTTTGGGTATTTTTCTAAACAAGTTAAAACATTATTTTATGCTACTTTATACCAGAAAAATATAAATATTAAATTACATTTTAAATGTTGTGAAAATGTAATGAATAGACAATTACGAGAAGAAAAATTAAAAACTGAACGTTTTGAATAATGTTTTATATGTTCGGTACCCAAGTTTTCCATAGCGGAGAGTACCTGAACACAAAACCTGTGTCGGAAATAAAATCAAGCTATCTTATATTTGTAATATACATCATTTAACGAAAATTGGAGAGGGGGCAGAAAACTGCCCTCATTCTTTATAGTCCATTTAAATCAGATGAGTATGGATAATATCACGGAGCTCTGAATTGGATGCTTAAGTGAGAAAATAAAGTCAGACGGGGGGGTTTATTAGACTTAACAAATATATTGCTTTCATTACATTACCGTGACACTGACCTCCTAGAAATAAGAGCATTTGGAATATGTCTGTCTTGATTCTGATGCTTATGGTTTAATTTGTAGCAATCAGAAATAACGTGTCCTTTTTTCTTACAATAGGTACACCTATGAAGAAACAAGGATCTTTGATCAAGCTTATTAGAAGCTTCATTCCTAAAAGTTGTTCCAGATTGAAATTTAGAAGGGGTTGTATTAGGCTGAAATAAGTTTCTACCAGAAGACTGCTGAGTGAAAGTCTTATTTACGAAAGTAACTTTATCAGCTAAAGAATACTCGTCACCAGCACGCGCAGCATCTTCTAATGTTTCGACCTTATGCTCATCAAGATAAATCCTAATGTCACTATGGACACTGTTCTTGAACTCTTCAACTAATACGAGTTGTGTGAGACTTTCATAATCTTTATTAACATTTTTTTGAAGAGCACCACCTATTAAATAAATGTTCTTTTTTTCTTGCAACTTCGACATGTGTTTGTCCAGCTTTTATATATATATAGTTTCTGACTTTTTTGCCTATAAGCCTCAGGGACTAACTCATAACTCTTTAAGATGCATTCTTTAACCATATCATAGTCAGTACTTTGCTGTACTGACAGTGAAATGTACATATCACGAGCTTTACCAGTGAATACACATTGCAATAGTAGAGTCCTGTACTCTCTTGGCCACTTACAATTTTCAGCAATTTTATCAAAATAAGGAAAATATTTGCTTCTTTTTGCAGAACAAGGTGTACTAACTTGCTAATTCTTAAAGCATCAAACATAGGGGAGTATTTTCCCTTTGACAGTTCTAATTCTTTTAACCTAATTTGAAATTCTCATTCTTCCTTCACAATTTGCATTTTCATTTGCATCTGTCTCTCTCATTCTTCCTTTTGCAAATGCATTTGTTTCTCTCTCTCTTCTTCCTCCTTATATAATTGCATTTGCACTTGTTCTTTCTGTAACTGCATTCAATTGTTCCCTTCCTCAAACTGCATTTGTCTTACTTCCTTCTCTCTCTTTCTATTTGTATCTTTTCGATCTAAACTGAACCTGTCTTATCTCTAATTCCAACTTTTTAAACTGTTTTTCAATTTTCAAAATTTCCAGTCACTCCTGAGTAAAAATCAAATAATTCTCTACATTTGATGATATTGTAAAAAAGTTTGCTGATTTCACTAAATATTTTTAAAATGTAAAATAACACTTAGGACATTTTTTTAAAATAAAAAATTATGGGAATTCAATTTTCAAAATACACACTGTTCTGAAATATTTTATCCAAAATTCATATATCTCAATCATGAGCAACCTAATTTTCTTGTTACGTGTTTATGCTCTTACAAATATAACAAGAAAAGAGTGAAAGCAACAAGCTTTGTAAGAATAAACTAATTAAAAGATAAGTCTAGATAAAGAAGGTAAAAATGAGAAAAAGAATTTACTATGTTTCGAATCAAGTAGAAAATAATCCAAGAATTATAAAATATGTCCTAATGAAACTGAGGTAAATCCAGTTGAAATCAAAAATGGATTGAAATGACGTATGTTGTATGATGTGTCAACATTTTATTGTTGGATCACAAAAAATAATATTCCAGTTTTTGGAATTCTGATTAAATTTTCTATAAATATCTTTGTCCAAGATTTAGTTAGAGCACTAGTATTTCCAGGGAAAACAAACTTGAAATCCAGATAAATTTAATAAAACAAAATAAGTAGCCAAAACTGGTCACACAATAAAACACTTTAACGTATCAAGTATTAAGGCACTAATACCAATTCGTTCTCAAAACATTATTAATGAATCTAATTACAACACAAAACAGATACCAGATGAAGGCCAATAGTTCATCCTTCTGGGAAAACCAAAGTTTGTAACAATACGTACATGTTATTTGTCACGCACTCCAAGTACGGCCTCAATACCACACTATGAATCTTACTCTGAGAAAGATTAAAAAAATAAAAAAGTTGTTTACTACAATTCTTGCTGGTTAGTAATCAAGGTCATCATTAGATGCAATGTTTCTATTATTAGTTGTTAACTTTGAAAAATAAAAACAAAATCAGTCAAACCTGAAGTCTATTCCAGTAACTAAACTTACATTACAAAAACATGTGAAGGAGTTCAAAACATTAAAACTAACAAACAAACAATTAAATTAAATCGAATATAAATTAAATCAGATATGCATAACATGGTATTCATTAAATGTTACTTCCATTTGGTTCATTGCTAATACAAAATGAATAAACTGAATAAGTGTTTTAGCAGCTCTTTAAAACTAAAAAACCGTAGGAGAAAATTCATGAGTGAATGGTGTCTTATTAAATATAAAGTTTACTCGAATAAGACAAAATATCAACCTAAAAACTATCCAGTATTATTTTGGAGTCGTATCCTGGTTTTTTTACGCGTCTTCGTGTATTTTATTTAGCTGTGGTTTGGTTTTCAGTCTTCACCATTGGTTTGCACTGACGGCAATTATTTTCGTTTCAAATAGCTAACGACACGTTTCTGATCTTTGATCAGTCTTTTGAGTTCAGAGAATATACCACCTGTAAATAAGATATATCAAATCGGTTAGCATTGTCTCAAAATTTTACTTTATCTATATGTTAAGCACAATTAGTTAAAATGTTGCGTACATGTACCTTGTTTCCAATGATTACGTTGCCTTGATACGGTTCCTCTTTGAAAGCAAATGTTGGCTTTTAATGAGATCGACTGACACTCATTTCAACTATTGTGATGATTATTTCAACTCGTCACAATGTTTCGAGTAACTGTTAGATAATGATATATTACTAGATGACGATATTTTATGTTGCCTTACTTGTTTACAGTGTATTTTAATCAAATATTACCTCACGGAACGTGTTCCGCTAGGTTTGTAATGACGCCATTTTTCTCAGCACTTTAGGTTGCTGAGCGCGAGGTGGTAGCGTTCTCGTTTCTAACCCGAATCGGAGAACCTCGAGTGTCCCCATTGTTTATGTTTGTGTAAATATCCGAGGTTCTCCAAGGGTACAGAGAGTATAAAAAGGCCCCCCTCCCCCACCCCCGTCTATGCAGACGAGAGACGGACAGCATCGAAATCGCAGCCATGTGTCTCCATTCAGACCAAAATTCTCAATCCTGATTTTTATCAGTCATGACTAATTTTATTCAGGTAAAAACATCCGTGAAAGTGATATGTTATTACAATATCAAAATTCGGACTTGCCCTGATTTAATGTTATCAGAATTTCGGATTTGTCCAAAATTCGGATTTGTCCAGACTTTGATTTATACAAATTTCGGATTTGTCCAAAATTCGGATTTGCCCAGATTTTGATTTATACAAATATACCAATTTCGGATTTGTTCTAAATTCGGAATTGCCCAGATTTTGATTGATATAAATTTAGAATTTGTCCAAAATTCTGATTTGACCAGATTTAGATTTATAAAAATTTCGGATTTGTCCAACATTCGGATTTGCCCAGATTTTGATTTATATAAATTTTGCATTTGTCCAAAATTTGGATTTGCTCAGATTTTGATTTATAAAAATTTCGAATTTGTCTAAAATTTCGGAATTGCCCAGATTTAATTTAAAGCTTTTGTTTTACAGAATATCTATAAATAGGGTTAGTACAATTCACCACCAATATAATTACACTTTGATGTTATTAAAACATAATCTTCATTATATCAAATTTAGTTTATTATAGTATTTATGCTAAAATTGTTGTTTCTTAAAATAAACATTAACACTTGTGTATCAAAAAAATAATCTTGTTTGGCTTATGTTGTATAGAACATGTGTGGTCATGAAATAAAATAATTATTGTGTATGTCAATGCAAGTATTATGAGTATTAGAAAAAGGAAATAAGAGAACACAATAAAAGGTTAAATATAATTTATTCTGTATTTATTTCCAACATAAATAGCACACATTTCTACGTTCTTCTCTTTAATCTCCTCTGTCATTCTATCCTTTTATTGTCCAGAAATATCAATACAATCACCACAGTCAAAATGCTACATTCATTTCACATCAAGCCAGTACCAAGTGAACCCAGAATATGTTATGACTGAAAGAACCGTAGCAAACATTCGTAATATTATGTAAGGGAAGTTATCGAAAATGTAATGATCATGGAAAATAAATAGTATCATATAAACTACCTCCCTTGGCCTCGTAATATTTCTCTCTCTCCCTCCCTCCCTCCCCCTCTATCTCTTTCTCTGTCTGTCTGTCTGTCTCTCTCTCTCTCTCTCTCTCTCTCTAAAACACTACATTTGCAGCTAACGTTTTTTAAACTTTTATTGTTTTATTGTCTGAAAACAACGCCACCTTAAGGGGTTACAATCATAGGTAAATAATCCGTAGACAAATCGCAGTCTCTTCGTGCAATCAAAAATGGTAAAAGGGTATCTCTGATCAATGTTTGTATGAGAAACGGGTATGCTAAATAATACGGTAATACTGTGTCTAAAATGAACATTCTGATTTCAGAGAGAATGATCCGGAATTATCTAATTAACCGCAAATAGCTTATACTGCAACGTATCCAAAGAATACCTTGATAATTTACTGTTAACCTTTTGTTCAGATGTGCTAAACGAAGAATATTTGGTAAATTCCATGTTTCTTGTAACTATATAAAGTGTATAAAATTAACATCTCATAGTCAGTTGGTATGCAGAGACTGTTTCATGATATCTCTTAGACAAACCCGCCTTTAACTTGCCATAGCTCGTGCTTTTACCGTGAATTTTAAAACTTTGCTCATTATACTTAGATAAATTGTTGCAATCACTATTTTTAATTCATATATTCACCGTTGGGATAATGTTTTGTATTCCTCCAAACTATCGAGAGTTGCCGTTTTCTCCGAGCGTGCGGGAAGTAATTTTAATTCCTAATGTGCGTGCCAGTGATACACATGTAACGTAGGACTGGAATATGCCCGATAGAAAAATGAATAGAAGTTCATAATTGATGATGTCTCCGTAATATTTAAATGAAAAGGAAGGGAATTTAATCACGTACATCTTTTTGTGTTAGGTCTAGCTGACACTTCTGCAGTTGCATTATATCTAAATATAAGTTCTTTACGAGAGAGAGAGAGAGAGAGAATGGTTTATGATGCAGCAACCTGAGTGTGTCGTCCATTTCGTCTCCCTTATTCAATGCTACTTTAATGGTTGTCCACTATGCAGTGTTTAGAAACGAGATTAGTCAAGCTGCTGCCTTGTAAGAAGACGGTTGCTGGTGCCAGACCATGTTTTGGTATAATATCAGGACAAAAGGGATATGTTCCTGTTTCACAGATGACTGTCTCTAGGTTACCTGACGATAATATTTCAGAGTAAGCTGTTCACGCTATGTTACATATGTCATGTATGGGTACCACACCAGTGCAAGACCTTTTTCCACTGTGGCATTGAGAATAAAATTTCCGGTGGAAAGGCCCAAACCAACCAAAATCAAGGGGCTATTGGAGATAGATAATGCGAGATGGGAGGATGTGTATAATGATGTTGTGTTCCTTTGCCCATTTTGTGACTCCCATGATGATGTCCGTTTTCTGTTCTTCTATAAGAAGAACAATTGATTCATCTCCTCTACCTTGTGCAAAACGAAAACAATGGTTCTTCTCTAGGCATAGGCGGAGAATGACAGAATTTGGCCACCCAGTATCAGTTGCATTGGAACAGAACCCCTCAGTGGGGGATGGACTCTGCAGAATTACTACTCTCCTTCTTTCATAAGGTAAGACAAAGTATGGGTGAACTGCAATGCCAGCAATGTTTCCATTTTAAATGATACTGATTATCAATGAGTGGCCAGAAACTACTGCAGGACGATGGACCCCTTTGACACCAGCTATTTAGAAAGGAATATGGTTGATGGTAACTTCCTTGTCATGAATGAAATAAATCAAGTGTGACCGTTCCTTTGGGTTGTATTTCGTAAGCACATGGTTCGGTTGGACAAAACATTTTGTGGTAGTTTGTCTTTTTATTAAGCCTACTATCTATGCTCCAGGGCTCTCAGTCGGACAATGTTCAAATTTAGCTGTCGCTGGATAAACCCTGTAAACCGTTTCTTTTATTATTAGCTGATATGTTTTATCTTCACGTTCTGAAATACCACCTGACCTATCTGTCCGAATGGGAAAAAAAACTGATTCTCGTACGTTTATTTACTAACAGTTTTATTTTTTAGTAGCTATCAACATATACCTAAGTATCTATTAATACATTTTATGCCATTTCGCGTTTTTTAATATCTTAAAATAGTCGTTACGTTTACGAAATCCAGCTAACGATAATCACTACAATTTGCAGTCATCAAGAGAAATTACAAAAATGAGACAAAACCATGAAAGAGGAGTTACAAAAAATATTGATGCACAAACAGTTTATAGGGAATGAGCAAGATGGATATTTCTAACATTTTAGCATTAAAGTTAGCAGCTAGAACTAAGAGCGACACTTCAGCAAGCACTGTTTTAGAACTTTTCTTAAAACTTAGCTTGAATTTGATGTTTCTTTTCTATCTGATTCATTCAGTAGTTGAAGATAACAGGAAATCTAGGTACTAAAAATGGACATGGGGCTTCTATGCAAATATTTCTAATTGGCGACAATGTCAATGCAATCAAAGCATAGAGTCTTAAAGAAACCTTCTAGGTGACAGGGTTCTTAGTTATGCATTTCACCGCCTTCCAAAATAAATAAGGATAAACTTTTCAATGAACGTATTGTGGACAAAACATTGCAGAGTTCTGTTTAATAAAACGTATCAATTTATTAAGCTGTTCAGGGTCACAATCTACTACTATAGTTCAATAGATGGCTAGCTAGATTGCCTAATTCGATTTACTGAGTTAAGCAGAAATACCTACGCGCAAAGATACAAAATTAGATGCATGCATACATATACATAAATGCCACCATACATGCGCATAAAAGTACGTAATAAACGTACATTATAGCATTCGCATTAGCGCACATAAATATGTGGCTACGATTATATATTCATACATAAATACTGCCGTTTCCAAATGATAAATACTTACATATATATATACACATACATACATACATACATACATACATACATACATACATCAAGAGATGGTTAGATGAATGGGTTGAGTAAGTTAAATATCCAGACATGCAGAAGCTATTAGTAGTATCAAAACTGGTTTGACCTAGAAATAAGTAAGTGAACAACCAAATTAATCATACAATGACAAATACACTACGGTCAACATTGTACACATTTTGGTGCATTAATTTTAATGACTGTATAAATAACAATCTATATCCGAATTACCTTTATGGTCACACTTTCCTACCTACCTTTATAGACATACACCTCTCTCTCTCTCTCTCTCTGTATATATATATATATATATATATATATATATATATATATATATATATATATATATATATATACGACTCTTCGATCTTAAACTATAGTAACAAGCACAAGACAAGAGTGACAAACAACAATGCATTTGTAAAATGCAACAAAAATTTTATTTTTCAAGGTATACAAAGGGACAGTTTAAAAGAGAACACACTCTATTGTAAATTTAATCATAGGTAATCCTATACGTTCTATCACAAGACAAAAGGTTTTGAAGTTCAAATTGAATTCAAGTGGTCTTCTAAAAAAACTCCAATATATATATATATATATATATATATATATATATATATATATATATATATATATATATATATATATACGTATGTTACTTTACTTGGTAGCCTAATTTCTGTATGCATCGAATGAGGGGGAGTGATCGTAGTTGATACGATATTTCAGGAGCATGGTATATAATAGCGAATGTATTTGATCTTAGATAATCACACTACCACCCATCGAGAGACGGTGGTGGGACTCGTCCTTGTAACCTGAACTCCAACTATACTAATTGATTGTGGGTTATCAAATTTGGTAGAATGTTTCAGAAGAGCAGATATGTTAATAATGACATCTGATACATGGCGGTTGATGATGGGAGTGGCGGAAAGCGTGGTATGAGTGGGCGATACAAAATTGTTGATACTTGTCATGGTCTCTTTATTTCCTGTATTTTGGCAAGTAAGTGACAAGTTGTGCCAAAACCAGCCTTAAAAACAAATATTGCCAGGACATGTACACGATTGGTGTCTTTTGCATTGCCTAATATGCTCGCATAGGGTACTCAGTATTTTCTGTGTCCTATTCTCCATCCGTCTTTCCTGTATGTGGCTACCAGAACCGGATTAAGGCCTTCCAGTGACCTAAGCACTAAAACTGTTATGGTGTCCCCGCCAACTAAATGTTAAACTCAAATACTATTAGAACCTAACAAGATGGTACAATAATAGTGTTCCAAATCAAAAAATTCGTACTGATCTTATATAATTCAGTTAATTTATCATCAACAATGAATTTGATTTTTTTTCTAGTGCCCCTGTTGGCCCAATGCCCTAAGCACGTGCTTAATATTCTTAGTGAGTAAACCGGTCTTGGTGGCTACCAATCAAATTCTTAACACAAAAATAAATAAATCGAAGTCAATTCAGCTCGTTAATTTTGAATCCACTCTGTTATGGCCTCCTGTTAAGTCAAATCAAGAAATGTGTTTCAAAATTGTATAATATACATGGTTATGACACGATGCTGAACCTCAATAGGGTTTTGGTAAGGCTCAGTTCTCATCGGTATTCGCTAGATACCCATGTTTGTCAAGGAAATATATATCAGCAACTTTGTATGTCTCTGTTTTATGGAAACTGGAAGTGTTTTGATGCGATGATCGCATAGTCATTGAGAGTATTTTATGTAAAATTGGTTTGATATTTAGAGGTGTATCAAATTGCAAGCAGGCATAAATAATCCCCCTATTGATAAATACACTAGCTAAGGACGCACCACATAAGACAGTTATAGCGTTCCATAATGTTTAAATGTTGCCACAACGATAAACATTTTGTTTTATTCTAAATCATTTTACACAAGTATATCGCATTCTGAATTTCAGAGTAAATCCTACGGATCTTACCTCGAATGTATATTGATGGCTGCCCATCACTTCGGCTATTTACAACAACGCGGTTGACCAAGAAGTTACGATTGAAGTATGTACTAGAAACCTTATCTTATTCGAAGTATGAGGGTGGGGATAGTCTCAGTCAATGCTTCAGTCAATCCAGTTTTAGATATAGCCGTTAACGAAGCAGGACGTATAGACACACAAACACAAATACATGCATGCATACGTACCATCACAGGCGTAAAACATGGATATATGTATTTGCCATGTTATGGTAGTTATCCATTTCAATTTGCAAAGTACGGCACAATATATGTCGATATTAGTAAGGAGATGTAAAATGTTTTAATTTAACGTTTTATCGTATGTACTTTGTTGGCTGCTTTGACTGAGTTTCTTAAAAGGAATTTAACATGTATATTGTGTGTGTGATTTGGGGGTTTAAAAACATAATAATGAATATGATATACGCTTTATATAGAGGTGTATGAAGAACCCGGGAAAACCCTGGGAAGAACCACCGGGCCGTTGAAAGCTACTGGCAACCAATCGCACATACCCACGTTGGCCTAGTCAAGACTAGAACCTATGCGGATAGAGCTGAGATGTTGCTCAACTAAAGAACGGTGTCCGTTTTGCAAATAAGAATAATTTATTTGAAAAATAATCTTGTTAGCTTCGTTTTAGATTGTGCATTTAATTTTAAAATTGCTACCACCCCCACAGTGCTTACACAGGAAGCGGAAGGTGATTAGTAATTAAATTCTTGTCGTGTTCACTGCTTTTATATTTCATTGCATACTGGTACACTATTCTGCCTCTATAGGATAAATCTACTTTGCTGAAAGGTGCGAAAGACACTCCAGGTATTTTCTTATGCACCGTTCAGTTTACTTTGTGCGTGCCTGGAACATCATCCTGCTATATATATATATATATATATATATATATATATATATATATATATATATATATATATATATATATATTAATTTGGGATAGACAGTCCCAGAAAAAAAGTATTCATTTACTTCAGGAAATAAAAGCAGCTCCAAAATACCCGTATGTCAAAAACCAATGTAGTACAGAGGATACTCTGGCGTCCTTAAGGGCATTACCACATTAAGTGGTTGTAAGGAAATTACACACTAAAACCACACTAGAATCCAATCACTTGAAATTGCGGTTTCCATATCACGCATATTTGCAGGAATTTAATCGTGGCTTTGGCGATCGAAGTGTTGAAGGATTTAAAGGGAATATCTGGATTCCAACACATTCAATAGATAGATTAAAAAATTTGAAAGACCCCTTTTACAAGGTCCACTTTGGTGACATATTTAGCTTTTCAAATTTTAAAGATGCAGTCATGCATTCTTGGCAATGGAAGGCGCATTTGCCTTTGCCCTTTTCTCTTTCTGAAACTGTATTTACCTATCGTCTCTTTGTCTTTCTCTCTTATTCTCCTCTTTCTGCAACTGCAACTTGCATGTCTCTTTTTTCGTCTTTCTGCAGCTGCTTTTTTCTTTCTCTTATGTCCTTCTGATTGAGAGGCTTTCCTAACTCTATTTTCATTTTGTGTTTTAATTGCAATTATATTACTTTTATTTCAGAGACATACAGAGAATCATTAATCGGACAGAAAGCAATTTTATCCAAACATTCTTCTACATCAACTACTAGAACTAACTATTCTTTCACTTCTTACTTAAAATAGCCTTCGCCTCAGAAAGATCATATTGTGACTTAAGCTGGAGCAATTCGTCCTTTTTCACTGACTCTGACACGTCGTGGGAAGATATAAAATAATTTTATCCACTTTAGATGACAAATTACTAAGTTTGTTGGTTTCATCATGGATGACTCAAAATGTAAAATTACAATTCCTTGGACCTAGAAAGATCCTAAACAATGTGAATTTAAATTTCAAAAACAAAGTTTCCAGAAATATTTTAAGGAAATTCATATCACAGTTGAAAACTCTCAATCTTTTTTTATGACTCCATGTTCTTGAGCTAAGTAATAGAAAAGAGCGAAAACCAGCAAGTTGTGAAACATTCAATTAAATATTTATTTATTTTGAATACATGACTAACGACATTGTGAATTAAATCCCAAACAGTCTAAACACTTCTATGACATGTCCAAATGTATGAAGTTCCATGCAGATTCTAGTGTTTTTTCAAATGCATAGCAATATTGAATGCATTGATATGAAAGTGCTATTTATCTAATGACCTGGGATGTGACGATATGCTAATAATCTTTCGACGCATCACAAATATAATATAATCCCAAATGTCCTTGACTGAATTCATTAATTCCGATATTATATATTATTAAACCCTTCGTAATTCCAGTAAATAATACTATTTTGAATAATTAAATCCACAGAAAATAAAAACTGAACACAAAATTAAGACTGATTCGGCTTTGGCTGTTAAGACTACAGTTAGTATTTTTTCTACTAAGTAACACTATATAAAAAGCCATGACACAAATGTAGAGCCTCTTACTGTATTATTTCTAGCACCGGAGAAGGACGAACAATTTAAATTTGGAGAGATCCGATCCCCCAGTCAGCAATGCCCACGGTCTAGATGCATAAAAGACTCAATGTAAAAGATATAAGAATTTAATATAATATCACCATATTCAACAATTTCGTCGACAATTTCTCAACCGTAATTCTTTCATCAAATGCAACCAGTGACTTATTCCGTTTCCAGTTACTATCCTCATATGAAATTACAGTCTTAAGAGAGTGTGTTTCCTTTCGGTGTTGATTCTGTTACTCATCTGTCCACGTCTTGTTTTTGTCCTCTGGTACTTTTGGTAACCTCGACTCCGTGCTTTCCTTGCACTAACGGAAATCTCTTCTACCCTATTTCTTCATTAAGAATATATTATTAGTACACTGAACTTTGATATGAAATTTTAAAAAATATGCTTAAAATCAGGTTTATCCCCCCCCCACACACACACACACAAGTACCATATGTTGGCTTTGATGCCTTTCTTAGTGATATAATTTCTCCATTGCCGCCTACTCTCTGAGCCGGATAAAGTTTAGTAGGATTCTAGCAGAAATGTGGTCGTATAAAAAAAAAAAAAAAAAAAAAAAAAAAAAAAAAAAAACTTTAATGACATTATACCCTGCGAATACATCAGTTATAAACAAAGACTGTACATACCAAGCAAACACATGTACAAATAGCGATAAGTGAGCTGACCTGATAACCTACTATAATATGGATGATAATGTTGTTATTTGATGGTCTTCATCACTTGTTATGAGAGGGATTTACTCATAGCTTTAAGAATGAAATGTTGTCATCCATGAGGAGAGAGAGAGAGTTCGAGTTCAGGCTTTGTTAACAAATGTCATTCCTAACGGTATAGATACGACTACATCATGGGGAAGGTAGACAAGAAGTACGGAGTTGACCGTAAGGGAAGATGAATTTCTGAGCTGTGGCGAACAAACTAATTTTGCACACTGCTGCGTCTCGCTTTATACGCGATTTAGGATGTATCCTCGATACCAAATAAGGATATACGTTTAGGCGACTATGCGCCTTCGCTTTACACCAGAACTCAAAGATCCACTGCTGTCTTTTTTTTTCTGGGTTTGTATACGTCATTAGATAAAAATCTGCCTCAACACATTTTTCCAATAAACACGTGAAATCTTAATGATATTCTCAACAGAAAAGAATTCGGCTACACCTTGGTACTGAGTCTAAATTTTCCGACTTACAATATAAGAAGAAATGCATTATGTAATGTGAGGGATTTTAATAATTCTCACATAAAAAACACAATATTTATGAAAATCATATACACTTGAATTGCAGGAATACAAATATTGTTTTCAGTATAAATATGTGAAACATTCAATCCTAACAATGTCGCCATTATGTTAAAATGTAAGCCTTCATACAAATGTTATTACAACGAGATTCTCCACATCGACAATGCAATTCATATGTGCAAATATCAACCCAATTCAAGTTAACTAACAGCTCTCTGTTATAAACCCAGATATAAATTGTTGTTTCAACGTTTTAAATCCTTATTATGACTGTAGTTGGTATCCTTCTCTTCATACTTATTAAAGTCAATGTCATACAAGAAGTTCATTATATTTATATCATGTACCAAACATTCCAAAGCTAATAGAATCATTGGAACAGTATCCGAATATGATTGTAAGGATATTTAAGTATTGTTGCCACGTTAAGAGTATGTTGATGCGACGGTAATTTTGTATCTTGCTGCAATTGCAGCATACCGTCGGAAGTTTACTTTTAAATATGGGGCTCATGGCAATATCCAAGGCCTGTGAGCCTAGGGATGGTGTATATATAATTTTGTCTTATTTCTTTATCCGTCAGTATGGCACACGTGAGACCAGCTCCTACAATGAGTCATTCGTATTTCTAGGCTGTTTCCTGTGCATTCGCATGACATATTGGGTTCAATATTATTAGCCTATGTTAAACTTTCGTTTTACAATTTTTTTTTGTCACTCGGCCCTCATGCATGAATCTTATTTTTATGACGCCTTGGTTGCCTCATTCGTTCACATATCGAATTTTGATCTTGTATTGTATGCCGAAATTCAAAATATTCGATGCTGTTTGTTTGGCCCTCTAGGAATCATATATTTCAACCTGGAATTTATGTGATCTACTTTATTTACGAATGTTGTGCGTCAGAAACGCGAAGTTAACACACGGATTTATTGGAGACAGCCTGAATAAGCATTTTGTTTCTTCAGAATTGTCTGTACACGATTCCACCCTATGTACTGAGGTTATTGGTGTGTGTCATTTTGTTAGACAAACATTGGCAACGGCTGGTTTCAATGGGTAAATCCAGATTTAAATTCTAAAGTTTTCTCTACAGTCAATACTACATGCATCTACCTAACATAATGAGATGGAATGAGATATTAGCGGTTTGAATGTACGTACTATAATGAACTGAGATATTAGGGGCCTTAATCTACTGATTGAGATGGACGGAGATATTAAGGGTTTTCACATACGTACTGACATGGACTGGTACATCAGGAGCTTTCAAATTTAGCCCACATACTTTCTCCGTTCATTTTCTTCTATATTCTCAACATTTATTTTCGAAATGATATCTGCTTATTTTAGAGACATATTGTTCTTTGGTCTAATATCGTTTTATAAAATATAAACGGCATCATATACGTTTGTAAAGAATCGGGGACGGTGTACCATTAAATAATTTATATTAGGGCTTTGACTTTTGTACTTGTCTCATTCGTTTATTAAATGTTTAATAAAAGGAATGTATAACAAATCTAGGACACGCTGTATCAGAACCAGAAATGCAGAACAATAGTATATCCAACGCACTAAGATTGATCTTCATTTGATCAGTATTGATGTCGTCTAGTTAGTATAGTGTGATGGTTGTTTTAAAGAATTAATCAGTGATCTTAGCAAAGATAATGTTTAAACCGACTTTAACTGGTTGACAGTTTGAGAAAGTTATTGTACGATTATCTCAAAAATATATCACCGTTCCACATTGGGTTTTGATTTCCGAAATTTAAAATAACATCTTTTCAACAATTACTGTGCTACAAAATAAATCCACTGTTAGGTTAATGGCTCTCAGTTTGAGCTGTTCATATCTTGTTACGAAACTCATTTAAATTTTAAAATATTCCATCAAAATTGGCATTTAATTGTTTTGTAAAGGACTAAAGCAGTGTAATAAAATGAATACTGTACCAACTGTATCACCATACAATTAAAGCAGTGTAATAACATTAATACTGTACCTGTTGTATCACCATACAGTTAAAGCAGTCTAATAACGTTAATACTGTACCTGTTGTATCACCATACAATTAAGCTTCCCAGCCCTGTAACCTGCTCACATCTGAATGTCCTCTTCATTTGATTTAGGATATCAGATACGGGTATAGTTGGGTTGTTTTTGCTTCTGGAAGCAAAAGAGCAATTCCTATTGGTACTGTGTTTATCAGCTTCATACACGAAATGGTTTCTCTGACATAAGAAGGGCATAAAAAGCACGCACAATGCACAACCGTATGTCTGACAACACTGGAATGTCACAGTCGGTTGCTTGAATAGAAAGCTTTAGCAGATATGCATGATGTAAAAAGATTACTGTGTACCCGACAAAGACCAATTCATTGAAGATGTCGTTCTTATTTCCATTATTTTCGCAAGCGTAGTTAACGGGTAGTGGTGATATACAAAATCGTGCATATCAGCAGGTTTATTACGTGTGTGAAAAACAGTAGAGAATATTTTGCTTTAAATAACTCTTCTTGTTTACTCCTTCACCAGCCCTATTAAGTAATATATTGCTATTTGACCAGCCTTTTCAAGTCGGCCATTGCTCCTTGACCAGCAGTCTCAAGTCAGACATTGGTCGTTGACCAGCCTTGTCAGGCCAGACATTGCTGCTTGACCAACCATCAAAATTCAGACGTGGATTTTATCCAATAAGTTTATGTCTGACTGGATAAATGTAATCCACTGAGTAACGAATCTGTGCAGTTTTTGTTTGAAATGTTAACCGATAAAATACATATGCAAATTAGTGTTTAAACGTAGTGTGGTTAGATTTATCCATCTATGATGTTGCTTTTGTAAAATACGCTAGAATATATATATATATATATATATATATATATATATATATATATATATATATATATATATTGGATTTTATTGTATTCATTGAAATTCCAAGTGAAGCTAACAAGTCTTATTGAATAATCGAAAAATGGTATGTTTTCCTTGCAGGGTACTAAAACATCTAAGGTTGAATACAATATTTGGAAAATAGAAAACAATAATTTGCTTCCAATAATTGATATTATTTGCACATTGTCCAGCCGTCTCAAGTCAGACGTGGATTTTGTCCTGTCAGTACAGGTTTCACATGATATAGGCGGTCCACTGAGAAAATAACTTGATTATTTGCAGCTAAATATACGTGCAAAGCTGGAATGATATACCGACTAGGGGTGGGTGGTACCACCACACTGCGGATTACCAATACAGAATTCAACATGCAATGTTTAGCACGACGATGTCAATTTAAGTCCGATGTAGGATTTTCATGTTTGATACCACTGTCATATATATTCGGATTCTGCAGACATGTTATAAAGGTTATCTTTGTAGCCTAACACTCAACAGCACTGGATTGAAATTTCACCGACAACGATGAAATCTTGTGCGCTGGAATTGCTTAGTTAGTGCTAGTAGATTACTACTAACAAAACTTGGATGCCAACAATGACTCTGTCTCAGACAGAAGAACAACGAATGTTCTCGTTCATTGACAGTGTTAGTAAATGAACGTTGTCGTGGTTGACAATGCCTACGGACATATCTGAAGGCATAACATAAACATTTTCATGGCAGATCGCATCACAGCAAGGAATTTTAGCACCATGACATATATTCGTGGCATTTCAGTGTGTCACCAGCTCTGAAATTCAGACAAGAAACCCAGTTGTGTTTTACAGATTAGAAGTGTCTACGATTTCGTTGAGGATAAACAAGCATCAAGAAAAATCAGAGGACATAATACTGAATGTCGTCAAAAACAACGTTGCACGGGTGTAAAATAGTTTGATGAAATTCATGGGATGTGATCAGAATGTCGATTACGGCCTGCATATATCTCAGAGGGATTTTTCAGCGTAGTATCCCATCTATTATTTCTCACTTCATCTGGATCTATTCAGTCAGTCAGTCCTTGAGTTAATGTTGATCCTGCGTCAGCTGGTGATTACAGAACAATTGCAAGCATGCTGTCGGACAAAACAATGTTACTCGAAGGCGATGGAGAACGAATGAGAGTCATTGATGCACTTGTGGAAAATATTTAATTAAATCACTCATAATGCTCGATAAATTCATATCAACACCTGGTCAGATTCTTCAATGACAATTAGCATAGAATAAAACATTCTGCAATAAAGATACCACTGATTATTCCGCCATCAATTCATAGGTTCAGCAAGCTCTTCTTTAGTTGCATATTTTGACAATTCAGAGTCACCGGGAACAGGTTTCGTAACTCTAAAGAGAGATCTTCAGTAAATATATATCATTATACACTAAGAGATCTTTAAAACAATGCGAGTCTAATGGTACATTCATGTACGACTTTATCCAGCGGCGGATCATCAGTGGTCCCTAACCCTGATATTGAATCAAGTTCGAGTGCTTCTGGTCCACATATAGGTCGATCTGTTGATTTTGGTTGCGCCAATCTATACGAACCGAAATAGACAAAGCCTATATGGATCAATTGCATATGGGACCTATTTAGTACCAGGGAGTGAACTTCCACTGAGATTAATGATGCCAGTTTCCTTGCTACTTGTTAATATTTTAACTGATCTCCCACGAAAAGTCATCTAACTTTTGTGATGCTTGGTTGACGAGCAGCATCAAGAAATCAAAGTTGGACATTGGAACGCTTTGCGTTCTAGGCTTCCTTAGAGAAACGTTCCTGTTAGTCTCAGGCCTCAACCGTACCAGGAATGTGGGTTCCTGACAGGAGTTATAACGTGTCCTGTCACTATATTTAATGCCATATAGGGAACAGTTCTAACAACACCAAGTGCCTTTGCAAAAGTCACAACAACTGCAGCTGAAATCAGAAGTGGAAATATACCACCAGTGTTTGCTATTTCATTAACATCACCCACAGAATAATCCAATGTGATGCTAGTCTTTGATTGCTTGCCGTTATTGAAGTTTTTGAATTGACTTTTGAGTCAGTGGTAATTTAGACATCGCAACGTAACTACTGTCATATTTAAACAAAATGTGGAATCAAAGAAAATAAAAGTTTCCAGTGAGCCGATGATTCCAAGACGTTGTCAGTAAATTTGTATCAAAAATGTTAGGTAATCACTGTTGCAAATGGCGATGACTATATGAATACCTATTTCCTGCCCTATTCTGTAGACCTACATTAGTTCAAGTGAAACGTTGCTCATCAATAAGATCTCGGTCTAAAAGAATATCGATTGGGAAATATTGGATTCCAGGACACAAAGACCTTGGGACAAATTCTCCAAATCAAGAAAAGTTAGGAATATGTGACGAGCATAATAACGTATTTGGAAATCTAATTATAACTTGTTCAAACGTAACAATCTTCCGAAATATTGAAGTTCGATGTTCCAGACTAAAAATACATATAGAGCATCTCAAATGGGTAACGATTTAATATTGAATTTATGAAACTCGTTGAATAATGTCCAGCTTTTGGGAGACTTGGCTGTAGTTGGATTAAGTTCCGTCAGTTAAGAGACCCATTTATGTCCAAATTATTATGTGAACAGAGGTGAGTTTATTTAATTCTGCAAGTTTACATTTAAACCACGCTTGTATATACGATAGATTCTATATATTACAGATATACCGCTTCCTCTCCCACCCCGCCATCAAATAAGCAATACCCTTAATTTTGCTTCTTATGGTCGTTTTTTCTTGTAGTTTAACGCCATTTTTCTCACTATGATATTATTATACATGACATAACAAACCTTTTTTGGGGTAACATATCCATATTCAGACAGCCGAAGTAAGTTTTCTTTAATTTCCCTTTGAGACTCGAGTTAAAAATTAGCCGCCAAATCATTTCATTCTAAACCAAACATTCCAAAAGGCGGGGTTTGAAAACGTTTTCCCACGAGCACAGCCAATACGGAAAGAGGATACTGCACACTAATGTCATGGGCTCATTTGGACCAATCAGAATCACCTAAAGTGATATTTTAGCGTGTGGTAACATCAAAAATATGAAACTGCAGATACTATAGGAAAACTATACCTACTATATGATAAAAATAAATAATAAATGGGGAAAGAAGGAAAGAAACGATATCCATTTGATAATAAATAATATATGGGGAAAGAAGGAAAGAAACGACATTCATTTATTCTCATATATGATATCAGCACTTTAAGTTTTCTTTCTGGGTGAATAACTAACTATGTGAACATACAAGTCAACACGAATATTTAAAACGAAAGCAATGCCCAAGGACGATAAATGAAATATCTTCTTATGACTAAAGGTAAATTGCAACATATGCAAGGACCTTATAATATACTCCTTTTTAATAAAGCCAATACGTTTTTGTGTCTACTCCCAGTGCCATGTACGTCAAAATACACCATTTACTTAACTGTAAAAGTACCCCCCTTAGTCGTTTTCTAAATATGTGAAATCAGGCGTAGATAATCTAGAACATTTATGTTGTAATGCGGTTTGAACCAATTTCGAACGCAAATTAAGATAAAGTGACAAAATGAACTAATAATAACAGTTATATTCATATGTATGGCCTAGTCAAGTAACAGAATATTAACTTCGTGTCAGGGACACTGTTGGTTTTAATATTAGGGATTAATTTTAATTTTCGATTATTTTCTTTCTAGCACATATATTCGTACTTCGTCATACACGACGACCCGGGATACCACTCTTCCTGAGGGGAAGGATTCTGAAACCAGATACTGGGCAAGTAAACGTGACTGTGTCACTGAAACAAATGTCCGTGGAACCAAATAGTGTTCCCACCGTAGTTGCAGAGTCAAGCCAAATGTTTACTAGCGGCGAGGATAAATATACCTTGAAATCTGAAGATTTTTAGCTAGTGAAGATGAGTATATGCTAAGAAGATTTGATAATAATATAAAAGAGAAAATGGTTTAAACAAGATGTTGATATTCCTGTAAAAAACGGAAATGTTCCAAATAGAAGAACATTTTTATACGATGCTACTTTTTCAAATAAAGACAGGATTTAGTACTAAAAAAGCCGTCTCTTCTAAGGATCGTTTCAACTAATATCTTTTGTACAGAAGTAATTTATAATTATATTATTACATGAAGTTTTTCAATTATATTTGATACGTATTTTCTTGGGTGTTATTAGTTTTACCTTTGGTCTTTTCAGAATCAATGCTGGATCTAATGGTAAATTATTATTATTATTATTAGTAGTAGTAGTAGTAGTAGTAGTAGTAGTAGCAGTAGTAGTAGTGGAATTAGTAATAATATTAGTAGTAGTAGTATTTCTAGTAGTAGTATCATAATCAGCACTTTGGCCGCTTCATATACTTGTAGTAATATCCACCCTTAAAAGTGTCAAAAATGTGTTGTACTGAGAGTGTCAGGCTAATTAACCTTCTGTTCAGTTTATACGAAATCCTTCAATCCTACATAAAGGGATGTATGTACTATTTATGTCATGCTTGCATACGTACATTCATGCATATTGCAAGACAGCCACATTCATTCGCACAAAATGTAACAATGTTAGATAGCTACACATCTGTTAAATTGATGGAAAACATATGTTAAAACCTGGAAAATAAACAATTAGAAAGCACATTTCTGCAATTCTTAACAGGTGCCTCAGAACCATTGATTAAGAACATATGAAATCCACATAAAGGGGAGGGGCGCGGTATCTTGCAAGAATTTTACCTATATAGCCTATAATTTAAAGACTGTTTTGATCTTACAATAAACTGACAAAGCAACATACAAACCAGGACAAACATGTAACTATCTCTGCCTCTCTCTGTTTTTCGTCTTTCGACGAAACGTAACATATATACGTATTGTCTCATTCACACTGTAGAAAATGCGATTTACAACTTAAGCTTATAAATCGTTATGCAGGATTATAGCTTTACAAGAATATAATCATAGCTTTATGCGTGTTCTCTTCATTTCCTTGTCATATGAAAGCAATACTTTATTTGTTTTCTGATTTACAGTGCAGTCTAGGATCTTGACGGTTCGTTTTGACCTAAAGGTAGTACAAGGACAAATTGACAATGATTTGAATGTACGTTGCTAAAGTTAAATAACGTTTTTGTATTCCGGAGTATTTGTAGTAAGTGACACATTATATCAAAAGGATACATTTTTTACCTAACATGTCTAGGAAAAATAATTCCCGATGTTGCGACAGTTAGTTTATGTGCCAGATGCGGTGTTGTGTCCACGCCTTCCTTAACGTCCGCAGACATTAGACACGATAGCAAAAGGACATAATGTCCACAATCTGCTGAAGGTGTTCAGATCGAAATATGGGTTGCTTAAACAGACGTAAAATAAAGAATAAATATTTGGGTCGATACTTTGGAACTATATTTTTGAACTGGTTGAACTAGTTAAATGTAAATGACTTGTATTTACCTTTATTAAGGTTTCTTTTCTTCCTAGCATTTGTCCGTTATTGCATTCAGTTTTCCTTTCATTTATACCATCGTTTTCTTTTGAAAGTTTGCTGTATTCTTTATATGCTGAAAGTATCTAAGGTCTCTTCCGTGGAAAGTTCAATGTGCTGAAGCATATTTCCCTAATCAAGCAGGCAAGATAGAGGAAAAACAAGAAAGAAAGACCGATATAAATAAAATGCTACCATTTTACATTTATTTATTATCTACTTTTTCACTGCATGCTGTGTTGAATTTTGGCATGGGATATAAATAAACAGATCATTGTTTGCCAATAAGTCAGATTGATCGTGAGAATCACACAATTAATACTACTATGATAATAGTGGTCCTTTTCAGAGACTGGATAAACACAATTTTCTCTTAGAATTTGCATCATACCCACTCAGTCCAAAACCTGATGTCACAGTAACTAAAGTAACTGAAAGAAAGAAGCACTGAAAGGGAGAAAATCTGACATAAAACACGTCATGCATTCATTTACTTTGCTATAAAAATTGCATTATCCATGAATAAAAAACTTTGCAGTCACACTTTATACTTTGGTACTTTATTTCATATGAATCTCTGTCATCATTAAAACCTTGTAAATAAAAAGGCTAGGGAAAACAAGCAATATCAAATTCGCCATTAGATTCGTTAGCATATCATTCAAATTTTGTGTTTTGGACCCTAAAGGCAACAATATCAACCAATGGAGAGGTGTTGAAGGCCCCAGGGTATTTGAAGGGCAGCAGATCTTGTCAGGCTAACCCGTTCTGTGATTATTATTATTATTAGTAGTAGTAGTAGTAACATTATGAGAAGTAGTAGTAGTCACAAATCATTACGACGGTATTTTCGACTGACCTCTTTTAATCATGTTAGAATTATTATTATTATTATTATTATTATTATTATTATTATTATTATTATTATATGTTGATGCTATAATTGTCAATATGTTTCTAAATAAAAATTTTAGTTAAAAAAGGCTAACCGTCAGATTTCTTAAAGTTAACTTACAGAAAGGATTCTGGTCAAAAATTGAATAAACGTTTCCATTAATATGTTCTGAGACCTTGTTGTTATAACGAGCTGAGACATTTCTGTCACAAAGTACTGAGACATTACTGTTACTATGGTTTGAGACGTTACTGTTACTATGTACCAAGATCTTACTGTAACTAGTCAGTGTGCCATGACTGCTGCTATGTACCAAGAAATTGCTGCTTATATTTACCAAGACATTACTTCTATTATATTTCTTCTGCTATGTACCCAGACATTGCTGCCGTTCTGTATTAAGTCCTTATAGCTTCTATGTAACAATAAACTGCTTCCACATATGTATCATTACGTTACTGCTAATATGTACCAATATATTAATGTAAATATGTACTAAGGTATTACTGCTAAAATGTGCCAAGGAATTAGTGCTACTATATATTTTGATATTTTATAGTAAGACATCATGTATCAAGACATTATGTACCTATACATGTGTACTCAGTCATTATTTATCAACACATTATGTATTAATCACTATGTACGAATACCTTATGTACTATGACATTATGCACCAAAGCATTTTGTACCAAGACTCATTTTTACCAAGACATTGTGTACCAAGACAGTATGTACCAAGACCATATCAACCAAGACATTATGAAGCAAGACATTTTGTGCCAAGACATTTTGTACCAAGACAGTATGTACCAAGACCTTATCAACCAAGACATTATGAAGCAAGACATTTTGTGCCAAGACATTTTGTACCAAGACATTATGAACCAAGACAGTATGTACGTAGACATTATGTACCAATGTAATTTGTACCAAGACAGCTTGTACCAAGACATCATGTGTCAAGGCATTTTGTTTCAAGACATTATGTACCAAGACATTTTTTGCCAGGGTATTATGTACCACGACATGATGTACCAATACATTATGTAACAAGGCATTATGTACCAATACATTATGTACCAAGACAGTGTGTACCAAGATATTATGTACCAAGACAGTATGTACCAATACATCATGTACCAAGACCTTATCTACCAAGACATTGTGAACCAAGGCATTTTGTGCCAAGACATTTTGTAGCAAGACATTATCTACCAAGACAGTGTGAACCAAGGCATTTTGTGCCAAGACATTTTGTAGCAAGACATTATGAACCAGGACATCGTGTACCAAGACAGCATGGGGGCCCCGAGTGGCCGAGTGGTCTAAAGCGCTCTCCGTTACGGATCACTGCCATCTCACCTCTGTCTGCGGCGGTTCGAGTCTAGAATTCAGCCAATGTGGGTATGTGAGAAAGCTTGCCAGTAGCTTCTCGTGGGTCGGTGGTTCTTTCCGGGGTTTTTCCCGGGTTCTTCCTCCACCATTAATACTGGCCGCCATGTATAGCCTATCGTGTGCTGAAAAATGGCGTTAAGCCCCAAAAACAACAACAACAACAACCAAGACAGCATGCACCAATGCATTTTTGCCAAGACATGTTGTACCAAGACATTTTGTACCAAGACGTCACGTATCAAGGTATTTTGTTTCAATATATTATGTACCAATACATTATGTGCTAAAACATGATGTACCAAGACATTATGTACCAACACATTATGTACCAATACATTGTGTACTACCACATACACGTATCAATATATCATTATTACTCTGAACTTTAGGTTTGAAGGATATGTACATTGTAAACCATAGTCAGATAATTAAATATATTATTAATGTTTTCCTTTAAACCAAAGCATATTTATTGATGCTTGTTCTAACGGATACATGTAAAGGATATGTACTTTGTGAACTATAGCAAGATGATAAAATATATTTTTAATGTTTTCCTTTAAACTAAAGCATATTTATTGATGCTTGTTCTAACGGATATATGTAAAGGATATGTACTTTGTGAACTATAGCTAGATGATTAAATATATTTTTAATGTTTTCCTTTAAACCAAAGCATATTTATTGATGCTTGTTCTAACGGATATATGTAACGGATAGGTACTTTGTAATCTATAGTAAGATGATTGCATATATGTTTAATGTTTTTCTTGAAATTTAAGCAGATGTCGTCATGATTGGTATAACCGATATATTTAAGTTACTAATGCAAGCTGTTATGTTATAGTATTAAAGGAAGTGAAAGCGGTACAAACATTCACAGTAGACGAATATAGTAAGTTTCAGACAATGGACTCCTACAGTTTCCTTCATATATGTTGATTAAAAACATAAATTGTATTCAAATGAATGAATTTAAATGTGACTTTCGTTTTGTGTCTCCAAATATTGGCATAACTTAAGTAATGCAATAATAAAACACCACAGGATTAGCACGTGTAAGAATAGTTTTATGAATTTATAAAAGATGAACAAACGGTAGTTTTAAACCATTCAAATTACCAATTACCGTATATATATATATATATATATATATATATATATATATATATATATATATATATATATATATAGAGAGAGAGAGAGAGAGAGAGAGAGAGAGAGAGAGAGAGAGACAGACAGACAGACAGAGACAGACAGAGACAAAGAGACAGAGAGAGAGAGAGTCGACTAGCTTACATTTATATGATTTTTTTAAAAGAAAATCATCCATCGTCGAAAGATAGCCTATAATAAGAAGAGTTTGAACTAGAAAATAGCAATACACACATAAAAGTAAAACAAAAATTACATATGCAGCTATGTCGACTGTAAAGGAAGGATTTCCATGAATATAAAGGTTATGTCTTTATTCTTGTTGAGCTGAATATAAGTCGCAAGTTTATTTGTTTATTGTCAAACTTTATATTACTAATGATTTTAGAATGTCCACTGAAAACAATCTAAGTTTATAAAGATGTAGATGAACTAAAATAATGATACTTGATATCTAATTTATGAATGATGTTACATTTCAGAATTTTGTTCAGCATTGTTCAACCACATGAATCAACTTCGCAAAATGCTAAGAGATTGATTACAGATATATATAAATACAGACATACTTACAGGCATGCTGGCTCCCTTACTCATTCACATGATTAATTACTGTCTTATTTTATTTCTCACTGACACTTGCAGTTTAAATTACATAACAATTTTTACTTCCATGACGCATGACTAAAGTACTCATTGAATTACTTTAATAGTCAACTATAGTTTTATAATGATCATTTCCTTTTCCATTCCTCCCGAGGTTACAGTGGACTTACCGTCTTTTCAAGGACTTACCGTCAGTAGTAAATAGGGCCACCCTAGGGACAATGGGAATTAGCATTACAGACCCCCCCTGGGCCACTCTAGGGACAATGGAAATTTAACATGGAGAGAAACGCTGGGCCACTCTAGGGACAATGGGAATTTAACATGGGGAATAGAGTTTGGGCTTGTCTAGGGACAAGGGAAATTAACATGAGGAATAGAGTTTGGGCTTGTCTAGGGACAAGGGGAATTGAACATGGGATTTTTTTTTTTTTAAAATTTTAAAAAAGGGGTAGGCAATTGAAAAGTCATTCTCTTTTCGAGAAATATGGCTTGCCCTGAAAAGGGCCTTTGGCTTTCTTCTATTTCCTCCATTAACTCATCCAGCCCCTAATCTTTCCCCAAATTCCTTTTTTCTTCTTCTTTTCATTGTCCGGTATCCAGTCCGGGTGACCCATGGCTCGGAACGTCTGTTGGATTTTTATCCAGTTATTGTTCAGTCTCTCATATTCTTCTTTTTTCTTTCTATTCTCTTGTTCTTTTCTATCTTTTGCCCACCTGTCCTTAATTTTCTGCACTTCTTCCTCTATTATCTTTTTCATCTTTTCTTCCACTTTCTTTAGTTGTTCAATGCCCCTTTTCACGAACTTCCACTCTGACCATTTCTCTAGCTCTTCTAAATAGCATCTCACTGCTTTTACCTTGTCCATAGACTCTTTTATAGTCCCCACTCTTACATACTCTAGTTGAATCAATCCTCTCAATCTCTTAACTTCTTCCTCTATTATCTCCTCTATCATCTTCCTCGCTAATTGTAGTTCTATGACATAGTCAAGACTTTTTCTCAACCTCCATTCTCTTTCTATCCTTTCAATAGTATACTCTCCATCCATCATCCAAAAGTAAACATTTCTTAAGTCATTAAACAACGCCGACACTTCCATCTTGTATCTGTTATTCCGTAGAATGGTTTGAACGACGGATACTGTGGGTTCTTATACGAAAAGCGCGGACGTGAAGGAAAACATCCCCCTAAAAACATAAAAATGAGTTAGTTAGTTAGTTGGATTATAGTGGTTTTCGTTCTTTTGAACATGTACCACTTTTTTATTCACGCACTGCGTGATTTTTAATTACTCCTGGGGGAAGGAAAAGGAGCCTCATCCCCCAGGCTTTTATGTACTCAAAGAGTACTTTTTAATTTAGCCACTCAGGTGTAGGACTAACTAGTCCTTAACAACCTGACTGAAAGGCTAATAGACATGAGTGGGAATAGTCACACCACACACTCGTGTTTCTTAGTTGGATTGAAATGCCCCAGGTGTCAAACCAAGCAGTATGTGACTCCCGCCACGATTGGTCGGCAGCGATGAGGTCACATTAGGACACCCGGTCTTGTGGCATTGACGAAGTGGCCCGCTTTTTTGATATCATCAATTGCCTTTCCCAGTCCGATATTCCGGTAGACAGAGCCTTCCTTTTTTCCACTCTGTTTAGGTGGTGCAGGTTCATCAGCTTCATCGCCGCTGGATGATGATACTTCCAGGGCCGCTGCCAGCGTGGAAGTTTCAAATTCTTCAGTGTCGTCTGCCAACATTGCCTGGATTTGGCTGAGTATGTTAGTAGAAATAGCTGTGGAAGCTTGATTTAAAAGTTCAGCCAGATGTTGTTTAAGAGACAAGGAGACGGTTAGGAGTATTTTTTTTTTTTTTTTATTTTTTTATTTTTTTATTTTTTTTTTATTTTTTTTTTTTTTGTTTTCTTTTTTTTTTTATTCATCAATTCCTTATTTATTTTGATTCCCTATCTTATTGGTTTGGAATGAAAACTTGTTTTTATGGTTGTTTGTATGTTATTATGGAGTCCTGTTTTAATTAATTCCTATTTTCCTATTTTAATTTTTTGTGGCCTTAATTGGTTTTTATTATTCGGGGTATGAACGGCTGTGTCAGTTTGTGAACCTACGAGACCTAGCAGGCCGTCATAATTCCCAAACAGTGATTTTGTAATATTCGTCCTTAACTGGTTTTTATTATTCGGGCTATGAACGGCTGTGTCAGTCTGTGAACCCACGAGACCGAGCCGGCCGTCATAATTCCCAAACAGTGATTTGTTATATTTTTAACTGGTCTTTGATTTACTTTCTTAGATTTTTTTGAGTAGATTGGATTCGTGTATAAAACTTATGATATTTTTGAATGTTAGATTAATATTGGGGTTTGTGTTCATCAAGAATTCTGGGTATGTTGTAGGGGATCCAATTTTATGCTGTTTAACTTTAAACTTAGCCCTTTCTTTTTCAAGTGTATGGCAGTTGTTAAAAATATGCTCTATGTCTTCTGGGACCCTGCAGTGGTAGCAGTTAGGGTTATGTGGTTGTTGTCCTATGTACTGTCCGAAGCTGTTAGCCAGCTTGGTTTTGCCCGTGAGTATTCTATTTATGAATTTTTGTTCACTGCCTTTTGTTTTGGGTGGTTTCCTATTTCTACATACTTCTTTAATGATGGTTTTTAGTTTCCTGCCTTGAGTGCTTGTGTTCCATAATTCCTGCCATTTATTATCAATGAGGGTTTTAGATATGCTATTGAGTTCGCATATGCTATAATCTAGGTTGATGTGAGTGGTTTCGTTTAGTTTTTGTTTAGCTGTTATATCTGCCATATCGTTACCTGGTATGTTAATATGGGATGGTATCCACATAAATTCACCTTGTAAGTTATTATTGTTCAGTATTTTTAACAATAAATTGGTTTGCCTAAGATAGTTTTCTCTTGATTTGGTGTTGTTATTAAGTATTGAGTTTATGACGCTTAGCGAGTCACTTATTATTACCGCTTGGGGTATTTTGTTCTCTTTGATCCATTTGAGTGCTTCAAGTATGGCCCAGAATTCAGCTGTGTATATAGAGCAGAGGTTAGGTAGTCTTCTTCCTACTTTAATGTTAAGTTCGGGGATTACGTAAGCTGCTGCTGTTCTGGGTGGTTCTGTAATTTTGGATCCATCAGTGTAAATCTTAATGTAGTTGCAATATTTTGAGTTGATTTCTTCTGTACAGATTGTGTTTAGTTTGAGTTCCTGTTCGTTTTTATTGCCATATTTCGTAATGAGGGTGTTAACTGTGGGGTTGATATTTATCCATGGTTCTTTGTCATAGTGATTTGCAATTTCTGCTTGGAGTTTGTCTATAGGAAGTTGTTCAACTAATTGATGAACTAATTTCCCTGCTGGTATGTTTTGTGATAATTTAGTTCTAAAAGGTATGTTGCATTTATTTATAGCTAGCCGGGTGGGGTGTGTGTCGGGGTGTGTTGTTAGCCTGGCTGCATATCTGAGGGTGAGTTCTTGTCTTCTAAGGTGGAGCGGCAGTTCTCCAGTTAAGATTTGAAGTTCCACTAGTGATGTGGATGGTAGTGCACCAGTGCAAATAATTAGGGCCTTTCTTTGTATGCTATCTAGTTTTTTGAGGTTATTTTGCGGTGCCGAGTTGTAAATTTGGCATCCGTAATCTAGTTTAGATCTAATTAACGATTTATATAAAGCTAGTAAGGTTTCTTGATTGGATCCCCAGGTGGTTCCTTTAAGGGTTGTAAGGAGGTTAAGGTCTTTATTACACCTTTTGACTAGTTCGTTTATGTGGTGTCCCCAGTTTAGCTTGGAGTCATAATGCATTCCTAAAAATCGTGCTACATTTACGAATTTAATTTCTTGATTTTGGATGGTGAGTTTGGGAAACTGATTTTGTAATTTACGTTTGGTGGTGAATAATACTGCTATGGTTTTTTCATGGGACATTTTGAAACCCCATTTATCAGCCCATTTCCCTATTTTGTTTAAACTTGTTTGAATATCGCTGATTACTTTGTGGTTGGAAGGGTTTCCTGCTCTCCATAATCCACTATCATCAGCAAATTGTGAGAGTTCAATTAGTTTTGATGTTAAGTTGGTGTCCAAGTCATTAATCATGATGTTGAAAAGGGTTGGGCTGAGTACGCTCCCTTGTGGTGTACCGTTTTCAAGTGTGTGTGGTTCAGAGTAGGTGTCGCCGACTCTGGTTGATATTTTACGGTCAGCGAGGAAGTTTTCAATGAATTTAAACATTCGACCTGTGATGGCGTAGTGGTTGAGTTTGGCTAATAAGCCTTTGGTCCATACAAGGTCGAATGCCTTTTCGAGGTCAATAAATACTGCAATTAAATTCCTATCAGCTTTGCGTTTGGAGTTGAACGCCAATTTAATTGCGGTTTCTAATCGTATTAGTTGATCCGTGGTGGATCTTTTGTTTCTAAATCCGCATTGATTATCGGAGATTAAATTATTGCTCTCTAGGTGGTGTTTGAGTCGGTTGGTGACTATGGTTTCCATGATCTTACAAATGTTGTTTGTTAGGGAAATGGGTCTGTAGGAGCTAATATCGTTAGGGTCTTTTCCTTGCTTGGGTATTGGAATTACTATTGCGTGTTTCCATTTATCGGGTAGTTTGCCTGAGGTCCATATTTGGTTTAGTAATTTAATAATTGTTTGTTTAATGTTATTTGGGATATTTTTGTATATTGTGTATCCTATTTGATCTTCCCCTGGGCTAGTTTCGTTTTTGGTTTTCAATGCTAGGTCCCATTCGTAAGTTGTAATGTCTTTATTTAGGTTCGAGACTTTGGGACCGAGGTCTTTAAAGAGATTACTATGGGTTCTTTCTACTTTGTCCCTATGTAACTGAAATGCTGGGGTGTGGTTGGTGTTGCTACTCATATCTGAGAAATGCTGAGCTAGTCGGTCAGCCTTTTCTTTATTAGTAATGGCTCCAGCTATTTTTGGAGTGGTGTTAGTTGTCTTTCCTCTAATTGATCTAATCTTATCCCAGACTTGTTTGGTACTAGTTGTGATATTGATATTCGTGCAGTAATTATGCCAAGTTGATTCCTTTGCCTGTTTAATTATGTTTTTAAGGTTTTTCTCCTTTTGTTTATATATAGTGAAATCAATAGAGTTTTTAGTGCGTTTGAATTTATTGAGGGCTTTTTTCTTATCAGTGATGGCTTGTTTGCATTCATCATTCCACCATGGGACTCCTTGTTTATGTGGGTTACCACTGGTTTTGGGTATGTTAGTGGTGGCTGCCTTTAGTATGGTATCAATCAGGTCTTCGTAATATTTATTAATATTATCATTTTCTATGTTTTTGGTGTCTATTTTGCTTAGTGTTTCATTAAATGAGGTCCAATCTGCTTTTGAATATATCCATCTAGGGGTTCTTTTTAGCGAGTTGTATTGGACCGTCATCTGCAGGGTGACTATTACTGGAAAGTGGTCACTGCCCAAGGGGTCAGTTTGATCCACTCTCCAGTCCGCCACCTGGGTTATTGATGGCGAGCAAATGGTGAGGTCGATGGCGGACATGAGACCGTTTTCTGGGTTAAGGCGTGTTTTTGTACCGTCATTTAAAATGGCTAAGTTAGATTCTGCGGTCCATTCTTCAATCAATTTGCCTCTTTTGTCCGTCACACCGCCCCCCCATAGCTCGTTATGGGCATTGAAATCTCCACAGATGACGATCTGATTTACTCGTTTGTGATCATTTATTTGTTTGTAAGTAATTAAGTTAGCTGTGCCTGATGTTCCCCCTGGGTCATAAATATTGAATATTTGTATTTGACCCTTGCCTGTATGAATTATGAGGGACTGAATTTCGAATGCTTCGTTGCTACCTGGGGTTGGTGTTATGGTTATTGTTGTTACATTCGGGATGTTATCTGCTATATAGATGGCTAAACCCCCACCTCCTTGTCCCGTGGTTCGATTTTTGAAGTGACCTGGGGAATATCCTGGGAGTTTGGGTATTTGTTTGGTTCTACTTGTTATTTTTGTTTCTTGAATGCATATAATATCTGGTTTGTGTTCTAAGCTTTGTAATTTGGCTTTGAGTTCACTGATATTACTTATTAAGCCTCTAGCATTCCATTGCCATATTATAATGTTCCGGTTTGTTGTATAATCCATTATTGGGGTGGTCATTTATTGATTCTTTTGTGTTGAGGGTTATTATGGTAACTTCAAATTTGATTCGATTTTGCTTATTATGCTTATTATCTGTGTTATTTTATCCACGATGTAGTGGTGGTTGTTGATAAGTTCGGCTTTGATCTCTGTGAGTAACTTTTCTATTGTCGGGTTTGACAGTGATTTGTTTTTGGTGTTAGTGTTATCTGATTCTTCGGGGTGGAGTTGTGAGTCTTTGTGGGATTTGATTAAGAATGTATCTTGTTTATTTAATCTTGTTTGATCTTGTTTGACCTTGTTTGACCTTGGTAGGTTGGGTGTTTGGGCTGTGGTTGCTTCAGTTGCTGGTTTGTTTGGGGTCATGATGTGGTAATTTTTATTACTGGGGGTTAGTTTTTTCGCCGCATGATACGGGATTTGCTTGTTGTTCATGATATCTATGGTTTGATATTCCTTGATAGTGTTGGGGCATTCGTGGGATTTAGGTAGGTGCGGGCCCCTGCAGTTGGTACATTTGGGTGTGGTTCTACAACATACATCTTTGTGGTTTCCCCCACATTTGTAGCATAGTTGGGTATATCTACATCTGTTAGAGAAATGTCCCCAGTGTTGGCAGTTGCTGCAGAACCTGGGTTTGTTTATGTATGTCTCAAGGCGGTGGCGTGCCCCAGAGTGATCTAGTCTTATCATGGTTGAGAGTGGAGAATTTGATTCTAGTATCGCTGTATTGGTTTCCTGTCCTAAATGATTTTTGAGTTTATACGCCCTATTTATGGGGGTACCACTGTCTTTGAGTTTGGCAGTGAGGGTTTCATTGTTTATCCCTTTATTTTGTCCTGTGAGTTTTAGAACTGCTTTAAATGTGGGGGTGTTCGTGCGGGAGTATGTGGCTAAGTCATTTGTTCGTGTGTTATTGTTTATTGCCATGAGGGTCTGGTTGCTATTGTGTGTTTTGGTTATTATGTTCTTTGTCCCTATTTGTTTGTGTCTTTCGACGTTAACCCTAATGTTGTTAATAATTTCAATTTCTAGGAATTTGGCCATTTGACTGCGAGTGCTGCAGTGTACTATTATGTATCTTGTGTTTGGCCTAAATATTTTGAATTGTCCTTGATGAACCCTAAGGAGGGCCTGTGTGAGACTGTTAACAGTTAAGTTTATCAGTTTATTGGAGTTGCTACTGATATAAAGTGTGTGTTCTATGGGGTGGTATGAAAATTTGGCCTGTTTCTTTGGTTCTTTGTGGGGGTGTGAGTTTGAATTATTTTGGGGGGCAGGTTTGTTCTTGGTAAACATGGGTCCCTTCCCTTTACCCTTGCCATCCCACACGTTAGGTTTTGATTTAGTGGTTGGGTTAGCTTGTGTTTTGTTTCGGCTGCTGAGTAATTGTTCTTCAGTTAAGGGTTTTGATGGTCCAGGGGTCTGACTGTTAGGTTTTGATTTAGTGGTTGGGTTAGCTTGTGTTTTGTTTCGGCTGCTGAGTAATTGTTCTTCAGTTAAGGGTTTTGATGGTCCAGGGGTCTGACTGTTATGATATTTCGGTTTGTTGTTACTGATATGAATGGGTGGAGTTATCGTTACCATGGGACCCATTTTGGGTGTAGTTTTTCCTTTGTTACATGAGTTGGGCCCTATTTTCGGTGGGTTTCTTATTATCATGGCTATATGTTTTTTTTCCGGGGATTGTGCAATGACCATGTATTTGGGGGTGGGTGGCTGGTCTTGTTTTTGGAGTGGCGATATTGGTGTTTCTATAGGTATTGTATCATCCAGGTCCTTGTTTGCCGATGGATCTAGTAAGTTTTTGAAACTTACAGTTGAGTTGATACTTAAGTCGGCTGCTGATATTTGAATTAGTTCATTTCTCTCAGGGGTGGTTAGATGCGGTGTTGTTAAATCTTTCCTTTCAGGAGTGGATGAGAAGTTGAGATTCTTCTCGCAAAGTTCAAGGTGCTTGGAGTTTTCACTGAGATCCAATTTCCCCGTGATTATTTGCGGGTTTGGTGTCATAGGGGTGGGAGGTTTATGTGATTTCATTTCCTTTTCAAGCCTATTGTTTCTCAGAATTTGTTTTCTAGTGTTAAAGTTAAGTTTGTTTGTGATTGATTGAGACATTCCTACTTTGGTTTTGAATAAGGTTTAGGTTACTTATTGTTGTTAATAGTGGTTGTGGTTATGAAGAAACAATGAGAGATGAGATTCTGTTACGTTCCGTGAATCGGAAAATCTCACAGCGGTTAGCTTGTGCTTGTAATTTGTGAGATTCTGACCAGGCGTGGTATCAGTGTGTTTCCTAGTGCCTGTTTTCGGGAACAGTGCTAACAGCTAGAGTTGTTATTATAAGAAAAAGGTAGTGGTTAGTTGTGTAATTTGTCGAATTTATTCTCTATGATTGAAAATCACACAATGATATTTGGTGCTTGTATCATGTGTGGGTTCAATCCAGTCGGTTCTAGTATGTTTCTTAGAGACTGTTTAAGAGAATAGGCGGCAAATTGAGTAGATACGGAATTTAGTACAAGTAAGGTAAAATATATTATAGTGAGATGTAAACAGCATAGAGTTTTAATTGCCCGCAGGCTTAGTAATTTTCCTACCTTGTACTAAAGTACTTAGCTTTTATACGAGGTGGTATGATCCAAAATGGCTGCGTGGCGGGCTGCTTGGCTGGATTTCCTTTGTCTGATATATTACTATCTTACTGCGTGTTCCTATCGTTCCTTTGTGAGAGTTCCTTAGATCTGTGCAATTCCTTTGTTCACGGCTTGCCGGGTTGCTAATCGTTTCCTCTTCTTAGCATTATTTCTTTGCACAAGTTGTCCTGTTCCTTTTTTCTATATTAATTGGTGTTGGTGGTGGCCGCACTCAGTAGAAATTTTAAAATTATACACCAAGCCGGTTTTAAACAGTAAACAAGTCAAGCAAATTCAGAGATAGTTTTCAAACTTGACGTTATGGGAATGACGTCACTAAAATAAACAACGTTAGTTTGTCAATCTATGTAATTCTGAATATATTTAAACGATATTGGAACAATAGTCACAGAAACCTTACATAATTCATTCTCAGCAAAATGGTGTAATATTCGATAACAAAACTGTAGCTAGATCATGATCAAACAACGCGCGGACGTGAAGGAAAACATCCCCCTACTTTCTCATTTCTTATAATAAAACCCAAACTATACTCTTCACATACGCTAAGAAACAATAAACAAACCCATAATCTACTATTCACACAAACTTACGTTAGCTCTTACAAACACAAACACAAACACACATACACTCACACTATGAAAAAAGAGTTAGTGTTTATATTCACACTACTCTACCTACACACATTGGCAAATTGATTGTTATTTCTTTTCTAGGGTATTGGGTAGCCCTGAAAAGGGCTGTTGGTTTTTTTTAACTCCAGATGCACCTATCTAATGATGGCACCTTCCTGACCTAGCGCCACACACGCATCTTCTGCCCCAGTCTCCTTTCACCTTTCTTCTTGGGAGTGCAGAGGCGGGATATGTGGCTTCAGAATCCCAATTTTCTGTCTCTGGGATTCTGAAATTTCCTCTCTCCTCTTCTTTGTTTCTTCTCTCCTCCTCTTCTTTTCTTCTTTCCTCCTCCTCTTTCATTCTTGCTTCTTCGACAATGGCCTCCGCGGCCAGTTCATTTAGTATGCGCCTGGCATATTCCAGTTGCATCTGGAGTTCTAGCAGTTTCACAATTCTGGTGTTCATTCTTCTGGTGGTGTTGATCAATCAACAAGGGTAGCTAGACTGCCGAGCGAGTTTCAATTTATACTGAAAGCGCGGACGTGATGGAAAACATCCCCCTAAAAACATAAAATTGATCTTACCTAGATCATGACCAAAAAAACGCGCGGACCTAAAAGAAACACTCACTCACTTTTTATGCTACCCATTCCTATTCTAAAAATTTTTTCATGAATCACTTCAATCGACTATCCACATACGCAAAGCAATCCAATCTAACCCTAAATCTACACCTCTAACACCAAAAAAGACATCATTTTAATCTACAATCCACACCAACGTACGTGTGCACTTACAAACACAAACACACAATCACATACCTTCACATTTTTTAAAAAAGAGTTAGTGTTTATATTCACACTACTCTACTTACACACATTGGCAAATGGATCGTTATTTTTTTTCTAGAGTATTGGGGTAGCCCTGAAAAGGGCTGTTTTTTTGTTTGGTATGGCAATCTTTTTTTAGTTTCTAAGAATGCGATGTCCTCTGAGGATAGACTTTCTGGCGATAGGTCTGCTTCTTCGGAAAGAGAAGAAGAACTCTTTGGTGTCGATACGACAATCGACAAAGCCTCTGTCAGGTTCAGGTTGTTGTTGCTGCTGCTGTTGTTGTTGCTGCTGTTGTTGCTGCTGCTGCTGCTGCTGCTACTGCTGTCTCTGAAGTCTGTACTTCTCTGTCCATTCTTCTTTCTCCCTGTTCACTTCTTCTCTGAAGAGCTCTTCTATCAGGTCTTCAGTGACTTTTAGCATTCTCACATTCTCTATTTCTTCTGGCTTCGGTATCAGACTGTGTCTGACCCTATGCAAATTCACGTAGGCTTCGTTGAGCTTAGCTAGTTTGGAGCACATCTTCGTAGGAGGATGAGTCGACAATGGATGGTTAGACTAGAAACAACCCGGTTCTTAAAGTCAAAGCGCGGACGTGAAGGAAAACATCCCTCACACGGTTTTCGAGCCGCAATGTTCAGTGAGTATTATGAGAGGGATAGTAAGAAATGAAAGAGCATGAATCCAACATTCTTATAGCTAAACAAACCACAAAGGCATTTTTTTCAAAACACAACATTTTTTTATTCAAAAAATCACTTAACACTAACCAACAACAACTCTAACATTTTTTAAACAATAATCCAACATGATAACATCAAACATTTTTTTCATCAAATACAGTCTACTTTAAACAGGGCTGCCAACGTTGTGAATGAAATTGTGATTTCCACTGTTGGAAATCATTAGGCCATTGATGGACACTACGTTTCCTAGCTTGAGACAAAAGATAAGCATAATGGACACAGAACCATCGATCTACTTTCACATCATTTCTAGAAGAAGAACGAGGATCAAAATGAGTCACTAAATGTTCTAAGGAATAACCTAGGCTTCGATGATGCAGAAAATACACACAGTACTGTCCACACACCAAGAAATCGGTGCCTTGTAATTTCACATTATTGAATCGGGTGGTCTGAGCATTTCTTCTCATAAAGTCATTGATATCGTCTTCCAAAGGGGGGCAATCCGTACGAATCGAAATATTCCACACATCCTTCTTGAAGAAAGTAAACGGCTACCCAGTGGGTTCCTGGGAGATGACTGTCGTCCGTGTTGATCACGTGTTAGATGGTCTTTAGGTTTGCGATGAGGGAGTTCATCTTTAGCACAGACGACAGGATTCCAAGAAGCCGTATACGAACTGTGGTTCAAAAGGTAATCAAGTTCCCAGGTATCCATTGATTTGTGTTTTTTTCTTCTTCTTCTTCACAGGTAATAATACGTTGTCAATTCGATCCTGACTTTTTGCTTGAAAATGTCTGACAAATAACCGTTTCTTCGTTTCGTCTCCTCACTCTGATTCAGGAGAGCTTCGATACGATGGATTTCTTGAGTGGTTAATGGTGGACAAGAATGTTCACGCAAGTCTTTATACCACTGGTGCAACACGTCTTTGTCCGAGATGAGACTCCAAGCTTCGTCCAGATATTCTTCCAATTTTTCTTCTTGACTTAACATCAGGCATTTATCGTGTTGAATTTGACTGGGATGATCGTTTTGACATCCATAGCAATTTTTCTTGATCAATTCAGTCATTTGTTCGACCAAGTATTTGGCAAAACAGGAGACTAAATGGGCTTCTTGTTCTGGCCATCTTGACTTCATCATGATCACTTCTTCTTCTTCCACAGTCTCCTCACATTTCATCTCTAAAGTTTCTCCACTAGGTAAAGAGGGATAACAGTCTTCCATGGCTTTTAGTAATCTTGAATGACTTCTCTCAAACTGTCGATTTCTATCGTATTGTCAAATTCTGCATACAGGATGACGTTCACTGTGTTATCTGGGGGCAGTGTACTCGCAAACTGAATTTCCACACGAATCTGGCTAGATTTTATAGGGTGGAAATGTCCCTCGTCGCTGCCTTGGTCTGGAGTGAAATCGAAAGCCCACAAAGCATAGCCTCCTGCATAATCTTCGTACGTAATGCCGTGACTGGTGTTGGTTCCTAACTGTCCCGTGGCTTCGTACAGGGACAAGTACGATCTCAAATAATACTTCGCTGCACCAAAGTTAGGTTCGAAAGGTCGGGTACACAAGGTCTTGCCGTCGCGACTGACTTCGATCTTGGACACATTGTAATGTTGAAACTCAAAAGGATTTTCGTTGTAGGCTCCGTTGAAGGCTGAATTCTTGACGATACCAACAATCAAACGCTTGGGTAACTATCCTTGGAACAGATGATCTTCGATCATGGATCGCTGTCCAGCAGCAATGGTGAAGGTTTTCACTTCCACGCGTCGGATCGGATACTTGGCGGTCGTTCTGCTCAATGTCTGACTGATGTCGTTACCTACTTTAGGCAACACTTCCACACGACGCACGTAGAGTTTGGCTTCTTGAATGATAGTTTTGTATTCGTTGGCATCGGCCATCAAATGGAAAGCGGCACTGCTACGATTCAGTCTCAGACGGATATCCACCCCGTTGAGCAAATACTTTTCTTGTAACCACATGTCCAAATGCAAACGATCCATCAGTTCTAAACTTCGCCCTTGCAGAATTTTCTTACGACGGTCGTTAAACCCCACATTGTGAGGATTGTCATCTTCTGTCAGGACTGTGTCGTTAAACTTGTCTGCACCTGCCGTGTCAGGTTTCCATACTACGCAAGCATCCAGATGAGTATTCTTGGCTTCTTTTCCATACGTCAAGAGATTTTCCAGGTAGGCGCGATAAGGGTAAGTATCCATGCTGCTGCTGACTAGTTTGTTATTCAAATACAAGTCCACTTCGCTGAACAAGGAATGCATGAAATTGTTGACAGGAGCTACTCTCGCATCGCCTCATGGATTGGTGTTGTCCGTTTTGATCACTTTCACTTTCAAGTAAAGGTAACTGCTATTCAGATCGATGTAATCTTCGGGCTGTCCTTTGATTTCAAACTCGATGGGAGCGGAATCGGTCAATGAGGAGACGGAGTGAAATTCCACCCACTTGGATTCTTGCATCGTCATCATGGTGGGGGGCATGGCAAACATATCCAGTTTCGTCTTGGAACAAGCGCATGACTCTCGGTGCATCATCTTTTTGTCTCTTTCTCAATAATCGAAAACGTCTAAATCTCGAACGGTTCTTCTTTTCTTGGTCTTTCTAGCTTGAAGTCTGGTGAAAGGGTGTTTTCTTCTTCGTCGTCTCTTTCTGCCTTGTCCTTGCTGAATGCCTGACTCGGTAGCGTGCAGGTCATTTATAGGTGTGTCTCGTCGGCCCAAAATGTCTTTGCCCGTTTGCAACAAGACATTTTTGCCAGCCCTCATGAAGGCTTCTTTAGGGTTTGTTTGTCAATGATGACATTTTGGAGAAATTCTTTGCCTTGCGTCAGTGTTGCATCTTTCAAGGCGTGCAATCCGCGTGTCAACATCGGTTTCAACACCGGGGCCACCGAACGAAAGGCCGATTTTAACATATCTCCTAAACCGTGTCCTCGCTGTCGAGCAACCCCTCGATACACTGGATACATGACTTACTTACGAGTCGTGAGAGAACCGTTTTCGAAAATGGAGTTTGACCGTGACTTTTCCTTTGGTGAATGGAATATTTTGATCCAAATCTCCTTTTATAGTAATGTTGACCGTGTCCAAATACGACTTGCTGACGGGCAAATAGTGAGGATGGACAAATTCGCGGTGGACGTGGTAAGTGTTTCCACCTTCCTCGTCAGCGTTTGCGGCAGAATCCACTTTGAAAGGAATGACACGCAGTAACGGCACGGAGGTGTGTCCCACCACGTTGTACCCCACCACATCGGAGTACACGAACATCAAATTCAGTCCTTAGTTCAGTTCTACCGGAGCACGAAATAACTTGCTAAAAGACTCGTTGTCATAAACGATGGGTAATTCCTTATTCTTGATCATGTCCATTCTCATGGTCATGTCTCCGCCCAACATGTCAAACAATTCAGGACAAAATAAAATGGACAGGATTTTACTCCCGTCAAATTTCATCAAGAAGCGACGAGCTGTTTTGTGGTATTCCATGGTGACACTTTTTTTGACACTTTCCAAAGCTTTCAGAAACACGACATTAAACCTGGAGGTAATGGTGCTCACCAAATGTTGACCACTAAAATAATAGCCTGGGGGAATGAACAAGTGATAGGTGGTGTACTTTTGAGTTTTTGTGCCAGGGGTTTTCTTGTCAAATTTGCCATGGGTATCCAAGTACTGTTGCATTTGCTCGTCATAAACTTCCACATCAAAAAAGTTATGATTGGGAAGGACATTGAGGACTTGGGTCGGGTGAATCATTTCCACTAAAGCCACTTCCCAATGGGCTTCGTGATCTAAGGGGATGGCATGAGGTAATTTGGCCGTGTAACAGCACAACGTGTTGTGGGGAAACACCTCCATGGAACTGTCACTGGGTAAGGTTAAGTAAAATTGGTTTTGGTGACTCATAATTCCAGAGTTCTGTGGCTGTCCGAGGGGTTATTACTAGACGTCAGAGGCGTGTCTCCGCCCAAAATGGGGTTCTGGTTGTGGTTGTTGCTGTGGTTGGAGTGGTGACTGTCACTGGCACTGGACACAAGGTTCCCGTGGTTCCCGTTGGAAGAGAATTTCAGGGAGGGATTGGGAAGGAGGTAACCGACGCAACTGCTCAATAAAATGGTCCACAATTGTTTGTCTCCTTGTTGCAAACTCAAATTGGCAATGGCTGCCCCGATGACACAATACACCACGAAGATTTGGCAGAAAAAGGCGATTTGCGTTTTAGGCACACGTTCTCCACACCACACCCACAAGGGTTGTTTTTGTAAATCTTGCACAGAAGAACTGGGTGAAGGAGGAGTGGTCGACGTAGCTACGTCTGTGTGAAATGGCATGATGGTCACTTCTTTTTATAGTCGATGACTTGCGAAGCGTCGATCCAAGAATCAAAACTGGGTGGATATCCTTTCCAACGTACTTTGACTTCTTTGACACGTCGTTTACCCACTTTACGAGTTCTGCGTTCGAGAATGCTTTCGATGTCGTACACGTCGTCTTCTTTTTTGGTGACACGTTGTAACTCGGGCAAATAAAACGTTCCTTTGAGCACTTCTCCGTTCATGTCTTCCAATTTATAGACGGTAGGATGACGGCCATGCACTCGTCCAGTGACGCGAAACAATTCGGTCGTCCAGTTAGGTAAGTAACCTTTGTCGAAAGTGCGTTTGGTTTTGCCAATGCGCACCCAATCTTCTACGACCAACTCTTCACTTTTCTTGGGGACAGCCCTCGTCGGGGACGTACCAAACAGGCGCTCAAACACCAACACTTCGTTGGCGGGAGTCACGTCTTGCGGGGCACGTCCGATGCTTCGATGGTAAGATTGGTTGTACGCTTGCACCAGGTGCGGTAAGATGTCTATGTACTTCAGAGTGTGGTGATGCGTAAAATATTTCCACATGCGTTCTTTCAAAGTGCGTTGAAAACGTTCCACGATGCTGGCTTTAGTTTCGGGATTCTCGGTGGTAAAAAAATGAATCTCACGTTTCTTTAATTCTTTTTGGAAAGCTTGGTTCAGATATTCGGTGCCTTTGTGCGTTTGCCATCGAAGAGGGTGACGACCGCTTTGTTTCAACACTCGTTGCAGGGCTCGCACTAACTCGCTGCTCCATTTGGAAGTCAAGGGTACGACCCAGGCAAATTTGGAAAAGACGTCGATGACACAAAACAAATATTTGTAGCCACGATTGTAGCTGGCCAAATGAGAGACATCGGCTAAATCGGCTTGCCATTGATGATCGATGCCTTCCACTCGGGTGCGACTTCTGGCAAACTTGCGTCGAATGGGTTTGTGTAAAGTGTAGGTAGCTTGTTCTTGTGACCATCGTTGCACTTGAGGTAAACGGAGACTTTTCAGTCGCGTTTTGGCAGCACGATACAATTTTTGAACTCCTGCGTAACCTGCAGGATGCGAGGGATCGTAGTAAATGCTGACTAAGACATTTTCCATTTTTTTGTGTTTGTTTGTGTGTTAATAAGGCACCCACTCTTGGAAGAGGCTACTCTTTTTCTCTTGGGGTATTTTCTTGGATTGCAATGCTTTGCGTGTGCGACCGGCAATAGGTGTTGAAGAGGAGGAGGATGTCTGAGCAGGGGATATCGGTTCTTGTTTCACTTCTGTCTTCACTTCTGTCTTCACTTTCTTTTTCTCTTGTGAGGAAGAAGGGGTGGCCATCATCTTTTTAATCCATCCAATTCTGGAGGTAGGTGGTGTTGGTAACTTGCGTATTTTTTCTGGTGGAGTTTGAAACCCTTCTTCTTCTTCTTTTCCTTTTTCTGTCTTGGTCACTGGTACTGGTGGTACTGGTACTGGTACTGGTGATGGTGCTGGACTTTTCATCAAGGTCTTAAAATCTTTCAGAGTGGGTAGAGCTGTTTCGTCTAAAGCTTTCTGGTGAAAGAGTTGCAGTCGTTGCAAAAGTTGACCGTACTTTTGCGATTTTTCTGTTTCGGACAAATCTTGGCGATCCATCAAGGACTGCAATTCGTGTTGTAACTGGGACATCTCGCTCAAATTGGGATTGGGAGGTAAATGCGGGGTGCGTTGTTCTTGCCACCGATGGTATTCCATCCATCGTTTGTAAGGCACTAAAGCTAGTTTTCGTCCTTCCATGGGTTGTCAAGGTTCGATTCTGAGATCTTGGGACTTCCGAAGGCCTTTTTATCTTGCTCCCACCAGTCCTCCCAACATGGTTCCCAAGACTCCTTTCAGTATGGGGCCTAACAAGAGGGGCAAAATGCCTCCACGTTGCACTAACATCTTCTTCTTTTGACGAATGGGAATTTTCTTTCGAACCATTTGGCGAAGAACGTGACGATGTTTGCTTAAGCATTGTTTCTGGTGTTTGGACAAAGGGATCGTGCCTTTCAAGACGTTCAAACAACATTCGCACACGGTATCGATGACCTCTTTGGAGTCCGATTGAATGAGTTTTTTTTCGTAGAGGTGAAGAAGCTTTGGACAGGACAGATAACATGTCCCCATGTTTGACTAAACGTGGTGGTAGTCCTTTTCTTTTCTTTCCTTGGGGTTTTCTGGAGGGTGACATCTTTGAGTCTTCAGGAGCACCAAAAAACACTGATACCCTACTTGGTAACACACCTTTTTTATACTGGAACGCGTCGCCACTGATTGTCTTTACGTCGTATCAGTTTGAGGACAGGCATGACACGTCGTGCAGGGGTACGCAACGGACTAAATCGAGCCAGTTCTTGCTTGGACAAATCCAGTAAACTTTGTAACATGCCCGATCTTTCATGGACTTTGATTTTGGGAGAAGGTACTTTGTGAGCAGCAGCCACTGCCACTAAATTGGAGGGTCCTGCCACTGGGGAAGTTCTTTTGGGGGTCATCAACGGAGAAGTTCTTGGTGTGATCAACGTCTCCAAGTACTCTTCAGTTCCTGGTGTCATCAACGGAGAAGTGGATGAACGTGAGGATGCCGGAGACGCAGTCACCGCCGTGGCAGATCGTGGTTTGCGAGTGTAAGGTTGCGTCCTGGCCGAAGTGCCTCTCTTGCGACTAGTTTTCTTTATGTGGACTTTTCTTTTTCTGGGGACTTTTTCTATGTTTCTTTTTCTGGGGGCTTCTTTTCTTTTTCCGGGGTGGTGTCTGGTCATAGGAGGGTCCCGCCACTGGAGGAGTTCTCCTTGGGGACCTGGTCTTTTTCTTTTCCTTCTTGGGGCTTCGTTGGACTTTCTTCTTGAGCATAACTTTAGGGGCATTAGGATCCCATCTTAAGAGAGAGCGAATGATGACCCCTCCTAGAGTACCGCTCCCTTGAGGTTTCAAAATGATTTGTTTTTTGGTTTGAGTGTCGATGCGGGGATCGGCCAGTTGAACCAAAGCGACTTTGTTTCGATCGAAAAAGCGTTTGGTTTGATGAGGAATCTGAATGATTCCTTGGAGTATTTGACGTGCCGTCACCGTGAACCATCGTAAGACTTCTCTGAGACTAGCTTCTAAGACACGAGCTCGTGTTTGTGGATTTTTTCTCGACTGATGCCATACAAGGCACGAATCAATTTGACGGGAAGATGCGACTGAAGGGACGTCATGTTTACACTGTGTGAGACAGACGAAAAGGGTCTGAGGTTTTTATAGATTTTTTTATGTGGAGTGAAATGAAGTCGAGGACGGAGACGTGTACAGGACAGGCCCTCCGTCTTGGCACAAGTGGTGAAACAAGTGGGTACGAAATCGCAAATCCTCGGGGGTGGTAGGTTTCAAATCGACGAGTAAATAGGCGTGTGGCGTTTGAATGGCATCGTCGTACGCCTGAGTCAGCCAAGGCGTTCCTAACTGTTTGGCTAAGACTTGCACTTGCGATTTATCTCGAGGGCTTTTAAACAAGACCACATAATGCGCATTGAGACTGATGGTGCGATGGGCTTTACTTTGTTGAAACAAATTTTGGGTGATGTAAACGACACTGGCATTACGGTGATGCCCTTTACGCGTGAACCACAGTTTAATTTCTTCTTCGTTTCCTCCTAACATGTCGTCGAAAATGACCAAATGAGTTTGACGGGAGTCAGAGACGATGCCGTCGTCTTCTTTAGGAATGCCTTCCACAAACACGATGGAATCGCCTTGACTTTCTCGCAAGAGGCTGTACGCCGATTGCCACTCTTTGTAACACCACACGATCCGCTGAGGTGGCCGATCGATCAAATGATGTTTATGTTCAACCAAACGTTTGACGAATTCGGTTTTGCCTGAACCGCTAGGTCCAGCAATGAGCATGTTAAAGGGATGGCGAAGATACAAAGCCTCCCAACTGGCACGATCTAAGTGTTCGTCGATGACTTTGACAGTAGAGGAAGAGGGAGCAAAGACAGCAGAGGTAGCCATTGTGTGAGAAATGTCACTTGTGACACGAAAACAAACAAGACAAGAGTTTATATACTTTTTCAGAACACGTTTATTGAATGTTTTCAAACATGAATACGAAAGACAAAAATACATAAAAGCCAAAGGCTTAAGTACAAGAATAAAAGGCACATGATAACCATTAACGTGGAATAAAAACAAGTGTCTGTACAACAACATGTTTCGGGTAATGTTCTAACCAGTTCTATAGTAGGGGGCAAAGGTCACACAAGTGTCCTCCCGAAAGGGTCTTTCAGGCCTGTCCACGACAGTTCCGTCCTGGGTGACGGGTTCTTTTGGCACCGTCACTAATACGGGTTGAAAAGTAACTTTTTTCCTTGAACAACTCTCGTGCATACTGGACCACTTCTTGAGTCCAAGCCTCAAAATCCCATTCTTTCCAGGCACGGACATCTGTCCAATGGGGATGTAAGTCACAAGCTACACAAACATCGTCATACACGTCTTGGGTAGCTAAAAGTTGACGAATCTTTTTTCCCGTAGAGGTCGAGAAGTATCCAGATGAAAACGCAAGGCTTTGAGCAAAAGGAGTTTTTCGTGACCATTTAAGGCCATTGAGGTGGTAAGTACTGATCGTAAAGAGTCCACAAGGAATCGGCTGGTAAACGAAATCCCAGAAAACAAGTCACTAAGACACACACCACTTGTTGTCCCCAATTGAATGGATACAGTTCTTGTAATAATCGATGGTAATGATCTATGGTTTGAATATGGTCATTGAGTTCCTTCCACGGAATCTGTTCAATAATATGTGAAATAATCCGTGGCATGGCAGCCTAATTTTATAGTCTCTTTGTTTCGGAACCAATACCGCTCTCGGTAAATCCTTTCTCTCAACTCCTCAGGCAAGCCCAAAATGTTCTCTTGTAAAGTATCCATAAGTATATACACTGTTTTTGGAATCGTTGGGTGGTGGCCAATAGCCTCGTTTACCTTTATGCCTGATGTAATATCCACTCATAATCAGTCTTCTTGTACTTTGGAACAGAGCATAATTTAAAAACGGTTGAATCACTTTGCGTTTGCGTTTCACTTGTATTTTGATCAGTTCTCGATAAATGCGTTCTCTCAACTCCACAGGCAAGGCATGAATGTTCTCTAGCAAAGTATCCATGAATAGGTCATACTAAATCCTCTTTGGTCTGACACAAGAAATGTACTGTTTGCACAAACATGGTTTTAATTCATTGTCGAATTTAAATCGTTTAGTCACTAATTTACACATTATAATTCGTTCAGAAGTTTCCTCTTTCACTAAGTTGACATTGTGTTCAAGATGTTGGTAATTCGTTAACTCTTCCTCTGGAATTCGATGCAGTAAGTTTACAATGATGTAGTAGATAGAATCGTCCATAACAAACCAATCCTTTTTAAAACCAGGGGATCGTTGATCAATGTCTGTCCAATGGAACACTTTCAATTGAATCAGTCCTTGTATAGCCTTCAGGTACCAGTGGTTCAAACACCGGTGACGTAACGGATGCAATTGTTCTTTGCGTTTCACTTGTATTTTCACCAGCTCTCGGTAAATGCGTTCTCTCAACTCCGCAGGCAAAGCACGAATGTTCTCTTGTAAAGTATCCATGAACAGATTATGGTAAGTTACTTCAATGTCTCGGTCCCACTAAGGGTAAGTAATGACAATTCGGTGACCATCGAGCATGTTCTACGTAGGCCGAATCTTGAGGTTCCCAGTCGTGAAGTGACACACCGCAACTGAAGCACTTGACTTTATCTCCTTCGCCCAAGTAGAAAAATCCGGCTCTGGCTAATTCTTCGGGGGTCGGTCCTCCCAGATACTTAGGCCATTTTCCTTTGAACGATTGAAGACGATTTTCAAAGTCGCAGTATTCCGACAAACGTACAGGAAACGAATATTCGTCTTTCACAGGTTCGTTTCGATGAGGGTTGAGTGACATGGGCAGGAGTTTGCTCAGGGCTGGATGACATCCGTAGGGGGGTAGACGTGAAGGTGAACATTCCCCTTTAAAACGAAACCCAGTAAAATGTCCAAGAGGACGAGCGGCATCACTTTCGCATCCCTCAGGTTGGACACGCACAGCATCACTTTCCATGATAGGGGTCGTGAGAAAAAAGTTCCCATGATGCTTTACGGCATCGCTAAGGTCACAACGTACAGCATCGTACCCATCGCAAGGCTCACAATCGCATTCCACTTCAGAAGTCCCACACTTGAATTGTGCCTTTCTAAACAACTTGTTTTGTGTTTCTCTGTAAGTATTCATCTTGTTTGCTCGGTCTTGGTAGTCACAATGAACTATCGATCTTGACCATAGCCCCCTTTTTATACTAGTCGCAATGCAGTGTCCAGCTTGTACATCTTTCCATTTTACGTTTTTTATGTCTTGTTTCGGAAGGTACCGTCTCTAAGGTACCGTCAACATTGTACCGTAGTGTGATGGGTGGAAAGGCCATAGAAAGGTAAGGGCAGTGCGGTGACCATCAAGTATGTTCCAGAATAGCTGAATCTTTATAGATACATAGATCCATTCGTAACTTCAGTCCGCAAGCGAAACACTGTACCTCGTATCCCAATCCTGACTCAGGTCCCAAGTAGACAAATCCTGTTCTAGCTAAAACATGCGAAGAAGGTAATCCTTCCCTATCCGTAGGCCATTTCGGAAACGTGTCCAATCGACGGGCACAATCACAATAGTCAGGTAAGAAGACTGGAAAATGGTAGGGTTTGAACTTGGAGTTCTCATCGGGTTTCTCACTCGATTCTTGCTGTGGCGAAGTCATCCTTCTAGCATGTGACTATCCTCTTACAAATATGTTTTATACCAACGTGTCCATACGGTAGGGTGAAATGATTGGGAAGTCGAACTCGCTTCTGGTACACGATTTAATAGACTTTTTCCAAGGGCCGACTGACGATGTGGTGAGTGGGTAAACGTAAAATTTGTTCGGTTGATAGGTGGTCACTTTAAAGTTTCCATCCTCTCCCGATTGCAAGGCTTCTTTCAATACCCCAAAGTTGACCACACGACTGGTACGATAATTCAGAGTCAGTCCTTTCACTTTGCACGTCGTGTGCACTTCTCCTTGTTTGTCCCGGTATTCGTAGCCGTAATTTTTGGGACCGCCACTGACGAAACTTAGAATCTTGTCGTCGGGATGCTCGTCTGTCCAGGCTCCTAAACGGTCTCCTTCGATGTCAGGGTGCTGTTGACTCGGGTGATGGATGTAAATGCAACTGTCTGTGTCAAAGTACAGGACGCGTTCTTCTAACAGTTCTAAAGCTTCGTACAATTTTAAGCGAGCATGAGCTGTCACGTAAGCGGCAATGATGACATTTCCAAAAGGGTCGTCTTGTACAAAGTCCAGATCTTCTTCGTAATTGACCAAGATCAAATCCTCGCGAACGACGTCCACGTGTTTCATGTATTTGGTTTTGTCGTGAATCATCTGGAAGTAGCGGGAAGGTTCGGTCAAATATTCCGTCTTGGGTAAACACGGTCGTTGTGCCATTTTACCCCACAAGCAATTTAACATCACTTTGGCAAACGATCGCCTGCCTTCGTTTTTCTCGATGTGGTCTAAAGAGATGCCTTCTTGTTCATAGTATTTCTCTTTGAATTTTATTTGGTCTTCGGGAGTGTGACACCAGGACGGATAGCCGTTGGCTTCTTGCTTCAGTTTCAAAAAGGCATCCACGTAGTCAGCGAAAATGCCTTTCTGACTGGGGTCACCCTTGTGGTATTGTTGTGTCTTGGGAAAGTGGCAAATTTCGTACACTTCTAACAGTTGGTATCCCAAGTCCAGAGCTTTGAACAATTCTACGCTGACCCAGGATCCCGTCAAGGCCCGTTCTTCCTGGGTGTGATGGCAAGGCTGGTCTTGGTTGCACATTTCGGCACAAGTACGGCACAAGGGAAACATCAGTTTGCCTTGACAATGGTGAGGTAACACGGGATGGTATAGGTTCGTGGGAGGCAAAACTTTACACTTGATCAAACCTTCGTATTGTCGAATGTTTTTCAGGTCGATGTGTTCCGTCAGCAATTGCGGGTGCCCTACAGGAAAGCGACAATATTTGCACACGTAGGGATACAGCGAACACACGTCCAAGTATTTGATTTCTTCTCCTTTCTCTTCGTCGGCTTTGTACAGCAAACCGGTGGCATTAGTCCTTCCTCCGTACAAACTATCCCTCGGGTTTAACGGGTCCATGAACTGGTAACTTTCCACGAGGCGTTTAAACACGGGATCGGTTTTCATACGGTGATCGTACTCGTGTTCCCACATTTCCACCACTTGGTATCCTTGCTGTTCTAACTTTAGGCGCCGCTGACAAGTGTCCTGGTACAAGTCTTCCATGGTTCGTTGCAAAAACTGATTTTTAGTGCTACGATCAGGGTAACAGACGGAACATCCGTGAAATAAGCAACCGTTAAACTCTTACACGATCTTGGGGTTTTCTAAGTCCCAGCCATCGATCGAATACGTTCCGATGGTCTTTTCACCCCCTCCGTTGCGGGCATGCTGAATCCACTTGTCTTCCTTGTCGCACAAGTAATGTAACCAACGTAGGGCTTTGACCGAGTATTGACGTTTGACAAAGTTGGTCGTTTGAGGGCTGATGACAGCTACGGTGTTTTCAGGCATGAATCGTTGTCGGTACACTAAGGAACACGCTTTGGCAATGGTGCAAGCTTCTTTCAAAGGATCGACCCCTCCGTGTTCCATGAACAGTTCTCGAAATTTTCCACAGCAACGTCGTAAAATGTCCACGTCGGAACGACAATACTTTAGCATTTCTACCTGAAAGTCGAAAGGGTCCGAGGCGTGAGCCTGGCACCAAGCGTAGAAAGCGTCTCGTTGTTCGGTACGCATGTTGTCGGGGTCGTAATAGTGAGCCTCAGGCAAATGGGGTAGAACGGCGTGTTGATTGGCTTCCGTGTTGAAAAAGTGTGGAAAGTACCCTTTAGCCATTTCTGTCATTCCAAACGTTTTAGGCATTCGACTCAAAGGCATGGCCAAATAGCTCATCGAATCTTTAAACTGTACTTGTCCCACTTGCATGAAAATGATTTTGGCTCCGTTCAAAGTCACTTTAGGACGCTCGGTGCCTTGTTCCGTATAGTATCTGAGAAGAAACTGTCCATCGTATCCGGAAAAATTGTGAGCCATCACCGTGGCATGACGATGACAATCTCCGTAACGTTCGATGTCCTCTTGGCTCCACGTCTTGTCGATGGGGTCTAAAACCCATTGTGCAAAATCGGCTAACGTGTTCGGTCCCCGAAAGATTTTTTCACGCCCTCCAGGAATCTTGCTGCAGTGAGGGCAATGACTGAAGATAGGTTCTTGAATGCACTTCTCGCACGCTCGATGAGCCACGCAAAAATTAGGAATGTGAATGCCGGTCTCTTGCATGCATTCGAAATCGAAAAATATGAAATTGCCTTTCTTCTTGTGACCGTCCTCTTTCTCTGGTGGGGGTTGGTATTTTTGCACGTAGCATTGGTGTTCCAAGTCCACGATGTGGTGACAAATGTGACATTTTTTCTTTCCTCGACATACGTGTGCCTTGGCAGTATTGGTACACATGCCTTGTCTACAAGTAGGGCACAATTTCAGGAGTTGACAAGCACATTTCTTCTGTGAACCTTGTGTTTTCAAATGTTGTTGGTAACAGGTAGGGCGGACAAACGTGCGCAGACAAGTTGAACAAGGCACTGGTTCTTCGCTCAGACAGGGTGGAGAGGCCAAACATCCTGGGCATTTCATTCCACAATGCTTGTGTTGCTCTCGATTATTATAACCACGGTCACATTTCTCACAGTAATATCTGTATCCCAGGAATCCGGTGATTGATACTGGTAATGGTATCGAAATGGTCATCGTGATAATAAACATGAATGTATTTTCCGTCCTTAAAATCTTGGCCTCGAAACAACAGAGGCCCGCGCACATCTTGAGGGTGAACTTTCAAGGTGTAGCGTGGAGCTAGGGCATCTTGCAATTTTTGCATCTCAGGAATGCCACAGGGTGTGTCTTTGGACAGGCCAGCTTGTTGCAACAGGAGTTCTGCTTCGTTTCGTTGTTTGGCTCGGTTCGATTTTCGAATGTTCTCCCAGGTTCTTTTCCATTCTACCGTGTCGTTCTTGTTGGCATAGGTTCGTCCCACCACGATGGCACGGGCTAAACACATCTGGTCTTGAGGGTAGTTAATTCGGACGAGACTTGTTTTGGTGTTGCGAAGGTCGTCCACCAATAACATCTTTTTGCGTCCAGTCCCTTGAGGAGGAGAGACGTGGGTCATGTCCAGTGTGGCTTTACCATCGGTGATGTCAAACTGATCATTAGATTGTTGTACGTGTTGAATCTTGTCCATGACTTTGGAAGCGGTCAATTCTGCAGGGGTACTAAACTCGATCCAAACAGGGGATTTTAAACCGTCGTGTTGTATGGAAAGTCTCAAGCGATTGTCTTCTTTGGGTTGACATTGTCGCTTGAGTGCAGTGAGCAAAGAATCCCACACCCCAGTGATAAACACTTCTGCTTTCTCTAACGGCACTTCAGCCTTGAAATCTTTAAACTTCACCGTGTATTTGTAAGCCGTGGTTCTAAATTTTCTAGAGGAGCGCTTTTCCATCTCTCGAATGGAATAGTACTTTTCAGGGTTGACTAAGGGTGGTGAACTTTGTTTAGAGGGTTCGAATTCTGGTTCACTCATGTCCTCTTCAAAATCACTGGCATGAATTTGTGCCAAGATTTCAGCCCTGGTACGAGGCGATAGATCACGTTTCTGCCTCTTACTTTCTTCTTCTTCTTTCTTCTCGAATGAATAGGATCGTTTCATCTTGAGTGAAAAACTTCAAATGACTCAAGTTCAAACACCATAGACTAATTTATAGTCATGGCAAACCAGCGTATATAAAAGGGTGTGTGTCTTGTCCTTTCACTATTCATTTCACTCTCAAGCCGAGCACAACGATGGAAGAGACTAACCAAATCGAACGTTTCGTCAGAGCTTTGCGAGGGGTCATTAGAAAATTCTCTTCAGACCAGCCCACGGACTACTCTCCTTCCTTTCGAGATAAAAGTCAAGATACTTGCTATATCTGTCAGAAGAAAGGGCATTGGTTTTCAGAGTGTCCGGACCGTCCAAAAAGAACAAAAACAGGGGCTAAAAAAGACAAAAGTCAAGATACCTGTTATTATTGTAAAGAAAAAGGACATTGGTCTCCAGATTGCCCAAAAAAGAAACAAGAGGAGTCAGAAGAAAAAAGGAATTCTCCAGAAGAAGAGAGGGATTCTTCGGAAGAAGAGAGGGATTTTTCAGAAGAAGAAAGCAGACAGATGAAGAAAAAGAAACAGGCGAAGAAAAGAAGAAGGGAAGAAAGTGAGGAGGAAGAAGAGGAAAAGAGTGTGACGGTGAAGAAATTCAAAAAACAGAGACTAAATAAGGAGAAAGAAGAAGTCAATGAACTTTTTATTAAAGTGTTCTGTTGTGAATTGTGAATTGGATTGTAACAATGGATAAAAGAATAAATGAATGATATAAGGTAAGTGTCTTTGAGTTTTTTATTTTAAAATAAGAAACTACACTCACGCACTCATACAAAGACACGTACTATAGGGGTAAAATGGGCTGTTTACTATTTTTTTTAGTTATTGGCAAATTGAAATTGTATCTCTTTTCGAGAGACGTGGGTGACCCTGAAAAGGGCCTTTTTTTCTTTATGATGTAGGGGTGAGTTTAAGTAATCAACTTTAACTGCCTTAAGCCTTTGCCACGGCCAAGGCCTACTTCTGGACTGCGTAATGTTGATGATGATGATGATTGGGTTGAAATCACTAAGGGTGGTACGGTAGGCTTAGTCACAGGGTTGACGTGTTTAGCACGGGAAGGTCGTATTCTCTTCAGTCGTAATAAAGAAGTCTGATACATTTGTTTCAGACTTCTTAACTCCGCTAAAATGTCCAACAGTACCGTGACCGTTTGATTTTCACCCTCTTGTTTCTTTGCTGCTACTTCTTCTTGCTGTTGTTGCTGTTGTTTTTTTCTTACCTCTTCTTCTTGCTGTTGCTGTAGGAGAAAAGCTTGTTCCGCTTCTTTTTGTCGTTGTATAAATTTCTCCACTTCTTCTATCTGTCTCTGTCTAAAATTCTCCACTTGCGGTAATGAAGAAGGTAACGAAGGTTCCGGAACAAATTCTTGCGAGGTAAGAAAATCCACAAAATCCCAATGTACCTCTTCTGAAAGTAAGTCCGGGTTCCCTTGGGCAGTCTCCCCTGCTGGTGCACCCCAATGGATCGTTTTCTGAGTTTCCGTCGTGTTGAATCACTGTCGCATAAATTGACTGCACACAAGCGCTAGCGAATCTATATAGACCACGTGACGTCACAGACTGCTCTCTTCGGATTGGATGCGGGCTGACTGAATTTTGTAACGCGTGTTCGGATTGGTGAATGAACTCATTCCGTTTCAATCCTTCCTCTAACTATAAATAAGCGCAGTTGACTGCATTGATTCACCTGTTCTCGTCGCTTCAAGATGTGGACCGATGTGCAATCTTCTACGCTTGTGTCTTCCATGATGTTCCGGACGGACATACCCATGTATATCCGATCCAAGTGGACCTTTGTCCACAGGACAGACACCAGTCTGTGGATCCGTAGGATCTACGTAGAAAGACAAGGATGCCTCAAAAGAGTCCTGATTTACGGGCCAACAGTGAGACGCAGCCTAAGGACAAGAAGAAGACCAATGCGGTGCCCTTTATGTTAATGGATACATTAACATAAACCCAAAGGCCCTTTTCAGGGCCAGCCATATTTCTCGAAAAGAGAATGACTTTTCAATTGCCTACCCTTTTTTTAAAATTTAAAAAAAAAAATAAAAAAAATCCCATGTTCAATTCCCCTTGTCCCTAGACAAGCCCAAACTCTATTCCTCATGTTAATTTCCCTTGTCCCTAGACAAGCCCAAACTCTATTCCCCATGTTAAATTCCCATTGTCCCTAGAGTGGCCCAGCGTTTTTCTCCATGTTAAATTTCCATTGTCCCTAGAGTGGCCCGGGGGGGGGGGTCTGTAATGCTAATTCCCATTGTCCCTAGGGTGGCCCTATTTACTACTACCGTCTTCAAAGGATCCATCACGTCCATGTAAAATCTCTCTCTGTATATATAAGTCGGTATCTCTGTTGGACTTTAAGTAACATAAAATGATTGAAAACCATCAAGTTTTGTAAACTTAAAAATATAAAATATATATTCTGTAAAATGCAAAGTGAAAAATTAGAAATAACTTACAATAGAATGAAGTCTTAATTAGTCCTAGGTGTTCTAACAAGTCAAAATTTCGAGTAATCCAAATGTATTTAAATGAATCACGATATTTCCAAAATAGTTATAATTTGACTGTTCTATCACCTCCCAAGTTTTAAGCTTAACTGACTTTTCTTGCTATAATTCCAAACCCTTGGAAAATAATATAGCACTGAAGGCTGTTCATGATCACGATGATGATGATGATGATGATGATGATGATGATGATTAATATTATTATTATCAGTATTATTATTATTATTATTATTATTACATATTCACCTTGGAAAACCTATTAAGGGAACGGTAACTATGGGGATAAAAGGCAAGTTCAGAATTGACACCTGGACTAACGGTCAGATAATACCTATGCAAGTTATTGAAAAGACGTTTCCTGTGAGTATCTATTTTGCCTGATGGCAAAGCAAATGAATTGTTACATAATTGTTTTGTGAAGGAACGTTCCGACAGACACATACATGTATAACATTTTATAAATGACATTTCTGGCAATGTTCTTTGCTGTGCCGATAAGAGTGAGAATAGAGAAATAAATGTGGAATAGAATATTTCGATTTTGAAAAATAACGATCTAGTTGACTGGTGTGGTCACATCACACCGGTCATTTGGGATATATTTGGTCAATGTAAGTCAACTAGTTCATTGGGTCGGATTTAGGCGGCTGGTTAAAGGTGAATGACACCAATAATGTCTAATGGATTTAGACGTAGTTGTTACTATTGTAGCAGATAAAACTATTACAAACAAATGAAGTTTATATAAGTGCGAACCCGTCGGGATCTATATGATTATTTCCAATTTAAATTTACTGAAACATTCCTAAGCCGGTTCTTCTGTAAAACGATTATTTTATACAGTGTGTTCACAGATTTGTTCGCTATAGAGCTGCTGTTAATAGAGCTGGGTACAAAGAAAAATACTGTACTACCGTATACCTCGGTATTGCTAAACGTAGCTTAATACGCAAGACGATACACCGGTATTATATTAGAGAGGCCTGACATCTTGTGTTGAATTTTCGTCTTTCAGTAGCTGCAAAATACATCTTACCCTGATTTATAGCAAAAGTTACACGATAGTATATGCAGGAAATTAGAAATAAACTATTTCTTTCAGCTCAGAAGAAAATCACACACCCTCTTCCTTCACCCGAAAATTAAATGGCCGGGATGTTATAATATATGAATTCACTATGTGTATGCTAATTCTTGTATAAGCTGTAATTTAAAACATGTGACTAAGTAGCATGATTTTGCCTTGAACTATAACTGATACTGTCGGAACTGACATTAGTGGGAAGGTCGGGGTGGGGCGAGTTGTCTGAAGCACTCGCCTTTACCGATCACTGATATCTCACCTCTTTCTACGTTTGAGTCACGGACTCGGACGAGGTGTGCATGTGAGAAAGCTTGGCGGTAGCTTCCCGTTGGTCGGTGGTTTTTACCGGGAATACCCCCTGTTCTTCCTCCATTAGTAATACTGGCCGCCATGAACATGTGGATAATAATTGGCAGGGAAAGTTTTAGTGGGATACCAACACCCACACAAGATCTTTATCAGACAGGGGCATTAAACATGACACAATTGTCAACAAGTGAGAAAATATTCAGCTGGCTTGAGAAATTATCTAAAGTTCGGACTGAAAATAAGCGTGTACGTGAAAAATCGTTCCATGATTCGCAATCTTACAGAGAGCATATATTTACATTCGCTATTAAATAAATAAAACATGACGTGTTGTTTTTTTTCTTTTCTTATTCCCAATATGTTTCACAGCATTCCATTTCGCCTTCGCGTCGGCATGCACTGGAAGATAAATTCAGAAACTCAGATATATTATTAAGTGTCGTTCTCAAATAACTCATTTTCCTCTAGTAGATTGACGCTAAAACCACTTTTGACGTCACCGTCAAATAAATGACGGAAATAGATTTATATCCATCTTACCCCTATGTGACATTTCAAGTCAGCATAACAGAAACGTTGACTGGTATAACCCAGTCAGGATCAGGATATGTAACATCTGTCATTTTACCACCATTTCGAATAGAGTTTCAAAAAGAAACTGAAGTCCTTAAGCCTGGAATGATATATATAGCTTTCGTATGTTTAATATTCATAGTTTTCTATATGTTATACGTGAATCAACGTTACTAAAATTATTCCTTTTCAGGATAGTGTGTATGCTATGCAAATTTAAGCATCTAATTATACTTCTCTTTGAAGTTTTCTTTCTAAATCTGAAATTTGAATTGTAAGAAACTACGGCTTAAACTTCGTATATCTTTTGTACAATTGATTATTCCATATACTATTATTTCTTTTATCTATGATGATTACACGTAGTCCGTTATTGTTGTGAGTATAGCATTTATAACATGTTAAATACTGAGCACAAAACTCGTACTCATCACTGAAAATATCCCAGAAAGGAATTTAGTAAATAGTACATACATGTGTATACCAAACTGGAGAATTAGCAGAATTTCAAATCTGTAGCATATCACCTCAACTACTATGATGGGACATTACCTGACATAGGTATTGAAGATCAGTTTTTTTGCACATTAATTAAACTCTGACGACATATTACATATTCTTCTCCTTGCTCCTGTCCTACGCCTTCTACTCATCCACTAATAGCACATATCCGCACACCAGGTGCGAAGGGAGGCTTTTCAACCCTTTCACGACTGTTCTCATGGACAAAGGTGATGTCAGTGGTTATTAGGGAAACGCTCTTTGTTGATGATTCGGCTCTAGTGAACCACTATGATGATGCCCTCCAGAGACTGGGAGATCATTTCACTGATGTTTGCAAGCGTTCTGGCTAAGCATCAGCCTGAAAAAGAAAAACACAGCGCGCATATACCATCCTACCCCCTCCATCAGAATCGACGGTGTCACCTTGGAATCAGTTGAAAACTTTACTTATCTGGAATCAGCCATCAGCAACACTGTCTTTTTCGACGCGGAGCTGGACAGAAGGCTGGGAAAAGTAAACATCATCATGGCCATGACTAAGCAAGACGGTATGAGACAATAACGCGCTCCCAGGGCACACACAGATCCGAGTCTGCCAGAAATGATTTCCTAGTACCATCCTTTATGGAAGTGAGACCAGGAGCACCTTCTCTTTCCATAAACGGTGACACAAACGCATCCTGAAAATCTTCTGGCAATACCGCGCCATACACAATGAGATCTTTCAGCGCGCACGTCTCATCAGCATGTACATTCCGTTGTGCAATCGTCGCCTTCGATGGCTGAGACACGTTAGACGCATGGCAAATGAGATACTAACAACTGACATCCAATATGGACAGCTGGCCACTGGCACCAGAAGAGTCGTCCGCCCCTTACTCCGTTTCAAGGATGATTGCAAGAAGGACATGAAGATTAGCGATAATTCACTAGACGGCTGGGAAGTGCAGTCAGTTGACCGAGACCTATGGATACTGACGGTATTCGCTGATGTGAGGAGAGGCCAGCTGGCAGCAGAAAAAATGTGAAAGAACGATGCGTGCGGCAGCAACCGCAGCAACTCAGACTACCCAGTACGTATGCAGTAACTATAATAGGGACTGTCACTCGCGCATAGGCCATCACACCCGCAGCAGACGATGCCAGAACCCTAGAGACAGATTAAACTCGAACGGCGCTACTCGCCTATTCTCCCTAGGCTGATACCCTAATGATGATATGTATACTTATAAATACAACTTACCGATAAAAATTAGTTCCTTTCCCTTATTATGTATGCCTTCAACAATTACTGCGGGCTAGCTTCGAAGATGAATTTGTAGAATCATAAAGGTGTTGTCATTTAGTGATGATAATACGCTGTAACATCAGAGGATCTTATTAAAACTGAACTTGATTGTGCTTTGTTTGTTGTATTTTTGTTGGGTGAGTGGGATGTTTATTTGCTGCAAATGTCTTATTATCTTGAAATGGGGAAAATTGTAATATAAGGTACATCTACAGCTGGTGAAATCACTTTCCACAGACGTCTTCAGCCGAGTGCCCGTCATTCTTCGGGATTTTCCGCCCCTTATGTCGGAAAACTATATAACGGGGTGACATAATTGATCAGGTACTGTCTGTCTGAGATGGCAGCCATATTATGTTTTCACGTCTGAACCAGAGCCAACTAGATGCTTTCTATGTGACCATGTCCAGTGCTTGTACAGCTATCATTATTTATCATGCAAAGTATATTCTTTAATAAACATAATCTTACATGGCATCATCAGGAGTGTTATAAATTTAGTAGTTTGACAACTACTGGCTATCAAATGTGAGACAAGCCATTGTAGGATATTGTAATGCAGTCCATTAAAAAAAACTACGTCCTATGCAAAATGGAAGTTCTTGTTAATGAAAACAGAAACATTGGTCACAAAAAATAGTAAAATTGAAAAAATTAGAATTAGATGAGAGTTTTTATATATTTCTCTATTGTTACCTGTAAAGTTGTAAATATTGAACGAAAACAATGCCAATGGAACAATGAAGATATATAAAATATCAATATAAACGTAAAAAATAGATCGTTTAAAGTTTAATTTGAAGAAAATAAAAATAGTATAAATCTACGTCGATTGATTTTGAATTATGTACATTCCCAGGTTGAACATTTTCACACAAAAGCAATGGAAATTTAACATTTTAGCAGCTACATTGTTCTAAATGGAAGGCATTTTGGCATGAACAAACGATTGTACAATATGCCCGAATTGGATTGTTATCTTTGTTTTATTACCCTGTATGTCCTGTTAGCAAGCTTAATACTGCATTATAGAGCAAATCCTGAAAACGCGAGGAAAACAAATAAACACAACATAAACATCACTAAACCCACTCCAATGAACGAATATAATTGTCTTTTAAGTACAGGTAGCGCAAGCATTTTGCAGAGCATACGTAGTGAGAAAGATTAACTTAATAAAGTAAAATTATGTTCTTGTGAGCGACGTATCCTGTAGGCCAGAGGTGGGCAAACTTTCCAGTACAAGTGCCGCATACACAAATGTACACCTTGTCGCGGGCCGCATAGTTGATTCAGTAAAATAATTAATATTCAAAATAGCAAAAACAAAAGGTTTTTGTAAATAACATCTGATTAATTTTCATTAATTAATATAATGGTAATTTTTGAAAACTTAAAATTCAAAAGAAGCACATTTATTCGATAAACAGAGTAACATAAACAGAGTCAATGCGAATGATGACTTGTCCCTAGGCCAAATGAAAACCCTTGGCGTGCCACATAAAAGCCCTTAGAGGGCGTATGCGGCCCGCGGCCGTAGTTTGCCCACCTTGCCTGTAGGCTATCAACATGTAAATATTGACAAACTGGACTGTAACTATATTTACAACGTGTTGAATATTATACGAAATGGACTGCATTATTAGTCAATAAATGTGACAGTATCATCCATTTATCTTAGATAGGTAGATACTGACGACTGTATGCATAATAAGTTGTCGTTTGACTGGGTTTACACTGTAATTGACTAAAGTAATGTATTATATTGAATAACAGAAACAATGTTTAAATGAAATTATTGATTATAAATAAACGATATGTGAACTTAAGTACTCACCATTACAATCGTTTAACTCTATCTGGTACCTCGTATTGTTATCATTACTATTGTCATAAATCGATTGCTCAAACGGGTTAACCAGTTTTGAACCGAGTACTTTACCCTGGACAACTAAAAAATGGAAATAAACTTAGATAATTTGTAAAGTGAAAAACTTCTGAAGTATGTATGTATGTATGTATGTATGCATGCATATAAATATATATTTACTATGTACGCTGTATCAATGAATTAATGATATACCACCAGATGTATACATTTTTATTATAGGCAAACGCAGCTTTCCGAGTTTCCTTTTAATGAAAACTGTATACTGCGCGTGGTATGTCATTGATACAGCGTAATTACTATGCAAATAGTTTATTTATATTACATTCAAATACACATATTTACCCTTTGAACTGAGTTCAGATTTACTATTGTGCATTGACCGAGCGAATGATTTCGGAACGCTTCCAAGTGATACCGCTACAAAATGTAGTTCTGTGTCTTTTGTGGATATTCGCAATCACCTTTGCATATTGATAAGTTTAATTTTCTCTCCTGAGTTTCTAATTTTCTTCACATTGATTAAAAAAAGACTTATAATTTAAACACGAAAGATGGTTTTAATGAAGAAAGTAGAGCTTTACAAACACATGGCTAACTACGCCATTAACATGAACACTCAGCTATACCATCGCATGGTAATTAACGTGGAATAGAAGTTAAGCGAGACGACGAACCAGCGATAGGTAATTAAAATAATTTCATATATGTATAGTTGATCTAAGTCATTAATCAGCTTTAATAACAGTAATACCGATCGCAATACTCAGTCTCTACCCGTTTGGTCGGTTTAAAAACTCTCTCTCTCTCTCTCTCTCTCTCATCCTTTGACATATCATTTACCATCATTCATATGTCCTGATACATTGTAGGATGACATAAGCGAATATCCTCTATGCCCGACTTTTCATAGATTTTAAAATGAATCTTTCTACGATGGTCGAGAGAGAGAGAGAGAGAGAGAGAGAGAGAGAGAGAGAGAGAGAAAGGGGTTTAATTGATTTTTTTTTGCTTGCCTGAGTCGATGGCTATTGCGAATGTCTGTTATACACAATTGTGTTGGTCTTGATTGATGACTAAGTAACATTTCATCTTGCTCTTATAGGGTGTAGTGCACCCGCAATAAGTTGAAAGTTAGCCTAAATGTCAGCTGAAAGGTTGTTATAAGTTCAACTGAAAGGTTGTTGTGGGATTAATGATTTGGCATAATCATTTCAATGGATAGTTGCCCCAAATCCGTGTCGATTAGTCTCAGTCATAAAGAGATTTTACGTAGTTTACCATGTTGAAAAGTTTTCTGGCGCAAGATGGATTTGGTGTGGAAAATATTTACGAAATTACCTTGCTTTAAATTCCCACACTAAGATTCAAATATATGTCAATATGTATCAGGTATACGTGCAAATAAATAATACCTTTATTTATAATTTATTTAAATATTGATTTGTTTCAATCGTAACAAAAATATGCTGTAACCCTGAGAAGAAATATTAGCACGCAAATAATTCATTTATATTTCATTACCTGAAGCGGTTTGAAATGAGCTAAGGTCATGGCATATATTAATATATTTACATTTTCATATAAGATCACATTATGTTTATGCGAACGTTGAACATGTTACTTAAATTAAAAAATAATGAATACAAAAACACACTTTTAAATAATGTGTGATTCTAGGCAATAGGTTCATTACGTTGTCGGATCTGCAGACAAGCACTGAATGTAGTTTAGATCCCCCAATGGTACTTGTACAAGCTGGAACTAACTGAGCGCGTGAACTTTCTTAGTTAATTGTCACTCAGCATCGAAATTCAATATGACGAACTAGAAGCATTTATATCGTAATCAAATTCCTATTTGTATCTAATTGGTGAATAGCACAACAATGCAGATTTTTTAGGCAATAACATCATACACTTTAACAATTTGCAAGATTCAAATATTTGGCGGAGTACGGTGTCCAAAATCTATTTTGTCTAAACATCATACTCACATTATTTTCAGAAATTGCTTGCAAGGACTTTATGATATAACTACAAAAGTTATAATAAAGCTTATAGTCTGTTATGTCTATTTGATTTATGAGTTCTTTTAGATGACTTTATAATCTATATTTCCTTTAATTCCTACTGGCAGTGAGCTATTGAATGTATATTTGTTATTTGTATAATTGCTTGCTAATAGCACGAAGCCAACTGGAAACACGAATTGAATAACATTTAAAGGGCAATGTGGGAGTTCGGTGAGCATGACTCCCATGTTAGTTGATATTTCTTCAATCTTTTTTTTCTTCACTCGAATGCTATCAAACGCGTATTTAATATCCACAGTACTCGTACAGTCCACCTGTTTACCCTCAACAAAATATACACATTGCGTTTTCAGACATCAACGCTAAGACATGATATGCTAATTAAAAACTCGCGCTCCTAACGCGCCAGGTCAGGACAGTTATATACTGAAGCAGGTAAAAGTACAGAGTCTATGGAATGCATGGAACGATGCATTCAACACAAGTGATCTTACTGTGGGACTCTCAATGTAAATACAGGTAGTTGATAAGATTTTGACAAGACAGATCACTATCATATCAACGAAGAACAATTTATTGGTTTAGCTGAGACTAACTTAATGACCCAAATCAAATGACTACATCAACAAAGTATTGACATTTCAAAATAGAACTTACGCATCATTCTGGACGGTCGAAGAAGGCATACATATAACGATTACCCTGACAGAAAGCGAGAGGTAGCGGCAGGAAACGTGTGTGCGTGTGTGATTTGGATTTTAACTTAGCTTTAACAACTTTTCAGTCATATCGATACGATGTCAGTAGTAATAGGGGATACATTACGGACAATGGGAATTAGCATTACAGGGACCCCTGGGTCAGATTACGGACAATGGAAATTTAACATGGCGAAAAATCGTGGGTCAGATTACGGACAAGGGGAATTTAACATGGGAATAAATCGTGGGTCACTTTACGGACAAGGGGAATTTAACATGGCAATAAATCGTGGGACAATCTACGGACAAGGGGAATTTAACATGGGTTTTTTTTAAAAAAAAAAATTTTTAAAAAAAGGGGTAGGCAATTCAAAGACTATCTCTTTTCGAGAAATATGGCTGGCCCTAAAAAGGGCCTTTGGTTTATGTTAATATGCCCTTAACATAGAGGGCATTTGCGACATCTTCTTTTCCTCAAACTTCGTCTTACAGAAGGGCCATACATCAGAGTCCTCTTGAGGCAACCTTGTCTCTCTATATAGACTCTTCTTATCCACAGACTGCTGTTGGTCCTGTAGACAACGGTCCACTTGGATCGGACATACATGAGCATGTCCGTCCTGAACATCATTGTTGACACAAGGGTTGAAGATTCAACGTCGGTCCACATGTTGAGGCTCCGAGAATAGGTGAATCAATGCAGTGAACGGCGCTTATTTATAGGGACAGGAAGGATTGAAACGGATTGAGTTCATTCACCAATCCGAACACGCGTTACAGAATTCAGTCAGCCCGCATCCAATCCGAAGAGAGCAGTCTGTGACGTTACGTAGTCAATATAGATTCGCTAGCGCTTGTGTGCAGTCAATCTATGCGATAGTGATTCAACATGACGGAAACTCAGAAAACGATCCAGTGGGGTGCACCAGCAGGGGAGACTGCCCAAGGGAACTCGGACTTACTTTCAGAAGAAGTGAATTGGGATTTTGTGGATTTTCTCTCCTCGCAAGAATTTGTTCCGGGACCTTCGTTACCTTCTTCATTACCGCAAGTGGAAAATTTTAGACAGAGACAGAAAGAAGAATTGGAGAAATTTATACAACGACAAAAGGAAGCGGAACAGGCTTTTCTCCTACAGCAACAGCAACAAGAAGAAGAAGTAAGAAAAAAACAACAGCAGCAACAGCAAGAAGAAGTAGCAGCAAAGAAACAAGAGGGTGAAAATCAAACGGTCACGGTACTGTTGGACATTTTAGCGGAGTTAAGAAGTCTGAAACAAATGTATCAGACTTCTTTATCACGACCGAAGAGAATACGACCTTCCCGAGCCAAACATGTCAACCCTGTGACTAAGCCTACCGTACCACCCTTAGTGATTTCAACCCAATCATCATCAACATTACGCAGTCCAGAAGTAGGCCTTGGCCGTGGCAAAGGCATAAGGCAGTTAAAGTTGATTGCTTAAACTCACCCCTACACCAAAAAAGGCCCTTTTCAGGGCCACCCACATTTCTCGAAAAGAAATACAATTTCAATTTGCCAATAACTCAAAAAACCCCACCCATTTTACCTTATAGTACGTGTCTGTGTATGAGTGCGTGAGTGTAGCTTCTTATTTTAAAATCAAAACTCAAAGACACTTACCTTATATCATTCATTTATTCTTTTCTCCATTTTTTACAATTCAATTCACAATTCACAACACAACACTTTAATTAAAAGTTCATTAAATTCTTCTTTCTCCTTGTTTAGTCTCTCTGTTTTTTGAATTTCTTCACCGTCTTTTCCTCATTTTCTTCCCTTCTTCTTTTCTTCTTCTCCTGTTTCTTTGCCTCTTGTAAATAGAATTGTCTTTTTTCTTCCTCTTCTTCCTCTAAAGAATCCCTCTCTTCTTTCGAAGAATCCCTCTCTTCTTCTGAAGAATTCCTCTTTTCTTCTGACTCCTCTTGTTTCTTTTTTAGGCAATCTGGAGACCAATGTCCTTTTTCTTTACAATAATAACAGGTATCTTGACTTTTGTCTTTTTTAGTCCCTGTTTTTGTTCTTTTTTGACGGTCTGGACACTCTGAAGACCAATGCCCTTTCTTCTGACAGATATAGCAAGTATCTTGACTTTTATCTCTAAAGGAAGGAGAGTAGTCCGTGGGCTGGTCTGAAGAGAATTTTCTAATGACCCCTCGCAAAGCTCTGACGAAACGTTCCATCTGGTTAGTCTCTTCCATCGTTGTGCTCGACTTGAGAGTGAAATGAATAGTGAAAGGACAAGACACACACCCTTTTATATACGCTGGTCTGCTATGACTATAAAGTAGTTTATGGTGTTTGAACTTGAGTCATTTGACTTTTTGCTTTCAAGATGAAACGATCCCATTCATTCGAGAAGAAAGAAGAAGAAAGTAAGAGGCAGAAACGTGATCTATCGCCTCGTACCAGGGCTGAAATCTTGGCACAAATTCATGCCAGTGATTTTGAAGAGGACATGAGTGAACCACAATCCCAACCCTCTAAACCAAGTTCATCACCCTTAGTCAACCCTGAAAAGTACTATTCCATTCGAGAGACGGAAAAGCGTTCCTCTAGAAAATTTAGAACTACGGCTTACAAATACACGGTGAAGTTTAAAGATTTCAAGTCCGACGTGCCGTTAGAGAAAGCAGAAGTGTTCATCACCGAGGTGTGGGATTCTTTGCTCACTTCACTCAAGTGACAATGTCAACCCAAAGAAGACGATCGCTTGAGACTTTCCATACAACACGACGGTTTGAAATCCCCTGTTTGGATCGAGTTTAGCACCCCTGCAGAATTAACTGCTTCCAAAGTCATGGACAAGATTCAACACGTACAACAATCTAATGATCAGTTTGACATCACCGATGGTAAAGCCACACTGGACATGACCCACGTCTCTCCTCCTCAAGGGACTGGACGCAAAAAGATGTTATTGGTGGACGACCTTCGCAACACCAAAAAGAGTCTCGTCCGAATTAACAACCCTCAAGACCAGATGTGTTTAGCCCGTGCCATCGTGGTGGGACGAACCTATGCCAACAAGAACGACACGGTAGAATGGAAAAGAACCTGGGACACTATTCAACGTTCCGACCGAGCCAAACAACGAAACGAAGCAGAACTCCTGTTACAACAAGCCGGACTGCCCAAAGACACACCCTGCGGCATTCCTGAGATGCAAAAATTGCAAGATGTCCTAGCTCCACGATACACCTTGAAAGTGCACCCTCAAGAAATGCGCGGGCCTCTATTGTTTCGAGGCCAAGATTTTAAGGACGGAAAATACATTCATGTTTATCATCACGATGACCATTTCGATACCATTACCAGTATCACCGGATTCCTGGGATACGGTTATTACTGTCAGAAATGTGACTATGGTTATAATAATCGAGAGCAACACAAACATTGTGGATGGAAATGCTCAGGATGTTTGGCCTCTCCACCCTGTCTGAGCGAAGAACCAGTGCCTTGTTCCACTTGTCTGCGCACGTTTGTCAGCCCTACCTGTTACCAACAACATTTGTAGACGCAAGGTTCACAGAAGAAATGCGCTTGTCAACTCCTGAGATTGTGCCCTACGTGTGGACAAGGCATACGTACCAATAATACCAAGGCACACGTATGTTCAGGAAAGAAAAAATGTCACATTTGTCACCACATCGTGGACTTGGAACACGAATGTTACGTGCAAAAATACCAACCCCCACCAGAGAAAGAGGACGGTCACAAGAAGAAAGGCAATTTCATCTTTTTCGATTTCGAATGCATGCAAGAGACTGGCATTCACATTCCTAATTTCTGCGTGGCTCATCGAGCGTGCGAGAAGTGCATTCAAGAACCTATCTTCAGTCATTGCCCTCACTGTAGCAAGATTCCCGGAGGGCGTGAAAAAATCTTTCGGGGACCAAACACGTTAGCCGATTTTGCCCAATGGGTCTTAGACCCCGTCGACAAGACGTGGAGCCAAGAGGACATCGAACGTTACGGAGATTGTCATCGCCATGCCACGGTGATGGCTCACAATTTCTCCGGATACGATGGACAGTTTCTTCTCAGATACTATACGGAACAAGGCACCGAGCGTCCTAAAGTGACTTTGAACGGAGCCAAAATCATTTTCATGCAAGTGGGACAAGTACAGTTTAAAGATTCGATGAGCTATTTGGCCATGCCTTTGAGTCGAATGCCTAAAACGTTTGGAATGACAGAAATGGCTAAAGGGTACTTTCCACACTTTTTCAATACGGAAGCCAATCAACACGCCGTTCTACCCCATTTACCTGAGGCTCACTATTACGACCCCGACAACATGCGTACCGAACAACGAGAAGCTTTCTACGCTTGGTACCAGATTCACGCCTCGGACCCTTTCGACTTTCAGGAAGAAATGCTAAAGTATTGTCGTTCCGACGTGGACATTTTACGACGTTGCTGTGGAAAATTTCGAGAACTGTTCATGGAACACGGAGGGGTCGATCCTTTGAAAGAAGCTTGCACCATTGCCAAAGCGTGTTCCCTAGTGTATCGACAACGATTCATGCCTGAAAACACCGTGGCTGTCATCAGCCCTCAAACGACCCACTTTGTCAAACGTCAATACTCGGTCAAAGCCCTACGTTGGTTACATTACTTGTGCGACAAGGAAGACAAGTGGATTCAGCATGCCCGCAACGGAGGGGGCGAAAAAATCATCGGAACGTATTCGGTCGATGGCTGGGACTTAGAAAACCCCAAGATCGTGTACGAGTTTAACGGTTGCTTATTTCACGGATGTCCCGTCTGTTACCCTGACCGTGACACTAAAAATCAGTTTTTGCAACGAACCATGGAAGACTTGTACCAGGACACTTGTCAGCGACGCCTAAAGTTAGAACAGCAAGGATAGCAAGTGGTGGAAATGTGGGAACACGAGTACGATCACCGTTTGAAAACCGATCCCGAGTTTAAACGCCTCGTGGAAAGTTACCAGTTCATGGACCCGCTGAACCCGAGGGATAGTTTGTACGGAGGAAGGACCAATGCCACCTGTTTGCTGTACCAAGCCGAGGAAGAGAAAGGCGAAGAAATCAAATACTTGGACGCGTGTTTGCTGTATCCCTACGTGTGCAAATATTGTCGCTTTCCTGTAGGGCACCCGCAATTGCTGACGGAACACATCGACCTGAAAAACATTCGACAATACGAAGGCTTGATCAAGTGCAAAGTTTTGCCTCCCACGAACCTATACCATCCCGTCTTACCTCACCATTGTCAAGGCAAACTGATGTTTCCCTTGTGCCGTACTTGTGCCGAAACGTGCAACCAAGACCAGCCTTGTCAGCACACCCAGGAAGAACGGGCCTTGACGGGAACGTGGGTCAGCGTAGAATTGTTCAAAGCTCTGGACATGGGATATGAACTGTTAGAAGTATACGAAATTTGCCACTTTCCCAAGACACAACAGTACCACAAGGGTGACCCTACTCAGAAAGGCATTTTCGCCGACTACGTGGATGCCTTTTTGAAACTGAAGCAAGAAGCCAGCGGCTATCCTTCCTGGTGTCACACTCCCGAAGACCAAATAAAATTCAAAGAGAAATATTACGAACAAGAAGGCATCACTTTAGACCACATCGAGAAAAACGAAGGCAGGCGATCGTTTGCCAAAGTGATGTTAAATTGCTTGTGGGGTAAAATGGCACAACGGCCGTGTTTACCCAAGACGGAATATTTGACAGAACCTTCCCGCTACTTCCAGATGATTCACGACAAAACCAAATACATGAAACACGTGGACGTCGTTCGAGAGAATTTAATCTTGGTCAATTACGAAGAAGATCTGGACTTTGTACAAGACGACCCTTTTGGAAATGTCATCATTGCGGCTTACGTGACAGCCCATGCTCGCTTAAAATTGTACGAAGCTTTAGAACTGTTAGAAGAACGCGTCCTGTACTTTGACACGGACAGTTGCATTTACATCCATCACCCGATTCAACATCACCCTAACATCGAAGGAGACCGTTTAGGAGCCTGGACAGACGAGCATCCCGACGACAAGATTCTAAGTTTCGTCAGTGGTGGTCCCAAAAATTACGGCTACGAATACCGGGACAAACAAGGAGAAGTGCACACGACGTGCAAAGTGAAAGGACTGACTCTGAATTATCGTACCAGTCGAGTGGTCAACTTTGGGGTATTGAAAGAAGCCTTGCAATCGGGAGAGGATGGAAACTATAAAGTGACCACCTATCAACCGAACAAGATTGTACGTTTACCCACTCACCACATCGTCAGTCGACCCTTGGAAAAAATCTATCAAATTGTATACCAGAAGCGAGTTCGACTTCCCAATCATTTCACCTTACCGTACGGTCACGTCGGTATTGGTCTGTATATAAAAAGGAACCCTAGGCAAAATCGATAGTTCATTGTGACTACCAAGACCGAGCGAACAAGATGAATACTTTCAGAGAAACACAGAACAAGTTGTTTAGAAGGGCACAATTCAAGTGTGAGGCTTCGGAAGTGGAATGCGATTGTGAGCCTTGCGATGGGTACGATGCTGTACCTTGTGACCTGAGCGATGCCGTAAAGCATCATGGGAACTTTAGTGCCCCTACCCCTATCATGGAAAGTGATGCTGTGCGTGTCAAACCTGTGGGATGCGAAAGCGATGCCGCTCGTCCTCTTAGACATTTTACCGGGTTTAAAGGGGAATGTTCACCTTCACGTCTACCCCCCTACGGATGTCATCCAGCCCTGAGCAAACTCCTACCCATGTCACTCAACCCTCATCGAAACGAACCTGTGAAAGACGAATATTCGTTCCCTGTGCGTTTGTCGGAATACTGCGACTTTGAAAATCGTCTTCAATCGTTCAAAGGAAAATGGCCTAAGTATCTGGGAGGACCGACCCCCGAAGAATTAGCCAGAGCCGGATTTTTCTACTTGGGCGAAGGAGATAAAGTCAAGTGCTTCAGTTGCGGTGTGTCACTTCACCACTGGGAACCGCAAGATTCGGCCTACGTAGAACATGCTCGATGGTCACCGAATTGTCATTACTTACCCTTAGTGGGACCGAGACATTGAAGTAACTTCTTACCATAATAATCTGTTCATGGATACTTTACAAGAGAACATTTGTGCTTTGCCTGTGGAGTTGAGAGAACGCATTTATCGAGAACTGGTTAAAATACAAGTGAAACGTAAAGAACAATTGCATCCGTTACGTCACCGGTGTTTGAACCACTGGTACCTGAAAGCTATACAAGGATTGATTCAATTGAAAGTGTTCCATCGAACAGACATTGATCAACGATCCTCTAGTTTTCAAAAGGATTGGTTTGGTATGGACGATTGTAGTTACATCATTGTAAACGTACTGCATCGAATTCCAGAGGAAGAGTTAACGAATTACCAACATCTTGAACACAATGTCAACTTGGTGAAAGAGGAAACTTCTGAACGAAATGTAATGTGTAGATTAGTGACTCAACGATTTAAATTCGACACTGAAGTGAAACCATGTTTGTGCAAAGAGTACATTTCTTGTGTCAGACCAAAGAGGATTTAGTATGACCTATTCATGGATACTTTGCTAGAGAACATTCGTGCTTTGCCTGTGGAGTTGAGAGAACGCATTTACCGAGAGCTGGTGAAAATACAAGTCAAACGTAAAGAACAATTGCATCCGTTACGTCACCAGATCTTTAACCACTGGTACCTGAATGGTATAAGAGAACTGATTCGTCAGAAATTGTTTCAGTGGTCAGACCTTTTTCAACACTTTGAGTTAGTGAATGATCGAAATGTTCATTATTTTGGTTACTTCGAGATTCACCTACAGCAATACATTGAGGAAGACAAGTTAAAGGATTATCAACATATTTTACGTGGAATCTACTTAGAGGAAGAGGAAACTTCTAAACGAACTCTGAAGTTTCGGTTACAGTATGCAAGATTTAGATTCCCTACTGGAGAACGAAGATCTCTGGCTAGAAAGTACGTGTATTGTTTCCGAAACAAAGAGACTATAAAAACAGGCTGCCATGCCACGACTTATGTCACATGTCATCCAACAGATTCCGTGGAAGGAACTCAATGACCATATTCAAACCGTGGATCATTACCATCGATTATTGCAAGAACTGTATCCATTCAATTTGGGACGACAAGTGGTGTGTGTCTTAGTGACTTGTTTTTTGGGATTTCGTTTACCAGCCGATTCTTTGTGGACTCTTTACGATCAGTACTTACCACCTCCATGGCCTTAAATGGTCACGAAAAACTCCTTTTGCTCAAAGCCTTGCGTTTTCATCTGGATACTTCTCGACCTCAACAGGAAAAAAAGATTCGTCAACTTTTAGCGACCCAAGACGTGTATGACGATGTGTGTGTAGCTTGTGACTTACACCCTCATTGGACAGATGTTCGTGACTGGAAAAAGGGGGGTTTTGAGGCTTGGACCCAAGAAGTGGCCCAGTATGCACAAGAGTTGTTCAAGGAAAAAAGTTACTTTTCAACCTGTGTTAGTGACGGTGCCAGAAGAACCCGTCACCGAGAACAACCACTCGCTTCAGGACAGGACTGTCATGGACATTCCTGAAAGGTCATTCCGGGAGGACACTTGTGTGACAATACCTCATGTAGAGACTGTAAGAACATTACACACTGTCCCTAGGACATCTTGGTTAACCAAAACATGTTGTACAGACACTTGTTTATATTCCACTTTGATCGCTTTGCTGTGTTTTATATTCCTGTACATCACTATTTGGGTTGTATGTATTTTTGTCTTTCGTGTTCATATTTGAAACATTCAATAAACGTGTTCTGAAAAAAGTTTATAAACTCTTGTCTTGTTTGTTTTTCGTGTCACAAGTGACATTTCTCACACCATGGCTACCTCTGCTGTCTCTGCTCCCTCTTCCTCTACTGTCAAAGTCATCGACGAACACTTAGATCGTGCCAGTTGGGAGGCTTTGTATCTTCGCCATCCCTTTAACATGCTCATTGCTGGACCTAGCGGTTCAGGCAAAACCGAATTCGTCAAACGTTTGATCGAGCATAAACATCATTTGATCGATTGGCCCCCTCAACGGATCGTGTGGTGTTACAAAGAGTGGCAATCGGCGTACAGCCTTTTGCGAGAAAGTCAAGGCGATTCCATCGTGTTTGTGGAAGGCATTCCTAAAGAAGACGACGGCATCGTCTCTGACTCCCGTCTAACCCATTTGGTCATTTTCGACGACATGTTAGGAGAAGACGAAGAAGAAATTAAATTGTGGTTTACGCGCAAAGGGCATCACCGTAATGCCAGTGTCGTTTACATCACCCAAAATTTGTTTCAACAAAGTAAAGCCCATCGCACCATCAGTCTCAATGCGCATTACGTGGTCTTGTTTAAAAGCCCTCGAGATAAATCGCAAGTGCAAGTCTTAGCCAAACAGTTAGGAACGCCTTGGCTGACTCAGGCGTACGACGATGCCACTCAAACGCCACACGCCTATTTGCTCGTCGATTTGAAACCTACGACCCCCGAGGATTTGCGATTTCGTACCCACTTGTTTCACCACTGGTGCCAAGACGGAGGGCCTGTCCTGTACACGTCTCCGTCCTCGACTTCATTTCACTCCTCCCATGAAAAAAATCTATAAAAACCTCAGACCCTTTTTCGTCTGTCTCACACAGTGTGAACATGACGTCCCTTCAGTCGCATCTTCCCGTCAAATTGATTCGTGCCTTGTATGGCATCAGTCGAGAAAAAGATCCACAAACACGAGCCCGTGTCTTAGAAGCTAGTCTCAAAGAAGTCTTACGATGGTTCACGGTGACGGCACGTCAATTACTCCAAGGAATCATTCAGATTCCTCATCAAACCAAACGCTTTTTCGATCGAAACAAAGTCGCTTTGGTCCAACTGGCCGATCCCCGCATCGACACTCAAACCAAAAAACAAATCATTTTGAAACCTGGAGGGAGCGGTACTCTAGGAGGGGTCATCATTCGCTCACTCTTAAGATGGGATCCTAATGCCCCCAAAGTTATCCCTAAGACAAAAGTTCAACGAAGCCCCAAGAAGAAAAAGAAAAAGACCAAGTCCCCAAGAAGAACTTCTCCAGTGGCAGGACCCTCCTCTTACCAGACACCACCACCATCTCCCCGGAAAAAGAAAAGAAGCCCCCAGAAAAAGAAACAGAGAAAAAGTCCCCAGAAAAAGAAAAGTCCACAGAAGAAAACTAGTCGCAAGAGAGGCACTTCGGCCAGGACGCAACCTTACACTCGCAAGCCACGACCTGCCACAGCGTCTCCGGCAGCCTCACGTTTGTCCACTTCTCCGTTGATGTCACCAGGAACTGAAGAGTACTTGGAGACGTTGATTACACCAAGAATTTCTCCGTTGATGACCCCCAAAAGAACTTCCCCAGTGGCAGGACCTTCCCATTTAGCGGCAGTGGCTGCTGCTCACAAAGTACCTTCTCCCAAAATCAAAGTTCAAGAAAGATCGGGCATCGGGCATGTTACAAAGTTTACTGGATTTGTCCAAGCAAGAACTGGCTCGATTTAGTCCGTTACGTACCCCTGCACGACGTGTCATGCCTGTCCTCAAACTGATAAAACGTAAAGACAATCAGTGGCGACGCGTTCCAGTATAAAAAAGGCCTGTGACCGAGTAGGGTATCAGTGATTTAGGTGCTCCTAAAGACTCAAAGATGTCACCCTCCAGAAAACCCCAAGGAAAGAAAAGAAAAGGACTACCACCACGTTTAGTCAAACATGGGGACCTGTTATCTGTCCTGTCCAAAGCTTCTCCACCCCTACGAAAAAAACTCATTCAAACGGCCTCCAAAGAGGTCATCGATACCGTGTGCGAATGTTGTTTGAACGTTTTGAAAGGCACGATCCCTTTGTCCAAACACCAGAAACAATGCTTAGGCAAACATCGTCACGTTCTTCGGAAAATGGTTCAAAAGAAAATTCCCATTCGTCAAAAAAAGAAGATGTTGGTCCAACGTGGAGGCATTTTACCTCTCTTGTTAGGCCCCATACTGAAAGGAGTCTTGGGAACCATGTTGGGAGGACTGATGGGAGCAAGATAAAAAGGCCTTCGGAAGTCCCAAGATCTCAGAATTCACCCCTGACAACCCCATGGAAGGACGAAAACTAGCTTTAGTGCCTTACAAACGATGGATGGAATACCATCGGTGGCAAGAACAACGCACCCCGCATTTACCTCCCAATCCCAATTTGAGCGAAATGTCCCAGTTACAACACGAATTGCAATCCTTGATGGATCGCCAAGATTTGTCCGAAACAGAAAAATCGCAAAAGTACGGTCAACTCTTGCAACGATTGCAACTCTTTCACCAGAAAGCTTTAGACGAAACAGCTCTACCCACTCTAAAAGATTTTAAGACCTTGATGAAAAGTCCAGCACCATCACCAGTACCAGTACCACCAGTACCCGTGACCAAGACAGAAAAAGGAAAAGAAGAAGAAGAAGGGTTTCAAACTCCACCAGAAAAAGTACGCAAGTTAACAACACCATCTACCTCCAGAATTGGATGGATTAAAAAGATGATGGCCACCCCTTCTTCCTCACAAGAGAAAAAGAAAGTGAAGACAGAAGTGATGACAGAAGTGAAACAAGAACCGATATCCCCTGCTCAGACATCCTCCTCCTCTTCGACACCTATTGCTGGCCGCACACGCAAAGCATTGCAATCCAAGAAAATACCCCAAGAGAAAAAGAGTAGCCTCTTCCAAGAGTGGGTGCCTTATTAAGACACCAATCAACACAAAAAAATGGAAAAAGTCTTAGCTAGCATTTACTACGATCCCTCCCATCCTGCAGGTTACGCAGGAGTTCAAAAATTGTATCGTGCTGCCAAAACGCGACTGAAACGTCTCCGTTTACCTCAAGTGCAACGATGGTTACAAGAACAAGCTACCTACACTTTACACAAACCCATTCGACGCAAGTTTGCCAGAAGTCGCACCCGAGTGGAAGGCATCGATCGTCAATGGCAAGCCGATTTAGCCGATGTCTCTCATTTGGCCAGCTACAATCGTGGTTACAAATATTTGTTTTGTGTCATCGACGTCTTTTCCAAATTTGCCTGGGTCGTACCCTTGACTTCCAAATGGAGCAGCGAGTTAGTGCGAGCCCTGCAACGGGTGTTGAAACAAAGCGGTCGTCGCCCTCTTCGATGGCAAACGGACAAAGGCACCGAATTTCTGAACCAAGCTTTCCAAAAAGAATTAAAGAAACGTGACATTCATTTTTTTACCACCGAGAATCCCGAAACCAAAGCCAGCATCGTGGAACGTTTTCAACGCACTTTGAAAGAACGCATGTGGAAATATTTTACGCATCACCACACTCTGAAGTACATCGACATCTTACCGCACCTGGTGCAAGCGTACAACCAATCTTACCATCGAAGCATCGGACGTGCCCCGCAAGACGTGACTCCCGACAACGAAGTGCTGGTGTTCGAGCGCCTGTTCGGTACGTCCCCGACGAGGGCTGTCCCCAAGAAAAGTGGAGAGTTGACCGTAGGAGATTGGGTGCGCATTGGCAAAACCAAACGCACTTTCGACAAAGGTTACTTACCTAACTGGACGACCGAATTGTTTCGCGTCACTGGACGAGTGCATGGCCGTCATCCTGCCGTCTATAAATTGGAAGACATGAACGGAGAAGTACTCAAAGGAACGTTTTATTTGCCCGAGTTACAACGTGTGACCAAAAAAGAAGACGACGTGTACGACATCGAAAGCATTCTCGAACACAGAACCCGTAAAGTGGGCAAACGACGTGTCAAAGAAGTCAAAGTACGTTGGAAAGGATATCCACCCAGTTTCGATTCTTGGATCGACGCTTCGCAAGTCATCGACTATAAAAAGAAGAAGTGACCATCATGCCCTTTCACACATCAGACGCAGCTACGTCGACCACTCCTTCTTCCCCTAGTTCTTCTGTGCAAGATTTACAAAAACAACCCTTGTGGGTGTGGTGTGGAGAACGTGTGCCTAAAACGCAAATCGTCTTTTTCTGCCAAATCTTCGTGGTGTATTGTGTCATCGGGGCAGCCATTGCCAATTTGAGTTTGCAACAAGGAGACAAACAATTGTGGACCATTTTATTGAGCAGTTGCATCGGTTACCTGCTTCCCAATCCCTCCCTGAAATTCTCCTCGAACGGGAACCCCGGGAACCTTGTGTCCAGTGCCAGTGCCAGTCACCACTCCAACAACAACCACAACCAGAACCCCATTTTGGGTGGAGACACGCCTCTGACGTCCACTAACCCCTCGGACAGCCACAGAACTCTAGAATTATGAGTCACCAAAACCAATTTTACTTGACCTTACCCAGTGACAGTTCCATGCAGGTGTTTCCCAATAACACGTTGTGCTGTTACACGGCCAAATTACCTCAAGCCATCCCCTTAGACCACGAAGCCCATTGGGAAGTGGCTTTAGTGGAAATGATTCACCCAACCCAAGTCCAAAATATCATTGCCCAACAAAATTGGTTTAAGGTGGAAGTTCATGACAAACAATTGCAAGAGGAGTTGGATAAGATTGGCACATATACCAATAAAACCTATGATGACAAACTTAAAACGTGGACCTACAACTTGTCCATTCTCCCAGGCTATTATTTCAGTGGTCATCATTTGGTCAGCGCCATAGCCTCCAGGTTTAATGGCGTGTTCCATAAAGCTTTGAGTAATGTCCAAAAAAGTGTCACCCTGGAATACCACAAAATAGCTCGTCGCTTTCTGATGAAATTTTCTGAGGGGTCCAAAAAATTCATGTCTTTCTTATTTTGTCCTGAATTGTTTGACATATTGGGTGGTGACACGGAGCTGAGGAAGATGGGAGAACAAAAAAAAAGCCCCGAATTGCCAGTCATTTCCGACAACGATATTTTTGCGAGGTATTTTCGTTTCCCGGTAGAACTGAACCAAGGACTGAATTTGATCTTTGTGTATTCCGATGTGGTGGAATACAACGTGGTGGGACACACCTCCGTGCCGTTACTGCGTGTCATTCCTTTCAAAGTGGATTCTGCCACAAACGCTGACGAGGAAGGTGGAAACACTTATCACGTCCACCGCGAATTTGTCCATCCTCACTATTTGCCTGTCAGCAAGTCGTATTTGGACACGGTCAACATTACTATAAAAGGAGATTTGGGACAAAATATTCCATTCACCAAAGGAAAAGTCACGGTGAAACTCCATTTTCGAAAACGGTTCTCTCACGACTCGTAAGTAAGTCATGTATCCAGTGTACCAAGGGGTGGCTCGACAACGAGGACACGGTTTAGGAGACATGTTAAAATCGGCCTTTCGTTCGGTGGCCCCAGTGTTGAAACCGATGGTGACACGAGGATTGCACGCCTTGAAAGATGCGGCACTGACACAAGGCAAAGAATTCCTCCAAAATGTCATCATCGACAAACAAAACCCTAAAGAAGCCTTCATGAGGGCAGGCAAAAATGTCTTGCTGCAAACGGGCAAAGACATTTTGGGCCGACGAGACACACCTATAAATGCCCTGCACGCTACCGAATCAGGCATTCAGCAAGGACAAGGCAGAAAGAGACGACGAAGAAGAAAACACCCTTTCACTAGACTTCAAGCGAGAAAGGCCAAGAAAAGAAGAACCGTTCGAGACTTAGACGTTTTCGATTATTGAGAAAGAACAGAACAAAATGATGCACCGAGAGTCTTGCGCCTGTTCCAAGACGGAACTGGATCTGTTTGCCATGCCCCCCACCATGATGACCATGCAAGAATCCCAATGGGTGGAATTTCATCCCGTCTCCTCACTGACCGATTCCGCTCCCATCGAGTTTGAAATCAAAGGACAGCCCGAAGATTACATCGATCTGAATAGCAGTTATTTGTACTTGAAAGTCCAAGTTCTAGATAAGGATGGTAATGCAGTAAAAGACGATGACGAAATAGGTCCCGTCAACAATTTCATGCATTCCTTGTTCAGCTCAGTGGATTTGTACTTGAATAACAAACTAGTCAGCAGCAGCATGGATACATACCCTTACCGTGCCTACTTGGAAAATCTCTTGACGTACGGAACAGATGCCAAGGATAGTCATCTCAATGCCTGTGTGCTGTGGGTAGCTGACGAAGCGGGCAAGTTAGAAAAAACAGATACATCCAATACCAGCTTTGAGGCAAGAGCAGACAAAATCATAAACAAGAAAAGTTTAGAACTGATGGATCGTTTGCATTTGGACATGTGGTTGCAAGAGAAATATTTGCTGAACGGGGTGAATGTCCGCTTGAGACTGAATCGCAGCAGTGCCGCTTTCCATTTGATAGCTGCTGATCCTACTAAGCCTCCTAAAAGCACAATTTTAGAGGCCAAACTCTACGTACGACGCGTGGAAGTGTTACCCAAAGTAGGTAACGACATCAGTCAAACGTTGAGCAGAACGACCGCCAAGTATCCCATACGACGTGTGGAAGTGAAAACGTTCACCATTCCCAGCGGACTGCAATCCATAACCGAAGATCATCTGTTCCAAGGACAGTTACCCAAGCGTTTAATCCTTGGTATGGTCGAGAATGAAGCCTTCAACGGAGCCATCAAAAAAAATCCTTTCAACTTTCAACACTTTTTAGTGAAGAAAATCGAAGTCAGTAGGGATGGCAAGACCTTGTGTACCCGACCTTTCGAACCTGACTTTGACAACAACAATTACTTGAGATCGTACTTGTCCCTGTACGAAGCCACCGGCCAGTTAGGAACCAACACCAGTCACGGCATTGAGTATGAGGATTATGCAGGAGGCTATGCTTTGTGGGCGTTCGATTTTACTCCAGACCAAGGCAGCGACGAGGGACATTTCCACCCTATAAAATCCGGCCAGATTCGTGTGGAACTTCAGTTTAAAAATCCACTGCCAGCGACAGTGAACGTCATCCTGTATGCAGAATTCGATAATACCATAGAAATCAACAGTTTGAGAGAAGTCATTCTAGATTATTAGAAAGCCATGGAAGACTGTTATGCCTCTTTACCTAGTGGAGAAACTTTGGAGATGAAATGTGAGGAGACCGTGGAAAAAGAAGAATCTCAAGACAAAGACGAAGAAGATATCATAATGAAGTCGAGATGGCCAGAACAAGAAGCCCATTTAGTCTGCTGTTTTGCCAAACACTTGGTCGACAAAATGACGGAATTGATCAAGAAAAATTGCTATGGATGTCAAAACGATCATCCCAGTCAAATTCAACACGATAAATGCCTGATGTTGAGTCAAGAAGAAAAATTGGACGAGTATCTGGACGAAGCTTGGAGTCTCATCTCGAACAAAGACGTGTTGCACCAGTGGTATAAAGACTTGCGTGAACATTCTTGTCCACCATTAACCACTCAAGAGATCCATCGTATCGAAGCTCTCCTGAATCAGAGTGAGGAAACAGAACGAATAACCGTTTATTCGTCAGACATTTTCAAGCAAAAAGTCAGGATCGAATTGACGACGTATTATTACCTGTGAAGAAGAAAACAAACACAAATCAATGGATACCTGGGAACTTGATTACCTTTTGAACCACAGTTCGTATACGGCTTCTTGGAATCCTATCGTCTGTGCTAAAGATGAACTCCCTCATCGCAAACCTAAAGACCATCAAGCTTACGTGATCAACACGGACGACAGTCATCTCCCAGGAACCCACTGGGTAGCCGTCTACTTTCCTCAAGAAGGCTGTGTGGAATATTTCGATTCGTACGGATTGCCCCCTTTGGAAGACGATATCATCGACTTTATGAGAAGAAATGCTCAGACCACCCGATTCAATAATGTGAAATTACAAGGCACAGATTCCTTGGTGTGTGGACAGTACTGTGTGTATTTTCTGCATCATCGCAGCCTGGGCTATTCCTTAGAACATTTAGTGACTCATTTTGATCCTCGTTCTTCTGCTAGAAACGATGTGAAAGTAGATCGATGGTTTTGTGACCATTATGCTTATCTTTTGTCTCAAGCTAGGAAACGTAGTGTCCATCAATGGCCTAATGATTTGCAACAGTGGAAATCACAATTTCATTCACAACGTTGTCAGCCCTGTTCAAAGTAGTTAGTCATTGAAGAAAAAAATGTTTGTCATTTGAAAAAATATTGTTTGATGTTATCATGTTGGATTATTGTTAGAGTTGTTGTTGTTAGTTAGTGTTAAGTGATTTTTGAATAAAAAATGTTGTGTTTAGAAAAAAAATGCCTTTGTGGTTTGTTTAGCTATAAGAATGTTGGATTGATGCTCTTTCATTTCTTACTATCCCTCTCATGAACGTTGCAGCTCGAAAACCGTGTGGGGAATGTTTTCCTTCACGTCCGCGCTTTAACTTTAAGAACCGGGTTGTTCCCAGTCTAGCCATCCATTGTCGACTCATCCTCCTAAGAAGATGTGCTCCAAACTAGCTAAGCTCAACGAAGCCTACGTGAATCTGCATAGGGTCAGACACAGTCTGATACCGAAACCAGAAGAAATAGAGAATGTGAGAATGTTAAAAATCACTGAAGACCTGATAGAAGAGCTCTTCAGAGAAGAAATGAACAGGGAGAAAGAAGAATGGACAGAGAAGTACAGACTTCAGAGACAGCAGCAACAGCAGCAACAACAGCAACAGCAGCAGCAGCAGCAGCAACCTGAAGCTGACAGAGGCTTTGTCGATTGTCGTATCGACACCAAAGAATTCTTCTTCTCTTTCCGAAGAAGCAGACCTATCGCCAGAAAGTCTATCCTCAGAGGACATCGCATTCTTAGAAACTAAAAAGAATGCCATAGCAAAAACAAAAAAAAACAGCCCTTTTCAGGGCTACCCAATACTCTAGAAAAGAAATAACGATCGATTTGCCAGTGTGTGTAGGTAGAGTAGTGTGAAAATAAACACTAACTCTTTCTTAAAAAATGTGAGGGTATGTGTTTGTGTGTGTTTGTGTGTTTGTAAGTGATAAAGTAGGTTGGTGTGGATAGTAGATTAAAATGATTTTTGTTTTTTTGGGCTGTTTGAGGTGTATATTTGGGGTTAGATTGGATTGCTTTGCGTATGTGGATAGTCTATTGAAGTGATGGGTAGCATAAAAAAGTGAGCGAGTGTTTCTTTTAGGTCCGCGCGTTCTTGTTGTTTCTTGGTCATGATCTAGGTAAGATGAATTTTATGTTTTTAGGGGATGTTTTCCTTCACGTCCGCGCTTTCAGTATAAATTGAAACTCGTTCGGCAGTCCAGCTACCCTTGTTGATTGATCAACACCAAAAATGAACACGAGACTGGAGAAACTGTTGGAACTTCATGTGCATCTGGAATATGCCAGGCGCATATTAAATGAACTGGCCGCTGAAGCCATTGTCGAGGAGGGAAGGATAAGAGAGGAGGAAAGAAGAAAAAAAGAAGAGGAGGAAAGAAGATATAAAGAAGAGGAGGAGGAAAAGGAGAGAAGAAAAAATTTCAGAATCCCAGAGAGTGAAAATTGGGATTCTGAAGCGACATATCCTGCCTCTGCTCTCTCCCCCCAAAAGGTAAAAAGTAACTGGGGGATAAGATGTGTATGTGGCGCCAGGCCTGGAAGGTGCCACCATTAACCAGGTGTCCATGAAGTTCCAAACAAAACAGCCCTTTTCAGGGCTACCCAATACTCTAGAAAAGAAATAACTATTAATTTGCCAATGTGTGTAGGTAGAGTAGTGTGAAAATAAACACTAACTCTTTATTAATAGTGGAAGTGTATGTGTTTGTAAGAGCTCAGGTATGTTTGTGTGAATAGTAGATTATGGGTTTCTTAGCAAATGTGGAGAGTATAGTTAGGGTTATATTATATGAAATGAGAAAGTAGGGGGATGTTTTCCTTCACGTCCGCGCGATGTTGGGTCATGATCTAGGTAAGATCCATTTTATGTTTTTAGGGGGATGTTTTCCATCACGTCCGCGCTTTTCGTATAAGAACCCACAGTATTAGTTGTTCAAACCATTCTGCAAAGAATAAAAAGAAGATGGCGTCAAACCAAATGGACAAAATACAAACCTTGCAAGACGTTTTAGACAACTTAGGAATAATGGAACAGATGCTATTAAGACTGGTTGAAGACCATTATTCCTATAGTCCCCATCGTGTGAAGATGGAAATTAATAACTTAAGGAAAGCAAAGGACAAGATTAGTGGTGTCATGAAAGAGATCAAGGAGGAGAAGGAGGATGAAGAGGAAAGAATAAGAATACGCAATTGGAACGAAAAAATTGAAAAAGAAGAAGAAAATGAAAAGAAGAAGAAAGAAGAGGAGGAAGAGAAGAAGAAAGAAGAGGAGGAGAAGAAAAAAAGAAAGAGAAGAAGAGTGTAGGAGATAAAATAAGAACTTGGTGGAGGAAAAGAAGAAATTAGAAGAAGAAAACCCAAAGGCCCTTTTCAGGGCCAGCCATATTTCTCGAAAAGAGATAGTCTTTGAATTGCCTACCCCTTTTTTTAAAAAATTTTTTTTTTAAAAACAAACCCATGTTAAATTCCCCTTGTCCGTAGATTGTCCCACGATTTATTGCCATGTTAAATTCCCCTTGTCCGTAAAGTGACCCACGATTTATTCCCATGTTAAATTCCCCTTGTCCGTAATCTGACCCACGATTTTTCGCCATGTTAAATTTCCATTGTCCGTAATCTGACCCAGGGGTCCCTGTAATGCTAATTCCCATTGTCCGTAATGTATCCCCTATTACTACTGATGTCTGCAGTGTGGCAGTTCGCAGTGATGTATAGCACTGTGGCATCATGCCGCACATATGTAGCATGTATCACAGTATTCTGGTGTCACAGTATCCTGACACCAGGCAGACCAGTCCTAACACGAACTCTTAATACTGAGCGCCAAGCGAGGTTGCTGTCAGTACATTTTTTGTAAGTCTTTGGTATGATTCGGCTGGGGATAGAACCCACAACATACCGCATCCGAGGCGGACGCTCTAACCACTAGGCTACTGGGGTGATCGGCAGGAAAAGAGAAATTGATACAGTCTTTACATCAACACACTTTCCAATCGATATGTATATGGCAAGAAAGGCCACGCTATAGAACATTGTGAGAGAAAACTGTAAAAAGAGAAATACATAGTTGGAATGAAAATAAATTGTATACAGATGGAATGATTTTGCTTTGGCCATTTTACGAGTAGCCACCACCAAATCAGGGATCACATGTACATTTGTCACCCCCAACAAACAATGGGCTCAAAACTTCAGACTTAACGACATGGGATACATAACTAACCGTCATCGAATGTGTTGTTCTGGAGTATAGAATGTACATTTTTGTTTCTGGACTTTAAACTTAAAACAAATAATCAGAGATCTTTTGTTATTTTGTATCAGAATATAACATGCTTTGTTTATCAGGGACATGGTTCCAGAACATACTGAGTAGGGTATAGACAGATTCTGGTACTAGTCACGTCATCTGGTCTCACAATTCACAACCCCAATTTATCCTGACAAACATGTCATAATTTCAGTGCATCGTAGCTACTGTAAAGCATAATGAGCTTGTTACCCTCCAGATGAGATCGTTCAACATACTCAGTGCAACCTACGTGGATGTATTGTATAATTAAACTTATACATTTCCTTCCAAAACTGCTTTTGTTGACGCAGGATGAAAAACTATTGTCAACTATATTACTGATGCTAACGTTAATGGACATCCTGCGTAAGTCTCTTCTAAGTATCTGGCGTTATTGTCTGTTAGCCTTCATCGCGCGTTGTCGCCGTGCTCTCTTGCATTTCCTATTGGCATGGTCAGGTGGTCCTAAATATGTTCTATCGTAGAATAGGTGGTAGCTTTCTCTGTAGACTAGTCGTCGTTCATCCCTGCCTGTCCCGGTCTTCCATTTGATTTCGTAGTTATGTCTTCCACAATCAAGAGTTTTGTCTTCTTAGGTTCCAACCGGAAGCGACTGATGGGCCTAAGTCTAGAGTTAGAGCAGTAATAATCTCCCCCCAAATTAAAATCGCACACATTCAGGTAAAGATAGCAATCTTTTTTCTTCCAAAGGTTATTCACTGTGGCTGCTATTATGGATCAGGCTTCTTCCGGAACGTTGATTAGCTACTCTGTGTTAAGACGTTTTCCACATCTTGTTTCTTCGGTAGCATCACTGGAATTACGTCTCATTTCTTGTTAGCAGACTAACTTCGAACTGAGTACTTTACCCTGGACAGCTGTGCAATGGAAAAAAGACTTTCATAATTAGTGAAGTGACATAAACCAAAAGTATGTATGTATGTATGTATGTATGTATGTATGTATGTATGTATGTATGTATGTCCACTATGTAGTACTAATCCTTTTGTGGCTAATACAGTCTCCTTTGCATTTTGAAAAGTTGGTTGTTTTCTTTTGGGGTTCTTTTTTCCTTCACGTTGATTAAATCAGCACAATACACAGTTACGATGTAAACATGAAAGATGGATTTGAAAGATGAAATTAGAGCCCTATAAACACATGGTTAGCTACGCCATTAACATGAACGCTCAGCCATGGAAATTAATGTGAAATAGAAACTAAGCCAGAGGACGAACCAGCAGGAAATTATTCTGCATCAATGATGTACCACGAAATGTATATATTTGTCATTGCCGAGTTTCCTTTTAATGAAACATTTATACAACGCGTGGTATATCATTGACACAACGTACATACTTTAGATATATTTTATTTATATCACATACATTGCTGCCGAGTGTGTCCGCTACAAAAAGTAGTTTTGGCTTTTTGTGCCTATTCACAATTACCTATTAATATCGATAAGATGATTGCTTTCATTTTTAGAGTTTCTATTTTTATTTAAATTGATCAAATCTATATAAGTTACAATTATGATTTCTACATGAAAGATGGTTTTAATGAAGAGAGTAGAGTACTAAGTCTACAGACGGATTGGTTATTGAATACTGAACGCTCATCAATGCACTGACGTACGTCCGCTACGAAATTAGAGACGATATTATCTAAGCGAAACGACAAAACCAACACGAGGCAATTAACATATCTTTCTCGTCATTTGGTCGGTTTGACTTAACATTTACCATCATTCGTCATAGGTCATGTTGTGCTATTACAAAAATCCTATATTCTCGTCTTTTCAAGGATTTTCGCTCTTATTTTGATACGATGATCAAGAGAGAGAGAGAGAGAGAGAGACGGGGGGGGGCGGGAAGGTGGAGCCTTTGGATATTTTCATATTTAATTAATAATAATCGATATTTATAACCTTAAAATAGGTTTAAGAAACAACTGCCAACATCAACAAAGCCTTAAATACCTTACATATGTGTTCCACCTCACCAATATATTTACCTCTGTCGACCTGGAGCTGCAACTGTGTGTCATTAATTATATAAACAAATCACAAAGGAAGTTAAAAACATGCCGTTATGACGGACGATATATTAAGTTATTCGAGATTGGTTGATCTTCTATTTCTGCTTGTGTTTCAAGTTCTGGAAAACGATCAATTATTGTGCCTATTTCATAGCTAGCTTCATCTATATCTTCTCAGGTATCTCCCAATGAATCTTTTAAGTTGTTTCTGCTATTTTCCAGTTGCTTTATTATTTTGTTAAAGCGACGGAAGAAGGCGTTTAGTACTCTCTGTGACTTGTTTAAATTATTCCGCTTCATTTTCTGGAAGTTCCACTCTAGCTTCCTGACGCCGTTGTAGTTGTTTTTTGACATAATAATCACGGACCGGAAGTTGTTTCTATATTGCCTCTAGTTGTTGTCGAGCTAGCTTAGCTGTACGAGATTCAATATTTAGCGCCGAATCACTCATTGTTATTACTATATCAGCGATTTACGTGTGTCACCTGACAGCTACGTATTTAGTACCCCTACGAGCTAAGGGGTGAGGACCAACACGGAAATCCCGTGGAAATGTGACAGAGTAACATGTCAGAGCCTCGCTTTATCTTTATGGACCTTATAAGTCATTTTGGTAGAATCGTTGATTTCACAAACGGGACCTACATCATGGTAACATGTTCACCTCACCCACCCTCTTGTTTCTTCAATCGCTCTCCACAATAAGGCTGTATACTAAGTAATATTATTTTCTAAAATGGGTGAAACTTGTTATAATCAAATGATCTTGTCGAAATAAATTAATCATGGTATTATAAGGTCCGGTCGCTCTTTCATTATCCCTTACCTATCACTGTATCTTATTATTCACTACCTTAACGAATGTAGCATATACAATGACTAAAACGCAAACAATACACATGTGCATGCATATGGTTCTAGATTGCATGTAAATATAGGCATCAGGATTAAAAGTAATACACATTTTATTTCCCGTATGTGATCACACATGGATTTTAGGAGACAAATATTAAAGCACTAAAGATTACATAAGTTCTTTAAAAAATAAACACTGTACCATTAGGCATTCACTTTTCACCATAATAATGACAATACTGTTTAATGAAAATGAAAAAGAACAAACTTGCCATAATATGATCACTTCAAACAAGATAAATACTTGAACAGATATAAAAATATCAATAAATCAAAGAAACATGCTCGTTTAGCACAAACAACGATTTTCAGCTTACTAGCGTTAAATTTCAGTGATCATGACATTTTCAATCTTTGCACCGAAAAATAATTGCAACGATTTTACCAAATGGAACCTGTTGAGGCATTAAATATTTTTGTAACTTTGGCAAGAAAGTTCCTCATTGGGTAAAAGTGGCAAAACAATTTACAGCGCTTCAGCGATAATTTTATCATGCAAAGGAACATTTTGAATTTGGCATATATTCCATATTGAAGAATTGCTCCCTACCTTCTCCACGATGCTTTCTCAGAATTAAATATGTTAGTTATAACAGTGTACGATTAGAAATAAAAGTGACCTGACACATAATGACGCAATCGTCGTCAGCTAGTTCTTACGCTGACATCTCTTTCTTCACCTGGTTACCTGACGGGTATCTATGATGTTTACTACAATAATGCATGTATATTTATTGCGATTGTATTTGGAATTTACTTGATGAATAAGCCCAATAATGACGTACTATCACCAATGTTCACTGGAACAATTAATTTAATTTTTTTAAAGTTACGTTTTTTTTGATGGTGCAGCACCAGGTTGGGCTGTATGTATGGGTATCGGGGTCAACAACCTGTAACTCATGTTATATATCTTCATGACTGGCGCCGCGAACACGTTAATTGTATCAAGATAACTCTGTGGCGTAATGTTGCTTCAAGGAGCCCAGTCATGGAGAAGACGTGCACATGTTGTGAGCTTTTCTTGTTTGACTTAGGGGTTGTCATTGTGATTGCGCGCGTATCTTCATTGTTCAACACATAGTTGTCAAAGTACCCTAAAATCACCTATTAAAGAGCTCGTTATGTGACTAGTTTGTTCGATGGAGAGCATTAATGGAGGCGTTAGAACAGTCCGCACACGTGTCACTACTGGTAAATCAGTACTTAGAAGGCCAGTGATGATTTTATATTTTGAAATTGTGTTTCATATCTCAATATGATTTCTCCACGCAGTTTCCCATTTATAAGTATGTCCAGACAACAGCCGAACGACACGAACATTGCTCTTGCTTCCCAAAAATTGTCATATCAATTTTTATTCTTGATTGCTGCATCAGATCTACAAACAAGGATTTAAACTTTTCAAATGAGATGTTACAGCAAGATTGTGGAAAGACAACATTAGTTTAAAAGTTATATCTGGTGCCCCAAACCACCTCCTGGGTTATTGGATTGATGATGACGATATTGATACTATTGTTGTTGTTGATGGTGATGATGGTGATGATGATGATGATGATGTGGCTACATCGTATATAATTCGCTACATGTTTGATGTGACTGAAGATGTTAATTATTGGGACTTACATGTTTATGTACCAAACCAGCTTAAACTGGAATAAAATGTTGGGAATCCTGAATGGCAAAGTATTGTTTAGCCTCTAAAAGTGTTAAATTTTAATTCTCTGATGTATGCATTAGCTTCATGCTCTGTGAACTGTCTCAGTGAATAATAACCAGAACAGGCAGAGCTGTAGAAATGAAGAAATTATCTGGCTCTTTTGTTCACTCCTTCATGTTCATATGCTTCAGCTATTGCAGGTTATTGGTGAAAGAGCAAAATAACACTTTTTGACTGGCAATTATTCTTATGATAATGTCTTTGGAATCAGAAGATAATTATTTGTTTATGCTAGCGGATCATGAACGTTTTCTTTATTTTATTTTTTATTTTCAATGTTGCCAAACAAAAGAAATGTGTTTTCTGTCCTTGTATTTTCAACAGATAAATGCAAACACGTGCAACTGTATAATTATATATTTTTTTAATTAAACAAGTTACATTTTATTATCGTATCTTCTGATATCTCTTAATTTATATTTTAACCATGTTTATGTATAACCCAGTCATGTAGGTATTTAGTCTATGTGAAGTAATCTATCTGAAATATCGGTGTAATGTTGTCTATTGAAGGAACCTTTATGTAATATTGATTGAAAGTCAATATGGGTTAGCGTGAGAATATTTATCACAAAAGTTAAGAACATAATATTCTCTTTCAAAGAGTTATCATCGATGCTATAACAAGAGATGTGGTAGATGATACGTCGTTCGTTGATATGAGAAGAACACATCCCTACATCAGGGAACTTATACATAAAGGCCTTATCTCTCTACATTTGGACAAGCACTGTATGAGATGGACGAGATAACTCAAGGAAGGTGATCTCAGGAGAATTAGTAGAAATCCGGTGCCTCCGAAACTGCCACGATCTTAAGATTTTGTGGCGAAGATCTTTAACGTTTGACATTTGCAACGTAGAATATTATATTGTATCTGTTGCAGCAGGATATACTTTATACAGAATTTGAAAATAAAATGCAAAGAGTACCTGCAATCACTCCACACTTTCTATATTGATTATATCTTACCTTATTGCCCACATGGTGTATATGGCAGAAATAGACCAATGCTTTAGAAAATCTGTATCAAATCATTGTTGCCAGTTGCAATTAAAAGGTAATATTAAGTGCACTTGTAGCGAACGAAAGAAACGTAATATGTATTCATTTATAGATAAATTGTTAAACAAAAGAAAGTGTCAATATTTAGGTGCGCCTAGAGGGGAAATGCAGTGTCTGGTTCAAAAGCATCTTGATATTTATCACATATCTGCGAGGTAGGATACTGTCGGGACCGCAACCTACAATGCTACCGTAACAAGAACTGTCTATAGGAAGCATAACTATTGACATTCATCAAATCAAGCCAGTCAAGGACTAAAATATGCCATCTATACATAATGGCTAGGACATCCACATCCAGGGTTAGAACTTGAAATGCAGAAAAAATGTTCCAAATATTATACTATTACTAAATGTAAAATAATATAAATAAAAACAATAATAGAAATACGCACTTATTCAGTTATTATTCATGTTATGTTCCCAGATTCCTCTTCAAAATCAACATGGATCAGTATCGAATTAAAATTGCATAAGGTTCTTATTCTCATACGAGAACTGATATTTCCATCACACTTGACTTTGTCCCCTGGGTATTTTACTTTGTGATGATGTAGCTTTGTTTTAGCAAACATGTTCTAAGGCCTTTGGACCTTTCAAGGTGTAAAAGTTAATCTTGTTGACACATTTGATTAGATTTGAGTTCAGTATTTGGGTTTCCCTTTAAGAACATTCGGCTCACCTGATTTCATATTGCTTGTTTGTTAAAGGACCCGTCTTTGTTGAGGAGCAGAATGTTCTAGAAATGAAAATTTGACCATCATCCTCTTTATGAAATCGTATCTTAGACTCTTATATAACATAAAAAATAACAGAACTATTATTTACATCTTAAATATATCTCATTTCATTGTTTTTAATTTTTTTTACTGGAGAGGATTCTTTTAATTCTGGAATTATTGCTAATTTGATTAAACGATGTTTTGGATCCCGTCATTGTTATACATTTATTATTAGAGTATCAAACGTATTCAAGGCTCTTGGCACATCTGCACAATATATTAGAATTCATTCAAGCACCACTGGTGTACGAATGACTACTTTGCGAAATTTTATGACCATATGTGCTAATGGACAGCTACAAATTAATCGCCCTGTAGGACCTGGATTCCTTATTCCACACGCAATAAGTTATAAGGCATCTCTTTTTCTTCCCACACGGCTCCCAGGCATACTTTATCTGTATATCGTTGTATGGTATTAACTTATGGAAACAAATAACCATATATATATATATATATATATATATATATATATATATATATATATATATATATATATATATATATATATATATATATATATATATATATATATATATATATATATATATATATATATATCGTCATCATCAATCCAAGAACCCAGGAAGTCGGTTGGGACACCACATATAACTTTTAAACTAATGTTGTCTTCCTACAATCTTGCGGTAGCATCTCATTTCACAGGGTTAAATCTTTGTTTGTAGATCTGATTGTATATATATATATATATATATATATATATATATATATATATATATATATATATATATATATATATATATATATACCACATTCATACAAACATGGCTTTAAAAGTGTTGGTAAAAAGCAATTTCATATACCAATACTATTGGTAAATCAAATCGTGATCCGCCCCTGGCGATACAATACGCATACATACACGATAATTGAACTAAGTGCTGTAGGGTCTATTCCTATAAATCAATGATCAATTACCACTCATTCATCATTTCTGACGTATGAAAATAACTATAAAACTTAATAATAATCCCCGTTTTATAAATGAATTTAACATGGTACGAAATTTTATTTCAATCCCTTCTTTTTCTGTTTTTCCCTCCATTCTGATGGACAAGGGAGACAATATGGAGACATCTGCAGTGCGAGCGAAAAATATATTCGGCTGGATAAGTAACCATGGATCAGAAAAATCACCATGTAACCTAATATATGTTTTTAATTTCCCTTGTGACCTATCTAATATGTTTATATTATGAATGGCACACAGTGGCAGCAGCAAGACGAAACAGCTAGGTAAATATATTGGTTACGTGGCACGCATATGTAATGTATTTAAGGCTTTGTTGATGTTCGTAGTTGTTTCTTAATCATCCTATATTAAGGTTCTAAATATCGATTATTATGAATTAAATATGAAATTATCCAAAGGCCCCACCTCCCCCCCTCTCTTGACCATCTTATCAAAACAAGGGCCAAAATCCATGAAAAGAAATTAATATAGGATTTGTGTAATAGCACAACGTCGCTGGACCTGTGAAGAACGATGGTAAATGTTAAGTCAAACCGACCGAATGACGAGAGAGAGAGAGAGAGAGAGAGAGAGAGAGAGAGAGAACTTTATCGTCAGTAGTACTGTTAATTAAAACAGAACAATAATTTAGATCAACTTTAAATACTTCATATCCAAAGCCATGTTCTTTTATAGCGGCATGTTCTTTTACTATATGTCTATGGGCGTGTTCTTCTATGAAACATGTAAGGGCAACAATGCTTTGATCTACACGTTTTCATTTTAAGGCTGAGTTAAAGGAAAACGATATTTTAAACAGCTGTGCAAATGTTTCATAAGATCTAAGATGCAAAAACTAATTGATAAACATGACATTTAGTGCGGAACATTTGAACATAAAATTGGTGCAGACCATCATCATCATTGGCGACTCAGTCTCGAAAGACCATGCGAATAGCGCCCTTGGGTTGTTGTCTGTCTCTGTTGGCATCGTCTGCTGTGACTGTGCAGGCCTATACGTGAGTGACAGTCCCTATAGCAATTGATGCAGTTATACTGGGAAGTCTGTGTTATTGTGGTTGCCGCTGTGTTCTTCTTTCTCTTACGTTTCTCCGCCGCCAACTGGCCTCTCCTTGCATCAGCGACTGATATGCCATTGTTTACCATCAGTCTCCAGGTGCCTCGGTCCTCGGCCAGCTCTTCCCAGCCATCGGGTGAAATGTTGCATGCCTTCATGTCCCTCTTGCATACATCCCTGAAACGGAGTGAGGGGCGGCCGACTTTTCTCAAGACAGTGGCCAGCTGTCCATATAGGATATCCTTTGGCAGCCTTCCATCCTCCATGAGTCGGACGTGTCCTAGCCATCGAAGGCGGCGTTTGCTCAACAGGGAGTACATGCTGGGGGTACTTGCACGCTGCAGGATCTCGCTGTGTGGAACACGGTCTTGCCAGCTGATTTTCAGAATGCGTTTTAGGCACCGTACATGGAAGGAGTTGAGCCGGCGTTCTTGCCTCATGTAGGTACTCCAGGTCTCACTTCCATATAGAAGGGTGCTGAGAACGCAGGCCTGGTAGACTCAGACCAATGTTTCAAATTATTCTACTTTGGCAAAACATTCTTCTTAATTTTCAAACTGATAAGCCTTCAATGAGGATTAGTTCATATAAATTTCTGCACCAGCAATTGTTTTAAAGAAAAACAACATGGAAGTGAAAATGATAAATGCACATTTGAAAAGCGGAAGTATAAATTCATCGACTATTTATACATACAATTTCAATCAGTGTATATTTTTGAATGCCATTTGTGGAATGGCTCCATTCTTCATAAACGAATTCGCATTAGAATTGCACTATATACATTTTAGGACATAACATTCGCAAGCGTTTGAATTATTTATGGTTCTAAATAAACAACTGCGTTCCGCATATCTTGTATACAGAAACACATTGTATACAAAAGGCCAAACGTGAACAATTTTTCACATTTAGTTTTGCATATAAAATAATTGTTGGTAGCCATAAATACTAGGAGGAACTATAATTTCGAGAAAAAGTGGATCAGTTGGTCAACTTTTGTCATGTGGATTTTAAGCTTTTATATCTGTTTTACAATATAGGTTTTATGCAATTAACAAAACATTACAAAATGCAATCAAAACACACTAAGTGGTTTGTGTAACTATGCGAGTTTGTTTACAGTATTTGTGTTTATGTGTGCATGTTCAAGTAAGACACTACTTGTAACGGGTTCGATACAAAACAATTTAACTTAATCCCGTCAAAGTCAAGTATTCATGCAAGAGAATATGTAAAACCATACAAAACATATGTTCACAAAGAAAAATAAGTTTTATCTAGTGCAGGTCATACGTTTAAGGCATGAACTTCATATCAGGGAAGGTCAGGACACCAGTAATCTCTTATATTATCACAACCACTATACCAGCCATTGGCCATTTACAGATCAGGAACCGGTTACACTCAGCTTAACGAATACTGACAAAATCTTATAATATTAATGCATTATAATTATTGTAAAGAAATTGTAGACTTTGCACTCATAACGTTATCATTCAACATATTTTAATTATGTAAATTCATAAATATTAAGTTGTTTTCCATAGTCTATTGAACTGCCTGACGATACTAAAATTGACAACTATCCTTCATCCAATAGCCCTTCTTTTATAGTTGGTGAAAAAGCGAAATCTTGCAGTACTTTTGAAATTAATCTATGTCTTGAATTTTCTTGTATATTGTTTATTGTTGTCTTTTTATAATGGAAGCTTAATTTGAGCTAAGAATTTACGACTAGGATATACAAAAGTTAAAAGCTGGATAAAATTAAGTAGGAATGTGCACACCGCATGGGTGCCCTTGATGTTAAAAACATTACATCACTCGAGATTACTGTTGTACGTTTTACGATTTACCACTACAAGGAGCATGTTCTGATTAATTTACGGACATTACATCAATTGTTTGAGTAATGATCAGTTTCACGTGAAATTATAAGCCGTGGCAAGTAGTTGGCACTAATCTTCAAATAGGAACAGAAACGAAGTCTTCGAGTTTGGTTGGCAATTCCAAAATTCATTTTTACGGTATAAAAACTTCATAAAACCGGAACTCAGTTAAAACATGTAAATATATCTTAGCTGCGGAAGTTCTGACACATGCTAGAACATATCCGTTACAAAGATGGTACGCTAATCTGAAAGGCCATGACCCGGGAAAGTCGCATGTGCATGTGAGGTTAAAACAATATTTGACGCACTTACAGGCGAAGATTAAGGCAGAAAATAGGCTAATAGCTGTCCTCGCACCATACAAAAATCCGGGTTTTAGAGCGATGTATGATTAACTAAACGCTTGTAGGTAAATCGCTTTCAAGAGAATATGTGTAATTGCCTATTATCTAAATTTGATTGTGTATATTAATTGGTATATACAACATTTTTTACTTGTTATTTTAATTAACCGTAAGGGATTTATTAATTAAACGGGTGACGTGGTTGTTGATGTTACGGCGATGTAGAAAGACAAGTCAGTATCCTAAAAGTCAAAGTTACTCAAAGTCTCCTCCAAAAATTAAAAAGGATATTACTTTACCAACGAAATGCCATTCAGCAGAATTGAAATATTTTTCAAAGTCAATAGATACAAAACCCTCAAGTATGTAATCTGTTTTTGTAAAACATATGCATAAAACAGAGCAGGAATATTTTCCGTTTTTTACCTTCCCTTCATGAAACAAAATGTGTAATCATTAATAATTGCTGGAAGAACATTCATTGGCTATTTGCATTACACGTTGATGCAAGCTTCGTCAGCTATATTAAGTAAACTTATTTGTCTCCGATTCTTCAAATACTATCCTGGTTTGTCTCATTTTGGAAGACAAGTTATTACTCCTTTAATTTGCGTTGACGATAGCTCCCCAGAATTGAATGAATTATTAATTGCGTGTAGATGATAAGGACCATAATTTATCCATAACTCGTGCGTTTTTATCATTTGGCATGTATTTTAGATTGGCACTTGCTTCCGCAACGGTATAAAATAATGTAAAGACTATTTAATTACTCCGTGTAGTTGAGACATATTGTTATTGTTAAAGCGGAGATCATAATAATAAAAAGAGCAACCTAATAATAAGAATATAGTTTCTGATAACATTTGTGATTCTTTCAAAATTTCTGACTATCATCTGAAATTGCTACGTGCGACTTTGATGAATTTAACTTTTATAGTTTCGAATTTTCAAACATATAAATTGGATACACGTTCTCCACCTTGAACAGATATTGCCATTCATCTTATTCTCACAACATCTATTTCTTCCTAGGAATGTCCATCTACCGATTCCTTGTGTTGTCTATAAGGTGAAATTTATTATTTGATTTAGTCTTTTCCAAAAGAATTCATATCATTATGAAGCTTCGTCTCCAGTTTATCTTGCTGTGTTTATCAAAGGATTAGCATGATAAAATTTTCCTATAATTTCTAGCAGTATCTTTCAACAAGGAGATAATCATTTATAGGACAATCGACCTCAGATGCAGGTATATGCTCAAACTGAGGTGTGGTATTATAGCAATATATTTAACTTGACGATTGTAGATTTATCTTTAGAATTGTAAATTTGAATTTGATAATGATGAGTTAATAATTTGTTTCACCTGTTTTGTGTTTTTCAAATTTTCGCTAACCCAAAGTCACTTACACAAAACAATGGCCAGTTCTATTGCCGGAGTATTCCACTAGTGTACAAATCAAACATCTAGCCAGGTTCGCCTAGTATCATAACGTTTTCTCCAGATGTACTATGCAGCAATATGTCTCCGTTTGGTCAATTGAGTACCAAATTATTTTATGATCGAAACCATCAACAACATCTCTCCTGGCCGCTTGATCGTTTTTGATTTCTGAGTAGAAATTTGGATAATAAAGCATATGGTCGAATTGGGGGCCATACTGGAATTAGCATTAGCAAGTAGTGTTATATTGATTGGAAATAAGGGAAATTTTATGTTACAATTGTTAAAATGTTTAACATGGTAATATATTGATTGGTCAAACGTGTTTATAGTTTCAACAGTACAATATAGTTAAACAAACACACCACATTGACGAACATATACGAGAATCATTGAGTGGTATATCTCTAGAGATCTGGGTGACCCTGAAGAGGGCTGGTGTTTTGTGCTACTTACTGAAGCTTAGGCGCCATTTTCCCACCATGTTTTCTATGGTGACTTTTGGGGTATTAATTATTCTTTTTCCTAAGAAGCGATCCAATGTGGATGGCATAGTTCTCTAAACGTGTCCTGAAAGTTCATCCAGTTCCCTGTGGTGGGTTGCAATTTATTCTTTTTTTTTTTTCTTATGTTCATTTTCTTTATTCTACAGCTTCCATGTAACCTTTATCCTCTCAGTTTCCTCCACTAGTATCGCTTTTACTAGGTTATTAGTGGTTTAGAGAGCGGGAAATTCTCCTTAAACGATAACTCAGTTTTTTAAACTTCATTTACACTGAGAAGTGCTATAGTCTTTGGATTGGGTGAGCGGTAACACTTTTGTGTATAATTTTTACTAAGAATGCAACTTGGAAGTATATGCCATGGAAGTTCATATCATACCAATCAATAGTTAGAATATTCGAAATGTTGATAGAGTGGAATACCCATTTCAAATAGACACGCTCAACACAGATATGACAATATATTAACGCAATTAAGTTGATTAAAAGAAGAAAAAAATAACAAGTATATCGTGTTCAAACACAATAAAGCGATTCGATGTAAACTATATAATTTGGCTTAAAACATTCCTTGGGAAGCTTGGTTTTCTGTCCTGTCAATAGAGAGACCGCTCTTCATATTATAGCAAAACTAAATATAAACGAAATTCAAAATCGGTAAGAACACATAATAACTACTGATGCAACTATTTATTTCTCCTTTATGATTTGAATAATTTTACTTCCATATGACTTCGGAAAACAAAAGGGTTTGACCTAGTTTTGCTCATTACTTCTTAAGCAGCTGCAATGAAAAAAATCACTGACCTTAAAAATATACGTGTGAGATTCGTTATTATTTAACTTTGCAGGTACGATTGTTTGATTTCACACAGTACGAATGTGTCCATTCGTAGCTAATACACGTAATGGAAATCTATATTAGAACTTTAATCCAGACAGGTGAAAATGCTCGAATCAAGATGAATTTCTAAACGCTCCCGAGATAGCATTCAAAGTCTCCACTTTTCTAAACTATACGAAATTATGTTATTGTAATCGGAAAAATAAAAACGAAAAAATCATCAAGGGTTAAATTGATTCCACATCGCAATGCACGTATGTTTTAACACTTTAATCATCATTGAAGTTAAGAGTGGTGACCATTCGTATCGAATAAATCACCTATTCAAATGACAACAAAAATTAAACAATTTAATGTAAGTTTCTCAAAAGCCACTTCGGACTTTGAAGTATGACGTGATGAAATATATTTCATCAAGTATTGATCATTAAATAGCAAGTTATTTTCATGGGCATTACAGTTATTTTCATTATTATGGTACGAACTGTCAGTGTCTTTTAAGAACTTGTACTTTTATCACACTATTTATCTCCTAAAATCCATATCTATCTATCTATCTAACTATCGATCGATTGATCGATCTAGCTATCGATCGATCGATTGATCGGTCGATCAATCATTAAATCGGTTCTGCTCAAATTGCGCTTGTTTTAACACTATTGATACAACTGTGTGACATGCCTCGAGGTTCATTACTTAGTATATGATTAAAAATATCAATAAACAACTTGTAAATATGTAATCTAAAAGCACAGTTGTTTTACATTATAGACGATATAAAGGAGTAAATTAGTTTTATTAGAAATATATAAACATTAAATAAACATATGGCATTTGATTTAATATTCCGTGTATGCACATCATGGTTATAGCTTTTACCTCAGGAACCAATAAAAAATAAGTAAAGACTTAATTTGCACGGTTTGAAACTGAGGTCAAGGTCTTCTCATTAAAACGTCCAATGATATTACGGTTTCAAGACAATATACAAAATATGCTACTTCGATTTCCTTTTCTATTAATACGTTTTAAGATTTTATGATGGAAAACATATACGAAATATATATTGTCTTTGATTTTACGATTTCAGTTACCAATGAACTTGGGCACTGAATTTGAGACTCAGGGGAAGAATGCAAGTCATTTTATTTTATTGTATTTCGATTTATTGACTACATTTATCACACACAACTGGAGCTTGATTTAGAAATAAAGGATGAAAGCTGTTATGTCCTATTTTCAGCACTCCTCTCTCGGTAGACTCTGGAAAATTATAAAAACTGCATTTTGGGGACACAGTGGATGCATCACAGATTATCATCCAAAAAAAGTAAAATATCTAGAATTTCAAAACAAGTCCTCAGATCTCGTGGTCATTTTTAATAATCCATGCGACGAAACATTTGCATATCAATAAATACGAGTTACAATTGGAAAACTTTTTCAAACATCATCGTATAATTAATATATTGGTTGATATCCAACAAGTACTTGGTATAATATCTAATATATGTGTGAATAAAGTATGACTCCTTTTTATGCTTGCTGCGAAACGTAGTACAGGACTGCATCAAATTGAGAAGCATACGAAACAATTAGTCCTTGTTTATATCCTTTTTATCCTTTTATACATGTCCTATAGATACTAAGAAATATTTACGATACAATAAACTTCTCTCTCTCTCTCTCTCTCTCTCTCTCTCAGGCTAATTGTCAGTTGCTTACATTTATTTGAGTGTAATACAATATTTCCAAATTGCTGTTACATATAATATTATAGAACGACTCAACAACGCATGAGCAAACTTTAATTATGACCAGAACAATATGTGTACTCCACTCATTATTACTAAGTTGTTCCAAAAAGAGGTAGAGTCGTTGCAAATGTTCGCATTACATTTTGGAAGATTTGCAATCCATTTCTTTTGCGAATATGCCCGAAATCTTCAGAAATATTCGTAACACACTTTCGCGATATGTGCAATACATTTACGAATAAGCCCCAACTATATAAATAAAATTGTACAATTGTTTATTGTGAGAATAGCAACACGCACTAGCCTTTGTCTGTCTGTATCTCATGCAATCGGTATGCATGTGCTCACACGGAAAAGGAGTCCATACGTGTCACAGGTATTTCTGAAACAATACAGATTTGCTAAAAGTCAAATTCTTTTCAGTTATCTCATTTGGGATCTTCTGTACAGTGTTATGCGGAAGCCACAAATTGGAACCATAATCATTTTTATCAGTTGTAAATTTTTCTGCTGCTTGCCGTTTTAGAATTGTGTGCAAAGATCGTACATACTTGCTTAAAATGCAAGGTCAGTTTTAACCCTTGAAATAAGTCAGTCATTGTAGGACAAAATTAAAGTGCCGTTTTCGACCTTTGGTAAAACGTATAAGATTAGCAGCTTACTATAGTTATAGTGGAAATAAATTATAATGCCAAATTAAAAAACGTAGCCGATTTCGTAATTCTTTAATCAAGTGAAAGAGCTATAGGCGATTATTCAAAATCAAAGATTATTTGAAGTGTTCTGCAGGTGCGAACATACGCTGCACTCGGTATCTTGGTCCCACTGGGACATTCAGGTCTGCGACTAAGTGTTTGTTTTGATAGTCGTACGGCCATATGTCATCCAAGTGCATCATAGCATGAAACGTAACCGATCTGAAGTATATTACTGATGCTAACGTTAATGGCCATCCTGCGTAAGCCTCTTCTAAGTATCTGACGTTATTGTCTGTTTGCCTTCATCGCGCGTTGTCGCTGTGTTTGCCCTCTTCTGTTCCCTTCTGGCATCGTCGGGTGGTCCTCAATATGTTGTATCGTAGAACCTTTGTTACTAAATGGTAGCTTTCTCTGTAGACTAGTCGTCGTTCATCTCTGCCTGTTCCTATCTTCCATTTGATTTCGTAGTTGCGTCTTCCACAATCAAGAGTTTTGTGTTCTTAGGTTCCAACCGGAAGCGACTGTTAGGCCTAGGTCAAGTTAGAGCAGTAATAATCTACCCCCAGTGAAGTAATTCGTCGAAGTCTTCACTAACCACGGCTACAACACAGTCCTTGTAGGGCTGGTGTCTCAATCTTCTCCATTCCAAATGGCAATCCATGGCTGCAGGTGGTCGATAGAGTCTGCTGCTCATCGATATTCACTGGTAGACTTCTCCAACCAGAATGGAATAGGATGGAATGGCTGATACTCACCTGTCTAACTGACTAATTAAATTAACTTCGTTTTCGCCCAACTAGGGCATTTATGACGATTGTATACAAGCACGGCAGGCTGTTTGATTACTCCTGAGAGATAGAATAAGTGCCTCATCCCCCTGGTATTTATGAAGTCAAAGAACACGGTTTAAACAAGCCGTCAGGTCGTAGAACTATACAAGTCTCCAACGAGCTGAATGCAAAACGGTACACGAGTGAGAACAGACCTAGCACACGTACTCGTGTATAAAAATACATAATTTAAATAACTAATTCTAGTTCAGCTGTTTAATGCACATACAAATGCCAATGGTGTTTAAACCGCCTATACAATTAATCAAATAAAATAAGATAAGAAATTTCAAAGAATGATTCATTCATAAAATCGGAATTTTGAGTAGTGAGTGTACATACAATAAACTAATAAACACCAATCAGCGAAGACAGAAAAACTTATTCATAGATTTATCACGAAAAATAAAGTATAGAAGAATAAAAGTTTTGATGGAGGTAACAGGTAATTAAGATGTTAAAATAAAGATTTTATCACAAATGGTTTCAGCCAAATTAAAACCGTACACATTCAGGCAATGATAGCAATCTTTTTTCTTCCTAATATTATTCACTGTGGCTCCTATTATGGACCAGGCTTCTTCCGGAACGTTGGTTAGCTTCTTCGTGATAAGTAGGTTTCCATATCTTGTTTAGTCGGTAACATCACTGTAATTACGTCTCATTTCTTGTTAGCAGACTACCTATTGTTCTGCCGCCTCATTAAAATTATATAAAATTATATATTGACACTCCTTTCCTCAGGACAGCTAATAATGGTCTCAATCAGTTTTCAGTCATGGTTCTGGTGGTGTATCAAATCATTGGCTGCCTTACATTTTTCTGAGCTGCCACGTGTTGAATGATTATCATTTGTATGTTTGATTAATGTGGAAAACGAAAGCTTTATAGTATACATCTCTTTTCTTATGAAGGGAGGTGTTCTATATATATATATATATATATATATATATATATATATATATATATATATATATATATATATATATATATATATATATATATATATATATATATATATATATATATATTTATATATATCTTTTATAGCTGCTGGTACAATAATTTTATATAATTTTTATTCATGGCTGTAAAGAGTACATATTATCTTTAGTTAGCCTTCAGTACGTAATTTGAGGCTTTTAAGTGAGTAGTAGTTGATCTATAAACAGGTGCTTAGGTATGTGAACAATTATGTCGTATTTGTTCTTGTAGGCTTTGACTCCATTTTTCATCACATTATAGGCTCTAAATGGTAGCCAGTATCAAAGGTGGAGTAAGAACCCGGGAACGAGCCACCGACGCACGAAAATCTACTTGTAACTTTCACACATATCCACATTGGCCGAGCCAGAGAGTCGGACCCAGGGAGACAGAGATGAGAAGGGACTGATCCGTAACTTTTAGCGCTTAAACCACTCGGCCACTAGGGGCCCCGATGACAAATATGAACATTAACCTTAATAAGACTGAAACTGTTAATTTCACAGTGAATGACGCAGCTTTTACTTTTCTAGAAAAAAAAAAAACATATGAAATTGACCATCGTGTGGGCTAGGCTACATAAATAGGCCAAAACAAAGAAATCTTACTAATGTATACTATCACGTGGGGTCTATTTCGAAATCTACTAGCAATATATAGTGCATATCAGGAGAATATTAAGCTCTCAATTTTATTCCAATTTTGGAGTGATTCACATTTATTGTGTTCCTGGTGTAAATCTACAGACGTTTTTATGTTGTACGTGCATACTATTCGAGAAGAAATACATTTGCTTGGACTACTCCATAAAAATAGCATTTACTCATTTTAGGACTATAATATTATTCTGGAACTGTTATAAATTATTCGACATAATTCTTGAGAACGCGATCTTCACAAACTCGCTTTCTAGGAGGACCAGTACATTTCTTTTTTCGATATTTATAAAGAACTATTAGGACATTCATATACCTTTGTTCCTAATACTTAAGTTCCTCTCACGTTTTTCATTTATAACTATGATAATATTATTGCTGAGGTTTACAAAACGTGATGCTTTCGCTTTACCTGTACCTTACAATGGTACCTTAGAGTCTATACAATATCCAGATCTAGCCTTAGCCATAACGCCTTGATCGTGTGGTACAATGTGTCCTATATAAAGCTTGGCAGCATAGATATATTCGACACTGCTGCTTTGTAAACGCTTGCCATACAGTATACAGCTCAAAACCTTGAATTATCGCTCCCAATCATCCGCAGAATGGGCATATTATCTATCTTGACTGCATCGTCATGGGGGATAGATGTAGTGGCTGATATACCATGCCCCTAAAAGGCACAAGTTGTCCAAAGCCGAATTATGACACTACATATCATGTTTAGATGTAATTACAGAGTACAGTTGATGCAGTGCTTTCTAACCATCATAATACCGAAAGAATCTTTGAGAAATAAAGCCACAGAGTCCTTGAAATCCAAGCAATCAATTTTAACACAACTTGATTACTTTTTGTATCTCCTGTGTGAACTTTTCGTAAAGCGACACTATATGTTGATGAAATATTTTATTTTAATATTTTCTTAAATATCTGTCGACCCCAGGTCACTTGCAAGCAACAAAACAAAAAAAAAAAAAACCAAAAAAAAAACAAAACAATTCCCCCAAATATATTCGTTCTTGTCACGTTTAATTCTAGTAGTCGATTCGATAATATACAGTTTACTGGGACAGAAAATATAAACATGGATAAAAAGATTTAGACAAAGATACATTAAACTGGAAAGAAAAACAACATAGATGTATGTTTTATAACGTTTGATTTAATTCATTTTGCTTGCATTGTGACGATTCTTCAATTCTTTGAAATTACACTACAAAGTGCCTTGATAGACTCAGCAGTGCCGATAACTTCGTAGTTGCCTTCTCCTCTCGATTTTAGAACCATCTAGCACATTGGTCGGCCAAATTGACCATTTCGGTCCACCTTACCTACAAAATAGAGTAATGCGATAAGAATTTGCTTTATATATCTAACTATGAATCCAAGTATGGACCATTCCAGTGGCCTAGTGGTTAGAGCATCCAAATAAGATGCCAGAGGACGCGTGTTTACACCATGGCCGATTTATATCATGGACTTATTTAAATGGTACCAAAAGCTGTCTATCCATCACTCTCAGTCTGTCAGTCTCTCTGTCTGACTATATATCTCTCTCTGTCTCTCTCTCTCTCTCTCTCTCTCTCTCTCTCTCTATATATATATATATATATATATATATATATATCTTAATATGTCTGTCTGTATATATGTATGTTGACTGTCTCTTTGTCTGTCTCACTATCTCTCTCTCTCTCTCTCTCTCTCTATATATATATATATATATATAGATATAGATATAGATATATAACTAACGATATGTATGTAGGTCTGACCTTCTGACTATATGTATATATACATGATGTATGTACATATATATGCACATAGATATACATACATGTATACACAAACATATACATGCATACAAATACATACATATACATATATACATAGATAAAATATATAAATTAATATATATTTCATTATTTATTTATTACAGATATATATATATATATATATGTATATATATATATATATATATATATATATATATATATATATATATATATATATATATATATATATATATATATATATATATATATATATATATATATATATATCGATGATGTATGTACGTATATAAAGCTTACCAATGAAAATTAGTTCCTTCCCCTTATTATTTGCTACTTCGGAATCACAGGCATCTCTCTGCGGGTAGGGAATTGTGAAGACTCTGTGTTCCATGGCTATTGGATGAGACCCATTCTGAAGAAATTAAAGAATAAATGTATGGTTACAATTGCAGTATCCAATTTACTTCCAGCGCAACTGAAGGAAACGATGTTCTTTTTAGCCGTCTTCAGACTTTTCAGGTTTATGAGGATTGCAAAAGCGAGGTCGTGTATTTTTCACACTTATGTTTTAGTGTAGTGTATACTTTTAGGCCCATTGATTTCACTACGTGGACCTGATGGAACTTTAATACAATGTATCTAAGAACACGAGGTTTGTGCATGGTCAAATATATATCTGACACAATCCATTACATAATAATTTAAAATGCATGATCATTTGGGTCATTTACCAGCGTGCACTAGATGTCTCTGATATTCGTCACGGTCTATCCGGTTTCTTTCACGTCTTTCGGTTTGTAACAACTGTGATTCCTGTCCCATAATCCGATACGTGTCTTCCCATGCAGAAACAAATATAATATTTGTATCTTGCAGGAGACAGTTACACAATATAATGACCATGATTAGTTCAGCAAAGTCTGGACAAGTGGACATAAGGCAAATATTGACAGAACGTGCGTTGATATAATGAAGAAACATCTTTTAGGCTGGTCTTGAGTCGTGGCTTCGACTCAGTTGCAAAGTAGCTTTTCCCTGAATGAAGGTTCTTCCTATGGTCTTTTCCGTGTTATTATTATCCTACTTATCATGTCTGCCAAGTATAAAATGTATTGTACTTAAAAATGGATTTAAACCCACAAAACACATGTCTATAGCAAAAAATAGCCCATTATATCTCCATACTAAGCCAATAACTATTGTCATACTTTGGAGCTTATACATAGATTTTTGTTCCATGCGATAAAAAAGAAAATCTCAAGTATCAATTCTTCTTCTATATTTGGAAAATAAATTGTGTCGGTGTTACTTCACTACAGTGTAGAAATAGCCAACGCTGTTCAACATCTTATCCAGAAAAGGAGTACATCATATTATGTACTCCAACTTCTTCAGCACCCAGCTATGCAACCATATCAAAGCATATGACAGACTTAGCATGCATGCCTTACTGCAGGTTAGCTGCGATAATGACTTTGTAGAGTCAATAAGGTGTTGTCACTAACTGATGATTCAACGAGGTAACATCAAATGATCGTATTAAAAATGACCACGTTTGTGTTGGGATATTTTTGTTGTGTATTTGTGGGGTGAGTATAATGTTTATTTGCTGCAAATGTTTGGTTATTGTGAAATGGGGAAAATCGTAGTACAGCAAGATATTCAGCTGCTGAAACTGCTTTCAACAGGCACCATTCGTCGAGTGCCCATTTTTTCGGAGTTTTCGCCCGTTATCTCGAGACACTATATTACTGGGCGGCAGTAGTGACCAGATACTGCCCATCCGAGATGACTCTCATATTGGTGGCGCTCTACAGTTTCGTATTTTGCATAGTGTTAGAATTTTAAAGAAAAAGAATTGCCCTGGCTTTCCGCACAGGTTATATTAGCTGTTTGAAAAAGAACTTGTATATCCTAGTGTATGATTGATGTGCGTAATGTTGTTTAAATAATATACATCATTGTATTATTAAAGATATGCAACTTTCGAAAAAAGTGCCAGCTCCACTTGGTCATTTTCACTTCCTGAAATTCAGAGGTAAATTGTATAAAAAGAGCCGATTACAGTTTTACATTTTATATATTTGGCAATTAATTCAGTGCACTTAAAACAGCTGATATTGCCCAGCTCGGTACAATTCAGTTTCCCTGTTTTAATAGCTGCTATGGATAGTGTACATTAGACTAATTCTGGCTGATTTTTCAAGCACAAGGGAACAGTAATTTTAGTTAGCACTGTGTTTAGATCATATACAATTTCCAAAAGTACAACATTCAAAAATAATGTCAGCCAAATTACATTAAAGTGGCATAGAGGTGTGCAAACATTCTCTAGACTGTGCTTGGTTTAAATGCAAACATCTTCACCTTACATATGTCACTCTCTCAAATGTATATAATAACTGGTGAGCGCCCCCACTATATCTTCACGTCTTAGCCAGAGTACATTTGACGAGTTCTGGTTAGCGAATATGAGACAAGACATTGTGGAGTCTTGTAATGTGGTCCATAAAAGAAAACTACGTCCTATGCACGTTTTCACACAAACGTAATGTCAAATTAACATTTTTTAAAAAAACTTAAATGGTCCAAATGGAAGGTATTTGGCAAGGACAAAAGCTTGTACAATATGAGGAAATTGGTTCGTGCTCTTTTTATCATTATCCTGTATGTCCTCTCAGTAGCATAAAACTACAATATAGAGCCAAAACAAATAAACACAAAATAAACAGCACTCCACCCACTACAATGGACTAATATGATAGATCTTTAAGTATAGGCAGCGCAAGCAGTTTGCAATGCAAACGTAACGAGACAAATTAATCTTAAAACTTAAACCATAGTCTTGAAAGTGTAAATGGATATGCGCAATGTATTGTCTAGATTCTCAACATGCAAATATTGAGAAAATGAACTGAAAATAGATGGTCACAGTATCGCATTGGGCTTTCACTGTAACTGACTAAAGTATGACAATATATTTTGTAACAGAAACAATGTTGATCTAAAATTATCGATTATAAATAAACGATATATGAAGTCAATTACTCACTATCACAAATCTTCTTTGTTCTATCTGGTACCTGGTTTCGTGACCATTCCTGATTTCAGAAACCGGGTTCCCAAATTGGTTGAACAACTTCGAACTGATTACTTTACCCTAGACAGCTGTATAATGGAAAAAAGACTTTCATAATTAGTGAAGTGACATACTCCAAAAGTATGTATGTATGTATGTATGTATGTATGTATGTATGTCCACTATGTAGTACTAATCATTTCGTGCCTAATACAGTCTCCTTTGCATCTTGATAAGTTGGTTGTTTCCTTTTTGGGGTTCTTTTTTCATTCACGTTGATTAAATCAGCACAATACACAGTTACAATCAAAACATGCAAATTGGTTTGAAAGATGAAATTAGAGCCATATAAACAGATGGTTAGCTAAACCATTGACATGAACGCTCAGCCATACTATCGCATGGAAATTAATGTGAAATAAACACCAAGCGAGAGGATGAACCAGCAGGAAGTAATTAAAATAATGTACTATATGTACAATTGATCTAAGTCATTATTCCTCTTTATTAACAATATTCGTATCATAAAATTCAGCGTCTCTTTTGGTTAGTTTGAATTGTATTTTTACCATTATTCTTACGTCCAGAGACATCGTTGGATGTCACAAGCGATACTCCTACTCCTTTTACGACCGTGTTTTCATACATTTTTGGCCCGAAGCCTGCTAAGATGGTCAGGAGAGAGAGAGAGAGAGAGAGAGAGAGAGAGAGAGAGAGAAAGAGAGCGGCTATTTGGACCTGTTTATTTTTAATGAATAATTGTTGTTAGAACATTATAATAGGTTTAAGAAACGACAACAAAATGTTACATACAACACAGTATGTGTACTACGAAACCAATAATTTTACCGTATAATGTCGACAGCGCTTGCAAGATTTCGCTTTTTCAACAACTATAAAAGTAAGACTTCTGGATGAAGGGTAGTTGTCAATTTTAGTATCATAAGACAGTACAATAGACTATTGAAAACAACTTCATATTTATGAATTTACATAAGGAAAATATGTTGAATGATAACGTTATGAGTGCAAAGTCTACAATTTCTTTACAATAATTATAATGCATTAATATTATAATATTTTGTCAGTATTCATTAAGTTAAGTGTAACCGGTGCCTGATCTGTAGATGGCCAATGGCTTTTATAGTGGTGGTGATAATATAAGAGTTTACTGGTGTCCTGACCTTCCCTGATATGAAGTTCATGCCTTAAACGTATGACCTGCACTAGATAAAACTTATTTTTCTTTGTGAACATATGTTTTGTATGGTTTTACATATTCTCTTGCATGAATACTTGACTTTGACGGGATTAAGTTAAATTGTTTTGTATCGTACCCGTTACAAGTAGTGTCTTACTTGAACACGCACACATAAACACAAATACTGCAAACAAACACACATAGTTATACAGACTAGTTAGATTGTTTTGATTGCATTTTGTAATGTTTTTGTTAATTGCATAAAACCTATATTGTAAAACAGATATAAAAGCTTAAAATCCACATGACAAAAGTTGACCAAATGATCCACTTTTTCTCGAAATTATAGTTCCTCCTAGTATTTATGGCTACCAACAATTATTTTATATGACAAAACTAAATGTGAAAAATTGTTCACGTTTGACCTTTTCTACACAATGTGATTCTCTATAGAAGATATGTGGAACGCAGTTGTTTATTTAGAACCATAAATAAGCTTGCGAACGGTATGTCCTAAAATGTATATAGTGCAATTCTAATGCAAATTCGTTTATGAAGAATGGAGCCATTCCACAAATGATATTCAAAAATATACACTGATTCAACTTGTATAGATAAATAGTCGATGAATTTATATTTCCGCTCTTCAAATGTGCATTTATCATTTTCACTTCCATGTTGTTTTTCTTTAAAACAATTGCTGGTGCAGACATTTGTATGAACTAATCCTCATTGAAGGCTTATCAATTTGAAAATTAAGAACAATGTTTTGACAAAGTAGAATAATTTGAAACATTGGTCTGCACCAATTTTATGTTCAAATGTCATGCACTAAATGACATGTTTATATATTAGTTTTTGCATCTTAGATCTTTTGAAACATTTGCACAGCTGTTTAAAATATAGTTTTCCTTTAACCCAACCTTAAAATGAAAACTTGTAGATCAAAGCATTGTTGCCCTTAGATATTTCATAAAAGAACACGCCCATAGACATATAGTAAAAGAACATGCCGCTACAAAAGAACATGGCTTTGTATATGAAGTACCCGTACGTGCCATTACATCTTAACAAAAAAAAAAACATGACTTGCATATATAGTAAGGAAAATGACTTACATAAACAGGAAAAAAAATATTCTAAAAAAATATATCCTCTCTTTCGTTCCTTGAATGCTCCAAATAATAGAACAATCTGAAAAGTAATGAATGTGATCATGTTAAATCCTTTAAATCGTTAACAGTCAATATTTTTACATTGCAGATAAAACAATGTTGGTCTAATGATGCACACATATATAAATGTGACTGGTTAGAATTTTGAAAAAACTAGTTACCAGACGTTTTGTATCCATGTTCATTACCGTTTAAGAAATGTATTATACGTTTGGTCTTTAAAATATGATATACGTGTACTTATTGAAAAAGATATTGTTTCAATGAAACAAACATCGATATTTGATAATAGTTTTTCTTCCTGCGTCAACAAAAGCAGTTATGGAAAGAAATGTATAAGCTTAATTATATAATACATCCACGTAGGTTGCGCTGAATATGTTGAACGATCCCATCTGGAGGGTAACAAGCTCATTATGCTTTACAGTAGCTACGATGCACTGAAATATTATGACGTGTTTGTCAGAATAAATTGAGGTTGTGAATTGTAGGACCAGATGGCGTGACTAGTACCTAAATCTGTCTATACCCTACTCAGTATGTTCTGGAACCATGTCTCTGATAAACAAAGCATGTTATACTTTGATGCAAAATAACATAAGTCCTCTGATTATTTGTTTTAAGTTTAAAGTCCAGAAACAAAAATGTACATTCTATACTCCAGATCAACACATTCGATGACGGTTATTTCTGTATCCCATGTCGTTAATTCTAAAAGGTTGAGCCTATGATTTGTTGGGGGAGACAAATGCACATTTTATTGTGATCTCTGATTTGATGGTGGCTGCTCGTAAAATGGCCGAAGCAAAATCATTGCATCTGTATACATTTTTTTTTTTCTCATTTCAACTATGTATTGCTCTTTTCACAGTTTTCCTTCACAATGTTATATAGCGTGGCCTTTCTTGCCATATACATACCGATTGGAAAGTGTGTTGATGTAAGTACTGTATCAATTCCTCTTTTCCTGCCGAGCACCCCAGTGGCCTAGTGGTTAGAGCGTCAGCCTCGGATGCGGTAGTTCGTGGGTTCTATCCCCAGCCTAATCATACCAGAGACTTACAAAAAATGTGCTGACAGCTACCACGCTTGGCGCTCAGCATTAAGAGTTCGTGTTAGGACTGGACGTCCTGGTGTCAGGATACTGTGATTGGGTGGAACATGATGCTACGTATCTGCGGCATGATGCCCCAGTGCTAGCCATCACTATAAAATACCACACTGCAGACATCGTAGCAATATGACCGAAAAATTGTTAATTGTTTCCTGCCGCTACCACTCGCTTTCTGTTAGGGTAATCGTTATATGTATGCCTTATTCGGCCGTCCAGAATGACGCGTAAGTTCTATTTCGAAATGTCAATACTTTGTTGATGTAGTCATTTGATTTGGGTCATTAAGGTAGTCTCAGCTAAACCAATAAATTGTTCTTCGTTGATATGATAGCATTCGAGTGAAGAAAATAAAAGATTGAAGAAATATCAAATAACATGGGAGTCATGCTCATCGAACTCCCATATTGCCTTTTAAATATTATTCAATTCGTGTTTCCAATTGGCTTCGTCCTGTTAGCAAGCAATTGTACAAATAACAAATATACATTCAACAGCTCACTGCCATTAGGAATTCAAGCATATATAGATTATAAACTCACATAGAAGAACTCATAAATCAAATAGACATACCAGGCTATAAGCTTTATTATTACGTTTGTAGTTATAGCCTAATGTTCTTGCTAACAATTTCTGAAAATCACTTGAGTATGATGTTTAGACAAAATAGATTTTGGACACCGTATTCCGCCAAACATTTGAATTTTACAAATTGTTAAAGTGTATGATGTAATTGCCTAAATAATTTGCATTGTTATACTATTCACCAATTAGATGCAAATAGGAATCTGATTACGATGTAAAAGCTTCTAGTTCGTCATATGAAATTTCGATGCTGAGTCACAATTAAGTAAGAGAAATTCACGCGCTCAGTTAGTTTCAGCTTGTACAAGTACCATTATGGGACCTAAGCTACATTCAGTGCTTGTCTGCAGATCCGAGAACGTAATGAACCTATTGCCTATAATCATATATTATTTAAAAGTATTTGTTTGCATTCTTTATTATTTAATTTAAGTAAAATGTTCAACGTTCGCAGAAACATCATTTGATCTTATATGAAAATGTAGATATATTAATATTTGCCATGACCTTAGCTCATTTCAAACCGCTTCAGGTAATGACATACGATTAAAACAAATCAATATTTAGATAAATGCTAAATAAAGGTATTATTTATTTGAACGTATACCTGATACATATTATCATATATTTGAATCTTAGTGTGGGAATTTAAAGCAAGATAATTTCTTAATTATTTTCCACGCCAAATCCATCTTGCGCCAGAAAACTTTTCAACATGGTAAACAGCGTAAAATCTCTTTATGACTGACACCTAATCGACACGGATTTGGGGCAACTATCCATTGAAATGAAGGTTCGTTCGCTCTTTCATTATCCCTTACCTAACACTGTATCTTATTATTCACTACCTTAACAAATGTAGCATAGACAATGACTAAAACGCAAAGCATAAACATGTGCATGCATAGGGTGGGTGAGTTTGATACAGGCAACTATTTTAATCTGATTTAAACTAAACCGTTACAACATTCGTTTAGAATAACTGAAAACATACGGAAGTTGTTTGAAAGCAATAGAAAGCAATAGAAATTATATACAAATAATAAGAGTGATCTATATATATGCAGGTCATGAAATATAGCAATGGAAAAATTTTTATCCTAACAATGGTTTACCAATTATATCGTTACAACAATATTATCACTTTTGTACGCAAGTTATGTTTCCATTTAGAAAGCCCATAATGCTCAATCCTGTGAACTAATATATAGTACATTCCATCCCTCTTCCTTTCTCTCTCTGTCTCTGTCTCTCTCCTCTCTCTCTCTCTCTCCAAATTTCTTAAAATATGATTGGCTATGTCAAATTAATCATTCAGGAGCTTCCATTAAGAAATGACGAAAACCAAACTCTAGACAAAAATATAAGTACCAATTATTAACATTTCATATTTAAATTTTTCTATGATTCATGAGAGTGTCAGTGATTTAACATACATGACCTATAGCTATTCAATAGTTTTTTTCATCCATTGGTGTCATATACCTGTTTCAGCCAACGAACAATGATGTACGCAGTTAAGAAAATATTGTTGGTTGAATGTAACAATGAAATTGCTTAATGAGACGATGTATAAGGTAGGGCTTGAGTACTCCAAATATTTTATTTAAACTATTATAAATGTCTTACTTCGGTTTTGTTGGAAGTTAAATTTAGTGAAAGACAGATGTAATGCCCCGAAGGCCCAGTAAGCAATATCGACGATTAGATGGATAAATATTTAAAAAAAAATAAAATTCAATGAATAACAATTTGATAACAATTTAATAACAATTCAATAATCAAACGACTCAAATTTTCAAATACACTCCTTCCATTCGACCCTTTAATAAGCATATTGCATCACTTGACTAGCAGCGTGCATCTGATATCCACCTGTCCTTGTATTTCTACTCATCTGTTGTATCCTTTCAGTCTCTTATTTCTCCCAATTCATTTTTTTCTTCCTCCCCGACCTTTCTCATAATTACTTCGTGTCCACCTCCTAGACGTTCTCTAGACTCTTTCTACTCCTTCTCCATTTCCTCACCCACAACTACCCTCCTGTCGACTTCGATTGTGTTGTATATAGTCTCAACTCCGTCATCCAACTCTTGAAGACTTGAGACTCAATGGAACCGGATGTTATATGTCCCTTAAACATATTCCTATTCGTTGCAGTGTATTTCCTTATAATCTACCTCTAAGTACTGTTGCCATATTACGAGTGCCTTCGTTCTCGGAGTAAACCCTGTTGATCTGCAATCCTTCACTAAATAAAACTTACGGGCTCCGAAGGTAGCATTTGTGTATGAATTGTAATCTCTATATCAATTTTGATTGGATCTTGTCATATACCGCTCCAATCAAACTTAACGGAGAATGTATCACTCGCTGTCTGTTAACGTGGGAACGGACGAGAACACGACCCGTTCACCTCGTGGACTTTCATTTAGATCCTTGAACTAACCTTTAACATATAGGTGTGATGTGCTAAGTGATGTGACTGGTCGTCTTCGCCAATTTAAGTTTCCTGTCTATGGCTGGTAATGGTAACCCTGCTTATGGATTCAACACTACACCACCCCCCACGGCAATCTTTAGAGATCACACATCAGGCAACATTGATATTCCCGATACAGATTATAGCTTATACATCACTATAGCTAGGGTTTAGCAAACGTTATACACACGCTCATGCTTGAGAATATAATCGAGATTTTATTTTTCCGCAATTGTTCGAATGCAAATGTGCGTTACTGCACGCAATACAAATAGAACATACTAACGACGCTACACGCTGACTACGGACGAGACTTTCCAAAAGTCATCTGATTAATTTAGTTTACTCTCAGGTCCAAAAGCAACAATTTTTAATCCGTCTTCTGAACAAACCTCTTTCTTTACTTGTCTGTCGGTCTTCGTAATCAGTATATTAATGTAGTGTCTATCGATTATACCTGAATGTATTATTTGAAAACAAGTACATTTTTACTGTGTTCGATGATGTGTGCTGGCAAGGCTATGCCTTGGGTTGAAGGGGGAGTGTTTCCATCTGTATACAAAGTATTTCCATTTAAATAGGTCTTTCGTTTTTCCAGTTCAGCCCTCAAAACGTCGTTCATACTGGCCCTCTTTGACTTTGATGGACATCAAATTGTAAGAATGATGATGCAAGGACTGTATCAATATGACTTTACTTCCCGCCAAAATTAGCTTTCAGTCAGGGAAATAGTTACAACTGTCAATAACGATACGATTTGTGTCCCTTTCCGACATTCCTGATCAGTAAGTTATATTTCTATGTCAGTCACATTACGAACTGAAATTTGTTTTTGATGCAGTTATGCACTGTATCTGTCATTTGAATTTGGAAATTCAAGGGGAGTCACAGGTACACCGAACATACCTATATTATCTTTTATTGCTATCGTAGTGAACGGTTTGTATCATTATCGAAATGCTCTCAAAGTCACGCACTGATATTGCATAGTTTCATAATTAGACCAATTTTGTTGAGAAAATTATTCCATATATTTAAAAGACCGTGCTATATATCTCCATAACGTCATATATGAACTATGCAAATTGTTAACCTGTATGATGGCATTTCCTCCTTAATTTGCATGGGTCACTTCTTCACAAATTACTGATGTTATTCCATTGAAAAACCTTCATTCGTTAGTCTTAGGAATTTAGATGCTAACATAGAAAATACCACGCACTCAGCATGTACCAGCATGATCACGAACGATCATGTAATCCAAAAAGAACAATTATGGCTTGATGACGTACCGACGACAACACGAAGTATACATGTTTTCACATCAGGTTAATTATGAGTTTTGCTAAACTCTAAATTGTCAGCCACTATAATATGGGAAAATATAATGAAAGCTGTATTAACATTAACTCAGTCTAAACAGATTTAGATGAAGAAATAGACTATTTGCATCAGCAATTCACTGCATAAGATTAAACCTTACATTTCAGACGAATCAAACAATTTACAGTTTATTTAATATATGACTGGAAAATAATTCATTACTTATTTTAGGCGCTAAATCTGGTGTGTGCCGGAATACGCTTCAAGTTAGCAAACTGCGCATAATTCCTTCATAACACCTAATTCACACTGATTTTGGCCACCTGTCCATTTAAATGAATATGCAAATGCATGATCAAAGTAGTGTTATAACAACAGTCTTCCATTTGACCTTGAGGTAAAGTTAACCGTCTTATTGCGGCTAGACATCACGTGTATAAAAGAAAGACGAAGCATACAATGGATAGGAGTCTTTGAATTTAAATACTTATAAGATTGTATAATTAATGACTGAAATGACAAGGGAAGAAAACTGTTTTACTCATTCACAAAACTTAGCAAATATTTGTTTCTGCAGTGTTTTAATATATAACCCATTGATTTGTTTTTAGATCATAAACGACGGTTAACATATTCTAGTAAACCTTTGTTCTTTGAATTCACAGGCAATTTTCAAATTTCCTACCCACTTACATTATTAGTTACTGTTCTGAACATTTGAAAATCAGTAAGCTCTTTATATAAAGGTAAACGCATTCTGTATACGGGTAAATTACTTTAAATCATTAATGCTTTTTCAATAAATGTTAAGAGCTCGTGACCAAATCATTCTTTTTCAAAGCTGTTTTTCATGGAGAGAACTGCATTTATCCCCCAATATATGTTGGTGCTACTAATGGCAGTTAAGATTTATTTACTTTGATAAACCACGATCGACACTACGTTCTAATATAATATTGACCAATTGAAGTTTTCCGGTAAGGATACGATATTCTGCCCACTTTACCTGGACAATAGAAAACCTGGCAGTTTCTTATAAATGCGATCACCAAAACTGACCACTTTGAACAAGGAACACGGAAGCAAAATCAGATAATAAATTATAACTATTTATAACAACATAAATCTTAGTTTGCGTTCTGTTTACTTTTGCATGATTTGTAACCGTTTTCTGAGATTCAATGAATTTATTTCAACTTCCAAACACCATATTAACACATCATACCACAACTATGGAACTATCTATGTAGAAATGTTAACTTAAGTTGTTTTCATCGTTCTTGCTTATAATGAACTATATTATTAAGAGTTACTTGATTTACAGAAGACACTTTTGTCGATCGTTCAAAAAAAAAAACATTTTCAATAGGGTGTCAATGAAGAACTTTACTATCATGCGTCTTCATCTTCAGCTGACAAATAGGTTAAAATTATCGATGTACCTTTGCAAAAGTAGTTCAAGTGGAAGAGTGCGAAAAAGAATGAACAAAACCGTGCTAAATACCTATACAAGAAAGCCATACACTCACACAAACATACATCCATACATACGTTCGAACGTACGCACAGGCATGCATGCATACATACATACATACACACACACAGATACATACATACATACATACATAGATACATACATACATACATAGATACATACATACATACATACATACATACATTGTCATATTTTTCTGCTTTTTGCTAGGGAATATACTGTAGTTACGATTATTTTCTGCCATATACCATTTCGTAGGATTTCGCCTTACTTCATAATGGTGTAGATACCTTATATATTGAAAGGTGTCTATCTGGAACTGAAAATTAATCAAACGGCATAACACTGTATTTAAATTTTCGTACTTCATAAACATGAAACATGATGCATTTTTACTTCCTTTGTATGAACAGATTATTATAATATCTTTGAAAATTAAGAGGAAACAATGATAACGAATTTACATCAGATTTTGGTCATCTTTGATGTACCTCAGACTAACTGAACCACATTTCCAACCCCCAAGCATTACCTGGTACTATTGGACTGTTTAAACAACTGGACTGACATGAAATAGTCGACTCAATATCTCTGTATTTTGTGGGTTTCTTATGACTTCTTGCATCTTTAGAATTCAGTCAAATTGTGACATTTGGTGCTCTCTACAGTTGCTGGCATAACAAGCTTAAATGTAAACAAGCCTGATATTTTGGTTGGCAATTGTGAATCCTTTATTGGAATGTTTGAACCTTTTCAGTGGATGTTGACAAACTTTTAGATTGAATGATTAAATATTTTTCATTAACTACATGTTTTTTGCAAGAGTATACCTTTTACATCGACTAATAAATACTGCCTTCGTGACAGGCTCATTGTCCATACATATTATTGTAGCCCGCGCGTTGAGTAAACCTCCAAATAACCTTTGTTTAATGTTTATCTCGTGTCATTTATCTTGTACGTTCATGCCGATGATAACCTAGAATATCTGATAACGCATAAGGTTACTGGTTACTCTTTTAAATCTCCAGAATTTCATTTTTCTTTTCTTATTTTCCAAGCAATATTACAGAGGTGGTTATTTCAGCGTAATCACGAGGATTATCACTGGTGGATGTCAATGTACATATCATTTTCTTGAATCTCTTCCTTATTTATCCATCCTGACTCTAGAAAAGAGATATAATGTTGCCAAACATGCTATAGCTCAATATAGAAATATACATGTGTAGAATGAGTTATAAATGTTTGTTTCGGACAATATCAAGTTCGGAATATCCTAAGTTGAAGTCATATTTTCACCACATGGACCTGTCCAAAATATCATATATTTCGTTTTTATTGTGCGAACAAAAATGCATATTTTAGAAGCATGCAAATAACGCTTAAATATTATATACAATGGCGTCTTTTGTACAGAATAAAACTGAAGGGAATTAAAAATCTTATCATATCTCCACAAAGTAAATCAACTGTGATGCCATTAAAAATCAACATTTACATACAAGGCAAATAATTAAAAAATATATTTTCTAATTCTGTTATTGTACGTGGATTCCTGTACCCCGGAAAGTAATCTGGTTTCTTCTATATAAAAAAACTCTTATTGTTAAGAGGAGCCGTAAAGAAAATACTAAGAAAACCCAGCAACGTAATAATCAAGTAATGGCTGTGATCTGATGTATTTCCCTTATTGTTTGTTATAGTGTGATTAATCAACCCTGTTGTCAATAGTGTCACGACTGTAATCATCATACATCAACCCACTCTTTCGGCAAACTGAAATTACAGACAGATAGTATGGTATGACAATGATAATGATTGCTTGTGTAATGTAGCTAAACAAAAATCCAACAACTAATTAGTATTACTGAAGTGTTAAAGTTAAGATAGTCAAAGCATCACTAACATAGCTATGAGTATTCATTGATAGCTTAGCAGAGTCAGTCAGTGTCAATTTTAAGCATGGATGGTTCTCCTATTATGTTGTTGCATGTATTAATTGTCCAGATAGCAATGTAAAGATAAGTTATCAAACACAATTGTATGTCTCCTTTATGTTCTCTTTCAGAAGTACATAATGTAGTGCCAGTTGTGCATTTCACTGATAAACGTGTATAACACTATTCAATAAAGCGAAAAGAGTAGAATATGTGCGCATCACATGCAGTTTCTTAGGCTGCAATAAATGTATACATTATTGTCAGGAATAGCCTAGCTATTAACAAATGATTGACTTAAGGCGTGTGTCTCAGTTAATTAGCTCTGAATCATACAACCGCGGTTTCAAATATCGGGAGGGACATTCGATATTGCTTTGGATAGTAGCGTTACGTTCACGGTCCCAACGTTACGTTCACGGTCCCAATATGCTACCCAATCATGCACAAATTAACTTGACATTGCTATATATATATATATATATATATATATATATATATATATATATATATATATACCTGATTACTAGAAGCAAGTATCGATTTACTTAAGCCCTTAATTGCAGTCAGATATACGCTAAAGAGTAACGAAGATGTTAGTCTTCATAGTGTATCAATTCAGTTACTGTGATTGATTCAAGAACCCAGTGCGTACCTGGAATTGACAGAATATATACCTATATACCTATCGAGTTACATACATCCATATCAGATTGTACTTAAATGTTCTGTTCACGTTCGGATAAAAGTATGGAGGATGTTCAACTCCATTACACTACCACCCATGCTTCGGAACCATACTGAACTTCTATTTGTGCCAAATCCCAATTACAAATATAATTTCAGCATCAGCAATTACAACAACAACCAATAGTTGTCGTAGACCTCCATGGTCACGTGAACAAATATACAGAGCAGTGGTTTCACATTTTTCTTTTCAAATTGCAACGTTTTACAGCGTAGAGTCCAATAGTCTGCAACCAAGCTTTGCGTTGGTTATTAGTCTGTGAAATGAAAACATAACTCCTATGCAGTTCAAGTCGGCGGAAGGTGGGTACTCTATAAGTGTTATTTGCATATTATTGACAAGTCTTTGGTTAATGGTTTAATCGTTCCTTCTAATAAAAGTCTATTTAGTTGTACAGTCCACAATTACAGGCGAATTGCAGTCGGTCATTGGTTATTGTGTTGGACGCACTACCTAAAGTGTAACGGTACGAATCCTACCAACGGAGCTCACTTGATCAGCTACCGTTGTGTGTTCTTGGTTAAGGTACTTTACTTCAAATTGTATACTGAAAAAGACCGTACCTTTATACGATAAAGCATTGTTTTGTTAAAAAAGATAGTTAAACAATCCCGTCTGGAGTAATAAGAAAACAAAAGCATGCGAATATTTTAAATAATTATGCTTGTGGTCGTACAATTATTACTATCATACGTAATATTTCCACAAATATTAACATAAATATGACGAATTTGCGCATTCGTATTCCGAATATTAACAATAGTATTGCAAATATGCGCAATACTATTGCAAATATTTAAACTTGTGCAATGCGTTTGCGAATATTCGCCGTACTTTTAAGAACATTCGCATTCATTTGCAAATATATGTAAAACATTTTTATATATTTTATCAGATATGTGAACAGGGGGATATGTATATATCTCTAAAGCAACTTTCTTTATGTCTCTCTGCATATTTATGATTTTGAAAATTCCAAACTGTAGTAGGTAAATCCATCAAAGTAGCACGGAGCAATTTCAGAGTATAGTCAGAAATTTGGAACTAATCACAAATGTTATCAGAAACTATATTATTCTTATTAGGTTGCACTTTTTATTATTATGATTTCCGCCTTAACAATATCAATATGTCTCAACTAGACGGAGTAATTAAATAGTCTTTAAATTACTTTACAAAGTTGACTGAAGCAAGTGCCAATCTAACATACATGCCAAATGTCACAAAAACACTTGTTTTATGATAGACATTGGTCTTTATCATGTACAGGCAATTAATTATTCATGCATCTCTGGGGAGCTATCGTCAACGCAAATTAAGGGAGTAATAACTTGTCTTCCAAAATGAGACAAACCAGGAGAGTATTTGAAGAATCGGAGACAAATAAGTTTACTTAATATAGCTGACGAAGTTTGCATCAACGTGTAATGCAAATAGCCAATGAATGTTCTTTCAGCAATTATTAATAGTGTCACACTTTGTTTCATCAATGGAAGGTAAAAGTCGGAAAATATTCCAGCTGTATTTTATGCTTGTCTTTTACAATAACAGATCACATACTTGAGAGTTTTGTACCAATTGACTTTGAAAAATATTTCAATTCTGCTGAATGGCATTTGGTTGGTAAAGTAATAGAATTTTTAAATTTTGGAGGAGACTTTGAACAACTTTTACATAGTCTCTCGAAAGCGTTTTACCCACAAGAATTCAGTTAATCCTAAATCGCTCTTAAACCCGGATCTTTGTATGGTGCGAAGACTGCTATTAGCCTATTTTCTGCCTTAATCTTTGCCTGCAAGCGTGTCAAATATTGTTTTAACCTCACATGCATTTGGGACTTTCCCGGGTCATGGCCTCTCAGATTAGAATACTACCTTTGTAACGAACCTGTTCTAGCATGTGTCAGGACTTGCGCAGCTAAGCTATATTTCCATGTTTGAACTGAGTTCCAGTTTTATGAGGTTCTTATACCGTAAACTTGAATTTTGGAATTGCCAATCAAACTCGAAGACTTCGTTTCTGTTCCTATTTGAAGATTAGTGACTACTTGCCACAGCTTATATTTAAGATTACATGTAAATATAGGCAACAGGATGTCACGTAATAAATATTTTCATTCACCTTTGTAACCACACATGGAGTTTAGGAGATAAATATTAAACCAGTGAAGATTATATCACAAGTTCTTTAAAAAAAAAAACACTGTACAATTAGGCGTTCACTTTTCACCATAATAATTACAATAATGTTTAATGCCTATGAAAAAACTTGTCATAGTATGATTACTCCAAACAAGATAAATACTTGAACAAATATATTTATCCTCACCATCCTTCAAAGACCGAATTGGCATTTGAGAAATTTATATTAAATGATTTAATTATTTTTAATTTGAATATGTGATTTCTTCGATACGAATGGTCATCACTCGTAACTTCAATGATAACTACAATCCTAATGCATACGTTCTTTGCGACGTGGAGACTATTTGACACATGGTGATATTTTAGTTTGTATTTATCCGATTACCCTAACATACTTCCGTATATTTTATAAAGGTTGAGACTTTGAATGCTAACGCGGGAGTGTGTAGATATTCTTGGTAAACCGAGTATTTTAACCTGCCTGAATAGAAGTTTGAATCCAAAATTCTAATACTTGTATTATTTACGAATGAATACATTCGTACTCTGAGAAAACAAACTAACCTGCTGTCGAAATTAAATAGTTGAAGTTAAATAATTACGAATCAGACACATGCATGTTTTCAAGGTCATTGATTTCGTTCATTCTACTGCTTAAGGTTTGTTTTCTCAAGTTACGTGGACGCAAAATGATACAAATCACACTTGATAAAGAAAATATTTGTCTCAGAAGTAATTATGTGTCATTACTGATTGTTCAGTGTTAATAGAAAGTGAAGAGCGGTTTATATTTACATGACATAAATCCAAGCTTTTAAAGGAAACATTTTATGACAAATGTTATAGTTTAACAACGAATCGCTTCATTGATTTTGCACTTAATATACTTTTGTCATTTGTAGTTCTTTTAATAAACTTGATTGACTCAATATATTGTCACAGCTGTGCTCGCCTTATCTCTTTGAAATGATGGTTCCACTCTATCAAGATTTCAAATATTATTAATTTGTATGATAGATACTTCAATGACATTTATTTCCAAGTTGCATTCTTCAGAAAAGTTGAACAGAAAATTATTACCACTACTCCATTCGAAACACTGTAACACAACTCATTGTAAATCTAGTAATGAGAATGAGTTCGTGTGTGCAACATAGTTACACGATATGAAAAATTAAATGTCATCTGAGACGCATTAGACAACAAACAGGATATGAACCAAATACAAGCAAATACTGAGAATCTAGCCTGATAGTAGAACCATGGTTTATGTGTGAATGTATATAATGAAATGTGTGTGTGTGTGTGTGTGTGTGTGTGTGCGTGATTTGTACTAATTACCTCACATTCTCCTGCATCTTTGCTTCCTGTGTCTAGGATGTTATCCGTTTAAAATTTCAGCCCTATCGCGAACATGATGCTAGAATTGGTGGGGAGGGATGGGAGGTAATACTATCAGTGTGATCGGGTTTTGAAGATACGTAATGTACTAGGAAATGTCCTTTCTGCGTCTAATACATTATTCAATCACGTGAACATTAACAAATCGGGTAATATGAATATCAAACTTGTATCTACATCAATTAGCAGGGGTTTCATTTTTGTTCCCTTGAAAGGATATAACACACATCATACAAATATCAAGAAATCAAAGAAACATGCTCGTTTGTCATAAAACAAGGATTTCCAGCTTACTACCGTTAAATGTCAGTGATCAAGAAATTTTCAATCTTTACACTCAGAACTAATTGCAACGATTATACTAAATGGAACCTGTTGATATCATTTGTGTAATTTTAGCAAGATAGTTCCTCATCGGGTAAAAGTGGCAAATCAGTTTACAGCGCTTCAGCGATAATTTTATCATGCAAATAGACAGTTTGAATTTGGCATATATTCCACATTTGAACAACTGATCCCAACCTTGCCCAGTATGCTTTCTCAGAATTAAATATGGTAGTTATAACAGTGTATGATTAGACATCTCTTTCTTCGCCTGGTTTGCTGACGGGCATCAATGATGTTTACTACAATAATGCATGTATATTTATTGCGATTGTATTTGAAATTTACTTGATAAATAAACCCAATCGCGATGCACTATCACCAATGTTCACTGGAACAATTAATTGTGTGCATGTCAAGAACTGTCTATAGGAAGCATAACTTTTGTCATTCATCAAATCAAGCTAGTTAAGGACTGGAATATGCCATCTATACATAATGGCTAGGAGAGCCACATCCATGGGTTAGAACGTGAAATGCAGAAAAATTATTCGAAATATAATACTATTTCCAAAATGTAAAATAATATGAATTAAATAAATAATAGAAATATGCACTTTTTCAATTACTATTCATGTTACGTTCCCAGATTCCTCTTCAAAATCAACATGGATCAGTATCGAATTAAAATTGCATAAGGTTTTCATTCTCATATGAGCACTGCTATTTCCATCACAACTGACCTTGTCCCCTGGGTATTTTACTTTGTGATGATGTAGCTTTGATTTAGCAAACATGTTCTAAGGTCTTTGGACCTTTCAAGGTGTAAAAGTTAATCTTGTTGTGACATTTTATTGGATTTGAGTTCAGTATTTGGGTTTCCCTTTAAGAACATTCGCTCACCTGATTTCAGATTGCTTGTTTGATAAAGGACCCGTCTTTGTTGAGGAACAGAATATTCTAGAAATGAAAATTTGACCATCATCCTCATTATGAAATCGTATCTTAGACTCCTATATAAGATAAAAAATAACAGAACTATTATTCCTATCTTAAATATATCTCATTTCTTTGTTTTTAATTTTTTTATTGGAGAGGATTCTTATAATTCTGGAATTATTGCGAAGTGATTAAACGATCTTTTCGATCCCGTCATTGTTATACATTTATTATTAGAGTATCAAACGTATTCAAGGATCTTGGCAAATCTAAACAATATATTAGAAATCATTCAAGCACTACTGGTGTATGACTGAATACTTTCTGAAATTTTATGACGATATGTGCAAATGGACAGCTACAAATTAATCGCCCTGTAGGACCTGGATTCCTTATTCCACACGCAATAAGTTATAACGCATCTCTTTTTCATACAACACGGCTCCCAGGCAAACATTAACTGTATATGTTTGTATAGTATTAACATAAGGAAACAAATCACAATATATATATTGAGCCTATGATTTGTTTGAAGAACCCATTGCACATTTTTGTGTGGTCTCAGGTGAGACGGTGCATACTGGTAAGAGGACGCCACGGGTGAGAGGACAATCGTTCCATCTGTATACAATTTTATTTATGTTCCTGTTCTCCCGTGTTTCTCTCACAAAGTCCTTTAGCGCGGCCTCTCTTGCCAGCTACATATCGAGTTTAAAGTTAGCTAATGAAAGAACTGTCTATTTGTATTTTCCTGCCGCTAACGCTCGCTTTATGTCAGAGTAAAAGTCACATTTATCCCTTCTTTGTCCATCAAGAATGATTAGTAAGTCCAATTGAATATTTCCAAATTGTATTTGATGGAGTCACTTAGCTGGGTTTCGCATGGGAGTCTTAGCTAAAACAAAACTCAATCAATTTTCCTACGTTGATATGATAGGCATCTGATTATAAGATCATCAACATCTTCTCAAAGACCTGCATTTATATTGAGTCCGATTCTTTGATCATTTGTGTTCATGGCATCATTCCTTACATTCAATATACATTTTTCTCTGACCCCGCTTATGTCTATGCCTGTTTCACCTGATGCTTTAGCTGGCTTACTTTAAACGACACAGTGTTCTACATCTCTCACTGTCTATCTGTGCGAGTTCGAAATAACACATGCTGTCGTAGAGCTGATGTCGGAAATGAAAACTTGTATATTGTTTTTGCGGGTACGAATGTCGTTTGCATGTTCAATAGCATTCCAGGATGGAAGGAAAACCTACAGCATTAGTTTCATAATCACCGGGCTCTCACACTGCATCTAAGGTGTTAGTTTCTTCATCTTTCCTTTTGACTTCGTGCTATTGGCATCAAATTGTAATAGCTATACAAACAATATCTAATTACCACTACAAGTACAAAAAATAAACAATCCTGTAGTCACAAAAAAGAAGTAAAAATTAAAATATACATCACAGAATATAAGCTATATTAGAACTTTGGCACTTATATCCCAACGTATTTGTAAGTATTTTCTGAGAACAACGTATCTTTTTTAGTTAAATATATTTTGGACACCGGAATTTGCCAAAATTTGAACTTTGCAAATTGATAAAGTGTACGATGACATTGCCTATATAACATGCATTGCTATTTTCTTCACAAATTACATACAAAAAGGAATTTGTTTCCGATGTAAAACCTTCACTAGTTCGCCATATGGAATTTCGATGCTTGAGTTGCAATGCAGGCAAAGACACACACTACCTAAGTTAAGAACAGCATGTTCAACAAAGATTATGTGCATTCAGTGCTTGTCTGCAGATCCGAAAACAAAATGCATATATCTATTAGAAACGTATATAATTTCAAGTAGCAAAATTTGCAACCTTTCTCATTCAGGTAAAATGACATCTTCAACATTCGAATAAACTTCACTTCAATTTATTGGTCGCCTTTGATATAATTTATACTAATTGTGTATATATATATATATATATATATATATATATATATATATATATATATATATATATATATATATATATATATATATATATATATATATATATATTATGGGGAAAATGTAGGTCTATTAATATTTGTTCTGCCGTTAGCTCAGTTGAAAATGATTTAGGTGACTAAATATAAATGAATTATTTGTGAACTGATGTTCCTGATCAACTTTGCACTTTAACTTTTTTATGAGTAAAACAAATGAATGAGCAAGTAAAAGATAAAATGATATAAAATACACACAGTAATTATTCTTTTGAACGTATACATGTCACAAATCATACTCTATTTAACTCTTAGTTGATGAATATGCTAAATCATTAATCCCACAACAATCTTTCGGTTGACCTGATATTAACCTTTCATCTGACCTGTACTCGAACTTTCTTCACATTATTGCGGGAGGACTCCACCCTATAAAAGCACGATGAAACGTTAGTTTCACACAAAACAAGACCAAAAGAATTGTGCCAAACAGCTTTCGCAATATCCATCGACTCAGGTAAGGTAAAAAGGATAGGACACCTTTAATGTTATTGATTCTAAGAATCTATATTCATGGGGTGGAGAGGGTGGGGAAAAAGCCATGTCTAACTTATTTACAGAATGTAATCACTTATTTGAAATAATCCAGTGATTGTTCATTGAAACATATTTCAGATAGCCTTTACTCTTGGCATTCATAGCCACTGTTCAAATTTACTACGTATGAACAATATCAGTAACGGTCTGAACTTTCCAATATAACTTCGAAGGAAGCCGATTATATAATGATAAGCGTATTTATGAAGGCATGAAACCTTACAAACATTATTGCTCTTAGTAGATTGTGAGAACTCATGACCAAAGCATTCGTTTTCAAGGTTCGGTATCATGGAGAGTGCAGTAATTTTCCTACAATCATTGTTGGTGCTACTAGTGGTCAAACACGGGACGTCTGTTCCTTCTCCCTGTCAGTGCGAAAACTTCAGTTCCTTTTGTGCTACAGGAATAACAGGTTAGTGAAAGAAGATGTCATTTAGTTCGATTCATCACATTTCATATTAAAATAAGAGCAAGAACACTGAAACTATTTCGATGTTGATGATGATAATGATCATAAAGTCTTAATGGGAGGCATGGTAAACAATTAAGTGATGGTGGTCATTCTCATATTGTTTCCACAACTGTTGTTGCTACAAGTTCTTCTTACTACGAAAGAGAAAAACAATGTTTATTTCTATCCAGATGCATTGCAGTGACAAATTAGAAAAATACGATGAATTGTAACAACACTGTAGCTTAGTACACGATGTCACTGCATCATATTGTTATTATCCAATTTTCTCTGCATTATCCTTTCAACATTTGGTTCCAAACTAATAAGACAAACTTTTTCTAATCGCTCTTAACGTTTACACTTTGCTTTCCTTGTCTAAGGCAATCATATACAACCTAGTTCAATAAGTTTTAGTTTTGGTGCGGGATGGGTTGTTTAACGGAACTCTAAAATGTATTAATTAAGTGCGTAAGAAGGGGACTTTGCGTAGAAAATAACCAGTTTGTAATTATGCAGAGGGTTTATAAAAATTATTTCGGGTCTGGTAAGATATTCAAATAAATACTCTGTTTCTCCTATCATGAAAACCTAGTTACGAGTTATACATTTTTCAGTGATCAGAAATATGTTAATATATATATATATATATATATATATATATATATATATATATATATATATATATATATATATATATATATATATATATATATATATATATATGTGTGTATATATATATATATATATATATATATATATATATATATATATATATATATATATATATATATATATATATATATATATATATATATATATATATATATATATATATATATATATATATATAATGTAATGTTCCTAATATATGTGCATTTACATATTTTCTTATGTTACCACACGCTAAAAAATCACTTTATGTGATTACGTTTGGTCCAAATAAGCCCATGAACTTATTTTGGAGGATTCTCCTTACTGATGTTTATGAACATGTTTGGATATCACTTTTCGAAATGAATCGCGAAGGGAAATTGGTGAAAAATGGTCTCGTCTGATTCTATATGGCTAGGTGTTTTCTCCAAACTGACAAAATTATATTCAACCACTGCTTTATACGCGGTTAATGTGTGATGTATTTCGGTGTCAAAACGAACTTTGTATAATCTACAGTTTACCGTTCTAAATCAAACACTGCACATATCCTGTCACAATTATTACAATTTCTTCATCCAGCAAAGCTTCTTTCACAAATATTTTACAATATCAGTGTAATGTTTACTTGTGAAAGTCACATTAAATAATTATCCATTGAAATCATCTACGTATGTGCCATTGATTCTTGACCAATGATCAATTTCCACACATTAATCATTAAATGATAAAATTTATTAATAATCCCAGTTTTGTAAATTAATTAAATATGGTACACAATTTGATCTTGATCTTTTGTGCTTTCTGCTCCACCCTTCCCTCTCGTGCATAACGGAAGATACTACGGAGAAATCTGACGTGAGAGAAAAAGAAGTTGGGTGGGACGAAATCATTGAAAGTTAACTTATGCTAAGTAACCTAGAATAATGTGGTTCGTCGTAATATGATGTGTGCGCTTTCTTGGGATTTACCTAGAGTGTTTATATAATCAGTGATACAAAGTTGCAAGCGCTGTCGTCATTATACGGTAAAAGGCTCGCTTACGTAGTATACATACTATGTTGTATGCAACATTGTATCGTTGTTGTTGTCGTTTCTTAAACCTATTATAATGTTCTAAAATTTATTAATTAAACATAAACAGGTCCAAATAGCCGCTCTCTTTCTCAGGCTTCGGGCCAAAAATCTATGAAAAGACGGTCGTAAAAAGAGTATCTCTTGTGACATCCAACGATATCTCTGGACGTACGAATAATGGTAAAATTAAAATTCAATCTAACCAAAAGAGAGACTGAGTTTTATGATAGGAAAAATATTAATAAAGCGGAATAATGACTTAGATCAATTGTATGTATAGTACATTATTTGCATTACTTCCCGCTGGTTCGTCCTCTCGCTTAGTTTTTATTTCACATTAATTTCCATGCGATTGTATGGCAAAGCTTTCGTGTTAATAGCGTAGCTAACCATGTGTTTATAGGGCTCTAATTTCTTCTTTCAAACCAACTTGCAAGTTTAAATTGTAAGTGTGTATTGTGCTGATTTAATCAACGTGAATGAAAAAAGAACCCAAAAAGGCAACAACCAACTTATCAATACGCAAAGAACACTGTATTAGGCACAAAATGATTAGTACTACATAGTGGACATACATACATACATACATACATACATACATGCATACATACTTTTGGAGTATGTCACTTCACTAATTATGAAAGTCTTTTTTCCATTGTACAGCTGTCCAGGGTAAAGTACTCAGTTCGAAGTTGTTCAACCAATTTGGGAACCCGGTTTCTGAAATCAGTAATGCTCACGAAACCAGGTACCAGATAGAGCAAACAAGATTTGTGATAGTGAGTAATTAACTTCACATATCGTTTATTTATAATCGATAATTTTAGATCAACATTGTTTCTGTTACAAAATATATTGTCATACTTTAGTCAGCCACAGTGAAAGTAGAATGCGATACTGTGACCATCTATGTTCAATCCATTTTCTCAATACTTGCATGTTGATAATCTACACAATACATTGCGTATATCCATTTACGCTCTCAAGACTTATGGTTTAAGGTTTTAGATTAATTTGTCTCGTTACGTTTGCTTTGCAAACTGCTTGCGCTGCCTATACTTAAAGATCTATCATATTTGTCCATTGTAGTAAGTGGAGTGCTGTCTATTTTCTGTTTATTTGTTTTGGCTCTATATTGTAGTTTTAGGCTACTGACAGGACACACAGGGTACTGATACAAAAACCACGGTCCAATTTCCCCATATTGTACAAGGTTTTGTCCTTGCCAAATACCTTCCATTTGGACCATTTAAGTTTTTTTTAAAAATGTTAATTTGACATTACGTTTGTGTGAAAACGTGCATAGGACGTAGTTTTCTTTTATGGACCACATTACAAGACTCCACAATGTCTTGTCTCATATTCGCTAACCAGAACTCGTCAAATGTACTCTGGCTAAGACGTGAAGATATAGTGAGGGCGCTCACCAGTTATTATATACATTTGAGAGAGTGACATGTGTAAGGTGAAGTTGTTTGCATTTAAACCATGTACAGTCTAGCGAATGTTTGCACACCTCTATGCCACTTTAATGTAATTTGGCTGACATTAGTTTTGGATATTGTACTTTTGGAAATTGTACATGATCTAAACACAGTGCTAACTAAAATTACTGTTCCCTTGTGCTTGAAAAATCAGCCAGAATTAGTCTTATGTACACTATCCATGGCAGCTATTAAAACGGGGAAAATGAATTATACCGAGCTTGGCAAAACCAGCTGCTTTAAGTGCACTGTATTAATTACAAAATATATAAAACGTAAAAATTTAATCGGCTCTTTTTATACAATTTACCTCTAAATTTCAGGAAGTGAAAATGACCAAGTGGAGCTGGCACTTTTTTCGAAAGTTTCATATCTTTAATAATGCAATATGTATAGTATTTAAACAATATTACGCCCATCAGTCATACACCAGGAAAATGGAATTAATGGTTGTACAAGTTCAGATATACAAGTTCTTTTTGAAATAGCCAATATAAGCTGTGCGGTAAGCCGGGGCAATTCTTTTTATTTAAAATTCTAACACTATGCAAAATACGAAACTGTAGAGCGCCACCAATATGAGAGTCATCTCGGATGGGCAGTATCTGATCACTACTGCCGCCCATTAATATAGTGTTCTGAGATAAGGGGCAAAAACTCCGAAAAATATGGGCACCAGGCGAATGGTGCCTTTTGAAAGCAGTTTCAACGGCTGAATATCTAGCTGTACTATGATTTTCCCCATTTCACGATAACCAAAAATTTGCAGCAAATAAACATTACACTCACCCAACAAATACACAACAAAAAATATCCCAACACAATCGTGGTCATTTTTAATGCGATCATCTGATGTTACCTCGTTGTATCATCACTTAGTGACAACACCATATTGATTCTACAAACTCATCATCGAAACTAACCTGCAGTAAGGCATACATGCTAAGATTGTCGTATGCTTTGATATGGTTGCATAGCTGAGTTGGAGTATATAATATGATGTACTCTTTTTCTAGATAAGATGTTGAACAGCGTTGGCTATTTCTACACTGTAGTGAAGTAGCACCGACACAATTTATTTTCCAAATATAGAAGAAGAATTGATACTTAAGATTTTCTTTTTCATCGCATGGAACAACAATCTATGTATAAGCTCCAAAGTATGACAATAGTTATTTAATTAGCATGGAGAAATAATGGGCCATTTTTTGCTATAGGCATGTGTTTTGTGGGTTTAAATCCATTTTTAAGTACAATACATTTTATACTTGGCAGACAGGATAAGTAGGATAATAATGACACGGAAAAGACCATAGGAAGAACCTTCAATCAGGCAAAAGCTACTTTGCAACTGAGTCGAAGTCAAGACTCAAGACCATCCTAACTGATGTCTCTTCAGTATATCAACGCACGTTCTGTCAATAGTTGCCGTATGTCCACTTGTCCAGACTTTGCTGAACTAATCATGGTCATTATATTGTATAACTGTCTCCTGCAAGATCAAAATATATTTGTTTCTGCATGGTAAGACACGTATCGGATTATGGGACAGGAATCACATTTGTCACATACCGAAAGACGTGACACAAACCGGATAGAACGTGAAGAATATCAGAGATATCTGGTGCACGCTGGTAAATGACCCAAATGATCAAGCATTTTAAATTATTATGTCATGGTTTGTACCAGATATATATCTGACCATGCACAAACCTCGTGTTCTTAGATACATTGTATTAAAGTTCCATCAGCTCCACGTAGTGAAATCAATGGGACTAAAAGTATACACTACACTAAAACATAAGTGTGAAAAATACACCACCTCGCTTTTGCAATCCTCACAAAACTGAAACGTCTGAAGATGGCTAAAAAGAACATCGATTCCTTCAGTTGCGCTGGAAGTAAATTGGATACTGTAATTGTAACCATATATTTATTTAATCTCTTCAGAATGGGTCTCATCCAATAGCCATGGAGAACAGAGTCTTCACAATTTCCTACCCGCAGAGAGATGCCTGTAATTCCGAAGTAGCAAATAATAAGGGGAAGGAACTAATTTTCATTGGCAAGCTTAATATACATACATACATTTTCTATATATATACATATATAACTGTAATAAATAAATAATGAAATATATATTAATTTATATATTTTATATATGTACATATGTATATGTATGTACTTGTATGCATGTATATGTTTGTGTGTACATGTATGTATATGTATGTGCATATATATGTACATATATCATGTATATATGAATATAGTAAGAAGGACAGATCTACATACATATCATTATATATATATATATAAATACATATAGAGATAGATAGTCAGACAGACAAACAGACAGACAACATACATATATACAGACAGTATCTATAGATATAGTCAGACAGAGAGACTGACAGACAGAGTGATGGATACACAGATATATAGATAGGTATACAGATAGGTAGATATACAGATAAATATATATATATATATATATATATATATATATATATATATATATATATATATATATATATATATATATATATATATATATGATTCAAAGGAGTTCTGAATTTTACTTGCATAATTTGACTACTGACACATTTCCACAATATTTATATTATATTATTATATTCGATATCAGTTTATATTAAAATCAACAGGGAATATCTTCATTTTCCTTAAGGACTGTTGTGCCTGGGTTTCTTTGTCTCTGTGTGTGTGTTTGATTTTTAACGAAGCTTTAAAACATTTCACTGATATCGCTCCCATGCCTGTAGTATGGCAGTTTATATTATGTGATTGTAATGATGTCTAGCAATGAGGCGTCATGCTGCGGACATGTATCATCATGTCCCACCCAGTTAGATTTTCCTGACAAAAGTCCAACGAGTCCTAACACTAGCCTCTTAATGCTGAGCGCCTAGTGAGGCAGCTCTTGGTACCATTTAAATAAGTCCATGGTATGAATCGGCTATGGTTCGAACCCGCGTCCTCCGGCATCTGAGTTGGACGCTCTAACCACTAGGCCACTGGAACGGTCCATACTTGGATTTATAGTTAGATATATAAAGCAAATTCTTATCGCATTACTCTATTTTGTAGGTAAGGGGGACCGAAATGGTCAATTTGGCCGACCAATGTGCTACATGGTTCTAAAATCGAGAGGAGAAGGCAACTACGAAGTTATCGGCACTGCTGAGTCTATCAAGGCACTTTGTAGTGTAATTTCAAAGAATTGAAGAATCGTCACAATGCAAGCAAAATGAAATAAATCAAACGTTATAAAACATACATCTATGTTGTTTTTCTTTCCAGTTTAATGTATCTTTGTCTAAATCTTTTTATCCATGTTTATATTTTCTGTCCTAGTAAACTGTATATTATCGAATCGGTTACTAGAATTAAAGGTGACGAGACCGAATATATTTGGGGGAATTGCTTTTTTATTGCTTGCAAGTGACCTAGGGTCGACAGATATTTAAGAAAATATTAAAATAAAATATTTCATTAATATGTAGCGTCGCTTTACGAAAAGCGACACAGGAGATAAAAGAAGTAATTGTGTTCAAATTGATTGCTTGGATTTCAAGGACTATGTGCCTTTATTTCTCAAAGACTCTTTCGGTATCATGAAGGTTAGAAAGCACTGCATCAACTGTACTCTGTAATTACATCTAAACATGATATGTAGTGTCATAATTCGGCTTTGGACAACTTGTGCCTTTTAGGAGCATGGTATATCAGCCACTACATCTATCCCCCATGAAGCTGCACTCAGCTATATAATATCTGCTTGGGAGCGATAATTCAAGGTTTTGAGCTGTATACTGTATGGCAAGCGTTTAAAAAGCAGCAGTGCCGAATATATCTGTACTTCCAAGCTTTATATAGAACACATTGTACCACAGGATCAAGGCGTTATGGCTAAGGCTAGATCTAAATTTCCTGTGGATATTGTTTATACTCTAAGGTACCATTGTAAGGTACAGAAAAAGCAAAAGCATCACGTTTTGTAAACCTCAGCAATTACATTATCATAGTTATAAATGAAAAACGTGAAGGGAACTTACAGTATTAGGAACAAAGGTATATGTATGTCCTAATAGTTCTTTATAAATATCGAAAAAAGAAATGTACTGGTCCTCTTAGAAAGCGAGTTTGTGAAGATCGCATTCTCAAGCATTACGTCGAATAATTTATAACAGTGCCAATATAATATTATAGTCCTAAAATGAGTAAATGCTATTTTTATGGAGTAGTCCAAGCAAATGTATTTCTTCTCGAATAATATATACGTACAACATAAAAACGTCTGTAGATTTACACCAGGAACACAATAAATGTGAATCACTCCAAAATTGGAATAAAATTCATAGCTTAATATTCTCCTGATATACACTATATATTGCTAGTAGATTTCGAAATAGACCCCACGTGATAGCATACATTAGTAAGATTTCTTTGTTTTGGCCTATTTATGTAGCCTAGCCCACTCGATGGTCAATTTCATATTTGTTTTTCTAGAAAAGTAGAAGCTGCATCAGTCACCGCGAAATTAAGAATTTCAGTCTTATTAAGGTTAATGTTCATATTTGTCATCCGGGCCCCCAGTTGCCGAGTGGTCTAAAGCGCTAAAAGTTACGGATCAGTCCCTTCTCATCTCTGTCTGCCTGGGTTCGAGTCTCGGGCTCGGCCAATGTGGATACGTGTGAAAGCTTACAAGTAGATTTTTGTGCGTCGGTGGCTCGTTCCCGAGTTCTTACTGCACCTTTGATACTGGCTACCATATAAAGCCTATAATCTGTTGCAAAATGGAGTCAAACCCTACAACAACAAATACAACATAATTGTTCACATACCTAAGAACCTGTTTATAGATCAACTACTACTCACTTAAAAGCCTCAAATCACGTACTGAAAAGTAACAAAAGATGATATGTACTCTTTACAGCCATGAATAAAAGTTATATAAAATTATTGTACCAGCAGCTACAAAAGATATATATATACATATATATATATATATATATATATATATATATATATATATATATATATATATATATATATATATATATATATATATATAGATAGATAGATAGATAGATAGATAGATAGATAGATAGATAGATCTAAACTATAAAGCTTTCGTTTTCCACATTGATCAAACATACAAATGATAATGATACCAGAATGACACAGCAAACAGCACAATAAATTTACAAAATGAACACATAGTATAGCAATATCAAAACCCTATACAAGTGAAGGTGCATTTGCAATTCATTTTCGTTTCCTTTATTGTGCCGAATATTGATGTTGTATTATTGCATAATAAACTTCATCTTTGCATCCATCGATTTATATTTGTTAATTTGTTGGCAAAAATAAGGAGGTTTCATCTTTGAATACATTAATCGGAGAAGGAACATAATTAATATACGCTTCCAAGTTCTGTAAAGACAAAAAATATAAACAGACATTCCTTCTGATGGTGGAATAATCGCATTGGCGTTCATTTAAGTATTTGGGAAATATTCTACTGGATTACTGAACACCTACCCTGTTCTTGAGTACGAAAACGAAGTTGTATTGGTCCTAATCTTCCCGAATTCATTCCATCCAAGCAGTGGCCACTGAGGAAGCAAGACCTGCATACCAGGAGCGGTGCCACGGTGGAAAAAGCAAGCGCAAACAATTTTTGTTAGGAACAGATAACAAATAATGTCTCCATAGCACATAATAAATAAATACAATAAGAACATGTTTATTTCTGCTCGGGTACGAACTTTCATCAAATACTGCTAATATGATCTCACCAAAACAGACACAGCGTGACGGGAGGAATCATTCAACACGTGGCAGCTCAGGAAAATGTAGGGCAGCCAGTGATTTGATACACCACCAGAACCATGACTTCTCAATTTGATTCAGTCCAGTACTACGTTTCGCAGCAAGCTTAAAAAGGGGTCAGATCAATGGCAGTAATTGAATTCGGTACACAATCTCGTTTTGTTGCGGACAAGGCCTCAGTGAAAGGCGTGCCCGTTCTCTAAAAGATCGAAGATGGGTACAAAAAGATCATACTTTACTTTCACGAGGTCAGTATATATAGATTTTATAATCATACTTTATTCACACATATATTAGATATTATACCAAGTACTTGTTGAATATCAACCTATATATTAATTATACGATGATGTTTTAAAATGTTTTCCAATTATAACTCGTATTTATTGATATGCAAATGTTTCGTCGCATGGATTATTAAAAATGACCACTAGTTCTGATAACCTATTTTGAAATTCTAGAGACTTTACTTTTTTCGGATGATAATCTGTGATGCATCCACTGTGTCCCCAAAATGCAGTTTTTATAATTTTCCAGAGTCTATCTTGAGAGGAGTGCTGAAAATAGGGCATAACAGCTTGCATCCTTTATTTCTAAATCCAGCACCAGTTGTGTGTGATAAATGTAGTCAATAAAACGAAATAAAATAAAATAAAATGACTTGTATTCTTCCCCTGAGTCTCAAATTCAGTGCAGAAAGCTCACTGGTAACTGAATTTGTAAAATCAAAGACAATATATATTTCGGATATGTTTTCCTTCATAAAATCTTAAAACGTATTAATAGAACAAGAAATCGAAGTAGAATATTGTGTATATTGTCTTGAAACCGTAATATCATTTGACGTTTTAATGAAAAGACCTTGACCTCAGTTTCAAACGGTGCATATTTAGTCTTTACTTATTTATTTTGTTTGGTTCCTGAGGTAAAAGTATAACCATGATGTGCATATACGGGATATTAAATCAAATGCCATATGTTTATTTAATGCTTATATATTTATAATAAAACTAATTTACTCGTTTCTATCCTCTATAATGTAAAACAACTGTGCTTTTAGATTACATATTTACACGTTGTTTATTGATATAATTTTTAATCATATACTAAGTAATGAACCTCGAGGTATTTCAAACAGTTGTATCAATAGTGTTAAAACGAGTGCAATTTGTGTAGAACCGATTTAATGATTGATCGACCGATCGATCGATCGATCGATAGTTAGACAGATAAATAGATATATAGATAGATCTAAGCATATTCTTTATTCCATTAAATAACATTATATTATGTTATTTGCAGAAGACGAAGTCACTGCTTACTACGTTGCAGCGGTACTACGGAACTCTGATGTTTGTGATGTAGGTGGAGCCGACTTTGATTTATTTAAATGGAATCGTAAGACATCTGTATGGAATCAATTGAAGTTGTACGAACAATTAACATTTATATTTATTTGTTTGATCAGTAGACTCTTAATACCCATAGTTTAATGGTAAATATTTCGTTCTAGATTGCATATAAATATAGGCATCAGGATTAAAAGTAATACACATTGTATTTCCCCTTTGTGATCACACATGGATATTAGGAGATAAATAGTGTGATAAAAGTACAAGTTCTTAAAACACACTGAACCATTAGTTATTCAGTTTGTACGATAATAATGAAAATAACTGTAATGCCCATGAAAATAACTTGCTATTTAATGATCATTACTTGCTGAAATATATTTCATCACGTCATCCTTCAAAGTCCGAAGTGGCTTTTGAGAAACTTACATTAAATTGTTTAATTTTTGTTGTCATTTGAATAGGTGATTTATTCGATACGAATGGTCACCACTCTTAACTTCAATGATGATTAAAGTGTTAAAACATACGTGCATTGCGATGTGGAATCAATTTAACCCTTGATGATTTTTTCGTTTTTATTTTTCCGATTACAATAACATAATTTCGTATAGTTTAGAAAAGTGGAGACTTTGAATGCTATCTCGGGAGCGTTTAGAAATTCATCTTGAATCGAGCATTTTCACCTGTCTGAATTAACGTTCTCATATAGAGTTCCATTACGTGTATTAGTTACGAATGGACACATTCGTACTGTCAGAAACCAAACTATCGTACCTGCAAAGTTAAATAATAACGAATCTCACACATGTATATTTTTAAGCTCAGTGATTTTGTTCATTGCAGCTGCTTAAGAAGTAATGAGCAAAACTAGGTCAAACCCTTTTGTTTTCCGAAGTCATATGGAAGTAAAATTATTCAAATCCCAAAGGAGAAATAATAGTTGCATCAATAGTTATTATGTGTCCTTACCGATTTTGAATTTCGTTTATATTCAGTTTTACTATAATATGAAGAGCGGTCTCTCTATTGACAGGACAGAATATACTTTGTTATTTTTTCTTTCTTCTTTTAATCAACTTGATTGCGTTAATATATTGTCATATCTGTGTTCAGCGTATCTATTTGAAATGAGGGTTCCATTCTATCAACATTTCGAATATTCCAACTATTGATTGGTATGATATGAACTTCCATGGCATATACTTCCAAGTTGCGTTCTTAGTAAAAAGTATACACAAAAGTATTACCGCTCACCCAATCGAAAGATATAACACTTACTGAGTTATCGTTTGAGGAGAATTTCCCGCTCTCTAAACCACTAATAACCTAGTGAAAGCGATACTAGTGGAGGAAAATGAGCGGATAAAGGTTACAAGAAGCTGTAGAATAAAGGAAATGAACATAAGAAGAAAAGAATGAATTTCAACCCACCAAAGAGAACCGGAGGAACTTTCAGGACACGTTTAGAGAACTATGCCATCCACATTGGATCGCTTCTTAGGAAAAAGAATAAATAATACCCCAAAAGTCACCATAGAAGACATGGTGGGAAAATGGCGGCTTAACTTCAATAAGTAGCACAAATCACCAGCCCTCTTCAGGGTCACCCAAATGTCTAGAGATATACCACTCAATGATTGTCGAATATGTTCGTCTATGTGGTGTGTTTGTTTAACTATATTGTACTGTTGAAGTTAAACATTTTAACAATTGTAACATAGAGTTTCCCTTATTTCCAATCAATATAACACTACTTGCTAATGCTAATTCCAGTATGGACCCCAATTCGACCATATGCTTTATTATCCAAATTTCTACTCAGAAATCAAGAACGATCAAGCGGCCAGGAGAGATGTTGTTGATGGTTTCGATCATAAAAAAATTTGGTAATCAATTGACCAAACGGAGACATATTGGTGCAGAATACATCTGGAGAAAACGTTATACTACTAGGTGAACCTGGCTAGACGTTTGCTTTGTACACTAGTGGAATACTCTGGCAATAGAACTGGCCATTGTTTTGTGTAAGTGACTTTGGTTTCGCGAAAATCTGAAAAACACAAAACAGGTGAAACAAATTATTAACTGATCATTATCAAATTCAAATTTACAATTCTAAAGATAAATCTACAATCGTCAAGTTCAATAAATTGCTATAATACCACACCTCAGTTTGAGCATATACCTGCATCTGACGTCGATTGTCCTATAAATGATTATCTCCTTGTTGAAAGATACTGCTAGAAATTATAGGAAAATTCTATCATGCTAATCCTTTGAAAAAGACAGCAAGATAAACTGAAGACGAAGCTTCATAATGATATGAATTCTTTTGGAAAAGACTAAATCAAATAATACATTTCACCTTGCAGACAACACAAGGAATCGGTTGATAGACATTCCTAGGAAGAAAAAGATGTTGTGAGAATAAGATGAATGGCAATATCTCTTGAAGGTGGAGAACGTGTATCCAATTTATATGTTTGAAAATTCGAAACTATAAAAGTTAAATTCATCAAAGTCACACGTAGCAATTTCAGATGATAGTCAGAAATTTTGAAAGAATCACTAATGTTATCAGAAACTATATTCTTATTATTAGGTTGCTCTTTTTATTATTATGATTTCCGCTTTAACAATAACAATATGTCTCAACTACACGGAGTAATTAAATAGTCTTTACATTATTTTATACCGTTGCGGAAGCAAGTGCCAATCTAAAATACATGCCAAATGATAAAAACGCACGAGTTATGGATAAATTATGGTCCTTATCATCTACACGCAATTAATAATTCATTCAATTCTGGGGAGCTATCGTAATAACTTGTCTTCAAAAATGAGACAAACCAGGAGAGTATTTGAAGAATCGGAGACAAATAAGTTTACTTAATATAGCTGACGAAGCTTGCATCAACGTGTAATGCAAATAGCCAATTAATGTTCTTCCAGCAATTATTAATAAATTACACATTTTGTTTCATCAAGGGAAGGTAGAAGACGGAAAATATTCCTGCTCTGTTTTATGCATGTGTTTTACAAAAACAGATTACATACTTGAGGATTTTGTACCTATTGATTTGAAAAATATTTTAATTCTGCTGAATGCCATTTCGTTAGTAAAGTAATATCCTTTTTAATTTTTGGAGGAGACTTTGAGTAACTTTGAATTTTAGAATACTGACTTGTATTTCTACATCGTTGTAACATTAACAGCCACGTCACCAGTCTAATTAATAAATCACTTACGTTTAATTAAAATAACAAGTAAAAAATGTTATATATACCAATTAATATACACAATCAAATTTAGATAATAGGCAATTACACGTATTCTCCTGAAAGCGATTTACCTACAAGCATTTAGTTAATCATACATCGCTCTAAAACCCGGATCTTTGTATGGTGCGAGGACTGCTATTAGCCTATTTTCTGCCTCAATCTTCGCCTGCAAGCGCGTCGAATATTGTTTTAACCTGACATGCACATGCGACTTTCCCGGGTCATGGCCTCTCAGATTAGCGTACCACCTTTGTAACGGATATGTTCTAGCATGTGTCAGAACTGCCGCAGCAAAGCTATATTTACGCTTTTTTACTGAGTTCCAGTTTTATGAAGGTTTTATACCGTAAACATGAATTTTGGAATTGCCAATCAAACTCGAAGACTTCGTTTGTGTTCGTATTTGAAGATTAGTGACAACTACTTGCCACGGGTTATAATTTCACGTGCAAGCTGATCATTACTCAAACAATTTAAGTAATGTCCGTAAATTAAGCAGAACATGCTCCTTCTGGTGGTAAATCGTAAAACGTACAACAGTAATCTCGAGTGATGTAATGGTTTTAACATCAAGGGCACCCATGTGGTGTGCACGTTCCTACTCCATTTGATCCATCTTGTTAACTTTAGTATATGCTAGTCGTAAATTCTTAGACATAGAATTAATACAATAGAAGACATAGATTAATTTCAAAAGTACTGCAACATTTCGCTTTTTCACCAACTATAAAAGTAGGACTTCTGGATGAAGGGTAGTTGTCAATTTTAGTATCATAAGACAGTACAATAGACTATTGAAAACAACTTCATATTTATGAATTTACATAAGGAAAATATGTTGAATGATAACGTTATGAGTGCAAAGTCTACAATTTCTTTACAATAATTATAATGTATTAATATTATAATATTTTGTCAGTATTCATTAAGTTAAGTGTAACCGGTGCCTGATCTGTAGATGGCCAATGACTCTTATAGTGGTGGTGATAATATAAGAGTTTACTGGTGTCCTGACCTTCCCTGAAATGAAGTTCATGCCTTAAACGTATGACCTGCACTAGATAAAACTTATTTTTCTTTGTGAACATATGATTTTTGTGGTTTTACATATTCTCTTGCATGAATACTTGACTTTGACGGGATTAAGTTAAATTGTTTTGTATCGTACCCGTAACAAGTAGTGGCTTACTTGAACACGCACACATAAACACAAATACTGCAAACAAACACACAGTTATACAAACCACTTAGAGTGTTTTGATTGCATTTTGTAATGTTTTGTTAATTGCATAAAACCTAAATTGTAAAACAGATATAAAAGTTTAAAATCCACATGACAAAAGTTGACCAACTGATCCACTTTTTCTGAAAATTATAGTTCCTCCTAGTATTTATGGCTACCCATAATTATTTTATATGACAAAACTAAATGTGAAAAATTGTTCACGATTGGCCTTTCGTACACAATGTGATTCTGTATACAAGATATGTGGAACGCAGTTGTTTATTTAGAACCACAAATAATTCAAAAGCTTGCGAATGTTATGCCCTAAAATGTATATAGTGCAATTCTAATGCAAATTCGTTTATGAAGAATGGAGCCATTCCACAAATGACATTCAAAAATATACACTGATTCAACTAAATAGTCGATGAATTTATATTTCCGCTCTTCAAATGTGCATTTATCATTTTCACTTCCATGTTGTTTTTCTTTAAAACAATTGCTGGTGCAGACATTTGCATGAACCAATCCTCATTGAAGGCATATCAGTTTGAAAATTAAGAACAATGTTTTGCCAAAGTAGAATAATTTGAAACATTGGGGTTGTGAATTGTAGGACCAGATGGCGTGACTAGTAACTAAATCTGTCTATACCCTGCTCAGTATGTTATGGAACCATGTCTCTGATAAACAAAGCATGTTATACTTTGATACAAAATAACATAAGTCCTCTGATTATTTGTTTTAAGTTTAAAGTCCAGAAACAAAAATGTACATTCTATACTCCAGAACAACACATTCGATGACGGTTATTTCTGTATCCCATGTCGTTAATTCTAAAGGGTTGAGCCTATGATTTGTTGGAGGAGACAAATGCACATTTTATTGTGATCTCTGATTTGGTAGTGGCTATTCGTAAAATGACCGAAGCAAAATCATTGCATCTGTATACATTTTTTTCTCATTTTAACTATGTATTGCTCTTTTCACAGTTTTCCTTCACAATGTTATATAGCGTGGCCTTTCTTGCCATATACATATCCATTGGAAAGTGTGTTGATGTAAGTACTGTATCAATTCCTCTTTTCCTGCCGACCACCCCAGTGGCCTAGTGGTTAGAGCGTCAGCCTCGGATGCGGTAGTTCGTGGGTTCTATCCCCAGCCGAATCATACCAGAGACTTACAAAAAATGTGCTGACAGCTACCACGCTTGGCGCTCAGCATTAAGAGTTCGTGTTAGGACTGGTCGTCCTGGTGTCAGGATACTGTGATTGGGTGGAACATGATGCTACTTATCTGCGGCATGATGCCCCAGTGCTAGCCATCACTATAAACTGCCACACTGCAGACATCGTAGCGATATGACCGAAAAATTGTTAATTGTTTCCTGCCGCTACCACTCGCTTTCTGTTAGGGTAATCGTTATATGTATGCCTTATTCGGCCGTCCAGAATGACGCGTAAGTTCTATTTCGAAATGTCAATACTTTGTTGATGTAGTCATTTGATTTGGGTCATTAAGGTAGTCTCAGCTAAACCAATAAATTGTTTTTCGTTGAAATGATAGTGGTCTGTCTTGTCAAATCTTATCAGCTACCTGTATTTACATTGAGAGTCCCACAATAAGATCACTTGTGTTGAATACATCGTTCCATGCATTCCATAGACTCTGTACTGTTACTTGCCTCAGTATATAACTGTATTGACCTGGCGCGTTAGGAGTGCGAGTTTTGAAATTACATATTATGTCTTAGTATTGATGTCTGAAAACGCAATGTGTATATTTTGTTGCGGGTAAACAGGTGGACTGTATGTGTACTGTGGATATTAAATACGGCTTCGATAGCATTCGAGTGAAGAAAAAATGAGATTCAAGAAATATCAAATAACATGGGAGTCATGCTCATCGAACTCCCATATTGCCTTTTAAATATTATTCAATTCGTGTTTCCAATTGGCTTCGTGCTGTTAGCAAGCAATTGTACTAATAACAAATATACATTCAACAGCTCACTGCCAGACACACCAGACTATAAGCTTTATTATTACTTTTGTAGTTATAGCCTAAAGTTCTTGCTAACAATTTCTGAAAATCACCTGAGTATGATGTTTAGACAAAATAGATGTTGGACACCGTATTCCGCCAAACATTTGAATTTTGCAAATTGTTAAAGTGTATGATGTAATTGCCTAAATAATCTGCATTGTCATACTATTCACCATTTAGATAATTCATACTGCTCAATCCTGTGAACTAATATATAGTCCATTCCATCTCTCTTCCTTTTTCTCTCTGTCTCTGTCTCTGTCCTCTCTCTCGCTCTCCAAATTTCTTAAAATATGATTGGATATGTCAAATTAATCATTCAGGAGCTTCCTTGAAGAAATAACGAAAACCAAACTCTAGAAAAAAATATAAGTACCAATTATTAACATTTCATATTTGATTGTTTCTATGACTCATGAAAGTGTCAGTGATTTAACTTACATGACCTGTAGCTATTCAATAGCCTTTTTCATCCACTGGTGTCATATGCCTGTTTCAGCCAACGAACAATGCTGTACGCAGTTAATAAAATATTGTTGGTTAAATGTAACAATGAAATTGCTTAATGAGACGATGTATAAGGTACGGTTTGATTGCTTTAAATATTTTATTTAAACTATTATAAACGTCTTTCCTCGATTTTGTTGGAAGTTAAATTTAGTGAAAGACAGATGTAATGCCCCGAGGACCCAGTCAGCAATGTCAACGGTTCGATGGATAAATATTTGAAAAAAAAATAAAATTCAATGAATAACAATTTAATAACAATTTAATAACAATTCAATAATCAAATGACTCAAATTTTCAAATACACTCCTTCCATTCGACCCTTTAATAAGCATATTGCATCACTTGACTAGCAGCGTGCATCTGATATCCACCTGTCCTTGTATTTCTATTCATCTGTTGTATCCTTTCAGTCTCTTATTTCTCCCAATTCATTTGTTTCTTCCTCCCCGACCTTTCTCATAATTACTTCGTGTCCACCTCCTAGACGTTCTCTAGACTCTTTCTACTCTTTCTCCATTTCCTCACCCACAACTACCCTCCTGTCGACTTCGATTGTCTTGTATATAGTCTCAACTCCGTCATCCAACTCTTGAAGACTTGAGACTCAATGGAACCGGATGTTATATGTTCCTTGAACATATTCCTATTCGTTGCAGTGTATTTCCTTATAATCTGCCTCTAAGTACTGTTGCCATATTACGAGTGCCTTCGTTCTCGGAGTAAACCCTGTTGATCTGCAATCCTTTCGGTTCAATACTAAATAAAATTTACTGGTTCCGAAGGTAGCATTTGTGTATGAATTGTAATCACGACCTCTATATTAATTTTGATTGGATCTTGTCGTATACCGCTCCAATCAAACTTAACGGAGAATGTATCTCTCGCTGTCTGTTAACGTGGGAACGGACGAGAACACGACCCGTTCACCTCGTGCACTTTTATTTAGATCCTTGAACTAACCTTTAACATGTAGGTGTGATAAGCCTTTGCTAAGTGATGTGACTGGTCCTCTTCGCCAACTGAAGTTTCCTGTCTATGGCTGGTAATAGTAACCCTACCTATGGATTCAACACTACACCACCCCCCACGGCAATCTTTAGAGATCACACATCAGGTAACATTGATATTCCCGATACAGATTATAGCTTATACATCACTATCGCTAGGGTTTAGCAAACGTTACACACACGCTCATGCTTGAGAATATAATCGGGATTTTATTTTCCCGCAATTGTTCGAAGACTTGAGACTCAATGGTACCGGATGTTATATGTCCCTTAAACATATTCCTATTCGTTGTAATGTCTTTCCTTATAATCTACGTCTAAGTACTGTTAATATATTCAAGTAAACTTTTGTTCTTTGAATTCACAGGAAATGTTCAAATTTCCTACCTACTTACGTTATTAGTTACGGTTCTGAATATTTGAAAATCAGGAAGCTGATTATATAAAGGTAAACGCATTCTGTATACGGGTAAATTACTTTAAATCATTAATGCTTTTTCAATAAATGTTAAGAGCTCGTGACCAAATCATTCTTTTTCAAAGCTGTTTTTCATGGAGAGGACTGCATTTATCCCCCAATACATGTTGGTGCTAGTAAAGACCAAAGATGTGAATTTTATAGCTTGTTTCTGCTTATGCTACTTCCCTTGATCCTTTTGTAAGGATGGAATAACAAGCTAGGGAAACTTGATGTGCATTGTTGATCTACACGTATATGTTATTGCAAACAATGCAATTTGGGATTAGAAAGTATTAACAACTTTATGTCGCCTTTCGTATACAAATAATATTTTCTTACACAAAGTGTTTAATTTGGATGGCATATCTATAATTTAATTTCATAAATAAATGTCGTAACGGCAATGTTTACATTATACACACTCGAGGATAAGAACCCATCACAAAATGGAAAATCTCATTTATTTGATTAAGATATACAATTTTACCACAAATTGTAATGATCTTCATTACAATCGCCAACGAAATCATAATACCAGATTGTTTCAGTTTGTCATTATTTTTCGACTAACCGCATCTTTCAATGCTAGTTTATTCAAACTGACACAATTCGACAATATTTATATTAACTCGTAGAATTAGTCCTGGTGAAATTATTCAAATCTAAAGGATATGAGCGTTCCAATTATGACAGTTAAGATTTATTTACTTTGATAAACCACGATCGACACTACGTTCTAATAAAATATTGACCAATTGAAGTTTACCGATAAGGATACGATATTCTGCCCACTTTACCTGGACAATAGGGAACCTGGCAGTTTCTAGTAAATGCGACCACCAATACTGACCAATTTGAACAAGGAACACGGAAGCAAAATAAGATAATAAATTATAACTATTTATACTAACATGAATCTTAGTTTGCGTTCTGTTTACTTTTGCATGATTTGTAACCGTTTTCTGAGATTCAATGAATTTATTTCAACTTCCAAACACCATATTAACACATCATACCACAACTATGGAACTATCTATGTAGAAATGTTAACTTAAGATGTTTTCATCGTTCTTGCTTATAATGAACTATATTATTAAGAGTTACTTGATTTACAGAAGACACTTTTGTCGATCGTTCAAAAACAAAACATTTTCAATAGGTTGTCAATGAAGAACTTTACTATCATGCGTCTTCATCCTCAGCTGACAAATGGGTTAAAATTATCGATGTACCTTTGCAAAAGTAGTTCAAGTGGAAGAGTGCGAAAAAGAAAGAACAAAACCGTGCAAAATACCTATACAAGAAAGCCATACACTCACACAAACATACATCCATACATACGTTCGAACGTACGCACAGGCATGCATGCATACATACATACATACATACATGCACACACACACACATACATACATACATAGATACATAGATACATACATATATACATACATACATACATACATACATTGTCATATTTTTCTGCTTTTTGCTAGGGAATATACTGTAGTTACGATTATTTTCTGCCATATACCATTTCGTAGGATTTCGCCTTACTTCATAATGGTGTAGATACCTTATATATTGAAAGGTGTCTATCTGGAACTGAAAATTAATCAAACGGCATAACACTGTATTTAAATTTTCCTACTTCATAAACATGAAACATGATGCATTTTTACTTCCTTTGTATGAACAGATTATTATAATATCTTTGAAAATTAAGAGGAAACAATGATAACGAATTTACATCAGATTTTGGTCATCTTTGATGTACCTCAGACTAACTGAACCACATTTCCAACCCCCAAGCATTACCTGGTACTATTGGACTGTTTAAACAACTGGACTGACATGAAATAGTCGACTCAATATCTCTGTATTTTGTGGGTTTCTTATGACTTCTTGCATCTTTGGAATTCAGTCAAATTGTGACATTTGGTGCTCTCTACAGTTGCTGGCATAACAAGCTTAAATGTAAAAAAGCCTGATATTTTGGTTGGCAATTGTGAATCCTTTATTGGAATGTTTGAACCTTTTCAGTGGATGTTGACAAACTTTTAGATTGAATGATTAAATATTTTTCATTAACTACATGTTTTTTGCAAGAGTATACCTTTTACATCGACTAATAAATACTGCCTTCGTGACAGGCTCATTGTCCATACATATTATTGTAGCCCGCGCGTTGAGTAAACCTCCAAATAACCTTTGTTTAATGTTTATCTCGTGTCATTTATCTTGTTCGTTCATGCCGATGATAACCTAGAATATCTGATAACGCATAAGGTTACTGGTTACTCTTTTAAATCTCCAAAATTTCATTTTACTTTTCTTATTTTCCAAGCAATATTACAGAGGTGGTTATTCAAGCGTAAGCACGAACATTATGACTGTTGGATGTCAGTGTACATATCATTTTCTTGAATCTCTTCCTTATTTATCCATCCTGACTCTAGAAAAGAGATATAATGTTGCCAAACATGCTATAGCTCAATATAGAAATATACATGTGTAGAATGAGTTATAAATGTTTGTTTCGGACAATATCAAGTTCGGAATATCCTAGGTTGAAGTCATATTTTCACCACATGGACCTGTCCAAAATATCATAAATTTCGTTTTTATTGTGCGAACAAAAATGCATATTTTAGAAGCATGCAAATAACGCTTAAATATTATATACAATGGCGTCTTTTGTACAGAATAAAACTGAAGGGAATTAAAAATCTTATCATATCTCCACAAAGTAAATCAACTGTGATGCCATTAAAAATCAACATTTACATACAAGGCAAATAATTAAAAAATATATTTTCTAATTCCGTTATTGTACGTGGATTCCTGTACCCCGGAAAGTAATCTGGTTTCTTCTATATAAAAAAAACTCTTTTTGTTAAGAGGAGCCGTAAAGAAAATACTAAGAAAACCCAGCAACGTAATAGTCAAGTAATGGCTGTGATCTGATGTATTTCCCTTATTGTTTGTTATAGTGTGATTAATCAACCCTGTTGTCAATAGTGTCACGATTGTAATCATCATACATCAACCCACTCTTTCGGCAAACTGAAATTACAGACAGATAGTATGGTATGACAATGATAATGATTGCTTGTGTAATGTAGCTAAACAAAAATCCAACAACTAATTAGTATTAATGAAGTGTTAAAGTTAAGATAGTCAAAGCATCACTAACATAGCTATGAGTATTCATTGATAGCTTAGCAGAGTCAGTCAGTGTCAATTTTAAGCATGGATGGTTCTCCTATTATGTTGTTGCATGTATTAATTGTCCAGATAGTGATGTAAAGATAAGTTATCAAACACAATTGTATGTCTCCTTTATGCTCTCTTTCAGAAGTACATGTTGTTTTGCCAGTTGTACATTTCACTGATAAATGTGTATGACACTATTCAATAAAGCGAAAAGAGTAGAATATGTGCGCATCACATGCAGTTTCTTAGGTTGCAATAAATGTATACATTATTGTCAGGAATAGCGTAGCTATTAGCAAATGATTGGTTTAAGACGTGTGTCTCAGTCAATTAGCTCTGAATCATACAACCGCGGTTTCAAATATCGGGAGGGACATTCGATATTGCTTTGGAACGGAGCTTTACGTTCACGGTCCCAATATGGTACCCAATCATGCACAAATTAACTTGACATTGCTATATATATATTTACTTGATTACTAGAAACAAGTATCGATTTACTTAAGCCCTTAATTGCAGTCAGATATACACTAAAGAGTAACGAAGATGTTAGTCTTAATAGTGTATCAATTCAGTTACTGTGATTGATTCAAGAACCCAGTGTGTACCTGGAATTGACAGAATATATACCTATATACCTATCGAGTTACATACATCCATATCAGATTGTACTTAAATGTTCTGCTCACGTTCGGATAAAAGTATGGAGGATGTTCAACTCCATTACACTACCACCCATGCTTCGGAACCATACTGAACTTCTATTTGTGCCAAATCCCAATTACAAATATAATTTCAGCATCAGCAATTACAACAACAACCAATAGTTGTCGTAGACCTCCATGGTCACGTGAAAAAATATACAGAGCAGATGTTTTACATTTTTCTTTTCAAATTGCAACGTTTTACAGCGTAGAGTCCAATAGTCTGCAACCAAGCTTTGCGTTGGTTATTAGTCTGTGAAATGAAAACATAACTCCTATACAGTTCAAGTCGGCGGAAGGTGGGTACTCTATAAGTGTTATTTGCATATTACTGACAAGTCTTTGGTTAATGATTTAATCGTTCCTTCTAATAAAAGTCTATTTAGTTGTACAGTCCACAATTACAGGCGAATTGCAGTCGGTCATTGGTTATTGTGTTGGACGCACTACCTAAAGTGTAACGGTACGAATCCTACCAACGGAGCTCACTTGATCAGCTACCGTTGTGTGTTCTTGGTTAAGGCACTTTACTTCAAATTGTATACTGAAAAAGACCGTACCTTTATACGATAAAGCATTGTTTTGTTAAAAAAGATAGTTAAACAATCCCGTCTGGAGTAATAAGAAAACAAAAGCATGCGAATATTTTAAATAATTATGCTTGTGGTCGTACAATTATTACTATCATACGTAATATTTGCACAAATATTAACATAAATATGACGAATATGCGCATTCGTATTCCGAATATTAACAATAGTATTGCAAATATGCGCAATACTATTGCAAATATTTAAACTTGTGCAATGCGTTTGCGAATATTCGCCGTACTTTTAAGAACATTCGCATTCGTTTGCAAATATATGTAAAACATTTTTTATATTTTATCAGATATGTGAACAAGGGGATATGTATATATCTCTAAAGCAACTTTCTTTATGTCTCTCTGCATATTTATGATTTTGAAAATTCCAAACTGTAGTAGGTAAATCCATCAAAGTAGCACGGAGCAATTTCAGAGTATAGTCAGAAATTTGGAACGAATCACAAATGTTATCAGAAACTATATTATTCTTATTAGGTTGCTCTTTTTATTGTTATATCAATAAGTCCCAACTAGACGGAGTAAATAAATAGTCTTTAAATTACTTTACAAAGTTGACTGAAGCAAGTGCCAATCTAACATACATGCCAAATGTCACAAAAACACTTGTTTTATGATAGACATTGGTCTTTATCATGTACAGGCAATTAATTATTCATGCATCTCTGGGGAGCTATCGTCAACGCAAATTAAGGGAGTAATAACTTGTCTTCCAAAATGAGACAAACCAGGAGAGTATTTGAAGAATCGGAGACAAATAAGTTTACTTAATATAGCTGACGAAGTTTGCATCAACGTGTAATGCAAATAGCCAATGAATGTTCTTTCAGCAATTATTAATAGTGTCACACTTTGTTTCATCAATGGAAGGTAAAAGTCGGAAAATATTCCAGCTGTATTTTATGCTTGTCTTTTACAATAACAGATCACATACTTGAGAGTTTTGTACCAATTGACTTTGAAAAATATTTCAATTCTGCTGAATGGCATTTGGTTGGTAAAGTAATAGAATTTTTAAATTTTGGAGGAGACTTTGAACAACTTTTACATAGTCTCTCGAAAGCGTTTTACCCACAAGAATTCAGTCAATCCTAAATCGCTCTTAAACCCGGATCTTTGTATGGTGCGAAGACTGCTATTAGCCTATTTTCTGCCTTAATCTTTGCCTGCAAGCGTGTCAAATATTGTTTTAACCTCACATGCATTTGGGACTTTCCCGGGTCATGGCCTCTCAGATTAGAATACTACCTTTGTAACGAACCTGTTCTAGCATGTGTCAGGACTTGCGCAGCTAAGCTATATTTCCATGTTTGAACTGAGTTCCAGTTTTATGAGGTTCTTATACCGTAAACTTGAATTTTGGAATTGCCAATCAAACTCGAAGACTTCGTTTCTGTTCCTATTTGAAGATTAGTGACTACTTGCCACAGCTTATATTTAAGATTACATGTAAATATAGGCAACAGGATGTCACGTAATAAATATTTTCATTCACCTTTGTAACCACACATGGAGTTTAGGAGATAAATATTAAACCACTGAAGATTATATCACAAGTTCTTTAAAAAAAAAACACTGTACAATTAGGCGTTCACTTTTCACCATAATAATTACAATAATGTTTAATGCCTATGAAAAAAAACTTGTCATAGTATGATTACTCCAAACAAGATAAATACTTGAACAAATATATTTATCCACACCATCCTTCAAAGACCGAGAAATTTATATTAAATGATTTAATTATTTTTAATTTGAATATGTGATTTCTTCGATACGAATGGTCATCACTCGTAACTTCAATGATAACTACAATCCTAAAGCATACGTTCTTTGCGACGTGGAGACTATTTGACACATGGTGATATTTTAGTATTTATCCGATTACCCTAACATACTTCCGTATATTTTACAAAGGTTGAGACTTTGAATGCTAACGCGGGAGTGTGTAGATATTCTTGGTAAACCGAGTATTTTAACCTGCCTGAATAGAAGTTTGAATCCAAAATTCTAATACTTGTATTAGTTACGAATGAATACATTCGTACTCTGAGAAAACAAACTAACCTGCTGTCGAAATTAAATAGACACATGCATGTTTTCAAGGTCATTGATTTCGTTCATTCTACTGCTTAAGTTTTGTTTTCTGAAGTTACGTGGACGCAAAATGATACAAATCATACTTGATAAAGAAAATAGTTGTCTCAGAAGTAATTATGTGTCATTACTGATTGTTCAGTGTTAATAGAAAGTGAAGAGCGGTTTATATTTACATGACATAAATCCAAGCTTTTAAAGGAAACATTTTATGACAAATGTTATAGTTTAACAACGAATCGCTTCATTTATTTTGCACTTAATATACTTTTGTCATTTGTAGTTCTTTTAATAAACTTGATTGACTCAATATATTGTCACAGCTGTGCTCGCCTTATCTCTTTGAAATGATGGTTCCACTCTATCAAGATTTCAAATATTATTAATTTGTATGATAGATACTTCAATGACATTTATTTCCAAGTTGCATTCTTCAGAAAAGTTGTACAGAAAATTATTACCACTAATCCATTCGAAACACTGTAACACAACTCATTGTAAATCTAGTAATGAGAATGAGTTCGTGTGTGCAACATAGTTACACGATATGAAAAATTAAATGTCATCTGAGACGCATTAGACAACAAACAGGATATGAACCAAATACAAGCAAATACTGAGAATCTAGCCTGATAGTAGAACCATGGTTTATGTGTGTATGTATATAATGAAATGTGTGTGTGTGTGTGTGTGTGTGTGTGTGTGTGTGCGTGATTTGTACTAATTACCTCACATTCTCCTGCATCTTTGCTTCCTGTGTCTAGGATGTTATCCGTTTAAAATTTCAGCCCTATCGCGAACATGATGCTAGAATTGGTGGGGAGGGATGGGAGGTAATACTATCAGTGTGATCGGGTTTTGAAGATACGTAATGTACTAGGAAATGTTCTTTCTGCGTCTAATACATTATTCAATCACGTGAACATTAACAAATCGGGTAATATGAATATCAAACTTGTATCTACATCAATTAGCAGGGGTTTCATTTTTGTTCCCTTGAAAGGATATAACACACATCATACAAATATCAAGAAATCAAAGAAACATGCTCGTTTGTCACAAAACAAGGATTTCCAGCTTACTACCGTTAAATGTCAGTGATCAAGAAATTTTCAATCTTTACACTCAGAACTAATTGCAACGATTATACAAAATGGAACCTGTTGATATCATTTGTGTAATTTTAGCAAGATAGTTCCTCATCGGGTAAAAGTGGCAAATCAGTTTACAGCGCTTCAGCGATAATTTTATCATGCAAATAGACAGTTTGAATTTGGCATATATTCCACATTTGAACAACTGATCCCAACCTTCCCCAGTATGCTTTCTCAGAATTAAATATGGTAGTTATAACAGTGTATGATTAGACATCTCTTTATTCGCCTGGTTTGCTGACGGGCATCAATGATGTTTACTACAATAATGCATGTATATTTATTGCGATTGTATTTGAAATTTACTTGATAAATAAACCCAATCGCGATGCACTATCACCAATGTTCACTGGAACAATTAATTGTGTGCATGTCAAGAACTGTCTATAGGAAGCATAACTTTTGTCATTCATCAAATCAAGCTAGTCAAGGACTGGAATATGCCACCTATACATAATGGCTAGGAGAGCCACTTCCAGGGTTAGAACGTGAAATGCAGAAAAATTATTCGAAATATAATACTATTTCCAAAATGTAAAATAATATGAATTAAATAAATAATAGAAATATGCACTTTTTCAATTACTATTCATGTTACGTTCCCAGATTCCTCTTCAAAATCAACATGGATCAGTATCGAATTAAAATTGCATCAGGTTTTCATTCTCATATGAGCACTGCTATTTCCATCACAACTGACCTTGTCCCCTGGGTATTTTACTTTGTGATGATGTAGCTTTGTTTTAGCAAACATGTTCTAAGGTCTTTGCACCTTTCAAGGTGTAAAAGTTAATCTTGTTGTGACATTTTATTGGATTTGAGTTCAGTATTTGGGTTTCCCTTTAAGAACATTCGCTCACCTGATTTCAGATTGCTTGTTTGATAAAGGACCCGTCTTTGTTGAGGAACAGAATATTCTAGAAATGAAAATTTGACCATCATCCTCATTATGAAATCGTATCTTAGACTCCTATATAAGATAAAAAATAACAGAACTATTATTCCTATCTTAAATATATCTCATTTCTTTGTTTTTAATTTTTTTATTGGAGAGGATTCTTATAATTCTGGAATTATTGCGAATTGATTAAACGATCTTTTCGATCCCGTCATTGTTATACATTTATTATTAGAGTATCAAACGTATTCAAGGATCTTGGCAAATCTAAACAATATATTAGAAATCATTCAAGCACTACTGGTGTATGAATGAATACTCTCTGAAATTTTATGACGATATGTGCAAATGGACAGCTACAAATTAATCGCACTTTAGGACCTGGATTCCTTATTCCACACGCAATAAGTTATAACGCATCTCTTTTTCATACAACACGGCTCCCAGGCAAACATTAACTGTATATGTTTGTATAGTATTAACATAGGGAAACAAATCACAATATATATATTGAGCCTATGATTTGTTTGAAGAACTCATTGCACATTTTTCTGTGGTCTCAGGTGAGACGGTGCATGCTGGTAAGAGGACGCCACGGGTGAGAGGACAATCGTTCCATCTGTATACAATTTTGTTTATGTTCCTGTTCTCCCGTCTTTCTCTCACAAAGTCCTTTAGCGCGGCCTCTCTTGCCAGCTACATATCGAGTTTAAAGTTAGCTAATGAAAGAACTGTCTATTTGTATTTTCCTGCCGCTAACGCTCGCTTTATGTCAGAGTAAAAGTCACATTTATCCCTTCTTTGTCCATCAAGAATGATTAGTAAGTCCAATTGAATATTTCCAAATTGTATTTGATGGAGTCACTTAGCTGGGTTTCGCATGGGAGTCTTAGCTAAAACAAAACTCAATCAATTTTCCTACGTTGATATGATAGGCATCTGATTATAAGATCATCAACATCTTCTCAAAGACCTGCATTTATACTGAGTCCGATTCTTTGATCATTTGTGTTCATGGCATCATTCCATACATTCAATATACATTTTTCTCTGACCCCGCTTATGTCTAAGCCTATTTCACCTGATGCTTTAGCTGGCTTACTTTAAACGACACAGTGTTCTACATCTCTCACTGTCTATCTGTGCGAGTTCGAAATAACACATGCTGTCTTAGAGCTGATGTCGGAAATGAAAACTTGTATATTGTTTTTGCGGGTACGAATGTCGTTTGCATGTTCAATAGCATTCCAGGATGGAAGGAAAACCTACAGCATTAGTTTCATAATCACCGGGCTCTCACACTGCATCTAAGGTGTTAGTTTCTTCATCTTTCCTTTTGACTTCGTGCTATTGGCATCAAATTGTAATAGCTATACAAACAATATCTAATTACCACTACAAGTACAAAAAATAAACAATCCTGTAGTCACAAAAAGAAGTAAAAATTGAAATATACATCACAGAATATAAGCTATATTAGAACTTTGGCACTTATATCCCAACGTATTTGTAAGTATTTTCTGAGAACAACGTATCTTTTTTAGTTAAATATATTTTGGACACCGGAATTTGCCAAAATTTGAACTTTGCAAATTGATAAAGTGTACGATGACATTGCCTATATAACATGCATTGCTATTTTCTTCACAAATTACATACAAAAAGGAATTTGTTTGCGATGTAAAACCTTCACTAGTTCGCCATATGGAATTTCGATGCTTGAGTTGCAATGCAGGCAAAGACACACACTACCTAAGTTAAGAACAGCATGTTCAACAAAGATTATGTGCATTCAGTGCTTGTCTGCAGATCCGAAAACAAAATGCATATATATATTAGAAACGTATATTATTTCAAGTAGCAAAATTTGCAACCTTTCTCATTCAGGTAAAATGACATCTTCAACATTCGAATAAACTTCACTTCAATTTATTGGTCGCCTTTGATATAATTTATACTAATTGTGTATATATATATATATATATATATATATATATATATATATATATATATATATATATATATATATATATATATTATGGGGAAAATGTAGGTCTATTAATATTTGTTCTGCCGTTAGCTCAGTTGAAAATGATTTAGGTGACTAAATATAAATGAATTATTTGTGAACTGATGTTCCTGATCAACTTTGCACTTTAACTTTTTTATGAGTAAAACAAATGAATGAGTAAGTACAAGATAAAATGATACATAATACATACAGATATTATTCGTTTGAACGTATACATGTCACAAATCATACTCTATTTAAATCTTAGTAGAAGAATATGCTAAATCATTAATCCCACAACAATCTTTCGGTTGACCTGATATTAACCTTTCATCTGACCTGTACTCGAACTTTCTTCACATTATTGCGGGAGGACTCCACCCTATAAAAGCACGATGAAACGTTAGTTTGACACAAAACAAGACCAAAAGAATTGTGTCAAACAGCTTTCGCAATATCCATCGACTCAGGTAAGGTAAAAAAGATAGGACACCTGAACTGTTATTGATTCTAAGAATCTATATTCATGGGGTGGAGAGGGTGGGGAAAAAACCATGTCTAACTTATTTACAGAATGTAATCACTTATTTGGAATAATCCAGTGATTGTTCATTGAAACATATTTCAGATAGCCTTTACTCTTGGCATTCATAGCCACTGTTCAAATTTACTACGTATGAACAATATCAGTAACGGTCTGAACTTTCCAATATAACTTCGAAGGAAGCTGATTATATAATGATAAGCGTATTTATGAAGGCATGAAACCTTACAAACATTATTGCTCTTAGTAGATTGTGAGAACTCATGACCAAAGCATTCGTTTTCAAGGTTCGGTATCATGGAGAGTGCAGTAATTTTCCTACAATCATTGTTGGTGCTACTAGTGGTCAAACACGGGACGTCTGTTCCTTCTCCCTGTCAGTGCGAAAACTTCAGTTCCTTTTGTGCTACAGGAATAACAGGTTAGTGAAAGAAGATGTCATTTAGTTCGATTCATCACATTTCATATTAAAATAAGAGCAAGAACACTGAAACTATTTCGATGTTGATGATGATAATGATCATAAAGTCTTAATGGGAGGCATGGTAAACAATTAAGTGATGGTGGTCATTCTCATATTGTTTCCACAACTGTTGTTGCTACAAGTTCTTCTTACTACGAAAGAGAAAAACAATGTTTATTTCTATCCAGATGCATTGCAGTGACAAATTAGAAAAATACGATGAATTGTAACAACACTGTAGCTTAGTACACGATGTCACTGCATCATATTGTTATTATCCAATTTTCTCTGCATTATCCTTTCAACATTTGGTTCCAAACTAATAAGACAAACTTTTTCTAATCGCTCTTAACGTTTACACTTTGCTTTCCTTGTCTAAGGCAATCATATACAACCTAGTTCAATAAGTTTTAGTTTTGGTGCGGGATGGGTTGTTTAACGGAACTCTAAAATGTATTAATTAAGTGCGTAAGAAGGGGACTTTGCGTAGAAAATAACCAGTTTGTAATTATGCAGAGGGTTTATAAAAATTATTTCGGGTCTGGTAAGATATTCAAATAAATACTCTGTTTCTCCTATCATGAAAACCTAGTTACGAGTTATACATTTTTCAGTGATCAGAAATATGTTAATATATATATATATATATATATATATATATATATATATATATATATATATATATATATATATATATATATATATATATATATATATATATATTTATATTTATATATATATATATATATATATATATATATATATATATATATATATATATATATATATATATATATATATATATATATATATATATATATATATAATGTAATGTTCCTAATATATGTGCATTTACATATTTTCTTATGTTACCACACGCTAAAAAATCACTTTATGTGATTACGTTTGGTCCAAATAAGCCCATGAACTTATTTTGGAGGATTCTCCTTACTGATGTTTATGAACATGTTTGGATATCACTTTTCGAAATGAATCGCGAAGGGAAATTGGTGAAAAATGGTCTCGTCTGATTCTATATGGCTAGGTGTTTTCTCCAAACTGACAAAATTATATTCAACCACTGCTTTATACGCGGTTAATGTGTGATGTATTTCGGTGTCAAAACGAACTTTGTATAATCTACAGTTTACCGTTCTAAATCAAACACTGCACATATCCTGTCACAATTATTACAATTTCTTCATCCAGCAAAGCTTCTTTCACAAATATTTTACAATATCAGTGTAATGTTTACTTGTGAAAGTCACATTAAATAATTATCCATTGAAATCATCTACGTATGTGCCATTGATTCTTGACCAATGATCAATTTCCACACATTAATCATTAAATGATAAAATTTATTAATAATCCCAGTTTTGTAAATTAATTAAATATGGTACACAATTTGATCTTGATCTTTTGTGCTTTCTGCTCCACCCTTCCCTCTCGTCCATAACGGAAGATACTACGGAGAAATCTGACGTGAGAGAAAAAGAAGTTGGGTGGGACGAAATCATTGAAAGTTAACTTATGCTAAGTAACCTAGAATAATGTGGTTCGTCGTAATATGATGTGTGCGCTTTCTTGGGATTTACCTAGAGTGTTTATATAATCAGTGATACAAAGTTGCAAGCGCTGTCGTCATTATACGGTAAAAGGCTCGCTTACGTAGTATACATACTATGTTGTATGCAACATTGTATCGTTGTTGTTGTCGTTTCTTAAACCTATTATAATGTTCTAAAATTTATTAATTAAACATAAACAGGTCCAAATAGCCGCTCTCTTTCTCAGGCTTCGGGCCAAAAATCTATGAAAAGACGGTCGTAAAAAGAGTATCTCTTGTGACATCCAACGATATCTCTGGACGTACGAATAATGGTAAAATTAAAATTCAATCTAACCAAAAGAGAGACTGAGTTTTATGATAGGAAAAATATTAATAAAGCGGAATAATGACTTAGATCAATTGTATGTATAGTACATTATTTGCATTACTTCCCGCTGGTTCGTCCTCTCGCTTAGTTTTTATTTCACATTAATTTCCATGCGATTGTATGGCAAAGCTTTCGTGTTAATAGCGTAGCTAACCATGTGTTTATAGGGCTCTAATTTCTTCTTTCAAACCAACTTGCAAGTTTAAATTGTAAGTGTGTATTGTGCTGATTTAATCAACGTGAATGAAAAAAGAACCCAAAAAGGCAACAACCAACTTATCAATACGCAAAGAACACTGTATTAGGCACAAAATGATTAGTACTACATAGTGGACATACATACATACATACATACATACATACATACATACATGCATACATACTTTTGGAGTATGTCACTTCACTAATTATGAAAGTCTTTTTTCCATTGTACAGCTGTCCAGGGTAAAGTACTCAGTTCGAAGTTGTTCAACCAATTTGGGAACCCGGTTTCTGAAATCAGTAATGCTCACGAAACCAGGTACCAGATAGAGCAAACAAGATTTGTGATAGTGAGTAATTAACTTTACATATCGTTTATTTATAATCGATAATTTTAGATCAACATTGTTTCTGTTACAAAATATATTGTCATACTTTAGTCAGCCACAGTGAAAGTAGAATGCGATACTGTGACCATCTATGTTCAATCTATTTTCTCAATACTTGCATGTTGATAATCTACACAATACATTGCGTATATCCATTTACGCTCTCAAGACTATGGTTTAAGGTTTTAGATTAATTTGTCTCGTTACGTTTGCTTTGCAAACTGCTTGCGCTGCCTATACTTAAAGATCTATCATATTTGTCCATTGTAGTAAGTGGAGTGCTGTCTATTTTCTGTTTATTTGTTTTGGCTCTATATTGTAGTTTTAGGCTACTGACAGGACACACAGGGTACTGATACAAAAACCACGGTCCAATTTCCCCATATTGTACAAGGTTTTGTCCTTGCCAAATACCTTCCATTTGGACCATTTAAGTTTTTTTTAAAAATGTTAATTTGACATTACGTTTGTGTGAAAACGTGCATAGGACGTAGTTTTCTTTTATGGACCACATTACAAGACTCCACAATGTCTTGTCTCATATTCGCTAACCAGAACTCGTCAAATGTACTCTGGCTAAGACGTGAAGATATAGTGGGGGCGCTCACCAGTTATTATATACATTTGAGAGAGTGACATGTGTAAGGTGAAGTTGTTTGCATTTAAACCATGTACAGTCTAGCGAATGTTTGCACACCTCTATGCCACTTTAATGTAATTTGGCTGACATTAGTTTTGGATATTGTACTTTTGGAAATTGTACATGATCTAAACACAGTGCTAACTAAAATTACTGTTCCCTTGTGCTTGAAAAATCAGCCAGAATTAGTCTTATGTACACTATCCATGGCAGCTATTAAAACGGGGAAAATGAATTATACCGAGCTTGGCAAAACCAGCTGCTTTAAGTGCACTGTATTAATTACAAAATATATAAAACGTAAAAATTTAATCGGCTCTTTTTATACAATTTACCTCTAAATTTCAGGAAGTGAAAATGACCAAGTGGAGCTGGCACTTTTTTCGAAAGTTTCATATCTTTAATAATGCAATATGTATAGTATTTAAACAATATTACGCCCATCAGTCATACACCAGGAAAATGGAATTAATGGTTGTACAAGTTCAGATATACAAGTTCTTTTTGAAATAGCCAATATAAGCTGTGCGGTAAGCCGGGGCAATTCTTTTTATTTAAAATTCTAACACTATGCAAAATACGAAACTGTAGAGCGCCACCAATATGAGAGTCATCTCGGATGGGCAGTATCTGATCACTACTGCCGCCCATTAATATAGTGTTCTGAGATAAGGGGCAAAAACTCCGAAAAATATGGGCACCAGGCGAATGGTGCCTTTTGAAAGCAGTTTCAACGGCTGAATATCTAGCTGTACTATGATTTTCCCCATTTCACGATAACCAAAAATTTGCAGCAAATAAACATTACACTCACCCAACAAATACACAACAAAAAATATCCCAACACAATCGTGGTCATTTTTAATGCGATCATCTGATGTTACCTCGTTGTATCATCACTTAGTGACAACACCATATTGATTCTACAAACTCATCATCGAAACTAACCTGCAGTAAGGCATACATGCTAAGATTGTCGTATGCTTTGATATGGTTGCATAGCTGAGTTGGAGTATATAATATGATGTACTCTTTTTCTAGATAAGATGTTGAACAGCGTTGGCTATTTCTACACTGTAGTGAAGTAGCACCGACACAATTTATTTTCCAAATATAGAAGAAGAATTGATACTTAAGATTTTCTTTTTCATCGCATGGAACAACAATCTATGTATAAGCTCCAAAGTATGACAATAGTTATTTAATTAGCATGGAGAAATAATGGGCCATTTTTTGCTATAGGCATGTGTTTTGTGGGTTTAAATCCATTTTTAAGTACAATACATTTTATACTTGGCAGACAAGATAAGTAGGATAATAATGACACGGAAAAGACCATAGGAAGAACCTTCAATCAGGCAAAAGCTACTTTGCAACTGAGTCGAAGTCAAGACTCAAGACCATCCTAACTGATGTCTCTTCAGTATATCAACGCACGTTCTGTCAATAGTTGCCGTATGTCCACTTGTCCAGACTTTGCTGAACTAATCATGGTCATTATATTGTATAACTGTCTCCTGCAAGATCAAAATATATTTGTTTCTGCATGGTAAGACACGTATCGGATTATGGGACAGGAATCACATTTGTCACATACCGAAAGACGTGACACAAACCGGATAGAACGTGAAGAATATCAGAGATATCTGGTGCACGCTGGTAAATGACCCAAATGATCAAGCATTTTAAATTATTATGTCATGGTTTGTACCAGATATATATCTGACCATGCACAAACCTCGTGTTCTTAGATACATTGTATTAAAGTTCCATCAGCTCCACGTAGTGAAATCAATGGGACTAAAAGTATACACTACACTAAAACATAAGTGTGAAAAATACACCACCTCGCTTTTGCAATCCTCACAAAACTGAAACGTCTGAAGATGGCTAAAAAGAACATCGATTCCTTCAGTTGCGCTGGAAGTAAATTGGATACTGTAATTGTAACCATATATTTATTTAATCTCTTCAGAATGGGTCTCATCCAATAGCCATGGAGAACAGAGTCTTCACAATTTCCTACCCGCAGAGAGATGCCTGTAATTCCGAAGTAGCAAATAATAAGGGGAAGGAACTAATTTTCATTGGCAAGCTTAATATACATACATACATTTTCTATATATATACATATATAACTGTAATAAATAAATAATGAAATATATATTAATTTATATATTTTATATATGTACATATGTATATGTATGTACTTGTATGCATGTATATGTTTGTGTGTACATGTATGTATATGTATGTGCATATATATGTACATATATCATGTATATATGAATATAGTAAGAAGGACAGATCTACATACATATCATTATATATATATATAAATGCATATAGAGATAGATAGTCAGACAGACAAACAGACAGACAACATACATATATACAGACAGTATCTATAGATATAGTCAGACAGAGAGACTGACAGACAGAGTGATGGATACACAGATATATAGATAGGTATACAGATAGGTAGATATACAGATAAATATATATATATATATATATATATATATATATATATATATATATATATATATATATATATATATATATATATATATATATATGATTCAAAGGAGTTCTGAATTTTACTTGCATAATTTGACTACTGACACATTTCCACAATATTTATATTATATTATTATATTCGATATCAGTTTATATTAAAATCAACAGGGAATATCTTCATTTTCCTTAAGGACTGTTGTGCCTGGGTTTCTTTGTCTCTGTGTGTGTGTTTGATTTTTAACGAAGCTTTAAAACATTTCACTGATATCGCTCCCATGCCTGTAGTATGGCAGTTTATATTATGTGATTGTAATGATGTCTAGCAATGAGGCGTCATGCTGCGGACATGTATCATCATGTCCCACCCAGTTAGATTTTCCTGACAAAAGTCCAACGAGTCCTAACACTAGCCTCTTAATGCTGAGCGCCTAGTGAGGCAGCTCTTGGTACCATTTAAATAAGTCCATGGTATGAATCGGCTATGGTTCGAACCCGCGTCCTCCGGCATCTGAGTTGGACGCTCTAACCACTAGGCCACTGGAACGGTCCATACTTGGATTTATAGTTAGATATATAAAGCAAATTCTTATCGCATTACTCTATTTTGTAGGTAAGGGGGACCGAAATGGTCAATTTGGCCGACCAATGTGCTACATGGTTCTAAAATCGAGAGGAGAAGGCAACTACGAAGTTATCGGCACTGCTGAGTCTATCAAGGCACTTTGTAGTGTAATTTCAAAGAATTGAAGAATCGTCACAATGCAAGCAAAATGAAATAAATCAAACGTTATAAAACATACATCTATGTTGTTTTTCTTTCCAGTTTAATGTATCTTTGTCTAAATCTTTTTATCCATGTTTATATTTTCTGTCCTAGTAAACTGTATATTATCGAATCGGTTACTAGAATTAAAGGTGACGAGACCGAATATATTTGGGGGAATTGCTTTTTTATTGCTTGCAAGTGACCTAGGGTCGACAGATATTTAAGAAAATATTAAAATAAAATATTTCATTAATATGTAGCGTCGCTTTACGAAAAGCGACACAGGAGATAAAAGAAGTAATTGTGTTCAAATTGATTGCTTGGATTTCAAGGACTATGTGCCTTTATTTCTCAAAGACTCTTTCGGTATCATGAAGGTTAGAAAGCACTGCATCAACTGTACTCTGTAATTACATCTAAACATGATATGTAGTGTCATAATTCGGCTTTGGACAACTTGTGCCTTTTAGGAGCATGGTATATCAGCCACTACATCTATCCCCCATGAAGCTGCACTCAGCTATATAATATCTGCTTGGGAGCGATAATTCAAGGTTTTGAGCTGTATACTGTATGGCAAGCGTTTAAAAAGCAGCAGTGCCGAATATATCTGTACTTCCAAGCTTTATATAGAACACATTGTACCACACGATCAAGGCGTTATGGCTAAGGCTAGATCTAAATTTCCTGTGGATATTGTTTATACTCTAAGGTACCATTGTAAGGTACAGAAAAAGCAAAAGCATCACGTTTTGTAAACCTCAGCAATTACATTATCATAGTTATAAATGAAAAACGTGAAGGGAACTTACAGTATTAGGAACAAAGGTATATGTATGTCCTAATAGTTCTTTATAAATATCGAAAAAAGAAATGTACTGGTCCTCTTAGAAAGCGAGTTTGTGAAGATCGCATTCTCAAGCATTACGTCGAATAATTTATAACAGTGCCAATATAATATTATAGTCCTAAAATGAGTAAATGCTATTTTTATGGAGTAGTCCAAGCAAATGTATTTCTTCTCGAATAATATATACGTACAACATAAAAACGTCTGTAGATTTACACCAGGAACACAATAAATGTGAATCACTCCAAAATTGGAATAAAATTCATAGCTTAATATTCTCCTGATATACACTATATATTGCTAGTAGATTTCGAAATAGACCCCACGTGATAGCATACATTAGTAAGATTTCTTTGTTTTGGCCTATTTATGTAGCCTAGCCCACTCGATGGTCAATTTCATATTTGTTTTTCTAGAAAAGTAGAAGCTGCATCAGTCACCGCGAAATTAAGAATTTCAGTCTTATTAAGGTTAATGTTCATATTTGTCATCCGGGCCCCCAGTTGCCGAGTGGTCTAAAGCGCTAAAAGTTACGGATCAGTCCCTTCTCATCTCTGTCTGCCTGGGTTCGAGTCTCGGGCTCGGCCAATGTGGATACGTGTGAAAGCTTACAAGTAGATTTTTGTGCGTCGGTGGCTCGTTCCCGAGTTCTTACTGCACCTTTGATACTGGCTACCATATAAAGCCTATAATCTGTTGCAAAATGGAGTCAAACCCTACAACAACAAATACAACATAATTGTTCACATACCTAAGAACCTGTTTATAGATCAACTACTACTCACTTAAAAGCCTCAAATCACGTACTGAAAAGTAACAAAAGATGATATGTACTCTTTACAGCCATGAATAAAAGTTATATAAAATTATTGTACCAGCAGCTACAAAAGATATATATATATATATATATATATATATATATATATATATATATATATATATATATATATATATATATATATATATATATATATATATATATATATATATATATATATATATATATATATATATATATATATATATATATATATATATATATACATAGATAGATAGATAGATAGATAGATAGATAGATCTAAACTATAAAGCTTTCGTTTTCCACATTGATCAAACATACAAATGATAATGATACCAGAATGACACAGCAAACAGCACAATAAATTTACAAAATGAACACATAGTATAGCAATATCAAAACCCTATACAAGTGAAGGTGCATTTGCAATTCATTTTCGTTTCCTTTATTGTGCCGAATATTGATGTTGTATTATTGCATAATAAACTTCATCTTTGCATCCATCGATTTATATTTGTTAATTTGTTGGCAAAAATAAGGAGGTTTCATCTTTGAATACATTAATCGGAGAAGGAACATAATTAATATACGCTTCCAAGTTCTGTAAAGACAAAAAATATAAACAGACATTCCTTCTGATGGTGGAATACTCGCATTGGCGTTCATTTAAGTATTTGGGAAATATTCTACTGGATTACTGAACACCTACCCTGTTCTTGAGTACGAAAACGAAGTTGTATTGGTCCTAATCTTCCCGAATTCATTCCATCCAAGCAGTGGCCACTGAGGAAGCAAGACCTGCATACCAGGAGCGGTGCCACGGTGGAAAAAGCAAGCGCAAACAATTTGTGTTAGGAACAGATAACAAATAATGTCTCCATAGCACATAATAAATAAATACAATAAGAACATGTTTATTTCTGCTCGGGTACGAACTTTCATCAAATACTGCTAATATGATCTCACCAAAACAGACACAGCGTGACGGGAGGAATCATTCAACACGTGGCAGCTCAGGAAAATGTAGGGCAGCCAGTGATTTGATACACCACCAGAACCATGACTTCTCAATTTGATTCAGTCCAGTACTACGTTTCGCAGCAAGCTTAAAAAGGGGTCAGATCAATGGCAGTAATTGAATTCGGTACACAATCTCGTTTTGTTGCGGACAAGGCCTCAGTGAAAGGCGTGCCCGTTCTCTAAAAGATCGAAGATGGGTACAAAAAGATCATACTTTACTTTCACGAGGTCAGTATATATAGATTTTATAATCATACTTTATTCACACATATATTAGATATTATACCAAGTACTTGTTGAATATCAACCTATATATTAATTATACGATGATGTTTTAAAATGTTTTCCAATTATAACTCGTATTTATTGATATGCAAATGTTTCGTCGCATGGATTATTAAAAATGACCACTAGTTCTGATAACCTATTTTGAAATTCTAGAGACTTTACTTTTTTCGGATGATAATCTGTGATGCATCCACTGTGTCCCCAAAATGCAGTTTTTATAATTTTCCAGAGTCTATCGAGAGAGGAGTGCTGAAAATAGGGCATAACAGCTTGCATCCTTTATTTCTAAATCCAGCACCAGTTGTGTGTGATAAATGTAGTCAATAAAACGAAATAAAATAAAATAAAATGACTTGTATTCTTCCCCTGAGTCTCAAATTCAGTGCAGAAAGCTCATTGGTAACTGAATTTGTAAAATCAAAGACAATATATATTTCGGATATGTTTTCCTTCATAAAATCTTAAAACGTATTAATAGAACAAGAAATCGAAGTAGAATATTGTGTATATTGTCTTGAAACCGTAATATCATTTGACGTTTTAATGAAAAGACCTTGACCTCAGTTTCAAACGGTGCATATTTAGTCTTTACTTATTTATTTTGTTTGGTTCCTGAGGTAAAAGTATAACCATGATGTGCATATACGGGATATTAAATCAAATGCCATATGTTTATTTAATGCTTATATATTTATAATAAAACTAATTTACTCGTTTCTATCCTCTATAATGTAAAACAACTGTGCTTTTAGATTACATATTTACACGTTGTTTATTGATATAATTTTTAATCATATACTAAGTAATGAACCTCGAGGTATTTCAAACAGTTGTATCAATAGTGTTAAAACGAGTGCAATTTGTGTAGAACCGATTTAATGATTGATCGACCGATCGATCGATCGATCGATAGTTAGACAGATAAATAGATATATAGATAGATCTAAGCATATTCTTTATTCCATTAAATAACATTATATTATGTTATTTGCAGAAGACGAAGTCACTGCTTACTACGTTGCAGCGGTACTACGGAACTCTGATGTTTGTGATGTAGGTGGAGCCGACTTTGATTTATTTAAATGGAATCGTAAGACATCTGTATGGAATCAATTGAAGTTGTACGAACAATTAACATTTATATTTATTTGTTTGATCAGTAGACTCTTAATACCCATAGTTTAATGGTAAATATTTCGTTCTAGATTGCATATAAATATAGGCATCAGGATTAAAAGTAATACACATTGTATTTCCCCTTTGTGATCACACATGGATATTAGGAGATAAATAGTGTGATAAAAGTACAAGTTCTTAAAACACACTGAACCATTAGTTATTCAGTTTGTACGATAATAATGAAAATAACTGTAATGCCCATGAAAATAACTTGCTATTTAATGATCATTACTTGCTGAAATATATTTCATCACGTCATCCTTCAAAGTCCGAAGTGGCTTTTGAGAAACTTACATTAAATTGTTTAATTTTTGTTGTCATTTGAATAGGTGATTTATTCGATACGAATGGTCACCACTCTTAACTTCAATAATGATTAAAGTGTTAAAACATACGTGCATTGCGATGTGGAATCAATTTAACCCTTGATGATTTTTTCGTTTTTATTTTTCCGATTACAATAACATAATTTCGTATAGTTTAGAAAAGTGGAGACTTTGAATGCTATCTCGGGAGCGTTTAGAAATTCATCTTGAATCGAGCATTTTCACCTGTCTGAATTAACGTTCTCATATAGAGTTCCATTACGTGTATTAGTTACGAATGGACACATTCGTACTGTCAGAAACCAAACTATCGTACCTGCAAAGTTAAATAATAACGAATCTCACACATGTATATTTTTAAGCTCAGTGATTTTGTTCATTGCAGCTGCTTAAGAAGTAATGAGCAAAACTAGGTCAAACCCTTTTGTTTTCCGAAGTCATATGGAAGTAAAATTATTCAAATCCCAAAGGAGAAATAATAGTTGCATCAATAGTTATTATGTGTCCTTACCGATTTTGAATTTCGTTTATATTCAGTTTTACTATAATATGAAGAGCGGTCTCTCTATTGACAGGACAGAATATACTTTGTTATTTTTTCTTTCTTCTTTTAATCAACTTGATTGCGTTAATATATTGTCATATCTGTGTTCAGCGTATCTATTTGAAATGAGGGTTCCATTCTATCAACATTTCGAATATTCCAACTATTGATTGGTATGATATGAACTTCCATGGCATATACTTCCAAGTTGCGTTCTTAGTAAAAAGTATACACAAAAGTATTACCGCTCACCCAATCGAAAGATATAACACTTACTGAGTTATCGTTTGAGGAGAATTTCCCGCTCTCTAAACCACTAATAACCTAGTGAAAGCGATACTAGTGGAGGAAAATGAGCGGATAAAGGTTACAAGAAGCTGTAGAATAAAGGAAATGAACATAAGAAGAAAAGAATGAATTTCAACCCACCAAAGAGAACCGGAGGAACTTTCAGGACACGTTTAGAGAACTATGCCATCCACATTGGATCGCTTCTTAGGAAAAAGAATAAATAATACCCCAAAAGTCACCATAGAAGACATGGTGGGAAAATGGCGGCTTAACTTCAATAAGTAGCACAAATCACCAGCCCTCTTCAGGGTCACCCAAATGTCTAGAGATATACCACTCAATGATTGTCGAATATGTTCGTCTATGTGGTGTGTTTGTTTAACTATATTGTACTGTTGAAGTTAAACATTTTAACAATTGTAACATAGAGTTTCCCTTATTTCCAATCAATATAACACTACTTGCTAATGCTAATTCCAGTATGGACCCCAATTCGACCATATGCTTTATTATCCAAATTTCTACTCAGAAATCAAGAACGATCAAGCGGCCAGGAGAGATGTTGTTGATGGTTTCGATCATAAAAAAATTTGGTAATCAATTGACCAAACGGAGACATATTGGTGCAGAATACATCTGGAGAAAACGTTATACTACTAGTTGAACCTGGCTAGACGTTTGCTTTGTACACTAGTGGAATACTCTGGCAATAGAACTGGCCATTGTTTTGTGTAAGTGACTTTGGTTTCGCGAAAATCTGAAAAACACAAAACAGGTGAAACAAATTATTAACTGATCATTATCAAATTCAAATTTACAATTCTAAAGATAAATCTACAATCGTCAAGTTCAATAAATTGCTATAATACCACACCTCAGTTTGAGCATATACCTGCATCTGACGTCGATTGTCCTATAAATGATTATCTCCTTGTTGAAAGATACTGCTAGAAATTATAGGAAAATTCTATCATGCTAATCCTTTGAAAAAGACAGCAAGATAAACTGAAGACGAAGCTTCATAATGATATGAATTCTTCTGGAAAAGACTAAATCAAATAATACATTTCACCTTGCAGACAACACAAGGAATCGGTTGATAGACATTCCTAGGAAGAAAAAGATGTTGTGAGAATAAGATGAATGGCAATATCTCTTGAAGGTGGAGAACGTGTATCCAATTTATATGTTTGAAAATTCGAAACTATAAAAGTTAAATTCATCAAAGTCACACGTAGCAATTTCAGATGATAGTCAGAAATTTTGAAAGAATCACTAATGTTATCAGAAACTATATTCTTATTATTAGGTTGCTCTTTTTATTATTATGATTTCCGCTTTAACAATAACAATATGTCTCAACTACACGGAGTAATTAAATAGTCTTTACATTATTTTATACCGTTGCGGAAGCAAGTGCCAATCTAAAATACATGCCAAATGATAAAAACGCACGAGTTATGGATAAATTATGGTCCTTATCATCTACACGCAATTAATAATTCATTCAATTCTGGGGAGCTATCGTAATAACTTGTCTTCAAAAATGAGACAAACCAGGAGAGTATTTGAAGAATCGGAGACAAATAAGTTTACTTAATATAGCTGACGAAGCTTGCATCAACGTGTAATGCAAATAGCCAATTAATGTTCTTCCAGCAATTATTAATAAATTACACATTTTGTTTCATCAAGGGAAGGTAGAAGACGGAAAATATTCCTGCTCTGTTTTATGCATGTGTTTTACAAAAACAGATTACATACTTGAGGATTTTGTACCTATTGATTTGAAAAATATTTTAATTCTGCTGAATGCCATTTCGTTAGTAAAGTAATATCCTTTTTAATTTTTGGAGGAGACTTTGAGTAACTTTGAATTTTAGAATACTGACTTGTATTTCTACATCGTTGTAACATTAACAGCCACGTCACCAGTCTAATTAATAAATCCCTTACGTTTAATTAAAATAACAAGTAAAAAATGTTATATATACCAATTAATATACACAATCAAATTTAGATAATAGGCAATTACACGTATTCTCCTGAAAGCGATTTACCTACAAGCATTTAGTTAATCATACATCGCTCTAAAACCCGGATCTTTGTATGGTGCGAGGACTGCTATTAGCCTATTTTCTGCCTCAATCTTCGCCTGCAAGCGCGTCGAATATTGTTTTAACCTGACATGCACATGCGACTTTCCCGGGTCATGGCCTCTCAGATTAGCGTACCACCTTTGTAACGGATATGTTCTAGCATGTGTCAGAACTGCCGCAGCAAAGCTATATTTACGCTTTTTTACTGAGTTCCAGTTTTATGAAGGTTTTATACCGTAAACATGAATTTTGGAATTGCCAATCAAACTCGAAGACTTCGTTTGTGTTCGTATTTGAAGATTAGTGACAACTACTTGCCACGGGTTATAATTTCACGTGCAAGCTGATCATTACTCAAACAATTTAAGTAATGTCCGTAAATTAAGCAGAACATGCTCCTTCTGGTGGTAAATCGTAAAACGTACAACAGTAATCTCGAGTGATGTAATGGTTTTAACATCAAGGGCACCCATGTGGTGTGCACGTTCCTACTCCATTTGATCCATCTTGTTAACTTTAGTATATGCTAGTCGTAAATTCTTAGACATAGAATTAATACAATAGAAGACATAGATTAATTTCAAAAGTACTGCAACATTTCGCTTTTTCACCAACTATAAAAGTAGGACTTCTGGATGAAGGGTAGTTGTCAATTTTAGTATCATAAGACAGTACAATAGACTATTGAAAACAACTTCATATTTATGAATTTATATAAGGAAAATATGTTGAATGATAACGTTATGAGTGCAAAGTCTACAATTTCTTTACAATAATTATAATGTATTAATATTATAATATTTTGTCAGTATTCACTAAGTTAAGTGTAACCGGTGCCTGATCTGTAGATGGCCAATGACTCTTATAGTGGTGGTGATAATATAAGAGTTTACTGGTGTCCTGACCTTCCCTGAAATGAAGTTCATGCCTTAAACGTATGACCTGCACTAGATAAAACTTATTTTTCTTTGTGAACATATGATTTTTGTGGTTTTACATATTCTCTTGCATGAATACTTGACTTTGACGGGATTAAGTTAAATTGTTTTGTATCGTACCCGTAACAAGTAGTGGCTTACTTGAACACGCACACATAAACACAAATACTGCAAACAAACACACAGTTATACAAACCACTTAGAGTGTTTTGATTGCATTTTGTAATGTTTTGTTAATTGCATAAAACCTAAATTGTAAAACAGATATAAAAGTTTAAAATCCACATGACAAAAGTTGACCAACTGATCCACTTTTTCTGAAAATTATAGTTCCTCCTAGTATTTATGGCTACCCATAATTATTTTATATGACAAAACTAAATGTGAAAAATTGTTCACGATTGGCCTTTCGTACACAATGTGATTCTGTATACAAGATATGTGGAACGCAGTTGTTTATTTAGAACCACAAATAATTCAAAAGCTTGCGAATGTTATGCCCTAAAATGTATATAGTGCAATTCTAATGCAAATTCGTTTATGAAGAATGGAGCCATTCCACAAATGACATTCAAAAATATACACTGATTCAACTAAATAGTCGATGAATTTATATTTCCGCTCTTCAAATGTGCATTTATCATTTTCACTTCCATGTTGTTTTTCTTTAAAACAATTGCTGGTGCAGACATTTGCATGAACCAATCCTCATTGAAGGCATATCAGTTTGAAAATTAAGAACAATGTTTTGCCAAAGTAGAATAATTTGAAACATTGGGGTTGTGAATTGTAGGACCAGATGGCGTGACTAGTAACTAAATCTGTCTATACCCTGCTCAGTATGTTATGGAACCATGTCTCTGATAAACAAAGCATGTTATACTTTGATACAAAATAACATAAGTCCTCTGATTATTTGTTTTAAGTTTAAAGTCCAGAAACAAAAATGTACATTCTATACTCCAGAACAACACATTCGATGACGGTTATTTCTGTATCCCATGTCGTTAATTCTAAAGGGTTGAGCCTATGATTTGTTGGAGGAGACAAATGCACATTTTATTGTGATCTCTGATTTGGTAGTGGCTATTCGTAAAATGACCGAAGCAAAATCATTGCATCTGTATACATTTTTTTCTCATTTTAACTATGTATTGCTCTTTTCACAGTTTTCCTTCACAATGTTATATAGCGTGGCCTTTCTTGCCATATACATATCCATTGGAAAGTGTGTTGATGTAAGTACTGTATCAATTCCTCTTTTCCTGCCGACCACCCCAGTGGCCTAGTGGTTAGAGCGTCAGCCTCGGATGCGGTAGTTCGTGGGTTCTATCCCCAGCCGAATCATACCAGAGACTTACAAAAAATGTGCTGACAGCTACCACGCTTGGCGCTCAGCATTAAGAGTTCGTGTTAGGACTGGTCGTCCTGGTGTCAGGATACTGTGATTGGGTGGAACATGATGCTACTTATCTGCGGCATGATGCCCCAGTGCTAGCCATCACTATAAACTGCCACACTGCAGACATCGTAGCGATATGACCGAAAAATTGTTAATTGTTTCCTGCCGCTACCACTCGCTTTCTGTTAGGGTAATCGTTATATGTATGCCTTATTCGGCCGTCCAGAATGACGCGTAAGTTCTATTTCGAAATGTCAATACTTTGTTGATGTAGTCATTTGATTTGGGTCATTAAGGTAGTCTCAGCTAAACCAATAAATTGTTTTTCGTTGAAATGATAGTGGTCTGTCTTGTCAAATCTTATCAGCTACCTGTATTTACATTGAGAGTCCCACAATAAGATCACTTGTGTTGAATACATCGTTCCATGCATTCCATAGACTCTGTACTGTTACTTGCCTCAGTATATAACTGTATTGACCTGGCGCGTTAGGAGTGCGAGTTTTGAAATTACATATTATGTCTTAGTATTGATGTCTGAAAACGCAATGTGTATATTTTGTTGCGGGTAAACAGGTGGACTGTATGTGTACTGTGGATATTAAATACGGCTTCGATAGCATTCGAGTGAAGAAAAAATGAGATTCAAGAAATATCAAATAACATGGGAGTCATGCTCATCGAACTCCCATATTGCCTTTTAAATATTATTCAATTCGTGTTTCCAATTGGCTTCGTGCTGTTAGCAAGCAATTGTACTAATAACAAATATACATTCAACAGCTCACTGCCAGACACACCAGACTATAAGCTTTATTATTACTTTTGTAGTTATAGCCTAAAGTTCTTGCTAACAATTTCTGAAAATCACCTGAGTATGATGTTTAGACAAAATAGATGTTGGACACCGTATTCCGCCAAACATTTGAATTTTGCAAATTGTTAAAGTGTATGATGTAATTGCCTAAATAATCTGCATTGTCATACTATTCACCATTTAGATAATTCATACTGCTCAATCCTGTGAACTAATATATAGTCCATTCCATCTCTCTTCCTTTTTCTCTCTGTCTCTGTCTCTGTCCTCTCTCTCTCTCTCCAAATTTCTTAAAATATGATTGGATATGTCAAATTAATCATTCAGGAGCTTCCTTGAAGAAATAACGAAAACCAAACTCTAGAAAAAAATATAAGTACCAATTATTAACATTTCATATTTGATTGTTTCTATGACTCATGAAAGTGTCAGTGATTTAACTTACATGACCTGTAGCTATTCAATAGCCTTTTTCATCCACTGGTGTCATATGCCTGTTTCAGCCAACGAACAATGCTGTACGCAGTTAATAAAATATTGTTGGTTAAATGTAACAATGAAATTGCTTAATGAGACGATGTATAAGGTACGGTTTGATTGCTTTAAATATTTTATTTAAACTATTATAAATGTCTTTCCTCGATTTTGTTGGAAGTTAAATTTAGTGAAAGACAGATGTAATGCCCCGAGGACCCAGTCAGCAATGTCAACGGTTCGATGGATAAATATTTGAAAAAAAAATAAAATTCAATGAATAACAATTTAATAACAATTTAATAACAATTCAATAATCAAATGACTCAAATTTTCAAATACACTCCTTCCATTCGACCCTTTAATAAGCATATTGCATCACTTGACTAGCAGCGTGCATCTGATATCCACCTGTCCTTGTATTTCTATTCATCTGTTGTATCCTTTCAGTCTCTTATTTCTCCCAATTCATTTGTTTCTTCCTCCCCGACCTTTCTCATAATTACTTCGTGTCCACCTCCTAGACGTTCTCTAGACTCTTTCTACTCTTTCTCCATTTCCTCACCCACAACTACCCTCCTGTCGACTTCGATTGTCTTGTATATAGTCTCAACTCCGTCATCCAACTCTTGAAGACTTGAGACTCAATGGAACCGGATGTTATATGTTCCTTGAACATATTCCTATTCGTTGCAGTGTATTTCCTTATAATCTGCCTCTAAGTACTGTTGCCATATTACGAGTGCCTTCGTTCTCGGAGTAAACCCTGTTGATCTGCAATCCTTTCGGTTCAATACTAAATAAAATTTACTGGTTCCGAAGGTAGCATTTGTGTATGAATTGTAATCACGACCTCTATATTAATTTTGATTGGATCTTGTCGTATACCGCTCCAATCAAACTTAACGGAGAATGTATCTCTCGCTGTCTGTTAACGTGGGAACGGACGAGAAGACGACCCGTTCACCTCGTGCACTTTTATTTAGATCCTTGAACTAACCTTTAACATGTAGGTGTGATAAGCCTTTGCTAAGTGATGTGACTGGTCCTCTTCGCCAACTGAAGTTTCCTGTCTATGGCTGGTAATAGTAACCCTGCTTATGGATTCAACACTACACCACCCCCCACGGCAATCTTTAGAGATCACACATCAGGTAACATTGATATTCCCGATACAGATTATAGCTTATACATCACTATAGCTAGGGTTTAGCAAACGTTACACACACGCTCATGCTTGAGAATATAATCGGGATTTTATTTTCCCGCAATTGTTCGAAGACTTGAGACTCAATGGTACCGGATGTTATATGTCCCTTAAACATATTCCTATTCGTTGTAATGTCTTTCCTTATAATCTACGTCTAAGTACTGTTAATATATTCAAGTAAACTTTTGTTCTTTGAATTCACAGGAAATGTTCAAATTTCCTACCTACTTACGTTATTAGTTACGGTTCTGAATATTTGAAAATCAGGAAGCTGATTATATAAAGGTAAACGCATTCTGTATACGGGTAAATTACTTTAAATCATTAATGCTTTTTCAATAAATGTTAAGAGCTCGTGACCAAATCATTCTTTTTCAAAGCTGTTTTTCATGGAGAGGACTGCATTTATCCCCCAATACATGTTGGTGCTAGCAAAGACCAAAGATGTGAATTTTATAGCTTGTTTCTGCTTATGCTACTTCCCTTGATCCTTTTGTAAGGATGGAATAACAAGCTAGGGAAACTTGATGTGCATTGTTGATCTACACGTATATGTTATTGCAAACAATGCAATTTGGGATTAGAAAGTATTAACAACTTTATGTCGCCTTTCGTATACAAATAATATTTTCTTACACAAAGTGTTTAATTTGGATGGCATATCTATAATTTAATTTCATAAATAAATGTCGTAACGGCAATGTTTACATTATACACACTCGAGGATAAGAACCCATCACAAAATGGAAAATCTCATTTATTTGATTAAGATATACAATTTTACCACAAATTGTAATGATCTTCATTACAATCGCCAACGAAATCATAATACCAGATTGTTTCAGTTTGTCATTATTTTTCGACTAACCGCATCTTTCAATGCTAGTTTATTCAAACTGACACAATTCGACAATATTTATATTAACTCGTAGAATTAGTCCTGGTGAAATTATTCAAATCTAAAGGATATGAGCGTTCCAATTATGACAGTTAAGATTTATTTACTTTGATAAACCACGATCGACACTACGTTCTAATAAAATATTGACCAATTGAAGTTTACCGATAAGGATACGATATTCTGCCCACTTTACCTGGACAATAGGGAACCTGGCAGTTTCTAGTAAATGCGACCACCAATACTGACCAATTTGAACAAGGAACACGGAAGCAAAATAAGATAATAAATTATAACTATTTATACTAACATGAATCTTAGTTTGCGTTCTGTTTACTTTTGCATGATTTGTAACCGTTTTCTGAGATTCAATGAATTTATTTCAACTTCCAAACACCATATTAACACATCATACCACAACTATGGAACTATCTATGTAGAAATGTTAACTTAAGATGTTTTCATCGTTCTTGCTTATAATGAACTATATTATTAAGAGTTACTTGATTTACAGAAGACACTTTTGTCGATCGTTCAAAAACAAAACATTTTCAATAGGTTGTCAATGAAGAACTTTACTATCATGCGTCTTCATCCTCAGCTGACAAATGGGTTAAAATTATCGATGTACCTTTGCAAAAGTAGTTCAAGTGGAAGAGTGCGAAAAAGAAAGAACAAAACCGTGCAAAATACCTATACAAGAAAGCCATACACTCACACAAACATACATCCATACATACGTTCGAACGTACGCACAGGCATGCATGCATACATACATACATACACACACACATACATACATACATACATAGATACATAGATACATACATACATACATACATACATACATTGTCATATTTTTCTGCTTTTTGCTAGGGAATATACTGTAGTTACGATTATTTTCTGCCATATACCATTTCGTAGGATTTCGCCTTACTTCATAATGGTGTAGATACCTTATATATTGAAAGGTGTCTATCTGGAACTGAAAATTAATCAAACGGCATAACACTGTATTTAAATTTTCCTACTTCATAAACATGAAACATGATGCATTTTTACTTCCTTTGTATGAACAGATTATTATAATATCTTTGAAAATTAAGAGGAAACAATGATAACGAATTTACATCAGATTTTGGTCATCTTTGATGTACCTCAGACTAACTGAACCACATTTCCAACCCCCAAGCATTACCTGGTACTATTGGACTGTTTAAACAACTGGACTGACATGAAATAGTCGACTCAATATCTCTGTATTTTGTGGGTTTCTTATGACTTCTTGCATCTTTGGAATTCAGTCAAATTGTGACATTTGGTGCTCTCTACAGTTGCTGGCATAACAAGCTTAAATGTAAAAAAGCCTGATATTTTGGTTGGCAATTGTGAATCCTTTATTGGAATGTTTGAACCTTTTCAGTGGATGTTGACAAACTTTTAGATTGAATGATTAAATATTTTTCATTAACTACATGTTTTTGCAAGAGTATACCTTTTACATCGACTAATAAATACTGCCTTCGTGACAGGCTCATTGTCCATACATATTATTGTAGCCCGCGCGTTGAGTAAACCTCCAAATAACCTTTGTTTAATGTTTATCTCGTGTCATTTATCTTGTTCGTTCATGCCGATGATAACCTAGAATATCTGATAACGCATAAGGTTACTGGTTACTCTTTTAAATCTCCAAAATTTCATTTTACTTTTCTTATTTTCCAAGCAATATTACAGAGGTGGTTATTCAAGCGTAAGCACGAACATTATGACTGTTGGATGTCAGTGTACATATCATTTTTTTGAATCTCTTCCTTATTTATCCATCCTGACTCTAGAAAAGAGATATAATGTTGCCAAACATGCTATAGCTCAATATAGAAATATACATGTGTAGAATGAGTTATAAATGTTTGTTTCGGACAATATCAAGTTCGGAATATCCTAGGTTGAAGTCATATTTTCACCACATGGACCTGTCCAAAATATCATAAATTTCGTTTTTATTGTGCGAACAAAAATGCATATTTTAGAAGCATGCAAATAACGCTTAAATATTATATACAATGGCGTCTTTTGTACAGAATAAAACTGAAGGGAATTAAAAATCTTATCATATCTCCACAAAGTAAATCAACTGTGATGCCATTAAAAATCAACATTTACATACAAGGCAAATAATTAAAAAATATATTTTCTAATTCCGTTATTGTACGTGGATTCCTGTACCCCGGAAAGTAATCTGGTTTCTTCTATATAAAAAAAAAACTCTTTTTGTTAAGAGGAGCCGTAAAGAAAATACTAAGAAAACCCAGCAACGTAATAGTCAAGTAATGGCTGTGATCTGATGTATTTCCCTTATTGTTTGTTATAGTGTGATTAATCAACCCTGTTGTCAATAGTGTCACGATTGTAATCATCATACATCAACCCACTCTTTCGGCAAACTGAAATTACAGACAGATAGTATGGTATGACAATGATAATGATTGCTTGTGTAATGTAGCTAAACAAAAATCCAACAACTAATTAGTATTAATGAAGTGTTAAAGTTAAGATAGTCAAAGCATCACTAACATAGCTATGAGTATTCATTGATAGCTTAGCAGAGTCAGTCAGTGTCAATTTTAAGCATGGATGGTTCTCCTATTATGTTGTTGCATGTATTAATTGTCCAGATAGTGATGTAAAGATAAGTTATCAAACACAATTGTATGTCTCCTTTATGCTCTCTTTCAGAAGTACATGTTGTTTTGCCAGTTGTACATTTCACTGATAAATGTGTATGACACTATTCAATAAAGCGAAAAGAGTAGAATATGTGCGCATCACATGCAGTTTCTTAGGCTGCAATAAATGTATACATTATTGTCAGGAATAGCGTAGCTATTAGCAAATGATTGGTTTAAGACGTGTGTCTCAGTCAATTAGCTCTGAATCATACAACCGCGGTTTCAAATATCGGGAGGGACATTCGATATTGCTTTGGAACGGAGCTTTACGTTCACGGTCCCAATATGGTACCCAATCATGCACAAATTAACTTGACATTGCTATATATATATTTACTTGATTACTAGAAACAAGTATCGATTTACTTAAGCCCTTAATTGCAGTCAGATATACACTAAAGAGTAACGAAGATGTTAGTCTTAATAGTGTATCAATTCAGTTACTGTGATTGATTCAAGAACCCAGTGTGTACCTGGAATTGACAGAATATATACCTATATACCTATCGAGTTACATACATCCATATCAGATTGTACTTAAATGTTCTGCTCACGTTCGGATAAAAGTATGGAGGATGTTCAACTCCATTACACTACCACCCATGCTTCGGAACCATACTGAACTTCTATTTGTGCCAAATCCCAATTACAAATATAATTTCAGCATCAGCAATTACAACAACAACCAATAGTTGTCGTAGACCTCCATGGTCACGTGAACAAATATACAGAGCAGTGGTTTCACATTTTTCTTTTCAAATTGCAACGTTTTACAGCGTAGAGTCCAATAGTCTGCAACCAAGCTTTGCGTTGGTTATTAGTCTGTGAAATGAAAACATAACTCCTATACAGTTCAAGTCGGCGGAAGGTGGGTACTCTATAAGTGTTATTTGCATATTACTGACAAGTCTTTGGTTAATGGTTTAATCGTTCCTTCTAATAAAAGTCTATTTAGTTGTACAGTCCACAATTACAGGCGAATTGCAGTCGGTCATTGGTTATTGTGTTGGACGCACTACCTAAAGTGTAACGGTACGAATCCTACCAACGGAGCTCACTTGATCAGCTACCGTTGTGTGTTCTTGGTTAAGGCACTTTACTTCAAATTGTATACTGAAAAAGACCGTACCTTTATACGATAAAGCATTGTTTTGTTAAAAAAGATAGTTAAACAATCCCGTCTGGAGTAATAAGAAAACAAAAGCATGCGAATATTTTAAATAATTATGCTTGTGGTCGTACAATTATTACTATCATACGTAATATTTGCACAAATATTAACATAAATATGACGAATATGCGCATTCGTATTCCGAATATTCACAATAGTATTGCAAATATGCGCAATACTATTGCAAATATTTAAACTTGTGCAATGCGTTTGCGAATATTCGCCGTACTTTTAAGAACATTCGCATTCGTTTGCAAATATATGTAAAACATTTTTTATATTTTATCAGATATGTGAACAAGGGGATATGTATATATCTCTAAAGCAACTTTCTTTATGTCTCTCTGCATATTTATGATTTTGAAAATTCCAAACTGTAGTAGGTAAATCCATCAAAGTAGCACGGAGCAATTTCAGAGTATAGTCAGAAATTTGGAACGAATCACAAATGTTATCAGAAACTATATTATTCTTATTAGGTTGCTCTTTTTATTGTTATATCAATAAGTCCCAACTAGACGGAGTAAATAAATAGTCTTTAAATTACTTTACAAAGTTGACTGAAGCAAGTGCCAATCTAACATACATGCCAAATGTCACAAAAACACTTGTTTTATGATAGACATTGGTCTTTATCATGTACAGGCAATTAATTATTCATGCATCTCTGGGGAGCTATCGTCAACGCAAATTAAGGGAGTAATAACTTGTCTTCCAAAATGAGACAAACCAGGAGAGTATTTGAAGAATCGGAGACAAATAAGTTTACTTAATATAGCTGACGAAGTTTGCATCAACGTGTAATGCAAATAGCCAATGAATGTTCTTTCAGCAATTATTAATAGTGTCACACTTTGTTTCATCAATGGAAGGTAAAAGTCGGAAAATATTCCAGCTGTATTTTATGCTTGTCTTTTACAATAACAGATCACATACTTGAGAGTTTTGTACCAATTGACTTTGAAAAATATTTCAATTCTGCTGAATGGCATTTGGTTGGTAAAGTAATAGAATTTTTAAATTTTGGAGGAGACTTTGAACAACTTTTACATAGTCTCTCGAAAGCGTTTTACCCACAAGAATTCAGTTAATCCTAAATCGCTCTTAAACCCGGATCTTTGTATGGTGCGAAGACTGCTATTAGCCTATTTTCTGCCTTAATCTTTGCCTGCAAGCGTGTCAAATATTGTTTTAACCTCACATGCACTTGGGACTTTCCCGGGTCATGGCCTCTCAGATTAGAATCTTACCTTTGTAACGGACCTGTTTTAGCATGTGTCGGGAATTGCGCACCTAAGCTATATTTCCATGTTTGAACTGATTTCTAGTTTAATGAGGTTCTTATACCGTAAAATTGAAGTTTGGAGTTGCCAATAAAACTCGAAAATTCGTTTCTGTTCCTATTTGAAGATTAGTGACTACTTGCCACAGCTTATATTTAAGATTACATGCAAATATAGGCAACAGGATGTCACGTAATACATATTTTCATTCACATTTGTAACCACACATGGAATTTAAGGGATAAATATTAAAGCACTGGAGGTTATATTACAAGTTCTTTAAAAAAAAACATTGTACAATTAGGCATTCACTTTTCACCATAATAATTGCAATAATGTTTAATGCTTATGAAAAAAAAAACTTGTCATAGTATGATTACTCCAAACAAGATACATACTTGAACAAATATATTTATCCACACCATCCTTCAAAGTCCGAATTGGCATTTGTGAAATTTATATTAAATGATTTAATTATTTTTCATTTGAATATGTGATTTATTCGATACGAATGGTCATCACTCGTAACTTCAATGATCACTACAATCCTAAAGCATACGTTTTTTGCGATGAGGAGACAATCTGACACATGGTGACATTTTAAATTTGATTTATCCGAGTACCCTAACATAATTTCGTATATTTTATAAAGGTTGACACTTTGAATGCTAACGCGGGAGTATGTAGATATTCCTGGTAAACCGAGTGTTTTCACCTGCGTGAATAGGAGCTCGAATCCAAAATTCTTGTATTAGTTACGAATGGATACAATCGTACTCTGAGAAAACAAACTAATCTGCAGTCGAAATTAAATAGTCGAAGTTAAATAATAACGAATCAGACACATGCATATTTTCAAGGTCATTGATTTTGTTCTTTCTACTGCTTAAGTTTTGTTTTCTGAAGTTACATGCACGCAAAATGATACAAATCATACTTGAGAAAGAAAATAGTTGTTTCAGAAGTAATTATGTGTCATTACTGATTGTTCAGTGTTAATAGAAAGTGAAGAGAGGTCTCTCTATTGACATGACATAAATCCAGGCTTCTAAATGAAACTTTTTATGACTAATGTTATAGTTTAACAACGAATCGCTTCATTTATTTTGCACTTAATATACTTTTGTCATTTGTAGTTCTTTTAATAAACTTGATTGACTCAATATATTGTCACAGTTGTGCTCGCCTTATCTCTTTGAAATGATGGTTCCACTCTATCAACATTTCAAATATTATTAATTTGTATGATCGAGACTTCTATGACATTTATTTCCAAGTTGCATTCTTCAGAAAAGTTGTACGGAAAATTATTACCACTAATCCATTCGAAACACTGTAACACAACTCATTGTAAATCTAGTAATGAGAATGAGTTCGTGTATGCAACATAGTTACACTATATGAAAAATTAAATGTCATCTGAGACGCATTAGACAGCAAACAGGATATGAACCAAATACAAGCAAATGCTGAGAATCTAGCCTGATAGTAGAACCATGGTTTATGTGTGTATGTATATAATGAAATGTGTGTGTGTGTATGTGTGTGTGTGTGTGTGTGTGTGCGTGATTTGTACTAATTACCTCACATTCTCCTGCATCTTTGCTTCCTGTGTCTAGGATGTTATCCGTTTAAATTTCAGCCCTATCGCGAACATGATGCTAGAATTGGTGGGGAGGGATGGGAGGTAATACTATCAGTGTGATCGGGTTTTGAAGATACATAATGTACTAGGAAATGTCCTTTCTGCGTCCAATACATTATTCAATCACGTGAACATTAACAAATCGGGTAATATGAATATCAAACTTGTATCTACATCAATTAGCAGGGGTTTCATTTTTTTCCCTTGAAAGGATATAACACACATCAGACAAATATCAAGAAATCAAAGAAACATGCTCGTTTGTCACAAAACAAGGATTTCCAGCTTACTACCGTTAAATGTCAGTGATGAGGAAATTTTCAATCTTTACACCCAGAAATAATTGCAACGATTATACCAAATGGAACCTGTTGATCTCATTTGTGTAATTTTAGCAAGATAGTTCCTCATCGGGTAAAAGTGGCAAAACAATTTACAGCGCTTCAGCGATAATTTTATCATGCAAATAGACAGTTTGAATTTGGCATATATTCCACATTTGAACAACTGCTCCCAACCTTCCCCAGTGTGCTTTCTCAGAATTAAATATGGTAGTTATAACAGTGTATGATTAGAGATAAAAATGACCTGACACATAATGACGGTAAACGTCCGTCAGCTAGTTCTTACTCTGACATCTCTTTCTTCGCCTGGTTTGCTGACGGGCATCAATGATGTTTACTACAATAATGCATGTATATTTATTGAGACTGTATTTGAAATTTACTTGATAAATAAACCCAATCGCGATGCACTATCACCAATGTTCACTGGAACAATTAATTGTGTGCATGTCAAGAACTGTCTATAGGAAGCATAACTTTTGTCATTCATCAAATCAAGCTAGTCAAGGAGTGGAATATGCCATCTATACATAATGGCTAGGAGAGCCACATCCAGGGTTAGAACTTGAAATGCAGAAAAATTATCCGAAATATAATACTATTTCCAAAATGTAAAATAATATGAATTAAATAAATAATAGAAATATGCACTTTTTCAATTACTATTCATGTTACGTTCCCAGATTCCTCTTCAAAATCAACATGGATCAGTATCGAATTAAAATTGCATAAGGTTTTCATTCTCATGTGAGCACTGCTATTTCCATCACAACTGACCTTGTCCCCTGGGTATTTTACTTTGTGATGATGTAGCTTTGTTTTAGCAAACATGTTCTAAGGCCTTTGGACCTTTCAAGGTGTTAAAGTTAATCTTGTTGACACATTTTATTGGATTTGAGTTCAGTATTTGGATTTCCCTTTAAGAACATTCGCTCACCTGATTTCAGATTGCTTGTTTGTTAAAGGACCAGTCTTTGTTGAGGAACAGAATATTCTAGAAATGAAAATTTGACCATCATCCTCATTATGAAATCGTACCTTAGACTCTTATATAAGAAAAAAAATAACAGAACTATTATTCCTATCTTAAATATATCTCATTTCTTTGTTTTTAATTTTTTTTTTGGAGAGGATTTTTTTAATTCTGGAATTATTGCGAATTGATTAAACGATCTTTTCGATCCCGTCATTGTTATACATTTATTATTAGAGTATCAAACGTATTCAAGGATCTTGGCACATCTAAACAATATATTAGAAATCATTCAAGCGCTACTGGTGTATGAATGAATACTTTCTGAAATTTTATGACGATATGTGCAAATGGACAGCTACAAATTAATCGCACTTTAGGACCTGGATTCCTTATTCCACACGCAATAAGTTATAACGTATCTCTTTTTCAAACAACACGGCTCGCAGGCAAACAATAACTGTATATATTTGTATGGTATTAACATGTCTATCGTCAGAGGACGTCGCATTCTTAGAAACTAAAAGATTGCCATAGCAAACAAAAAAAAAACAGCACTTTTCAGGGCTACCCATACCTCTAAAAACGAAATAGTAATCAATTTGCCAATGTGTGTATGTAGAGTAGTGCGAATATAAACACTGACTCTTTTTTATAGTGTGAGTGTATGTGTTTGTTTATATGATTGTGTGTTTGTAAGCGCTCACGTACGTTTGTGTGGATAGTAGATTATGATAATGTTTTTTATTTTTTTTAGCTGTCTGACGTGTGGGGAGAGTAGTTTGGGGTTTGATTTGATTGCTTTGGGTATGTGGATAGTATATTGAAATGAATAATGAAAATTTTAAAATTAGTAATGGATAGTAAAAGAGTGAGTGAGTGTTTCTTTTAGGTCAGCGCGTTTTTTGGTCATGATCTAGGTAATATAACTTTTGGGTTTTAGGGGGATGTTTTCCTTCACGTCCGCGCTTTTAATTTAATTGAAAATCACTCGGCAATCTAGCTACCCTTGTTGATTGATCAACACTAGAGAATGAGCAGAAGGCTAGCGAAACTGCTGGAACTTCATGTGCACCTGGAATATGCCAGGCTCATATTAAATGAACTGGCAGCGGAGGCCTTCGTGGAAGAGGGAAGGATGAAAGAGGAGGAGAGAAGAAAGAAAAAAGAAGAGGAGAGAAGAAAAAAGAAGAGGAGGAAAAGGAGAGAGGAATGGCTGTACCACAGACACAAGAAGGAAATTTCAAAATCCCAGAGACAGAAGATTGGGATTCTGAAGCCACTCATTCCGCCTGGACATTGGAGTAGGAGATGTGTGTGTGGTGCCAGACCTGGAAGGTGCCATCATTAACCAGGTGCTCTGGAGTTCAAAACAAACAGCCCTTTTCAGGGCTACCCAAACCTTTAGAAAAGAAATAACAATCGATTTGCCAATGTGTGTATGTAGAGTAGTGTGAATATAAACACTCATTCTTTTCTGGTGTGATTGTATGTGTTTGTGATTGTAAGCGCTCACGTACGTTTGTGTGGATAGTAGATTATTGGGCTTGTAAGCGCTTAAGTTGGTTTGTGTGAATAGTAGATTTGGGTTTCATTTTAATGCTTTGCGTGTGTGAATACTAGATTTTGGGTTTGTTTATTGCTGCTTCACGTATGTGGATAGTAGATAATATGAAATGAGAAAAGTAGAGGATGTTTTCCTTCACGTCCGCGCGTTTTAAGTGATGATCAAGGTAATTTAACTTTTGGGCTTTAGGGGGATGTTTTCCATCACGTCTGCGCTTTTCGTATAAGAACCCACAGTATTCGTCGTTCACACCATTCTACGGAATAACTGAGACAAAATGACTCAAGTATCAGCTTTATTTAATCTATTGAGAGACATCTATTTTTTGGATAATGGATGTAGAATATGTGGTGCAAATAATAGAAAAGGAATGGAGGCATGGAGATATGAAAGACTTGGTAACCAGTCAAGTTCAAGGTCTAAAGGCAGCCAGAGATATCATCGCAGGGATGATAGAAGAAGAAGTCAATAAGTCAAGAGGCTTCATTGACCCACCTTATTTCAGAGTGGGAAGTTTGAGGGAAGCACTGGATCATGTCATCCAAGTCCGGTGCTTCCTAGAAAAGATATTGTATTGGACAGAGTGGAGAAATGTAAAATGGGGTTTGGAAAAGATGAAGAAAGGGGAAGATCTGATGAGAAAAGTAATGGAGGAAGAGGTAGAGAAGATAAAAGAGACATGGAGCAAAGAAAGAAAAGATCAGGAAAACAAAAAGAAACAGACAGAGTTTGAGAGACTAAATCAGAATTGGATGAAGATACAGACCAAGTTTAGAGAGTTGGGCCATCCTGACTGCTTACCAGAGTCAGATATAAAGAAGAAGAAAGGATTATTAGGAAAGATAAGGGGATGGATGAAAAAGTGGAGGAAATAGAGGAAGAGGAAAACCAAAGGCCCTTTTCAGGGCCACTCCAATCTCTCGAAAACAGATAGACTTTCAATTGCCTACCCCTTTTTTCATTTAAAAAAAATAGACCCCTCCCTGTTTCAATATTCGCCTGTTCCATTTTAATAGACCCATCAGGTCGGGACCGTATTAAAACAGGGTCCCGACCCTGTTCCATTTCCCTTGTTAATTTCCCCTTGTCCCTATACAGACCCACGATTTATTCACACGTTCAATTCCCCTTGTCCCTATACAGGCCCACGATTTATTCCCATGTTAATTCCCATTGTCCTTATACAGGCCCACGATTTTTCTCCATGTTAATTTTACATAGTCCCTATACAGGCCCAAGGGGTGTTTTAATGCTAATTCCCATTGTCCTCCATCGCCCCACTTCACTAATAACGAGTCCTAACACTAGCCTCTTAATGCTGAGTGCCTAGTGAGGCAGCTGTTGGTACCATTTTATTAAGTCTTTGGTATGAATCGGCCATGGTTCGAACCCGCGATCTCCCGCATCCGAGTCGGACGCTCTAACCACTAGGCCACTGGAACGGTCCATACCTGGATTCATAGTTAGATAGATAAAGCACATTATTATCGCATTACTCTATTTTGTAGGTAAGGTGGACCTAAATGGTCAATTTGGCCGACCATTGTGCTACATTCCTCTAAAATCGAGAGGAGAAGGCAACTACGAACTTATAGGCACTGCTGAGTCTATCAAGGCAGTTTGTAAAGTAATTTCAAAGGATTGAAGAATCTTCACAATGCAAAAAAAAAGAATCAAATCAAACGTTATAAAACATAGATTTATGTTGTTTTTCTTTCAAGTTTAATGTATCTTTGTCTAAATCTCTTCATCCATGTTTATATTTTCTGTCTCTATTAACTGTATATTATCGAATCGATTACTAGAATTAAAGGTGACAAGGCCGAGTATTTTGGGCGGAATTGTTTTGTTGTTGCTTGCAACTGACCTGGGGTTGACAGATATTTAAGAAAATGTTAAACTAAAATATTTCGTCAACATGTACTGTCGCTTTACGAAAAGTTCATAAGGGAGATAAAAAAAGTATTCAAGTTGCGTTCAGATTGATTGCTTGGATTTTAAGGTTTATGTGCCTTTAAGGTACCATTGTAAGGTACAGAAAAAAGCAAAAGCATCACGTTTTGTATACCTCAGCAATTAAATTATCATAGTTATAAATGAAAAACGTGAGACGAACTTACAGTATTAGGAATAAAGGTATATGAATGTCCTAAAAGTTCTTTATAAATTTCGAAACCAGAAATGTACTGGTCTTCCAAGAAAAGTGAGTTTGTCAAGATCGCGTCCTCTAGAATTACTTCGAATAATTTATAACAGTTCCAGAATAATATTATAGTCCTAAAATGAGTAAATTCTGTTTTTACTGAGTAGTCAAAAAAATGTATTTCTTCTCGAATAGTATATACGTACAACATAAAAACGTCTGTAGATTTACACCAGGAACACAATAAATGTGAATCACTCCAAAACTGGATTAAAATTGATAGCTTAATATTCTCCTGATATACACTATATAGTGCTAGTATATTTCGAAATAGACCCCACGTGATAGCATACATTAGTAAGATTTCTTTGTTTTGGCCTATTTATGTAGCCTAGCCCACTCGATCGTTAATTTCATATGTGTTTTTCTAGAAAAGTAGAAGCTGCGTCAGTCACTGCGAAATTCACAGTTTCAGTCTTATTAAGGTAAATGCTCATATTTGTCATCGGGGCCCCGAGTGGCCGAGTGGTCTAAAGCGCTAACAGTTACGGATCAGTCCCTTCTCATCTCTGTCTGCCTGGGTTCGAGTCTCGGCCACGGCCAATGTGGATACGTGTGAAAGCTTATCAGTAGCTTCTCGTGGGTCGCTGGCTCTTTCCCGTGTTCTTCCTCCACCATTGATACTGGCTACCATTTAGAGCCTATCTTGTGCTGCAAAATGGAGTCAACAGAGTGTACACATAACAGCCATGAATCAAAAATATCACACAATATAGCAATATGAAAACCCTATACACGTGAAGGTGCATTTGCAATTCATTTTCTTTTCCTTTGTTGTGCCGAATATTCATATTGTATTATTGCATAATAAACTTCATCTTTGCATCCATCGATTTATATTTTTTAATTTGTTGGCAAAATTAAGGGGGTTTGATCATTGAATACATTAATCGGAGAAGGAACATAATTAATAAACGCTTCCAAGTTATGTAAAGACAAAAATATAGACAAACATTCCTTCTGATAATGGAGTAATTGTAATGGTGCTTATTTAAGTATTTGTGAAACATTATCCTGGATTACTGAACACCTGTCCAGTTCTTGAGTACGAAAACGAAGTTGTATTGGTCCGAATCTTCCCGAATTCATTCCATCCAGGCAGTGGCCACTGAGGAAGCAAGACCGGAATACCAGGAGCGTTGCCAGGGTGGGAAAAGCAGAAACAACGTGTGTCAGGAACAGATAACAAATACTGTGTCCATAGCACTGAATAAATAAATACAAAAAGACCACGTATATTTCTGCTCGAGTACGAACTTTCATCAAATACTGCTAATATGAGCTCACCGAAACAGACACAGAGTGACGGGAGGAAGCATTCAACACGTGGCAGCTCAGAAAAATGTAGGGCAGCCAGTGATATGACGCTCCACCAGAACCATGACTGAAAACCGGTTGAGACCATTATTAGCTGTCCTGAAGAAAGAAGTGCCAATATAGAATTTTAATGAGGCGGCAGAACACTAGGTAGCCCGCTATAAAGAAAGGAGACGTAAGTCCAGTGATGCTACCGAAGACACAAGATATGGAAACCGTTATATCACGGAGCAGCTAATCAACGTTCCGGAAGAAGCCTGATCCATAATAGCAGCCACAGGGAATAACCGTGAAAAGAAAAAAGATTGCTATCTTTGCCTAAATGTGTACGGTTTTAGTTTGGCTGAAAACCATTTTTGATAAAATCGTATTTTAATATCTTATTTACCTGTTACCGCCATCAAAAGTTTTATTCTTCTATACTTTATTGTTCGTTATACAAACTATGAATATGTCTTTTTGTCTTCGCTGATTGGTATTTATTAGTTTATTGTATGTACACTCAGTACACAAAATTCCGGTTTTATTAATGAATCATTTTCGAAATTTCTTACCTTCTTTTATTTGATTAATTGCACAGGTGGATTAAACACTATTGACATTTGTATGTGCATTAAATAGCTGGACTAGATTTGGTTATTTAAATTATCTATTTTCATACATGAGTACGTGTGCTGGGTCTCTTCTCACTCTTGTACCGCCTTGCATTCAGCTCGTTAGGGACATATATAGTCCTACGACCTGACTGCCTGATTAAACAGTGTTCTTTGAACACATAAATGCCAGGGGGATGAGGTACTTATTCCATCTCTCAGGAGTAATCAAACAGCCTGCCGTGCAGGTATAAAACCGTCTTACATGCTCTAGTTGGGCGAAAACGACGTTAATTTAATTAGTCAGTTAGACAGGTGAGTAGCAGCCATTCTATCCTATTCCATTCTGGTTGGAGATGTCTACCAGTGAATATCGATGAGCAGCAGATTCTAGCGACGACGTGCAGCCATGAATTGCCATTTGGAATGGAGCAGATTGAGACACCAGCCCTACAAGGACTGTGTTGTAGCCGTGGTTATTGAAGACTTCGACGAATTACTTCACTGGGGGTAGATTATTACTGCTCTAACTCTAGACCTAGGCCTAACAGTTGCTTCCGGCTGGAACCTAAGAAGACAAACCTCCTCTTGATTACGGAAGACGCAACTACGAAATCAAATGGAAGACCGGGACAGGTAGTGATGAACGATGGCTAGTCTACAGAGAAATTTACCATCTAAAAACACAGATTCTACGATGCAAAATGTTGAAGACCACCCGACCATGTCAATGGGGAACGCAAGAGGGCACGGCGACAACGCGCGATGAAGGCAAACAGACAATAACGTCAGATACGTAGAAGAGGCTTACACAGGATGTCCATTAATGTTATCATCAGTAATATGCTTCAGATTGGTTACGTTTCATGACCTTCATGCTCTTGGATGACATATGGCCGTACGACGATCAAAACAAACACTTAGTCGCAGACTTGATTGACCCAGAGGGACCAGGAGACCAATGTCACGGAATGGTGTAAAGGTTGTTAATTAAATACATGTACTCGGGTTTCGTTTCTTTTCGCTGTACAACGATACCCGAGGGTGATTATATCAGGGTCTATTGTATTTCGAAATCGTGAGTACGATTCGTCCTGTGCCACACGTGCAAGGTGCCTTCGATAAAGAATAACGAAAATTCTAAAGGTATAAATACGTTACTACATGTAAAGGACCTTTACAATACTAATGGTTTTGTCAGCAAGCGGCCTGCTAAAAGGATTCCCACAACTCCAGCTGTAAGGCTGTTTTTGATGGTAGGAATATCCGGGGTGTCCGGTGTTGTCAGAGTGTAGAAACGTCCGTGTGTCCGGAGCGTTTAAGGTGCCGGAGTGTCTAATGTCTAGCGTCCGGAATGTCAAGAGTGACTAAGGTGACCCAGCTGTAGAGCCGTCAAAGGACCAGGGGGTCCGGAGGGTCTAATATTTCAAGTGTCCGGAGGGTCTAATATTTCAAGTGATCATAGTATTCCGAGGGTCCGGAGTCTATATTAATTGTGAAATTGATTCGGAGGAGCTGTGGAGCGGATATGGTGCACGGATGACGGAGTGCATCTCCACACATGTATTTTTAGCTGTATGCTAATTTTGGGTTAGTAAGACCCAGTGTATTATTCAGGACTGGAAGGATAGATTGTATATCCGTTCTTGTTTAGTGACATAATTTCGCTACCTGAGCGAATACATTTTTTTACTATGTGTAAAGACTTACATTGTTTACTATTTGAGTGAACTATATTCATCTTTCCATTATTGAATCATTTGTGAAATCATTTATCCTGTGTTTTAGGGTTACTGAACTAATTTATTTGTATATTTTTTTCCATCTTTGAAACTGTGCGTTTTTTATGTTAAATATTTGGATTATAAATACGCACACATCTTCATAATCCACTACTCATATAAATCGCCACATTAAACCATATATCTGTGTCGTCAAAACGTGTTCTGTTGTTAATCCGAAATATCCCACCCGGTTATCTTGTTACAAATGGTGTCAGAAGTGGGATCATTTCGGATATAACAGAGCACTGAAATTGTTTTATTATATTTGTATGCTTTTTGTGTGTTTCAGATGCGTTTGACAAAGCACCAAGGTTAGGTAGATACCTAATATTACGTTATTTTTGTATTTAATATTTTTGTTGCATTTCGTGAAAGAAAATACGGTTTATGGTAATTACGTGTTTTGTATAAAACTGCACTTTAAGGTTGGTCACCACCAAACTTTTGAAATGTCTTCTATGAAAGAACTGGTAGAACTGGGGAAACAGTTTGGTTATGAGGGGGAGTCCCTTAGAAATTTCGTTCGTGAAGAACAAGCCCGGGAGAGGGACCAAAGATTAAAGGAGAGGGAATTAGAAAGGGAACAACAAATAGAAAGGGAAAAAAGGGAAACCCAGAAGGAAATGATAGAATTAGAGAAGGGTAAGATTGAACTAGAGAAACAGGCTGAGAGGGAAAGGATAGATTGGGAAAGGGAAGCAAAGAGGGAGAAGTTAGAAGGGGAAGATAGAAATCGGCAGAGGGAATATCTAAAAGAAATTCTGAGCTATTGCAAGCTAAAAAAGAGGGGGAACATGATGTTAAACTGAGAGGTCCAAAATTGCCCCCATTTGAAGACGATAAAGATAATATGGATAGTTATCTAAATAGGTTTGAGAGGTATGCTACGGTACAAAAATGGAAGAAAGACGATTGGCCGCTCCATCTTAGCGCGTTATTGAAAGGTAAAGCGTTAGATGTGTATTCGCGTTTATCCACGGCAGACTCGCTCAATTACCCCGTGTTGAAAGAGGCACTTCTCAAGAAATATGAACTAACCGAGCAAGGGTTTCGCAAGAAGTTTAAGTATAGTAAACCAGAGAGAGGCGAAACATTCACCCAGTTCGTCAGTAGGACTTGCAATTATTTGCAGCGATGGGTAGAATGTCTAAAGTCGTCAAGACATTTGAGGGTCTTGTCGATTTCTTGCTTCGTGACCAATTGTTAACAACTTGTGGCAGGGAGTTATATTTATTCTTGAAGGAAAGATCCTTCACAAATGTACATGAAATGGCCACACAGGCGGATTTGTTCGCCGAAGCTCGGGGAGGTTCGCAGAATGTCATCACGCGAGATGTCAAAGGTGGGAATCAGGTCAACGACAGAAAACCCAGGGAACCTGAAAAATCTGGTAGGAGTAACCAGTGTAAGCGGAGTGACATGCAATGTTTCATTTGCAAGGAAGTGGGTCATATCTCCCACTATTGTCCTAAGCGGAAGGGACCAGTCCAGAAAGTAGCGGTATCCATTAGAGGCAGAAGATCGGTAAATGGAAAACTTAATGTTTCCCAGCAAGTTAAGCGGAAAGCGGTGCGTGAACCGGTGGTGCGTTCAGAGACCAGTCGCGATGTGATCCAATCAATCGGCACGTGTATTTTTCCAGAGGCACGAGTGCCGACCGCAAACGGCACTGTTAACGGACAAGAAGTCACCGTTCTACGAGACGCGGGATGCACTACTGTAGTCGTGAAACGGAGCTTAATCCGCGATGATCAATTGCTTGGGTTTAAATCACCTTGCATGATGCTTGACCAGACAATCGACCACGTTCCAGTTCCATGGATAATGATAGATACACCTTTTTTGACCGGGACTGTGGAAGCTTTATGCGTAGCCAACCCGATCTATGAACTGACGATTGGCAACGTACCGGGTTCTAGACTCCCAACCATAACAGATTTCCGATTCCCTATCATCCAGGCAGTGCAAACTAGGGCTCAGGTAAAGGAGGAAAATAAACCTTTGCGTAAGTTAAAAGTACCGGAAGCCATTACTGATATATCCCGCGAAGAATTTCAAAATGAGCAAAAATGTGACGCGTCTTTACGTGCAACCTCTGAGAAGGCACTAACGGGTACAGTGAGAAAGTGTAAGAACGGGGGTTCCTCTAAATTCCTTGTTCGAAAGGGTTTAATGTACAGGGAATACTCTACATCGGATAGGAAGTTCTTGCAATTAGTGGTTTCCCAGAAATTTAGGGCACATGTACTAAAGGTCGCGCACGAGTCGAGTATGGCAGGCCATTTAGGCGTAAAGAAAACAACGGATAGGGTATTAAGAGAATTTTATTGGCCTGGCGTCAATAGCGACATAGCGCGGTTCTGTCGCTCGTGCGACGTTTGCCAGAAGACGATCTCTAAGGGCAGGGTAACTAGAGTACCGTTAGGTCAGATGCCCTTGATAGATACTCCGTTCAAACGAGTAGCTATCGACATTGTAGGACCAATATTTCCGTATACAGATCGGAAAAACCGATACATCTTGACACTAGTAGATTACGCTACCAGATATCCAGAAGCCATAGCTTTGCCATCAATTGAAACCGAACGTGTAGCCGAAGCGCTCGTAGACACGTTCAGCAGGGTCGGAGTGCCCGAAGAGGTTCTTACGGATTGTGGAGCGCAATTCAACTCAGATCTCATGGCAGAAATTAGTAGGTTGTTGTCCCTTAAACAGTTACGCACAACACCTTACCATCCAATGTGCAATGGATTGGTCGAGAAATTCAACGGCACATTGAAGCAAATGTTGCGGAGAATGTGTGCGGAAAGACCGAAGGATTGGGATAGATATATGAACGCCCTTCTGTTCGCATATCGTGAGGTTCCTCAGGAAAGCTTGGGTTTCTCCCCGTTTGAACTATTGTACGGTAGGACAGTTCGTGGTCCTATGCGCATACTTCGTGAACTGTGTACAGACGAGGTCGCGGACGAAGAAGTTAAGACCACATACCATTACGTAGTTGATTTGCGCGAAAGATTAGAAAGTACTTGTCAAATGGCGCAAGACGAACTCGCGAAATCTAGTCGCAGGTACGCCAAGTACTACAACCGAGGAACTCGGAGTAAAAAGTTTGACGTAGGCGATCAAGTGTTGGTGCTTCTCCCAACGAATAACAACAAGCTGCTAGTCCAATGGAAAGGGCCATATGAAGTCAGACAGGTGAAAGGCGAAATGGATTATATCATTGATATGGAGGTGAAGTCCAAGACATTTCATGCTAATATGCTTAAACTCTACATAGCGAGACCTGGACAAACGATTGATAAAGGGATTTTGAATGTAGTATTCGTTGCGGTGATAGAGGATAGGTCTGGTGACGAAGCGGAATTCGTCTCCAGCACAGAAATACCCCTTGAATACCCCTGGACGTTGGTAAAGAAAGTATTGACCAGATAAATGTATGCCCTGAGTTATCGGAGGGTCAACGTACACAGATGATGGAGGTTTTGTCCAAATATCCAGATGTGTTCACGGACAGACCAGGCCGTACGGGTCTAATTCGACACGAGATCAAATTGAATACCACTGAGCCTATCAGGATTAAAGGATATCCGATACCCTTTAATGCACGGGAGACAATCAGCGAAGAAGTGATGAAAATGTTAGACCAGGGAGTGATCGAACCTTCAAACTCCCCATACTCGTCCCCCGTGGTGTTAGTCAGAAAGAAAGACGGGACCAACCGGTTTTGCATCGACTTTCGGCAATTAAACAAGATCACCGTATTTGATGCAGAACCAATGCCAGATATGGAAAGTGTATTTTCAAAATTGGCAGGTCATAAATACATTTCCAAATTAGATCTAAGCAAGGGATATTGGCAGATACCCATCGCCGATAATGCCCGCGAGTTGACGGCATTCGCGACTCCCAAAGGACTGTTTCAATTTAAAGTTATGCCTTTCTGTTTAGTCAACGCCGGTGCGTCGTGCGTTCGTCTCATGCGCAAATTGTTAAACGGAACGGAAAACGTCGACAGCTTCGTAGAGACATCTTTGTTTACACGCATACATGGGATGAACATGTTAAGGTATTACGGGATCTGTTCGATAGACTTCACATTGCAAATCTTTCAGTTAGGCCTACTAAGTGTAGCATAGGGTATTCCAGTTTGGAATGTTTGGGACATCTGGTAAGTGGACTAAGCCGGTTGCAACCTCATCCAGATAAAATAGGAGCAATCAGGGATGCCCCTAGACCAGAGACAAAAAAACAAGTAAGGTCTTTCCTAGGTCTAATCGGGTTCTACAGGAAATTCGTCCCCAACTTTTCGGCTATTGCCAGCCCATTAATGGATTTGACTAGGAAGGAGCAACCGAATAAAGTTTCATGGGGTGTATGCCAGGAAAAAGCGTTTAACACTCTAAAACACAAACTGGTAAGTGCACCAATTTTAAAGTTGCCGGAAATAGATAAACCTTTTGTACTGAGGACTGATGCGTCCGATACGGGTCTTGGGGCTGTTTTGCTACAGGAGCAAGGGGGGATGAAATTGCCCATTGCTTATGCAAGTTGGAAATTGCTCCCTAGAGAGAAAAAGTACTCCGTGATTGAAAAGGAGTGCCTAGGTTTAGTATGAGGGATAGGAAAATTCCATACATATCTTTTTGGGAGGGAGTTTACCTTGCAAACGGACCATCAGCCGCTTTTATATTTGAATAAAGCAAAGGTCACCAATGCAAGATTGATGCGTTGGGCGTTGTCTTTGCAACCATACAGTTTTCGAATCGAGGCAATTCGGGGGTCAGAAAATGTGGGAGCTGATTTTTTAAGTAGGGTGTAATTAGCAAATTGGAAGTTTTAATGATTCATTGTTCACATTCCGTGATTGTTCTAAAAGTGATATCACTTTTTTTTAGGGGGGAGGTATTGTCACGGAATGGTGTAAAGGTTGTTAATTAAATACATGTACTCGGGTTTCGTTTCTTTTCGCTGTACAACGATACCCGAGGGTGATTATATCAGGGTCTATTGTATTTCGAAATCTTGAGTACGATTCGTCCTGTGCCACACGTGCAAGGTGCCTTCGATAAAGAATAACGAAAATTCTAAAGGTATAAATACGTTACTACATGTAAAGGACCTTTACAATACTAATGGTTTTGTCAGCAAGCGGCCTGCTAAAAGGATTCGCACAACTCCAGCTGTAGGGCTGTTTTTGATGGTAGGAATATCCGGGGTGTCCGGTGTTGTCAGAGTGTAGAAACGTCCGTGTGTCCGGAGCGTTTAAGGTGCCGGAGTGTCTAATGTCTAGCGTCCGGAATGTCAAGAGTGACTAAGGTGACCCAGCTGTAGAGCCGTCAAAGGACCAGGGGATCCGGAAGGTCTAATATTTCAAGTGTCCGGAGGGTCTAATATTTCAAGTGATCATAGTATTCCGAGGGTCCGGAGTCTATATTAATTGTGAAATTGATTCGGAGGAGCTGTGGAGCGGATATGGTGCACGGGTGACGGAGTGCATCTCCACACATGTATTTTTAGCTGTATGCTAATTTTGGGTTAGTAAGACCCAGTGTATTATTCAGGACTGGAAAGATAGATTGTATATCCGTTCTTGTTTAGTGACATAATTTCGCTACCTGAGCGAATACATTTTTTTTACTATGTGTAAAGACTTACATCGTTTACTATTTGAGTGAACTATATTCATCTTTCCATTATTGAATCATTTGTGAAATCATTTATCCTGTGTTTTAGGGTTACTGAACTAATTTATTTGTATATTTTTTCCATCTTTGAAACTGTGCGTTTTTTTACGTTAAGTAGATCCAATATTTGGATTATAAATACGCACACATCTTCATAATCCACTACTCATATAAATCGCCACATTAAACCATATATCTGTGTCGTCAAAACGTGTTCTGTTGTTAATCCGAAATATCCCACCCGGTTATCTTGTTACAACTAAGTGCGACGTCAGTTCGCACCTGCAGAACACTTCAAAAAATGTTTGATTTTGAATAACCGCCAATAGCCCTTTCACTGGATTAAAGAATAACCCAATCGGCTACGATTTTCACTTTGGCAGGATAATTTATTTTGACTATAACTATTGTAAGCTGCTAATACGATACGTTCGATCAAAGGTCAAAAACGGCACTTTAATTTTGTCCAACAATGACTGACTTATTTCAAGGGTTAAAACTGACCTTGCATTTTAAGCAAGTATGCACAATCTGTACACAAAAATTCTAAAACGATACGGAGTAGGAATGTTTACAACTGATAGAAATGAGTATGGTTCCAATTTGTGGCTTCCACATAACGCTGTACAGAACAGCCCGAATGAGATAACTGAAAAGAATATGACTTAGCGAATCTGTACTGTTTCAAAAATACCTGTGACACGTATGGACTCCTCCGTTTCCTTGTAGGGACATGCATACCGATTGCATGAGATACAGACAGACAAAGGCTAGTGCGTGTTGCTATTCCTACTAGTCCAATGAACCAAAGTCCTCGAAATGCGTGTTTTCACGGAACCGAGGTGTCATCAGTTGTATATCTCTATTCTCACCTGACGAATAACTACGTAGCAAGATTTGCTTCCATTAATATATTGGGTGGCGGCACACGCATGCTTACCACCTGACGAGAAACTAAGTAGCCTACCTTGTAGGCATTTATTTTCGTACATGTCCATATGGACTAATAAGAAGTGGATTCAAGCCAGTCAATTAGTCAGTCGTACCAGTTATCTTTGACCGACAACACTAGAGAAATATAAGGCCTGAACGCTGGTGAAATTCGTGTTCACATAGAGTATGTCAAACACTTCCTATATGATTTTGCCGAACCAAATAAAGCACTGAAGACGAAAACAGCTGCCTGTGTATGAATAAATTGTGCTATTCAACCTATAAACAATTTTTACCCATAATCCTATTACCATATTAAAACTATTTGTAATGTTAACACGACCACCCTGTGACAAGTCATTGTAACACTACCTGCTAATTTTAATTCCAGTTATATATATATATATATATGACCCTAACTGCTGTAATCCAAATTTCTTCTCAAATATAAAAAAAAACATATTTAAGCAGGAGAGATGTTGTTATGTTGTTCATGGTTATGTGCATACCATAATTTAACTAACAATTGACCAAACGGAAAAATATTGGTACATAACAACACACCTGGAGAAAACGTTATGCTATTAGGCAAACCGGGCTAGACGTTTTGTTCGTACACTAGTGGAAGAACCTGACAATATAACTGGCCATTCTTTTCTGTAAGTGACTTTGGTTTTTGAGAAAATATGAGAAACAGAAAACGTTTAAAAACATCATTACCTCTTTATTAAAAGATTCAGATTAAAATTCATTGTTGAAGCTACAATCGTCAAATTCAATATCTTAACTATAATCCTAAACCTAATTTCGAGCTACTTCCAGCGTTTGAAGTTTCTTCTTTTTGAAAGATGCTGTTAGAAACAATTGGAAAATCATATCGAACTAATCGCTTGAAAAATAAAACACATGCAACTGGAGACATCTTATTAATCATATGAAGTCTTTTGGAAAAGCAGAAAGATAATAATAAATTTCGCAATGTAAACAAGACAAGGAACCGGTTTATGGAAATTCTTAGGATAAAATGAATGGTGTGAAAATAAAATAAGATTAATGGCAATATCTATTGAAGAAGTAGACTGTGTATCACAATATATGTTTGAAAAATATAAACTACAGAAGCAAAATCTATCATAGTCGCACGGAGCATATTTCGATAATAGTCAGAAATTTGGAAGAATCAAAACTATTATCACAAGCTATATTTTGATCATCAGGTCGCTCCATTGTTATTTTTATTATTTCTCCTTAACAATAGCAATATTTCTCAGCTACAAAGAGCAAGTAAAAACTGCCGTTAGTTTAGTTCAAACCGCTTTAGGTCATGAAATAGAAATGATTTTTTTGTGAGCTGATGTTCCGGATCAGCTTTACACCTTATCTGTGTTATGAATAAATCAATTCAATGAGTAAGTACAACATAAAATGATACATAATACATAAAGATAGTATTCGTTTGAACGTATACATGTTGCAAATCATAATATATTTGAATCATAGTAAATGAATATGCCAAATCATTAATCCCACAACAATCTTTCAGTTGACCCTATAACAACATTTCAGCTGACCTTTAGGCTAACTTTCTTCACCTTACTGATGGTGGACTCCACCCTATAAAAGCAAGATGAAAGGTTAGTTCGACACAAAACATGACCAACAGAATTGTGTCAAACAGACATTCGCAATATTCATCGACGCAGGTAAGGTAAAAGGGATAGGATACCTGAAATTTTATTGATTGTAAGAATCTATAATCATGGGGGTGGAGAGGGTCGGGGAAAAACCATGTATAACTTATTTACAAAATTTAATCAATTTTATTTGAAATAATCCAGTGATTGCTCTTTGACACATATTTCAGATAGCTTTTACTCTTGGAATTCATAGCCACTGTTCAAATTTACTACGTATGAACAATATCAGTTACGGTCTGAACATTTCAATATAAGGTCGAAGGAAGCTGACTATATAATGATAAGCGTATTTATGAACGCATGAAAACCTTACAAACATTATTGCTCTTAATGGATTGTGAGAACTCACGACCAAAGCATTCGTTTTCAAGGTTCGTGTATCATGGAGAGGGCAGTAATTTTCCTACAATCATTGTTGGTGCTACTAGTGGTCAAACACGGTACGTTTGTGAATTCTTTCTGTCAATGCGAAGACCGTTTCTTTAGTGCTACAGGAATAACTGGTTAGTGAAAGTAGATGTAATTTAGTTAGAGTCATCACAATTCAGAAAAAATAGCAGCAAGAACACTGCAACTATTTCGATGTTGATGATGATAATGATCATAAAGACTTTAGGGGTGGGATCATAAACAATTAAGTGATGATGGTGATTATTATATTGTTTCCACAGACGTTGTTGCTAGAAGTAAGCGTACAATCACCACTGCTGCTTCTGCAATTAGGACACAGGCCACATACCCATCTGAGCACAACAGCTACTATAAAATCTACTATAATTACTACCATTATCGCTAACTATTTCCGACTATACTGCTTATCTACCAATATATATATATTAATACATTTCAATGCATTTTGATATCACTAACACCGGTTTATTTGGTTATAAACATACATATGCCACAACTATACTGCTACGATAGTATAGTAATTATTGAAAAAATACATAACCAAAACATCAATCTGCTAAACAAAGCTGAGAAAAGCTACGAAGGAGAAGAACCAACGTTTATTTCTCTCTCAGAGGCATTGCAGTGACAAATGAGAAAATCTTGAGGACATTAGGTACGATGAATTGTAACAAAACTGTAGCTTAATATACGATGTCACTGCAAAATATATTTATTATCCAGTTGTATCTGCACTATCGTTTCAACACTTGGTTCCAATCAAATAAGACAAACCTTTTCTCATCGCTCTTAACGTTTTCACTTTACTTCCATTGTCTAAGGTCAGCTTAGAAAACTTTTTTCAATAAGTTTTTCTTTTTGGTGGGGGAAGGGTCGCTTAACGGAATTCTAACATTATTTGATTAAGTGCAAAAGAATGTGACTTTGATTAGATCAGAACCAGTTTGTAGTGATGCAGAGGGTTTATAAAAATCGTTTCGTGTCTGGTATGATATTCAAATAAACAATCTGATTTTCTTATCGGGATAACCCGATTACGAGCTTTAAATTTTCCAGTGATCAGAAATATTTTACTATTGGGTGGGCTGTTTACAGTTATTTCTGCCGATATATATCACATAATAGGTGCATGGTTCCTACAGTATGAGCAGTTTCATACTTTTGTAGAATACCACAAGTTAAAATATCACTTTAAGTGATTCTTATTGGTCCAAATAAGCCCATTCAATTATTGTGCAGTTTTCTCTGTACTGATTTGCTGAAATGTTTGGAAAACCTTTATAAAAAAAAATCTCTGGAAATTTGTGTTTCAATAAAAAGTTTGAATGCCATTTTTCGAATCGACTAACGACAAAACGTGGTTTTGCCGGCTTCAATATGGCTAATTTACCCTCACAGTGGTTTGTTGTGTAATGGATGACATATAGCATGAACAATGGCTTAAAACACTAAACTAAAATAATAACAACATGTAAAACTTTGGGTATTGCTTGTGTGGGGTGGGGTTAAGAGAGGCGGTGCATCTGTAGAATGGAATCCACCCTATTCACAAGCATGGTTTCAATGTTAACTTACAAATGTAAATAAATTCAGCATTGTGTACAGAAGAATGTGGACCTAACCGGTCTCCAAAATGACGTAACTTTATCCAACCACTACTTTTTATGCGGCAAAAATGTGATGCATTTCTGAGTCAAAAGGCACTTTGTTTGTATATTCTGTAGTCTGATCTAAATCAAACACTGCAAATATCCGGTCACAAATACATTACAGTAAATATGGGAATTTCTGCATCCAGTAAACCGTCTTTCACAAACATATCACAATATCAATGAAGTGTGTTGTTGAGAAAGTGATGATGATGAATTTCTACACATTAATCGTTAGTGAATTTAATATGGTACGCAATTTCATCGCAATCCTTTGTTCATTCTATCCCCCTCTGCCCTCTCATGCATAACGGAAGAAATTTTGCATAAATTTGAAGCGAGAGAAAAGGAAGTTGGATTGGATGAAAACCTTGATACTGAGCTTACAAGAGGCAACCTACAATAATATGGTTCATTAGAATGGTATGTGTGCACTTTCTTGGGATTTACTTACAGTTTTTACGTAATCAATAATACAAACTTGCAAACACTGTCGACATTCTACGGTAACATTCTCGGTTACGAGGTACACATACTGTGATGTATTTAATGTTTCGTCGTTGTTGTTTTTGTTTCTTAAACATAGTATATTGTTCGAAATAATTATTAATGAAATATGAAAATTACCAAAGAACTTTCTCTTTCTCTCTCTCTTAAAATTTGTGTTGTGTATTTCTATATTCAAATGTTGAAACATATTTTTTCTCTGTATTTATATTTTAAAAAACAAACATGTTGAAATCTATCTCTGCCTCTCTATCTCTATGTCTTTATATCTATCTTTGTTTGTCTGTCCGTTTCTCTCTCTCTCTCTTATTTTTGTTGTGTATTTCTATCTTCAAATGTTGAAACATATATTTTTTATTTTTTTCTCTGTAGTTATATAATCAAAAGCAGAAACATCTTATATTTTATCTAGTTTAGTAGTGATATGGATGTATTTGTTAGTTTCCCATTAGAAGTAATCCAGAGGATTTATCAGAAACGAATCAACATTTTTTTTGATTATATGTATTACATTGCAGTTCTATACTTTGTCTTAAAATCTTCAGATAATGGAGGAATAAAAAATATCAATCAATCAATCAATATCTGTCTCTGTCTCTGTTTTATATCTGTCTGTATCTGTCTCTGTCTCTCTATCTCTCTCTCTCTCTCTCTCTCTCTTTCTCTCTCTGAACCATCTTGCAAGATACTGACTATTATCTAAGAAAAGAAAGTCGTATAGGATTTTCGCTTTTGGCATCCCGTGATGTCTCTGGACATATGAATGATTGTAAAAGTTACGTCAACCGACCAACGGATGAGAGACAGAGAGAGAGAGAGAGAGAGAGAGAGAGTTTTATTATCGGCAATACTGTTATTAAAACAGAGTAATGACTTAGATCAACTGTACATATACTAACATATTTTAATTTCTTCATGCTTTTTCGTCGTCTCGCTAAATTTCTATTCCACATTAATTTGCATGCGATGGTACGTGAATGGCTGAGCGTTCTTGTTAATAGCGTAGATAACCATGTGTTTATAATGCTCTACTTTCTTCATTAAACAATATTTCATGTTTAAATCATAAGTGTGCATTATATTGATTTAATCAATGTGAAGAAAAATATAAACTAAAAAAATAACAATCAACTAATCAATATGAAAAGGTGATTGTGAATAGCCACAATCGGAATAGAACTTCATTTTAGAGCTGACACACTAAGTGAAAGAGTGAGAAATAGAATTACCAAACAGGATTACCACAGAGCCATACTTTCATACATCCGTCCATGCATGCATACATACATACATACATAATTGCAATGCCAGTAGCTGGTAAAGGAAAGTAACATTTCCATTGGTCAGAATGTAACCACCTGATCAAAATGAAATTGCGTTTATTTATGTATGAACTGTAAGGAGAACTACCTTTCTAAGAATGCCCATTTCTATAAATAGAGTCACGTGTACAGCATAAGGAAAACACTGCTAGTGAAGGCAGATACGAAGTAAGCATTAAAGGAAAAGAGCATTCTTACAATTTAAAAAAAAAAATAATTGAATACATTTAATCTGAAAGAATAAAGCAACCGATATTTCTCATCTTTTATGAATAAAATCATTCTTTCTTTGTTGAAATTTGTTAAAAATATTGATAAAAATGTTTGAAATGCGCTAGGTCAAGGTCACCGGTATACAGTATTATAGTTATCCAACGCTGAAACTGATATGTCAGAATTTGGAGATTTTTCGCTAACTTTGCCTTACCAGATCGATTATATACAGGAAGATATTGAAAATTGTGACCCATCCATACTTGACGAGCCTTTTGAAGTGAAAGAAGTATCACAAACTGAGTTGCCATTTAGTTTGAATGGATCAACACCAGTCCAGTTCCCATTTGATCACAAGGATGACCACAACCAAAACGCTTCAAATCGCTTAAAGAGAAAGATCTCTGAAACATATCTGAACAGCGGTACTCAAAATCTACCAAGGAAAACACTCAGTGGGGCTAGAACACTTTTATAGGTAGATTTATTCATTCATTTAATAATCATAATGAATTAATAATAATAATAATAATATTATTATTATTATTATTATTATTATTATTATTATTATTATTATTATTATTATTAATAACAATAATAATGACTAGTTTATTTGACTGTTCGTCAATGTAAGCTTAAGTTATATTGCTTGATACTTAATTTGTTCTTATTTATTATTTTCTTAAATTATATATTATGAAAAGGCAATATATTGTTAATTTTTATGCAAAAAGGAAGAACAAAAAATAATTATAAATCATTCATGCCATTTTTATGAAAATGAGACTTAACTTGCTCTGCAGTGAATAAGGTGTACTTGATTTTTAAAGTAATACTTGTGACTGCCTAAAAATGTAACAAATCTGTTATATACTAGTAAATACAAATTGTGAATGATTTCTTCCCAAAGATCTAAATATTTCAAATGTTACAAATTAGATACTACCAAGCTGAAAAGCATGAATTTCAGAATGGTGCAAAAAGTTGAATATAGAGATTGATCTGAAGTCAGCTGAGTCTTCACATTTGGCCCAAATGTTAGCCATATTTTATGCCGAAGCAGCCCCCAGGGTCATTACAACAAGAAAGAGGATGCTCCCTGAAGCCCAAGCTGAGGAATACCATAAAAATTCCTCCATCAGACATGTCTGCAATCAATAAGTACCTGATGCAAGATAATCCTATCACACTCAGATATAGAATTTGGTTATACCTCTCCATCCACTATGTTACTCGTGGATTCGAATTCCACAGTCGGTTAACACCAAACAGTCTTAAAATCAGGTTTGATGAAACAGTGGCTGAATATGTCATTCTGACCCATCTAACTATGTAAAATAATCATCAGGGAGACCTAAATGCTAAGAAGGAAAATTCTGACAAGAGAATGTATGCAACTGGTGGTCAAAACTGCCCAGTCAGGTCAGTAAAATACTACCTCACAGGCATTAATCAAAAAGCTGAATCACTGTTTTGTCACACTGATAAAAATGGTTTTGAAAATCCCAAATTGTGTCAAATATGGTACACAACAAGATGTGTTGGAAAGAGACAATTTAGCAGTTTTATGCCTGACATATGCAAAAATGTCCATATATCTGCAAGATATACTGCTCACTCTCTTAGTGCCACAGCTTCGAATGCAATGACATATGCCAACCTTCCTGTTAGGCACTTTATGTCTTCGTCTGACCACTCCAATGAACTATCACTGAAACCATACACAAGGACCAGCACTCAACATAAACAACAAATGAGTAATTATTTCCAATGTATGTTCAAATGTAGCATTGTCTGCTCAAGACGCTTCAGCAATGCTATCTCATGCAACTGTAAATGTTCAAATGACCCCTACAAACTCAAGCGGTACTAATCAAGAAAATGTTAAAATGACCCCTACCAACCCAAGCAGTACAAATCCAGTAAATGTTCGTACTGAATCTGCTCAATAACCCCTACAAGCAAATGATAAAATGACCCCAACAAACTCAAGCAGTAATACTCTAGTAAATGTTACTGAATCTGCTCAAAGTCCCTTACATGCACTGTCACAATATACAATGAACTCTATGACAGGTTTCTTTACACAATCCACCTGTCATTTCAATAACTGCACCTTCCAGTTTAGTTCCAAGTAAAAAGAGTAAGTGCAAACAAGTTAAGGAAATACATGATTTTCAAGTTAAATACCCCATCTCAACTATCCAGGCTAGAATGATAATTTACAAACCATCATGTACAACTCCTGGTTTTTATTATAGGGCAATTTTCAATGAATAATTATAGACAAATTAAGAAAATGCATAGCAAATAGATACAAGTACAAATATTAAAGTAGTAAATACATGAATGTGATATACAATTTTTCATTTTTATAGTGATATTACATTACTGTATTGTAATTATTGTTACACTATACATAGAAAAGTGTGTAAACAATAAACACAAAATTCAACAAATTAAATTATCTTGCTGTTTTGAACCCCCGAGTTAAAATCTCATAACTTCTTCCACTAAGAGCATTCTATATCAGCATTTGCCTCTGTTTGCATATGTCCTTTAGCGTGTCTGTCTATTTTCAACACTGATGTCACACACTTGATGAGAGGGATGAGGTTATGATTTTTGTTGTTGTAGGGTTTAACGCCATTTTTCAGCACACGATAGGCTATACATGGCGGCCAGTATTAATGGTGGAGGAAGAACCCGGGAAAACCCCAGAAAGAACCACCGACCCACGAGAAGCTACTGGCAAACTTTCTCACATACCCACATTAGCCGAATCCGAGACTCGAACCCACGCAGACAGAGGTGAGATGGCAGTGATCCGTAACGGAGAGCGCTTTAGACCACTCGGCCACTCGGGGCCCCATGATGTTATGAACCATTGTCACTAAACAAATCATGGAATAACTAGAGGGATAAAATAAATATTCAATTAATTATTTTAGATCTGTGTGTGTATGCGTATGTCTGAACTAACAAAACTGATCACACACTTTCTATAACCTTACCTCATACACATACATGCATTAGTCCAGCCTGTTTATAAACACGAAAATAGGTTTTGAATAGCGAAATTAGATCACTCACGTGTCAGAAGTGATGAATCTGCCAAATCACATTCAGTCACTCTACGAATGCATACATTCTTACAGCCATGACATCGTGACTTTAGATACTGAGCTCTCACTTTGAATACACGTGTCCATTAAGGCGATATATAAACATCATGGTAGCATTGTTTGAATTCCTTACATGGGCTTCAATCGGTTCAAGGACTGGTATTATGACGACCTTATTACGATCAAGCACTACAATCCCAACTGCTATAAATAGCTACATAACAGAAACTCCAAACATGTATTACTACGCTCAGTTAAGAATTTTGTTTTCTAATGATGCAAACAAAATAACATAACGAATAATTGAAATTTCAATTATAAGAGTTTAACGTCGTTTTTTTTTCTGAGTTTATCGTGCTATAAACTGTCAGTTGCTGACTCACACAGCTTACATAATGCCCTTCGGGCGTTATTTGCCGTGTGAGTCGGCAACTGGCAGTTTATGCCACGATAAACTCAGAAAAACAACGTTAAACTCTTAAATACATACATACTTACATACATACATACATACACGCATACATGCATACATACATACATACATACATACATACATGCATTCATACATACATACATACATACATACATGTATACATTCATACATATATACATACATGCATACATACACGCATACATACATACATACATACATTCATACATACAAACATACATACATACATACATACATACATACATACATACATACATACATACATACATACATACATACATATATGCATACATAAATACATACATACATACATACATACATACATACATGCATGCATGCATACATACTCTTTGTTGAAGAGGTAACTAAGTCATTTAGACAGTCAGTCATAGATAAATGCATGCACGCACGCATACGCGCAAACAAGTATATATATGCATAAATACATGCGTCATATGAAGAAAAAAAACTACATATAGAATTACACTGTTATAAGTTTTTCATTTCATTTTCGTTACTATCTCGAACTTAATGTTAAGCACATAACACTATAGACGTATTAACTTTTCGAAATATTATCATCATCAAGCAACTGTTAAAAGATTAGTGCCTTGCTCCGCCAAATGACTGCAGATTTGCATAATTGCAGGCATTGAGATATTTCGTTTTGTCAATACGGTAGCTGACACAGTATTACTATTGTATTTTTGTCAATTTTCTGTTTTATTTTATGATCTTGTATTATCATGAATTTGTTTATTCTGATGTAATCTCTTTTTAAAGAGGAAATAAAGTCAGTCAGTCAGTCAGTCAGTCAGTCATACATGCATGCATGCATGCATGCATGCATACATACATACATACATACATACATACATACATACATACATGCATACTTATTTGGATGGAGTACAGCACGACCTTGGGAGTGTAGTATATCCATCCGACAAAACTAGTTCATATTTTCCCATACCAATGCAGTAACATTTGTATTATATGCTCATTTTCTTATTCTACCTAAGGCTTAATTATATAAACAAAATACACTACAAGGAAAACGAAAATGAATATATGCCTTATTCCAAATTACGTACACAAGCGCAGATTCATCATTACGCAACAACAACATTATTAATGCGCAGATAAATTTGAACTTGTCGCGCGCCAGACGTAAGTTTCGAAATAAAATGGCGTTTTTGTCTACTTAAAATTTAAATTTGGAGTCACCTTGTGTATGAATGCCTGTCGCAACAAGTTTTCCATTTGATCTTGAATGAATAGATTTTGTTATTTTTGTCGATTCTACGAAATTTCATAATTATGGACTGTATTCATCTGTGCAAATTGTACATAAAATAAATGGGACTGAAACAGCTAGGGAGAAGCGTGTTGTCATTTGAAATTATTTTCTGTTCTGTTATGGACTATTTGAAATCATAATGTGGGAAAAATATGAAGTGTTTCAATTGCAATCAATTGTCAAAAGACGCTATTGAATTTAATGTTTATTTCATTTTGAGCACAGTAAGGAGGATGTAATTGCACTTGGGATATAGTAGAAATTACAGTACAATTTCGAAATGTGTAATCAAGCTTGTAAACTAATGACATGGCTCATGTAATTCCTATTTGCCGAACTAAGAAAGTACATTTTGACGAAATTCAGAATGTAAAACTGTAAGTATATTACCAGCTAAATGAGAGTTTATGTCTTTATAACTTGCAAGTTATTTGTAGGTTCCAAGCAATTTTATGAAATATGGCGTATATCGCCAAAATCCGAAACATTGTATCAAAAACGTTAACGCGGAATGTAGCAAAGCAGCTAGAATGTGACGGTCCACGAAACATCTGCTTTAGTTCATTCAGAAACAAATTTAATCAACCAAACCGTAATGAGTCTGCTACATGAGATTACTTGATTTGTTTCCAAAGTAGTTCCTAATACACTATTGGGCACACGTGTCCTGCGCGTGAATGCAATATGAAGGTGTGCAATATCGTAAAATATTGAACGATTCTGACAATGTTAAGTTAACGGAGAAACAAATGAGTATATGATAAATACATATATACTTCATGAGTTTTTCACTTTACTAATTATCGATGGGTTTTTCTCCAATTTAAAACTGTCCAGGGAAACATGATCGGTTCGAAATTGGTTAAGCAGTTCGGACAATCGGTTTCCGACAAACGTAATATTTACAAAATCATGTACCATATACAGCTAAACTGATTTGTGATAGTGAGTAATTAAGTTCAAATATCATTTATTTATAATAAATGATATCAGTTAAACATTGTTTCTTATATTCAATATATTATCATACTTTAGTCAAGTACAGTGAAAGCCCAATCAAACGACAATTTATTCTGTATACAGTCATCTGTACCTATATCAGATACAATGATGCTATTGTGAAGTTAATGACTACTAACGCTTACCATTTCGTATAATATGCAATACTTTGTCCATATAGTTTAAGTCCATTTTCTCAATATTTACATGCTGATAGCCTACACGATACGTCGCATATACTTGTCTACGATCTCAAGAATATGGTTTTAATTTTTTTTAATTTTATCTTTCTCAATACGTTTACTTTGCATAATGCTTGCGCTACCTATGATTAAAATATTGCACTACCGATCCTTAAAAATCAATTATATTCGTATATTGTAGTGGGTGGTGTGATGTTTATATTGTGTTTATTTGTTTTCCTTGCGTTTTCAGGTGTTGCGCTAAATTGCAGTTTTTAGCCTGATAACAGGACATACAGGATAATGAAACAAAGATAACAATCCAATTTGGACTTATTGTACAAGCGTTTGTTCATGCCAAATGTCTTCAAGTTAGACCATTTAAGTTGTAAAAGTATTCATTTTATATAACGTTTGTGTGAAAAGGTTCAATCTGGGAATTTACATAATTCATAACCAATACACTTATATTCATAATATGTATTTGTGTTTAAATTATCCTTTAAACAAGCTCTTTACGTTTATATTGGGATTTTATATCTGTATTGCTCCATTAGGATTTTCGTTCTGTTACATATTTACATCTTAACAGTAACAATGGTTATAGAAATAGCTAAACAATGTCATCGAACTCTAATTAGTTCAATTTTTCTACTTATATGTGTCCAAAGTGTCTGTGTTCATTAACAAGAACTTCAATGTTGCATAGGACCTAGTTTTCTTTTACGGACCACATTACAAGGCTCCACAATGGCTTTCCTCATATTCGAAAGCCAGTAGTGGTCAAACTACTAAATTTATAACCCTCCCGATAATGTAGTGTACCCTTATTTGTAATAAAGATACCGCTGCGGTGGCCTAGTGGTTAGAGCGGAGGCAGAAGGTCGTGGATTAGATCTCCGGCCGAGTAATTCCAAAGAATTACAACAATGGTACTAATATCTGCCTCGCTTGGCCGTCAGCATTAAGAGGTTAGTGTAAGGACTGGTAGGACTGGTGTCAGGATAGTATGACTGGATGGGACCTCATGCTACATGTCTCCGGCATGATGCCCCAGTGCTAGACATCACTATAAACCTTCTCACTGCAGACATCGTAGCGATATGACTGAACAATTGTTAAAACTACGTTAAAACTCCAGATCACACACACACACACACACACACTTGTATTAAAGAATATGCTTGCATGAATAATACTGATCGTTGTACAAACACTGGACATGACCGCAGCGATATCATCAAGTTGGCTCTGGTTCAGACATGAAGACATGATATGACAGCCACCTCGGACCGGCAGTACCTGATCACTACTGCCGCCCCGTTACATAGTGTTTCGAGATAAGGGGCGGAACATACGAACAAAGATGGGCACCCGGTTGATGACGTCTGTGGAAATCAGTTTCACCATCTGTATATCTACATTATATTACGATTTTCCCCATTTCAAGATAACCAGACATTTGCAGCAAATAAACACCCCATTCACCCAACAAAAACACAACAAACAAAATATCCCAACGCAATCAAGTTCATTTTAATAAGATCCTCTGATGTTACGAAGTATTATCATCACTGAATGACAACACCTTTATGATTCTACAAATCTATCTTCGAAGCTAACCTGCAGTAATTGTTGAAGGCATACATGCTAAGTTGGCCATATGCTTTGATTTTGATGCAGAGTCGCGTTCTGAAGAGTTGGAGTGAAATGTTAAAGAACGTTAGCTATTTCTATACTGTAATGAAGTTGCACTGGCCGAATTAATTTTCCAAATATAGGAGAAAAATTGATACTTAAGATTTTCATTCTTATAGCATGGAAAAATATTAATATGTATAAGCTACCAATTATGAAAATAGTTATTGGCTTAGTATGGAGAAATAATGGGCCATCTTTGTTGTTGTAAGTTTGTGTTTTGTGGGTTTAACACTATTTTTAAGCACAATCCATTTTATACTTAGCAGACAGGATACGTAGGGGAATAAGAACACGAAAGACCCTAGGAAGAACCTTCGATCAAGGGAAAGCTACTTTGGTAACTGAGTCGTTGGCAAGACTAAAGACCATCCTTACTGATGTTTCTTCAGTATACCCTTGCACGTTCGGGCAACATTTGTCGTTTGACCACTTTTCCTGAATGTACTGAATCAATAACCTTTAATAATATTTTGAAACTGTCCCCAGCACATTAAAAATATTCGATTTGTTTCTGCTAGGTAAGACTCGAATCGGATTAGAGGATAATAATCACATATGTCTCATACCGATAGGCGTGAAACAACCAGATAGAACATAACGAATGACAGAAGTATCTGATGCACGCTACAAATGACCCAAACGATCATGCTATTTAAATTGTTATGTTATGGTTTGTGTCAGGTGTATATCTGACCATACATAAACCTCGTGTTCAAAGATAAATCAAAGGTCCTACAGCGCCATGTAGTGTACACACTGGGCACAAAAGTGTGTGTGTGTGTGTGTGTGTGTGTGTGTGCGTTTGTATTTGGTGTAAACCGAGGACATTCATGAGATTACATACCAACGTACCGAGGACACGCCTCCTACCGAGGACGTCCTCGGTTGGTAAAATGGTCAAATCTTGCTTCTCCCAACTATTTTAGCCTAGAATAACGTAAAATCATGATTTGTAGGAAGGTCCCCGTTTACGTGTTTGGTACTTGTTCGCGATTTTGGAGTTTATCTTTCCTCCTAAGTTGGTGATACTCACGCCCGAAACCATGTCCTCGACTGCCCGGTGGAAAACTTGTAGAGAGATCTCCACTATCAAATTACACGTTGCAAAAACGTATTATCTCCCTTTAGATCCAAGCATCAGATAGAAACTACTAAGCTAAACTATAAGAAGATAAGCTGGTGCATATAACAGTCCCTGGTATTTTTATTAATATTTCATACATGTGAGACAATAGTGTTGGGAAACTCAGGATACATTCATACCACACACGTTCAATCTACGACATGTACGAAAGAAGTACATCAAAATGCTATTGGAAATACTCATGAATTCATTGTAGAGTTGGAATGAAATTGTTAATTATCCGACCCATCTGTAAAGTTAAAACGTCCTGTGTGCGGCGAGATTTTACACACATTAAGATATTGAAAAGACATCCTTCATATGCAAAATTTATTTTGTGATTATCAAATGAGATATATCCTCCCCTATTTCATAATTTGACTATTTAATATTCAAATAGGATATATCATATGTGATTCAAGTAAAAAATCCTGTCACGATGAGATCGAATTATCACTAACAGAATTTGGAAGTTACATGCACAGAACTTCAGTAAATATATAGAAAGATAAATATATTTTACAGAGCTCAAACATTTATCATCAAGATGATCAGTTCCAAAATGAAACATTTAATTACACGAATATGTTTTTCATTATCACGCTCTTAAGACCTGCGACTAAACGTGCAACCAATCATAAACTGTTGAATGCATTCAATGTTCTTTTAAATGTATTTACTTGCTTCAGTTGGTGATTGGATGACTTTGCTGAACATATCATGAATTATTGTATCGCTATTTCTGTTGTAAACGAAGTCTTATTAAAACAACACACAACATTTACATACATGACTTCAATCTATATTGCTTTCCCAAATTTAAAGAGGTTTTCAACAATAGCCAAAACGCTCAGGATGTTCTACAGGACGAACTTGTATTTATAACTTAACAGAACATTTACTTAGAGCTGCATTAGACTGTAATATTCTTACTCATTTAGTGTTTTTTCAGTATGTTTAATACAGAAGGCGACGCGGGAAAAAAAAACTGTTTAAAACTTCCAATCAGCGATACAAAACACCTTTACGTGGTACATTGAATTAGCAAATGTATAAACTAAATGATTCTGAAGGTGAACCAAAAGAGTGTTGTACCATTAAAGTATATTCTTGTTCATTCATGGCTCCAAAACAAAAAAAAGAATAAACTGTTTGTAAAAACGTTTTAGACAAGTATCCCCATCCACTAAATTTATGCATACATCTACTCTTATAGAACTCTGTTCTTCGCCTCTGCAATTACTGAACTTTAAAGCATTTTAAGAGGTTTCGATTCAGTTAACATAGATAAGTTGTTGTTGTTGTTGTTGTCGATGTTTTAGTCTATCATTATTCTTTGTCTTGAGGTTGAGGTAAAACATTATACAGATTACAACATAAATAATGTTGTATGCATCATCGATTTATTCAACCAAAGTTACTTGAAAAATAAAAAGTCTCCGTGAAATACACAATATGGCTAACACAAACATTCATTCTTATTTTCAGCTCTACATCTGCACATGCCCTAGAGAGAGAGAGAGAGAGAGAGAGAGAGAAAGAAAGAAAGAGAGAAGATTCGTACGCGTATTATGCAACAAAGATATTACTATATTTTGTCAAAAAGCGAATAGTCATTGCCAATAAGGCGAGTTTCCTGCCATAAATGATCTAATCCAGCCAAATAGTATTGCTATAATCAAAGGGTATTTGCTTGACCGAGCAGTATCAATCCCTGGCACGATTCCACTAGAAGTCATAAATTTACCCCAAATTTCCAAAGACTTCTCTACAACTCCGGTTATAAATTAGAAAGCCCGACGTGTCCATTCTCAAAATTTGCCAAATATATATCAACTGCACATCTGCATGGTTTCTCTTCATCAACGTTCCGTACCGTCAGCAGTTCACGCCGTAGAAACTATACAACTATCCTCTAACACAGGGAACTATTTTTCCTGCGCCACCTTAGGCCAGTCAATTCACTGTTTCAAGGCACATTTTGCCAGTACAACTGCGTCACCTTTGCCACCATGGCGACATAAACGGTATCTGCCGAGTCCCTTCTTGTTTATTCTTTTGTGTAATTTACCGGTCTCCTGCTGTAAATGCTGCCACTGCAGTCACACAACCAATGTACACCATTAGGTTTTAATATGGACTATGGTATTCCAGGGGCACCCATGCAGTTTTGACCTGAATTCACTAAAAGTCAACCATGGCATCATGAAAACTCACTAACACTTCACTCCTTGACATTTGCTCCTACTCAATGGCTAATAATTTAGGCTAAGGAATGAGTCCATTGCATCGAGTTCCAATAATCAAACAAGTACTCACACAAATCTAAGAATTCCTTAAAACGGGGCGCTACATCCAAATGCGCATACTCCAAATTTATTACGAGATGATCTCCAAAATGATGGATTGGTCCGAAGCGTGTTATGTCGTACCAAAGTCTAATTGCAGGACAATCATTCGATCAATAAATTCATCAGTCCGTCAATAACAACAAGATATATATTCAAAAAATAATGCAATTGCCCTAAAGACCAGTTGTAGTCGAAACCCTTATAGAGGTTACAGATACTTAATAATAATATGTGATTTAGATTTGATTTTAACGTAGCTTTAACAATCTTTCAGTCATATCGCTACGGTGTCTGCAGTGTGGCAGTTTATAGTGATGTCTATCATTGGGGCATTACGCCACATACATGTAGCATCATGTTAAACGCAGTCACATTATTTTTACACCAGGCCGACTAAGTCATAACACTAACCTCCTAATGCTGAGCGACTAGCGAGGCAGCTGTTCGTACCATTGTCATGTCTTTGTTATGGCTCTGCCTGAGTTCTAACCCGCAACCTCCCGCATCCGAGGCGGACGCTCATACCACTAGGCCACCTGAGCGGTTGTACTGATTGTTAAGACTGGATTAGATGTGCAAATATGTCCGTGTTGGTCATAATGTACCAATGTCCACGGTCTCCGTGATTCTGTCAAATGGTGTGCGTCCTTAGTTTGTATGGATTTTACAGAACATTTGTGTAAACGTGTGCGCCCTCGCATGCATTGCTAAATGTCATATTCCTTAGAATTGTTAATACAGTTCACTCCTTGATACATCACCATTTCCTATTAATGTACTGCCTCAAACAGTATTTGATTTTGCTCTAACATCGCCAGAACAAATGTCCTCGGTATGCGGTTCCATACACAAGTCCTCTATATCAACCAAATACAAGAATGTGTGTGTGTGCGCGCGCGCGTGTGTGTGTGTGTGTGTGTGTGTGTGATTTGGATTTTTAACGTAGTTTTAACAATTGGCACAAAATTATCCGTAACACTAAATAATAAGTGTAAAAAATACACACCTTGCTTTTGTAATCATCACATAATTGAAAAGTCCGAAAATGGTTAAAATAAATCATCGTTTCCTTCAGTGTGTCAGGGATTGATTAAGATAAATGCAAAAAACTGACAATAAACAGTGCGAATCTAGTATCTAGCTAGCGTGAGTGCTTTCGAGTATTTCATGAGTCTTTTTGAAAGTCAAATACAAAACACAGACAAGACAAACAAAACAATAGAAAAACGGTTATGTTTGCAAAACTTAAATGGCTGTTACTACAGGAATTAAACCTTTAATTATATTATATTCCAACTAGTTTATTTCAACTTGTTGCTGGTACTGGAAAATATTTTAATTGAATGTATGTGCCTTAGCTACATCCGTTATTTTATGTAAATTTATGTAAGCGCAATTATAAACAATATATTTCATTGTTATAGTAGCCATTATAGGCTATTAGGCAAAGTTAGAGAACATATGTCGGCTGCAAAAGATAATGTTATTTGTGCAAGGCTGTTTTTTCTAGTCTTCTTGGTTTAAACCTCTTGGCTTCTATGTTCTAAGGCGGCGTATCCAGTAAGATTCCGTTTCTTTCCTGGTTGGGGAACTCCAGATGGGGCTGTGAGCAATTGCAATAACTGTTATATCACTAAAAGTCTGGCCAGGGGATGACAAGAGTTCTGCGACCGGTTTTATGTACATCTTCTTTGTCATAAAATCAGATCTATGAAGGTTGATTCTTTTGTGTAGCTTTTCAATTTCTTCGACATACTGTAGGCTACAGATCTTATATGTGATGATATAAATTACATTCTCTGTTTGACCACTCAGATGGTCTAGTGGTTAGAGCTTCCACCTCGGAGGCGGAAGGTCGTGGATTCGAACCCCGGCCGAGTCATACGAAATGCTTACAAAAATGGAGCTAACAACTGGCTTGGCGCTCGGCATTAAGAGATTAGTATTAAGATGTGTCAGCCTGGTGTCAAGATAATGTGAGTGGGAAGGACATTATGCTACATGTCTGCGGCATGATGACCCAGTCCTAGATATCAGTATAACGTACCACACTGCAGACATCGTAGCCATATGACTGAAATTGTTTTTAATGCTACGTTAAAATTCCAACTCCCAAACACACACACACACACACACACACACACACACACACAAACAAATCACACATTCTCTGTTTTTCACGTTTTGTTTGGACCATGTATGTTTAGTTTATCTCTAGTCATGGCGGCGTTTACTGAACATGCTGCGGATACTTGTACACTGCAGGACACCGTCAAGTTTGGTGTAGGGGTCAGTGGTAGCATCTGAGGTTTGTCTTTTGCGGGCTGATGGTGAGCCCAAACTGCTTTCAGGCACCAGCCAAACGGTCACCCAGTCTCTGGATGGCATCCTCGGTGAGGGTCACCAGATCCACGTCACCAGCAAAGAGAATTTTCCAGATGAGCACCGACCACACTTTGGCCTTCGAGCGCAGTCGTTCCAGGTTGAACAGCCTCCCGTCGGAACTGGTATGCAGATATACGCCATCTGTGGACGAGTCGAAGGCGTATGACTGGAGCAGGAAGAAGAAGATACCGAAAAGGGTCGGCCTCAGCACTCAGTCCTGCTTAAGCAGCTGTTGATGGAGAAGGCTGATGGAGATCCATCGCACAAGAATGTTCCCTTCATATCGGCAAGGAAAGAGATGATCATGCGGTGAATTTCTTGGGGATAGCACATTTTCAAGAACGGTTCAAATAGGCCTTCCTGCTGACCAGGTTGAAAGCGTGGTGAGGTCGATGATCATCATGTAGTGTGGCTGACCTTGCTCTCTGCTCTTCTCATGGAGTTGTCGGAGGGAGCAGATTATGTCTGTTGTCGACCTGCCTGCCATGAAGCGGACTGGGATTCCAGGTACACATGGTCCGCAAACAGCAGCAGCATGTTAAGTAGGATGCGGGCGAACACTTTGCCAACGATGCTCAGGAGCGATATCCCTCTGTACTTGTTACAGTCACTGCGGGTGCCCTTGTTTTGTACAGGGTCTCGATATTTATTTATGTAAAGACATATACCGTTTGAGAGACAGATATCCGTACAGACAGACGTACATATACAGACAGACAGACAGACAAAAAGACAGATAGATAGATAGATAGATAGATAGATAGATAGATAGATAGATAGATAGATATTGTTTTTACATTAATCTCTTTTTATGTCATGAGGACCTGAATGGTCAGTTTGGCAAACCGGTGTGCCACATGTCTCTACGATCGACATGAGAAGACAACTACGAAGTTTTCCACACTGTTGAAGATATCAATTTTTTCTGACACATTTTATTGAGTTGAATAATCACCACAATGCAAAACAAAAGAATAAAATCAAACGTAATAAAACATAGATTTTTCTTGTTTTCTATTCTGTTTAATGTATCTTTGTCCGAATCCTTTTATTCATTTATATATATTCTTCTATGAAAACTTTACGTTATCGAATATGTTACTAGAATTTAACGTGATAACATCGATTATTCATTTGGTAATTATTTGTTGCTGCTTGCAACTGATCTGGGCCTGACTGATATTTAAGCAAATATTAAAATATTTTATTTCGTCAATAGACTATGTGTACTGTCACTTTACGAACATGTCAAAATGAAAAATTCATCAAGTTGTGCTTAGGTTGATTCCTTGGACATCAATGATTATGTTCCTATATTTCTCAAAACTTATTTCAGTAATATGATTTTCAATGAGCAATGCATCAACTATACACTGTAATTACATCTAAACAGTATACGTAGTATCATAATTGGGTTTTGACCCATATTTTCCTTTTGAAGGATTGGCATATTAGCCACTGCCTCTATCCCCACATGACTTGGCAATCAAACTATATACAATGTGCATGCCAGCTTAATCGTTCAACCGTTCATTTGCAGCTTGATTTATTGTTTTACTGACCATTGCTGGCACCACATCGGTGCTGGGCAGTTTTACTTGATGCGGTCAGACCGCTGGCGATCTGCTTATTACTCGTGTTACACTTCATTTGACAGCTGAGAATTCTTTACTAGCAAAATCACCAACGGTGCCAATAGCCGAGTCACGAACAATATCGATGACTTTCATTCTTAATTTCTTTGCAATCGGGATGCCTTTATGGCTGTTTACTAAAGAGTATTATTTTTAAAAGGGGCGAAACTAATTATAATGACAAGGTCTTTGTCGGAATAAATTAATCCAGTCGCGCTTTCATTATCCCTTACCAAACACGGTATGTTATTTTTCACTGCCTTACAAAAATGCAACATATACAATGACTAAAACTCAAACCATAAACATACAGCGAAGTTGCAGCATACAGTTACCGATTACCATAAGTGATGTGAAAAATCATCCCCTAGTGCTCTTGCAGTAGGACTTCTTCCAGGCCCGTATCACGCGTCAGTGTGGAGCACGAAATCTTTCGTCGGATCATGTAGACGAACAACAGCGTCGGATGTCAGCCTATCCTTCAGCGTTAGAAAAGCGTGCTGACACGCACCCATCCAAATAACTTTACTCGGGGCCCGTTATCTCTGTACGGTCAGGCAAAGGCTCCTTAATAATAATAATAATAATAATAATAATGAGGACTTTGTATAGCGCCAAATCTTTAGAAGCTCTAAGCGCATTTTACAACATTAGACAACACCTATAAGATAAAAACATATATAATGATATGATTGCAAACACAAACACAAACACCATGAAATGAGAAAACATAAAAAAACATGCTGAGAATATTTAAGGTAGGAAACATTATTAGGTTTTTAAGTTTGATCTTGCAGTCGCAATAAGTGAGTTTTGAGAGCACTCTTGAATGTGACCACTGTGTCTTTGTGTCTAAGTTCAGTGGGCAATTCATTCCACGTTGCTGTCCATATGACTTTGTTTTCATAGTGGGAATAATGAGTATACGATTGTCAGAAGAGGAGCGTAAGTATCTTGATGGTGTGTACACATGAGTGCGGTCGGATAGGTATGTTGGTCTAGAGTCCGTCAGTGAAACGTAGCACAGAGAACACATTTTGTGTTTGATTCTGGATCGAATGGGTACCCAGTGTAGGGTACAGAGCAGCGGGGAGGTATGCTGTGATCGTGGTACTCTAAGTATGATCCGAGCAACTGTGTTTTGAACTTTTTGAAGTTTCTGGAGTAGATATTGAGATGAACCAGACAAAATTGAATTACAATAGACCAGTCTTGAAAGTACTAATGAACACAGAAGTGTTTTAGTGGCATCAACTTAAATATATTTGCGAATTGAGCTGATGCGTCTCAACTCAAGATATGCAGCCTTGCATATGTTCATGACATGTTGGTGCAATGTGAGACTACTGTCCAGAGTAACACCTAGGTTTCGAACTGATTGTGTGAATCTAATGTTGGTGTTGTTGATATTTATCGTTTGAGGTAAAGATTGTGAATGAGAAAATATTTGTGCTGTAATCAGAACGGCCTCAGTTTTATCATCATTCATCTGCAGCTTGTTACATGTCATCCATGATGTCGCATCAGAAATGCACCTCTCAACACCTTGGATGGTAGCATCAACTTCAGTTGGGTGGCTAGATTTGTATATATAGTTTGGTGTCATCAACGTACAATTGGCGAGACACTGGATGAAGATCGATGACACTTGAGAGCGACTGAGTGTATATAATGAAGATAACAGGTCCAAGAATAGACCCCTGTGGAACACGACAACATAGATCAACTGGGCTGGAGTATATTCCATTTGCAGACACAATTTGTATCCTGTTGACCAAGTAGGAATTGAATCACAGTAAGGCTGTATCGTGAATGCCAAATACATGCTGGAGACGGTGAAGTAATATATCATGGTATATTGTGTCAAATGCTGCAGACAAACCAAGGAGGGTGAGGACTGTAATCTTTCCGCTGAGAGAGAATGTCATTAAGTACTTTTAGAAGAGTAGTTTCAGTACTGTGGCAAGGGCGATATGCAGATTGTTCATTGCTAAAAAGACTGTTTGAATTCAGATGAGATACAAGTTGGGATAGAACAACTTTTCTAAGATTTTTGATATGAATGGGAGATTAAGAACTGGCGGTAGTTCTTTAAATCGTTATGGTCTAGTATTGGTTTCTTCAGCAGAGGCTTTACAATGGCAGTTTTGAAACAAGATGGGAATTCCCTTGATGAGAAGGAGGTATTAATGACATCAGTAAGTGACGGCAATCCTGGATCTAAGCATTCAAGCAACAGTGATGTTGGAATTGGATCAAGTTCACATGACTTTGGAGCACTCTTCCTCAGGACTGTACATACGAAATCCATAGAGACAGGTTCAAATGTTGATAATGGTTGCCGCTCAAATTCTGTATCCCAACTGTATGGTGACGATGAGTCAATTGAAATTGTGGTGTCAAACTATCTCTAATGGTTTGTACTTTGTCACGGAAGAAATTTGCAAACGTGTCCGGAAGGTCAACTGGAGAGAAAGTAGTTGGAAGTGGTGTAGATTTGTTCCTTGACATTAGCTTGTTAGTAATCTCGAAGAGCTCTTTGCAGCTGGAACTTTCCATGATCTTATTAGTGTAGGGGGCTGATTTCGCTGCATGGACTATATTTGTGACATTCTCCTCAGCGGCTTCATATATTTGCTTATGAATAGTGAGTCTGGTGGAAAGCCAAAGCCTCTCAGCTTTACGGCGGTCTCTTTTAGCAGTGCGAAGCTGGTCCCTAACACTGCTATACCATGGAGAACACTTTTGAATTGATACTCTGCACTTGGTAGCTGGGGCATGTTTGTCGAGCAATGAACGCAGGAAGTCATCGAGTTGTTATGCTGTAGGAGGTAAGCAAGTTGTTAGGTTTGCTTGGATGTCATGTATTAGTCTGGTTCTATTTACCATACAGAGGTTTCTCTTAGTAGAAGATAAAGGTGGAGGGTTAGGGACTGATAAGTCAAGATGGCATATAATGCAGAAGTGATCTGATGCAAGTTCATTTGATACCAGGGAGGACCGTAGAACGTTATCATCAGGTCTATGAATAATCCAGTCTAAAATGTGACCATGTTTATGTGGGTTGATTAACTGACTGTTTGAGGTTGAAACATTAATGGAATATAGGAGTTTTTATGTGTTTGGGTTTCCTGGACAGTCAAAGTGAAAGTTGAAATCTCCAAGAATAATTAGGCTGCCACCAATCGGATTTCCATACTCCAGAAGATTCGAAAACTGCTCCAAAAAGAGATTCAGTCAGCTTGTTTTTTCTGCTTGAAGGAGGGCGGTACAGGCAGAAAAAATGGACTGACCTTTGCTCAAGTGTGAGTGCGGTTTGGTCGAAATTAAATGTTGTGGTAAGGTTAAGACGGTTGATCATGGAGTTATTTGTGATGACAGCAATTCCACCTCCGCGAGAGTTACAGCGGAACGACTTGATGGAGTAACCAGTGGGTGTTCGATCCGCACACTTGGGCTCATCGCCTTATGTTTTTAGCCATGTTTCTGTCAGGAAAAAGACGTCAATATTCGGGTCGTTGATAAAATTAACTATTTATGTGCGCTTTTCCGGTGGTCCTACCGATTGGGCAAGGAATAATGCAATACGGAGAGGTATTTCTTGGATAGTTGACACGAAGGTTGACGAATTAATAGGGATCTGAATTAAGTTATCTAAATTAAGGTCCCACTGAAATAGGCCTCATACCTTCGGTAATACCCGTTGAATCAGAGGAATGTAAAATTGAGACTCATCCTTAGATTTTCAGCAGAGTAATTGCGTCCATGTTGAATGTTACGTGATTTTGTGTAGTCCCCTAAATGTTTTCTCATATGTCGAGACAGTGTGTTTTATTTTTGCTGGTCCTCTATTAAAATATCTTGACCGGGTGTTGAACTCCAGCTTAAAGATCCACATCCTGTTATGTCTGTAGTTTAGATATTGAACTGTAGGTGTTAGTGTCAACATTTGCCATTGTTATCAAAATGCTCTCGAAGGTCAGCCAAATGCCAGGTAGCAGCTATATTGTATACTTAATCATCATACTCTGGTCGCAGCGTTTAGATGACCACGTATGCAGAAATCCTATCTAGCCTTCTTTTCTCTCTTTCATATTTGATCTGGAAATTGCACTAGAATCTAATATAGAGACGGATATCACTTTGGAAAACATGCATCTATGTCATCTATTGTTTATCGATGATACGTATATATTACCAACCATCCTTATATAATTTACGTTCATGCTGTTAACGATTGAATATGTCGATAAAAATATTGCGATGTTTAACAAAAAGCTAGAAAAATAGCAATTGTATAAAAGCACGGAAGTGTATTTCTAGACGTTATCGATAATAGTAAATGTTTATGACATATTCACCAACAGAGGCCGGTTTCGATAATCTACATAGAGAAAGTATCAAGGCAATGAACGTAAATTCAAATATTACCAATAATCTACAATGTCTTTTAGAGATATCCAGTGATTAATTTGATTATTTTGTATCTGCTGTTATATCTTCTTGCTGTGAAATTTGGAAACGCTGCGTAGCAGTCAGAATAGAACAGGTACATACAAAATATTAGAAGTGGTGTCTAAGTTTAAAACTTTGTACCAACACTAACTTTGTAAATGGAGAAGTGAGCCCATATTCATTTTTATCTAAATAAATGTGTGCACATTATTAACTAAGTTATGTTTCAAATTACAAAATGCAAATAATCATTTCTTCCACAGCTATACAAATTAATTCTTGCTTATTCCACAACTATAATCAAATATGGATTTATAATTTGAGGCCTTACCGCCGATCTCATAATTTGGGGAAGTCTGACATTCAACTACCTTTCTTTATGTATCTTACTTTTCATCGCTTTTAGTCAATGTGAATATTTGTGTACATATTTAGCTCAAAAATGACTTTCGTTTATTTGTCCTCCACACCTCCCACTTACAAAATCTTGATCCTTATTATTGGTAAATCCAAATAGTTATAAACTATTAAAATTGCTCAAATATGAAGAATTAACAAGGATTTCTGCATACGTGGTCATCTAAACGGTGCGACCAGAGTATGATGATTAAGTATACAATGGAAATAGTATGAGTGAGAGTTTATGCGCTTTACATATGACTGTAACGGAACTGCAAAAAACAATAATCTTATTACTGTTAACATTTCTCCTGTAAGACTGAACGTTGCTACTTTTGGCAATAAACGTGTTCTTTCCATCTTAGCAGATGCTCAGTATGAATCGATAAAAGTACAGGCAAGTGTGATAATACCATCAAGTACCTTCTGAAACAAATGATTTAATATATATATATATATATATATATATATATATATATATATATATATATATATATATATATATATATATATATATATATATATATATATATGGTGTATATTGTACTAAAACCAACCTGTTAATCAGTCATAATGTCACATTTAATTGCCCACGAAAACAGAACTTGCTTTAATATGATAGTGACAACGTTTCCCATACAGATAAGCAGTATTATATACCTATACTTTTGCATCAGATGGCATAATTAACCCTTGCTCCAATTTGAAGGATAAATACCACTGATAAGCATCATATTAAAAAGCGCCAGCTTGAAATTTGCTAAATGGGGGAATGACTGAATAATATATTAATTCAAAACTGTGTCAAAACATGGTGCTTCATTGCTGTTTAAATTATCTTCATCTGTGCTCAGTTCTTCAATTGTAATTAAGGTCAATCTTTAACAAAGTACCCAAATCAAGGAGTAATTTTACAAAGTCACCAAGACACAAAGCATACGACAATTCAAGAAAGAAAAGAGATTCAAACGTGCTTACAAACAACGCTTTATCATCAACTGTAGAATTGAAACGTCTGGGTCAACCATACATGAAAATATTTTTTGTGTGTCCTGTGACAGAAAAAATATGTTATAGACGGAATTTTAATATGGATGATTTTACAGACACGTGGTTTGAATCATTTGCATTTAGTGCAAAGACTACAATATGATTTTACTTTACACTAATCAAAATAAATTAAGATTTTGACCTATTTTGCAGAGATCATCGGGTTTTGAATTGTAAAATGAGAGTTTGCCAATGCTGGCTCGCCGGCGGATGACCAAGGGATTGTAATTGTGTGTTGATAATTTAGCATGTTACATTTGCCCTGTTATAGGAAGTTCAAACTTGAAACTTATGACCTGCAGTTTAGAAAACTTTCTTTTCTTATTGAAAATATTTTGGTGGGGTTTACAATAATCTCCTGCCTCGACGTCTGACGATGTGAACGAGGGATTACCTTAAATTCATTGGTGCCGTGACCTTTACATACAATTGCATACTTAAAAGCAAACACACATACCTGTAAATATACTGTAACACAGAGCGACACTCTTGCAAAAACTACACTATGTTATTAGAGTGTATCTTGTTTTAGCAATTTGCTAGTGTTTCCTTTGCAAAGTAAAAGTTATAAAGTGCAAAACGGAGATAAAATGTAAAAAAAGAAAACTTTTGTCAATAGGATCCACCTTTTTCTCAATTTTTTTTCTTATTCACTATTGCAACGTCTTTTACAACGTTTTATTTAAAAACAAATTTGTAATTTGTGATATGTTGCCTTTTTTTTACATAATCTGATCTGTACCTAACGTATATGGAAAGCAAATGTTTAAAAAAAGACATGGGCAAATAGTTAAAAATGTTAAAACGTTTGTTGCGTCCTGTAAAAATATGTTAGTGAAATTCAAAAAATAAATTCGTTTCATAAGTTTGGATCCAACACACCAATGATTTTGAAACCTGTTCGATTGATACGGCAGCTTAATTGTTAGAGCGTCAACCTCGCACGCGTGAGGTTGCGGGTTCGAACACCGGCGGAGTCATACCAGAGATAGTCTTTATCAGCTGCCTCGCTTGGTGCTCAGCATTAATAAGTTACTCTTAGGACTGGTCGGCCCGGTGTCAAGAGAATTTGACTAGGTGGGAATTGATGCCACATGATGTCCCAGTGCTAGACATCACTATAAACTATACAATGCAGACATCGTAGCGATATTACTTAAATTGTTAATGCTACGTTGAAAATATACAAACAAACACACACATGTTGAGTAACAGAGCATTCATAAACAGATGCTGAAAACTTTTATATTCCAGCCATACACGGTAATTTACGTGCAAGTATTTGCATGATTTTACTTTTTTTAGAAACATTTATAATGAGCAAAAGCATATTGACAACTAAACAATTTGTTAATTTTCGGACAAAGTTTAGCCAAAGCAAGATATATTTTTCGCCTAGGACAATTAAGCGCTCAAACTGTCATACCCAAATGCCATGTTTGCCATTTACCATTTAGTAAACTAGTTCTAATCAGGACATTGTACGTAAATGTAATATTCTCTGATGCTTTGTAGTGAAATTTCAATAAAACTTCATGAAAACATTTTCCCCGAATAAACAAAACTAAATTTCCTTTTCCTCATCTTGGAAACTAATACCTATAGATCGAATGTATTGCTACACTTTAGTACTTGGAAAGAAAGCTAAACAATCGAGTTTTCTTCTTAGTTCCTCTACATGCACCAGTAATACAAAAATGCAAAAAAGGAAAATAACTGGATGATCTTCAATTCTATTTTCATTACCCGGTCAAGCTTGTTGCATTAGAAATAATACGTTGTGTATATCATCTTACCCCGCATAAATAAATGTGATTGGTTATAATTAGGATAAAAGTGGTTGCCAGTTTTGTGTCGATGGTTTATTAACTGATAAGAAACAGCTTATATTTGTTGACTATTTAACGCGTTTCAATTATTCGTATGACCAATCGTGATGCAAGAAATATAACTACAATATTTGCTAAATTTTTTTTATCCTGAGACAAATAAAAATAGTGACGGTAAGATAGTTAAAATCAATAAGAATAATTTTGCAGACATATGTGATCAGAACAAAATATGTATCTTTTTCATTTTCCTTCTGAGTGGATTGAATGAGCTCACTTGAAGTGTACAGCATAGCATTTGTTTTTTGAACTTCGTATTCGTTACATTAACTATGAAACGCTGAGATCATGAAGTGATTGTCAGACTGGTATGTAAATTGTGAAACTAGATGGCGTCACTGTGGTTGGATATGTGTATGCTCTACATTGGATTTTAGCAGGCCCTAATATGATAAATTGCATCGTTTTTTGATACAAACTCACAAAAGTCCTCTGATTCTTTCGGTTCAGTGGCAGGTCCAAAACCATCCATTTTCTTGACCAACATATGGATTTACTTGTCTGTCGGTCTTCGTAATCAGAATATTAGTGTAGTGGCAAGCGATTATATCTGAATATATTATTTGTTTGGAAAACCAGTACATTTTTTCTGCGTTGCGTGGTTAGTGCTGGTAAGGATATGCCTTGGGTAGAAGGACAGTGTTTCCATCTGTATACAGAGCATTTCGGTTCAAATAGGTCTTTCGTTTCCCCCGTTCTGCCCTAAAATGTCGTTCATAATTTCCTATTTTATTAATAAACATCGAATTGTAAGAGTGGTAATGAAATGACTATGTCTACTTGTCTTTTCTTCCCGCCAACATTTGCTTTCAGTCAGGGAAATAGTTTTAACTATCTATAACGGCACTATTTGTTTCCCTTTCCGCCAGTCCTGATCGGTAAGTTATATTTCTGTATCTTTCACGTTATGAATGACAATTTGATTTTTATGTAGTCATGCACCGTAGCTGTCATTTGTGTTAGGTAATTCAAGGGAAGTCACAGGTAAACCGCAAATACAAACATTGACTCGTATTGATATCGTAGTGACGGGACTATTGGAATACTGTCAAAGACTTGCATGAACATTGCATAGTTCCATAATTAGACCTCTTTTTTGAGAAAATCATTTCATACATTTAAAAGACCGTGCTATATAATTCCATTGTGCTCCGTAATACATTAACTTTGCAAATTGTTAACGTGTATGATGACGTTTCCTACGTAATGTGCATGGTTGGATTCTTCACAAATTACTGAATTTATTGCAATGTAAAACCTTCATTCACTTTTAGTGAATTCAGATGCTAACATAGAAATTAACACGCACTCAGCATGAATAAGCATGATCACGTACGATCATGTAATCCAAATTATAATTATTGCTTGATTGACTTACCAACGAACGAACGAATCATATATGTTTTCACTTCAGGCTATTTATGACTTTTGCTAAACTCTAAATTATCAGCCACTATAATATGGGAATATATAATGAAAACTGTATTAACGTTAACTCAGTCTAAACAGCTTTAGATGAAGAAATAGACTATTTGCATCAGCAATTCACTGCATAAGATTAAACCTTACATTTCGTATGATTCAAATAAATAAACAGTGCATGCAATTTATGAGTGGAAAATAAGTCAGTACTTATTTTAGGCGCTAAAACTCTTGTTTGCTGGAATACGCTTCACCTTTGTAAACTGCCTATAATCCCTTTATGACACCTAATTAACCCTGATTTTGTCAGCTGTCCATTTAAGTGAATATGCCTGTTCATGATAAAAGGAGTATTATAAGAATAGTCTTCCATTTGACCTTTTGGGTAAAGTTCTCCGTCTTCTTGCGGCTAGACATCACGTGTATAAAAGCAAGACGAAACGTTGGTTCGGCAGAAATTAAAACATTCGGAGACTCAGGAAAGGTAAAATGGATAGGTGTCTTGGAATTTAAATACATATAAGACTGTTTCATTAGTGACTGGAAGGGCAAGGGAAGAAACTTTTGTTTTACTTATTCACAAGATGTAACACATTTGTTTCTGTAATGTTTTAGTTATAATCTATTTATTTGTTTTTGCGATCATAAACGATGTTTAAATATTCCAATAAACCTTTGTTCTTTGAATTCACAGGCAATTTTTAAATTTACTACCAACTTACGTTGCTAGTTACCGGTCCGAACATTTCAATATAGCGGCTTAGGAAGTTGATTATATAAAGATAAGCGCCTTTTGTATGCGTGTAAATTACTTTAAAGCATTAATGCTTTTCCAGTAAATTTTAGGAGCTCAAGACCAAATCATACTTTTTTACAGCTGTTTTTCATGGCGTGGACGGCAATTATCCCACAATATCTGTTGGTGCTACTAGTGACCAAACATGTAAATTCTATAGTTTCTTCCTGTTTATGCCAGTTCCCTGGATCCTTTTGTAAGGATGGAATAACAGGTTAGTGAAACATGATGTGCACTGTCGATCTACACTTAAATGGTATTGCAAACAATGTAATTTGAGATAAGAACGTTTTAACAATTTTTAGTTACCTTTCGTATTCAAATATTTTCTTACACAAAGTGTTTAAATTGGATGGTATATGTATAAATTTAATTACGGAAATATATGTCATGATTGCAATTTGTACATTACACAGATACGGGTATAAGAAAGCATCACAAAATGGACAATCTCATTTATTTGATTAAGATATATAATTTTACCGCATCTTTTCTGTTTCAGTTTGTCATTATTTGTCGACGAACTGCTTCTTCAGATGGTAGTTTACTCACACTGACATAATCTGACAATATTTCTTATTGTCTCATATCATTAATCGCAGTGAAATTAGTAAAATCTAAAGAAAATGAGCATTCCAATTGTGGCAGTTAAGATATATTTACATTGATTACCTACGTTCTAATATAATATGAACCAATTGATGCTTCCCGATAAGGTCACTAGGAGACGATATTCTGCCCATTTTACCTGGACGATAGGCAACCTGGCAGTTTTTTTATATTTAAGGACACCGAAACTGACCATACTGAACAAGGAACACTGAAGGAAAATCAGCTAATAAATTACAATTATGGATATTACCAGTTTCATGAGATTTAATGAATTTTTTTCTACTTCCAAACACCATATAAACACATACCACAAATATGGAACTATCTATACAGAAATGTTAACATAAGTTGTTTTCATCGTTCTTGCTTATAATGAAGTATTTTATTAAGAGTTACTTCATTTACAGAAGACACTTGTGTCTATCTTTCTAAAACAGCTATTTCTTTAATTGGTTCTAAATCAAAGATCTTTAATAGCATGCGTCTGTGTCCTAAGCTGACAAATGTGTTAAAATTGTCGAGGTACCTTTGCAAAATTTGTTCAAGTTGAAGATTGACTAAAACCGTGGAAATACGTTTAGAAGAACGTTTTACATATATTCACACACACACGCATGCATGCATGCATACATACATACATACATACATACATATGTTGAGTGATGCTAGGCAAAATTTAGACATCTAACCCTACTTTATGATTTCTCTCACTAATTATCGAAATTCGCTTCCATTCTACAGCGATCCAGGGAAAAGTACTCAATTCAAGATTGGTCGACGAGGAAGGAAAAGTGGTTTCTGACGACGACAGTAATGCTTTTAAAACAAAATACCGGATAGAGCTCATACAATTACTGATAGTGAGTACTTATGGTCACTTATACATTATTTTTCAGTCAGAATTGTTTTATCAATATAACACCTTATCTAACCTACCGTATTTAAGCAATGTGAATATCTAATGAAATGATGATTTATAATGTTAACAGCCATCTATAACCATCCATGACAAAGAGCAACTTAAATATATCTCAAATGAGCAGAACAGAAGCTCTGATGTAACTAATTTATGTTTTTGTTCATCTGGTTTAATGTTCAATAATTTGACCATTTATTCATAAACCCGTGTTCTTAATATGTACTTGCTTATAGTCTACACAATACGTTGCCTATAATTTTCGAGGACCTCAAGAATAGGGTTTAAAATTGACTGTAGTCTTTCTAGTCAATAGTTTGCTTGTGCTACCCCCAATTTTTTTATTTGGAATAGAAATCATACATATGCATTTAATGAAGTAAAGTTTTGCTATGTTCATGTTGTATTTAATTAGTTTTCGTCAAAGTCTAAGTTTCCCAATATTGTGTTCTGCATCAGACTTTTTCAAGTTACCATCAGGACTTACATGATGATGAAATAAAGATAATGTAACCAAATCTAGATATTTACTCTCATAATATGCAGTTTGTATATTTTAACTATCATTTGAACAATCTTTAAGGTTTGCATATGCAACAGTTCATGTTTATATTGCACTTGAGAATGATCCATAGGCAGATTAGGGTGCTTTTATTTTTAAATACTTAATCTTTAGAGGATTAAAGATTCGAGAAAAACCCAAACAATCCCATTTAATAGCAATTATTCCAAGTTCTTTCCTTTCTTTCATCAAATCATCTGAGATAATCAACAAGAACATCGATTAAATATAGCAGGTAGCTTTCACAGATGAACCGCATTTCATGTGTAAATAATAACTCGACACATTCCCGATACAGGAATCATAAGACTACACCGTTCATCGACCACATTTTACTAGTGCAGACGAAGTAGATTTTGGAAACACCCATTAAATCAATGTACAATGGTATATGTTAAGTAAATACACTTTATATTCTTAGCATTGGTTGTTGTTGCATGTTTCAAACAGAAACCATACCGATAACCCCCGCACAAAAAAAAAAACACCACAACCCAAGCAAAAACAGAAAAGCTCAATATATTTATTTTTATTGTGGGAAGATCAGTTTATCTTGAATGCGAATAACTAAAGCTAAAGGATTCAGCAAAACTCAGTGTAGAAAAAACATGCAATAATTTTTTTAAGGTCTGCTCGCTAACAAAGCCTACCATGTGCTTTCCTGGTTTCCAGCGTTGCAAGAATGACTGATAATCCAGTATTAGAACTTCTGATTAGATATTATATAAAAGGTTTGAAATTTTTTATCTAATTTGCAATACAGACAAATCGTGACCAAAAGTACACTGAAAATCTCATCGGTAACAAAATGTAAACCTAAACAATTCTCAATGTGCAACGAACTAAAATTCAGTATCACCTGACTGTTTACAGCCAATTACAGTGCACAAAACGCATTCTCTTTATACAGTATGCGAACACTTATGCGGTAAATTTGTACCTATATATTCATATTTGTGACCATCAATACAACAAGAGTATACATAAAATTACGTGCATATTGAATTTCGAAATATATTTAACTTCATATCCATTGGAACGTGGACTTCTGAGTTTGAACTTCTTTAATTTATATAATGTACGATGGTTCTCCATGTATGTATCCAATTAAGTTGTATTCAAAGGATACATTAACATACATACACACATCAATGTAATGTCGTATAGTCAGAATAATTCGTAGACGCGTCTGCAATAATGCTAAACAACGGAACGATTCTTACACTGTAATTAAGTTTCAATGACGACATATTCTTTTCAAAATCTAGGAGTGAAATAAAACATTGATGCTCTTTTGTAACTGTCTGAAACATAATTGGTATTTAGATTAGCTGTGCTATTGTTTGCACTTATCGTAACTTTGACTGTGATCTAATGCGCAAAACCCGTCTTTGAACATAAGTGAAAATTAAATTAGCCCCACCTAGTGTAATCATTTAGCACACAACTATCCATAACGTTAAATAGTCAGTCGAAACAAAATATACCACCTCACATGTGCTCGAGCAATATTCAAAAGTCTAACAATGGAATCGAGTATGAGAACGGATGAAAATTGAATTTGGCTGATTCGGGTTGTTACTATGGTTTTTTTTATCTTTTCAGAATGGGTCTCATGCAATATCATTTAACAATAACGCCTTTCAGTTTTCATACCAAAAGGAAGATCCCTGTAACTCAGGCTTAAACAATGATATGGGTCTTATTCTCATTGGTAAGATATATATAATCTTAGATAGGAAGTCCTCTTAATATATTATTCTCTTTTGACTTCTCTCTCAGCTAGCTTTTCCACCCTAATTAAAGATGTTTTATATTATTCCAAGAACTTTCTTCTGAGGCCATGTAACAGTGATTGAAAGATCCTCTAATTTCATCATGTACATATTTTAACTATGTAAAGTGTTGTCGATATTTTTTTCTGTATTTGACTAAATATCTGAAAACCTGTAGGGAGGTATCATTCACTTCCTTAAAGCCATCTACAGATGATTGCTAGCTGTGTAATTTCTCTGATCAAAAGTAGCAAGAAACGTTTAGACAACAAAATGAAATAAAACTTGGATACCAATGTACAGTCAAGTTGAGCGATTACTCATTTAAATAAATAACTTATATCGCACTTATCGCATTATACTTTATTTTAGGACATGTAGACCAGAATGGTAGATTTGGCAAGCCTGTGTGCTTGCTACCTGTTCCATCGAGATCCAATCGGCTACAAAAGATGGCAAGTAGTTTGGACATTTTTGGCGATCCTTCAACTTTTGAAGAACTTTGTAAAACCGTTTGAACAATATTATATTTTTACTGCACGGAAGAGTAATCACTATGCAGATTAAGAACAACTTAACACATCTATTTATGTTTCTTTTTGTTTCTTTGAAATATTTAATCTTTATCTAAATATACATAAATTTGGAACTTAAAAAAAACTAAATATTTAAGAACATTTAACACAGAAATATCGACATGATCATTGTAAGGGGGACAATAAACAAACCTGTTTGAGTGATGTAGAATGTTCGGGTTTATGAAAGACCTATAACTTAGAATCAGTGGAAAAAGTCCTCTTTTTACTTTGTAACAATGTGAGGTTAACCGTGTAAGGAGTATATTTCCCCAAACTATTATTATACAGTACTAGTTGATATGTGTATTGAATTCCTCGTATAGAACGCATGCTTCTGCTTAATATATGCATCCATTGTTGACCGCTACATAAAGACAATACACATGAATGGCAAACATTAATGTGATTTTATATTTGAATAGTGAACAACATACAAATAAAGGCATCAAAGAAATGTCATTTTTAAATGAATATATTATTTCTCAAACCCAAGAACTCCATTCCGTCAAGGAAGACAATGTAACCCCTACTGCAGCTGCGTAGATATTGTGACTTGTCTGGGATATGAGTTTATTTAAAATATTTCTGAGATATAAACAATTTCCTTTAAAAATGTAAATTGACGTAGTTTCGGCATTTTAGTGTCCCTGGTACAGACTTTAATTCAAATATTGGAGATATGTTTGGGTGAATGTAGCTAAGGATTCACGATGTCATATAAAGAACAAAACATTGTTTTAAATGCTATCATTAAGGGTAGAGTCTTCGAAAAAGGAAACGTTTCAACTTGCCCGCAATATGATCTCTCTGAAGAAGGAATATCTTCAGCAAAGCAAAAGATAAAGACTTCCATTTCAGTACTTGGTGGGAAAGAAAAGTTTGGATGATGGTGTTGATTGCTGGTAAGTCTGTCACTGATTTTGATAGAAAATTAAAGAAATTACAGTTAAAACCAGATCAAAATCAATGAAATTTCATCTTGAGAAAGAAATTATGAAAATTCAAATTTCGAAAGGGAAAAAGGAGAATCGCATGAAAATGTAGCTAGAGAGAAGGAAGAGAATTACAAAGTCAGGGAGAAACAAAAGAAAGGAAACTACAAATACATATCCAGCTATACAACAGTCTAAAACATGCACATCTAGACAGAAAAAGAGACAAATGTAAAGAGAGATAGACATGTTAAATACAGAGAAAGAAAAAATGTAAATGTAATATAGATTCGAATAAATGGAGCTGGCAGGCGGAGCATACACCACGCCCTCCATTTACAGAATTTCAGGTTTCGATAGTACCAGAAATATTAGATTAGTACCCGTTTTCCAAAGAAATTAGTAGATAATGTCATTTCTCTCCTTGAAAAAATTGCTGAAATGGCCAAGAGAGCGTTGGTTATTATAAAGTGTTTTATTTACAAATGCCCGTGAAGTGTATGTTCACTGTTGTAACGTAGTCGAGCTGACCCTTTGAGACCGGGCAGGGTTTTATAGAAACAATAAACACGTTCGTGGATGACAAATGACAATATATTAAACACTGGTACTAATGATATGAAAATAACACAGAAAAGCATATAAAATGAATAAAAAGCATATATGAAATATACTTTGACTACTATGTCACATTCATGTAGTCAAAAAGTTCTTACAACTCCATATAAACTTCATGTATACAAATATCTCTAGCAAACTTTCATATAAACAAATGCTTGTTGCAAACCTATATAATCAACTACTGGTTGCAAACATTTATGTAGTCAGACACTACTGTCGTAATTCACATGTAGTCAAACCACTACTTGTTATTGTGCTTTACTTGTAGTCAATACACTACTTGTTATTGTGCTTTACTTGTAGTCAATACACTACTTGATTGGAACATACATGTTGACACGGCCTTTTCTCTGGCACGGTCACTTTCCCCTCCGCACTTGTACCCGTACGTTGGAACTGAATTGGTGGGTTATACTAGTAATGGTACACCAGACGTCATGGTATCCACAAGCCCATCCGGCTGCTCATAACCGGCGAGCTGAATATGGAAAATAAACACACATTTCCAATAGTCTAATTTAATTGGAATGGGTCTTGTTGCAACTACTTTAAGAATATACGATAGGTACGAAGTATGACATAGGAATGCTATGCAATAAAAATAAATATACGTAATGCTATGACATTAATACATACATATGTTTTCGAAATTAGTTGTGATAGCGACTAGATGAAATTAACTCGCTACCACATTGCCTAGGTTATATCTTAATAAACTGAATTGCAAATACAATAAACGATGTGACCACATAATACAACAATGAACGTGCTTTTACGAAACTGAATAATTATTGTAAATAATAAAAAGAGTTGACTAAAAAAACATTCGACTCACCCAACTGTTTGGCTTTAACTAAATTACAATGGCACCTGCCCGACAGCTGAATATGTTTAGAGCTTCCCTCTATATTGGCTGTGCCCTTCAATAGCTCTACCCGATATATATAGTAGTGCGCAATAACATATTATTTCGCACGTGCCGCGCGAGCAATAAAAGCGTCACGCGATACGACGAAAAATTACATTTACAGAAATATTACGGCGCGTGAAACAAGACAACCTGATTAAATGAAAAGTATGGAAGACTAAATGAGCCATATCGGGCATTTCGTAACAACTGTACAACATAACCCTTATTATCATTGGTTAAGGAATATATATTGAACAGAACATCAAAAATGGTTTAGGAATTGTAACAAAAAACATAGAAAACGCCTTGTTGAATTTGCGAATGGAAAAAGATTTACCATTTGAAAATAATAGTCCCAAACAATGTTAAAGTAGTATTAACGTTTAAAAGTAGATTGTACTACAATATGTGAGTCAAAGAACAAGCTTCCTTCCTAATAAACAGAACATTTTGCGCAAAAACTATTTTCAACACAGAATGTCTGATGCGCATGATGTTTCATTGTTTGATGCAGTACCCCATTAGGCTATAGTAGACGTACCATGTTAACGTAGCCAAACATGTCGCTTTCATAACTAAAGATTACATTGTTTCAGTATTCATACGAAAGGTTTACTGGATGCAGAAATTACCTATTTACTGCAATGAATTTGTGACCGAATATTTGTAGGGTTTGATTTAGAACAGTAGACTACAGAATATATAAAGTTCATTGTGACTCAGAATTGCATCACATGTTTACCGCGTAAAAAGCAGTGATTGAATAAACTTCTGTCAGTTTGGAGACCGGTTTATGTCCACATTCTTATGTGAACATAGGTGAGTTTATTTACTTTTGTAAGTTAACCTTTAAACCACGCTTGTATATAGTGAGGATTCCATGCTAAATATATACCGTCTCCTTCAACCCCCACCCCACACAAGCAATACCCTTAGTTTTGCTTGTTGGTTTTGTTGTCTTTCTCTTGTGTTTGTTGCCATTTGTATGTTAAGATACGTGATACACGACATAACAAATCACTCTGGGCGTAAATTAGCCACATTGAAACAGATGAGACCATTTTCCTAAATTCCCTTTCGCGAGTCAATTTGAGATATGGCGGCCAACAATGTTTATTGAAACTAAAAAGTCCAGAAGACGGGGTTATAAAGGTGGTCCCCACGATCGCAGCCAGTCAGTAATGAGAATAGTGCACACAAATTTCATGGCTTATTTTGACCAATCAGAATCACATAAAGTGATATACTCACAATTTATAATATGAAAAATATGAAACTGCACGCACTGTAGGCAAATTCTACGAACTATGCAATAACCAGAAAACCAGTCCGAAATTCTTTTGATCGACTATGTGATGCTAATCTAAGTTAATTTCGGAAAAGTAAGTTTTCGCATGCCTGTGTTCAATTGACAGGAAATATCGCCGGACAAGAAAAGTTAAACCGATGAAAATCAAGGTTATTTCTGAATCTCCAGTACCCATTAGTAAAAAGCAAATAATGTTTTTTCTGGTGTGGTCTGATATTATCTGGAATGTTAGTGAAATTTCTTCATAATTGCGGAAAAGAAATCAAATCTTTTAGTAGAAAATTTAAGTTTCACTAGTATGGATCGTGTTGGGATTTTTTGATAAATTGAGGTTATATTTAAAGGCGTAACTGTTCTTTCTGCAGAACAATGTACCCAGTTGTCTAAAATATCCGTTGCATCAAATGATGTAGGGTTTGAAGGTTTACTAATTCCTGAAGATAACGATAAAGTGGACCATCCTGTGGGCTATTTGTAAAACCATACAAAGAAACAGAGAAGTTATTTCACAAACGATAAGGAATGTTTGTAAGTTGATGTTCAGCTCCTTCGCAGATTATTATATTCAATGGTCGCAAAACACGTTGCTTTCAATAAGAACAGGAAACACAAAAATCACATTGCTCAGATGAAGTTTGAATACAATATTAACATTAGACACAACCAAGAAAAATATAACGTGATTGCATTTGCCATCCAACGTGTACAGACATGCTAGATTGCTTTAGATTTTTTGTATAATTTGTGTCAGTCATAAGTCATTTTCTTATGTAACCATATTTATTATACTATATTCAACTAATATGTAAATGAAGGTTCTTTATGAGAGATGGCGTCATGTAAATATATAGTGTGTGCGTGTTTAACGTTCCTCCGTGATTAAAGGTTGTGGAAGCAATGTCTACATGACTTTGCCATTTTCAAAATGTTTTCTTCAGTCTGAATTCAAGACTTTACCTTGTTTGCGGTTAAGTGGGCTTTTATGTATGGACACCTTTGTGCAGCAGATCAACGTGAAATATTTATATACAGATGTTAATTAAACAGTTGTTCATTCCTGTTGCGTATCAGTCTTTGGGAATCTAAAATTAAAGTGTGTACCTATGATTAGATACATTTTTCGTACACACGGCAAAGTGCTCATCAACTTTTGTGTCGAAAACGATAACTTTAGATTATTGAGAACTCGCTCACAGACATTCTGAATTAAATCAGTGTACTGCATCAGGAGATTCACAAGCATTGGAATTCATTCATAGTACACTATGCAATTGTACCTGTGATAGAACATTTAGGATTATTTGTGATTTGATATAAGATAAATTAGAAAAATGTGTAACAACATATCACTATATTAAACAAAGACACCATTTGTTGTCATATATCACACGTAACTTTGCTTCTGGATTTATCTATTTTTTCATCTGCTGTTAATGATTTATAGTACAATAACTTAAGGTATAAGTTTTAACTGCCAAACATCAACATTATGGAACGTTAGTTTCCCATATTTAGCATATATTTAAACACTTTCCATGTGATGGGAGAATCACTGGAATTCAGTTTGTGCATGGTTTCATCTACTTGAATATTACAGGACAGGCTGAGTCGGTTGCCACATGTTGCTTTTCAGCTAGACACTTATTTTTACCATTTTTATGTTACGATATAACCGAAAATCATCCTGCTGTTAAAATATTTTACAAATAGACTTGGCAGCATCGTATATACCTTAAGATTTATACATGTCATGTTGTTACAAGTATTATATATATATATATAAGAATCATGTGTTTGATCTGTGAATTTAAACCTGTTTTAACATCTATGTTATCTTCCTTGCAATATCTCACTAGGAACAAACTCCAGTTGCAAAGGGAAGCTTTTAAAAGAGAGTTCAGAAGATATAAACAACCAAGAAAATCTTTTCATTGAACGAAATAAAATAAATTAAAAGAACTCAAATAATATAATCCATGTTATATTCCGCAATTCAAATTCGGAATATACATTTACACTTTTAACAATTAGAAAATCCTTGAAATAATAATAAGTAACTTAAACTATTTTACTACTCTATATGTTACAACGTGTAAGAGAAAAGACGTGAAAGAAACAATAATTATACAATTCAACAATAATCTATTGCCCTTGAATACAAAATGAAACTTTATATGACACCTACATAATTGCAAATTCAATAACAAATTATGCTAACAATGTTTAATGTCGCTTCTATAGTTTAGAATGTTCTAAATGAATCTGTATGGTCTTAAATATTATAATAAAGAATGCCTTTAAATGATTTCTTATAATCCCAAAGTAGGCATTTAGTCGCAAATGTCAATGAGCACTTTGTAAATCTATTGTTAAGTTTACATTATATCTGAGCGCACCTACAAGCTCTGTTCATATATTCCCAAATACGATATGAAACAAGAATGAATAATTGTTTACCAAATCATCTTTTTCTAAAAGTTACCTACTTGACCTAACAGGCAATTGATTGCTCTGGAAAAGCAACATTTCCATAGGAAAATTACATCAAATTATACTTAATTTCTATTCAAGCTTGCAAACTCCCAAACAAGATTTCACTTTGAACTCTGTTTGTTTTATACATTTTGTTTGCCACTTTAAATCTCGCCATATATCAAATTATCAAACCTGCACAATCTCTAACACACACATTACAAAGTCAAGTACATAATATTAAAAAACGAACTCGAATAACGATGTCTCCATTCTGCATTTACAATTAAGAAGTGTGAACGTCCTTAGTACAATATACTGACTATAATGTAATATCCTCTCTACTTTTTACCGCAAAATAATGAGTCACATCCTCGGAGTAACCCTATGATGCTCAGCAGTCTTCCTACGTGTGACTAAATGTTCGCCTTTTAGTTAGAAGTTATAATTCTTCGGATTGTGTGTCGTTGACCTGATCCAGTCAAACGTACCGAACATTGTCTTTCTCGCTGTCTGTCCACGTGGAGACGGATTTAGAACACGCCCCGTTTCCCTCTCGTGGGTTCTTCTGATCTTAGGACTAAGCTGTAACAGATAGGTGGGAAGTAACTCGATCTAATGCCTGTGTCGGGGCCAAGATACCTGGTCTTCTCTCTGGACATGGTAACCTTACGTAAGAGATTAACTCTAGCCTGCGGCAATATTCAGGCATCAAGCCATGGCTTGTAATAATACCTTTGTTTACGCACGACTTACGAACTAGAGCTGAGTAAATTTGGCATTCATTGTATACCCCCCCCCCTCATTCCCTTAAACCCGCAATACAAGAGAAAATCAAAACAATGAGATGAGATTTTAGAAAAATACTTGAATGTTATATATCAATTTTACTTAGTGTTTAAAGAGGGTAATTATATAACAACAGAGACTTTGGATGACTGATAGTTGGTTAAGAATGCTCACAAAATATGTTGCACACAATGTATATTTTAGAATAAGCGCTAACATCCTCCCAAACAATTTGAATACAAACACATTTACTGTTTGAAAAACGTATTCTATGTCCTGAACATTGCAAGTTGTAGATTATATCAATCTATCATAAAGTGTTTCCCTGTAAAGAGTTAATTGCATGAAACGCAATCGGGTGGGTCTTCAGCGTTTAATTTGGAAGAGGGTGGTATATAAACACGTTCGAATTCGTGCAATGACACTAGGGATGGTATATAAACACATTCGAATTCGTGCAATGACACTAGGGATGGTATATAAACACGTTCGAATTCGTGCAATGACACTAGGGATGGTATATAAACACGTTCGAATTCGTGCAATGACACTAGGGATGGTATATAAACACGTTCGAATTCGTGCAATGACACTAGGGATGGTATATAAACACGTTCGAATTCGTGCATTGACAACCTGACTAGGGATGGAATGAGCTTATTCATTTCAGGAAGGTTTGCCCACATGGAGCTTGTTACTGACAGCATGATACCATTATTCCTGCCACTTACTAAATAAAACTTTTTTACCGGATTTGAAGTCAAATTATGTTATTTAAAAATCAGATGTTTGTAGAGGTACGGCTATTTTGGCATCTAACACTGCTGTACGATAGAAACAAATAATACGCCTGTACACAAACGTATATCGCTAAAACCTGCATTGGCGAATTGGACATATGATGGATCACTTATTATGCACGGTAGATTCTATCTAACTGTCATTGGTGTACACTTACGACGGATCATTTATTCCACACGGACGAGCCTACATGACTGGCATGGTTGTACACTATGACGGATCACTTAATCTACACGGTAGAGCCCATATGACTGTTGATATGATCTAAGAAAGACAACTGTTACTCTCTATTCTGTAGTGGTCTTGAAGGAGTTACCTTCGTGGGTGTTGATTAAACACGTGACTTGTGTTTTCGTCTACGAGCTATTCTTTTGAAGATATCACCACTTATGATGATACAAGCATGCTATCAACATGGTGGCAGCGGTGAACGCATATCCTGATAACGTCTGCAACGTTGATTTTGGCTGGATAAACGCACAGAGTTGAAGAAACTCCGAAAATTTGACCAAGCCAGGTCGCGAAAATAGATCACATTTAATTGAACATTCGTCCCGATTTGATTCGTTCGACATGGCGGACTCGTTAAAGCCACCTGGGACTTTAGATATTACTGAAGGAAACATAAGTGAAAACTTCAAGAGATGGAAGCGACAGATAGAAATATATTTGACCGCTAGTGGTTCCCAAAACAAAGACAAGACAGTTCGAACCAGCATCATTTTACACTGTGCAGGACCGAAGGTAATTGACATTTATGACCAGTTTGTATGGGCAAATCAAGATGACAAAAACGATCCAGACAAAGTTCTGCAACAGATTGAAGCCTACTGTAATCCACGGAGGAATGAAGTTCTTGAAACCCACAGGTTCTGGTGTGTGAAATATGATGACTTTACATCGTTCGAACATTTCCTTACCGAAGTTAGGAGAAGAGCAGAGTCGTGCAATTTCAAAGAAAAAGACAGAATGATAAGAGATAAAATTGTACTCAGCACAAGTGGTAAGCTCCAAGAATTGTTGTTGAGAGAAGAAAAACTTGAACTTGACAAGTGTCTTCAAACTTGCCGAGCATTTGAACAGTCAAATAGACATGTGCAAGAAATCAGACAAGACAAAGTACATGATTCGGTGAACAAAGTTGATAACGCGAAACCACGATCACAAGCAGGTGTATCTGGTACTGGATTGGTAAGACCGAAACTTAAGTGCGGTTTATGTGGACTGTTTCATGAACGAAGCAAAGAAAAATGTCCAGCCTGGGGAAAGAGATGTAACAACTGTGGTGTAAAGAACCATTTCAAATCATCCTGCAAGAAAGTGCAAACAGTTGACCAAAATGACAAGCCCGAAGAAGCTACAGAAGAAGAATTCTGGCTTAACTACATTGACAGTTCGATCAATTCAAAGGCAAAAGCCAAAATGATTGTAAATGACTGTGATGTAACATTTCACATTGACACTGGGGCCCAGGTAAATACAATCCAACAGAGATTTGTCCGAAAATCTCAGAGAATACAGAAAGTGTCACATCTCAGAATGTGGAACAAGTCAACAGCGAAATCCTTAGGGGAGGCAACTCTGACAGTGACAAACCCAGTGAACAATGAAACTTATAACGTAACTTTTGTAATTGTGCCAAATGAGCTAGATTGCTTGCTAGGTTTGAAAGCGGTTCAAGAACTGAAACTGGTCACAATTAACACCGATAAGTTTATCGGAAGCGTCAAACGCCACCTCGGAGATCTTGGTGAAGTGAACCTCAGACTCACAGATGATGCAAAACCCAGGGCATTGCCAGCTCGCAACATACCGCTGGCAGTGAGAACTGAGGTGAAAGAACAAATTGACCTACTGACAGAACGCGGCATTTTAATACCAGTTACAGAACCAACTGAATGGGTTAGCCAGATGGCAATTACAAAGAAGAGCAATGGATCGTGGAGGATATGTTTAGATCCTCAACCGCTGAACAAAGTGTTAGTGAGAGAACGATATAGACTTCCAACTTTTGATGACGTAGTTCCAGGATTACATAATGCCAAAGTATTCACGAAACTCGATGTGCAAGAAGCATATTGGCATATTAGACTTGATGAAAAATCCAGTCTACTTACTACTATGATAACACCGTTTGGAAGATACAGATGGGCTCGACTACCGTTCGGACTGAATGTATCCAGTGAAATATTTCAGCGGAAACTGAATGAAGCTCTTAGCGACCTTGAAGGCATATTTACAACTGCGGATGATATTATCATCGTTGGTTGTGGTGATAATGAAATAGCAGCTCAGAAAGACAATGATGAAAAGCTGGCAAAGCTTTACAAACGCTGTGAAGAGAGGCACATTGTTTTGAATGAAGGAAAGAAGGATATGGGCCCTGAAATCACTTTCCATGGACACAGAATCACGCCACAAGGTATCAAGCCAGATAACGATAAAATCAAAGCTGTTCTTGAAATGAATGCTCCGACGGACGTTACTGAAATCAAACGATTTTGTGGATTGGTACAGTATATGGCTAAATTTGTGCCAAATCTGTCTGAGACTCTTGAACCATTGAGAAACCTGACTAGAAAGAACACACCGTGGAAATGGACAAAACAATGCACGGAAGCTTTTGAAAGAGTGAAACAACTGTTAAAGCAAACAGATGTGTTAGCAATCTACGATCCAAATAAGGACTTGGTACTACAAGTTGATAGTAGTAAAGATGGCCTAGGAGCTGCTCTGCTGCAAGATGGACACCCACTTGAGTTTGCATCAAGATCTTTGAAACCAGCTGAAAGGAACTGGGCACAAATAGAAAAAGAAGTGCTTGCAGTATTGTATGGGCTAGAGAGGTTCGATCAGTACACATATGGTCGCCCAGTGATTGTTGAAAACGACCATAAACCTCTGGAAACCATCCTGAAGAAACCACTCAGTCAAGCACCAAAGCGGCTACAAGACATTCTAATGAAGATGTTTAGATACAATGTTACGTTTCGGTACGTCAAAGGATCTGAATTAATCATTGCGGACACACTAAGTCGTGCTTATAGTTTGTCAGATGACACTGAACTGACTAGGCTGAAAGTATGTGAGGTCGAAATGTTTGATAAAATTCCGGATGCGCGAATTACAGAAATCAGGAGAGAAACTGCCAAAGACACAACTTGTCAGTTGTTGATTGACCGTATTATAGAAGGATGGCCCAAAAACAAAAATGACCTAAAGCCTGAAGTGAGACCTTATTTCTCTATCAGAGACACACTGAGCTTTTATGACAGTATAATACTGAAAGGGGAAGCTGTTTTAATTCCAAAAGCTTGGAGAGGACAAATTAAAGAACGTTTACATAGTGCCCACCTTGGCTTTGACAGTATGGTTAGGAGAGCACGAGGAACCGTTTTCTGGCTGGGAATGAATCAAGAAATAAGACAATTAGCAGACAATTGTGAACACTGCATGGAGAGAAAGCCAAAACTCCAGAAAGAGCCCCTGCGGCAACATGATGACGGCAACTACCCATGGGAGAAAATTGTGTTAGACTTGTTTGAAATACAGGGTAGAAATTATTTGCTGGCGATTGATTATTACTCAAATTTTATAGACGTTGATTTACTCACCACAACATCATCAAGTCAAATCATTATCAAACTCAAGAAGCAGTTTGCGCAATTTGGAATACCTAGAATAATCATCAGCGATGGTGGACCACAATTTACGTCTGACGAATTCAGTCAGTTCACGAAACAGTGGGGCATTCAACATCACGTGACTTCTCCTCATCACCCAAAGTCAAATGGCAAAGCCGAAGCCGGTGTGAAGATTATAAAAGGCATGATGGTTAAATGCCTGAACTCTAGGACTGATCAGTACGAAGCACTTCTAGAACTAAGGAATACTCCAAGACAGGACACTGGTCTAAGTCCGGCCCAAATGATGTTTGGGAGAGAAACAAGATCAATGCTACCTTTGGTTCAAAAGAAGTCGCCCAGAAACAAGAAGCGAGATGCTAGGAAGGACTGTATCAAGAAAAGTTATGACCGCAGTGCTAGAATTAAACGAAAACTTGAAACAGTCAGCCTGTATATTTCCGACACAAACCAGATAAACCCTGGAGAAAAGGTGTTATTACAGAATCAAACGACCGAAACTGTATTGTAACTTCAACGGATGGTGTTCAATATAAGAGAAATAGTGAACACATAAGACCGACATCAATCCCAGTACAAATCCGCGATAAATCACAGGAAAGAACAACTGTACAGGAGCAAACGGCTGACACGCATGTAAAGGAACCTGATCAGAGGCGCCCCGTACCAGAGTCGACATGCCTGGAATCAGCGACTACACCAGTTATAAGACCCAGGCGCGAAGTGAAGACGCCAACCTATCTCAAAGACTATGTGAGGTTTTGAGTCAGTTTTATGCAGTTGTGAGGGACATAATAATCCCCTGTAGTGATCTAGAAATGTTTTCAAGTGTTACAGTTATTGTTAGCTAAATTAGTTGAATTTATTTGCATTGCATTTTGATGACTGCATAGTATAAAATCCTGTCTTCTTTAAATCATTTTCAGTTAAATTCTAGTCAATAATTTTTATCTAAGTCAAAAAATCCAAAGCCAGTACTTTTTGTAACTGTAAATTTTATAACCTGTTAACTTGTTCATAAATTGATGTTTTGTTTAGGTCTCAATTAGTTTCGTTAGAGAAAAAGGGATGTTGATATGATCTAAGAAAGACAACTGTTACTCTCTATTCTGTAGTGGTCTTGAAGGAGTTACCTTCGTGGGTGTTGATTAAACACGTGACTTGTGTTTTCGTCTACGAGCTATTCTTTTGAAGATATCACCACTTATGATGATACAAGCATGCTATCAACAATGACTAGCATTGGTGTACACACGGATCTGACACTACATCTGGCAATTGCATACAAGTTATATGCTGATATTTCAGCTATCATACATAAGGAACAATTACGTGAAAGAAAAGCTTATAATTGCTGCTAAATCGAATGTGGAATAAGTCAGTGTACTTCTAATATATTGTCCACCCCCCTGATGACAAAGATCGGCATTGTTCGACCGGACGGTACTCACAAAATACCTCACTTTATAGAGTTGTGTTGAGAGGGTATATACCTTGACTAGATTCATTACTACACAACTGGATACATTCCTAAATATATATTAGTGCACAGATAATCATCGTTCTAATCATGCAAAATATTAAATCGATCAGTAAGGCACGGTTTAACCTTTGAACCTTCAGACTTATTGATATCATCTCATTACTCTTGTGTGCATTTATACAGCACGGGAAGAAATGATCTCGAGTTTGTGTTATTTATTGTTACAAGCCAGGGGCCTTTACTTGCCCGAGAAATCTCAAACCCTGGCGCGATTCCCGATAGAAGTCATAAGTTTACCCCAAATTTTCAAAGACTTCTATACAACTTCAGTTGTAAATTAGAAAGCCTGACGTGTCAGCTCTAAACATAACTTTTATTCTAATCAGTGCAAGACCACAGATCTCACAACCTGCCAAATACCCACCAACCACACACCCGCACTGCCTCTCTTCGTTAGGTTTCATTACCGCCAGCAGTTCTGGCCGTATAAACTATGCAGCTGTCCCTTAACACATGGAACTATTTTATCTACGCCACCTTAGGTCAGTCAAACTATGGTTTCCAGGCACTTTCCGACAGTATAACTGCACTACATTTGCCACCATGGCGACATACACGGTATCTGCCGAGTCCCTTCTTATTGAATTCATTGTGTAATTTACCGGTTTCCAACCGTAAATACTGATATTGCAGTCACACCGCCAATGTACACCAATAGAGTTTAGTGGGGACTTCATGGACACTCATTCAGTTTGGACCTGAATTCACTACTGGTGAACCATGACTTCATGGAAACTCACGTACGTTTGCTCTTAGTAATTGGATAATTATTTCGGGCAAAGGAATATCTATATTGCACGGAATTCCAAAGCAGCAGAGGGGGCGAACAGACCAAAAGCTTTTTGCACAATAAGCCCTCCCCACGGAAACTATTCGATAGAGGGCTTATTTCGACGAAATAAACCCTTCTATTCAGAAAACGAGACAAAAAAAAATGTCCCCGATCCCTCGAAGAGTTTCCAGGGACAACCCGTGTTGAGTTTGCACTGCCCAACTTGGGTTACTTCAATAAATCTGAAACAGTTTCCGACGCGGGGTCATTATTGCAAAATCCATGGGTCGGGTCCAGCCCCCCCTCTGCTGCTCTACGAAATGAGTTTCCATGGGAATCTTCGATTCCTAAGAAAACATTTTTATGTTGCAAATAGTGTATCAAGTCCAATACGGTATCTTGTTCTGGGATCGTGTAAATTTATTGTTACAAATCCGTGAGGTTTTCTTTGAGCATGACTGAAGAAATTTTTAAATTTATTTAAATCCATATCGCCACCACACCAGGTTTGATGAATATTTCTCAGCGTATGAACATCAACTCCATTGAATATCGCAAGAAGATTACAGTTATCCCTGATTACTTTTGGTATTTGTGTGTAACGCTGAGTAACATAAATGACATCAGTGTTTTTATGACGACCCCGGGAAAATATTCTTGCAGGATTTTTTTGCTTGTCCAGCATCACATCATCGTACACTACTAGGTTATTTATTTCACCGTCGAGGTCTTCAACGCTGGGAGCTTCTTCGATATCAGTGATAAATTCAACTACTTCCTCACCGTCTTCACTCAGCGCTTTTGCACTCTCATTAAAATCTTTTATAACATTATAGCATCGCTGATCGTCTACAGATGGTGCTACCAAATACAGCTTATCCCACTTCATCCACTTCATAATCAGGTTCAGCAACAACTGCGTTTTACCCGATCCTGACGGTCCAATGATAATCATTCTGATAGAATTTGGCAACACCGAATTATGCTTGATTGGCTCCCTTCGCCGCGTCGCAGAAAAGTCTGTAATTTCCATTTGTATACAAAGAATAATAATTATGGATCTATATTGTGTGAAGTGTCGGGCACGAACCCCTACGAATGATCTAACAACGGTTACAACAAAAAATAACAGACTAGCACTTTCTGGTACGTGTACGCGATGTGGCACAAAAAAATTTAAATTTCAAAAAAAAAACGAGGTGGTGACATTGCAGCCGCCCTCGGACGACTTCCAGGTACCCCTTGGGGAAAGTATCCCGGAGAAAAACATCTCCCAGGATACAATTACTGCGGTCCGGGAACACGACTAGATATCAGGCTTGACAGCAACGATCAGCCCAAACCCGGCGAGTATCCGATAAACGCTATCGACGCAGCGTGTCACATACATGATATTGCTTATCGAAGTAAAGATCTACAAGACAGGCATATCGCGGATGTGAAATTAATTCATGCACTAAGCGCCATAAAAAATAAATCATTTAGGGAGTCACTCGCTAATTGGTTAGTAAGATCAGCGATGAAATCTAAATTAGTAATCGGGGCTGGATAATTAATAACGATGCAGACAAGTCCAAGGACTTCCAACGCTAGTGTTTCCATGCAAGCGATTTATTATTCTCCAATCGGATACTGGAGAGGTAACTCAGCAATTAATAAACTCGCCAACGCGGCATCAGTAACACGCGAGGTTGCCAAAAAATGGCTGTCAAAACAAGCAATATGGCAAATCTACTTACCACCACCTCGACAAATCAATTTTGCACATTTTGATGTTAGTATCCCCAATGAAGTTCATCAGGCTGACATACTATTCCTGCCTCATGATACTGTCCGCAGAAAAATATACAAATACGCGCTAACAGTAGTTGATGTTGCCAGTAGATACAAAGAAGCAGAACCGTTAGCGACTAAAACAGCGTCCGAAGTCGCCTCTGCGTTTTCGCGAATTTATCAACGAGGACCTCTAAACTGGCCACGATTATTACAAGTTGATCCTGGCAAGGAATTTCAGGGTGCGGTGTCATCACTGACAAAGCAACATAACGTTACCATACGACGAGGACATACTGAAATTCATCGGGATCAGGCAATTGTTGAGCGATTTAATAGAACACTCGCTGAGAGATTATTCGGATACCAGTACGCGAGGGAATTCATTTACGATACGAGATCTCGTGAATGGGTTGCAAGACTGCCAAACGTGATAGCCGCACTGAATAATGAAATTACCAGAACAACAAACATGAGACCTGTAAATGCAATCACAAAAAAATATATACCCCGCGTCAGTGAACGTGTTTCAACGCAGCCAACGACGCTAGCGTCCCCGTTGCTGGGTAATGTCACCGTTAGGTATTTATACGAACCCGGCGAACTCGAAGGAGGAAAAAAAAGAGCAACCGATCCCACATGGAGTGTTACCACGCACAAGATATCTAGCATAACCAGATCAACTGGGAGAAACGCAATCTACAGATTAGATTCAACTGCTCCTCAGCGTGGGTTCACACGCGAGCAACTTCAGGTGATCCCCGCGGATACACAATTACCACCTCGATCACTAAAGTGATCCGCACTTAAATAACTGCAGCAGCACCTCTGCGTCGATTACACTCAAGACAGGTCAACATCACATTTTCACGCGTATGACCGCGATTACTATCTATTCTATCTACGGTGAATTGCCTTGGGTCGTTTTTCGAATACTGCCACAGCAATAAACAATTACAACTCGCACAGTGATTATTCTGCTGTTGTTGTAATTGTATTACAAATTCAACATCCAAACTTGGATCAAACTCTCTACCATTTTTTTTGTCGCTCTGTTTGTAACCGGCTAATTTCTTTCTTATTGTATCATCAGCGATTGAGCTGTCGTTGATAACATCATCTAATACAATTCTTCGTAACTGACCCATCCTTGTTACTCTAGACACGGCTAAATAAACTAAATTTGACCACTCGATGCGATCATCAACAATCCAAACTGTTGTATCTGAAATGGTTAATCCTTGCGAACTGTGGATGGTCATAGCGTATCCTAGCGTCCACGGGGATTTATTCATCGCTAGTGCCTGTTCAACAACATCGATGTCAACTGTGATAATATCATTTAATACTAAATTCTGTTTTTCTGATGTTCCAGGTATATCAACGTCGGTGTTCTGCAATCGTGTATCAGCTGGTCTATAACACAATGGTACTTTCATCGTTGGAAATTTCTTCTGATGTAACTGAAACAACCGCTGCTGAAGTGTGTCCCTGACTATTTTTCTACTTACCACTATGAGATCATTCGGGTTCCACATTTCTTCGAAGTCGCTCATGATCGTCTCTGGGATTATTTCGCGCATTATCTCACATTGGACTTTATCGGGTTGTAGCCTGATCAGCGCCTTAAACGTTTTTAGTGTTTCATCACGTGCTCGTATATCAGTGGTTATTTCCTCGTAATAATCTACAAAAGTTTTTAACCACGTGTGTGGTGATTCACCGACAAATGGTGGTGGTTGACCGTGATCGCCGCACATAACAACTGCGGTATTTTTCTTTAACAACCAGTCCAAGAACTGTTTTAATGTTTCCAACGGGACAGTGTCTATCTCATCCCAGATGATTACCACAGGGATATACTTCGTTCCCATTCGTTCAGGTGTCCATGTGCCACCGCTGTATTTGAAAAAACTGTGATACGTGCACGCGTTAACACCCCGTTGTCGCATTTCCCTGGCAAGTCTATGTGTGGGAGTCAACACAATCATGTCAGAGTTTCTAAATAATTCTATAGCGCGAGTTGTTTTACCGGAACCACCAGCCCCGTTGAGATAAACTGTTCTATGTCGTGCAACAGGATCGTACACTGACGGGAGCAACTTTGTTGCCGACGAAGTTGTCGTCGAAGTTGATAATTCTGCACCGCGATACTCATCCTCGATGACAACATCAGCTGATTCACAATATCCATGCAACATTTCATTTTTTATTCTCCATGAACCCCATGAAAATCCTTCGGATTTCGGTATAACCTTATTCAGCTCCGCTAAGTGTTTTTTGTCGATGTAGAATGAATCCGTTGCAACTCTCACTGCGTCAATGGCAAATCTATTAATCATCGACAATAGGTTTATGGATACATAAGCTAGCATCGAAGATCTCAAATGTGTATACTGAGATGATTCTCCGTCGATGTAACTAACAACAGTTCCTAATTTTTCCCCGTTTGACAGAAACACATCTTCGCGGGTACAAAACGTATTATTCGTGGCGGCATCAGCGACAATAAGATCCAATTCGGCCTCGTCCATGATTAATCGACTATGATGTAGTTTATGATCATACGCTCCACCTTGAGTAAATTTTCCTATTATTCTTCGTCCTAGATCTTTTGCGGTGCTTTCATCAGTTTGGGAAATTTTATTTCCAGGAGCTCTCTCGATGATAGTGTCGATAAACGATTCTGGATACTCCTGGAAATTATCAGCGACTTGCGGAGTTGGCAACCAAACTTCGGTTTGACGATCATAGCATATAATCGCGGTACTGACCGTCAGCGATAGTAGTATTTGACTGTCAAGCATATATCGCAATAACACTATCGGGGCCCATCGCTTCTCAACGAAATGTCTGCCAAACCAAGCATAACACACAGGATGTAAACCCGTAGCGAGTTTAAACGACGATACACAAGCAACCCCGGTCAGGTCAAAATCAGGTAATGGTCCGTTCACGGATACTCTTGTCATCGAGCTTGTAGGATGACCAAACCGCGCAAAATACTCACTGCATTCTCCACGCCCAAGAAAACTTCCTGGATAACACGCCGTCATATCCACGGATATCATATCGCGGTGATCATACTGGGTATTCCACAAACCACCGTGCCCGTATTCGATACAGCTCTGTTGAATATCCTCGAGAAAGCTCTTCGGGGTTGGTCTCCATGAATTTCGTTCTCGGGCTATATGCGTGACAACACCCGGGACAGTAAAACACTGCGTCAGTAACGTATCAGTGTTCGTCGCATGATATTTTTCTGCGAGTTTTTTCATTTCGTGATGTAATGCCGCCGTTCTGTATACCTCCCCGTTGGGTTTCACAAACTGATCAAACTCTCCCTCGAGGTCACTTCGGAATAACCACACCGACACTGGATCGGTTTTACTTATCTGATAAATAAAATCAAACATAGAAATGCTTGCATTTCCAGAAACTCTTCGAGTTTCAATGCTGGCATTTCCGCTCGTGGAACCACTAGCATTTTCCAATTCCGGATAATACTTTACAACACGGTCTCGAGGAAATATCCTAACCGAGTCAGTCCAGGCGTGACTGTTATGATCGATAATAGTTATTGGTGCTCCACGGGAATCATATTTACTCTTGTACAATACCTCACCGGTCAACGATGAAACCGTTATAGGAAATTTTAGTAATCGTTCGAGCTCGGCAACATCATTTATTGACGCTCCTTCATCCACTACTTTTGCCGCCCACGCTGCTATTTTAGTCTGTCTTAGCGGTGTTAGGCCGTTTCCTCGCGCGGCATTTTTAAAATGTTCCATTACTCGCTCGGCTACACAATTCAACCCTGTGGATTTTATCAATGACTCTGACATCTTCATCGGGGCGAGTTTATCAACGCGTGGTTTCTTCATCGGATAAATTCCATAAATGACTGCGGTCACAGGATACGCTCTGGCATAATACGGTGTATCAATCCCAACAAGTACTCCCGGGTTTGAGTCTTTGGTTACGACGACGGTTTTTCCCCGTCGGGCATCAAGAATAGGGTCTAGTTTGTCTCTGATAATCCATGTTGTTTCACCTGTTTCCGTGTCGTCGACGCCAACGATAAATTTTATCTGAATGAAATATTTTTTATCATCGAGATACCCAATTATGTTCGACGCGATTGTATCGTTGATGGTACCATCAATGATGGCATTTTCAGAAATGATTTTATACGAAGACCACACATGTGCGGCACCATCACGACGAAACTCTTCTTTGGCGTTCTTGATAACACCAATTACGAGTGTGAGTTCTCGTCGTCGTCGATCAAAAGTTAACCGGTCAAGATCGAATCGACCTCGGGGAAATTGGAGATTTCCAGGTTTTATTCTGGATAGTCTTTCAAAACTCATTATTATAATTAAGACAAGTATTTAAATAGACAAATATATTATATGCACCAATGCAAGTGGATTAAACTAAATTCATCAGCGCCGTGTAGCAAACCATGCAGACACGAATACTGTGGACAACATGCTCAGCAGGTCCGCCGTGGAAGTCTAGGACCGATACCGTGTATCAGATGCGGCATTGGAACACGGGGAAAAACGCAATTATGTTCATCATGTGGTGGGAAACGCTATCGAGAACTGAAACGTTATTATGATAAAAAAAACTGTGATAACTCTCTGAGTTTCTCCGAGCGTGATTATATAAATAAGTTTTCAGACAAATTATGAATTAGACAATGATTTTGCTTATAATATAATGAATCAAGAATTCGTCCCCGAACAAGAATTTGTTCCCGAACAAGAATTTGTTGCACATCCAACTATTAAAAATTATGAAGCAAACCGCGACGGAGTAGTACGACACTGCAGACTGAAGAAACCAGTTGGTTTTGTAAGTAATACTGGTTATCGTCGATTTACTGCTCGAGGAAAGAACTATTCATGTCACCGTTTCGTCTATGAATGTTTCCATGGACTGATCAAGACCGGGTTTGTCATTGATCACATTAACGGTAACCCCCTTGATAACTCTATAAACAATCTTCGCGTGGTCACTCAGAGCAAGAACTGCTTACTGGGTAACACAGGGCGTTGTAAAACAGTTGCAAGAAGAGCTATTAAATCTATAAACGCAACCGGTGAAGAAATTGTATTCCAGTCAATAAACGCCGCCGGTAGGTATTTCGATATTTATCCAACTGCTGTACAGTATGTCGCAGATGGGATCCGCAAAACAGCATTTTCAAAGAAGCTCAAACAGAAGATCACATTTAGTTATGTACCTCTTATCGTTGACACAAACGACGATAACTCCTCCACGAGTGTGTAACGCTCTGCAGAGTTGTCGTCGTCAGAGGATTTGCTCCCCTGAGAAAGCCACCTTGATAAAATATTTTATCGAGTTCATAACATGTAATCATTTATTTACCGTAGAATATATATTTTTTTACAAACAATATCCTCGTTTTACTGAATATATCCGACTGTTTTGCTCTTCTGTGCTTGTTATATGACCGCGCTCAAGAAAACATACAATTAAAATATTTTAAACAAGTCCCGCCCACTGCTAGAGCGAATTTGGAACTCGCAAGTAACAGTTGGGTTATATACGAAATCGCTCCCTAAGACCTTTGGGTCGATCGAAAGTCAGCACGCGCAAGCAAAACCATAAATTTAATCCGCCAATGGCGGGTGTCTTTTGTGCACCATCCAATGGTCGATTCAATGGATGGTTTTGCTCTGCTGCTGACCGTAGAAAATGACCCCCCCTGCATGTTTGTGTCGTCTTAGGATAAGTTAGGATAAGTTAGGATAAGATTACATGTTCATTGTGCCTTTGCCTGCTATGACACTCGAATCAGAGGTAAAGGTTGTTTGTGTTGTCAAATAAATGTTTGCCGGGCTTGCTAGAAAACTCGATCCTAGAAGCCAGGATGTCTCGTTTTGTTTTTTGGCGATGCTAGTATTTCTCTGGAAATCGAAGATTTCTCAATCATGCATTTAAAAATATGAAAATATATAATAATATGAATCACGAAAATATAAATACCATACTTGTTGAAATTAAAGAATTACAACAGCGAGGTTTTAATATTTTACTAGACACTGAAACAATTATGTCAGATTTTGAATCCTTGAATGAGCTATCACGGCAGGGAAAGAACAATCTCTCTGCGAGATATAGGTTCATTAAGGGTTTGCAAGATCGCATTTACAGATCACTTGCCACGATAACTGAAAATCAGGTATCTGAATTTATTCCACTGTGCCGTGCAGTTGAGAAGATTCGTCTTGTATTGTCAAGCGAGTATGAGACTCGAAAATTAATTAGCACCAGGGTGAGGCAGTTAAAAGGTTATATAAAGGACACGGAAATGCCTGAAAATACTAGTATTTGTGACTACGAGGCCGACAAGGAAGTATAAACCGCCGCGTGTGACTCACAGCACAAAGTGAAAGTAGAACCTGAGCTAGCGTGGAAACTCAAAGCGGAAGCGAAAATGCAGAGCATTTCACTGGAAGTCCCTTGGACTTCTCAAGCACATTTCACGGGTAAAAAAAAAGTGTATTATTTTTTTTGCCCGAGCGTGGAAACTCTTCGAGTTTTACATGAGAAATGCTTTGCATTTCCAGAGAAGTCCTTAGACTTCCAGGATTTGCTTAAGCGTTTCAACATCAATACAACAATGAGAATAGTTCATAATCTGTTCTCGTTGACACCAAACTGTGATTGTATTATTTTGCTGTAGCTGTGTTAATTGTGACGACGTTAACAAGAAGTCTTCGTCGCCGTACACGTCAACGATTATTTTAACGGGGAAATACTGTTCTCGTGTCTGTATTTGAAATGCGGTTTTTATTGCCTCGTGAAGAATTTGCTTATCATGAATATGAACTCGTGCGTGAATGTATTCACACATTATACACAACCGTTTTTTTAAATGCGCGCCTGCGTGCTAAGCACTCGCATGAGAAGTCCTCAGAAATCGGAGATTTCCGTGGACGAGAAATGCAAAGCATTTCCAGAGAAACTCTTCCAGAAATGCTTTGCATTTCCAACGATGCCGGTTTTGATGGGGTATTTGCACGCGATGACGAAAGTGGACCACTGCAGAAAAAAAACTATTATTATGGATCCGTTGACTTGTCCTTGTCCTCGAAGAGTTTCAGGACTTCACCAGTAAGTTCACGGAGACAGTCTCGCCACGCAGGTCCAACAACCCCCCCCGTTGGTCGGTGAGTTTAAAATTTATCGTTGATAACCACGGATTATTACACCGCAGATAGACCACATTGATTGGTTCTTGCACAATCAGAAAACCAGGGGGGTCTTTTGGTGTGAACGTATACAGGATAAACCCCTGTTGGGCCGTCGTTGTGTCTGCGCTGTAGCTACCGTCAATGACGTCACATACAAGATTGACCGCAATAACATCTGTGATATTTACGATCCCCGGAGATACGTGTCTGCCATCGGATGCTGTACTGTTGTCGTGCCTGAGAATAGTCGGCTGCGGTTTTGTTCGCGCGTACGCGTCAGTGATATCCTTGTAGGATTCCTCGATGAGATCCTGGACTGATTTTCGTAGCGCGGGTGCGTTATATCCAGGAAGTTTAAAATCTGAAATATCCTTCACGGGAATACCAAATAGGGTTGCAAAATTCGATCTTTTTCGGTTTCCATAATCGCCCTTGAGATCCAATAGATGTTGAATTACTTTTTGATTTATAAATTCCATCGTGGATGCGAGTTTGTTTAGTTTTTCTATGGTGGTGATAATGTTCGTGCGAGAATGCAAAGCATTCCGAGAACTGCTTGCAGAAACGCTAGCGTTTCCAGTTCCAGGTTTTGTTATATCAGAGATATAATCTTGGAAATGTCCCCGCAACAGGTCTAGCTGTTGTTTATGTGCTTGTTTGATCGGATTAAAAAAATGAGCTTCTATGTCTTCTGGCTGGTAATTCCGGAATCTCCCGTCTTCGAAACCTACCCCTATTATATCCAAGGGGAGTCTATCTGATGTTGAAAACCGGGCTTGGTCTGATCGTAATTGATCTGGAAATAATAAATGCTCACCGTACACGAGGTCGTGTAGTTCTTCCTTCGTGGTCTCGAAATCCGACTTCGATGGTTTTAGTGGATCCGGTCCAACCTCGGGTCGTTCTCGTGGCCATCCTAATACGGTCCTGATTGAGCTGTTGTAAATATCCACGGCGTATCCCGGTGTTGAGATTTCAATGACCGCAGACAGCGTTGGTTCGTGCGCGGCTATAGATATTTTGGATTCCTTGCCGGTGATTCGTTTTATTTGGTGTTGTATCTCATTATTGATTTCTTCGATCTGATAACTCCCAGTGGGTAGCGTAATTGTATCCCAGTCGAATTCGTCAGAGTCGGCTTTGGTTTTCCACGAAAACACAAACGAATTATTTGGCTGCTGACCGGAAAATGATGCCGCTCTGACATTAGGCCAGCTGTGATACGCACTGAGCTTTGCTAATGCGATTTCGTTTACGGGTATTGGAGTTCGAAAATTAATGCTGAATTCTGGTGTCGTCGAGGACACTGAGATCATCGTTGTTTTTACCGGCGTTGTGTTTGTGACTATTTGCTGAAGCAGTTCCTGTGGCGTTGCCATCAGTGACATTATTTATTTGTTTAGTTTTCAAATAGTCATTGTACACATCTGACATTAGTTTGAATTCAGAATCTGATATCAACGCGGCGTCGCTGGATTGCACGTCTAACGATGATGATATCAGCGATGATAATTTCTGGTATGCGGTCGTGGCTGTATTTAATTTTGTCGTGTAATCGTGTAATTTTGTGACCGCGCACGAGGATATTTTTTTTGCTATGATGCCGAAAACTCCTGCTGTTGCTGTAGCAGCGGAAACAGAGATCGTGGCAGCGACTACTGCAGTCACTGGAGTGACCGCTGATAGTATTACTCCCGCGGATGCAACAACGGCAGATACTGAATAAACCATAACGTCTAACACTGTTATGCGTCTGCGGTATTTTTTTACTTTTTGACTGGTTACTTCGATGACAGTTTTTAACTCAGATTGCCACTCACGGACTTGATTATATCGATATTGTTGAGCATCTGGAAATGTTTCAGATTTCAACGTTGACATTATTATTTAAAATCGCCGGCGATTTTCAATTACGCGGTGACCAATTGAGGTGTTGAAGCGACGAATTCCAAACACCACCAGTAAGATGTTGCTGTTAAAGTATCGTCGGCGGCTTCAAGCATAAATGTTTCCTCGGTTCCGCTGTTTAGTATTACAGTGCAAACCCCGGAATACTTATCGGTGGAATGTCTCCAAGGATATGTTGTGAAGATTTCAAATTTAGCGGCTGAAAACACAGACAACCTGTAAACACCGGTGGCTGTTGCTGTATATTTGATAGTGTTATTTTGTCGTGACCATGTTCCGAATCCCGATGATACCGTGAATACGATGTTGGTGATATGCCCGGAAGTAACTCCAGTGGGGACTTTAATCAGACTGGTTTTGTTAACGATCTCAGGAATACCCGATACTATATTCTGCTGTGTTTGTTTGATCGTGTTAATGTTATTTTCTATTATCTGAATTTGATCTGAAAAACTTTTTTCCGTTCTGACTACACCTAACCGGGTATTAATCTTATTGATATCGTTGGCGTTATTAGTAAGATTTGGTATGATTTCAGAAAGTTTCGTGTCGACGACTGGAGGATCCCCAAAGAACTTATCCACGGCCTCATCAGTTTTTGAGAAGTTTCTTCGAAGTCTTGTAAACGCGCCCACGTGAACATCATACTCTGCACGCAGCGTATTTAGTTTACCGTTGACGATGTCCACGTATTGTTTGTTTGACGCATCCTGGTCGGATTCGGGATTTGCTAACGCGGTTATTTTGTTGCCGCTCATGTCAAGTCCGCCGGTCATTACGTCGCCGGATTTTGTTACTTTGTCGCTGACTAGGTCAACAACGAGTTTGTACTGCGCGTCGACGTATTGTTTATTTGCGGCATCTTCGAGACCTTCCGGATTTTTTAGAACGGTTATTTTGTTGCCGCTCATGCTGAGTTCGCCGGTCATTACGTCGCCGGCTTTTTTCACACATTTATCAACGCCGCTATCAATACTGTCTTTAATGCTTGCGATTGATATATTCGAGTCCTTGATCCGGCCGCCATCACTAAATGCGGCGAAGTTATCCTTGGTAGCTCCAAGAACTCTGCGAATTATATCATTCCACCTAATGTTGCTCGTTCTTAGTTTTCCCTGCTTGTCCTGAAAAATAGCAACTTCATCTGGGTCAACTCCAGCTATATTCAAAAGATTATCGACTTCATCTCGGGTCGCATATTTTGAGAGATCAGCATCTGTGCCAGGTTTGACTTTTCTTGTGAAAGGTCTTCCGTAAATATCCACCATTATTCTTATTGCTGTTTTTCAAATGCGTGAGAAGTCCTCAGAAATCGGAGATTTCCAGGGACTTCCAGAAATGCTAAGCATTGGAAACGCTAGCGTTTCTCGATGCGGTATATTCATACACTACTCGATGCGGAGACGTTGCTGGATTTCTTGAGATTGCATCAAGAACATTTAAAACCTCGCTCCCACAAATGGGCGGATCAATTAATGTTTGTGTTGGTAGCGTCGACTGCCACACTGGAATTGAAAATCCTTTGGATTTCTTAGAAAATCTGCTGTTGAGAGTGCGAGGCACTCCGCGGACATACCTGAGAAACTCAGTTGGCGGTGCTAAACCGTACGAATCGAAATAGATAATTCCACGTGGATCGATCGCGTAAGCAACCCAGTGAGTTCCCGGACCATCTTTGTTGTCGAGATTGATAATGCCAGTTTCTGGATTATTCGGCCGCGTCGGTAATTGATCTCGCATAAATACTCCTCTGAAATGTTTTATACGCAATTTTTTAACAGCATCGAGTAAATCAAAATTGCTCAACGGCGTTAGAATTTTTTTGGATACCATGATGGTGGAGTTCCTGGTAGTCTTAGCCCTGATCCGCGAGTGGATCTCCCCTTTTTTTTCTTATACCCGTGTCCGGTTGCTTTCTTTAGTGCCATTCCAGCTGCAGTTCCAACTGCACCTAACGCTGCAGCTTTTGCTACGGCTGGTGCTGCCGCGGCAATCAACGCCGGTATTGCTGCGAGAAGAGGAAATATTCCACCGGTTTTAGTCATGTCCTTGATAGCTGCAGCAGAGAAATTAAGTCGGACACCGGTTTTTGCTGTTAGTGCCTTATTAAAATGTTTAATCTGAGTATTAGTCAACGACAGCTTGTTTGGACCGCCAGTAATCTGATCTCGTTTTAGTGTTATTGATGTCCCGCACGTGCTTGCGTGTTTTGATTGCAATTTCTTCGTTTGACCGGAAGTCAAGGTGACATTAACATGACTGTATGACATTATATTTCAGAAACTAATCTAATTGTTACATATTTTCTACTGGAGCGTCAATAACTCTCATTCGTCCGCCAACACCTTCAAGCAGCATTGCTTTATCGGAGAGTATAACCGCGACAGCTCTGAAACCACCAATGGGAAACTCACCAACGTTAGCCTTGAAGTGTATATCAACGACAGATTGTTTTGTTAGATCCAAATGTTCCAGCGAAAAGTAATAAATCGGATACAGCGTTGTAAAATCCAGTTGTGATATCTGCAACCCGGTATCAATATTTTGATCACGTCCCATAAATGTCATTAGATTGTGATACGCACGGGCGACTTGATTACTTGTAAAATCTATCACTATATCCTCGGATGGTTCTTGATGCCCGTTTATTCGCAGCGAAACCCCGCTGACCCGAAGGTGGTCAAATATCATATGCGAACGTATTTGACTATTTACTCGTGCGTTACTCTGGAGTGCTATAAAAATATGTCGTGGTGCTGACACCCCCTGCTGTGATGAGATATGCCACGTAAACTGTCCAATACCGGCACCTTGAATAGAATCTGTTGTTGTTGTCAGCCATGATATCAGTGATTTGCCGCCTTGGTCCATGAAAGAGAGTAATCGTTGCTCTTCAGCGAGTGATGGAGACATTACTGGCATCCACAACGCAAGTTTGAGTAATATTACTTTACCCTGGTTAGCAGCAGGATCAGCACCTTCTCGCCAAACAGCGTCGTTGTCGTCACCTTTTCGTACGAGTATAACCGAATGTTTGGCTCCGTAAATAACCTTTCTGACATTTCTGCAGAACCCAAAGATGTGAGACAGTGGAATTGCGCATGAGAATTGTCTATTTGCGCCTGATAACATTAATTTACGCGTAGCAAAACCTAAATTGTAATTAGGGTTGGGAAATGGTAAATTCTCTACTGTATCAATAGCAACAGGAGGAGCAGCACGGTTGGTTGGTTGTCTTATAATGCTAGATCTATGATCCGGATGATCAGAATTATCCTTAGCGAACATCATAGTCGGACCAGCCGATCTAGTGTAATCATCTGAGTATCTCGCTAATCCCACGATTGTTGTAGCAACGTCGACATTATCCTGAATCGTTTCAATTTCTTTCCCGTCAATGCTGTATGAGGCACTTCTGAACAGCGCCATGATACCATTGTTGACAAGACCAACTCGGAAATCAGCTCCATATGGTGTATTAGCGTCAACATCTGTTACAATTTGCCCCGTGACTTCAAGAAATGCTTCAGCGGGCAAGAAATATCTACTTGTGTCCTGAACTTGTAATTCAATTCGTCCTCGCTGATTGGGATTTCTTGCTTCGTAAGAATAATACTGATAATCGCGCACTGACTCATCTTTTAGTATTGGTGCTTCCATATCAAATGCTGGATCAGATACGCGTTTGAACATTTTTATATAAAATCATCGCAGTCTAAAACGAAGTCCGCTTCCTGATATCAAACTTGTATTTATTTGTTCGGGTGTTTGGGTTATTAATTCCGCGAGTTTTTGATTGGCAGCCTGATTTATTACTTTACTGACGTCCGCGGGCATAAGTTCAGTACTGGCCAGTTTCACCGGTGGCGGTTTTTTTGATCTGCGAATTAACCGTGACAGTCTGTCCTTGATTGACGCGAATGCTTTCCCGGCGAGATCACCAACAGATCCAAGGGCTTTATCCTTGATAACATCAATAGCTTTCATCGACAATTGTTTTGCAATCGGTAATGCCTTAGGGGCTATTCTTGAAAACAAACCAGTAATTGTATCACCGAGACCATCTCCATAGGTTGCTCTGTATACTGGTAATCGTGAGTTCACTACGCGGACTTGTAGCACGCGGCCGTGTCCGGGTTGAGAATTGTGCACGATCATTTTATTTAATTATTGTTTCTCTAACTAAATTTGCTAGTCGCTGTGGTAACCATCCGCGAGTTCATCAATGAGTCCCCGGTAAACGCCGATATCCATGATGCCACGCTGAAATAGTCTCTGACAGATATCTGCGGCTTCATTTATAATTTCCGGAGAGTTGTTTCCGGCACGTCTTCCTCCGATGAGAACTTCCAACCGTGATACGTCATTGACGATATTATCAGGACAAATAATGTGACCGCCAAGACCACTACCAGTAGCGGCTGGTGCGTCGTGAAATTCTTCCTCTGGAGATTGCGGTCGAAGTTGTGGCTGAGATGATGAAGGTTGTTTTTTCTGCTGCCGAGTTTGTTTCTGCTGCCGAGAAGAAGGTTGCTGTTGTTCTATTTGTTGCAGAGGTGGAGGAAGTTGATGCCCGACGGGTTGTTTTTGTTTTAGTTGTTTCATTTGCTCGTTATAAAGTTTTTTTACTTCTTCATCAAGAATTCTATACTCTAAATCATCATCTCTAGCCTGCGGTTTGTCTGCGCGTATTCGATATATCCATTTGATAAGATTATCATCAGTTACTTTATCATGGGGGGGGTTTAAAATTTTAGATTTATTAAATATACTAGATAATATTTTTTTAACTAATTCTTCTGGTTTAGAATTTTTAATATCTTCGACAACACCTTTCTTAAATCTTGCAGCTAATTCTACGTTTTCTTTTACTGGTTTTGGTTTTTCTTCCCCGGCGGCGACGTCAGTACCCTCAGGTATTTCTTCACCGACAGGTGGAGGTTGAGCTGCAGCGATATCAGCTGGAAGTGTTCGTAAAATCTTCTTTGTCTGTTTAGTTCTTCTTGCTATTTTTTCAGCCTGCGTCGCAGTTTGTTTTGATACCGGAAGAAGATCTTCTTTGATGACAGTTGTAACTTTCTCAGTAGCTTTGGTCACGGGTTTAAATAATTCCTCCGCGGATTCTGCAAAGACTTCCCGCGCTTGCTGTCTTAGTTGTAATTTTTGTCTGACACTATCACGGACAGGAAGAAATTTCTGAATTGCTTCGAGACGTTCTCGAGCTAATCTAGTAGTAAGTGCTTCTCCGATATTTGCCATTATTTATTTGTCAATGATTTAATTCCTTTGACATAAAAATGTTTTCGTAGAGCAGCAGAGGGGGGGCTGGACCCGACCCATGGATTTTGCAATAATGACCCCGCGTCGGAAACTGTTTCAGATTTATTGAAGTAACCCAAGTTGGGCAGTGCAAACTCAACACGGGTTGTCCCTGGAAACTCTTCGAGGGATCGGGGACATTTTTTTTTGTCTCGTTTTCTGAATAGAAGGGTTTATTTCGTCGAAATAAGCCCTCTATCGAATAGTTTCCGTGGGGAGGGCTTATTGTGCAAAAAGCTTTTGGTCTGTTCGCCCCCTCTGCTGCTTCCAATAATGCGTATACTCAAAATATATTCCAATATCAATCACGTACAAAATGGACAATGTTCGAGTAGCGTGTCAATTTCGTGTATACAATGTTCTTAACTAGATGCCGGTTCAGTTAGTAACATAATCTAAAACGCCATCTTTTTGACAGAGACCATCTTCCTAATATTTACGGAGAGGCACCATAAAATTCATATCAGAAGCCTCTATTATGAACGTTAGCAGCCATAAATCTTCTTCAAACTTTTTTAAAAATTGTTAAATCAGGACGAAATTAATTAATATTACCCGGCAACTATGCTCGCCCGACAACTATGCTCGTAATGTTTATTTAATTAAGCTTTCAGAGAAACGAGTTAAACCATTTCGTTTGGATTCAAAACGTAGATCATAAACCCCAAATATGTCATAATATAAAAGATACACAATGATTATATGAAAGTCTTTCCACGATAAGAAAGATATCGATTGTGGTAAATAAAAGCTATGCACTGGTCCAGTCACGATATTTTTAAAATAAATATCCTGTTTAAAAAAAAATCCAAAATTTAAGATACGTTGTTGTTTCGCGTCGTCGATTGTGGACAAAGATAAATTATATAGCATTGTGATGTTGAAATCAAATACTGTAGTTCTGAATCTGTCAATGGAAATCAGTTTATTTCTGGCAGGTGTCAATTCTATATTCATATTGTTTACTGCTTCGAGAAACACAGCTGTCGCACATAAAATATAATTAAACATTGATATATCGAATGCAATGTAAAATGAGTGGGCACAGCTGCTCAAGGCAATGAATTTTAAATTGTATATCATTATGAACACACTGAACGTACTCTCTAATAACCCAAAAGCACTGAGTTTTTAAGTGGGTATAATTTACATCGATGCTGCATCGTGTAACTAAGACCACTTAGGTTCAAGCTTGCGCTGGAATAAATACACTCCATGTAATGCCAGTGCCGTCTTAAAGCATGGGCACACTGGGCAGTTTCCCAGGGCCTCACGCTTCTAGGGGCATCATGCTGCCCATATTGTTAATGAATATTGGCAAGTAGGGGGCCCCATTGCATTGCTTTGCCAAGAGCCTACACTGTTGTTAAGACTGCCCTGTGTAATCTATGACACTATCCTATAAAGCTTCCCAAAACTTCTATGAAAACGGTCACTTGTGTTGAATAGTTATGCATTATCCATGCATATAATTGGACCTGAATGCAATTTTAAATAGTTGATACGACAATTCGGCAAAGCGCGTGTCTGGCTAACAATTATGTTCATATCAGTGTAGCGCTTGTCCTCAAATATAATTCAGTTCATATCAGCAAAACACTTGTATTGCCAGAAAACAAAATTCCGTTTATTATAGGCCAGTTTACTACATATCCACGTGGATACACAATATGTATGTTACGTTAATAACTATCCATTAGCATGTATAGTATGGATCTTAGTCTTAGATCAATATATATATATATATATGTGTGGGGGTGGGTGGGTGGGTGGGTGTGTAACACTGGAGATACGTATTACAAGATATTGTAACAGGTAGTAATAGGTACGTTGGCAATTCCTGTTAATAGAAGTAGCACGTGTTATCGGCGTGGTTGTATGCCTTAAATACGTGTATTAAACACAGAAGTGAACTGTCACAACCTGCACATCTGTTTTCAATGAGAGAACAACTTGAAATTGAATGAAAATTCTTATGAGAGGGTTTATTTTAGTTGTGTTATGAGGGCCGAGAGGAATGTAATAGTACTTCACTATTTTCAAACATTAGTGTGGATGTTTATATAATGACATGTGAAAGTGTTATCTACTATTTAACGTTTAGTGATCTAATATCCATTACTTCGTTAGATGTTGTCCATTATTCATATATTACCCAAAACGAAACTATCCACCACGCATGCGTTGCAATTACAATTATAACTAATACTGGTCGATGTTCGGTCAATATCTTATAATGCTTTTAGGAGTAAAACTGTTGTGTTGAAGGGAATATAATAGTGTGTGCTTACTGAGTCAAAACAAAAGTGGAAATGTCCAGTCAACGTGACACTAAAAGTGGCAGAGATAATAAACTCAGGGCATATAGATATGTAGGAATGATCGTAGAATAGATATTTGCAAAACGTTTCTATCATGTTTACCTTATCCTATATGGAAGGTAACATTCTTGAGAGATTCTTCCTGCACCTCGCATACGTACAGAGGTCCATAGGACAAATCACCATCTCTACGACCGCTCAGAGTATATGCCAGGAGATCAGAGTCTATATAATCATTCAAATGAAAACACGTCATAAGTAACTTACCTCCAATAAATTAAACAAAGATGAGTGTGTGTGTGTGATTTAGATTTTTAACGTAGCTTTAATAATTTTTCAGTCATAGCGCTACGATGTCTGCAGTGTGACAATTTACAGTGATGTTTAGCTCTGGGGCATCATGCCGAAGACATGTAGTATGATGTCCCACCAATTCAAATTATCCCGACACCAGGCAGACCAGTCCTAACACTAACCTCTTAATGCTGAGTGCCAATCGAGGCAGCTGTTAGTACCATTTTTAGAAGTCTTTGGTATGACTCTACCGGGGTTCGAACATGCGACCTCCCGCATCCGAGGCGTACGCTCTACCACTAGGCCACCGGAGCTGTCAAACAAAGATATAGAGATAAACGTGTAAAAAAAACAATCGTTTCGAAGAAATCTGTCAGACGACGAAAATATAATTATAATGAAACACATAAATCACAAATACACACCGATTCAAAAAGGAAATGTAAAAAGTCACGATAATAACCAATTAAAGTCTTTTTCTATAAGTATAGCGTCAAGATGAACACTGAAGTCTTTCCTGGCCTGCTTCAGTTATATCTTTTTTATGTGGTAAGGGTTAATAACAAAACGAAATAACTAATAATAATTTAGAATAATGTCAGATATTACTGAATACGGAGGTCATGCTATACGTTGTGCTTCATTCATAAGCTCTTGCACGCAATAAAGTTTTTATTCCAATAAAAGCATATTGATCATTTAAGTGATCTCATGTTTTGAGCAGATTTATTTTGATTTCATACAATCTTATGTTGAAAACAATTTTTAAAATTTCTGTTCATCTTTATTTCCTTGCAAATACGGGTCAATTAGGATTGTACCCGTCATTTATGCAACATCAATAGTGATCTGATTTATTAGAGGAACAACTTTTAACATAGGGATACAAACTAATAATTAGACTTATTCTCTTCTGTCGTTTTATCCATATTAAAAGCAACAAACTTCCAGATGTTTTTAAAAATGTATTCTTTACAAGCAAAAGCATTGAAGCAATTGGATAGTTATATTATGTTTCTGCATTCAATATTATATGAGATAGCTCAGAAAAATAAATACATTTACTTTGATGGCTTAGATATTTTACGGCATAAAATCACCAGTAGGATATCTAGTTACACATTCAGTCGAAGTACTGTATCTTGCCAAGGACTCACCATGGACCGATCCAGTTGTAAGATGCAAATCCACCGCCTTCGGTCACGAGTACAGATTGATAACCACTTAGTCAGCATGACTCCAATTTCCATTAGTTGCATAATATGTAACGTAGATGGCGCATTGGTCTTTCATCGCCTGCCCAAGATGGGGTTACAATATACCGAAAACTGAAAGATGTTGCTATAACACAAACATTTCGTAACTTTCCGTTTATCTAAACATCCCGAATATTTCTCTCGAAGACATGTTATAGTAGAGGACTTTTTCACTAAAACTAATGTTATGGTAGATGAAGGAGGAAAGACCTTTATTTACGCAAAGAATATAGTTTTTGTTATGGCAGTGGAGTGGGCTGGATTATCAACTCCATCTGCCTCCATTTCTATATTTGTTTGAATTTCAATTTAATACCTTACACCATAACATAACTTTTATAGTCAATATTCATTAGTGGATCAATGTGAAAATCAACATCAAAAATGAAGAAAAAAATGAGCGATTGAAGATTGAGTAAATAATAATGTAATATATGACGTAATGTGGCTACATGTTATATTTAATGTTCTTTTTATCCTTTGTCGCCCACAAAACAAAACCGAAATCCCAAAACAAATTATTACCTTACTAATTCACAATTAGAGCACCATGTTCTCAAAAATTGACTAAATACTACTGCCACATGATATTATGTGCAAGTGATTGTCACGGAATTGAATACATCCATTTATTTATTAAATACATATATTCGAGTTTCGTTTCTATGCGTAAAAAGTTACTCGAGGGTTTTAAGTATATTGTACAATCTTTTGAAAGAATGAATTCGGTTTATCCTATGCCGCACGTGCGAAGTGTTTTCGACGGGAAAAATCGAATACTTCCAGCGCGCAGACGATGTATAGCTGCATCGTCTGTGTATAAATGCCTCACCGAAAGACTAAATCTTCACATTACGCTACGTCTTGTCAGTTAGCAGTCTACTTCAGGACATGCACATCTTCAACTGTAGAGGCATGTGACTTATTTATAAATGTTTGTGTATAAGTTATAATTGTACTACTACGTTTATATTTGTATATGTTATATGTAGCTGTGGCTTACGTAGTATAATGCAAATATTTTCTGTTCTTTTTCGTGACTTAACAAGAGATTTATATTAGCAATAAAACTGCATTTTTATTAAGAAACATTTAGTACTATGATTCTTGTCCGACACGGGTAGATTCATTTCTGAACCTGCTCATTGCTTTGTAATGTCGTGCCGATAATGCAATTTGTATAGCTTACCGTATATAACGTCATTACGTGTTATTATATATGCTGTGTCATTCATAGTACACGGTGTTAGATTTAATTTCAGCTGATCGGAGTCGATGTGGTAGCAGCTGTAGAGCTAACCAAAGAAGTTGAGTTTAGCAGCTGTAAAGCTGAACCATAGCAGCTGTAGAGCTGAATGAACAGTGATGCTGATCGAGTAGCAGGGGATCGGGCGTTGCTGACCAATTGGTGGGCGCTAATTGCTTGAGTGACCAAGGAATTGAATGGTGGACTGTGACTACCTCGAATACTGACTGCTTGGTTGACCAGAGTGAGTGGTAGCCAAGTGTGCTGGTGACGGAGTGTGTTACTCCATACTTGTAATCTTTTAGCCGTGGGATAATTTGGGGGTTTGTAATACCCATTGTTTTGGGGATTGTGAAGGTGGTTTGTGTGATATATGTCCCTTTGTTTTCATCATTTTTACTATTTGAATAAAATTCCACATTTTTGCACTATTTGACTGAATATATCTTACTATGAGTCAAGTACGTCATTTTTACTATATGAGTAAAACACATCATCCTTTTCGTCGTGTGAAATCACCGTGAATCATTCACCTTTGTCCTTGTACTGTGTAAAACCATTTATTTTGTATTTACATTTGTTGCATCATTAGGTTCGTCCGGATTGTGTTAATTTGTCGAAAGTTTGGATCCTAAACACTCACGTATTAACCATAATTCTTTATTCATTCAAGTCATTCATCATTAAACATTGTATTTTGTATCACTATCAAAAGTGTTCTGTTATGAATCCGACATCCAACCAGGTTATATTGTTATAGTGATCTCCCACTACACTACTGCGTAATAAGAAAAACAGACGAAATGCAACAGCAAAAAAATACCATTGATTGAAAAGTCACTTACTCAACACCATAACGTAATATGCTAATGGAATATTAAATATTCCAATTAAATTAAAAGGAGCTGATAGCTAAAAGTTATTGTTCGGGTACAACATAAGCTACATTTTATACAAGGTCAAGTAGAAAATATATGTATATCTTCATTCTCATGGAGAAACAACTAACAATTGCAAATTTAATACATCATTATCTGCAAAATACAACTCTTTCAGCATCGTTGATAGATGGTGTTTACGCCATTGCAGCCATGTTAATGTAGGAAATGACACTATAAGTTAGACATGTCCAAACACAATATCAATGAGTGAGACGTTTCGCTTTCGTTTGTATGCAATAAGAAGGAAATAATCAAGAATGCCTTACTACTACTAAACGCTGGTTAATTATTGTTTTCGTTCTAAGCCTATTAATAATATTCCCTTATTAGTCATTTATAATTACTTGGACAATTCAAATCCTACAAACGGACAAATATTATAATCTGTATGAGTACTTTGAAGGCTGGAGAGTACACAAATTATGATAGACATGACATGTACAAGAGGTATAGTCTTGTTATGCAGTAGTCATTTGTGCTGGTAGCTTTAGTGGAAAGACTTCAGACAAATCAACCTTGAAAACTGTCTTACTTTTGATGTTTAAATAATGTTGGTGATTGATTGTAACGGGTATTTTAATGTACAAATGGTCAATTGAACTAAACGTTATGAAATAAAGCCAATTTCGAGATACAAAGAGATCGTACTATTGGTAATCAATATATAATTTATTAAGTGTGTGAAAGCAAATGGGGTGACTTTCACATGGTGTATATTATGTTAGAATTGCTGCATTCTTGATTCCGCCTATGCTTTCAATTCAGTTACATGTAGTGATAGGCACATAACGTTTAACATTGGTCACATTAGATCTTTACTGCATTCCATAATTTTCAGACATAGCCTAATACAGGCGTTTCTCAATAACAAACTGTATCATTTATATCTCAACATGTGTCTTTCTGTGACATTTAGCTCAGGTAGAATGCAGGCTGCTGCATAGGCTCCATCTGGAATAAATAAGTATAGCTGACTCATGCATTGCACGTAATGTAATTAGAATTGTTTTTGCAATTCCTATTTCATTAGCAAATACTTACATTTCCCATCTGAAAAACAATGTATTAACCATATTCATACGCAAACAGTTATTAACTAAATGGTCAAATCCACTTTGTAGCATATTGTTTTATCACCTACAGTCAAATTTTCTCTCTTATGTTAAGGGTCAGATTAAATGAGACATTATATTCACTGGATTCATAACAATCTATATAGTTATGTTCACAAATATTTAATCTTCTCTGACCACCCTTACACCTGATATTTCAATAGCAATACAGCAACCCGTCTGGCAATTTTATTTATATCACACTTTTATGTACTATACGAGTTTGATTAGTCAAGTTTCAGAGTTATCGATGAAGTGATGTTTTATCATCGTTTTTATAATTTAGCCTCATAATCGTGTCCTTATATAGATAAATTTCGGCATAATCGAAAAAAAAATTCAAATCAGCATAATCAACAACAAAAATTTAAAATCGGTTGGATATCTGGTGTTGAAATAATTAATAAGGATTGTTCTTGAACCTAGTCGTAGTAGAAGTAGTAGTAGTAGTAGTAGTAGTAATACTAGTAGTAGTTTGATATATAATTCTTCGGCATATTATCAAATTGATCTGTGTTATAGAATATATATTTCCTACACCTGACGATATACGATATCATACAATTCGTTTAGGTATTGCAATGTCTTGTTAGTACCATTACAATCTAACGTATCTTTTAGACGGTCGCAAAGTATGCTAATGCTACTAACCGATATAATTAACAGTCTTATTCACACATTTGTGGATTGCTTGACTGTTGATACTAGAACATTTAAGTTGCTTACTTACTTATATGTCATAATCAATGGCACGTTGTTGCCAGTTTGCTATAATTAATCACCTGGAAACAAGTGGGCAACATATATCATTTTCAGGTTAAGTTTCTCAGAAATTCAAAACGTCATGTTTTCATTAAACTTCCACACAGAGATATACCGAAATTACTAAGGTGCTGATGTCAGGATACAATACAAACGCAGATGATACAATATGAATAGTGTGGTGTGCGAGCAGGATCAGAGCATAGTCAGTTTAATATTATTATTTACCCACAATGTAACAATGTTAAATGCTAACGGTGTCAGTTGTGGAGCCATTAGTGGAAGAGCAGTATGCTTTTTTATTCAATTTTGCTGAAGAAACAAAGTTTAATTCATGTTTTTTACGTTTTCTAATTTCATGGTGTTTTTTTTGTAATCATATTAAATACATATGTTTTTTTATGTTATAGGTGTTGTCTAATGTTGTAAAGCGCTTAGAGCTTCTAAAGATTAGGCGCTATACAAAGTCGTCATTATTATTATTATTATTATTAAAAACACACACACACACACACACACACACACACACATATATATATATATATATATATATATATATATATATATATATATATATATATATATATATATATATATATATATATATTTATATGCCATGAAATAAATGTATGTTTCTTTCATTTTGTTCTTTGTAACAGCTATTTTAAGCCAATTTCGATTTATTTTCTTTTTGTCTAAAAATCGAGGCTTTTACCTTCTTTATCAAACTGAAGTAGCCTTCAATGCAGACCTTAACACAAAAATTAGAATTCATTATTTGATCTACAAATGATGGTTATTAACAAATTGCCAGATCGTTTGAAGTGTTGCATTTATTAGATTCTTACGTTTGTTCAATACTCCTAGAGAACTACATGTATTGGAGTATAAAAAATGTGGGAATCTTACCTGGAGATAAACCGAGTAAAACGTATTGTACATGGTTGACTACGAGTTTACTTTCTCTTACTAATAGCATGAGGGATATGATTCAAGCATAACACATATATTAACTCTGATACTAAAACCGTAGATATGATCTGAGAAACTGGTCAAGCCTTTCATTTGAAATCTTACTGTATACAACGTTTTCTTTAATCCAGTCGTAAATTCGTCTGGTTTCTTATTTCTGGGAAAGTACACATCAAAATGCGTGTCTGTGCTACACAAGAAAACAGCTTGAAGAAAACTTTTAATAGATTGCAAAGAACTCGATTGTAAGTTAAGAATATTTTACCAATATTTAACAGAGAGTCAATGCAATCACTAAGGAATCGGAAAACTGCCTGTCATCAATTGTAGATATCATCTAGATAAAATGTTTAACGAGCGTGTTGTTAGTATTGAAGATTTCCTAATTGCACTATGCCTACATTAACTTAGCTTTCAATTGTTAATTACAGCTTTTACTTTTACTTTTTCTTCCACTTTGTTACTTACCGCTGACATTTCAACAGGTCGCATGTTTTTTTTCTTTTTGTAACTGTCATGTTTTCCATATCTAGAGGTTTGAGCACAACAAATATTTCTTGTTTCCATATTCCAAATATTTTTATTTGTGTTTATTTCATATATAGAATGGCTAACACATTACTTTATTATTAAAGGGTAGGTGCGTGCGTGTGTGTGTGTGTGTGTGTGTGTGTGTGTGTGTGTAAAAATCACACATACTTACTCAAGACTCCTATTCATGAAAGAATTTTGACTGAGTCTTGCGAGCAGATGCACACATTGCATTTCCTTACCAGCCTTGATATAAAACAATCTCTCCCAGGTTCCAGTGAGAGGAAGAGGGCCTTAACTAAACGCCGGCTCTTTTGAACAGTTTTATCAACGATATTCAAACACTGCATCTATCAAAAGGCCTAAAACGCTGTCAGCAATATAATCGCTTCAATTTGGATTGAAACACACATATATATAGTAGTATCTTTTGCACCACATTTGATCACAAAATAAAGCCATTCAAGAACGGTGCAGTAATTGGCTGTATGCAGCGTTAAAACACCAATAGCAAATGATCAATCATGAAAAAACAATTGATTAATTGATTTCTACATCAAAGTAGCTATCTTAAATCCTGTTACAGCCTGACAGGATAACAAGCAATCTAAACAGTGCCTGAATATTTTAAGGTTAATAAATAATGAAACAAATCGCATCTCCAACAAACGTTATGCCTCATCCTTTAGAAACACTTGATAAGGATCACACGAGTTCTATATTAGTTTCTTTGTACATGATATTATACTAAATCGTTCCGTTTTCTCTTAGATATAGGTTGCCATTGCATTTTGCAGTATAAAGGTAGAAGAGCAGATGGCTCATTGGATAGCAGATTCATTATCAGCATGAGAAAAAGTAGACCTAAAAACTGTAAAACTTTGATAACGTTTTTTAATACTTTTAGCATTCCCATATATGGCCAGTCTGAACAAGAATAAAATTTTTGTGTCTGAAGGTTTCCTGTAAGTATGCATTAATTAGGCATCCAAACGTTGAAGCCTTCGGCCCATCGCCCTGAAAGTTAAAGTGCTTTGAAGAACATGATTTGGTAATATTACTTTGATGCAAAAAAAAATGGTCGCCACAGTGTCATCTTCTGAAATATTCGGAAATAAAGCTGTACAGAAGAAAACAAACTAGTTCTAAGTACTACCATCAACTAATTCAGGCTGTGCATAAAGTGTCATGGCAACTTAGTAAGGTTTGTCTGTAGATGTAAGTACAGAATTGCATGTCTGCATGTCGAGTCAAAAGAACAGTAAAACAAATATGGCCACTTCTTCACTGTCTCACTGGATCGACTTATTTTTCAAATCAGATTCATCAGATTCTTTGTCAGGATTTACCCAAGAGGATATTTTAAACGATATAAAGAATATAGACACACTCAATACTGAACAGAAATATTCACAAAGATTGTGTACCAAAAAAATCAAACATGGCCGACTCCCCTTCTTCAGTTCCAAGCTTTCTTAAAATTCAACACCATATGCCGAGTATAACAATCATAGCTGACTCAAATAAAATTCCAACAATCATGAAATACTTGGATACGAATCTACAGGGACTCTCACATAATAGACTGATTTATAAATCCATGGATACAGATTCTACCACAGTAACTCTATACATAACAACTGGTAAAATTCATGTACAAGGGCCAGACTATACAGAATGAAAAAATTATCAACTCTTGTCAACAAAAGGTAGATAACATCAGTTTGAAATTAATTACCTCCCAGCCAAGGGCTTCAACACCCATCCCTGAAGCCACTTCAGTTTATGACAGGTGGAACAAATTTCTTTGAATTCCATGGAACCCATAGCCAGATTTGCACCTCCATGTAGCGCTCAGTAATGATAGGTAATATCCAGGCCCAAGTAGAAAGGTTACAACAGTAACTCGATGTACTAAACTCTAAGAGTCTACACACTGTTCAAATGGATAAACCAGGTACTAAAATAGTGTGCCAGGAAACGCAGACAATGCAATGCACAAACGTATCAAAAAGCCACAACATAAGACCCTGCCAGGGCACTGAGACCTTACCAAAACCAGCCATTAGAAAAATAAACATCATGCACACAAACAGAGGCAACCTCACCCTTTAAACAAGATGATTCTCTTATACAGGTATTAGATGGTTAGAGCCAAATATCAGCTAAATAACATGCTGTAAACACTGACCATCATGTGTCTCACTCAACATGAATTCCAGGTACACAAAGAACAGCTCTAATGACAACCTCCAATTACCCACAGCATGAAGCTAAGTTAAATACAAATATTAAATACAGCAGTCACGAAACGTTCGGTCAGTTTAATCATGGAAATTACGAAGTTATTGTCCAAGTAATGCATCTGAATCCCCCCGGTATATTTAAAGAAAGATCTCTTCTCATACGATCAAAAATAATCAAAGGAGTAAGAACAAGAGGATAATATAAATTTGACGTAAAAATTCACATAGGTGCAACTATTAATTGAACAAAATAGTGGAAATGGATAGGTCACCATATCATACTGGAAAACAGATTCGTTGCTATGTTTGTAACGTTGCTATGTTTGTAACGAACTAGGACATAAAAAAGTAGTGCACATACAAGTAGGTAGAAGGCAATGATGTATAGGACTATGCAACACATATGTAGCAACAAAATGCATTAGAATAGGTGTATACTTGTCAATGTAATAATTATAATTCAGGCACTATCTGATTTGTGTACAAAGTGCAAATTGTTAACATGTAAACAACTATGTGATACTGTTTAAGTTACTTCACCTTCTGAGGCTCCTCAAGTGTCAGATATGTCAATATCTTCTTATGTAAAGTCTCATATTTAAAATGCTTATGTATCCAACTCTGTTTCATGTGATTATGGTACAACAGATGAATCCTGTATGTAAGTAATCAAGATGATGAAAAGAAATATATCAAGTCTAAAAACAATACATTGCATTCTACCATGTCGGAAAATCAATCCTCTGATCAATTTTAACATGTGTTTAACCTCTTAAAAGATTTATGCAAGTAATCAATATAAATAGTGAACTCATCCTCCTGAAACTGAATAAAATTAAATTAAATTTACAGCATATTATATCAGTCAATATTCAAGGTCTATGTGAAACCATTCTTTCTGATGATAGTGATGATTTAGCTCTCCAAATACAAGGTTCAGCTTTGAAATAAAAAATAGGGAATCCATGAGGATGGGAGTGTTCTTCTCTATGTAGGCAGTTCCATTAGTTATAACAGTCGTGTTGATCTAGAGACTGCTGGGGTGGAGAGTATCTGGATCGACGTAACACATGTCCAACCTAAGCCAATACCCTTCTGTTCAATTTACAGGCCACCTTGTTCCACACCTGATTTGATTGATATATTTGAGATGCAAATTCAAAGAGCTTCACTAAAGGATGATTTAGAAACTATCATATTGTGATTTTAACATTGAATACATGAAAACTCCACCATTAACATATATAAGTAGCTTTGAAACTTACATATTTGCACAATTAGTTAATACCGTAACTATAGCAACAGATAAAAGTGATACTATTATTGACCATGTTTATACTAATCAACCTAACAACGTAAGTGAAATTAATCTGCCAATGTACACACTGAGTGAACACTATCCAGTCTGTATAATATTACATGTTCCAAAATCATCTAAAAATGGTCAACACATTGAAATCCACTGCAGGGACATTAAACAGTTTGCTGATGAAATGTTCTTAAATTATTTAGTTTGCAAACCCTTCAAATTAGTCTGTAATAACGCTGATGAAAAATGGTATCGGATGTTCAATGCAGCCTTAGACAAGCATGCCCTGTTTAATACAAAAAGTGTTAAACACCAAATTACACCCAAGTGGATTACCCATGAGATCAGTGAGGCTAGGCACCTAAGAAATAATTTTTACAAGAACAAAGACATAAAAAACTATAGAAAATGGAGGAATAAAGCTAAGCACCTGACAGATAAGGCGAGAAACTACTTTAAACAGGTTATTGATGAAAGTAAGAGTACCAGCACATTGTGGAAGCATCAAAAAGAGTTGAACCCACCCAATAACAGTTGTTTTCTACCTAGACTTAAGCAAATGATGATATAGCAACATCTTTAAGATACATTGTGGAAATGTTCAACAATTTCTTCATACGCATCTCTAGCAAAGGCATTCAGAACCAGACTAGCATGACAACTGAACTTGATGATCTTCTATCATTTATAAGAGCTAAAATTTATGATGATAATTATTTTTCAAAATATAATGTTATTGAAGCTGATGTTTGTATATGCTAATAAACTGAGCTAAATCTGAGCTTGACTGGATTTATAAACTTCAAAATCGAGCGTAGTATTTGATGTAGCTATTGATAATCCCCCAAAAGCATTATTTACAGAACTCAAATGGTTCACAATATATGAAAGAATAGATTTTCACAAGGCAGTTCTTTTATATAAATGTCTACATGGAACTGCACCAGAGTATCTTCAGGACTTACTCAGATCTTTCTCAACACAATACCAGTTGAGATCACTATCATATGGAAATATTCTAGCACCAAAACCAAAAACAGAGCAATTTATAAAGGGCTTCCAATACTCTTGTACATTTATGCGGAACAAATTTGTAAAATCAGCTCAAAATATTACAGTATTTAAGACGAGATATCGTGAACATGTATGTGTTTATTATAGATAATGGAATTAAGCATTTCAATACTAAACATGTTAAAATAAACAGTAATTATGTCAAGTTTCATATAATGTGCACAGGTATACTCTCCTTAAGAGGGCCTCAAGGGTGAATAGTCCTTGCTTAATAAGTCACCCTCTATAAATAAAGCATTATTATTATTAGTAGTAGTAGTAATAGTAGTATTTGTATTAGTATTATAGAGGGAAGGATTCCGATGTGTGTGGTGTTCATTTACTGTTGCTTGATGTCAAGAAATCAGTGGAAATGTAAACGATGGAATACAATGGGAGTGGAGTGACTGGTTTAATCAGTCTTCCAAATAACGTTTGAATCTACGACAACACGAAAGAGATGAACAATAACAATTATAATATGAGTATTTAACACTTGTTTCATGTTGCTTCCACATTAACACAATTAAATATATTATCTTACTGAGATCGTAGATGCCAATAATGTAATGAAGCCTCTCAAGCGGGAATATTTTTAAAAAATCTGTAATTACTGGAAAATGATTTTATAGATCCTAATAAACGCAATTGCTATTCATAGTGTATTCTTGTGCTAAAACCGGACAATATATTATGTATGTGTACTGGCTAAACAAAAGTCAACACTTTCACCAAAAGTGATTCGTTGCTAATCCCAAGAATACATTATTTCATCTGCAAAATCGGAAATGCAAAATGTTTTACCCAAATTTACAGTTTAGAAGGATTCTTGCAAATGTCAATCGTGGAAAGAGCACACTAAATTTTGGCATCTGCAACTCCGGATAGGCTTTATCAGTGTACAGTCCTTTGTAATCAATAATTCTCCGGCATCGTCCCAGCGTATGCTTAGCATCGCTTCTAGGTAATTATGACGCATATGAGGATGACGTCATTATTAGCAATCACTCTGAAGAAGATCACTTTGAAACCTTTCGAAAATGCTTTGATTGACTCTTTCATGTAAAACTGTTAATTTAGGTAAAAATGAGTTTTTCGATGCCGTTTTAGGACACATCGCCGGACAGGTTCTGTTCAACCTAACCTATGGTCAAGACTATATTTGTATTCCCAGTGATGGGATTCTTCGGTATGGTTCGATATTAAGGGAATTTAACTAATTTATTTCGACTGTCATAATTGTCTTTGACAAATTTGTTGAGTGAGAAATCCAAATTTCGTTTTTCTTACAAATTACAAAATAATTTGAGATATTAAAGGCTTTACTAAAAAGTGCCCCAGTTCTTTCAGCACCAAATCATCAGCAAATTATTTTAAATGTTTTTTATGCAAATGATGTAGGATTGCGTAGAATATTGATTCGAGAAGATATGATGTGAATCATCCAGTGTGCTTCTTTTCTAAAACTAAACAAATACCATTACTAAACATCCCAAACTGATAACAAACGCTTGGCATTGCGATACAGAATGTCTTTGAATGCTTTCTCAATAAAATCTCAAAGTAGTGTTTCAGTCAAAAATGTCAATGGGCACTTTGTAAGCCCAACGCATAATTTAACTAATTCCTCTCAAATTATATATGAACACAATTGTAAATGATACCAGAGATTGATCTTAAAACATTAATAAAAACACTTGTTATCAAATGATTATATATCTATACATATCTTAATTGACCTGAGATGGTATAGTATTTTCTAGAAAACGAACAGAAACTTCACTAGCCCTAATCAAGTTTAGGCATAGAACTTAATTTTAATAAATATTTTGTTTACCACTTACAAACATGACAAAAGTCAGGTAGGCCAAACTACACATTCGTCATTCACGAACATGACAAATGTCAGCACCACAATATAAATTAAATATAAATAAGACCTTAACTTCATTACCAAAATGGAAACCAAACAATTACAGATTACTGAGGTGAAGTTTAATACTGCAAGAATACAACCTTTGCGTCAGAGGAAAGATATTGCTATTGCAGATGCCCTCTCGGGTGTACTAAACGTTTTTATTAATTTGTTTTGGGTATGTTTGTGTAATTATTATGAGTGTAATTCAGACAACATGATCCTGAATAGTTTTAATTATTATATTATAATATGCATATTTGACAAATAAGTAGCTGAAAGATTTATTGTATAATTTTTTTTATTAGGGGATGTATTATGTATATGTCATTTATATTATGTGCTTAGTGTTTTGTCTATGAATACAAGTTGTCATCAGATTGTCTACTTAGTTAACTTTTATAAGTTGCGAACATAATGTTTACATGGCATTTAGGTTAACTGCCAGTCTTGCTGATACGTACGCTAGGTTTTCCCGTTAGATTGCTACACATTCGTTCACGATATAGGACAAGTGAAATATGTATACATTGGGATTTCATAAACAAAATATTTATGCCTGTTTTACACGTCTGTGAAATCCGATTATAATCAGTTTACAGTTGTTTTGTTGACGTCAGATATAATTAGAAAGAAGTCATTTATTTAAAATATTTAGTGGAATTCCCGCATTACTTTGGATATTTGTGAACTGATTCAAAAACATTATGTGTTATATTAGAACACTTAGTCAATATTGCAGAGAACACAATTTTTTGTTGATTTTATTTAATTGTTGGTAACTGAAGCTATTTTGACTAATACTTCCCACGTAGGTGCTTATATAGATACGTCCTTTTCTTTCCTATTGAATATATTAATTATGTTATCTGTAAGGGTGTGTTTGTCATGAAGCGGAAGACTTAGGATTTCATAGCGCATTCGTCCTGTTTAATATGTATTATATATTAATATGTACAACTTTGTGTCCCTGTTTAACGGAATGTATCTGCGTGTGTAATTTGAAATTTTAACGTAGCGTTAACACTATTTAGTCATAATTATACGATGTCTGCTGTGTGGCAGTTCATGGTGATGTCTAGCACCGGGGTAACATGCCGTAGACATGTATCATGACGTACCTCCCGACACATTATTCTGACATACAGACCTAACACTAACCTTTTAATGCTAAGCGCCTAGCGAGGCAGCTGTTAGTATCATTCTTAGTCTTTGGTACGACTCGGCCGTGGTTCGAACCCGCGACCTCCCGCATGCGAGGCGGACATTCTATCCAATATGCTACCGGAGTGGTCGACTAACCGAATAATAAGGCAATTGATATAAGATGACGTCTCATGCGTTTTCATTGCATAGCATGTATAGCATGTAAAGGGTTTATTTGATCATATTAGTAAAATGTATCTAAATAATTATTTAGTTTTAACCTTTTCGTTTTTTATGTACAAGTCTAGTCTCCTTAAAAATTCCTTAAAACAGATATAGATATAATGAGTGTTTTGCCCTGATTACACTACCAATTTAAAATATAACACTCAACATTAGTCATTTTTTGTAGTTTTTATTGAGTTGCTGTAGTGACATCATCTAACTAAATCTCCAGTAACCTGTATATTTTTACATGTTTTGTCCTCAAGCTTTAGCCTTTTCGAACGATATGCCTATACATACAACTCTCCTGCAACCTATATATTTAATGTAGATTGATCTTGCATCATTATTGTAAGGCTATTTCATACTGTATCCAACGGTTAGGTGATATTTAATGTCTAGGAAATATTAGGCGAAGAACCTATTTTGATGTAAAATGTATAAGAAAATTATCATCTACACGTAAGAAAAATATAATAATCTTCTTGACTAACTATTTTTCACTTATCTACAGTAAACCTATAAAGTCAGTGAACCCATTTTATATCTTATAAAATTTCTAAGCATAGTGAAATCATAAGTCCATAAAAGCAATACATAATTAATAAATCAATTCAAAGTCTCAAGATTTTCAATTATTTGTAACAACCTATCAGCCCCATGATACGGCATCATCCTACTGATCAACATAGATTCATAAGGTAAATGATAAGCATTCTTTAAAATACTATTCATTGAGAGACACTGTCGTCAACTCTGCTTTATAATAATACAGCGTTGCCTAAACATTTCCTCCGATATAGAGACATAACAATAAGTTGTACAGATTATCCAATGCTGGCGTGATATAACAGTACGTTAACTATGATGAAATTTGATATTAATTTTTGTGTAGCTATTTTTTTTTGTTGAACATACAATTCCTTTCCTTTTGAGCAATCGTGCATAATTGGTAACAACTGTTACTTTCTAGGCTTCATTTAAGATACGAGACATCTGGTGTATGAAGAAATATATAACAGCGAGGTAAACTGGTGACTGCATTTATCTGTAGTTCGCATACGGACGAGCACGGCAATTTAATTGTTTCTTCTACAGTGTTCGTCTGGCTCATGAATCAGGTACATTTTACAAACATGCATTCACATCTATTACTTACTGTATTCTCTTCGAACAGTAATGTGTTTACAAAATCACTCTAATCTGGAACTCAATTGAATATTTAAAGCTCAAGCAACGGTAAGGCATTGGATATTTAAGATATTGATCTGAAATTTTTGCAAATATGATCAGAAAATTCTAATCTAAGGTAGGTGTAAATGTAACTCTTAAAGTACACTGAAGTCAAATATTAAGTCTCGATATCGGTTTTACCAGGATAATATAGCATTAAAAACAGCACAGTTTTAGACTTTTCGGTTTTAAATTGATTAAAAAACACATTGTAATAAATTATTTTATGTAATTAAGTGAAAAGTATCGCATGGCTCTACTTTTATGCCAATCTAGCTTTTCTGAAATTTTCTCTTTTTTTGTGGGGGGGGGAGATTGAAACAAGATATCCGATTCATTTCTCAGAATCAGATACACTCTTGAACGAGCCATAATTTCTTAATATTTCTCATGCACTTCGAACTTATTTTGAATTCAAAAACATTTGGAGTTTGTATATATATATATATATATATATATATATATATATATATATATATATATATATATATATATATATATATATTCATGCTGCAGTCATTTGTTCGAATGTATTAACTGGTTGTTTCAAATCGAATGTATTAACTGGTTGTTTCAAATCGAATGTATTAACTGGTTGTTTCAATATTTTATTTTAGATATGATCTACCCGATTTTCTTTATCATGGCATCCCTGGCGGGAACAAGTCATGGCAGGTAATGTATTAAATGTTTTCCATGCTTGAACTCTTACGATGTTTTTTTTAATCAAAATGTTCCCAAGACAATGAATAAATACATAACAGCATTTTACTGCAGAAGAAAACAATATGAATGATCTTTTAGAAAAGAAATGTTAAACTAAAGTTCGCCTTTGATACTCAGTCCAATAGAAATCGACTGATATCCCTTGTGCTGCAAATTTCTAGCAAACACGGAGAAAAAAAAATATTTGTGTAGAATCTCACAGTGAATTCTCTCGATTATTATTTCCTGTATGCGTGAGTGACATTTCTGAATCTTTATCGCAATCAAATTCTAAATTGAAAGTTTATTACTGATACACCAATGACATTTAACCTAAATTGTTTTGTTCATTGTGGAACTAATGACGTCTTCTCTGTATTTATTTTTGTCGCGATTATCAAATATAATACAAATGTTCTTCATGTAGCAAATAAATTATTTAAGCACGTACATGATCACGGTACCGGAATCCATACGACCTGGAATGAACTTAACCGTGGATGTCCGTTTACTTATGGATCATACGACGACAACGGTCAAAGCCCAGGTGGTGAATTGGAGAAATGAAGTGATAGTACAAAGTAATTTGACGTTTTCCAAAGGTAAATAAAATATAGATTTTCGTACAGTAGATATTCCAGATTCGTTACTGCTAATTCAGTGTTCATGATTACCGTTGTGATGTTACCTAATTGTAAACTGGCGACTACCAAAATTATGCTTAAATAATTATAAATACACCTTCAATTTAGGAGTATGAACATAAATGTAAGTGTACCTACATTAGCAGACATAGAAAACAAAATACTAACTTATTCGAAGAATAATCAATCAAGAGATATGTCTTTGTTATATTCAACTATATATATATATATATATATATATATATATATATATATATATATATATATATATATATATATATATATATATTGAATTCCTTCAGTTTTGTAATTTTTTGGTATCATAAAATAACATTTTTAAACAGTAAAGATATTGACGATATTGACTAATGTACTTATTTTAAATTAAATATAAATTGTTCTTTTAAACTGTAATGCTAATTTTCTTTAATCAAAATCTATTCACTCCTGGTTATTGAATGATCTGCGCCTTAACTGTCACCAGGACATTCCCAGACGAAAACTATATATCGCTATGGTCTATTGCAACGTTGGCCGTGTACTAAACTTTCCAAATAAGAGCGCTTCTGTTGGAATCGTCACAATAAGGGGTAGTACGAATTTGTTTCTAAATAATGCGTAATTTTCATTGTGGCATCACATCACGCGAACTTCAATCCTTATTGTACTGGATCCCACCTTTAGGTTCATTTCGTCCAAAGATTTATACATACTTTAATATTGATTTTGCCGTAAGGACCTCTAATTTCCACTTTAAGGAATTTAGAATCAAATTGTAATAAATTACACCCATTACTGAAATAGTCGGTGTTGAATGCTTACATGACCAGTGTAATTTTTTTAACTAATTAGATTCATTCAGCTCACTGCATTAAGAACTTGAAATATTAACATCATAATTGACAAGGTACAAACAAATATCCAAGTATTTTATTAAAATTGAACCACCACTCATCATGGTCTCTGGACAGAAACCCCTTAAAGTCAGCCAGGGATCATGGTATAAAATTAATAAAATGTCGTAATAGTCTCACAACTATGTATACATTTATAAACTTTAGGTTAACGATAATCTCAACATGTAATTGCAATGGTAAGGTTTGCTAAATCGATATTTTATATTATTCCAGGGACATAACCTAGAACATGATTTGTACAGATTGATAAACAGCAATCACTGAATTACAAACATGATTAAGGTTGCATCCAGCAACATTATTGTTAAATACAAACTGTGAAAAAAGTGTATATTTAATACATCGTATCATAACTCTTTCATTTCAGACGTGTTTCACCGCCTTGTTTCAATGGAGGTATATACCTTTATATTGTAAGGGGCGTTTCAAACATTTATTTGTCTAGGGTGTATAATTGTATAATTAAATGGGTCTTGTTTAGTAAGACAGTATTCACGTATACCACACACTGATTATATCGAGATATGTCACAAACTAATGATATCGACATATGTCTCAAAGTATAGATATTGACATATGTCTCAAAGTAATGATATTGACATATGTCTCAAAGTAATAATAACGACATATGTCTCAAATTAATGATATTGACATATGACTAAAATTAATGGTGTTGGCATATGTCTCAAAGTAATGATATATATGTCTCAAATTAATGATATTGATATATGTCTCTAATTAATTATGTTGACATAAACAGCAGCAAAATATTATTCTTAAACATGCCTGAAAGAAATAACCAGAATAAATACATTTTAAAATTTATATTTGCTTTCAAAATACGATTATTAATTTATACTATCTGGAATGTGTATTAATGTTGAAAATCACCCTTTGACATTACGAAATCGCTGTCATGGAGCCGTACTATATCAGAAGACGTGCAAACAAGAGGGCTTTTTCCAAATCTTGCTTATTACTATCACTTAATTAAAGTATGATGGACAAGATAAGCGATAACGGTGTTGGGGATCCTTCGGATGACCACTTTACAAATGTTTTTTGTTGTGGGCATAACGCCAATTCTCTGCACATGATAGGCTATTCGTGGCGGCGAGGATAACTGCTTCAGGAAGTACCCGGGGAAAACGCCGGAATGATCAACCTATCACGGTAAATTATTCGCAAGCTTTCTCACATACATAGGCCAAACTCAAGACTCGAGCCCACGAGGACAAAGTTTAGATAGCAGTGATCGGTAAGGGCGAGCGCTTTTAACTATCTGGCCACCCGTAAACCCCCGCTTTACACAAACATACATACATACATACATACATACATACATATTTTGCTTACAAATTTTCACTTAGGGAATATATTTTAATCATAATTATACAAAGTAAAGGAGCTTTAAAAATAGCTTAATGTAATCTTTTTATGTAAATAATAATCGATTGTTTTTTTACAAAATGGAAAACAAAATTTGTTGCATGTATTATTTTCTGCCCTTTTTCAGCACTAGTCACAGGTAGGTAATTTTCAGAGGTTTTTATAAAACCATTGAGGTCAACCATTTAATATCCTAATACAATCAAACATGATACAATTACCCTACCTTTCAGCTGGTGGATTACATTTGTAAGATACACAAGAAAAAATGTTTTGAAAAATATTGTTTCATCTGTATAATTATAGCTTCCGGATAACCTTGCGTTCGATAGCTACCGACTTGGGATCTCAGCTCAGGGAGGAATGGTTTTCATGACCACTACATACCTGAAGTATAACCCCAAAAGTGCATCTGTCTTGATACAAACAGACAAATCCATTTATAAACCAGGTCAAACTAGTAAGTATTTTTTATTTGGTTAGATTTCCTTGAATTTTTTTTGCCGTATTTTAAGACATTCACTATTCAGATACTTTTTCGCATAGAGCTGATATATGATCACCTGTTTTAATCTCTCATTTTTTTTTTTTTTTTGAATAGCTAGCAACCAAAACGTCCTCTGAAGTGTTATCATTACATGAATGTTCCTTATTCATGTATATTGTAGTATCCGGTATTTTACATTAAATTGTTTACGGAAAAACGTTACACATAATATGTGGAATGTTGTTGACGGTTTAAAAGAGTTATATCTACTATGTGGATCATTGTTGACCGTCTAAAAGCTTTATATCTACTATGTGGATCGTTGTTGACAGTCTAAAAGTTTTATATATACTATGTAGATCGTTGTTGACAGTCTAAACGATTTATAGCTACCATGTGGATTATTGGTGACAGTGTAAACTATTTATATCTAATATGTGGATCTTTGGTGACAGTCTAAAAGCTTTATGTCTATTATGTGGATCATTGTTGACAGACTAAAAGTTTTATATATACTATGTAGATCGTTGTTGGCAGTATAAAAGATTTATATATACTATGTGGATCGTTGTTGACAGTCTAGAAGATTTATATCTATTATGTGGATCTTTGGTGACAGTCTAAAAGCTGTATGTCTACTCTATGGATCATTGTTGACAGTCTAAAAGCTTTATATCTAATATGTGGATCGTTGTTGACAGACTAAAAGTTTTATATATACTATGTAGATCGTTGTTGGCAGTATAAAAAATTTATATATACTATGTGGATCGTCGTTGACAGTCTAAAAGTTTTATACATACTATGTAGATCGTTGGTGACAGTATAATAGCTGTATGTTTACTATGTGGATCATTGTTGACAGTCTAAAATATTTATATCTAATATGTGGATCGTTTTTGACAGTCTAAAAGATTTATATATCCTATGTAGATCGTTATTGATGGTCTAAAAGATTAATATATACTATGTAGATCGTTGTTGATGGTCTAAAAGATTTATATATACTATGTGGATCGGTGTTGACAGTCCATGGACATTATATTAGCTATGCAGATCTGTGTTGACAGTCTAAGGGCATTATATTAAATATGAAGATCTGTGTTGACAGTCTAAGTGCATTATATTAAATATGAAGATCTGTGTTGACAGTCTAAAGGCATTATATTAACTATGTAGATCTGTGTTGACAGTCAAAGGGCATTATATTAACAATGTAACTGTGTTGACAGTCTAAGGGCATTATATTAACTATGTGGATCGTTATTGACAGTCTATTCATCAAAGAATTATATGAATTGTTTTCCTAATCTGCTTTATTGCAGTCAAGACTATATAATCAAAATTTAGAGTAAACTCCTCGTTATCCAAATTGTCTGTAACATAAAATTAAATTTTACAAAAGCAAACGAAAGTACATGTATATTATAATATGTGTACCTATATTCATTTTCAGGCTTACTCATTTTTTTATTTTTACAGTTCAATTCCGTGCTTTCTCCATAAAGCCTGACCTTAGTATCGTATATAGTCCAATGGATGTAGAGATACGTGTAAGTATATCTTCAAACTGCAAGTGTTTTATTAGTCTGTGCGAGTAAATGTTTAAGTTTGATTACTGCGTACATTATAAAACAGCGAATGTATATATTTTCTTCAATAATCATTTTGCTTGTTTCATAATTCTCCTTGTGTAGGCATACCTGCCCACATTCATTGACACATCTGTCCACATTCATGAGTGTATTATCGTTAGCGCAAGATGAAGGTATACCATTTTTATTTCCTCTCAGAAAGGTATACTCTGTATTATTCTACTCATGAATTTGTAAGTATGAAAACTCAGCCATCTATTGTTTCATCACAGGACCCAAAAGGAAACAAAATAATGCAGCTTAGGGGAGTCAGTGACCCCAGTGGAGTTTATCAGGGATCAATGGCGATGTCCACGGAAACAGTGTTGGGGGATTGGAGTATAACAGTCTCTCAAAACGTACGCAGTCTAATTTAACGTAATTTGATCACCGAATGTCATAAATCAGGCAGAGTCTTATAGACAACATCATTCAAGTAACCAATAACATAGTCAAATAGGCAACAATATAGTATCCTCAATATCCTTGACCAATAGCATAGTCAAATAGACAACAATATAGTATCCTCAATATCCTTGACCAATAGCATAGTCAAATAGGCAACAATATAGTATCCTCAATATCTTTAACCAATAGCATAGTCAAATAGGCAACAATATAGTATCCTCAATATCCTTAACACTTCATTAGATGACGGTATTGAAAAGCAGGCATTCAAATAATCGATAATATTTGTCTTAGTGTTTCGAGACACATAGACATTAGTCATTGGTAATGTGCAACAATATTTTTTTTTAAAATAACGCATAAAGTTTTTCTTGGATTAGGTTGAGATATTCAGAACCGTGTGATAAATTATTTAGCATTTTCTCGAGTTAATCATGATAAGTAATAACGTTTGCAAAATATCAAACGTGTTTATATCAAACTGTGTTATATAGCTATCGGTATCTGACAACTGTTGTTAAAAACATTGTGTATAAAATATATTTTTGAAACTGTCGATGTTCGTATCATTTTTACCTTTCAGTCTCATACTGCTGTTAAAATAGTTACAGTGGATGAATATGGTACGTGTTTGATTTTGTGTTCTTATTCAAAATAGTGCATACACACACACACAGAAACATACATAGACACACAAATCACACACACACACACACACACACACACACACACATACATACATACATACATACATATATTCTTTTCCTACATTAATACCGGATATATTTAAACCTGTGTACCGAAAACATCATATTTTTACGAGTGGCGAATATAAGGAACGCCGCTGAATTTCTTCCATCTAGAGATTCAAAATTTCATTGTTAATTAACTAAAACCTTTGTGTAGGTTTATCAAGTCAATCGCCATTTAAAATCGAACGATTAACCATGAGGTGCCTTTCGTAACACAGGTCTGGGTTGTTCAGTCTCTGTAGGCAACATACAATTGAAAAATATTTTAGATTAGGGATGAGCGTTTACCCGGAAACACAACCGGGACACGAGATGTTTGGGAATTACCCAACATAACCGGTTACACAAACCCAGAAAAAGTTCCTTACCCACTCACTCCTAGGGAAGGATTATTACCCGATCATGTCGGGTATTCTACTCGTCAAGTCCTAATATACGGATGTAAGGGTACCCGAACTGACCAGAAAAACCCGGCCCGGTTTTGCATTACCCGGTAAAAACCGATCTGACTGAGCCAAGTAGTTTCCTTCTGGGTACACCCATCTGGTACCCGAAAATGTTTCTCAGCCCCCATCCCCAGCACTTGTTTAGATAAAACCCATGAAAGAAAAGCTTTCAAAACACATCCTAACAACAAATAGTACATATCAAGACATCATGAGTAACACTGCCAACTGAATACAATCTGCCTTAAGACCTCAATGTAGAAACGGGGGGTTTCAAATAAGGAAAAGAAAATTAAAATAAGATACCAAGGAATAATATAACAGACAATCAGTAGTTCTGGAAATCTATATGGCAGAAAGCTTTCCTTTAAGCCTCATTTCCTCCACCACTACCTTATGATGAACCTACACAGAGGTTGTCGAAGCGTGTTGTTCATAGCTGTAAGAAATGCAGCTGCTAAACGATACATATATATATATATATATATATATATATATATATATATATATATATATATATATATATATATATATATATATATATATATATATATATATATATAGCATATATCAATTGTCGTTGTGAAAGTGAATATTCCACAAGTGTAACTGTTCAGAATTACATACTGTATGGTTATCATCAACTGTAAAACTGGATGTTGTGATATACATTTGTCCATGTGATTATTGTTCGTTGACATATATTCGTTTTACCCTTGTAGACCAGGACCGTTACACAAGCGCAGGAAGTATTTGACAAATCAATTGTACATCAGAGATAGACCTCAAATTTTAAGTGTAATGACAGTCGTACGTGGATACGTGATACCAATGGGTAGAATTCTTACAGAAGCTTCATTAATGTTCGTGCTCTTGTCTTCGCCTCCACACCAATTGCTAAACAAGTTGCAATGCCAGTCGTCGACAATATCAAAAACGATCTTGATAATCGATTGAAAAGTCTAAAACTGAAGGCGATTCAATCGATTGAATATCAGTAAGGACTAATAGTCACCCGAGCACATTGAAAGGTGGTTCTAGTTACGTACCATCAATAGCAACAACGACAGCTCCTTTTAGTAAAATTAACCTCTCAAAAATGATTGTGTGACTGCAAATCTGACAGTTGTAACAGTAAAAGTGAATAATTGGTTGGAATGTCTCTGCTTGTTCCACCTTTCTAAAACCAGCCTGTCGGACAACTTTATTACGCGATTACTTTAGTAACAGAAAAATTATAATGGACCCTCAATGTTACCGATGTCAGAAATTAATCGAAGTGGAACATCAAATGCGATATGATATCATCAAACAGAAGACCACTTCTCGTGACATATAAATGTGCTTTTCTTGTCGACAATCCTATTGGTGGATTTTTGTTGTTGTAGGGTTTAACGCCATTTTTCAGCACACGATAGGCTATATATGGCGGCCAGTATTAATGGTGGAGGAAGAACCCGAGAAAACCCCGGAAATAACCACCGACCCACGAGAAGCTACTGGGAAGCTTTCTCACATACTCACATTGGCTGAATCTGAGACTCGAACCCACGCAGACAGAGGTGAGACGGCAGTGATCAGTAACGGAGAGCGCGTTAGACCACTCGGCCACTCGGGGCCCCCCTATTGGTGGAATCGCCTCGGAAGAAACAGTTGGTCTGGGATTGGCTGAAATCTGAACCACAGCAACTATTAAAAGTACACCAATTGCCATTTGTACCGGGGTTATATCGATAGAAAACAGTGCCGCTAGAGGTGTTGGTATCCAATGAGCAAAATAATTTGTTCTTGGTCCACCGAAAATTGTTCTTACTGATGACCGCTTGTGATGCGGAAGTTATTAAAATTCGGCCTAGCTGGATGTATGCTCATATTCAAGTATAACAATTTTAGTATCTTTGCCTGTCTCTAATCTGACTTTACGTCCAATCTTCTCATCAATCTATTCCAATTTCGTTATTATTCCGAAAAGCGAAACTTTCTGCCGCAAAATAAGTGAGTTATTTGAACCAACATCAAGAAACAGCCGTGATTGGGAATTATGCCAACTGTAATAAACTCGCGACAACATAAATTCAATTTCGGTCATGCGACCCTCCTTCGCGGAGACTGGTACAAAAACATTCCCACGAAATTCTGGTTTTGTTGATGAGATCGTGGTGATCGAGGTAACGCTCGGGGTTGTATTTACAACAACACGTCGCATCGATTTATATATTTCGCTTACAACACGAAGTGTTTCAATCACCTCATAATTGATCATCGGTGTGAGAACATCGTTTGTAACATAAATCATTGATGTTTCAATCCGTTTGTGGTTTAACAAATAAACTTCCCAGAGTTGATAATGTCACTGGTGAGCAAACGTCCTTAATAATTACTCGTAAGTTGTTTCCCACAACTAACGGATCCTACAATTAATTCCGAACGATTCCAGATTTCAAGTACTTGTTGTTGGCCACACAGTCAATCAAAACCTTCTCTTGTGTGGGTTCTAGTTTTATGGAAAAGTGACACCTATTCGATATTTTGCAACTTTCTTCCCTTAATTTCTTTTAGTACATTTTGGATATAATTGTTTACCTTCTTCAAGGTTTTCCTGTTACGTTCATCGATTATGTGTTGAGACAATTGCCAGGCGGGAGCGCGGTACTGTTTATCCCCAGTAATTTCCTTGAATATGACCATATGCCATATTTTATCATATTGCAATCATTTACGTACGCTGGTATGTTCAGTACAGTATAGTGCCATGTGCTTAGTCTGTTATAAATGGCATTATGGGATCTTCAAAAATCCATGGACGACCTTCTTACGTGACTAAATGGTTATGTTTTTCCATCATTAACTCGTACTCGAATTGTAATCGATTCGAAAATTCGCAAGTGCTTCTATGATGTCTTGTATGAGTACCTTTAGTAACACCAATAAGCCTTCCAATTTCAATTGTCTTTTTGGAATCATCTAACTCTTTTTGAACTTTTTCCATCTGCTTTCGAAATTGTTCATTTGTTTCTGCGGTTGCCCTCGCACATCGCTTAACATTTTTTATTATCTTTGATTTTTACAAGATTCTTGTCCTGTTTTCGACAGCGGTACTGCTTGTTCTACGGTTTTTCTCGTGGCTTCTCCTGGTTTCTCGTAGCTTTTTGTGGTTTCTCGTGGGTTTACTGATATCATCAACACGTAATACAATTTCCGCGGCCATGGCCACAATCTCTTTTGTTAGTTTAGCCAGCGAAGGTTTGTTCGAAGTCCTCTTTGGGATTTATACCTGTGCGGTCTGTCTCGGCAGCTTCATATATTTAACAGTTTTGCTGCCCTCTGTAACATTAAGAATAAGTTCCTGGGTTTAGCCGGCAGTATCGAGGAGTCGCTAATATCAGTATGATGTGTCGCCATTGACCACTGGCAGGTTTTAAAATTTTGAATGTTTATCATGGTTGTTAAATTGGTTTATTCAAACCCGTATGAGGCTTGCTTGGTCGACCAGCCAAGACTATAGTGTAGAAATTATCCGGTTCCGGGGTGACATATGCAAACATATTATGAAATACATTCCACGAAACCACTGCGGCACACCAATCGGGTCAGTGCCATGAAATATTATCGACATGTTACAGTTTTCCCCGTTTAGTTTAGGCAAGCGTGCGTAGTTTTGTGTCAAATAAAATATTTCTGTGGGATTGACTTGGTGTTCAAGCGTCGAATTGTCGTACGCAAGAGCATTAGCTCTCGAATCAAGATCATTATTGGTAGGAACCTCATCAGTTGTGGAAAATAAATCAACGGTAAGCGATTTATTTATCAACGATGCCTGAAGCGCTACCGTAATTTTTTTGGGAACACTATAGCACGTTTTGATTGTTTGTCGACGACGCAATTACATACAAGTGATCCCATGTTAACTATTTCATAATCAGATTTAACAGCAGTTGAGGTTTTTCTGATTCAACCTAACGGGTGATTAGCGCACGATCTGAGTTTGGCAACATGCTACTGTGTTTGAATAGTCTAGGAATTACCTACCCGGTAGAGTCAATAACAGCAAACTCTGATCCATTTCGAATCACCTCCCTTTGTACCCTTTTCGTGATGCCATGTCAATTGTTAAATAATACTATTGCAGTATACTATACTCATGTTTTCATATTGTAAACTCGATAGGGAAATAAAACTAGTAAACGTCATGGTATATCCGCGATTTCGGGAAATTGTGTTCGATGTGGGGCAAAGAAGTTCAGTTTAGTTAGAACCACTGGATAACACGAGCCTAGAAGCAATTACCTATATCACTATGTAACACAATTTTTGTTTCTGTGTATTACCTGTTATTTCGTAATTGCTTATGCCTAAAAAGTATAACAAAATGACGATTATTCCCACAAACTTTGCTTTTGTAACCAGGAGAGTGATACTTTGAAATTTATCCATTTCCAATTAGATAAAAGGCGAATTTGTGTCTTTTCGTTTACATATAGTCAGAAAAACCAACATATGAATAAATTTTAATAAGTATTTATACTAAAGTAATACATAAATGACCATGAAAGGTTTAGAAGTGTGTAGGTTTTCGAGATTTACGATTCTACTGTAAATTAAATCGCTTTTACGAAACAGCGCCCAAATGTAGTCTCCCATCATATTATCGTTATTCTGTCCCTGGTAGTCCAAAGTCCAGTATATCCTGGTGGAAGCGCTCGCCTGGCTCCTGCGAGTACGCGCCCATGTTCTCTTTGAATTTATCGAGATGAGCATCAAGGATATGGACTTTGAGAGACATCATGCAGCCCATGGTACTGTAGGTCTTCGCCAGAATCTTAAACAGTTCCACAGCGATTTCGGCCTTGTGATTGCCCAGGAATCACTGCGACTAAGCTGTTCCAAGCCGCTTTCTTCATTACTAGTGAGTTTCTTGAAGACTTCATTGCACTCCAGGGTCTTCTTTATCTGTGGTCCGACAAAGACACCGGCTTTGACCTTTGCCTAAGACACCTTAGGGAAGAAGTCTTGAAGGTATTTGAGGGCTGCCGACTCTTTATCTAGAGCTCTGACAAATTGTTTCATAAGTTCCAATGTGATGTGCAGTCTTTGCATCAGCACCTTCCGGGTGTCCTCCAGTTGCTCCCACTTGACGTTGTTCCTCCCCACAGAGAACTCGGTCCGCTGTGGTAGAATGCTTTCATGTCCCTGCTGTCCCAAAGGCAAAGATAGCAAGGAAACCTGGTAAAACCGCCTTAAATACCCATCAGGAAAGCCCCCATGTTGACGTCTCTGATGACCTCCGATGACCTCCCAGCCGTGCTCATCATACTTCAAGGCGTCTAACAAGGTCTTCATGCTGTTGTAATCCTCATTGAGGTGCAACAAGTGATCCAGGGGAAGAGACGGGTACTTGTTCTCATTATGGAGCATCACGGCTTTGAGGCTCGTGTATGTGCTGTCAATGAAGAAGCGCAGTTCATTCTGTTTACAGGCGACTCCGATTGCTTCGAAGAGACTGGTCACAATATGGCAGAACCAGAGCTCATTCCGACGGATGAAGAAGCTGGAAAAGATTGGGGACTTTTTCTGTGATCTGCGACTTGCATGCGTTCATCCAACAAGCTCCACTGCTTGAGCCTTGATATCAAAAGCTCGGCATTTGACTTGATGAGACCAAGATCTCTGATCAAGCCGTTGAGTTCTTTACGGTTGTGGTAGTATGGGTTTCTCTACTCCACCTCTGAAAGTGTCATATGGATCTACAACTTCTTCCTCATTCTCTGACTTGCTGCTCTCTTCCAAAGATGGCTGCGCTCTCTCCAAGGGAGTGGGTACGTGTTGCCCAGGAGCAGTGTGGCACAGGGGCGATGGATGAAGGAAAATCGGGATACGTAATAGCAGTTGCATTCGTGCCAGTCCGACATTTGGAAGGTACACCATGCAGAAGTAGCAGTTGTTTGAGTGGTCAGTTGGTTCCCGCAAAATTCTTGGCTCTCTTTTCCCCTTTGTACCATCCTACAAAAATACATTTATTTCACTCATGACTAATGTTTAAGAGATTCTCGCAACATTTTTCATATATATGCTTTTTCAATAACATTGAAAATTGTTAAACATTTTAAAATTAAATTTCTTTTGCATTATTAAAACTTTTAACAAACTAGATAAGATTCCGAGCAACAACTGTCCATCTTATCTTCTAGAATTTTTTCAGTGCTCGCAGGTGAAATGAGATGTTCAGGGTTTGTCTTGATCCGAGACAGGCATGCCGAAATATGCCTTGTGGGCCTCACATGTGCTTCCACGGAGTAATCGTTCTCTCTTCTCTTATTAAATTGTCCGGAGACATGGCAAAATTTGTCTGCCGGATGTTTACAGCATCTTGATGTAATCTCAGAAAAATGTAGATATGTATCCAGGCAGCTAGAACTAAACTGACCTGGTGGGCGTAAGGCCCCTGTATTTAGATTACTATTTATATTACTAGAAACTTCTAGAAGTTACTGCAAGTTTACTCAGCACTTAATCTATCTGGAATGTTCTGGAAAATATGTAAATTTCAAAATATCACTATCCTGGTCACAAAGGCAAAGTTTGTGGGGATCAAAAGCCATTTTCCATACTTTTGTGGCATAAGCAATTAGGAAATAACACTTACTATATAGGAACAGAAAAGAATTGTTACACAGTGTGTCGATATTATCCATGACCTGAATGCAATCAATCCTACATCAGAACGAATCGCCATCACTGAAGGCCAATATTGTTTATGGAGGAGGACAAAAGCCAAGCATTGGTGGTTACATTCATTGATATAATGCAGAGGTGCACAACCTTTGTCGGCCAATGGCCAGATTGTATTTTCTAAGACTACTCGAGGGCCGCAAACACTACTTTCTTTAATATAATTACTGTTCACGGGCCAGATTTCTGTGTTGTTTTAATTTGCCCTGAGGACCGGACAGAACACGTTTTCGGGCCGTGGGTGGTACACTACTGATATAATGGTTTCCGATCGGACTTTATACAACATACACTAAAGTCCTCAATGTTATTACGAAAGTGTCGACCCCGTTGGAAATTAGTATGCTCGAGCATGGAAAATAGTTCAACACAAAATGTAAATTAAATGTCCATAACATATTGTATGTTTGAGGATAGCTTTTGTCTCTAGCGAACATATTAACAGAGTTAACCGAGTTAAGTTTCAAACGTTTTAGTGCTGTCCCAGTAACCTTCGAAGGAAAGTTTATATTACAAAATTAACATTATGGAAGCACTGCTGGTACGAAGGCCAAATTTGTTTTAGGGGGAGGCCAAAGTTAACCTCATTTGTGGCAACAATGTTCTATTCACAAGAAGCAATACTTTTTTATCCATAGACAAATAATTTAAACTTCCAACTGTATTGTATTGTGCTATACAGAAGGGTAGTTGTAATAATGTATGTTTAACGTTGCATACGACGAAAACGTTAAAAGAGATGACTTGATAAGCTAACAGAAACGTATTGCTTAATTTACATATGTACAAAATTAAAAGTCGCCACATATAATGCTTCATTTACCTTATATTTTATCAATCCCTTACGTAAAATAAAGAACCAGCATTTTTCAAATATGTGACTGATTATATCCGCAATATTTTTGAGAAAGGATAAATATCCCATGAAAGGTTAACAAAATAATCGAAAAGTCATTTTTATATTTTAGTTCTTCCAAAGTTCGAAGTTACAATTGATCTTCCATCATTTGGGTTGACTTCAGACGAACTCTTGCCAATAGTGGTTAAAGGAATGTAAGAATTATTATTATTATTATTATTATTATTATTATTATTATTTTGCAATGTGTGAGGACACATTGTAAGAAGATTATCACTTAATACATTGTATGCATCCAGATTTATTATATTATTTTGGTAACTTCAAAACGCAATGTATTTTCCAGAATGCAAAGGGGAAATTTTAACAGAAATTACCCTATTGCGTATTAATCGAAGCTAGACCTGGACGTTTTTGCACAAATCCAAATGTATAAAGTACCAATTGAAAATTAGAGTGGTATTTCTAAATAAGTTCCAATATTGAAGCATTCATTTTTAGTCTTAAACGTCTCACTGCACCAGTCGCCTGAATAGTGATTATGTGCTGGCAGTCCTTTGATATACCACAATAATGTAATCCAATATTGCTCTTGTCTGAATACATTATAATGCTGAATTAATGATTCCTGTCCAAGAATATTTTTGATGGACTACTTGTATTTCCACATAAGAATAATTTGAATAATTAATGTTAATGCAAGAATATGTAATGAGTAAAACAGAAATCTAGAACCATGATTAGGAGCAAACGTTTTGGAACATTCTAAGATGTCAACAAGCTAAGGTATATTATTACATTTACAATAAAGATTAATGCAAACAACGGGTACATCAGGTTTTCCATAGGAGAATATCAATGGCCTAGACTGAGATTAATATAAACATGCTTACTTCCACTGATAATGACCCAAATATCTAGCCTATACTAAAATATAAATATTAGCTATGTATTGTGTTGTATCAAAGATCAACGCTCTTAGTCAGATATACAAATGAACATGATTTTGAACTATGAGTAATTACAAAATACATATCATATAATCAGAGAGGAGAATATAAATTAGGTATACATAACAATATCCATATCAAAATTTATTTTACTAAAACTTAAAGTATTAATATCTATTTGAACTGACCATTTTATTTCATAATCAAATCATTTTACTTTCCACATAATAATTGTCATTTATATGTTTACTTTATGGTGTTGTCCTCATAAACATAGAAATCAATGACTCGAGGAAGACGTGCCACTTGTTTCCACTACATCTACGGTGTCAACATTTATATGTACTAACAGACCTATCTGATACGGTGACATTACTTTGACATTTTTTCAGGTACACGTTTGGAAAGAGAGTGAAAGGAGCAGTACTTATTACGATCAAGCAAAACCGGTATTATTGGTATTTTGGAAACCCCGCAATCACGCACGAGGGTTCTGTACGTTCAATACACTATAAACCATTCATTGTATTTATGCCTATTTCTTACCAGTTTTATAATGCATCCAACAAGCCTTGTGTTTTCATATCTGTCTGCAAGGTGTCTTGTAAAGTGTACTTTTCGTTACCTGGCATCCATAAGAGACATCTAAGCAAATACAAATATGGTCATACACAACAAAATATCTTCTAATATTTAAATTGTTGTGTTTATTCTCTCGTTTTAATTAAGAAAACTTTTTCAACATAAACTGATTTGTAATAAAACAATTTCCAGTGAATATTAGAAATGACACATATCTAATAATTAGTTCATTCCAAACAAATTAACGTTTTTAGCATGTATAATTCTTTTTTACATGTAACACATATCATTTACAATTTTTTCTTTTGACAGTTTGATGGTGAATATAAATACATTGCATCCATGGCATGTCTTAGACAAACTTTTAGATATATAAACTACCAAACGTTCGAAGTTTCTGCTGTTGTGACTGAAGATCTTACAGGCGAAACAGCAGCTGCTAAAACAGAAATAACATTTTACGACAGTTCGTACAAAATTCAATTTGAAGAGTCGATGCCAAAATATTTTAAACCAGGACTCATCTATACCGGTATTGTAAGTATTTTAGTGCCTTTTACATTTCCTAGGAGCATAATGTGTTCGTTAAATATAACAAGCTTAATTCGTGTGTTAAGCCAACAAGCATAACGTGTGTACTAAAGAGAAGACGCATGATGTGTGCGTTAAATCCAGTAAGCATAATGTGTGCGTAAAAGATAAGGAGCATTATGTGTGATAATAAGCATTGTACGTGCATTAAAGATAACAAACACAATGTAAGCGTTAACGATAACAAGAATGATGTTTTGCGCTAAAGCCAACAGCTGTAATATGTGCGTTAAACCTTTCTGTAGGATATTCATAGACGCCTGGTTCATTCAATAAATAAGTATTGCAGTTGTATGCTTTGAATGAATTATATCGTTCACATCCATCATAAACAGAGCAAGCACACCATCATGCCTATCACTGGTTTATCTAACTTAAACTCAGATTCAACTGTGTAAACTAATTTGGGTACCTGGCTCTGCAACATTTATACTAATCTACATTTATATTTTCTTAAGCCTTACTTATTCGATTTACTTTGTGTATGCATGTCTTTTATCAAATGATATTGCGTTGCATTATCCCGTCACCAGCTCACATTCCAGAGAAACGGAAAAAGGTCTTGAGGAAGCTTTTTCGTGGAGTTGAGCTGACGTGACTTGATCTTTGTCTCTTTAAAGTCGCACAGCAATATTCTTTTTTCGTGGAGTTGAGCTGACGTGACTTGATCTTTGTCTCTTTAAAGTCGCACAGCAATATTCTTTTTTCGTGGAGTTGAGCTGACGTGACTTGATCTTTGTCTCCTTAAAGTCGCACAGCAATATTCTTTTGATTATACGACTTCTCAGTGAGCTAATTTTAAAACAGAAACTTGAGAGCTTGTAGAAATTAGGAGATCCCTGACGACATCTTAACGCAATAGGCGTTTTCTTATAAGAATGATCAATAAAGAATATGCTTTTAGTATTTTGTAAATCTACAAGCACAGGAAAATTCATTTTTCAGACTGTTTCAACAATTGAAACTCTTTCCAAACAAACATCACCCGACAGATTTAAAATGGAGGTCTGATACAAGCACTAGTAAACAATACAGCTTGTCGTGACGTTTTGTTTCCCAGTCCACTTGGGTTTAACATCCTATAAGATAGAGCAATGCGTTTCGTAGGCTAAAAAAGATTTTGAGTTAGTAGCAATTTTTGCATTTTTCATTTTCAGAAATATTAAAGCAATAATTCGAATAGTAAATTAAAGCGTCAAGAGAACTAAGCCTCGTGTATATGGCCATCAGATCCATTTATGTAAATTTTGGTTTTGGTCAAATTGTTTTTTTAATCTGATTTACTGGCAGGAACCTTGTAATCATCATAGATTATATTTCACTACTTTAAAATAAAAGAGAAGCCGGAGATGTTGTACCTTTTACATTTCACATCAATATCGGTTACGTTATTTACTTATGAAACAGCTTATGGCGAGACTATTTTTGCCAGCAAATAAGGCTTTAAGCGTGATTTTATGTAACATGTTAATACTATCCATTGCCTATAAAATAGTTTGGTGTATCCAAATGCGTATGTCTAGAAACAATGGAGGCAAACTATTGTATCGGCAATTGATTTAACTCTAAATTTTAATCACAACAGATGATCATATTTAAAAAAAGAAGTCAGTTAGTTTAAAATATGACAAGTGAAAGAAAGGGAAAATACATCATCTTTGCGTTCTTGGATTCTTGAATATATGTTGACTCCAGCGCTGGATCGGATAAGTTGAATCAATTAATACAATATGTATAAATGACCTAATATACTTAAAACGTTTCTTAAGTATTGCATCACATTGTGATTAGAATAAGCAGCTAAAAATAACTTTGTCGATTAAGTCAAGATATGACTTAAATAATTTCAGCTGAATGTATTTTCATAGATCAAGGTTTGTAAGCAAGACGACACGCCATTGCCATATCCATCGGGCAACGTCACTCTTCACCAGACATACTATGTCACAAAGGAAACAGTTAATGACGAAACCAACACCACTGATGATGGATCAACATCAAGCACATGGTTCACTACATTTAGTATTTTGTTTTCTCGACATGTGCCCGAAGAAGAGATAACCATGTCCCCTCTCGTATTGGAGATTCCACCAAACGGAAACGTAATGTTCGAGATTAATCCGTTCATCAATGTTTCTCGTGTTTCCTTACAGGTAACATAGATTATACTCTCGTTTTATTTAACACAGACTTAACGAAATTTGCCGTTTAGCTTTCATACGTATTTCTGAGGACTCAGATTACCAAATAGCACGTATCTGCAATTATTTAGTTTCTACTGTTATGTGATTATACTATCTTCGCCCTTCTATAAAGGGATTTTGAATCATCATGCATAGCACCAAAAAGAATGTAAAATAACATAAATAGTTAACAGTATAAAAAATCAACATCCAGCATCAAGTGATTCAGAAGAAATAAAGATGCAAGCAAACCATTTGTAAATTCTGGAATTGTTGCTTGGATCACAATAACTTGAAAGAGATGCAAAATATGGAGAGGTCACTTAAATAAAAGCATACCTGATACTGAATAGAGTGCAAATATCGAGCTACTGTAATAATGATTTAAAATATGTGGGTGCAGACAATAGGAACAATAAATTAAATGCACAAACTTTACGAAAACACATATTTATTTAATGAACCGATTTAATGACACGCAAGCATTGCAGAATTTCGAACAAAGTGGAGAAGAATTACTAAATGCTGAAAATTGTTTACATCCATATGAGCGAAGGATGAAAGTAATACATTTATTAGACACTGACTTGGAGCAAATGATTAAATGCCTTGACGACTATGGCAACTTGAATAGCCAACAAGTAACTTAAACATTACAGTTAGAGAAAATAACACAATTTTAAAATTGTAATGAATGATTATAACACCAGAACTAATACAATAAACATCAAGGCTATTGTCTGGTAATTTTGCAGAAAACATGTTTTGGTTTTAATTTTTTGGTTTCAACACTTCAAATGAATCAATCTGAAAAATACCCCCTCTTCCCCATCAAAATGAGACAAGAATGCGGAGATCAGTGTGAACAAAATAAACACTTTTGACCAAAAGAACAAACTATCGAGAGAACAAAATAAGTTAATATTTTCTATGATTCTTTCTTCTCCCTTATTCCATTCATACTGTTTTTTAAGAAATGTAGGCAAACAAAGATTGGTTTTTAAATATCCTCCTCATAAGTGGACAGAATATGCATATCCGACTTTGTAATTGGTTTTGGTGTCTGTGATTACATGTTCTGGTAGCTGTTAACAGTGCTAGCCCTAATGAGCAAGAATGTAAAGGAAAGAATGCACATGCAAACGCAAAAGCAATAAAAACACCACGTGCTATCAACTTTTTAATACAGCACGTCATTTCATTACAGATGATGTATGTTGTAATGAAACAATACATATTTTCCAATTGGTAATACTGGGGTTGGCACTTAATTTCAGGATTACAAGTTTGAACAGTTTTTTTCTGATAGGAGTGATGATATTTTCCAGTTTGGGGGCTTTGGCCGTTTTTATATATATATTTACCAATAACTCTTAAAATTAATGTACAAAGTATACTTGGTAAAGCAAATCAGAATCCGGATGTCAATCGCGGGTAAAGCACGAAACACTGGTGAATAAGAAACCGTATATTAAAGAAAATGTAGAATGCTGTTTTACTTCCAGATACGGGGGCCCCGAGTGGCCGAGTGGTCTAAAGCGCTCTCCGTTACGGATCACTGCTATCTCACCTCTGTCTGCGTAGGTTCGAGTCTCGGATTCGGCCAATGTGGGTATGTGAGAAAGCTTGCCAGTAGCTTCTCGAGGGGCGGTGGTTCTTTCCGGGGATTTCCTGGGTTCTTCCTCCACCATTAATACTGGCCGCCATGTATAGCCTATCTTGTGCTGAAAAATGGCATTAAACCCTACAACAACAACAACAACTTCCAGATACAGACAGCTCTTTGTACATTGTATCGCCTTCGCCTTCCATACAAAGGTCATTCGTATCAATATAGTGACACAAGTTTCTAAACTAACAAGCCTACGACTACGAGTTGGAAAATAGTTTCTCCAGTATGATACGATTACTTATGATTTAATAGCTTAATCCCTTTAAGATAAATACAGACATAAAATTGCCTCATTCTGCAACTACATTGCAAGAAATCTCATTGTTGATATTGCATCCAATATGTAGTTAACCCGTGTAATAATTATTTCGTAACAAAGCATTTTTAAAGACGTTTTGGTGATGGCGCCAGAAAAGAGAAACTAGGAATAACACGTTTTGAAATTCTTTTTTTTTTATTGTTATATCTTTTATTTTCAATTGTTTTCGAAACTCAATTGATGGTGATAGTGACTAAGGTACAATGTTACGTTGTCTAATAAAACATTAGAAACATCATAAACTCAAGGCGTTCCTGGCCCATTTAATTCAATTGTTAGTAACGATTAAAAACAAAATAAAATTATTAAGTTCCCTGCATTATTATTTTCAGCTGGTGGCAGCAATTTACTTACCTTCGTATAAATATATTAAATATTTCCCGATCAAAGTAATGGTACGTACCGTGACGTATCACACCCGTTTCCAAACGTTGCTCTACCGTTCTCAGCCATATACATAAGGTACCGTCTATGTATCGTTTCGTATGTAGCAACATATGTTACAAATAGACAACCTGGTGTTATTAATTTTTTAGCATGCAAAACACTCGTCATTTGAATGTACAAGTCATCAAAAAAAAATGTCGCCATGGACTATTATCATCATTGCAGTCCAGTTAATACAATAAAATATGTTAACATCTTTTAACAGGAACTGTCGGCACTCATTCGGTACATAAAAGGTATGAGATTCCGCGAGACTTCATATAAGACACTGCTGTTTAATATGAAGTCTTCTGCTAAACAACATTACTTTTAATCGATGCAACTTTATCTCTGCATCAAGTTTTTTTTTAAATTATTATCTCGTTTTGCTATTTATTTTGCTATTTATATAAAGTCGAGCCCTTCTAAGGCATATGACTGCGTGCGCATACTTTGTATAAGCATTATGTGCATGCATTTTATCGTTATACTATACATGATAAATTTGTGCACTGGCATGTAATGCATATTGATTATTTTCTCATCTTATCAAGAACTTTCTTATAACCCGAAGGTATGGATACAAAAAAGTATTTTACTTTATTTCAGGTTCAGTACAATGACCTGTCTGTATACTCATCACTCGAAAGTTTTAAATCCCCAAGCAAAACATTTCTGCAAGTTAGACTTATGACTCGGTATCCTAAGGTACTGTTCCTCTCAGTCCCTCTTATCTCTCCTTTCAACTCGTCCTATGCTGGTAATGCAAGACACACACAAATGTGGCCAATGATTATCCCGTGCGTGTAACTCTTCGTTTCAACACTTTTGAAATTTTGATATCGCCTCTAGGATAAAGATCGATGGGTGTGGATGACGTTAAATACATATTAAATAATGTGTGTTTTGTTTCACGTCTCTTGGAACTGTCCAGTGTCATAATTAGCCTCAGTATCAACACATACCAGAACAACAGAAACAAACATATGGTTTCGGCCCAGTAACTACATTGCACCATTGGGGTAATTAGCTTCTATTTTCAACCTGAAACATTGAGATCCACACAAAATACTCATAATAAATTGTATGGGCATTAAATACAAAATTGTGACAGCAATTTACGTTTTTCACAAGACCCATCCTTACAAACAAAATAACTCGAATCATAGATTGGAACCTCTCAAGATCACCACCTTAAACTCGTTTAAATAATGCGCTTGAAAGATAAATGGAAATACTCTATTTACAATGTCCTATATGGCAGTCGCTTTACATTCTGGAATCGGGACAAGAAGCTAACAATTTTGTGTTTATAAAACAAACACAGACGAACGCTAGAAAACGTTATTTTACTAATAAAGATTCCTGTCTGATTCATACAATTCTGATATAGGTTTATCAAAGCAAACGAATATGAAAGAAATTTTGGAAAGATTTATTTTGCATGAGGGGCTTTTATAACTGTCTAGAATTAAATTGCTTTTAATTGATAATCTCTGATGCTAGTGAGATCATGCCGCAATTAAGGTAGGAAAAATTCTTGTCGATGTAAAAATTAAAATGAACAAAATATTTTAATAAAGGAATGAAACTAAAATGATAGAGTATTTTTCGATTTTTTGCATAACGTTGCGTGTTTTATACTTTAAAGTAAACTTTTTATCATAATTGTTCAATTGACTTCAATCGTTATTCATTTACGCTATATTCTTCGTATTTCGTCTCTTTAGTAGCCGGAAAATATAATGTATCTCATGTTCGTTTCTACGTGTATCTCAACCATTGAGAGGTGTTTGATTTTATGTTATATCCTTTTCAGGCTGGGGACAAAGCAGAGTTTCAAATACTCTGTACAAAGAGCAGGAAAGAGATCAACTACATGGTATATAAAGAATAGCATTACATTTAATTTGTCTAGATTTTGAACGTTTATACAAAATTGATTGCAAATTGCCTTCTCAATTACTATTATTAAATATAAGACATTATAATAAAAACGTGCAATATTTTAAAGGCACGCCTACCTTGACATGAGAGAGAGGTTTGATATTATAACACAAATTGTCCTGGTCCTTCGTAAACATATTAATCATTTTTGAAACAAATAAAAACATCGAGACATAAATACCTACATACAGTCAAGCGGTGTTGCGTACAACCTTTAATTTCGTTTCAATCAAAAAAGACTTACAAGGAAAGAACGTTTGGTTTGTACATTTTATTTCTTTAATTTTGTTTAAATATCGTATTCAGATTTTGTCCAAAGGATCAATCGTGACGAGTGGAAACTTTGATATGGAATTAGAGATTACAAAATCATTTGCCATTCCAATGCTTCGTGCATATTCTCCCTCTGCGAGAATCTTGGTACAATTCGTAGAAGCTGACGGCGAAATAGTGGCGGACGCTATGGATTTCAACGTCGATGCTCCGTTTGAAAATCAAGTTAGTAATATTATACTTTCATAATATTTAATGGATATGTGATATGTTATATCTATTGGGCAGTGGCTCATATGTAATTTATGTGAGTATGAACAAAGTCCACACGACCATACGTACCGTCCTAAATGCAAGGCATAAAGTAAATTATGATTTATTTAAACATAATTACTTCGTCACTTTTCGATTTGTCACTTAAGGAATATCACATTCATAATTAAATATTCGCTCTTCGATTATAATTTATAGGTTTTATATTTATAACTTCATTCCTCACATTTGTCTCCTCATGCTCAGAATTAAACAGACTAAAAGAGAGGATCCGAAAACTGTGTTGCATTAACTATTTCTTACAAACGCGTTATCTCTTATAGTGATAAGTCTAAACTTACTGTTATGCATAAGTTTCTTCTTTTCTTCTCAAAGTATGTTGTTTCTTTTGCAAAATATAGCTGGATTTGGTGACTTTCAAACCGACATAAAACCTTGACTTTAAATTCCCATTTTGATACAACATTTCAGGTATCTATAGATTTTAACAGACAAAATGTTAAACCTGGAGAAGACGTAAGCCTCGAAATAAGGGCTCACCCGGGATCAGACGTCAACCTTCTTGCTGTAGATAAGAATGTTTTACTTCTGAAAAGCGGAAACGACATCACCCACACAATGGTATATAAAGAGATTGTGTGTGTGTGTGTGAGGGTTTGTGTGTATGTGTGTGTGGGGGGGGGGGGTAAGATACAAATTATATAGCAAAATACCATCATTCCATCATGCACTGAAACAATGAGAGATCGTTTTTTATAATCAACGATTATCAAAGAAAGAAACATTACAACACGTAGTGCAATAAATCATAGGATCTGTCTAAACGCTGCTGAGTTTCCTCGGATTCATTTTTGTAGGCTCTAGATTCCCTGACTTGCTGTTTTGTTTGTATATGTACATGTATATATATATATATATATATATATATATATATATATATATATATATATATATATATATATATATATATATATATATATATTCGTTTACATAAAGTCAGAAAAAACAACATATGAATTAAAATTAAAATGCATTTTTACTAAAGTAATACAAAAATGACCATAACAGATTTAGAAGTGAATAGTTTTTTAGATTCACGATTATACTGTAAGATACTATTCACGAATCAGCGCCCAAATGTTGTCTCCCATCTTGTTCTCGTTATACCGTCCTTGGTAGAAGCGTTCAAAATCCACTATATCCTTGTGGAAGCGCTCGCCTGGTTCATCCGAGTATGCTCTCATGTTCTGTTTGAATTTATCAAGATGAGCATCAAGGATATGGACTTTGAGGTACATCCTGCAGCCCATGGTGCCGTAGATCTTCACCAAAGTCTCAATCAGCTGCACATTGTTTTCGGCCTTGTGATTGCTAGGAAGACCCGATCCACTGCTACGAAGCTGATCCAAGCCGCTTTCACCTTACTAGTGAGCTTCTTGGAGAATTCATTGCACTCCAGGATCTTCTTATATGTGGTCATTTGACCTATGCCTCAGATAGCTTAGGGAAGAAATCTTGAATGTACTTGAAGACTGCCGGTTCCTTATCTAGAGTTCTTACAAAATGTTTAACAAGGCCCAGTTTGATGTGCAGTGGTGACATCAGCAACTTCCCAGGTTCCACCAGTCGCTCCCACTTGACGATTTTCCTCCCCACAGAGAACTCAGTCCACTGTGGCAATTCCCTCCTGTGGTATGGCGCCTTGATGTCCCTGCTATCCCAAACGCATACTTGGTAAATATGTCAGGAACGCCACCATTTTGAAGTTTTATATGACTTCCAGCTGTACTCATCATACTTCAAGGCGTCTAACAAGGTCTTGATGCTGCTGTACTCCTCTTTGAGGGCACGGAGTGTTCCAGGGAAGAGACGTTTATGTGTTCCAATTTTGGAGCAGCACCGCTTTGAGGCTTCTGGATGAGCTGTCAATGAAGAGGCGTCACCCATTCTGGTTACAGGCGATTCCGGTCGCCTCGAACAGACAGGTCACACAATGGAAGACGCAGAGCTCATCTTGACGGTAGAAGAAGCTGGAAAAAGCTTGGTTATGCTTCCTCTGATCTGCGCCTTGCACACTTTCGTCCAACACGTTGCACTACTTGAGCCTAGACTTCAAAAGTTCGGCATTGGACTTGGTAAGACCAATATCTCTGATCAAGTCGTTGAGATCGTTTTGGTTGAGGTAGTATAGATTTCTCTCCTCAACTCCACCTCTGAAAGTGTCGTCAGTATCTACAACGTCTTCCGCGCTCTCTACCTTGCTGCTCTCTTCTAAAGGCGGCTGCTCTCTCTCTGGATGAGGTACGGGGAGCTCAAGGCAGTGTGCTATCGGGGAGATAGATGAAGGAAGGTGCGGATGCGTAATGGCAGGTGCATTTTTGCCAGTCCGACGTTTGGAAGGGTCCACCATGCAGACGTAGCAGTTGTTTGAGTGGTCAGTGGATTCCTGCCAATTTCTTGAGATAGCGATCTTCATAGCTCTCTTTTCCCCTCTGTACCATCCTACAAAAATACATTTATTTCACCCATGACTAATGTGTAAGAGATTCTCGCAACATTTTTCATATATGATATTTTTTAAATAACACTGAAAATTGTAAAACATTTTAAAATTAAAACTTTTACAGTTTTAAATTTTTTAACAAATTGCAAAAAAATAGAATTCCGAGCAACAATTGTCTATCTTACCTTCCAGAGGTTTTTTGCAGTGCTCTTAGTTGAAATGAGGTGCTGAGGGTACGCCGAAATATGCCTGGTATGCCTCTTTGCAGATGCTTCCACGGAGTACTTTTTCGATCTTCTCTTGCAACATTGGCCGCAGACATAGCAAAATGTGTCTGGCGGATACTCGCAGCGTCTTGATGCTATCTCAGAAAAATACGGATATGTATCCACTTAGACAGCTGGAACTAAACTGACCTGCTGAACTTAAGGCCCCAGTATATAAAGGTTCTAAAAGTTACTCTAAGTATATCCATCATTTAATCTATCTGGAATATTCTGGAAAATGGAAAAAATTATACAATATCACTATCCTGGTCACAAAAGCAAAGTTTGTTGAGAATAATAGAAATTTTCTGTACTTTTGAGGCATAAGCGATTAGGAATTAACACTTACTACCCAGGAACAAAAAAAAACATAAAGATTTGTTACACGGTGTTGCTTCAAGAAATAGACTGTAATGTTCTCTATGATAAACTAATAACACAGGTCCCAATGAACGACAAAGTTGTTTGAAATAACACTATATACGTTATAAAACATGCTTTAACAGGGAAATGTATGTTATGTCAGATGATGAAGATTCTATAATGATGATTAAATTCAAAAAGGAGACACTTACATGGTATGCAAAAGGGAAGTGTAGTCAACATCGTATTTGTAAAATATGTGCTACGATGTCTTTAACATGGAAAGATTGTAAAAACATAAGGAGATTATAACCTATGAATTTAATCTATATTAAATTTGTATAGATAATATATATGTAACTGAAGTCACTGTTAAGAAGGTATAGTTGCTACCTATTTTTACGTTGCTTTATCCCATCCGACCATTTTTCCTCATTCTATACTTTCTTAAAAATATCTCAGACATATAAAATAATGTTCTAACTGTCCATATAGTTCAAGATTTGTGCTCATTTGTATTTTTAAAATAATCATCTGATATTATTCAGTTCATGTTTGTCAGTTTGATTGTTTGTCGAATTTTTGTTATTGATTCTTGCTTGTATTCTTATAGTTTTGTAATGATTGTGTTTTTTATATTCATTGTGCAAATCTCACATTAAGTCTAGACCAACGATTGAATAATTATAAATGACCCAGAGCAATGGAAAAATATTCAAACACAACATCACACTGTTATGTCATCAACATGATGGCATCAGAGTTAATTTTCTTTTTGCCAATATTTCCAGGATTTGAAATTATTAACATATGAATTTATCAAGTAAATTAGTATATGCAGCATTTAAATAATAATAATAATAATAATAATAATAATAATAATAATAATAATTTTTTAAAAATAATAATAATAATAACACTAAATAATAATAATATTATTATTATTATTATTTATAAATAATAATAATAATAATAATAATAATAATAATAATAATAATAATAATAAATAATATTAATAACCTAAATAATAATAATAATAATAATAATAATAATAATAATAATATTATTATTTTAATAATATTATTATCATTATTATTATTTATTTTTTTTTTATTAAATAATAATAAAAATAATAATAATATGATTATTAGTAGTAGTAATAGTAGTAGTAGTAGTAGTAGTAGTAGTATCGTAATAATTAAAATGATAATTATTTGCGGAAACATGCAAACTGGCATATTCGAAGGATAATTGTTACAACATGCCAAGACATAAGAAATATAACGCTTTTACGGACGTAAGGATGAACAGTTTGCTTGTTGTTGTTTTTTGCTGTTTTCTTCTGTCTTAAACAATGAGATCATCACGAGTCCAAAACGCTAGGGTAGTCTTACTAATAACTTGCATTTGTACAGAACATAATTGTGCTGGGTTTGATCGTGATACTGGAGGAATATTCTGTTGCCACCGGGCATGATGAAGCGATACTACTGAAACATATGTTTGTCATATGTTTAACTTTTCTGTTCAAATATGGATATTTGTTGTATTATTTTGTTGTAATGAAATACAATTACATGTCCAGAGTACTACATTATTTTTATAATTTCATCCTGCACCTCTGCCACATACCTTTCATATGTTAGATGATACTTCACGTCGTTCCTACGATGTTTGCCTATCTATTGCGCAATAAACAAAGAAAATATTATACTCCTAATTTTTTACAATTGTCAAGAAGTAGTTTTTATGTTCCATCTGCTATCCGATCATCAGCAACCTGAAAATGCTTTTATTTGCATTTTGTTTCATCTTAGAGTTTTGAGACCGAAATCGCGGTCAACATATATCTTCATTTTAATATTATCTTGTTATATTAATATTTAAAAAATAAAATGTTACTATCAAACCCATATCAATTAGAGGGTTGCTAACCCTGGTGATAATGGTCTATATGCCAATCCAAGCAGTTTGATGTACAGCTATAGTGTGATCTATAACTCCCAATGAAGGATTATCCGTCAACTCTAGGTACAAGAAGAACTTTGCTCCTATGATCCAGTGTTTCCCTACTCAACCTGGATATGGCAATTTCCTTGGCCCAGTCCTGGGATGGATGTTTACAGAGTATATCAGGTTACCAGATTTTATTTATTAATTTATTTATTTTTAAATATGATCAGTGTAGCATTTAATTTATTTCTTATCCTACGTTTAAATGTCGCTTATTTTAACCGTTCAATTACAGATTTGTCTTTTATGGTCCAATAATAAAGCTACAACATCCTGCGAAGCATATTCAATAAAATGATCGATTTCTTACAATAGGTTTCATATTATAACATAAGGATCCAGAAAACAATTTTGAGATTATATTAATATAATTCTACTGACTCATGTGACAATATTAGTGTATGTCTTGCATGCGACTTCATTCTGTCTTATATATATATATATATATATATATATATATATATATATATATATATATATATATATATATATATATATATATATATATATATATATATATGTATGTATATATATATATATATATATATATATATATATATATATATATATATATATATATATTTATTTATTTATTTATTTATTTATTTATTTATCACAGGACGCCGGTGTTAATGTACTAACAGATGCCCTTTTGTACAGATGGGAACCACCACCCAGCCCAAGTACTGTCTTTCCTGGCAAAACATTCTTTCACCTTCTTGACTTTGGTAACTATCACATAGCACCACATATACATTCGTCCAATTTGTAATTGCTTGATTTAAAAAATAAACTACTGCTTCTGCATTCGTCTTTTTTGTAAACAGTCGGTGTTAAATACTGTTTCTGACACTTGATTATTCAATTTGTAGAGCGTTACAATAGGGGCTTTTGTACTTGCGTACAATAACATTAAATTATCAGATATGCATTTTGTTTAATTTGCGAATGGTGTTTAATTGTTTCTATCCAAGAAGGAATAAGCATTTTACGTTTGTAGCAATAATACTGACCTGTATAAGGCCGAGGTGTTCTGATTAGTAGTATTTATTATCTTTGCTGTTGTTTTATTTTCTTTTGTAAGCAAAGCAAATTCAAAAGTTTTATTAAGAACTATATGGTTCTCTATTATTTAAGCATTATCAACAAGACCAGTAGTGCGTCAACCATCGATAGTACATTCAGAGAGAGAAAGTCGATCCCAAAGCAAAATTAGAAAGCTGTTTCCGGAGACATGGCTATATAACAGAGTCAAGACTGGGTATGTCTTTTCTACAAATTGATCGCAACTCACAAACCTAATTTAGTAAGTTAAGACGTAAGAAAAGTACCGTGTATGATAACAAACCTATGAAGCAACTTGTTTGCTAGATCCCTCAGACGGACACATTGATCAAGCGATGAGAATGCCAACAGACAGACGTATACAAAGAAAGACAAAAGTACGATACAGAAAGATAGATGCCTTGCTTGCTGTTGACGAGTGATAACTAAATTTGTCAGTATTGCACATATTAAGATAAGATTCGAGTGTTTTGTTTAAAATATCATCTGAACTAACGATGGTCATCATTATACATTAATCGCAACACATAGCAATACCCTTGAGAATGTAGGAGATTACCGTCTCAATCTCCATAGTGTGCCATATCAGCATGTTAGTAACGATAATTGGAACACATTTTGCTATAATATTATATAGTATTGTACATAAGGAAGATAACTGCGTTATCAAATGACGCGTTATTTATAAGACCCTTTATATACATATATATGCTTGATCTTTTATGTGAGACAAACGTTTCAGATTATCCGCTTTACTGTATATTTTGTTAGGAATGTAAACATGTTTCGCTGAGTCGACGTTACTACATCAAAGCAGATAGCTAAGTGTTGTATTCACGCAGATATGAATTAATGTTTAAATTCCGTAATTGAATTCGAATCATTTCTTTCTCAAAAATGAGATTCTATAATACCGTTGCCATCAAAAATTTGGTAAAAAAAACAGACAACTTTATAAATTAGTATAAGCTGCTGTATTAGAAGAATAACATAAGCTGACATTACCACCAATTTTTTTAATCGACTTGTTTCTTGTTTTTACCAAGTAGAGACATGTGCAAACCTCTTACGAATGATGCCATTTTCTCTCTTTATGCCACAATGTGCGCAAAGCACGTGGCACACGATCTACAGTAGTCACTGTCGAATTCCATTGATAACATAGCTCAGCTAAAATGGAACACTAATTACACTGAACAGAAACAAATTCAGTGTTTGATAACAGCCAATGGCTAAGCGTTGGCAGCGGGCACCATGTCTCATTTTCTATGTGAGAAGCTCTTAGCAAGCGAGATCCCTGGCAACTGCATCATATTTCAGGTGCACGATTAGCGATAGCAAATGTCCTCTATTTCAGTGAAAATACCGAATAGCCTTTTCTATCACGATGCACATCGTTCATTAGTCTTGTTCCTTTCTTGGTACACTCCCTTAGACTGAAAAATTTTTAAAGCTACGTTAAAAATCCAAATCACAAAAACACACGCACTCTCCAACACAACTAACTAACCGAGAGACAATATTTTACCAGTTATGGCCTATAATATTGGCTTGCCAGTATTTAGGCCAGGTACTGGCAAAATGGACCGAGTAGCTTATATTGGACATTGTCGCACCTACTTTGTAAAGATTTATAACGGTGCCGCAGGTCCTTTTTATGTGCGGTTTGTGTGTGTAATAGCGACCCTTGTGTCTACTCATTCCTATCTGCTCGGACAAGTACAAGTAAGCTTTCTATACACGCTAAGTCACGACCTGCTCATGCATACTACCCTTTGGGTCGCTTGAGTGATGTTCATCATTGTGCCCGACTGCCATCAACGTCGACAATGTTTAGCTCCCTTTAGCTAAAAGTAGTATCTGGGAGGGCTGGAGTTGCTTGGCAGTACTAGTGCCCAATAATGTATTATGGTTGGGTAAGTTACCGTAAGCATACTCGAAGAAACAGATTTTGCTAAAAAAAAATTGATTTCCCTGTACGATACAGACGTTATTAAGCATATGAGACTAAATTGGTATAACTCATACAAACTTATAGTATTATGTCAACAACACAAACTGTTCCATTTTTCCTCCACTATTTAACTCTTATGTGTGGACTTCTCTGTCGTTTAAATACACGATTCTCCCGGATCTCTCTCTCTCTCCGAGAGTATTGTGTATTAGAATGACATATATATATATATATATATATATATATATATATATATATATATATATATATATATATATATATATATATATATATATATATATATATATATATATATATATATATATAACATGACATTTAAAGAGATGGCATATAGCTAATTGATATACTAATAATACTGGTATATCAAATTGTGATCCGCCCAATAATACGCGCAGATAAACATTCAGGCATCTGCGTGCTGTTGATCCTAGATCAATGATGAATTTCCATACATTAATCATTAGTGACGTATGAAAATAACGATAAAAAGTGTTAATAATCCCAGTTTTTTAACTGAATTTAATATGGTACACAATTCTATCGTAATCCTTTCTGCTTTATGTACCCCATCTCCTATCATGTATCACGGATAAAAAATACGCAGTAAGAGAAAATAATTTGAGTTAGATTAAAACCTTGAAACTGAACTTACACCAAGTAACCTAAAATAATATGGTTCCTCGTAACGGTATGTGTGCACTTTCCTTGTGATTTATCTACAGTGTTTATAAAATCAATGATACAAAGTAAGAAACCCAGTCGACATTATACGGTACATTTCTCGGTTATTCAGTACACATTATGTGATGTATTTAATGTTTTGTTGTTGTTGTTGCTGTTTCTTAAACCTATTACAATGTTCCAAAAAATTGTTAATTAAATATGAATATTTCCAAAGGCCACCCTGTCTCTCTAGACCGATCGATCGATCGACCATCGTAGAAAGATATTGGCGAAACTCTATGAAAAGACGAGCGTAGAGGATTTTCGCTTGTGTCGTCCCGCGTTGTCTCTGGACATATGCATGATGGTAAAAATTAAGTAAAACTGACCAAAGGATGAGAGAGAGAGAGAGAGAGAGAGAGAGAGAGAGAGAGAGAGAGAGTTTTATGATCGGTAGTACTGTTATTAAAGCAGAATAATGACTTAGATATTTTAATTTCCTCGTGTTGGTTTTGGTTCGTCATTTTGCTTAGTTTCTATTTCACTTTAATTTCCATGCCACGGTAATCGAATGTCTGAGCGTTCGTGTTAATGGATTAGCTAACCGTGTATTTTATGTTTAAATCATAAGTGTGTTTTATATTGATTTAATCAATATACAGAAAAATAGAAACTCAGAAGAAGAAGAAAAAACAATCAAGTTATCAATATGCAAAGGTTATTGTGAACAACCACAAAAGGAAGAGAACTACATTTTGTAGCGACACACTCGGCAGAGATATGAGGAGTTAATTCACTCGGTCAATATACAGTTGCCTGTAGTAAATCTAAACTCCATTCAAAGGGCAAATATTTGTATTTGTATGTGATATAAATAAAATATATGTATAGTATGCACACTGTATCAATGAGATACCACTCGTCGTATAAATTTTTCATTAAAAGGAAACTCTGCAAGCCTCGTTTCATTTAATGAAAATGTATACATCTCTTTATATATCACTGATGCAGTGTACATACTAGCCTAGTGGCTATAGTGTTTATATTTTTCTTCATGTAGTTCTGATGGTACCGCTGTTTTTAATGCAACCTGTCCAGACAGTATAACCACGTGGATAGCTAGTGCTTTTGCAGTCAACAATGAGACTGGTCTCGGCATTGCACCATCTACTGCTGATGTATGTCTTGTCTCTACTTGTTTAAAGTTAATCAAAAACTGTATGTCTAATTTTTTATTATAATCATTTTTGATGCAGATAACTTGATACATTAGCTTTGCTAATTTCATTTTTAACTTAGTCATCTGAAGAGGAGAATGATGTGTCTTTTCTTGAAATGATGATTGATTTATTGCACAGGGTGACGAATATAATAGTGACTCAATAATGATACGTGTGTTTACGTTAAACATAAATCTGTTTTGTCTACATTACAATAAGTTTTTCATCCTATGCTATGTGTTATTTGGTTGATTCATGAATATTAAAATATGTCCAGATAATAACTTGTGTGTATTTCATAATCAGTTTTGTGTCACTAATGGTAAATGTCCGTTCTAACAGATCAGTTCCGTATGTCCTGAAATGTCATGATGTCAGCGTAGTACTTATATATTACAGTTGGTGGTATTTTTAAAATTCTTCATCAATCTGCAAATGCCCTACTCTGTGATTCGTGGAGAACAAGTCATTATTCAGGCAAACATATTCAACTATCATAAAGAGAAACTGAAGGTGAGTGATGTGGTATTCAGCAAGTAGGTCTAAAATGCATTGAATGTGTGTGTGTGTGTGTGTGTGTGTGTGTGTGTGTGTGTGTGTGTGTGTGTGATCAAAAGTGACACGTTATATACTAACTGAACAAATGATATAGAATTCTTTCTGAGTTTCATCCATTGTGGGTCTTACCTTCCGTAAATAAATATGACGTACGGACATAAGGTTACTTTAGCAAATGAGAAATGCTTTCCTAGCATAAATCTTATAAAAAGGCATGCAGATAATATACTCACTGAAACAAGGTACATTGTTTAGAATTTCGTATAGAATTTCAGTAAATATGCTATTCGATTGATAAGTGTTGTTTCTTAAAGTTTAATAAATGTTACATTGCTTTCTATCTGGGTTATTTTTTTATTAATTATGTATGTGGTTTCTTTATTTTTACATGTGTTATGAAAGGTCAAAGTTGAGCTAAGACAATCAAGGAGTTTCCAGCAAATAATTGTGAATAACAAAGATCGGGAAGGCGATCCACTGTTGTACAAGCGGATATCAGTGAGAAGGGATATTATAGTAATACAGATTTTTTATTTATGTGTGTTATATATAAAATACGCGGTACTTCCTGTGTACTAACTGTATTACTGGACATTTCAAATATATTTTATATATAAGTTTAAAGTTTAAAGTTGTTGCATGTCTGTGTTCAATGACGGATAGAGACATAATTTTTACATATTGACAATTGTAGTAAATTTCCACTTAAAGTTCATAGATATTGAACGGTTTAGTCACATATAGGAGCCATTTTATTTTATTGTAATCTGAGAAGTCGGACACAAAACGGAAATAACCCGTAGATGTGTGGGTTTGAGATTTGAATTTTTAACGTAGCTCTAACAATTTTTCAATCTGATCGCTACGATGTCTGCTGTGTGGCTGTTTTTACTGATGTCTCACACTGAGGCATCATTGCGTACAAATGTAGCATCATGTCCCACCCAGTCACATTCTCATGACAGTAAAGATTGGCCAGTTGATATGCATACTCCATCAAGCATCTATGACTTTCGACTTTGTCAGTCATTCTTCACTGAATCATTGACAATCAAAAGTAAACTGTGCAATTAAATGTTTTTCTATTGATTACATCTGATGAAACAAACGTGAACAGATATGCACGGAATATACTACGTTTCATGATATTAAATCATATTGTGTACTTAAACGTATATGTCGCTGCTTAAATTAATAATTACTAATATTAATGATTGATACCTGCTATCGATTCCCAGACTAAATAAAATGTGTGGTGAACTAATGTAGGTTAAGCCCGATGATGCTGTTGCAGTGTACTTCCCCATCCTGCCGACGGAACTTGGATTGGTAGATGTTCTGATCAAGGCGTCTTCACCGTATGCCAGAGATGTGGTCCTCAAGAAACTCCTCGTCGAGGTTTTGTATTATATTTAATATATTATTTAGATTGACTTATGTAGTAGGAATGATTGGGGTTGATAATTAACATTTTTCTTTACAAAAAAAACGTTAAAACTCAAAAGCCCATGAAACTAGTTTTAGGCTTCTAAGCCAAAGTTCTAACCTACCCGTATGCTCACAAATACAACAATGGATTGAAAGATGTATTACCTTTTCACCATACCTTACATTCTCTATTCGATGATGTATGCAGATTTGAGCACAATTTTTTTTATTGTCATACATTTTAAACAAACAGCCGTATACCACGGGTTAAATAATGTTTGCAGTTAGTAGTGGTCGATGGTAGTAATATTAGTAATGGTGGTGGTAGTGGACGTAGAGTTGTACAAACATTTTCTAAAAGTATAAATTATGACAGTTCAGTTCATTTTGACTTCCAGCATTGAGAAACAAAGGTTTGTTCAATATCCTTATCCGCAACTAACATTGGCCATAATAATAAATACTTTCATTGTAATGATAACATTCTGTCTTGGTTATCATCTTCGTCTACTTTAAACGACTAATTGTTTCAAACTTATTATATTACCACTGATGTACATATTTAAAATATTAATTTTCCAATAATTATATTCTAACCACTCAATTCACATTTAATTAATGATAACAAGCTTGGTATGATATATTATTTCCCCGCATTGCAGCCCGAAGGAGATCCTCAGAGCTACAACGTAGCTACTTTGGTCGATCTTTCAGGTGTCAACAATTTTGAAAAACATATCAACATCACATACGCAGAAAAGGTTGTCGAAGGCTCGGCTAGAATACGAATATCTGTTACCGGTAATGATGTTTATTTTTATGTTGGGGGGGGGGGGGGGGGCAAGCAACACACACTCACATTTAAGGGATATTCCACCACTACAACAACCGATATATATATTTGTATCACACGCGACATAGACTAAATTCATATTTGTCAGGTCTCCATCAGAACCGTTTCGTCAGTGTGAGGATAAAAGGAATATATTTAAACTCTTCTGTAATTCCTTGCATTATCATGGATACGTTAAAGCGAGTGTAAGTATATTAAACATACTAGTATGATTCAGTTAGAATATCTTTACCTAAATATGATATTTTTCCACTGAGATATTTAGTTCTGAGAATTTCAAAATAGTATGCAGAGAACTACATACAGTCAACAGGCATTAGGTGCTGGATCAGAATAGTTCATGATATAAAGTTCTCATTCATAGAGAATGCCATTCATTTGTTAGAATCAATAGCGAATAGGTTTTTTAACTTTGTATTTAAAAAAAAAAACATCTCAATTTTGCCTATTGTTATTAGAGTTTTCAGCTGGTATGACTTTACCTTTTTCTTTTAACGAAGGTGATTTTATGGGACCTACCATACAAGGCTTAGAGAACCTGCTTCAAATGTCTTATGGTTGCGGAGAACAGAACATGATAAACTTCGCTCCAAACGTCTTCGTCTCAGTATATCTGAAAGCAATCAATGGCCTTAGGCCCGATATGGAGGTCAAGGCCAAGGATATAATGATGAAAGGTAATCAAGCTGAACGAATATAATGTGTGCAGCGGAACGCAATTTATAAAAATGTCTGCACCGATAGCAAGATTATCTTTTGGAAATGTCTGTCATATGACAAATATCAACTCAAAATGCTCTTTGGCATGACAAGGCAAACATTCTTACACGTCTCAGATGTTTATTATATATCATGGAGAGAATTAACAACGAAGACCTGATTATCATCAATATTAAAGATTATTGATTGTTCACTCAAGTGTTTTTGAATATAGAGATCGATAGATCGATAGACCGATAAACAGACAGACAGACAGACAGATAGATAGATAGATAGATAGATAGATAGATAGATAGATAGATAGACAGATAGTGACCATATTACTAATTCACTGTTGAGAAGGTCCTATTCAAATAAATTAGAACACTGGCCATTTAGTTACGGTATATAAATCAGGACATACGTGCCCTCCTGAATTTCCACGAACAAGGACATTTTAATGAAAACGAAGTGAACACAGCATACGTCGAACATGTAATATTTAAATAAAGTGTGTGATTTATTTTATAATCTCGCCCGGATGTTTAGAATTGGTTTGAAACACTTGAGAGCATATACATATTTCAAAGCATGAGATATAACTTCTATTTAATATAATGTTGGAACTGGAGGACATTGCATTTAATAACATGGACCTTGAATGTCAATGGTTGGAAGTTATAAATCTCCTGAAACCTTAATGACTAGCTGTACAATTTCCATTGATTACACCATGTTATTGCATTCGTCTCTTTTTCTCTTTAAATAACTCAGGCTACCAGAGGGAACTAATTTATCAAAGATGGGATGGATCATTTAGCGCGTTCGGAAACAGTGACAGTTCTGGCAGTACATGGCTGACCGCTTTTGTTATCAAATCCTTCGTTCAAGCTAGCCCGTTGATTTTCATAGACCCAGTGCTAATTGCCAGGTCACTGGACTGGTTGCTTAGACAGGCAAATCAGGACGGGACTTTTAATGAACCTGGAAGAGTAATCCATACGGAAATGCAGGTATTGTTAAATACATTATCAGAAACTATTAGGATTTCTATCCGGAATAATGTAAGTATTTGGTCAGAAGTGTACGATATTTTACGTTCTAAGGTTTACTATCACTAGAAGGCCCATATAGTGTTTTCCAGTTACCTGGCATTTTATTTTGATGGTGGATAATAATGAATCTATCTATGACAAGATATTAATATGAAGTTTATAATAAGTTTAAATATTAGTTTTAATGATCTGTCAATCAAACAATCATGTCGAATATGTCATGTTCTTGGGGGATGTTTGCTATTGTTATAGTTCAAGACCTGGACCTTCCCTGGAGTATTATATTGTGTCTTATGTCAAGTGAATGTATTATCTATGTATTGATTCTATAATCAAAATCTTCATTCCTGCCTTAATATCGGTCTCTCGAAACCTATGATCAGAGTTTAAAGTTGTGTTCATTTATAATTTGAAAGGAATTATTTATTTAAACTATACGTTGGAAGTACAGAGTGTTAATTGATGTTTTGGAGAAAAATACTACTTTGGAATGTTTTAGTACACTTATTCATAGACATTATGGATTGTATCACTCTGACACAGCGAAAAAGTCAAGATTATTGGAATTTATTTAGCTAATTCTATGATTCTGAATTTCTGGTAGAAATGTTAGGATTGTTTGGGATGTAATTTACAACACTGTATGTTTATCTTAAATTGTCTCTTTGTGTCCAAAGGAAGTCATTGATTTGTAAATTTTTTCTCAATGTTTTCGGTTTTAATTGTTTCTGTTACATAACTGAAGACCACATAGTAGTAACAATATTTACCAAGAATAAATTTGCAAATTCAGCAGGCAAATTAATTACATCAAAAGTCCCAAAATATAGATTGGTCTGAATGAAATTCAAAAATCTTAAATGTCTTAAGTAAGTTTTCAATGTTTCGATCTATCAATAGTCTAGAATATGCTGATGTACCAATATTCTGAAATATGTTGCAATAAGAACAGATTTGATTATCGCAATGAAATCATCCAGAATGTCTTTGGACGAATTCACAATAATCGTAAGTAGCGCTATAGTACAGAAATTCAATGAGTGCTTTCTATTTCCAATTAACAGTTTAAATACATGATTCTGCTCAGATTATATCTTACCACAACAGTAAATGATTTCACTGATTGAACTTGAAAAAGAAATGAATAATTGTTTACTAAACCAATTTATATTAAAACAGTCACCTGGCCTACAAAATGATCTTTCTCGAAAACTAATCATTTCAAAAGGAAACCATTTCACTTATTCATAAACAATGTAAGACATTTTTTCTTAAATGGAGGTAAATATCATTACAACAGATTAAAATAGTTAGGTAGATAAATGACAAAAGTTAGGTAGACACAGCTCTAAGTCATGACAATAGTCAAGTAGGCTTAAACTCTACTTTAAATCACGGACGAAGGTCAATCACATAATTTAAATTATATATTCATAACACACGCAACATCTATAAATAACAGATTTAACTAAATATGAGAGTCATGAAAATTTTAAACGCCATTCTTTGTACATTGTATACATCCATTGATATATATATATATATATATATATATATATATATATATATATATATATATATATATATATATATATGTTCATAACATGACCATAGACCATCTCAAACAGGCCCTCAAACGTCAACATTTTCGCAACCAGTCATGGAGAGAACTGCTCAGGCTGGACGGCCCTCCACTCCAAAAAAACATGAAGTGAATGTCACACTTTCACCTAGTGATGCGCAACGAACGTATCTTACATCTTCAAGCATCGATACAGCAGACATCTAATTCCCTCCATGACTCTTGGAACAGAGCAAGTTAACGCAGAGTACGGTCCGAGGTTAACGCCCTACAATCACCGACAACTTTCGTCATCATTGGTGAGAGGATATCGGACAAACCCAGGCCTAATCCAACCTTCTCATCACCTTTGTTAATACACGGCCAAAAATGTTAACCCTTGGTCCTAAACGGAACCTATCTTGGGAGTTAACCTGGCTTGATAGATACATTCTAACCATTTTCAATGGTATCTCTGGCGCTCAGTTTCATACAAGACCTGCTTCCTCATGACATTAGCAACCGCAAGCAGAATTCGCGAAGTACATGCCCTATAATCAGACCCGATTTACATTCCATTTCCGGCAAGTAGAGTTAGTCTTATTCATGACGGCATCCTCTTTCATCGCAGAGAACCATGTCTCTTCCAGGGGTAGCTAAACTGATGTCACGAATTCTCTGTCACATCTGGACACATCAACTAAAGGCCACCTACAAGACCCAGTCCTTGTTTTCAGGTGATTCGTTAATACGAACGGATCCGTTGCATTGAGGGATATCAAGACTTTTCTTCTTCTCTTAAAAGGACGGTGTTATCGATTGAAACAATATCACCTCGTGGAGTAAGAGGGTTATTTGCTCAGGATTTAGCGAAATAACCACAGCTCATAGAACGTTCATTCACCTCGGCTCAAGAGGATTGAGCAGTTGCCGCCAGCCTTGCATCTAACCAGAACTGTTTGCTAACCGACATCAGTCAGGTTGTGGGACGGAGATCGGAGTCCACATTCTCTAGCTTTAATCTCCGATATCTCGCATCCCAGATAGACCGATTAGATCTGGTAGGAATTATACCTGCAGCTCAAGAGATCTCCCTTCCAGATCGATGGACAGCTTCTTAAAACGCATCTTTACAACTTCCGCTAGATTGGAGGGGAGTTCCCCTTTGAAGCCGCGCCTCGACAGATTTAGCCTTCTCCAGCCGGGTTACCTAAAAGATGTATCAATGCCTTGGGGGACCGGAAATGGTATCTCCGGGGTAAGAGGATGTACCTCCCTCCACATCATTCCTGATCACCTGAGGTATTATGATTGAGTAAAGTATTCGAAGAAGAAAACAAATTTCCTTGTAAAAATATGTTTCTTCGAAAATATTTATCCAATCATAACACACATACACCCTCCCATCCTCCCAGCAGTTACATCCACAGAGAGCGTGCCCTCCGCTGCAGTAGTAACTTCGATATTCATACACTGTTTCACCAAGTCTTAAACGTAAGGAGATATAACTGCCCGACCGCCAAAAGGGTCGGCATACAACATTTATCTCCCTTTAGCTAAAGGTACCATCTGGGAGGCCTGGATTTGCGATGAAACATATTTTATATGGTTTTATAACTTGCCGTCTGTATGACAACCAAAAAAAAAATAATCAAGTATGTCCTTTGGAAATGCTGCTTTTTCTGAAAGCACATTGAATATAGCTGTTATTATACTTAGTAATATTTTATAATATTGTACCAAATACCTTATAGTATCATCAAAGCAATGTTTGCATATTCTTCTATCTGGTATGATGTATTAAAAGTGTACCTATAATTCAATGGATTATTATGTAGCCATAAACAGGTAACCGCATTGAATATAGGCAATACAAAGTTTATGAAACTACAGTAACCTAACTTCTTGTAGGTTTATTTCAGTGAATGTGTATGCCTTGTTTTTGTAAATCTTCATCGTTTTGACTGTACAAAGATATTTCATCTTTGTGACGCCTTTTGGATTTCGTTTTGCTCATAAATCTGTATATACTGACCATACTACTTTCACTTTTTGATATGTTATAATATTTACGTCACCTATTATATAATATGTGCGATGGATAACGTCTATTATTTTGTCTTTTTGAGGGAGGCTCGTCGGCTGGTAATATTAGCCTTGCAGCATATTCTGTCATTGCTTTATTGGAAGCCAAGAATTTCAAGGTAAATAGATATCGAATTTTGGTCCATATCTTCAAGAAAATGTACCCACTTCCTAACATTTGTAGTACAATGTTCAGCATGTTGGGTAAGTTGTAAAGTAGGTTTGATCCAGAGATCCCAGCAAATTCTAAGAGCAGTTCATTGGATTGAACCAAAAGCGCGAGCTATTCAGAAACCATTAAGCGATTTTACTCTCATCAAAACTATTTTTTTTTTCCTTTCTATTTATCACTCCAATATAAACAATGATTGATGACATAACGTTGTTTATACCTTTGCGGATCAATTGTCGGCCATTAGAAACTGAGCTAGGTAGAACTAAATTGTGAGCACGAGGCTTTGCTGATTTTTTGAACGTAACTATAGCGTACGAAGTCATATTATCAAAAATATTAGAACAATAAAAGGCTCTTCGCCTGGCGACTAGGACTAAGGGAATTCAATACTAATGGCTGTCATAAAAAATCTTGCTAAAAATATTAGATCTACTGCATGGATTCCGTGCATATGATTGCATTGTTGTATTGTCGTAAAATCTAAGTTGTCATCTGTGCGACAATTACTTAATATTTTAATTAAACAATAAACAGTTTTCATCCGACGGATGTACTACAAAATATGTCATTCCCTAACTCACCTATAGTCGGACATACTATTAATAAACCAACAAATACGATGACACATACCTGATGTTACAGTGATGCAATGTAAATTCATGTACGATTGTGAAAATAAAGAATTAAATTGAGTTAAAACTAATTAACTCGACAACTGTGGCATTCAGTTATATATTATCAGCCAGTTGTTTTATTCTTCGAATCATTTGTACTGTGAAACTTTAATAATAATAATAAGAAGAAGAAGAAGAAGAAGATAAAGAAGAAGAACAACAACAACAACTACAACAACAGAAACAACAACAAGACGAAAAACAAGAGGAAACACAACAAGAACAAGACGAAACAGAATAGTGGTAGTGCTAGTCGTATTAAAATTACTGCGATAAAGCAAACCAATAAATTCGCTTGGGACGAATATCATATATTTGTAAAAGTAATCAGTGAAAAAGCGCTTTATAAATTCTATACGTATATTTATACAGCATTGTGATTCGTGTGTTCAGTAGGAAACATTGGAAACTCATCTAGTGTAACGTAAATAATATTGATGTACTAAGAAAAAATACAAAACAATTCTTGATTTGCATGAAATAAGCATATCCGCGTCTTATGCTCTTCGTTTACTGTTATAACGTGTTTTGAATTTGGAGAATCAACAATATCAACGTTGCATACGTTCTTTGTCAAATTATTTGTGATATGAGGAATGTGCATACTCTTTCCAGATAATTTATATCCCATCTGATTTCTACTTTTATTCAAAGTGGCATGAAGACACCCACACATTTTAAACAAAGACTTTTAACCTCTGGATAATAACTCGAAGATATATACAAGGAAATGGGGGAACTGTAAAATGTTTTATTGAACATGTCTGCGAGTAACTGCTCTTAATGAATTCGCATCATAAATATTTCAACTCCACTACGTGCGTGGTTATGGTAGGGGAGAATTAGAATCATTTATTTTAAATTACCTCTAATGGATATGTTTCTTGATATGTGCCAAAATATACATAAAATAATTTCTCGTCTGTCGTCTAGAGCAGCTCAAAGATCCAAATCCATTTAAAAATTACATTCAGCTCGTAATAATCTAAATATCCAGTCTTCCACAATACAATTTCCAAGATAAAACGAGAATATAAAAACATGTAATGAACGTTTCCCTAGATAACGTGTGTTTGACTAGCCTTGAGAGAGTGAGAAGGCCGGAGAACATTTTGACAGCCCTTCGTATTCAAGACATCGTTCATATTATAACAGCAATCAGTCTGTTAGTATAGCTTGCTACACAGATTAAATTAAAACATTTTATTTCGGTTCTATAAACCTTGTGCATATAGTATACATGTGTACTACATGCAGTTCGCATCAGCAAGTGATACAAGAAAATAAATGTTAATTTAATATCATATGACCAGGTGTGTGATATTTCTGTACTAATGGAGTTTCATTTGCAGTTTACATCCTCCAATAGACAACAATTTAACGACGTAGTGAACAAAACAATCTCTTTCCTGGAAGGCTCTGATGTTGCTGATTTGAGCCAAATGTATAAAAACAAACCATTTGAACTTGCGCTCGCAGGCTACGCCTTGACTTTAGCTGGCAGTAGAAGATCTACAGACGTTATGTATCAGCTTTATGAAACTGCGATCTTCGAAAGTATGAATAATACCTTTTAATTTCATCATATCAAAGCACTGAATAAAGACGGAAAGTAAAGACTTACATTAAATCAATTAGTGTTCTATGTGTTTTTATCTTCTGTGTTACTTTGCTTTCCTCTTTTTCGTATTTGATTTGTTTGTTTTGTATTTTCCAGTTCTATGTTTCCTTTTGCTTTTGTTTCTTTCAGAGCTATATTAAAATGCTATAAAAGTGATACAAAAATAATGTACAATATAAACACACCTGGAAAATGTTAATCTCTCTCTCTTTCCTCTCTCTCTCTCTCTCTCTCTCTCTCTCTCTCTCTCTCTCTCTCTTTTCCAACAACATTTTAACAATTGGTTTAGCTTAATGTAAGTGACGTTTGTTTATTGAATGAAGTTCTTGATATGCTGCTGTGATATTTAGAAGTGTATACATATTGATAATATTTACCTTGATATATATATATATATATATATATATATATATATATATATATATATATATATATATATATATATATATATATATATATATATATATATATATATATATATATATATGTATGTATGTATGTATGTATGTATAGATAGATAGATAGATAGATAGATAGATAGATAGATTCTTTTCAAGATGAAACTATGCATTGGGAACAACAGTCGCAAGCTGAATCTGACACATGGAGTTGGATACCTCCAAATGCAAGGAATATAGAATCCACGGCCTACGTACTGCTATCCTACGCTCTTAAGAAGGACATCGTTAAGGGTCAAAAGATCCTGAAATGGCTCATCTCACAACGTAATCCATCAGGAGGATTCTCTTCCACACAGGTTAGTAGTGGTGACCAAAGCGGAAGCTAATTGGAGCTTTGTAACCGAAAGGGTCTCATGTAGGTATTGTACAGAGAAGACAAAAAACTGTGTAGGTTGGTTATGTACTAGTGAAACTTCATAAATTAGTATGATTTCTGTTGCACAGAAAAAAAAATGAAAACATGTTTGGATCATTGAGTTAGCAATTTAGCCTAGTCAGTATTCACATTTGAGATCTGCGTTTGGACCACGGAACCGATTTTGAAATGTTTTTATTTAATTTCGCATACTGTAATTTATTGTCTTTACTCTATATATCAGATCTTCTAATATGGTTGTCAAGAGTCAATTAAAACTATACAGAAGGTAGATCCAAAAATTGATTGCATAACCGGGTGGAAGGGAAAAGGGTACGTTTGGACGATTGTATTACCGAGTGGAAGGGAAAAGGGTACGTTTGGACGATTGTATTATCGGGTGGAAGGGAAAAGGGTACGTTTGGACGATTGTATTACCGGGTGGAAGGGAAAAGGGTACGTTTGGACGATTGCATAACCGGGTGGAAGGGAAAAGGGTACGTTTGGACGATTGCATAACCGGGTGGAAGGGAAAAGGGTACGTTTGGACGATTGTATTACCGGGTGGAAGGGAAAAGGGTACGTTTGGACGATTGTTAACAGAGTGGCAATAGTAGAGTCACTAGCTCTTTAGGGTGCTGAGGGAGATGACAGTGGCCTTCAAAGTATTATAATAAGTAACTGTTGCAGTAGGTACTATTTTCTTCGATGTAGTTGTTGTATAATTCCACTTTTTACGGGGATGTCGTTGCTGATGTAATGACGGTCATGCTTTTTGGCACGATTGATATACTAATGTAATCATACGTTGTTTGTTCCAAGAACTATTATATTCAAATTATCATACGACATAAATGCGCGTGAATATGGATTATGTTACCAGATTCTCAGTCTGCCAGATGCATTGCTCAATAGGTGTTTTAAATATGATACCTGATTGTGTTTTCTAATTTGGTCAACGAAAGAAAAAAAAAACATATAAACTTTCTTAATCACGAAGCGTGGACAAAAATTAATTAACTACCTATTGTGATGTGCTTACATCCGACCAGATATACAAATGGTCCCGCTTATAATATCTAGAAATCGATAGCATCCCTCTATTCGTTTTCACACTATTCGGTATCTTGATGGAAAATGTATCCTATTTCATTCCGAATTCCAGCAAATGATCTAGTTAGATACGAAATTTATCATTTGTTAATTATCTTTTTCCCCATCTTATTTGATGAAATGAAGATATATTGTATGTATGTAATGATTAAATTCAATCCGAAAGATGGTTTGCAGTGGATATTTAAGTGCTTTTGTAACAATTACGCTGTATTATGACGTGAGATTAGTTTGTTATTTGACGACCTATAGTATAGTTATCGTAATTTATGAAATAATGAAATCTTAAATATTTATGACAATCACAGAACAATTTTTTGAAACAACTGGAAATGAAATCTGTTATTCCTTGTTACATTAATCTGTCTCGGGGACTGATATTTGTACACATTAATAATGGAAGGTGTTACCTTGGTGTTATATTTTAAATACGTTCACTGTCATATAAGGGTCACATATAAACACGAACCTTTAATTTAAAGACGGTAACGTGTTCCATTAAAGACTGTGCCAGTGCACAAACCTTTTTATTTATATTTTCGTCTACATTTTCGTTTACAGTTGATGTCGTAAAATGCAATTTTGGTTTTCTCCTCTCTTTATATATTTCATCTGTGTATGTATCTTAACGCCATTGCAGTCATAATTTTAACAATCGCCTTTCCATTTCTTGCTGAAGTTCAAACGTTTACAGAATGGGTCAAATGACCTCGAAGAGCGTAAAATGTGATATTTCGTCAGAATAAAACTTGATAGCAATTTTTGTACGATGCCCATCTATATTTATCTGTCTATCTACTACACATAGTGAAAATCTTGGGATAGATGGTTTGCCTTGTTTAATTCTAAATTTGAAGCGTTCTTGTTATACCAATAGTTTTATTTCTCATTCATTCTGCCAAACTCTTCACATGTGAGACTTGGTGCACAGGCTGTCGACATCACATTAGCTTCATCTGAACGAATCGCATGTGCCAAGCTGCAGCCGCTAGAACTTTAACCATTTTTGATGAGAGAAGTCTAGCTTTTACGCATGATTAGATAACAATGTGTTGGCATTGTATAGGAAATAATGGCTTTCAATAATTTTATTATCAACTGATGTTGTCTCATGAGCGTATAATGTGGGTCAAATTTGGCTGACGGAAACAGAATTCAACGTAAGTTTATGCGGATTTTGATAAAGATTTCCACATGTTAACATATGTATATCCATTGCAGGACACAGTGGTAGCACTACAGGCCATAGCAGAGTTTTCAGCACTGATTTACTCTCCGAATGTCAACATTTGTATTTCAATATCGGGTCTCAAGGACGAAAAGAACATATTTACCCATGATTTCAACATTAGTGCGTCTAACGCTGAGGTCCTGCAGACCATCGATGTAAGTTTCAGGCTCTAGATCTTTCCTGATAATGATCATAATGAAATGTATTTGTATAATTTGAAAGATTGCTTTAGCCATCCATATATATTTCTCTATTACCAGGCAGGCATTTATTCCCGACGTAAGTAGGCATAATGTTGATCATAATTTTTTTAATTCATTACTTGCCCTGTTTATAAATTAGCATAATATAAGGGCAGAGTGTCAGCTGTTATCATTTTATATTTATGGACATTTTGCCTGGGAATAAACAGTTAATATATATTTAAAGTTAATATTGTATGCATGTTAGTAACTACTGAATAGAGAATTTTATCGTGAGAGAAGAAACAAAATTATTAATTGCATGTGTACATCTAAGTGCAAAATTACGAATCAAAGATGATAGAAACAACACTTTTTAATCGACATCATATTGAAAAGTATGACCTTCACACCAATCTTTTCGCATTTGTCTGAGACATATACAGGTTGCTGTTTCCGCAGATGTTACAAAGTCTTTCACCATTGTCATTTATTCCTTGTTTTCTCGTCAACTGTCCCCGGTCTTTGTTTTCTGAGCGTGTTCGTGCATTCATATCCGGGGGCTCCGAATGGCCGAGTGGTCTAAAGCGATCTCCGTTACGGATCACTGCCACTCACCTCTGTATGCATGGGTTTGAGTCTCCCGATTCAGCCAATGTGGGTATGTAAGAAAGCTTGCCAGTAGCTTCTCGTGGGTCGATGGTTCTTTTCCGGGTTTTTCCGGGGTTCTTCCTCCACCATTAATACTGGTCGCCATGTATAGCCTATCGTGTGCTGCAAAATGGCGTTAAACCCTGCAGCAACAACAACAGCAGCATTTATATCCCAACAGTAAATAGTAATTAATGCATTAGTCTTGTTCAACACATGCGTACATGGTGTCGTAGAAGCAGTCAACATCTTCTTTGGGACATAGCATGTTATATCTTGGCTATGTATGAGTTGAATCTCAGATACATCAATCATTCATTCTTTGGTTTTCATTCTAGAAGTGTGTTGTTCAACTGTTTCGTGGTGAATAGAGCTACTCCTTCTCGATATTGATCATCGTGCCTGCCATCACTTTGAAATTTAATACCTGCCTCCAGTTCTCGGATTAGATTAGAGATTTAGCCTTCACGATTTCTTGATATTTTAGAGAAGTGAAATCAAGAATAGACTTCCATTTTTTGATAAATGACTTAAAAACTTCCCATGCATATAAGAGGGAAACGTAAATTTTCCAACTTTTTTCCTTCTAAATAGGTTATATAATTTACCAAATGATATTCCACTCTGATTTTATTACTGCAAGGTCTCAGACTGGAAAAAAAAAGATAGTGTCTATTGTGAAAAGGGTGAATACAATGCATAAAAAGGAAAACGACGACAATAACCAGTAAACAGTTTTAGATCAATCCTTATGGTTGTTGTAGGAATAATATTGCAAGTTGGAATTCATTTAATTAATTTTATTTCCTTGATATAATGTACATGGTGGATAAGAACGCCATTTATCGCAATGTATCAATGTCCTCCACATTAAAAGTCTTTATATACATCGAAGTACATGAAGCAACACGGTGCATGTAATGATAAAAAATATCACATCATAGTATTGTTGAGATACAAACTATAAACGAATAAGAAAACAGACGCAACTAAAACAGAAAAAGAATTTTTTAACGTTGGCAGTAAAATAGCATCATAGTGATTCTGAACATTTGAGATACATAACTCAAAAGCACCCGTCGAATTTACTAATGTCCATGATATAAATAGTTGAGCTTGCAGCCTGATTGATTCGCTATCAGAGGAAGAATTATAAGCTCCATCATTTAAATTTTTAAAGGTAATAGCATGCAATATTCATAAACTGCTCTGTTGTTGGTCAATGGGACAGTGTTCGAAAATTTATTATAAAGTTCCAAACTGGAAACCAGCATGAATAAGGAGGATCGTATTTTATCTTCACTCCATATCGATATGCTTTTAAACTCACTGCGGGTGTATCTTACCTGGGCTAAAGTATTAATTAGTTCCTATGACCTCTAGTAAAATATAGAGGTGAATTTTCTATATCAGTTGGAATATGGCTTTCTAACACGTCTAAGTACGGGGATTAACAGCATTCTACAAAAGATGCAATTTAGTTTTCAATTTCTCGCGGAAACAAAGAAGGACGAATAATCGCGATCGTGAATAGCAGTGAAATTATTTTGAGGTCTGTCATACGAAAAGTACTTAAATGCTTCCATTACAAAAAGAGAAATAATTTCAACAACATTTTAGAATATATGCACCGTGTACAAATTTCTCTTTTACTGTAAAATTCTCATTCCATATAAAAAAAAAATATTTATTTTTATATAGATTGTCAAGCCTGATGAATTTATGGTCACAATTCGAGTTTAACCTTTTCTACATTAGAAAAGATCAGAATGGTTATTGACGCAGGTCATGATCTAACATATGATCCATACATAATGCTGAGTTATTTCAGTAATAAAACATCAGAAATGAGACGTGTGAGACTTAATGTTACTTGTTAAGTCAAGAATATGAATGAACGAACAGATGTGGTCCCAAAACGGATCCCTGGGAAACATATGCATCAGTAACTTTTATTGCTAAAAATGTATTCTTAATGTAAACGAACTATTTTCTCTCAGAAAGATAGTCCTTGACACAGATGAATAATTTATTTTTATGTCATACGCTAACGCTGTATGTATCATGCCTTTGCACCATACTATATCAGATGCTTTGAAAACATCATGAAGACTACACATTTCTTTGTCATCAAAAGTAGCGGTTTTTTTTTTTTTTGTTTTTTTATTTTTTTTATTTTTGCTGTTGGAAATATTCAAATTAGACAATGAACGCTAGAATGACCGAGTTTGAAACGAGATTTGGTTCTTCAAAGTACGCATATTAGACTCTATGTGATTATGCAAATAATTCAATACATCTGTCGCCATGATATTACCGACGACACAAAATAGAAATATCGATAGATGCTGTCACGGATCAAATATATCACAAGTTCTATTATATGAATAGCAGTGACCATTTTGCTCTTAGATGGACATGAATCGAACAGACTTGATATATTAATTTCAAGAGGATTGGAAGTTTGTAGAAGGCAATATTTTCTTAACATTTTATTACATAATTACTTAGGTCCTGCAGATGCATTAGCATATACGGAATATATAACCTCAATGATATACTTTGCTGAGTAATAACAGCATCCTCTATCACAATTTTAACTTTGTGTTGGAAACAGAAACAGGGTATTAGAAACGTCAAATATTGAATTTAGAAACTGCCAGTACTTGCATTAGCCTCAGGTGTGATTTCAAATTAGTTTTTAACACAATGTTGAGTGTATTATTAAAAGAGTGTATTATTAAAATCATCGATTATACATTTTTGATCTGATATGTAGTTTATTTAAGTGATATATTGACAACAATTCATGTATGGCGTTTGGATTGCGACTCAACATCCGTACAGGACGACCCAGATTAGGATTAATGCACTAAATTTACATAATATGTTGTAAATTAAAAGTAATAATGTATATTATCAATTATTAGCTTCGACCATAACATTAAACCTTTCCCACTAGGCTCAAATGAGCTGAGTAATGTTTTTAAGGCATTGAAAATCAAGTGAATTTTTATAAATTTCTTGTAGAATATACTGGTTAAAATTACGAATGCAATACAATTCAGCTAACGGTATAACCACTACCGCTGATCGTTGAAAAGCAAAGAAGGCAGGGATATTTATCCAATAATACGGCCAACAAGATGTAGTTTGTCGAAAACAAATTCACTTTCACAAAGCAAAATATAGATAGCAGTTGTAATAGGTTATATAGAATATGTTAAGATTAACCAGCTATGAAAAATATATACTACCAATTTTAAATCAAAGGGAAAACAATAGTCCTGAATTATAGAAAAAGTGAAATACAGTTATTAACTAAACTATGTGGGAAAGATAACGTGGTCGCCAGCAAGATGAATAAAATGTTTAAACCACTGTTCATGTTTATGTAATGAAAATGATAAACCTGTATAAACTTAATTACTGAGGCAGCCTATAGTTAATGGAAGATACGTTAAGAGAGAGAGAGCACGGGAGGAAGAGGTCGTGATCAAATTAATAACGTTTTATGATTAATATATAGGTTAAACTGTTCATTACAAAATACTTAAATCAAAGTGTCAACATAGCATGATGATGGTAAAGACAATATCTTTTAACTTGATGATATAATACAGTTTTAAAACTATGCATTCTAACTTAGAATTAGTTTATGCAAGACTTAAATGCCCCAAAAGTAAGACACATGCAACTATTTTGTTTAACTTCCTCTAGATCACAAAACGCATTCAGTGAAAAGCCTAATCTAGGTTTTTTAAAGTCTTGGTCACCAACGGTTTTATTACAATATTTCCGTCAAGTAGGTAAGTGTCTTTAATATGTTTTCATTGTATTCTGCAATTGTTTTAGACACTCTTCCACTTTTTCTTGTGGTTAATTAGAAGTTCCTTTTTCAAATATGTGAACTAATTACTGGAAATGCTTGACCGTTAGTTATTTTTTCCCTGCCATAACTGTGGATGTGGGCTAAGTTATTGTATGGTATGTATTACTAAAACGTTTGATACTGTTGCCAGTGTATATTCTTATTCCTTTTACAAAGTGTCCCTTTTCTTTTCTAATGTCTAAAAACTACCAAAAGCACTTTCCCTCACCTCTAACAAAATGTACAATTGAATAGTGGAACCATTGCATTTTTGAACATGACATGTACTAATTGATTACATGCCAATGCAGGTCTGAATTTTGACTAGTATATCATGTTGTTGCTAATGATCTATTGTGTATAACACGTAATCAGCAATCAGGATCGAGCATGGTCAGGTTCATAAATTTCAACCAATAATTAAGATATAATTTGATTCATTTTGTAATACAGCCACATGGTATTCTTGCCAAGTAATTATTACTTCGAATAACTCCTTGTCCAATGAAATAAGTATGGCAGTAGTTTTTTCAACAAACTATTATCGGTTTGCTCTTTCATTTTTATAGGCATTTCTTGCAATATAATATTATTTACAAATATTGACGTGTTCGATCAAGTTTTCTTGTCTCTCTAGATTTTTAAAACTTTCTTTTAACTTATGAATCGCTACCACTTATTGCAAAAATGTTTTAAAAAATGTAATTATGTTGCAAACTCTCCTTTCAGACCAGTTAAATCTTTTTTTTTTTGCAAGTTACATCATTTTCTAGCATTTGTAAATACCACTTCCACTACACCAAAGATAGTAGTGACTTCAAGATCAATATATATGTTGCAAAATATACAATCTCCAAGAGTAATGTGTCGCAAATTTCAATGAAGATAGCATATTTATCAGTTTTGATTCAAGGGTGCAGAACAAACATAATTGCCAAATGTTTTCACAACAATAAATGTGATTTAATTCCCACTCATTTTGTTTTTAGCATCCTCTGCCTAAATACTTACCTGTGCTAAACCATTCTTTTTCTAGACATGCGACAGGGTATTAGTGTTAGTGGTTGCATTGTTATTGAGGTCTGCAAGTTTTGTACTGAAGTCCTTCATCAGGCTTGGTTTACTTATTGTATTATTTTATTGCATTGTCTTCGTTCCGTCTGTACCTGCTTCATTTGAAATGTAAATTGACATGGATTTCCAGAGAGCATTTTATACATCTCTTTCGAATGCATTCATGTCATTTTGTGTTTCATGTTCTCTTCGATATAGATAACTATAGATGACATTTATGTCCATTAGAGTGTGAACTCCCCTTAGTATGTTACCATTTTTTCGTGAGCTATTTGTATAAATGGAATAAAACATGTATAAAGTATTTAATTTTTCTGAACAATTCTAGTTATCATGTGCTGAAAATATAATTGTCTTCAATCATATTTTTATACTAATGCAACCTCATGCATATATATTGTACATTCAGTCAGCAGTTTTTGCATCTCGAAGTAAAGACGAACCTGGTTTGCTTGTTTTCCAAATTTTTTGTACATTGCATTTAATAAAATAATTATACTGAATTTCTGCAATCAGCTTCTGTCATATAAACTGCCCAATGATACTGCTATTGCCAACCCTGTCATGTCACTATGTGGTCTGTAAGAGGTGAGGTAAAGCTATAATTCCTGAGGTTACATTAGTAGACTCAGTTATGTCAGCACCGGAGACTGCTAATGTACTTGACTTTTCTTCAGAGTCCGACAACGCCGAGTCTACGTAATCTAAAATCAGCAATGCGTAAATATATTAAAGTTCATTATCTAAAATAAACGGCTAGATTTTGGAAACTTTCTGCACGGTTAAAAAATGAAATGACATTTCGACTTTCCGTAAAGGAACTTCTCCTTTGACCAATACATATGACTAAAACATTGTCCTAGCGGGTACCTATACCTTGACCTTGCGAGTACCAATACGTTGTTCTAGAGAGTACCAATACGTTGTTCTAGCTAGTACCAATACGCTGTCCTGGCGAGTACCAATACGTGGTCCTAGCGAGTATTAATACGTTGTCATAGCGAGTACTAATATGTTGTCATAGCGTGTACCACCAATGCGTTTACCTAGCGAGTAGCAATACGTTGTCCTAGCGAGTACTAAGACCGTGTCTAAGCGAGTACTAATACGTTGTCCTAGCGATTACTACTCAGTCCAATCCACAAACATACAAACATCCTGACCAAGTCACTGATAGTACTACCGTTGCCAGCTCCGCTTCGGACTGCTGGTAGATAGCATTTTGAGGCTTGTTTTATGTGAGAAAAGATAGTGTGTTGAGTATTTTTAAGGAGTTTAGATATCATACATATTTGAATAGCTGTTCGAAACATTTTCATGTTTTTTTTAACTTCTTTCTCCTACAGGCTCCATCGGACACGGATATAATCCTTATCAATGCAACAGGAGTCGGAATGGCTCTCGTCGAGGTATACTTCTGACTGCATTTGCGGAAGATGTAGTGACTTTAATATCAGTATAATACTATTGTAACTTCTTAAATATAGACATATGTATAAACTCAAATGATATTTATTTCAGAAAAAATAGAAATAAAGAATTTTAAATAGAAACAATTTATTGCTGTTGGTAAAATTAGTCACCATTAGAGTCTATACATTTTTTTTGTATCCTTTTAAACGTTTTTTATATGCGCAACATCTCAGTGTTTAAGGTATAATCTTATTTTTTACTAAATGTATCTATCCCTCTGCAAACGTTCATGCAACAAAATCAATTTTCGCTCATGGTTGTCTTATACAACGTTATGAAAGTTTACATTTCGGGTAGAAGATACCCAGAGACTTCAAAAGTATTTTTAAAAAAAACCATCATGAACTTAATAATCATGCATATAATATTTTACGTTTCAGGTTGCTGTGTTTTTTAACGTGGAACTTGACATAGGTCAGAAACTTTTCTTTGATCTAACTGCGGGGGTCACAAATGAGATTTCATTGAATGAGTTCATAGTGGAAGCATGTTTCAGGTAATTTCACTCTAAAGTTGATGTTATGTTATATAACAAAAAACAAAAAAGAATTAAGATTTAAAGTGTGCAATAATGGAAGACGAAGAAAAATATTCTGAGTCACAAAATACAATACAACTTATTAGCAAGGGCAAACACTGATTACAATTTTTTCCAATAAAAATATTTATTTTCGTTAGATTATGTTGCACAATGTAAGATGATGGAAAATATAATTATGGTGCCAAGAGCATACATTTATAAGGTGTACATGTAAATGGTGTTATATAGAATCAAGCACTTAATTTATGACATCAAGAATAATAACTTATTTTAGGCAAAATGTTGGTGATCAAATCAACAGCAAAAGAAAGCAAAACAAATCACACACCTTTGGCTCATGACGGTGTTTAAATGCATTCACGTTTGCAAACTTTGCGAATTACAGACATACTTTTTCGCCAGAACGCGTGTAACAGCGAAACGAGTGTAGTTTATTAAGATCAACATTTACTTCGAATATAGAGATGTTTAGCATTCGGCTTCTGGCCTGTCTTCCTCCGTAGACCTTTACATTTATTTCCATCTTTATATGGAATGTACTAAATTTAGTACTGTTGATTCTCCCAAGTCGGGTCATACGACTGTACGCTATTTACACGTATATTTGTCATGATAAATGAGACTATCATATTATGATTTTGTAGCAACGTTCATATTGTCTGGCTCGTGTCCATTATTATTTACTGATTACAGAGGCTGGTATATTGCACGTTGCTTACAATATAAATGCATCGACGTTTAATTGTAAAGCCATGCACTTCATGTATATTAGCCTGACCGTCTGCAAAAAAAGGGTTTTAAGGAATTAAATAATCCTAGGCTAGATAGTAACTTTGCCAGGTAGATACCCTTTTTAAACAGGAAGTTGGTGTACAATTCATAATTGATCGGAGCCAGACTATAGTAGGCAAATTCATGTGTACCATTATTTCTTCCTGTAAATATTCAAAGAAGACATGAATTTGCTATTGGCAACTGAAACGGTGCAATAACTGGTCTATCAAAAGCAAAACTAATATATATTTTATTATGCAGAGGACGGAGTAAAACTGGTAAGGCGGATACATCTCTAAGAAATTTGATTTGTCGTTTATTAACGACTTCAGAATCAGAACAAAATGTATGTTACATTAAAATCTGGTTTACATGTTCCACGTGCTAACTAATACTACACTTTCTGGCTCTGAAACAGTGTCTTGAAGATCATGTAGGAATATCTTCCGAGATAATTAGGATCCAAAGATGTTCCAACCAATCAAATTTGTTTGTCTCATGCACCTATCGGGTTTATTTATTTGAAAACGGGTCGTATTTCCTCCAAGAGATAGAAAGATAACTATTTATTGGGAACTATTTGATACTTAATATTTGTTTTAGTTCATCCTGCGGTCATTTGAACTGAATATCGAACTTGGCATTCTTTTTTCGATCTTGCAGTAAATATCCAAGTGGCTAAACATTTTCACTGAATCACATTTATCGATAACTTTTAAGCATCGCAAAATGTTTTCAATCATAATGTATGTAGTTATTTCATTTTGTTTTCTTACTTTAGGTGGATAGGTCGTGGGGAGGAGAGTGGAATGGCAGTATTGGAGATAGGACTATTATCTGGATTTCAGGCGAAAAAAGACACCATCACTGCTCTTGCTACTATCAAACGCATAGAAGTGAACAGTAGAAAAATTGTCATTTATTTTGACAAGGTCAGTTGTTTAATTTGCTTTTTCTGTTTTTTGTTTGTTTGTATCAAATTGTAAGATGACTTATATTGACGACTCACTGTGAGACCGGTAGAACCGCCAGTAGCCTGCAGTCCAGAAAAAACTGGCCACTAGGAGTAAATGGTAATTCATGAGTAAATGACATTGTATCCTTCTTCACGTTGGGAACTGCATCTGACCCATGACAACAAACAGAGTTCAATAAATGAAACTAATGTCTGCATTTGATAGAATTAACACACAGAGATACAGACTTATAAACGTAAAATGGCATTTTCGGTGCTAATATGGGCATCATTGCATAAGACATTCGTTAAATCCATTCATAAACCCATTCATAAACCTACAAAGATTACTACTACTACTACTATCACTACTATTGCTACTACTGCTACTACTACTACTACTACTAATAATAATAATAATAATAATACAAACTAGTATTATTACTATTATTAAATATTATTATTATTATTATTATTATTATTATTATTATTATTATTATTTCAACAATTTAACAGCTATATTATGGTTACTGCGATGGTTGCCAATGACAAATTCACACTTTTTTTTATTCATTCCCCTCTCCCGATCTAATACCCTCTCAAATTTGAAATCAGGCGTCCTTACTAAAACCCCATTAAATATAGTGAACATCAGCAGATAGCAACCACCTGGAGAACGAATGTATTGCGGACAGACTGAGGGACGAACGAAATACAGGCAGTTTGTATCATTATATATCCTCGATAATAATAATAATAATAATAATAATAATAATTATCACAACAGTAAGGATCAGATCACACCAATAAAATTCATAAACAATGACCTTTCGCTTTCTCTATGGAACGTTCGCATTTTTACCATAATAATGTCCATTTAAGATCAGCATACTTGTTTTTAATTCTTACAAATAGTAATAATTTGTCCTCTTCGTTGAATTATCTACGCTAGTTGTGGGTTGGAACACTTAGCAGACACAACATTATCAAGCGTATCGTGATAAATAAGGAATTTTAATACTTCTTCTGAGCACTTTGTATTTTATTATTTAGTACTACGATGTTTTCGGTAGACATAATATGAATTATCCATGTGTTCAAGGTGGAAAGCACCCTACGGTGCATAGAAGTGAAGATGCAGAGAGCTGATTTGATAGCTGGGTCAAGTCCTGTACCTGCACGGATATATGATTATTACAGCCCAGGTGAATGTTTTTATCAGTCTATAAACATTTTACACGTACCTCATTGCCTTATCCATATGTTTAAGTGTACTTATGTGTCGAAATATATATATATATATATATATATATATATATATATATATATATATATATATATATATATATATATATATATATATATATATAGATAGATAGATAGATAGATAGATAGATAGATAGCTTTCAGTGTAGCTATTTATTTATGTGCCTATCTCTATACAATCTTTATATGTAAGTATGTACATATTGATTTCATATGATTTTCTTACTTCAATGAATTAAGTTTAATGCAATAACGTCTCTACGTTGTGTCTGGTATAAGTGAATAGTAAAACAAAATACAGTTTTAGTAGATAGTTAGACTTTTGAGACCTATCGGTATTGATGTTTGAAAGTTAGATTCCAGCCTTTATAAATGAAGTACAAAACTTTCCTTTTTCTTGATTCCAGACAAGCAAGCAACCGTTTTCTATGAATCAGAGCGCTTGAAAAAGTCCACCATATGCGACATTTGCTCCGGAAACTGTGGGTGTGAAAATTTACCGATTTCATTATTTGGCGCATCTCAAATAATAAAATAAAATCTGCATATTTTCTTTACTAAATTTTATTTCTTCTCCTGAATGGTATACGTTTTCATCGATTGTAACACATATTATATTTCCCAAACAGAAATTGATATCTCTCTACAGTTGTAATAAAATATGTATAAATATTAAATTTCAAAATTGTATTCCACGCATGATTAAAACCAGTCAATACATATTTTACACATTGTATATTTTATCCTGCAAAAACAATATTCAACAAATCATTATGTGAATTATAAAAATTGTTAATGTAATATTTATATATGCACGTTTCCTTTGTTTCCTTAGAATGATCTTTGTTTATTAATTTAAGCCTGTATCAATTGTGTCACTACCATTATTATCAATGGCAGAGTGTCTTTACACTTTGCATCCGAATTAAAATAAAGTCATGTAACAATGGACTATATATTTAGTGGTCAATCCTAAGATGATATTGACGAATCGGACCAAGGTTATACAGGTTGATAGCAAGACACTGACAAATGGGACGTACACACACACACACACACACATGCATACATACATACGTACGTACGTACATGCATGCATACATACACACACACATACATACATACATACATACATACGTACGTACGTACGTACACACACACATTTACACACACATACACACACATACATACATACATACATACATACATACATACATACATACATACATACATACATATATACATACATACATACATACATACATACATACATACATACATACATACATACATAAATACATACATACCAAAATCAAAAGAAATCTGCATGTCTATTTATGTCAGCAGAGTACTATTCGGGAACTGAAGACATTCATAACCAGTAGGTTCAAAATGCAGCCGACCCTTGAGAGACGTACTTAAAATGATATCTTATATGTGTCCGTTGGTTTAAAACTGTGGGTCAATGGCAACATTGTTAGAAGTAGGCACGTACGGAAATTCAGACGATATCTGTGTCTATTGGTTTTATGTGATAATCATATTATAGGCACAAATGTGTTTATGGGAAATATGGCAATGTTAAAATGGTAAAGGACTTCCCGTACGTCCTCGTAACTCGCATGCTAACGTACTGGCTAATGTATGCCCTCCCAGTCTCCAAATCGTGTCACTGCCTTCTAGTAATGTCGAGAGTGCCGATTCATTCTCTACCCACTTCCAATAGTCTATATATCAAACCACACGCAGGGCACTAGTCATAACTGAGTTAATATTCAGCATAACCTACCATATATAGCAAGCCTTCTAACGACATATGAGAAGAGACATTTCTTCATTTTTCACCATACAGTACGTGGACGATACAATACAGTGTCACACAAAACCTGATACTTGTTACTTGCAAATATCAATGAAATCAGTTATTATTATACATTTGTTACAAGTGTAAAAGATTATGCCGTGCCCTAACATGATGCGTAAAATGAAATGAGCAGCACTTTCGGTAATAAATTTTCATCATGTATCATCACGTTTTAAATAACCATCGTAATAGTAATGGCATTACCATGCCGATTCCACACAGGAGTCCCTGCTACTGCTCTGAACCTGGCCATAGCGAGAAACTTTCAGATTCATTGAGATTTTGAAATCTTATGTTATGCTAATTATAAGAACTGCACAATACTTGTAAATCACTTATATGTATCGGCCGCTTTCTAAGAATTCCTGTTATCAATAGTGACCGTTTTTAAAATAAGTGTTTTTTCACTCACTTTATTCATAGACTAAGATATCCATTTCGTATGCAACTCTCTATCTGGTGTGGACATGAAATTAAAGGAATTACTGTTTTAAAATGCCCGATGCAATTAGGGTAAGAAAGTTTCAGCTTCAGCTTCAGAAGGAACTAAAGCAAATGTACAGAGAAGAAAGAGAAATTCAAAATTAGAAAGACTAAAAGAAACAGAAATGCATATGCAAAAAGAAGAAAAATATGCAATTGCAGAAATAGGGAGTAAAAAGAGAAATGCAATTGCAAAAAGAAGAATGTGAGAGAGAATGAGAAAGAGATGGAAATTAAAAGTCAAAGCGAAAAATAAAAAAGAGAAATGCAAATACAAAGTGAAGACAGGGAAATGCAATTTTGAGAACTAGAATCAGAACTGGCACACGGAAAACACACTTCCCTTTTGCATACAAGTTCAAGTTACGATGTTTTCTGAATTATTAAGCTAGTACCACTCTTAAAAGAAGTAGGTTAATTTTTTCTTAATTTTGAGAAAAGTGCTGCAAATTTAAAATATCCTAGAGAGCACTATACTATATAGACGCATACCGAATTTGCAATGGCAGAAGAATTACTGTTTGATATGTGGTGCTAAGCCAAACAAAGATGATCAAGATTACGATAACTTTAGACATCTCTTATTTGTCGAAGAGTTCAAGAATTGCGTCTATAATGGCATCAAGACCTACCTTGATTACCAAAAGGTGGACAGTCTGAAAAATGATGCTCGAACAGCTGTTGACTATTCCGTGACTCGCAAAGTTTTATTAGTCATTAGGTCTTCCTCTTGGCAGAGTTTGTATAAAGTCATCTCAGTCTCATATGAATACTTCCAAATCTCAATATGGCACACGTTTTATTACTCACACTTTTAGTATGACTGATCAGAAATCCTTATCACTTCTTACGTGCATTTATTGCAAGCAAATAGGGCGCGCTATTTCTGAATGTTACAAATTAAAAAATAAGCAATATAATAAAGACAGAGTATTTCAAATACTCTTTCTAAGACGCCATGGTCACGGCACTGAAACTGTAATTTTGCTTGATCAGATTTTACTATAGAGAATTATCATCATCAGCTATTAATACAAAATTGCTCCATATCACATGTTGGTGATCTCCAAAGCCTAGTCTTTATAAAATATTAAGAAACGCAGGAGATTCCCTGTGTCATTTATTGTTAGACACTTTGTCTTTTTCTGAGGCATGTTATAGTAACGTTCATATTATTGAAGTAGTATTGTGCAGCATTGTTAACATTCATCTTCATAGTGCCAATTTGTCATCAGATTTAGTCTCAGGTCCCGTAACATTTGGGAAAATGGCATTTTGACCCATTGAGACTGATCGTTTATTACAGGGCAACGTGTGCGTTTACAATATTCACATGGTCAATTCCTCTGATGAATATGAGGAATATTAAAACTAAACTAAAAAATAGTAAAAGCTTGGTTAAGTTTCGTACACAATTTACAACATTTGGCCTTCCCCAATTTGTTGAATGTGATCTATGGTAAAAATTTATGTCAGGAATTTTCCAGCAAGTAATGCATCAATTAGGCATCCAGCAATTCAAGTCACAAGTGTAATTAAGGTACGACATAACTAGAATGAACAGAACGTTTCAGTCTTTTGATAAGAGTATGTCTCTCTTGCTCATGCTTCAAGATTGTCTTCAAATTCGTTAGTATGGTCCTTACAAAGGTAATAAGAAAAGGAGTGAGTTAAATTGCAATATTAGTACTAACTATGCTATAAATATATAAATGAATACCCGTATGTTGATAGAGATAGCCAGGTTAATGATGCACACAATTTAGGTGTAACTTCTTACACAGTTCGGATTTAAGCGATGCCGAGCAATCAAGATGTGTTCACCTTTGAAGTAACCAATCTTCGAAAATAACATATTGTGAATAATCTGGACCTACACTTATATGTCATCCTGAAGGTTAAGGCAGATGCAGGGTATGATGTCGATGTTCTTGCAATAGACAAGGTTGTGATACCTCTAAATTCTGGAAATAACATAACTTCTAAAATGGTAAATTAAATTGACCTGTGAATTTATACATGCAAATATAAGTTATCAAATATACATTTTCAAAAACGAACATTAGAAACCAATATGCCGTGAACATTTAGATAAAACTGCACAAACATTACAAGTGTAGCATTTTGTTAGGGAACTAATGATTACAATACATTTATAACTCTTCGAAATAAGAGACATAAAATAATTTGTAGGATTGCATGATTATATTAGTCCTATATTTTAGGCGAACAAGAAAGCGCCCTGTCATCTTCTCCTACAAAAGGTGTTTTCAAAATAGCAGTCACATTTTAATAATCTAAAGCAAAACAAAATAACAAAATTATGGGAAAAAGTATTCACGCTTTTATTTGCAATATTTCCGTATTCGGCTTATGTAAAAGCTAATTACAAGAAAGACTGAATAATAAATACTGATATCACGCTGTTCACACCATCATTATTTCTCCATAGTCTGAGCTGATGTCTCTCACGCTGATTATCTCTAACAATCATTGGCGTTTATTTTTTGTGAGTTGATATTCTCGCTATTTAAATACGAACGTTGGGGATTTTCGCTTGTCTCTGGACCTATGAATAATGGTAAAATTTAGTCAAATCGTCCAAAGGATGAGAGAGAGAGAGAGAGAGAGAGAGAGAGAGAGAGAATTGTGTAGTCTTTAGAAATAATAATTAACGCAGAACAATGACTTAGCTAAACTGTCAATATATTAAACTATTTAAAATACTTCTTATTGGTTCGTCATTTCGCTTAGTTTCTATTCCATGCTAATTTCCATACGCCAGTAGTTGAATGTCTTACAGTTCTGGTTCAGTGTACAAGAAGCTAACCGTGTTTTTAGTGCACTACGTTCTTCATAAAAAAAACATATTTCCTGTTTAAATCATGAGTGTGTCTTATCTTGATTTAATAAATGCGAATAAAATTAGAAACTCATAAAGAAAACAATCAACTTACCAATTTGCATTGGTGATTGTGAACAACAAGAAAAATTGTAGAACTATATTTTGTAGCTGACACACTCGCAGGGATGTGTGTGTGTGTGTGATTTGGATTTTTAACGAGAGCTTTAAGAATGTTTTAGTCATATCTATACGATGTATGCAGTGTGGCAGTTTATAGTGATGTCTAGCACTGGGGCATCATGCCGCAGACATGTAGCATGATGTACCACCCAGTCACATTATCCTGACATCAGGCCGACCAGTCCTAACACTAACCTCTTAATGCTAAGCGCCAAGAGAGGCAGCTGTTAGTACTATTTTGTAAGTCTTCGGGATGACTCGACCGGTGATCGAACCCACGACCTCCCGCATCCGAGGCGGATGTTCTAACCACTAGGACACCGCAGCGATCGCAGGGATGTGAGGAGTTCATTCATTCGGTCAATACACAGGTACCCGGAGCATATTGTAACTCCCTTCAAAGTGCAAATATGTGTGATTGTATGTGATATAAATACAATATCTGTATATTATGTACGCTGTATTAAGGATATACCACTCGTTGTATAAATGTTTCATTAAAAGGAGACTCAGCAAGCCAAGTTTCCGTTTAATGACACATTTATACATCTCGCTGAAGGGAAGCAACTCCAATATTTTTCTTAGCTTGTCTCAGAAGTTGTTTTCCATGCATAGCGAAAAATAGTCAGATATTAACTAGTTGTAAGTAGTTTTAAGGTCCTGTCTTCGCAATTAAACACTATATTTAATTATGGCAGCAATTCCTCTGTTAACGTATCGTAGTTGGTAATAGGCAGAATACCAAATGAACTGCCACAATAAACAAACAGTCCATTTTGTTAGTTTCCATATCTTCTCCACTAAAACAAAACAACAAAAAACATTTACGTTAATTGTGTTAATTGTCCCCTAAACATGTATCTTTAAACTGATGTTACTAACCCTTAGCATAATAAACCACTATGGTCTACATACATGATTAATATGGTGTGAAGACAATCTCTCTAAGTGCTAATCCGTATCTCGTTGTTTGGCAATAGGTTCGAAATGCTCAGTGAAGTGTTTCAGACTTACAAGACATGAATTGATTGTTCCGGGTGTTGTTTATTAAATATTATAACATACTAGCAATTACAATATTTAAGTTTGTACTGATACAACTTTTAATTAAGTTCCTGCTGTGCACGTTTGAAGTGGTATATGGCCACAACACATGATGTCATGACCCAAAAGGGATCATTGACTTTAACGGAAGCTCACCACTTTACGGACTACATCCTGCCAAGAAATTAGGAGATAGCCCAAGTGTCAAGGACCCCAGCTATCATGGAAAAGTATTGAACACACGACCCTTATGGTACGAATCTGAGGCTCTACAAACTGAGATTCCGCGACTCCAAAAATTAAAAATCAAAGAACATCTGAAATCGAGACATTAAATTTGCATTCATGAACCTAATTCCGAAACAAACTGCTCTGTGAGAGAACAAAATATTTGCAAATTCTTATGTATCAAAAATATATAAATTTTCCCATTCCCAACTCATCATTTGAGAAGAAATTTGAAACTGTTGCTGGCAATAAGACCTTTGTCTATGACAGATGATCTGCGTAACACTCTGAAGCACAGAGGATCATTTATTACCGTGCTGGATTCTTTTTCAGGAGCTCCTGGTTAGAATCACATGTCAGGTCGGCACGTTTTCCGTGTCGTGTCCTTAACAAGACATTTAACTCTCGTCGCAGGCCAAAATTAACTGAAATTTGTATGTAAAATACTTTTAGATGGCTTTTCGCAAGCAACCCGAAATGTTGATGAGCACATCAATACTTTTGGATACTTGTTGAAGGTACTACTAACACTAATACTATGATAGTAGCCCAAAATATTGTTCATTGTAATTAAAAATGAGTATCAGCAAATTTAACATCCTAAAATGCTTCGGCGTGAGTGTATTGTAGATTGAAACATGGTACGCAGGTCGAAATGAAAAAAGAAAAGAAAATGGAAGCGCGGGGAGGAGGAGCGCCAAACAAGTATTCTTGGTCAAAATAGTAATTTAATATGACCCTCTCCATTGGATTTGACATAGGATTCTTTGCGATTTGATTTGACACCGGATTAAACTGTTGTCTCTTATTATATTGAATCCTTTTAATATTTTGCCAAGACATTATGGATAATAAACAATTTGTGACAACACAAAATATGATTTCGAGGACAGCATGCATTTTTCCATTATTAACATGTAACATATTTCGCTCTATCCTAACTAATCTTACAACACATATCAATTTAGGCAGCGAGTGTAACCGACTGTTGCCTTATTCTGTATACCCACGCATACATTTAACAAATTAAAAACCCATATAATTTGTTTACAGTTCTTACTTTTTTCCAAAATGGGAACAATACAATAAACAAATATAAAATATATGTTTTCCAAGTTAAGAAACTGAATTAGCAAAAAGATAAGCTTCATTAACAGCTAGGAAAGCGTCAGTAAGAAAACTTGTAGGATGGGGTGGAGCTTTCTGCATCCCATGTGGCTCATTTTTCGTATTGTTATTAAATTCGTAGTTGAAGCAGCCACAAAATCCACGAAAATTGGTACACCACAAGAAAAATGAAACTGCATTATGTTAAATTCGTTTTCAAATCTATTTTGGTTTTCAATTTTCATTAAACAACAATTGAATTATTTAGTATACATGTCGAATTTGTACCTGGTTGTTCTGAATGTATGATCTCGACTAAGAGTATTCAAAAAGATGATATGCAATGAAACTAATCATTTATTTCCTTTATTGTGCACATAATTATAATCCAATTACGCAACTCCGTGTGTTTCGTTCCCTTTAATGGCATACATTCAACAATGTTTATGTAAAGAGAACCTGTTTTATCATACTATCATATTTTATTCACATTTATCATTTCACCATTGCCAAACTAAGAAACATTTCAGTAAATTTCCTGTGGTAATACAAAGGATTTTTTCCATTTTCCATTTTCCCAATGTGAGTATATTTTCCTGAGAATAACATCAAATTTAGGCTGCATCTTCACCGAATTTAATTTCGTGACTTTTCTATCCGAAATTCCGTTGATGCCATATTCAAACTGATTAAAGAATTATCATAGGTCTTTGTCATTACCTGCCATAAAATGCACGCCAACTGACCTTTTCATGCAATGAAGTTAATTTCCCTCCTTGCATTTCTTGTAGCGTATTTCTGTTCTAATCTTAGTCTTCATGCGTTCTCTTAGTCTGCAGGCGTTTCTGACGCTTCTTTTACTTCATTTCAGATACTTTTCACACCCAATCTGATTAAAATCTGATCTCCGCTGTCCCACGTGAAGTCCTGAAGACGACCGCTTCAATGTCATGTTCTGGTGACCTTTGAATTAGCCAAATGAAATGCAGCTTTCAAAAATCTGAAACTAAATCAAATCCTCTTTATCTGATTGGTTGAAAAAATTAGCGATTATGGCAAACACACAGGTTACCAAAACAAGACCTCTAAACGGTAGTTGTCAGATCTTCATCTATAACAGCGGAGATCTGATTTTAATCAGATTGTCTCACACCCGGGCTGTATTATATTTCTCCTTTTATTTGTTCTCCTCTTTTATTTCTTTTTTCTCGCATTGTCCTTTCTCAACAACTCTTTGAAAGACATACTTGGTGATTGTAGATTTTAATCTTTTGAGTAGGCTACAATTACTTTTAAACATATTGATTCCTGATGATATTGCTTATTGAATCGTCGTGCTTTGAATTGGAGAAAGCACAAATTTGTCACAGTTGATTTCTCGTAAAGATTCTGAATTTTCAGAACCTTATGTTTTGAATTTCTTGATTCTTGTCTCTTGTCGTCTAACATTTAGGGAAACCCTTGATATTTTGATAACAAAATAGTTTACTTTCCCATATGTAAATTATGCATTGTTTTTTCATTTTCGCGTTTTCATGTATTTTTGACTCTTAAACGTCGAATAATTAAAATATTCGTTTCTTAACAGATTTCAATTTTTTTCTTGCATTTTAACAGCCTAGAGAACCATAATAGTTTATCAGAGTAGAGTTAGGCTTTTGTTCAGTATATATATATATATATATATATATAATGCACGATGTATCAATGATATACCACGAGATGTATACAATGTATACATTTTTCAATAAAAGGAAACGAGGAATGATGAGATTCCTTTTAAAGAAATATTAATACAACGATGGTTTATCATTGGTACATACATTACATATATTTTATTAATGTCACATAGAAATACATATATTTTCTGTTTGAACGGAATTGTATTGACACGAAACAGCTGTGTATTAACTGGGTGAATGAACTCACACTCCTGCCGAATGTCAACTACAAAATGTAATTCTATATATTTGTGCCTATTCACAATCACCTTTTCATACTGACAAATTGGTTGTTTTCATTTCTGAGTTTCTGTTTTTATTCATATTGATTAAATCAATATAAGTTACACTAATGATTTATACTTGAAAGTTTGTTTAAATTGAAGAAAGTAGACAACTAGGCCAACAACTAGTGATAGGGGTCAATATAGGGTCTATGGAAATCTCAATCAAAGAGGTGCCCAGGCACTATGCGGTCAAGGGCACTTTAACATGTGTAGTTGTGTATAGGGTCAAGGGGAATTTAACATAGGGAATGGATTGGGCCTGTACAGAAATGGAACAGGGGTGACGTCACAGTACTGTTCTCTGGCAACAATGTTTCAACAATGTTCTAAGTGGCTTAGCTTAATCGGACCAAAGAGTGGGGAAAAAAAACCTAGAACGTTTGGCGAGACATAGACATATATAACACATACAACATGCATCATACAGATATAGATTGATAAATATCAATATATCACACAAACAACTATACAATCGACTAAAACAAATTAGGCAAGAAAACAAATCTTTTCGAGACATTTGAGTGACCCTAAAAAGGGCCTTTTAGGTTATTGTTCTTTTATTTTCAACACTTCTTGCACCATCACCTCATTTTTCAATGATTCCTTTCTTCCTCTTTTCATCCGCTGGTATAAAGTCAGTATGTCGCATCATCCTACATTTTTCCTGCACCTTCATCCAATTTTGGTTTATTTTCTCAAGGTTCTCTTTTTTCTTTGTTTTCTTTGTCCAAACTCTCTTTAGCCCAGTTATCTTTAATCTTTATTACCTCGTTGTCCAGCGCTACTTTTCTCAACATTTCTTCTCCTTTATTTAATTGATCTTACCTCCGCTTTGTAAAAGAACACTGTGAAATTCAATATGTCTTGCAAAAGACACCTCACTTTAATTGCATCATCAAGGGCCTGCTTCAATGTTCCCACTCACATATTTAAGCGGAATGAAGACTCTTACTTTCTCTACTTCGTCCTCTATTATGCCTTTCACTAGATTCCTGGCTACATTCAGGCTGGTCACTTGATTTGTCACAAAGCCATTGGTAACTGGTTACCTCCATTCATGTTCAAGCTTTTCCACTATATAGGCTGCATCCATTATCCAGGACCTACTGTCTTTCAAGTTGTTAAACAAATCCATTTTCCAAAGGTATTGACTAGTCAACGCTGGGTAGCCAGACCGATGACCGCTGCACTTTATATTTGTCAAGCACGTACGTGAAGGAAACATCCCTTACACTCACTTCACATATTATCTACTATCAACACAAACGTGCGCGAACTCACTCAAAATGTACTATCCCCACACCGAAAGATAGAAAGCCCCACAATTTCTACTATCCACACAAACGTACGCAAACTCATTCAAACCCCAAAATCTGCTATCCACGCACGGGATTAAGAAGACAATAACTTTTATACACTATCCCCAAAAATCAAAATATATTATCCACAAACGGGAATAAGCAAAAACTATTATATATTATCCATAAACCCCAATATATATAATCAACACACGGGATGAAGAAGAAAAACTATTATATACTATCCACAAACCCCAGAATCTACTATCCACAAACCCCAGAATCTACTATCCACACACGGGAAGAAGGAAGAAAAAACCCTAAATATCTACTATCCACACAAGTCTGCGCGTGGTCATACACAAACACACACACACACACACACACACACACATTCATTCATTCACATATCAGGAAAGGTGTGAGTGTTTATAATCACACTATTCCACACTCATGCAAATCGGTAACTTGAATAGTCTCTTCTCTAGAGATTTGGTTAGCCCTGAAAAGGGCAGTTTTTAACTTCAGATAGCCTAGGTAAATGGTGCCACTACCCGGGCCAGACACAACGCCTGCTCCAGTCATTGTCCCTATCGACTGTAGCTGCTGGGAGTGCGGTGGCAGCTTGAGTGGCCTCATCAACCCAAGCTTACCTTTGCGGAACCCTGAAGACTTCCGTCTGTCTTCTCTTACGGCGGACCCTGGGAAGATGTTGTTGCTGACGTGTTTGCTCTCGCAACTCCTCCTCCCAGTTTTCCATCTGTTTGATCAAGACACTTGCTACTGGTGGTAGAGGCTGTGATTGTGGCAGTTGCTGTAGCTGACGTGGTTGTGGTGGTGCTGATATTGCCTGTGTAGGCGTTCTCACCTCAAACTTGACGTCACACATAGGTCTCAGTATGAGGTGATGCTTCTTTCCCTTCTCCTCTTCTTTCGTTTTCTCCTCTTCCGATTTCTCTATCCTGTCAATTTCAGATATGGCATCCATAGCCAGCTTACTTAAAATGCGCCTGGAATCCTACAGGTGCATTTGGAATTCCAAGAGTTGTGTTTCTGTTGCTCGTTGTTTTACAGTCGATCAATCAACAATGGGTAGCCATACCGACGAGCGCTTCCCTTTTCATTTGACAAGCTAGGGCGTGAAGGAAAACATCCGCTTTATACAAAAACGTACAAGACCATAGCATTACCCCAAAAATATGGAACACGCAGACCTAACAGAAACACTCACTTACTTTTTACCTACAAACAAAAACACACAAACGATATTTTGAAAAGCCACCGAAACGAAGTGTGGATCGACATATTTTTTTATATTTTTGGACAGAAAACAAAGAAACGAAGTACTTATAGACACACTTCTATTTTTTAAAACTTAATAAGATACTAGTGGTAATTGAATTATTATCTCTTTTCTAGAGTATTCTGGTAGCCCTAAAAACGGTTGTTTTGTGGACGGTGAGATTTGACAATCTTGTATCGTCTAAGGTCATGCCTCCGTCTGGCGGCAGCCTTTCCGATAGGATAAGGTCTGCTTCTTCGGAAAGAGAAGGAGATCTCTCTCGTGCTTACACGGCAGTCGTCAAAGTATCTGTTTAGTTTCTGCTGTCGCTGTTGATGTTGCTGTTGATGTTCTCTTTGCTCGTTCTGCTTCTGAAGTCTGTACTTCTCCGTCCACTCTTCTTGCTCCTTCTTGATTTCCTGTATGTTGACCTCTCCTAACAGTTCTTCTACCACATTCAGAATTCTGACATTCTCTATCTCTTCAGGTTTGGGTATCAGGCTTTGCTAAATTTAGAAGGCGTCTCCATCGCAGGATGAGTCAACAACGGATGGTCAGACTGGATACAGCTTCTCTTTATATGGTTCAAGCGCGGGCGCGATAGAAAACATCCCTACGATTTTTTCTTGGGTCGGAACGCTATGATAGTTTGAAAACAACATTTTCCTTCAATTATCTAACAATCAACAATTAACAATTATTCAAACAAACATCTTTTCAAATAACAAACTATTTTGACACGGCTGACAACGTTGTGAAGTGAAGAAAGACTTTCACTGAGGGAAGTTATTAGGCCGTTGATGTACACTACGTTTCCTAGCTAAAGACAAAAGATGACTATAATGGTCACAAAACCACTGATCTTCTCTGTCATCGTTTCTAGAAGACTGACTATCAAATTAAGTCGCAAAATATTCTAAAGAATATCCAAGACTGCGTTGATGAAGAAAATACACAAATATTGTCCGTACACCATGTAATCTGTGCCATGTAATAACACACTACTGAATCGTGTCGTCTGGTTATTTCTTCCCATAAAGTCGATGTTGTCATCATCCAAAGGTGGCAGTCCATACTAATCGAAATACTTCACACAACTTTCTTTAGGAAAGTATACGTCTACCCAGTGGGTTCCTGGGAGATGACTTTCGTCCGTGTTGATGACATAAGCTTGATGGTTTTGAGGCGTGCGACGAGGCAGTTCATCTAAAGCACACACGACAGGTTTCCAAGAAACATTGTACGAACTGTGGTTCAAAAGGTAACAAAGTTCACAGGTATCCAAATTTGTGGGGGCTTTTTTTCTTCTTTCTTTTCTTTTCTTCTCTTGTTGTTTTATCACAGGTATTGATACATCATCAAGTCAATTCAAACATTTTGTTTAAAAGTCTCTGACGAGTAACCGTTTCTTCGCCTCGTCTCTGCACTCTGAGCCTAGAGAGCTTCGATGTGATGGATCTCTAAAGCCATCAATGGAGGGGAGGAATGAGCAAGCACATTTTTATACCAATGATGCTTCTTCCTAATTCTCGTCCAATATTTCTCCTTGACTCAGCATCGGACATTTATCGAACTTAATTTGACTGGAATGATCGCTTTGACAGCCATAGCAATCTTTCTTGATAAATTCCGTATTTTTTTCTGCCAGGTATTTGGCAAAACAGGAAACTAATTTTTGTTCTTGTTCTGGCCATCTGGACTTCATCATTATGTTGTCTTCGTCATTTTTTTAAAGTTCCTCCCATTCCATTTCCATACAGTATTCACTGTTCAAAGAGGGATGAGTTTCTTCAATAGTTCCTAATAGTCTAGAATGACTTTTCTCAAACTGTTGATTTCTTTGGTATTGTCGAAATCAGCATACAAGATGACGTTCAACGTGTGGCCTGCAGGTGAGTGTGCAAACTGACCTTCCACACGAATCTCGCCGCATTTTATAGGGTGGAAATGTCATTCGTCGCTGCCTTGAACTGGAGTGAAATCAAACTTCCTCAAAGCGTAGCCTCCTGCTATTGGTTCCTAACTGTCCATTGGTTTTGTAGAGCGAGAGGTACGATCTCAAGTAATTATTCTGGGTACAGTTAGGTTCAAAGGGTTTGGTACACAAGGTCATGCCATCGCGACTGACTTTAAATTTGGACACCTTGTAGTGTCTGAAGTCGAAAAGGATTGGCAGTGGTGGCTCCGTTGAAGGCTACATTGCTCACCATACCGAAGATTAAACGTTTGGCTAACTGTCCATGCAACAGATGATCTTCGATCATGTATTGATGTCCAGCGGGATTTTGTGTACGTTTTCACTTCCACGCATCGTATCCGATACATAACGGTTAGAACGATGAAACTATGACTGATGTCGTTACCAAATTTAGGTAACAAACTCCACACGACTCACGTAGAGCAAAGCTTCTTGGATGATGGTTTTGCATCTGTTGGCATGAGCCATCAAAAGGGAAGTGGCACCGCTACGCTTCAGTCTCAGGCGGGCATCCGCCATGTTCAGCAAATACTTTTCTTGCGACCACATATCAAAATGCAAACGATCCATCAGTTCTAAACTACGTACTTGCTTGATTTTCTCTCGGTGAGCTATATATCCCGCATTGCAAAGAATGTGATCTTCTGCTGAGTTTAGTGTGTCGTTAAATGTGTTCTCACCCACTGCGTCGGGTTTCCGTACCATACAAGCATCTAGATGAGTGTGTATGGCTTATTTTCCGGAAGTTAAGAGATTTTCCATGTACGCTCGGAAAGAGGAAATATCCACGCTGCTGCTGATCAGCTAGATGTTCAAGTAAAAATACACTCCACTAAACAAGGAATACATGAAATTGCTGACGGGAGCTACTCTGGCATCGGCTCATGAAACGGTGTCGTCCGTTTTGTGAACTTTGACTTTCAGGTACTAATACCTGATACTCAGACCGATGTAATATTCAGGATGTCTTTTGATTTCAGATTCGTTGGGAGCTGAATCAGTCAAAACGAAGACGGGATGAAATTCCACCCATTTGGATTCTTGCATGGTTATCATGGTGGTAGCATGGCAAACCGATCCAGTTCCAACTTGGAACAGGTGCAAGACTCTCTGTGCATCATATGATTCTTTCTTTTCTTTCCTTTTCTCTGTTTTTTAATAATCAAAAACTTCTAAGTCTCGGACGGTTCTTCTTTGTTTTGTCTTTCTAGCTTTATGAATATGAAGGCTTCTGAAGGAGAATTTTCGTCGACTATTTCTGCCTTGTCATTGCTGTGGCGCTAGGGAAGCATGAATGCCTAACGCGGCAGCGTCCATGGAATTTAGAAGAGTTTCTCGTCGGCCCAAAATGTCTTTGCCTGTTGGAAGCAAGACATTATTGCCTTCTCTCAAGAAAGCTTCTTTGGGGTTTTCTTTCTCAATGATAATATTTTTGAGAAATTCTTTGCCTTGCGTAAATGTGGCATCTTTCAAGGCGTGCAATCCTCGTGTCACCATCGGTTTCAAAGCCGGAGCCACTGAAGGAAAGACCAATATCAAATATCTCCTTAACCATGTCTTCGCTGTTGAGCGAAGCCTCGTTAGACAGGATACATGACGTGCGAGTCGTTAAAGAAACATTTTCCAAAATGTAGTTTCACCTTGACTTTTTCCTTTCGCGAATGGAATATTTGGTCCCAGATCTCAATTCTATAGCAATGTTGACAGTGTCAAAATACGACTTACTGACGGGTTAATAGTGAACATGTTCAAATTCGCGGTGAACGTGATGGGTGTTTCCACCTTCCTCGTCAACGTTCGTGGCAGAACCCTATTTAAAACTATTGACACGCAGTAAAGGTGCGGAGGTGTGTCCCAAAACGTTGTACTCCAACACATCGGAGTACACAAAGATCAAATTCATCCTTGATTCATTTCTACAGGGAATCGAAAATATTTCGAAAGGTCCAAATTGCTTGTAATCGCTGGTATTTCGTTTTTAATTTTGATCAAATTGGGGTATACACCCAAAATGTCAAAAATTCAGAGCAAAATATAATGACCAATATTTTGTCATCCGGATATTCCACCATTAGGCGACCAACACTTTTATGGTACCCGATCGTGACACGTTTGTTAAGTTTGTCAAAGACTTTTTCAAACTGTGCAATGAACTTGACAGCAATCGCAAACACTAGATGTTGACCGATAAAATAATAACCCTCAGTAATTGACAACAGATAGGTGAACCTTTAAGTTTTGGGGTCCTCTGTTATCATAAAGCCAACTGCAGTTAAGCTTTAATCCAAATTTATTCGCAATTGCTTATCCTGAACTTCGGTCTTAAATGCGTTTTGATTTTCAATGATGTTTTGATTTCTTTCGTGTGAATAATTTCCACCAAAGCCACTTCTAAATGGGCTTCGTGATTCAAATGGATGGCAAGAAGTAATTTGGTCGTGACAAGCATAAAGTGTTGTTGGGAAACACCATCACGGATCTGTCACTAGGTAGCGTCAAGTAAAATTGTGTCACAGGATGAAGCCGGGTTGGGACTGGATTAGGGAAGACACCAAAAGCAACTGCGTTTACAAGATGTTTATTTATAAACGCAATTTAAATATAACAAATCTGACACCATTATAATCAAAAAGATAAGGAAAATTATAAAGTTCCTAACATGAAACTATCATCAACAAATAACTCAACGAGAGAAAAACTCAACATTAATTTAACGAATGTAATTTCAAAACAAACGTGAAATCCTATCACCGACGAACAAAATAAAAGTGACCTACACCTCAATATAAAAAGTCTTGAAGGTATCGTTCAAATAACGATTTAGAAAAGAATGTAATTATGAATCGTTCAAATAACGATTTAGAAAAGAATGTAATTATGTATCGTTCAAATAACGATTTTGAAAAGCAGTGTAAATTACTAACCTATCGTTCATAAAACGATATTGAAAGCAGTGCAAATTACGAACCTATCGATCGTAACCAGACATTGAAATAGGAATGAATGAAATTATGAACCTATCAATCGTTCACACAACGGCATTGCAATAGGAATGAATAACATTATAAACCCATCGATCGTTCACACAACGGCATTGCAATAGGAATGAACAACATTATAAACCTATCGATCGTTCACACAACGACATTGCAATAGGAATTAATAACATTATAAACCTATTGGTCGTTCACACCACGGCATTGCAATAGGAATTAACAACATAAACCTATCGATTGTTCATATAACGATATTTTCATATAACGATATGAATGAATGAAATTATTCGCCTATCGATCGTTCACATAACGATATAGCAATACATGTAATTATTCGCCTATCGATCGTTCATATAACGATATAACAATACGTGTAATTATGAACGTATCGATCTTTCATATAACAACTTAATAGGAATGAATGACATTATGAACCTATCGATCATTCATATAACGATAGTAATGAATGGAATGATGAACCTATCGATCGTTCATATAACGACATAGCAATAGGGATGAATGACATTATGAACCTATCGATCGTTCATATAACGATATAACAATAGGAATGAATGACATGAACCTATCGATCGTTCATATAACGATATAACAATACGAATGAATGACATAAATGCAATTGTGGAAATAACATGGAACACTACAACTATCGTGGTGCCCATTTGACGACCAAGATGTTAACTCCGGTTCCACGCGCTCTAGTAAATGGCCAGAGAAGCACCCACGCATGGTCCGCTCCTCTCAGTCTGCTGAAGGATCCCTCACATCACAGACCCGTTGGTCGCAAAGACCTGGTCCCTCGCACCGAGAAAACCAGTCCACTCTTCCGACCCAACGTCACCAAAACACACCGTATACGTCACAGGAAACCCCACAGAGTTCTGTGACTCCACATCAAACGATGTACAAGGCATGGCAGGCATGTATAAAGCAGCTCTACAGCTGGTGACTCCACATCAAACCATATACAAGGTATGGCATTTAGGCAGCTAAAATGATAACAACTAAACCGTGTAGTACACATGACACGGTTAAGTACTTCTTCAGTCACATATGTAGCGCATACGCGCACATGAATTCATTACCCAATACATTAATCGTTTAATGCAAACATTGTATAATTAAATACAAATTGTCTGTTCGGTTGCAACAAATAGCTAACTCGAACCAGACCATAGTAGTTATAATATAGCGTTGTATAACCTAGGTATTGACTCTCCGTAGAATTTAGAATAAATATATGTTTCCTGCTCGTTATCTACTGCATTCAATGAATATGTTTGCAGATAGAAGTCTTTTTGAAACATTAAGGTTCTAAAACATCTAAAGATTAAAAAAAAAATTCTGTCATATAGACGAATAATAATAAAGAATTGCATTACCTCTACAGCTGAAGATTTGCTCCTGTAAAGGGGTAAGCGTCCTGACAAGACTTGGCGTAATGTGATTTATTTATAGAGAATTGGATCTATAAGTACACTAGCTGTGACAGATATGCGCAGCTAGGTACTTAGTTTCCCCGCTGCAAGCAATTTGTTCGTGCAGCATGGTCTGAGTTTCGCTCAGGATTTCGAAATAACTAAGCCGAAAACATATACCACCCTCGGGTGACGAAGTACGCGGCAACGAAACCCGAGTACATTTTTGACAACATATACATATTGATATAACTCCTACATAATTCCGTGACAATACCTTCCCCCTTAAAAAAAAGTGTAAACACTTTTTAAAAAACCACGGAATTGTCAAATATAAAACTTAAAACGTTACTCAAGATTTGAAAGAAGAAAAAAAATGCAAAAGCGAACTCTACTTAAGTAATCGGTCCCTACGTTTTCCGACTCTCTGATTGCTTCAATCCGGAAACGATATGGCTGCAGAGTCAATGCTCAACGCATCAGTCTTGCGTTGGCAACTTTTGCCCTGTTCAAATATACGAGAGACTTGATGGTCCGTTTCAAGGACAAATTCCGTTCCGAAAAGGTACTTGTGGAATTTTCCTTTCCCCCCCCCCCCCCTGGCCAAACACTTTTCGATCACGTAGTAATTTTGCTCTGCCAAACACTTTTCGATCACGGAGTAATTTTGCTCTGCCAAACACTTTTCGATCACGGAGTAATTTTGCTCCCTAGGCAGCAATTTCCTACTAGCATAAGATATGTGTAATGTTACACACTCTTGCTCTTGCAGCAAAATGGCTCCTAATCCCGTGTCGGAAGCATCAGTTCTCAATATGAACTATTTTTTTAATTTTTGCAACCTTAGGATCGGTGTACTGATCAATCTTACCTTAAGAGCGTTAAAAGCTCTTTCCCTGACATGAACCACAAGAAACTTTATTGGGCTGCCCCTTCCTAGTTAAATCCGTCAATGGACTAGCTATAGCGGCGAAATTTGGAACGAACTTCCTATAAAAAAATAAACATATCAACCCAAGAAACGATCGTATCTGCTTCTTGGTTTCTGGCATAGGAGCGTCTTTGATAGCTTCAATTTTTCCAGGGTGTGGCTTTACTTGCCCTGACCCACTTACTACATGGCCCAAGCATTCCAAGTTAGAATATGCTATACTACACTTGGAGGGTCTCGCTATGAGATTTGCCTTGCGGAATCTGTCGAACAGATCGACTAATAAACTAACATGCTCTTCACGGGTATACGTGTATACAAAAGTATCGTCGACGAAACTATCTACGTTATTCATGCCGTTCAACAAACTTCGTACACAGGTAACAGACTTTCGCTCAAACATCGATAATGACGTTAACAATAACACAGAAAAAACGTTCGCTCAAATAGCGATAGTACCGTGAGCTTAGATAGCTATAATGATGGTATTTCTGGTTTCATAGCAATGATGGTGGGTATTTTATGCTCGAATTGTGATCATGATATGTAACCCAAACGGTGGGAGATACACTGGTGTCCAAAATGACACTCACAGGGTACCTTCAGTCCCAATGCTGTTGAATGGTGAAGGAGCCACCACGCATTGCCCGCTCCTTCCAGCCTACCCATGGATCCCTTGGACCTTGCAAGCCCGTTGGCTCCGGAGCCCTGGTTACTCTACACGAGATAACCCCAATCTCCCTATGAACCTAACGTCACCACCGACAGCAGCCCACTAGGTACATATCAAGTCACAAAGAACCACCACTCGACACCCGAACCAGCACCATGGCTAAAACCTCCCCTCTAACACAGTTTCACAGCTGACAACACAAACACCATCACCTCTACAGTGGCCCAACAAACTCGTACAGTCACTGGCTTTCTTATCAGCTCCATCATATCACATCACAGACATTAAAAGTTCAGACACAAAGATAGACAGCATCGACTGCTCCTCCTGAACGAATAATCTAAGGATCTCGCCCTATACCCAAATATTTCTCAACTCCACTAGATCTATTGAGTGACGACATACTAAATACTCTTGATAAGAACACCAATCCTAAGTGACTATGTTAACACCTACAATTTTAGGATTACACGAACCGACAGTATATTCCTTCAAATATATGCAATATGTATATATATATATATATATATATATATATATATATATATATATATATATATATATATATATATATATATATATATATATATATATATATATATATATATATATATATATATAAGAAACAAATGCCACACAAAAAAACGGAATACGAGTGCGGTATTCACTCACCCGCCTGAATTCTCTCTTGTCAGAAAGGTCACAATCTGAAACATAGCTGAAAAAAAATCTTACTGGAGTCAAGACCTATGCAAACCAACGTCCCTACTCATCCAATAATGCTCCTAATCCAATGATGCTCCTCCTAATCCAATGATCCTCCTCTGAGTTTCGCTCAGGATTTCGAAATAACTAAGCCGAAAAAATATACCATCTTCGGGTGACGCTGTACGCGGCAACGAAACCCGAGTACATTTTTGACAACATATACATATTGATATAACTCCTACACAATTCTGTGACAAATTGGCTGTTGTTGTTCATAATTCCTGAGTTCTGCTGTCCGAGGAGTCACAAGAAGGCAGAGGAGTGTATAAGAGATAATTAATGTGGTGGTTACTGTTGTTGGGGTGGTGACTGGTATTGGAAACAAGGCTCCCGTTGTTCTGGTTCGAGGAGTATTTCAGGGAAGTATTGGGAAGAAGGTAACCGATGCAACTACTCAGTAAAATGGTCCAGAATTGTTCGTCTCCTTGGTGCAAACTCAAATTGACAATGACCGCACCGATGACACAATACATCACAAATATTTAGCAGATAAAGACGATTTGCACACTTTCTCCACACCACATCCACAAGGGTTGTTTTTGTAGATTTTGCAGAGAAGAACTGTGAAGGAATGGTCACTGCGGTGGAAGCGGTAGCTAAGGCTGTGTTGAAGGGCATGATGGTCGATTCCTTTTTATAGTCAATGACTTGCGAAGCATCGATTAAAGAATCGAAACTGGGAGGATATCTTTGCCAACGTACTTTGACTTCTTTGACACGGCGTTTTCCCATTTTACGGGTTCTTCGTTCAAAAATGCGTTCGATGTCGTACACTTCGTCTTGTTGTTTTGTCACACGTCGTGCAAATAAAACGTTCCTTTTAACACTTCCCCGATCATATCTTCCAATATATAGACGGCAAGATGACGGCCACGCAATTCGTCCAGTGACACGAAACATTTTGGTGGTCCAGTTGTGTAAGTAACCGTTGTCGAAAGTGCGTTCGGTTTTGTCAATGCGCACCCAATCTTCAGCTGCCAACACTCTACCTTTCTTAAGGACTGTAACGGTTGAAAATGTACCAAAGAGGCTATCCAAAACGGTGACTTTGTTTTCGGCAGTCACTTGTTGCGGGGCACGTCCGATGCTTCGATGGTAAGATTGGTTGTACGTTTGAACCAAGTGCGGTAAGACCTCAATGTACTTGAGAGTGTAGTAATGCGTAAAATATTTCCAGATGCGTTCTTTAAAGTTGCGTAGAAAAATTTCCCCGATGCTAGCTTTTGTTTCGGGATTCTCGGTTGTGAACAAATGAATCTCCCTTTTCTTCAGTTCTTTTTAGAAAGCTTGGTTCAGAAATTATGTGCCCTTGTCGGTTTGCCATCAAAGAGGGTGGCGACTACTTTGTTTCAACACCAGTTTGAGGGCTCGCACTAATTGGCTGCTCGACATGTAAGTCAAAGGCACGACCAATGCAAATTTGTAAAAACGTCGATGACACAAAACAAATATTTGTAGCCACGATTGGAGGTGGCCAAACGAGAGACATCGGCTAACTCGGCTTGTCATTGTTGATCGATGCCCTCCACTCAGCTGCGATTTCTGGAAAATTTTCGTCCAGTGGGTTTATGTAAAGTGTATGTGGCTTGTTCTTATAACCATCGTTGCAACTGACATAAAAGGAGACATTTTAGTCGAGTTTTGGCAACACGATGCCATTTCATAACTCCTTCGTAACCTGCCGGGCGGGATGGATCGTAGTAAAGGCTGGCTAACACCTTCTATAGTTTGTCAATAAGTCATCCACTCTTGGTTGATGCTATTTTGGAAGGGTCGAAATGGTGGTCTGGAAACACCTTTATGTGTCCGCTGTGCCATGGGAATAGACGTCTAGGGTAGTGGTGATGGTAGTGGTGGGGGTGGTAATGGCATGGCTTTTGTGTTCCTTCTTTATTCACATCTGGTTTCCCTTCTTTCTTTTTCACTTCTGTTGAAGGAGGAGTGGACATCATCTTTCTAACCCAGTCTTTAAGTTCTTCTCGTTGCGGAGTGGGGGAAGTAGTCAACAAGTGCGATGCAATCTTACTAGGAACGGTAGCCCTTGACAGTGTTTGAAAGATTTATCGAACCTCTTATTCCATAAGCATTCGTGGCGCTGCGTCTGTCTTGACCTCTGGAGGTGGTGGTGGTGATGTCAGAGACTTTTCACCAGGGTCTTAAAATCTTTTAGAGTTGGCAGAGTTATTTCGTCTAAAGCTTTCTGGAGAAAGAGTTGCATTCGTTGCAGTAGTTGACCGTACTGTTTTGGACAAATCGTTGCGATCCATTAACGATGGCAGTTTGTGTTATGTCAGGAAAATATCACTCAAATGAGGACTGGGAGGCAAATGTGGGATTCGTTGTTTTTCCTAATGATGGTATTCAATACATTGCTTGTAAGGCAATAAAGCCAGTTTTTGTCCTTCCATTCGATTTAAATGATCACGTCTGCGATCTTTTGACTCCAATGGTCCTGTTTACCTTCTTTGTCCTTTTTTATCTTGCGTCCTACCAGCACTGTTACTAATAATGATTTCAGCAAAGTTCATAATAACATGTGCAAAATTCCTCCACGTTGTACCATCAACTTCTTCTGACGGACGGGTATTTTCTTTTGGACCGTTAGGCGAAGAACGTATCAATGCTTGGCTAAGCATTCTTTCTGATGGGGAAGCAAAGGTATCGTGACATTAAGATATTCAAGCAACATTCACACACGGTAAGATTTCTTTCACCTATTGCCAGTTATTTTTAATTTTTTCTTTAGAGTCTTTTTGAAAGAGTTGTTTTCGCATGGGTGAAGGAGTTTTAGACAGGACACACTACATGTCTAAAGGTTTGGCTAAACAAGGAGGAAGTCCTTTCGTTTTCTTTCCCTCTTTTTGCCAGAGAGTGGTGTGCACTTCTTATAAGGGACATCTTTTGGGCGTTCAGGACCAACAAAATACTAACCTCATCCTTTACTGCATGTCTTCGTTATACTGGAATGCGTCGTCACTGATTGTCTTTACGTCGCATGAGCTTGATGACAGGCATCACACGTTGTGGAGGGGTTCGCAAAGGACTAATTAGGGACAGTTCTTGCTTGGACAAATCAAGTAAACTCTGTAACCTGCCCGAACTCTCTTGGACTTTGATTTGGAGGCAGGTGCTTTGTGAGCAGCTGCAACTTTATCTAAAGAGGAGAGTGTCACCTCAGGAGAAGATTTTGGAACGCGGTTTCCATTGTTTCATCAATAAGGAAGAACAAGTGTCACATTGGGTTTTTTCATGCATCACCAGTAACGGAAAAGTGGAAGAACCTAAGGCTACTGGAGACACGGTCACTGTTGCTACAGGTCGTGGTTTGCAAATGTAAGGTTGCACACTGGCCGAACTGCTTATCCTGTGGGTAGAAGCTGTTTTCTTAGGGCTTATCTTATTCTGTGGCTGTGACCTGGTCTTGACACCTTTGATCTTTTTCTTCTTTTGTGTTGGTCTGGCTTTTTGGGGTGTGGCTTGTTTCTTGGGGAGGACTTTGGAGCATTGGTATCCCATTTTAAGAGGGAGCGATTAATGACACTTCTAGAGAAGCGCTACATCCAGGTTCCAACATAATTTGCTTTTTGTTTTGAGTGTCGATGCGAGGATCGGCCAGTTGGGTCAATGCTACTTTGTTTCTCTCAAAAAAGGCGATTGGTTAGATGTGGAATGTTGCTCATGCCTTGCAGTAATTGAAGTGCTGTCACCATAGAACATCGTAAGACTTCTTTGAGGCTGGCTTCTAAAACAAGAGCATGTATTTGTAGCTTTTTGCGACTGATGCAGTACTAGGCACTTATCAGTTTGACTGGAAGATGAGACTGAAGGGACGTCAATTTGCCGCTGTTTGAGACAGATCCAAAGTGACTCAGGTTTTTATAAAACGAAATATGTGTTAAGTCAGTGGTGAAACAGATGGGTAAGAAATTGCAAATAATCGAGGGTGATAGGTTTGAATTCCACGAGCAAATAGGCGATTGGGGTTTGAGTGGCATGAGTGCTTTAAGGCGTTCATAACTGTTTGGCTAAGACTTGCACTTGCGATTCATCTTTGGGGCTTTTAAACAAGGCCACGTAATGAGCATTGAGACTGATGGTGTGATGGGCTTTACTTTTTTAAACACATGTTGGGAGATGTAAATAACACTGCCATTACGATCATGTCCTTTGTCGTCGAAATATCCAGATGAGTTTGACTGCGTTCGCCTGGAACGCCTTCCACAGAAAAACGATGAAATTGCCTTGACTTTCTCGCAAGAGGCTCTACGCCGATTGCCACTCTTTGTAACACCACCCGATCCAATAACGTAGACGATCGATCAAATGTTTATGCGTGATCAAACGTTTGACGAATTCAGTTTAACCTGTACCGCTTGACCCGGCAATAAACATGTTAAAGGAATGGCGAAGATACATCGTCTCCCAAATGGCACCATCTAAGTGTTGGTCGATGACTTTAAATGTGGAGGAAGAGGGAGCGGAGACAACAGAGGTACCCATAGTGAAGGTGTTGCCGATTTCGACACGAAATCAGATCAGACAAGACTTTTCGTACTTTTTTTAATGGAATAACATGAAAGACAAAAATACATAAAAGCTAAATGGTTAAGTACAGCGATTAAATACACATCAAAGCAGAATCCAAACAAGTGACTGTACACCATGTTTTTGGTAATAAAGATGTCCTAGAGGCAGTGTTTGATGTTCTTAAAGTATCTGCATTGGGAACAGTAGCACAGGTGTCCTCACAGAATGGTCTTTGGGGAATTTCCATGACACTTCTGTCTTGAAGGGAGTGGTTGTTGTCGGTCACGGGTTCTTCGTCTGGCTCTATCACTATCACAGGTTTAAAAGTTACGTTTTTCTCTGCACACTTTAAGTTCAAATTTTCCTTTGAATGCATAGACAAATCGCGGACAATATAAGCCACTTCTTTGGCCCAAAACCTCGCAAACCCAACTTTTCGAGTCACGTACATCTTTCAGAGTGTAAGTCACTATGTGTACAAACATCTTCGAATGGTAAACGAAATCTCACAAAACAAGTCATTAAGACACACACCACACGTCGACCACAATTCATGGGACACAGTTCTCGCAATAAGTTTTGGAAATCATCCACCGTTTGAATACTTTCATTGATTTCCTTCTACTGAATCTGTTGTATCACCACTGATAAAGGTCGTGGCATGGTATTCTGTTTTTTATATTTCGTTTTGTCGTACGCAGTAAGTGTACTTTATGCACAGAGACAATCGTGCTCAAGTGGCGAATTTAAACGGTTTAGTCACTAACTTGCACATCACAACACACCGTTCAGACGTTTCCTCTTGAACTAAGTTTACCTTATGTAAAGGATTTTTGTAACCCTCTAACTCTTCCTCTGGAATTCGTGGCAGTACGTCTACCTTTTAGTAAAAAGAATCAATCACAACAAACCAATCATTCATGCCATCTTCCAGTTTAACATTCTCTGACCACTGGAACACTTTCATCTGAATCAGTCCTCTTCTAGCATTCGGGTGCCAGTGGTTTAAACATCAATGACGTGACGGGTGCAATTGTTCTTTGCGTTTCATTTGTATTTTAACTAGCCCTCAGTAAATGCGTTCTCTCAACTCCGAAGGCCAACCACGAACATTCTCTTATAAATATCCATGCAGAGGTTACTAAGGTTGTCCCACTAAAGGTAGGTAGTGACAGTCTGGATATCATCGACCATGTTCCAGGTAAGCTGAATCTTTCTGCTCCCACGCGTTAAGTGACACACCGCAACTGAAGCACTTAACCGTAAACCCTCTGCCCAAGTAGATAAATCCGGCTCTGGCGAATTCTTCGGTGGTCGGTCCTCCCAGCTATTTAGGCCACTTTCCTTGGAACGATTGAAATCGACTTTCAAAGCCGCAGTATTCAGCCAAACGCCTAGGAAACAAATATTCGTCTTTCATAGGTTCGTTTCGATGACAGTATGGTGAAATCCGCAGGGGTTTGATCATTTTTGGATGACATCCGAAGGGTGGTAGCTGCATGGTTTCACGTGGAGGATGACATTGACAATGAGAACTAGTAAAGTGATAAGGTGTTCTGTAATGAGTGGAATCGCTTTCGCATCCGTCAGCTTTGACACGCATATCATCATTTTCCATGGTAGGTGTAGTGGTAGTAGTAGTAGCAGAAGTCCTAGCAAAGTTCCCATGATGTAGTACTGAATCACTGAGGTCACAACGTAATGCATTGCTCTCATTGCAAGGCATAGCATCGCACTCCATTTGAGAATCACCGAACTTGAATGATATATGTTTGAAATTATTCATCTTTCTCGCTTGTTCTTGGTAGAAAATATTGGTATTGGACGTTGTCCTTTTCATATTCTGACCAATATCGACGTGTCCGTGGAGCAAAGTAAAGTGGTTGGGAAGCCACACTCGCCTCTGGTACACAATATAATACACTTTTTCCAAAGACCTACTGACGATTTGGTGCGTTGATAAACGTACAATCTTACGCAGCACGTAGGTGGTCACTTTAAAGTTTTCATCCTGTCCAGACTGTAAGGCTTCCTTCAATACAACAAAGTTCACCAGTCGACTCTTGTGATAACTGAGAGTCACTCCTTTCACTTTACACTCCGTGCGCACTTTTCCTTGTGGGTCTCGGTAGTCGTAGACTTAATTTTAGGACCACCACTAGCATACTTAAATGTTGTCATCGGGTTGCTCGTCCGTCCATTCTCCTAAACGCTCACCTTCGATGTCAGGGTGACGTTGACCACACTATCGATGTACATGCAACTGTCCGTGTTAAAGTACAGGACGCGATATCCTAACAGTTTTAAAACTTCATTCAATTTTAAGCGAGCATGGGCTGTCACGTAAGCCGCAGTGATGATATTTCCAAATTCGCCGCCTTCCAGTTCTTTTTCGTAATTGATTAAGATCAAATCCTCACGAAGAACATCCACGTGTTTCGTGTATTTGGTTTTCTCGTGAATCATCTGGTAGTAGCGGGAAGGTTCTTTCAAATACTCATTTCTGTGTAAACAAGGGAGCTGTGCCATTTTGACCCACAAGCAGTTCAACATCAATTTGGCAAACGATATCATTCCTTCGTTTTTCTTCACGTGATCAAAGTGATACCTTCCTGCTCCCAGTATTTCTCTTTGAATTTATTTTGGTCTTCGGGAGTGTGGCACCAGGAAGGATAGCCACTGGCTTCTTGTTTCAGTTTCAAAACGGCATCCACGTAATCTAAGAAAATGCTTTTCTAAATATCGTTGCTATTGTGTTCTCTCTTTGAAAAGTGGTAAATTTCGTACGCTTTGAACAGTTGGCATCCCAGGTCCAGAGTATAAAAAACTCCACACTGGCCCAAGTTCCCGTAAAGGCGCGTTCTTCCTGGGTGTGCTGACAAGGTCGGTCTTCTCTGCACGTATCGGCACAAGTACGCCACAAGGGAAATATCAGTTTTTCTAGGCAATGCTGAGGTAAAACGTGATGGAACAAGTCCGTGGGAGGCAAGGATTTGTACTTGATCAATCCTTCGTATTGTCACATGTTGTCCACTCGATGTGTTGCGTCCGCAAAAGTGTATGTCCTGCTTAAAGTGACGATATTTGTACATGTAAAGATGCAACGAACACACGTCCAAGTATTTGATTTCGTCTCCTTTCTCTTCGTCGGAGTGGCACAGCAAACAGGTGGCATTTGTTTCTCCTCCACATAAACTGTTCCATGGGTTCAGTGGAACCACCAGCTTGTAATTTTCCACGATGCATTTAAACTCGGCATCGGTTTTTAAACAGTGATAGTACTCGTGTTCCCACGTGTCTGTTACTTGGTATCCTTGCTGTTCTAACTTCAAAGCATCGTTGATGTGTGACAATGTACAAATCTTCCATGGTCCTTTATAAAAACTGATTTTTAGTTTCACGTTCAGGGTGGCAGAGAGGACATCTGTGAAATAAGCATCTGTTAAACTCGTACACAATCTGAGGGTTTTCTAAGTCTCAGCCATCCACTGAACACGTTCCGATGGTCTTTTCGCCTCCTCCGTTGCAGGCGTGTTGAATCGATGTGTCTTCCTTTGAGCAGAAGTAATCTAGGCAGCGTAGGGCTTTGACCGAGTACTGATGTTTGACAATGTTCGTCGTTTGAGGGCGTATGACAGCCAGGTCATTTACGGGCATGAATAGTTGGCGGGACACTAACGAACACGCTTTGTCAGTGGTGCAAGCTTCTTTCAAAGGATAGATCCCTCCATGTTCCATGAATAATTCTCAAAATGTAAAATGTCCATATGGGAACAACAGTACATTAACATTTCTTCCAAAACGTCGAAGGAATCCGTGGCGTGAGTCTGGTTCCAAGCGGTGAAAGCTTCTCGCTGTTCGGTACGCATGTCGTCGGGGTCATAGTAGTGATCATCAGTAACTAGGGTAGAACGGCGCGTTGATTACCTTAGGTATTGAAAAAGTGCTTAAAATAGCCTTTGACCATTTCTGTCATTCCTAACGTTTGAGGCATTCACCTCAATGGCATGGCAAAGTAACTCATCGAATCTCTAAACAGAACTTATCCCAGTTGCATTGAAATAATTTTGGCTTCGTTCAAAGTCACTTTAGGACCTTCGGTACTTTGCTCCGTATCGTATCTAAGAAGAAACCATCCATCGTATCCCGAGGAATTGTGAACCTTCGCCATGTCATGGCGATAACAATCTCCGTAATGTTCGACGTCCTCTTGGTTCCACGTCTCGTCGATGGGGTCTAAGAACCATTGGGCCGGCCAGCGTGTAAGGTCCCCGAATGATTTTTCACGTCCTCAGGAATCTTGCTGCAGTGAAGACAATGACTAAAGATAGGTTCTTGGATGCACGTCTCGCACGCTAGATGAGCCACGCAGAAATTATGAATGTGAATACCAGTCTCTTGCATGCATTCTAAATCGAACAAGATGGAATTGCCTTTCTTCTGGTCATCTTCCTCTTTATGTTTGGAGTGGTATTTTGTAATGTAGCATTTGTGCTCAAAGTCTACGATTTGGTGACAAATGTGAAATCGTTTCTTTCTTCGACATACGTGTAACATGGCACTGTTGGTAAATATGCCTTGTTCACAAGTAGTACACAATCTCAGGAGCTAGCAAGCACATTTCTGATGTGACCCCTGTGTCTTCAAATGTTGTTGGTAACAGGCAGGGCTGACAAAGGTGCACTCGTTGTAGTCCTGCTTCAATACAGGGTTTAGAGTCCAAATATCCCTCACAGTTCGATCCACATTTATTGTGTTGCTCTCGATTGTTATAGCCATAGTCAATTTTTCTCGCAGCAATAACTGTATCCCAGGAATCCTGATATACTGGAATATGCATTGAAATGTTCATCATGATGATAGACGTTAATGTATTTTTCGTCTTTGAAATTTTTGCCTCGAAACAACAAAGGTTCACGCGCTTCCTGAGGATGTACTTTCGAGGTGTAGCGTGGAGCTAAGACGCCTTGCGATTTTTGCTTTTCTGGAATGCCACAGGGTTTATATTTGGTTAGCCCGTCTTGCTGTAACAGGAGTTCTTCTTCACTTTGTTGCTTGGTTCCGTCCGATTATCGAATGTTCTCCCAGGCTGTATGTCATTCTGCCGTGTCGTTCTTGTCGACATACGTTCGTTCCACCACGATGGCATGGGCTAAACACATCTGGTCTTGAGTGTTGATAATTTGAACGAGGCTACGCTTGATGTTACGAAGTTCGTCCACAAGTAACACTTTTCTGCGTTGCCTGGTCCCTTTGGGAAGAGACACGTGGGTCATGAACAGTTTCGCTTTTCCGTCGGTGATTTTGAAACTTGTAATTGGATTGTTGCACGTGTTGAATCTTATCGATGACTTTGGAAGGTATCGATCACAACGGGGGACATAAAACTGTCGCGATGATTGGAAAGTCTCAAACAATCGTCTTCTTTGGCTTTACATTACCGACTCAGTGTGGTTAGCAAAGACTCCCACACCTCGGTGATGAACTCTCCTGCTTTTTCCAACGGTATTTCGGACTTGAAATCTTTAAACTTCCCTGTGTACGTGTAAGCCGTAGTTGTAAATTTTCTAGAGGAGCGCTTTTCCGTCTCTCGAATGTGTTAGTACGTTTGGGGGTTTACTGGTGGTGGTGAACTTTGGTTAGGCTTCCTATATCCAAGTTATATCAGTATCTTCCCTATATAAAGGTTCAGTGTCTTCCCTCCGAGTATTCATTTCACTCTCAAACATACCAGAAGGATGGAAGAGCCAACACAGATCGAACTTCTAATCAGAGCTTTGTGAAGTCTCATACAAAAGTTTTTTCAGACCAGCCGACCGACTACTCCCCCTCGTTTTGAAAAAAGGTCACGATACTTGCTATATCTGTAAGAAGAAAGGGCGTTGGGCTATAGAATCCAGACCGTCAAAACAGAAAGACGGGTGCAAGAAAAGAAAAAAGTCAAGATACATGTTATCATTGTCAAGCAAAAGTACATTGGTCTTCAGAATGCACTAAAAATAAAACAGGAGCAAGAGGAGGAGACGGGATCAGAACAGGAAGAAGAGGTACCCTCTACAAAGGAAGAACCCAGAGACGTCCTGAATGAACATAAAGAGATGAATAGAAGACGAGAAGAAACTGAGGAAGAAGAAGAGAAAAAAAAACTGTAAGCGTGAAGAGATTCAAACAACAGAGTGAACAAAGAAACATATGAAGTATATGCACTTTTTAAATTGTTGTGTTGTGAATTGGATTGTAAAATGTGTACCGGACTAGACCAGACAGAAAATGTGTCTCTTGTTTTAATTTGTTATAATACGGACCTACACTCACGCATTCGCACACGTATATCATGGGACAAAAAAGGGATTTTGAGTTTTAATTGATTTGAACAAAATGAATAATATCTCTTTTCGAGAGAGGTGGGTTGTCATTGAAAGGACATTTGGGTGTTTGTTTGTTTAAAAAACAAACTCAGAAACTAGATGTAATCAGCTTTAACTGCCTTAAGTATCTGATACGGCCGCGGCCTACTTCTGGACTGACTCCTGTCGATGATGATTTGTTAATAATCACTAGGGTGGTTCGTAGGCGTAGAAACAAGGTTGGATTGTTTGGCTTGGGAAGGCCTGTTTCTTTTGGGTCATATTAAAGACGTCTGATGCATTTGTTTCAGACTCCTTAACTCTCCTATAATGTATAAGAGTACCATCAAAGTTTGACTTTCACTGCCCTCTTCCTGTCGTTTCCTTCTTCTTGTCTCTACTTCTTGACGTTGCCTTTGATGGAGAAAAGCTGGCTCTGCTTCTTTCTGATGTTGCAAACACTTCTCGAATTCTTTTTTCTGTCTCTGTTTAAAATCCTCGACGTGTGGTAAAGAAGGACAAGGTGGCGAAGATACTGGTACCGGAACAAATTCTTGCGAAGAAGAAAGAAAATCCTCAAAATCCCAATTAAAATCGACCTCTCCTGGAAGCAGGACTGTGTTGACTCTGGTAGACGCTACTACACCATCGCTTCTAGTCCCCAAGACCGGTACACCCCAATTCTTAGTTTTCGTCGTGTTTGAAAACCCTATCGCATTGAAACACTGCGCACAGACTATATAGAGAATGTCACATCACAGGCAGCTCTCATAGGATTGGAACACAGACTCCACGCTCTGACTGCAGTTTGAGACGCGCGTTAGAATTGGTGAGAGAAAAAATGAATATATTTCGATCGGCTTTTCCACTCTAAATAAGCGCAATTATTTTAATTTCCTTCACCTGTTCACCTGTTCTCGTCACAAGATGTGGACTAACGTTGAATCATCTACCATCATATCGTCAATGCTGTTCAGAATGGACTTACCCATGAATGTGAAATCATCATGGACTATCATCCGGATCACCGATACGACCGTTTGGAAAAGAAGAATATCGGGAAAGACAAGGCTGTTTGAAGAGTCTTCATTTACGGTCCAGAAGTCAGAAGAAGTATGAGAAAGAGAAGAAGATGTATGAAATCCCTTTTATGTTAACGGAATGATGTTAACAAAAATATCCAAAGGTCCTTTCCATGGCCACACATATGACTCGAAAAGATTTGCTTTCTTGCCTAAACAAATATTTCAGTCGGTTATATAGTTGTTTGTGTGATAGACTGATGTTCATCATTTTATATATGTATGTTGAATGTTGTATGTGTTATATATGTCTTTGTCCCGCCTAACGTTTTAGGTTTTTTGCCCGCTATTTGGTCAGATTGAGGTCAACCACTTGCAGCATTGTTGCAACATTGTTTCCAGTGTTCAGTACCGTGACGTCACCCCTGTTCCATTCCTATTGACCCTATACAGGCCAAATCCATTCCCTATGTTAAACTCCCCTTGTACCTATACAGACCCACCCACGTTAAATTCCCTTAGACCCCATAGTGCCGCGGTATCTTTTTAACTAGGTTTCCATAGACCCTATATCATCCCCTATCACTACTCCTACAGACACATAGAGTATTGAATACTGAACGCTGATCAACGCATTGACGTGCAGGAGCAAGGAAATTAGCATGGAATATAATCTAAGTGAAACGACGTACCAACAAGAGGCACTTAAAATATTGTAATATGTTCAAAATTGATCTATGTCTTTATTCTGCTCTAATTAACATTACTACCGACCATAACTCTAACTCTCTCTCTCTCTCTCTCTCTCTCTCTCTCTCTCTCTCTCTCTCTCTCTCTCGTGCTTTGGTCGGTTTGACTTAACATTTATCATTGTTCTTCAGAGGCTGAGAGACGTTGTGATAGTACACAAGCGAAAATCATCCATTCTCGTCTTTTCATGGATTTTCGCCATTATCTTGATAAGATGCTCAACATAGAAAGAGATGGGAGGAGGGGGCAGCCTTTGGATATTTTCATATTTAGTTAACAAAAATCAAATTTTAGAACCTTATGATAGTTTTGAGAAGAAACAACAACAACATCAGCAAAGCCTTAAATACATTACATATGTGTGCCCCGTAACTAAGACAGTTACCTTACTATGTCGACCGGCTTTTGCAACTTTGTATCATTGATTATATAAACACTTTTGAGAGATCCCAAGGGAAGTGTAAACATACCGTTATGAAGAATGATATTTTAGGTTATTTGGTGCAATTCAGTTTCAATGTATTTTATCTAGCCCAATTTCTATTTCTCTGACATTCCAGATTTCCGCATGGTTTGTCTCTTGTGGATGAGATGGGAGGGGGAAATGGACAAAGAAAGGATTCCGATTAAATTGTGAACGATGTTAAATTCGTTTAGAAAACGGGGATTGTTATTACTTTTTATATTTATTTTCATACGTCACCAATGATTAAAGAGTGAAAATTCATCATTGATCTATAGGAATAAACCCAACAGAATACAGTTCAAGATTGTTTATGTATGCGTATTATTGCAGCATGGGCGGATCGCAATTTGATATACCAATAGTGTTGGTTTATCAAATAGCTTTATACAAACACTTTCAAAGCCATATTACTTTTAATTTATATAATCTTTCCATCGGATATTTGGCCACATTCTAGTGATAGATTTTAAAATTTCTGAGGTTGAAATATAATATAAACAAGTGTTGTGGTGTTATCTGAATGTTGAATAAGCCATATTGACTGAATTTTTATTACGCCCAATGAGCCGTCACACACACACAGAGTACGCCCAATGAGCCGTCAGACACACACACACACAAACACACACACACACAGAGTACACCAAATGAGCCGTCACACACACACACACAGTACGCCCAATGAGCCGACGACCGTGATTACAACAAAGTGCGCAGTAATCAAATCGTTGGCTAACGGACATCTATCAGCCAAATGTGGCGTGTGACTGTCTACAATTACTGCGATCGCATCTTTCCCGGAATACACATAGAAAGTTAGATGTATTGGACAGTGAAATAATTGGTGGTGACGTGCAAGACACAGTGACAAGTAAGTATATATATATTTTGGCTGTTGCTTACTAAATTTACGTGTAGTTAAAAGTCGCGTCATGGACGAGTGAGTCATATACACCATAGTATGTGATACCGTTTTAATTAGGTTAAGGACGAATCTGCCAGGTTTGTTGAGGCATGCACGCATCTATGCATACACGAAGCACTAAGACATCAATACGTACACATCAATACATACATACATACATACATACATACATACATACATACATACATACATACATACATGCATGCATGCATGCACGCAGACAGACAGACAGACAGACATAGTACATCAATTACATGTATAGAGGACTGTACACGAGTACTCTTTTTAAATACAGTATTCTAAGCGAGCTGCATAATTTTCATCTTAACAAAGCCTTGTCTAGCAAACGATTTCAATCATTCCACGAGTTTAATACAGTTTTGTTTCTAGTAGGCACTTTAGTAATGTTATGTTTATCACATGGGGGGGGGGGGGATTTTATTTTACTCGATAAAAGCGTGTAAATTGAATCGTCTTGCAAGTACATTCCGATTCATTTCATATTACGCCATTTCTCCACGTTATCTGATGTGACATCACGATTTGCTATGAAGATGTTTAGTATTGGTGGAAAATAAAAAGTAAAGACATTATAAGTATATATTACACAATAGATGTGAAAAGATGACCCGTTAAGATGTTTAGACCATTGCTGCACATTTGCATATTTGTAAACACTTCCTTTAAGCGTTTCGCATTTAGACTTTCTTGACAAATTTGTATCTCTACTATTAATCAAAACCAAAATGAAATGTGGAAGGCTTTGTTATATGTGCATGACCTGATTATATTGTTTTTGCCATTCTGCATTGTTTAATTCTTAATTATTTTTTTTTAAACATTGGAACTTTTTCTGCAATCGGGCATACGTGTTTTATAAACAATAACTTACTGACTTTGTTTAACTCTGCTATAACTTTTGAGCGTGACTAAGAGTTCAAGCATAGAAACCACGTGTTCAGGTGGAGGTGTCCTAATACTTCAGTTCGCGAGAGATGCAGTTTGAGCACATAAGCACGTACAACTTTCTTTTCAAACCAGTTGATTCAATTACCTGAACACCTTCCAAACTCTATGGAACCAGCGTGTGATAACAGCAGAAAATCAGTGCACTTTTCTACCAGATGAATTGATGGAGTTCACTCACCAATTAAAATTTGATAACCAGCGTGAGAGTGTACGTGCGGAATGGCAAGTACAATAACTGGCGAGCAGAAAGGTGCTTCTATTTTCAACAAGGACTTGGGGTAATGTTAAACACTTATCACCTGATTATAAGCTGAGTAATATGATGTCCCCATTTTGTGCATTGAATACTCAGAGAGATTATGTACATTAACTTGCGGAAACTGTCAAAGTACGGATGTCAAGCAACTTAAAGATGGCCTGGCTGAATTAAACTTTTGAATGAAAACTTCTGCGCACAAATTAACTGCGTACAGGAAGCCCAGAGGAACTTCATTTACTTCCAAAGAGTGATCACAAACAAACAACGAATTGCATACACATCGATTGCGGGTTTGATGAAATTTTAAAATTTTATAACTTAAGGAACACAGCGGCTGGGGTCTAAGAACCCTCATAATCGCAAAGCCAATAACGGTAGTCAAAATAGTTAAAGTATAAATTTCGAGAGCCCATGGATGTTAAGGACACTTTTGTGGGCCCAGAATTAGAGTGATTGGGGAAAAGTGGTAAGCCGTCATTCCCCTCGTGGATTAATATAGAAATACGTATGGGGGTTACGAAGTTTAAGGTATATCTCCTCACATTGGTGAAGTTATATAAATTAAAAACGACGGGCGGTGTATAACATATTGCTGTGCTAATATGATATCCTCTCACTAAAATACATGGTGTAAAGACGAATGCATGAACATAAAATTAAGCCGAGTTTATGCTGAGTGTCACGTTATAAGTAAGGTACAATAGCCGGATTGCAACATGTATATGCTAGACCCTGAGGCTGATTATTCGCATCATAAATGTTGCGAGTGTTTGCCTTGCAAACAATGAGTGTCAAAGCGATGTGTACACAGCTGGCCGGCTGGCTTATGTTACGATAGTGTAAGCCGACATCAAAAGGACGGGTGGGAAGCCAGTTGTATATAACATGGCCATATGAACCTGTTAATGTTGCATTATTTGACTGCGTGCGATTCACAGGTAAGTGGCATCTATTACGGCTAGGAAGCTTTTAGGGACCGGAGGAGCTGTAGGAGACAGAGAAGGGAAATACCTTGGTACAGTTGGTCGCTAGTCTCTGGGAGACAAGAAAAGGAAAAAACGGAAGTGAAGGAAGTGGATGGGTGAAGGACGTGGTTGTTGAACTGAAGGGGTACTGGGTACCAGTCAAGAAATACTACAGATGAGTAGAAACACAGGACAGGAGGAAAATCTATCACACTAAGTCAGATGATGAAATAGGCCGTCACTTGATCGAGTAAAAGACGAGTGATAAGGTTTTGAATATTGAATTTCATTTGAGGAAGGACTGTATGTTATTGAATGGCATTAAATTTGTTGTTTATTTGAATTCCAACTTTTGTGTATTCAGTAATTTAACTGTCGGCATCGCTGACTGGGGGCTCGGAGCTTTGCATCTCTATCACTACTTCAATTTCTAACAAAAACGAGCCAGGGTGGGTCTCTGTAATAATTCAAGATAATACTGGGTGCACCCCACCCCAACCTAAAGTAGTCTACGAGACCTTTACATTGAGTCTCTTTGAAGTATCCACGCGGGTAGATGGTGAATAGTGCCAGAGTTGATGATGAGTTTCATAACTCATATTACGTTTTGCGAGAATGTTATCTTGAAAGGAAAGCATCAGACACCGGTAAGGATGCTGACGTAACTTCCGGCGGCACCCGACGTAATTTCCAACGTGCCGTCGGACACATATATGTGCTCTGTTGCATCTAACACGATGGCGTTTTGGTCATCATAAAGACTGACGATCCAGTTGTAATTGATAACAATGCTATTGCGTGGTGACATTGGACTAATGAGGTTTCTAGCGGGGAGGGGGGAAACTGGTGGTGATTAAAATTAATCGTTATGCGTCATATCAAACCATGATGAGAATGGGAAGAAATTGCGTTTTGCATTTCGGAACATCCAGGACGTGGTGTCTGAACTCCTAGAGAATCTTCACTTTCCTTTGGTAACGAAGTGGTTATCTATGATATTCTATTATGTTAAACCTGGACGTCGAATATTGATGTGCTTGATTTTGAATTCATTTATTTCCATGGAAAAAATATAAACTTTCAAATGGGACTCCGGGGATTGATTATGTAATACATCTCTTCTGTCGAACAAGGGATTCAATTTATTTGAAATGAATGTGTTGTATGTGATTTGGGTCTAATTTAATTCTTTATTTTGTTGGGGTTTTCGATGATATTTATTTACGCCTGACATAACCCCCTGCCTTATAATGATGTGCATCAGTTGAGGATTATAGCTGAGACTTTAGAGAGAACATTAAATTGAATATAGATTAGGACATGAAAGGCAGCTGTCATTTATAGCCAGTGGCGATATGAATGGCCGTTCACGTTCTCTTCTATACCTTACTTACGGCTCATTTACATTTTTCGGAAGAGTACGTGCAATTAATATTTAGATGCTAACATGAGAAAACGCATCGGAAATATGAAAGAAAAATTAGGTACGACGACGAGACGCCAGGTATACAATATATCACTGATATATTTTCATAAATTTTTATAGTTTCACTTATCCAAAGACTTTTCTCTTCCACAGCATACATAGCAAGGTAAACTAAGCCCACGTAATGTGCAGCTTGCCATATATATATATAGTGAATATCAGTGTTATTAAGATGGTAAGCATGCTGTCTAGGTGTAGTTTACATCGGTGTCATTAAAATAGTATGCAGGCTGTCTATGTATAGCGTACATCAGTGTCATTAAGATGGTACACAGGCTATCTAAGTCTAGTGTACATCGGTGTCCTTTAGATGGTACGCAGGGTGTCTAGGTATAGTTTACCTCAGTGTCATCAAGATGGTACGCAGGCTGTCTAGGTATAGTGAACATTAGTGTCATTAAGATGGTATGCGAGTGATCAATGTATCTTATACCCTTGCCAGTACATCAGTTTTTAGGCCAGCCCATTGGAGTAAAAAAGTGCTCAAAAGCAAAGCACTGCGCCATGGCGCTGGTATTTGTGCAACTTTTATCAACCATTTCGGTTGATGTCATGCTATGTGTTCAAATCGGCTTGCAACATGCTTGATTGTTTGTTAATTTGTCATACATTTTTCCTTTCACAGAGTTACGTTTCTAAAGGAAGCATAATGCATCAACCCATATTAAGGCTTAATTTATATCAATGAATATTGCTTTTCTTCGTTCGCTGATTCTTTGCTTTCTTGAAACAAATACAATGTCAGTAAAATCTTCAATATAGACATTAAAATAAAACTAATATTTCATTCTTTTGCAATGTTTTTTATGGAATATATTTCATTCAGCACCGATCATTTTAGCAATTTTTTTTTTCAATTCACCTGTAAGCACAAAAGATGTTTTAGGTATTAGTTGCCTAGATTTTTGAGAAAACAATTCCTGTTAAATATGAATAATCAGACATGTGAATACAAGATAGTAAATGTCCTGATATCACCGATCGTGTATGATGTCAACTACAGTGAAATCTAATATACGGATATGAAATCAGATCGCATTTAATTTTACTATACATTCTGTCCATTTGTTTCTCAGTAAAGTACAATCCATTGTGTCCAAATCATTATGAATTATGTCGTATTATAAAGTACCTTCAAAGATAAATTCACGGTGAATGTTATCTAGCATTCTTTTTAGGCTGAACTTTAAACAAATCCCTGTACATTGGGTCACAGATTGCACTACCGAATTATAATCAATGCCCTTGTATATACTGTGTACTGTCGCCGAAATACACACAGGCGACCACACCATAATGCACAAATTGTCAAGAGTGCAAAAATACCTTGATATCAACACCAAAAATGCCTAAATCTAATTATGGTATTACCACCAAAAGAAGTCAGGAACAAATACTCTAAGAACAGATTGGGAAGACATTAATGGGTAGTGAACCGGAACTGATATAATTGTGATCTGAATCCTGTCATGCCAAATTATTGATGGCCAATTTCAGTCAAACTTTCATATTTGCATGCCACACCTATTTCAATTTTATACATCAAGTCTTTAAATTTCCTTGCAAACAAGACATGTGACAGCTGTCAGAAAGTGTGTAGTGCTGGTGTACCACAGGGTACAAGTTTTGCAATTAATTAATTAAGGAAGATATAGCAAATATAGGTTGGGTTTCTCAAGATTAATTAATTAATTAATAAAGTTTTGCAAGGTAATTTTGCACTCTTGAGAATTTGTGCATTATACTGTGGTCGTCTGTGTGATCTTGAGAAACCAAACCTATATTTGCTATATGTTCCTTAATTATAGAAATTTTTAAATGGAGTAAAACGAAGTTATAATACAAGATGAGGCCTGTCTGGAAAAATGTTTGAAATATAAATAAACATCGATAAATCAAATTCTAATGAAAATATAAATTACTAATTTAATTTAGTATTAACGGGAACAAAATGATTTTCATACAAGTTTAAAATTCAAATTGAAAAAATTTAACAAGCACGGTTGACTAATGCTTGGTATTTAAAACAAGAGGTAGTTTGTTTCTATACAAATGATAGCATTTTTCCCAGGGACAGTGAAGCATGACAGCTCTCTGTGATTTTGGCAGCAAATTGCAATATGCCTGTCCAGATGCATATATGAGTACACACTAAGAAACAATGACAGGTGCTATTTTCCAACTTTATTGTATCGGGTACTCAGCTAGTTGCTAGTAGAAATAATAGCACAACCAAACTGAAAATTGTGATGTGATTAGTACCTTGTTTCGTAGCAAATATGCATTCCATGGCAATGTTGATAACCACAAAATGCGACAATGTGATAAGAAAATACATTTCCAGGAAGGCTATACCATAACTGAACAATGGTGCTGATCTCCATCATGAAGACCTAAGTCATGTCAATGAGGTGCTGTATATTAGTGTGGTAATATGAACTAATACCGGTCACTTATGTCAGGTACCTTGTATATGCTCTTATGAAACCTTACTACCACCTTCTGACTACCGGAGAGCTTCCAAACTATTCCAACTCTTCCATTTTGTTCAAAATACCGGGCTAGACCTAAAACAGTTATAACATGTTTCACTTATCTTAGAGAACAGTGAGATGTAGGTAAATGAAGTTATAATGTATTAGATGTGGAGATTCCAAATAACATTATGGGTGCAAGCACGGGAAAAAAAAATTAACGACATATTGAAACTCGGAAACGTGAAGCAATGGGCATGTATTAAAGTGATAATACATTCCAAAAATATTAGAGGTGTCTAGAAGTGTATTTAGCCATTTACAGGCTAAACAACTAATTAGGTACACTAAGTATCATAAAGTTGAATGCAATGTGCGGACGGTGAGGTTTGATCATTGATGCAAACATTAGCACATACCTGTATGCGGAGATGTTAAGTAACAATGTACTAAGTCCAAATATAATATAACTAAACTTATCCGTGATATTTTAAGTGCATACAGCCATATATGTTCCTTACATGTCCACTATAGGTACAATGAGATTTTAATTGACATCCTAAGTGTAAACATTCTAAACTAAATGGGTATTTGCTTAAGTGGAAACTATATGACCATGTTAAGATCAGTTGTACAAGGTTAAACTCAAATAATCTGTTGAATATTTTTGGTGTAATCTTCAGAATGTCACCCAATAATTATTATTAGTAATTAATAATGCATCAAGTTAAATGGTTTATTAGAATCCCCATATTATCAGCATAGCCCACAATGCCGTACTACATCAGTCAATGTCTTAACTAAGCATAACAATCAAATGGAATGCAACGTGTATTCATCTTACTTCATTGTGCTGTTTTCTTTCACTATATGGTACATATCCCTTTGACCTATATTTCTTTGCACATCTGTCCTTCTATAATAGTTTCAAATGATTTATTGGATAATGGGAGCAGGTTCTACCATAAAATTTTCATCTCTGTCCCCTTATTAAGTACCATATAACTCCGTTTACAAACAATCACTGAATTCTATACAAACAGAAATGTGTTACTCAGGAAGTCACCTCATCATAAAGGTATAAAGTATTTGCTTAGACCCATAATAAATAGTTTGGATGACCTACAAGCACAACTTGAAAGCTGTCTTCATGTATTTTAAATAAAGGTCTCATTTTGACATTCAAAGATGTTTTCTCTGACACAAGTTGACAAATATCTACCATTGCAGCTTATATATGGTGTAGAGATACATACATGCTGATAATATTTAATATCATCCCCAATAAATATTATATATGCATTTTGGAGAAAAAGATTAAAAAATTAAAAACGAAAATTCATTTTTTTAAAATAGAAAATAATTTTTATTTTCATTTTATTTTAAAATTCAATATACGCAACATATTAAAATATCATGTTTCTGTCTTTAATAATATACTTTGAATACCAATTTAAACTTTGAAGTATAAACTACTGACATGAATCAATTAACTGTGATCTGACACGAATCAGATCACAATTAATTAAACTATATATTCTAGAAACTTGTTTCTCAGTACTGAACTTTCCATTGTGTCTAAATGATAATAATTCCAATTTTTATGAATGAAACGGATTTTCTGCAATACGATTCACGTACACGTTCACGTGATACTGATCTGGAATTTTTTTACACATCGATAAATTATGGGACTACTTTCGGTTTTTTGTACTGTTTGCAATATAAATAAACATTGCAGACACGTCATTGTGAAACGTCTGTTTCATCTTTTAATTTTGTTATTCAGCAAATAAACAGAACTTATACCATTTTTTATACTTTTCAAATATTCTTTGATTGAAATGCATAGTTTACAATTTGGCGTTTGAGTGTTATATAGTCGCGCTTTATGGCCGATTACGGTGATTTTGCAATTTTCTGCGGATTTTCTTTGAACAATTAGATGACAAGGAGTAAAAAGAAATAATAGCTGCGATTGAAGCAGATGAAGATGGATTTGACGATCATGCGATGGATGTTACAAATGCTGAAAGTAACAACAGTTTGATAAATTCCCTCACACAGCACCCCATGACATCAGTCACCCTAGCCATACACAACAACAACTATAATAGCGTGGGAACTGGGCCAGGAAATTTTGTGGCCGCTGAGGGATATAAACCGAGATTTGAGAAATTATCTGAGGAGGTTTTAAAGGCTATTGAAATAAATCAATACTAAGAGGCTACTAGACGAAACACAAAATGGGGCTTTTGCGTTTTCAATGGTAATTTCTTTTATTTTTTATTTATTTTAATTTTGTTTGCTTATTTAAATGACGTGTGTGGTTGTTGGTGGTATGGTAAATATTACCACGTACACAAAAATAAAAACAAATATTTATGAGATCATTATTAAAAGACTGAATAAAGTTTTTAAATGGTAAAACTACCATCTCCACAAATGTGACTTAACACCATTGAAAAATGTATATAATAGTCCATAAATGTGATCATTTTGCAAATTTAAATTATTTTAGATTTTTAATCATTAATTCCTTCCAGCACTCCAGCACTCAACTACGCAACCAAACAAAACATATGGCCGGTTTTGCGAGCAACTCTACATTTAACAACTGCACAGTTAACTTCACATAGATAACTGAAAGGGTCATGCTAAGTATTAACGCTGATGAAAAAGATTTTTTTTAAAAAAAATGTTATTCCTGTTTAGGACACACTAAAATTAAAAAGGAATGTTATTTTATTTATATGAAAAGAAATGTGCTGACAACACGGGTAACCGGTGCCTAAGATGTAAAGTAAGAAGTTGCCGAATAAACGTGTGTGTGTGTGTGTGTGTGTGTGTGTGTGTGTGTGTGTGTGATTTGGACTTTTAACGTAGCTTTAACAAAATTTCAGTCATATCGCTACGATGTCTGCAGTGTGCCAGTTTACAGTGATGTCTAGCACTGGGGCATCATGCCGCAGACATGAAGCACGATGTCCAACCCAGTCACATTATCCTGACACCAGGCCGATCATTCCTAACACTAACCTCTCAATGCTGCGCGCCAAGCGAGGCAGCTGTTACTACTATTTTTTTAAGTCTTTAGTATGACTCAGCCGGGGATCAAACCCACGATCTCCCTCATCCAAGGAGGGCGCTCTAACCACTAGCCCACCCAAGCGGTCCGAATAAATGTAAATGTGACAGTAGTTCCATTTCATTTGACATTAGATCACTGAACGGGTCTTTACAAGTATTAACGATGTAGAGAATGATATAAAATTTTATTCATGTACACAATTTATTTCATTGTTACCTATATGTTAGTAAGGGATAGCATCATCTTGTTTATATTTCCATTGTGCTCATTGATAAAATCCAATATGATTTAAGGTTTGATTGGAAATGTAATCTAGCACTCTTGCTCATTCTGTATCAGCTGTTATTATGTATGGTCGTGATCATCTGAAGTAGCAGATGGGACTGACTAATTATTGAACAAGAATGGTGTAAATGAACTAAATGTGTCGAAACCATCCGCAGCCATTTCCTAAGATGTAAAGTATGAAGTTTCTGACTAAACGTTACTGTGACAGTAGTCAATATGTTCGTGTGATTCTGTACAGGTTATGTATCATGGGGCGATGTGAAGCGGCCAATGAAAGGAAAGTGCACGCTACTCAAACTGGAATGCATTGTTGATGGAATAAGTTGATTTGACGGAAGAAAGGACGAAATTGGACTTATAAGGATAAATAATGGCCTTTACTTTGTGAGTGATTAGGTAAAATTTACACATCGATAAGTACCCAACCATGATCATTTAATCCTATAATAAATCAAATCTAATTATGAAGTACCTTCAAAGATGAACTCAGCGAAAAGTTCTTATCATAGGTTGCCCGGCATTTTGTGAGGGGCTGGACTATCCGTTTTTTACACGTGACGTCACAAAACGTATGTCCTTCCATATCCGCCATTTTGATTCCCTAGCCACGCAAACCGGCACCTAATAACATTGTTCTTCCCACATAAGTATGAAGGCACGTATCATTTTGTGCGTAAGAATATAATAATACATCACATTCTGTTGTGCATGTCAACCGACCCCGAAGAGACCGAATGTGTGACTTTCCCACTTTTTTGTATTCAAGTACAACATTGAAATTTCAACCATCTTTGTTATTCTGTCATAAACAAACAGATCCATCAATAAAAAGACACATAAACAAATGGATAAGCAAACAAGTAGAGACATGTAATGCTTATCAGTTGTCGTGGCTGAAATCAATAATTTGGTTATTGTTAAGGTTAGAAAGCTAATCGTTAATATATAATTTCATATTTTGTAAAAGCATTTCAGGAATACATGGTTTTGACATTTGACACAAAACCATGTTCTGTTAGGCACATATTTGATTTTAATACACTGAAGATAAAACTTCTATGAATGGTTCACGCTTTCATTCAGTCTCATCCTACGTCCTTTATCTCAACTACAAATAAAATATTTGACCGTACTAATTAAAATTTGTTTGTCAGCTGTCTTTGGCACAAGCACTTGTATTCGCGAACGGAATTCGTACATAAAGGTTCTGGCATAATACACGTATGAAATTTTAATTCCGTAACTGTTGTATCCCGAAGATCATTGTCCGGAAATATTCTTTCAGGATAACAAGCTTAGGGACATCATGAAAAATATTTTTAAAAAACATAAATATTGTCTGTTAGTAAAAAAAATAACTTCTTTTCCATTTGATAGCAATATAGACTATTGCTGTTATATTTCACTATTATATCTTTCGATATAAGCACGGGAACTTGCAGCCTTATTTTTATCTTCGTGCTGTAGAGGCACTTAATTTCAAATATAATCTATGTATCATTTCGATTAAGTAAAATTTCTTATCGACAATAAAATCAAATTACTGTTTTGAATATACGTGATGACTAATGTTGACAAAGGTTTGTTACGGACTCAAATTGACGGGGAAGTTGTGCGCGTTGCATTGAGAATATTTGCGTACACAATCGTGACGTCTGTAAAACAATTTATAAATAAACAGTGTGTAATAACAGCAGAGGGAGCGAACCCAACAATTTCTAGAAGGTCCTTTTTTAAAATGAAAGCCTCCTACGAAAACGAAAAATAAGGTCAATAACGTCAAACCAAAGCCTCTAACCAACCGAGAGTTTCTCTAATTGGGTTAGTTTAGTTTTGTTACTGTATTTTTGTCTTTGTGTTGTTTAAAAAGTATGCACGCGCGTTTATCCGCAATGACACTTATTTGTGGTCGCGCCCCCTCTGCTGCTGTAATTAAATCATTTTTATATCAATAATGGCATCAGCTATGAAGTGTCATACATCTAGATTGGCTGGAGAGAGATTAGAAGCAATCAAAATATTTCTTCTCGTTCGTGATTATGTTAGACAAACATTACAAGAACGCTAGGAGTCTCAGGTGGTATTTGCAGAGGGTGCAGAATAATTATTAAAACCGGTTACGAAGGTTACCGAATGGGTTACAGAGGCTACCAAAGGCCTTCTTCCTACGTTTGAGCAAACCGCTAAAGCAACTGGAAAAATAGCAGAAAGAACTAAAAAAAAAAAAAGATTCTACGAGAACTTCCATGTGAAATAGCTGCTGCTCACCAGTGCGAGAAATATTTGAGGGTATTGACCAAGCTCGTGCTCAAATAGGCGATATAAAAAATCGTATACGAGAACCAGAACCAGAAACAGAATCAGAATCAGAACAAGCAAGGGCCAAACTTGATGTAAATGATAAATTTACCGAAAGTAGTATTGCATACTTAAAAAGTATTACTAAAGTGGAAGAATTAGATGAGTTTGCCGTGCAAAGGTTTGATCGGCGAGGAGAAGTTTTGAAACCTTAGTATATCAATGATGTTGTAAGCCGTGATACCTGGTACAAATGGATATATCGTATACACTACGGAGTTGATCAGGCTCGAAATAGTGATAGTAGATATATTGTATTGATAAATGCAATAGATAACTACCTTGCACGGTTACAACAAAACCACAGCCACTATTACAACAACTAAGCAAAAAATCAGGACGAGGTCTTGTCACTGGCAATGTAAAAACCCTTCCGCTGCCTGATAAACTCAGTCCCAGCAACGTTCTTTCTGACGTAGAACGACTAGAAATTCTGATTGGAGGGAAACGTGCTGGAAATAATTCTCCAGAAATTATTAATGAAGCAGCTGATATTTGTCGAAGATTATTTACAGGTGGTATCATGGACATCGAGGTGTATCGGTCTCTCATTGATGAAATCATTGACGAGTATCACAGTGATTAAATACATGAATAATAAATAAGATCATCGCACATAATGCTCAACGTGGACATACAATGGTCAAGGTGATGAATTCGCGATTACCTTTTTATAAAGCGATTTACGGTGATCGGCTCTGCGATGTTATTCAGGGTCTATTCAGAAGGATAGCCACAAAAGTAATACCGATTGCAAAACAACCAGTAACGAAAACTATTGACGTTGTTCGTGATAAGGGTATTGGTGCTGTTGGTGATGTTGCCGGTAAATCGTTCAGCAATCAAGGATAGACTAGCACGATTAATACGACGAAAACGCAACCACAAGTAAAATTAGCCAACACCTAAATTATATTTGCGAATGTCAGTAAAATAATAAATCAAGCCGCAAATAAAAAACTAGCAGAGTTGGCCGGTGAAGCAGAAAAAAATATAGCTTCAAGTTTGATAGTTGGAAGTGGTATTTCCCGAAATGGTCTTCGTGTTAGACGAAGATAATTATAATACAGATGTTTAAGCGTATATCCAATCCAGCGTTAGATATGGATGCGCTAGTTCTCAAGGATGAATCTGTACGCGATTATGAATTTTATTCTTGTGATGCACAAATACCAAATCAACGTGGACGAGTCGAATTACAAGTTCATGATACAAGTAGATATTTCTTACCCGCTGAGGCTTTTATTGAAATAGAAGGTGAAATCTTAAAAACAGACGATACTGCATATGCAGATGAAGTTAGAATTAGTTTTGTCAATAACGGCATCATGGCGCTGTTTGACAGTGCTACGTATACAATTGATGGAATAAATACTGAAACAATTCCGAAAGACGTCGACGTTGCCACAACAATAATAGGTTTAGCATGATACTCTGATGATTATACAAGATCAGCCGGCCCCACAATGATTTTTGAGAAGGACACTTCCGACCATCCTAGCGACATACCGTTTAATATAAAACGACCAAGAAATTTTGCCGACGCCGCCGACGTTGATCTGTGACCGATTGTTCATGGTGCTAATCCAGAATTCAACCTAGGATTCGTAAAGCATCGATCAATGTTGGGACGAAATCGTAGAGGTTTTTCATGAGCGAATCCCCTACCTCACATCTTTGGATTTTGCAGAAATGTTAGAAAAGTTATCTTTGGAGCTAAGCATACAGTTGCTCTTGTAAGAAAGGTTACCGACGACGACGCTATCTGGCGACCTATGGGCGATGCTGGTAAAGTAATACTAGCACAACTCTCGTTGTGGATGCCACTAATGACTCCAACGATCGCCGAATTTCAGCTACTGCTATCTTTTACGGCTCAAGGCGGTAAATCACTGTTGTCATCATTAACAGTAACCATGGATAGTACTCAAACTAACATTAATGGCTTATTTGCATGGCATATAGCATCATAGCAAGGTGTTTGTGAACCGCTTTATATATTTGTTGCTTTTCAGGAATCTACGCGATTAAACTCACAAACGCGTAGTCATATGATATTTGACAAATTTGGAGTTAGTGAAGTTTCTTTACGGATAAACGGACTACAAGAACCAACTGAAAATATACTACTGAATTTTGATCAAAATCATATAGCGCGTGTGTATCATCGGTTAATGACATTTATGGGGCGCGATCAAAACGTAGACACAGAAATGTAAATATCACAATTAGATTTTAAAAATTTGTATCCGATATATTATTTTTCGTTAGAGCATCTTGATGCATTCAAGCAATCTGTTGGTGATATTCATTTTCAAGCCAGCGAAAATACAGGTGGCGGTGTTAATTACAGAGCAATAGCTGTTATCGTCAGCGACAAATCAATGTTAGTCGAGGGTGCTGGTGGACGAATGAGAGTTATTGACGCGCCAGTGGAAAATATTTAACATTTTTGGAACACATAATGTTCTGAATATGTAAATGAATCAGTCACAGATATTGTAATTCATATCAACATGTCAATGTCAGTCTCACTCCTGGTCAGATTAAAAGGATTCAATCACAATCAGAAAAACGCACCGGAATAAGAAGTTCACTAAAGCGAGATCAGATCAAAGTTGGTCAAAATAATTTATCTTTGACCGAACTTTCAGCTCAAGCATTTCAATAATGCCAAACAATCAGAAACCGGTGTTAAACTCAATCTTTCTGCGGTTGCCAACAGAGACTCGATTAAAACAGAAATTTTATTTCCATTACTTGAGCAGATACCGCATTGATAACTACTAAAGCTTCCGCCGTTGCAAAGGTAGCCTCGTTAGGTGATGTTGGAACCGCCTCTGGAATGGCATTAAAGAACGCAACTGGACAAGGAATGAAAAAGAGGGCGATCCGTGAACGGACTGGACCTAAGATTACCAGGAACTCCTTATCGATACTGAAAACGTCTGAGACTTCCAGGAACAATTCGTTAGTGTCACTGATGTCAAATTTTGATTTACTTATGCTACTAAGAAATTAAATATAAAATAATTCAGAGGTGTATTTATGCGCGATCAGTTACCTTTCAAACGAAACAATATTGAAACAGACATTATCAATCTTGATAATAGTACCGGCGTTGACACACATTGGGTGGCATACGCGATTGATCGACGTGGAATTATATATTTTGATTGATATGGGTTGGCTCCACCAAAAGGATTTATGAATTACGTGAAATCAATAAAAACTCAGGCGTTGAAAACGCATATCTGGTATTCATCATTATCAACACAGACAATAACTGATCAGCCAATATGCGACCGTGAAGCAATTGCTGTTATCGACGCTATATCAAAATCAATATAACCACTTCATAAGTCGTGCATGATTATAAAAGTACATGGCCTTTCCGCGCGATATAAAGTGATCTTAAAGTATAATGGTAGATATAACGGTAAATATTTACGGAAGATCCTCTTCGTCCAAAGACAAAAAACAAATTCGACAACGTAGATTTATCAAATTATGCGACCAAAGATGAACTCGCTGGTATTATGAACCTCTCTGGAGTTGACCGAGATGAAGTGTTTTAAAAACGCGTAATATCAGATGCAATGACTTAATTTGTAGAGTTCTCGGTGCTACCACTGATACCATTCTAGTATTTACTGACGGTGATAAAATCAGAGGTTCAAATATATCAATTGCAGCTATTAGAAATGAGGTGCAAAAGTTGTTGATAATCATTTGCGGATCACCGGCGATACAATGACAGGTGAACACAGGATGAACGGAAATAAAATAGTTGCGTTAACAGCTGATGAAGATGCTGCAACAAACAAAATAAGTAGACAATAACTATAATACCGTAGATACTAAAGTATCAGCGTTACGAGCTGAATATGACGTTCACGTAAATATGTTTTTAAATACTCGTAGAAATTTTCAAAACCTCAATAAACTCGCAGATGATTTCCTTGGAACCCTTTTGACTGTTGACGTGAAACTCTGATATTAACGCAAAACTTGATGGTAATAAGACCGCTATGTCAGGAATTGAAACGATTAAAATATGTCAGATACTGAATCGAAAAAATAACTAGAGGATAAGTGGCATTCCCTATAACGTTAAAAAAACTAATCTGATTAAACTTCCCCACACGCAGATTACCAACAACGCTTACACAGTGTCATCAGGATTATCAACATGGTCACAGCAAAATAACACTGTCAAACATACCGCGGACGTCATTAGTGTGTATAGACTGTCCGTGTTCAGCGCTGCAAAATTTAGTATACACACTACGTATCCGTGGCATCATGCAACCGATAAGTGTTCTGAAACTGTATCTTTTGTGTTAAATATCGGCAACGAAGAAACCTTATTCTGGAATTATCTGATAAAAAAATTAAGCTCAACGGCTTACCGGTGATGCTTGAAATTTGTCGCTGAAACGCCTCAGTTGTTTACTAAATAGGGTAGAATGAGCATACCAAACGTGCAGAATTTTAGGTACAAACAAGTGGGTGAATGGCAAACAGCGCTGAAAGATATGGTTTACGAGTATGTAGTAAAAGTAAAAACATATATCGTAGACGTGTAATTGTTATCGACCTTGTGGTTTATTCATCGTCTGTTGTTATTGCTGGAGCCGGCGTAATTTTGTCGGCGGTAACACCATTGGGGCCGGTGCAACCAGCCGCAATTTTTACAATTTGTGTGTCAGCGTCAACAACGATTGCTGATATTTTTAATATCATCGCGCAACAGTATCCCCGTGCACGAATGCAACATTATGCAATTATGTAGTAAAATTACATGCATCGACGCACGCATATTCTAAATTATCCTCGCTGATATGGCCAAGCCTCAATGATAGCGTAAAATCAGATTCTGAGTTTCACGCGATGGTTAAAATCTACAACGAAGTAATTGATTTAGACAACTGATATTTGAATAATGACAGAACTGTTATTGCAGATCGTCAGGAATACAACGCCGGTAAAAACCACGATGATATCATTAAGCTCAGCCAGTCCTGAATTTAATGTTAATTTTCCGACTGCAATTCCAGTGAAAGAAAGAGCGTTATAACAGTTGGGTGTATATTACAGCTGGCCTAATATCAGGGCAAGATCGTTTGGTGGGTTGGCTTTAAATAAATCGTTGGTGTTTGCAAAGAAACAAAAAGCCAGATGGAACCCCGGACGGGCAAGTTGTAGGTATTCCGACGGTAAATAATCAAATATAACAAATCAATGACGAATATCAGCTTAGAATAAAGTCGAGAACTGAATGTGAATCAAATATAGCTATAACGTTTCATGAACCAACTTTGTCGGCCGCGGTAGAAATAAATTCACCTCATTACACCGTTGATATTTATCAATCGCGATTAGAAGTGTCTTGGGTTAGCCTGAAGTAGCTCCCCATATGGCTGCACAAGTACCTGAACCGACGTGGGCTGATTTTGCTTCAGTTGATAGATCATATCATGGATTAACTGAGTTATGAACAAAATTGTTTTTTTCCAAGCAGCAAAAATATGTCCAGATGGTGGGGTGACCTTGATAGTGCGTACAAAGCTATCAATGATGAATATATTAAACATCTTACGTATTTGTCACAATTATTTCATGAATACATAGCCAGTGCTGATAAATTCAAGCATTCTCCCGATTTTGAAAGTGATTTCATCAAGGAAATAGAAATATTAAATAAAATTATATTTGATTCTGAGCTTGTTCATAACAGTGCTAAATCATGAGTGACAAATACAGTAGATGAAGACGAAAGGCTGCATTTTTATAATGCTTATTCGATAAACGAAATATATTTTCCAGGATTCAAATTTCTCGGGTTTGAAGTAGATAAAATACGTGAATTTATTAATATATACAGTGAAAAAGTGTTTAAGGATTTACATGATAAGTGGAGAGCAATAATATCACAGCAAAATAACATTCTTCGCGCTGACAACAGTGCCTCTGGCGATGGCTGTCATATTTTGCCGGGAATCGTAAATATAAACTCGACGATCGTGGTCAATCTTGTATGCGATACAATCGATGGTGGTTATCAGGCAAATCTGACATAATCAAATCAAGCTCAACAGGGGTATATTCTTTATACTTTTACCCCACAAGTTCCTCCCAGATATTTGACTATACAAGAACCGATCAATCCGGTCTATCTACGATGTCATAATCCGCTATTATCAAGGATACATTTCAAACTAATTGACCAGACCGGATACTTGCTTGATCTAAGGTGGGGAGACTCTGAGTATAAATGTATATGTGCGATCAGTGTGATCGTAATAACACCTATTTTTAATCTTAAAGAGTGTTTTACATATTAAATCAAGAGGTATGTATAATGTACCAACATGTGAGAGTTTTATACACGACTAACACGTACTTGAAAATGCCATCAGAACAATAATGACACCGTCCTAAGTCAATACGGAAGATTTTAGTGTTAATATAATTATTGAAGAATACGGCAATGAAAAATGTTTGTTGACACAGGAACAATTAAATGAACTGCAGCGAGAGTATCTTAATATGATTACATGTAATAGAGATCAGATTCAGAATTATGAACATTCTTGTATTGAGTTTGATCGACTTACAAATATTGTCTAATTCTGAATAAAAATATCATCTCATTAAAAAAGAAGAAAAAAATTACATAATAATCCTTGACAAGGTCGAATCAGGTGGGTATATTTTTTAAACTATTTTGTGTTAATTTGATGACCCAGATAGAGGCCTCAGAATAACCAATGATGACATTTCACCCGACACAAAATATTATACACATGCGCCACGACAGGGGGCCTAACTTTTATTTTGATTACTATAGTCACTGACAGTATTTTCACGATCTGACATAATCTTTCTTACACGTGTGTTCATAAATTTTTTGTTTCGTATTCTTGGGACAATTCCGATCTAATCTTTTCGATCGCGCGCGAAAGTGATACGAATTTATTCACTTTTGTTTCCTCGACCACAGTCAAAGATTTGAACATAGCTTTTTGAATTTGCTTAATGAATTTGTACTCCGCTGGTAGTGTATATCCACCTTCGAATATATGCTCTTGTAATGATTCAAAATCACAAATAATATGTTCATGCTTTAGTTCACCATATATTTTTATGCCGTCGGGTTTTAAGTTCTTAATTGCAGAAATAAAGGCATTGACATTTTCGTAGTTCATTATATAGATACATACATACATACATACATACATACATACATACATACATACATACATACATACATACATACATACATATATAGATAGATAGATAGATAGAATACTCAAATTTAAATATATGTTTGCATTAATTATAATTTGAAGGAGTTTGATAGATTATCTAAATTCAAACCTCCTAAATCTAGATTTGACCTTGACAGAATAACCCCTGACTTACCGAAGCAAGATCTGTTTGATCCGACGATTAATCTGATTGAAAGTATTAGTGCCGCCAAGAAAGAATTTCGCATCGATGGTGCATATCAGGTGTGGTCAACATTCAAAATTATAAGCAACACCAAAAATATTGACGATGTTATTAATGATATTATGAACGACCAACGAGAAACAACCATTATTATTTATCTCGACGATCAAAATATATTCTCAAAATAAAATTTATCATATTAGCCGAAACACATAATAATACTTTGATTATCCATGACAAACGTGACCCTGTCCTTACTAATGAAGAAATTCCTAAATTGAATAATAATTCCAAACCAGGAATATCGTCTGGTATTGACGAACCGTATTATACACGAGCGTATCCTGTAACCGCGGTTATTTATGGGATATATCCGCTGAATGATGATCCCAGCGTTGAAGATTTAGCGCCGATGAAATTTTCGAAAATAAATTGTGCAGCCGAACGAGTAACGGAACATTTCGCAAATGCGATACGTGGAAATAGGTTAACGGATCTACGACGTAAAAAATGGTGACTGGGCTGAATCAGTCAAGCATAAGGAAGCTACAATTATTGATGTCGCTAAGTTTAAAAAAACACATTAAAATTCCCAATAAGAGTAAAAACGATAATAGGAGAGATTTTACACGATTCGAAACATAAAAAGGGGGAGCTCCGATAAATATCGTTGATCATGAGACGCACGCGTAGGCTAATGCAGTAATAATATTTCCACGAAATCGAACCTTACGATTTTATGACGGTGATATATTTCATTTTATTAACGAAATAAGTAAAGCGATCCTGTATCCGTGTGGTTGTGTTCAAGTTCCGATGATGAAAACTATGATCAGTTTGTACGACCTAGCGGATATATTTATCGTTTAGAATCTCTCCACGAAGAACTGAAACATCTTGCGCAGAAATTTTCATCGTAGACTGACAATATTGAACAATTACTAAATGTTTCACCGTTCCGTCAGTTGCTGCTCACTTTGCAAAAGAAAAAAAAAATTCGTGGAAGCCAACACGATTTGAATTTCTTGAAGACGTGCAGCTAAGCTGCTGCGAATACGGACACGGTGGATTATGGGATACTAAATACAGACACAATGATGTTATCTCGGATGATATGGTTGCATACTATCCGAGAAGTTTTCTTGGTATGGGAGGATATTATGAGCATTTTAAGAGATTTGGAAATTCCACGCACGAGATGACCAGAGTATCGGTAAATGGACCACAAACGGAATATTCAGATAAAACTGATGAAGAAAATAAAACCGAAAAAGAACTTGGTAGAAAAATAATCGGTAACTTTACCCAAGGAGGACAATATGATCATAAATGACAATATACAAGATTAATTATAGACGATGTTGAAATCGATTTTATAATTGCTGATGCAAGAAGAGAAATATATTTGTAAGTCGAGAAATGCTTACTTGTCTAACGGAACACGATTAAGTACAAGTGTTGGTTACATTGATGACGAGTCACTGCAGTTTACTGATTTAAGATCTTCAATGCTCGCGTATGTTTCGATAAATTTATTATCGATGATAAAAAGATTTCCTGACACCACGGTCAGAATTGCTACGGATTCATTCGATATCGAAAGAAAATATTCAGAATTGCTGACTCAATTGTATATATGTACTACTTACGATGCATCATGGGGATAATGGAGAATAAAGCAAAAAATGTTACATAACTATTCTGAATCTGCCGACGTTGAAATCAAAGATATTTATTACAAAAATAATCAAAATTGTCATCAGCACCATCTGTATATGATCCCGTGACTAGACATAAGACTGTTTATCTAAAAGGACCAGGAGTTCCGTTAAAACAACTCGTGTTATTGAACTTTTTTCGGCAGCGTTCAGTTAATATGGTTGTTTTAACACCTACAAACAGACTCGCAAGAGAAATGAGCGAAGGAGGAGTAAAATCATGTACTTATCATAGCTTCTTCCGATGGAAAGAGAACACTTGGACTCCTGATCGAATGGGCGAGAAATATATTTCAAGGATTATCATTTGGGATGAAGTATGCACAGTATTTAAGATGTATTAAAAATATTTCTCGATTGGTTATTATTGAATAATACAGATGTGGTCATGTGTGGAGAGTTTGGTCAACCACCATCTTTTGTTGTATTGTCTCCTCACGAATAGCTAAAAAAGTGTGTAGATTGTTTATAAGGAGATAACTGATGATCATAGAGCGCTTGATCCAGAATTAAAAGAGTTTAAGAAACTAATCAGACGACAACCGAATAAAACTCAGTGTGAAATAATGCGTAAGATAATTTCAGAAATTCCTATAATTGATTTTTGGGATAGGCGGAGACCAAACAACTTAATAGTTGCAAGTAGAAAGATAGTTTGTGATACACGTCAGCAGAAAATATTTCAGTTACAACGTGAGACGTTTTCAGAATTGCCTGTACCATTGTGTTATCGACCAGCAGATACGCGAGGACAGAATATTGACGTTGATATAACAGGACCCTTGACAGAGTCAAGGACGAAACAAAATCTTGTATTAAATGATATTGTTTTAGTTGATGTCAGAGCTGTTGCTGATGCGCTGAAAATGAACAAATCTCCATGGACGTTAGGATACATAATGACGATCCATTCATCATAATGATTAACCATTTCTGATACAGTTGTTTGGATCGTTGATGATCGTATCGAATAGTCAAACTTGGTTTATCTCGCAGTGTCTCAAGTCAGAACAATATCTCAGTTGAGGAGTATTATTGAAAATTTTACAGAAATTGCTGGCACCAATAACGAAGTTGTTAGCGATGATATAGTATGAAAAAAATTGTTAGTTATAAACAATGTGATAAAAAAGCACTACTTTGATCTTCACGCTGAATTTATCAGCACATTAAAACAACAGCAGAATAATCATTGTGTGAGCTGTGACACAGTAATGTGTTTGCAGTATTCAAGTAATAATCCAAGACAATTTACCGTAGATAGAAACGATAGTAGTCTTGGTCACATACGTGAAAATGTGATGCTGGCCTGTCTTGAATGTAATCGATGTAGGGATGCTAGTCAAGTGAAGACTGTGGTAATTGTGTATCTTCAGGAATAGCTTGCAATTGTTCGCTTACAAATCCTCGTTGAGGAGCAGTTGAATCTAATCTGTATATTGCAGGTCTTCCCGTGGATCTTACCACGCTGGAAATTGTATGTGTAGTTACACTCCAAATAGGATCAGCCGGTCTTATTTTTACCACCTTCAGGTTCACCGGGTTCATGTAAATATCTTACAGTAACACTACCTAGTACTGGGTGTTTTGAAACGTCATGTCGTTGTATTGATATATGTTTCTTGTGATTGCATTAAGGGATTTCATAGCAGTTGCACGAGCAACTTCATTATTTAATGCAGCTATCACACTTGGTAATCTTGCAACCCATTCACGAAATCTTATATTTTGGGAATTATTTCCTTCGCGTATAGATATACAAATAACCGCTCAGCAAGCGTTCGATTAAATCGCTCAAACAATTGCCTGATCACGATGAATGGTGACGTTATGTTGCTTCATCAACGACGATACTGCTGCTTGAAATTCTTTTCCAGGATCAACCCGTAGCAGCTGTAGCCATTGTAGACCACCTTGTGGTCAAGATCCTCGCTGATAAATTCGTTCAAACGCAGAAGTAACTTCAGCTGCTGTTTTAGTAGATAACGGTTCTGCTTCCTTGTATCTACTAGCAACGTCAACAACAGTCAACCTGTATTTGTATGCTCATTGACGTCTTCCAATTTTAACAGTATTGTGTGGCAAAAATAATATATCCGCCTGATGAACTTCATTTGGAACGCTGACATCAAAATGTGCGAACTCGATTCGTTTAGGCTGTTGTAGATAAATTTACCATATTGCTTTTAGTGCTAACCCCATGCTAACCACGCTGCTCTACCCTTCCAATGTCCTTATGGGCTATAATAAATCGATTCCATTATAATAATAAACGGTTGATTAATTACCAGCCCCTAATGCTAGTTTACCTTTCATCGCGGATCTTACTAAACAATTAGCTAATGATTCTCTGAAAGATTTATTTTTTTGTAGAATTTATTGCATGAATTAATTTCACATATGCAATATGTCTTTGTTGTAAATCTTTAGTTTTATAAGCTTCATCATGAATATTACACGCTTGATCAATTTCATTTATCGGATATTCACCAGGTCTTGGTTGATCTTGTTATATGTTTCTCCTGGGTATTTAGCCCATGGGGTTCCTGGCAATTTTCTCAGTGAAGTAGCGATATCACCACCCTTAACATCCGTCAAGGAAGAAATAAATTTGTATGTATTTGCACCACATCGTACACACTTGCCTGTAACGGCACGCTTGTTATTTTTGGCTATCGTTGTTGTCAACATACTCGTAGGAGTATGTGTTCTGCATCGAACACAATATAGAATCTTATTATAAGTATATGGATGTAATTTATTTATCAGCGACATGAAAGCAAAAACCAGTCAAACATCATACAGCGCTGCCAAATTATATCAGAGCAATTATCATCAGTCCATCTGGGTCTGGTAAAACACAATTGTTACTTAATTTGATAATGTGATGGATCAAATGGGATACGTTGTATTTAGTAGCTCCATCCGTAGATGACCACAAATAAGAGTCACGGTGGGTAAACGCGCGTCCATACTTTTCAAACAACACAAAGACAAAAATACAGTAGCAAAAATAAACTAACCCAATTAGAGAAACTCTCGGTTGTTTACAGGCTTTAGTTTGACGTTAGTTACCTTATTTGTTTCGTTTTCGTATGAAGCTTTAGTTCTTTTTAAAGGACCTTCTAGAAATTGGTGGGTTCGCCCCCACTACTGCTGCAATGGAACATAGATTTCATTATCGGATAATCAAAATATAAAAACAATCGCACCATAATGCTCAAATTCTAAAGAATAAACAATGAACTTTAAATGAAAAACAGAAAGCCTAAATCTAACACTTATATCACCACCAGGAGACATGAATAAATGCTCTAAAAATAGACTGAGATTATAATCGTGTGTACTGAACCGGAACTAATAATTGTGATCTGATTCTAGTTCAGGTTCAGTGGTCTCAGTCTATTTTTAGAGCATTTTTCCAGTCTTCTCTTTGGTGTTGATACATGAGTTAGATTTATACATTCTCGGTATGGCTTTAAAGTTGATTGTTTATTCTTTAGAATATGAGCTTATTGTGTTGTTTTATTGCACGTTGGTTTGTTTACAGTCCAGCCTCTCAAAAAATGCCGGTGAACCTATAAAAAGAACTTCACCGTGAAGTCATCTTGGAAGATATTTTACATTAACCTATGATTTGTATTGATTGTCACACAGCGGAAAGTTCATTACTGAGAAACAAATGAAGAGAAGATATTGTAAAATTATTGTGTTCTGGGTCCATATAGGCTTTTTCAAAAACTAGGCTGCTCCCCTTGAAATGGAACTCGTCTGTCCACTCAGTACGCATGAACACCATGCCACCGCAACTTCCGGGGACTATTGATACACGTAATATCTCACGTCATTGACGTAAGCAGTTGTAAAACCAAAAATACGCAAACTAAAACAATCCCAACAAGATGAGTTTCGGAGATTTACTATTTGTATTTCCGTATATCATTAGATACTATTTCTTCCTTAGATGTGAATAAGTAAGTCTGGTTTAAGATTGACTTTCTTTCATATGTTTACAAAAGATAGATTGAATAAAGTAAAAACATGGTGTCCGCTGAAATTTCATTTGATATCGAGACACCTTTCAAAATTATTGTCTCCATGCACACAACTTGGCCTTACATCAGCTGTGCACTTTTCAAAACACTGCTAGCTCCACTTGGTCATTTTCAGTCAACAATTTACTTAACACATTAATCCCTGGAGGTTATTGTCGTTTTCGCCTGAAATTCGAGTAGGAAACTCATTTTGATCGCACTTTCTGAATACGTCCGAAAACACCAATTTCCAGGTGCTCATCCAATGACATACTGCCTAGTTGTGCTAGATACGTCGTTTTTCATTGGCTATTTGTCTCGCGCATGAGCAGAAGGGTAAATGTTGGATTTATTTTTTGGCTTTTTTTTTTTTTGGTTTTGCTAAACGGAGCCAATATTTTTGTATCGAGACCACTCTTTATTCCAAATGCTCATCTGTCTGTTTGCGGTTCATACCGGTTTGCCTTAGATCTGAGACCAAAACGTCTAAAATCCGGACACAAAATCGGATTCCGACCACGGAAGAAGTTTGGGTTTAAAAAAATCGGGTCCAAAAACGAGGTTTTTCCCTCTGTATTTTGTAGTGCAACTAGGAATTCCAGATTATTTGGTATCATGGTAGAGCTACATCTGTCTACCTTTCTATAATACCACCCACTTTAGTGTATCTTGCATGGCCATGACGCTACAGAGCTCGGCAGTAGGCTACTGCCTCCTGCCACGTTAACTCGTCGCCAGGGGTTAATGTGTTAAATGATGTCCTTCAATGACTGTCGAAAGAACCACTTAACTATACTGTCAAATTTATTTCTACGTTACGAACATATTCTTATTTCACAAGTTATTCGAGCAGCGTGGGGGGGGGGGCGAAACCTACAACTTTTTATACGGTTCCAAATGTCAAAATAAACCCTCCAAATAAAAGGGTTTCAACCGGAAATAAACCATCGACTACGTTTCAAGAGGAACCTTTGGAGGGAAAAGCCTCCCAAGAGGTCCTCCTGAGTTAGTCTATAAACGGTTTCTGGTTGAAAAACTCATTAATGGCGCTTCGATTAAAAAAATGAACCAATTTGTTGTCGTCGCCCTCCCCTGCTGCTCTGAATTAAAAATTGCTATACCAAATAATGGTACACTCGGAATCCTACACAGCTAGACTAGCTAGAGATCGAGAAGAAGCACTTAAAAAATATATTCCTGTAAAAGAAGATTTTTTAAAAAAATGTGCAATCGCGGCAGGAAGCACAAGTTGAGTACGCAGTGGAAACGGAACAGTTGTTAAAACCTATTACCGCGGTTACTGGAGATGTTTTAATTGCTATCAGGGGACCTAAAAAGGAACCAGGTGAGAAACAAGAAAGTCTTATTCAGGTATTAAAAGAAACTGCTGAAAAAATGGCTGCGGTCCAGCCTCAACTTGAAGGTGCTGTTGAAAAACTAAAAAAAGGAAAAAAGGGAGTTGATTTTAAGGAGAAATTTACTAAGGAGGGTATAACAACAATAAAAAAACAAATTGCTAAAAGTCCTGATGAACTAGTCGAGTTGGGTGCATTTGCTGCTGCTAGTTATAATTCAAATAAAGATTTTTTTCAAACCCGAATATGTTAAAAAAAAGTAGGTCGTGATGAATGGATTGATTGGATGTATAAAGTAAAAAAAGATAGTGATCGATTAGACACAAAAAATTTGTCTTATCGGACATATTTATCAGGAGTGGACAGATATGATAAAATGATGCAAGAACAAAAAAAACGACAAGAGAGAGAAAAAAGACTAGAACAACAGAGAAAAAAAACCAAGAAAAACAAGAAGCGCAAGAACAAAGGAGGAAAGAAAGGAAGAGGAAAAAAAGACAGTTTCGTGCTGATATTCTGGATAGTGAGTATTTCCCACCTGAAGAAGAAGAAGACCAAGATGATCCTCCTTTATATCTATCTTCTTCGTCTCCGCAGCAAACAGAACAACAACGATTCTGGCCCGAATTACCAGAGAATCTCGCAGAGATGTTTGAAGAACGTTCTATAAGAAAAATTCAAAAACATTCAGACCCTGCTTTAGTCTGGTTTGATGTGAGATATGATGATCGTAATTCTCATTTAAAACCTGGATATTCTGAAAAAGTAACGCGTGTGCAGTGGCCCGCTGTAGTATATTTTACCGCTAAAAACTTACCTGTTGACCTAAATGATCCCAATTACTTGGAATTTATGGAAAAGGTCAAAACATTTCAACAATCTCCAAAACCACCCAGTATTGGCCGTGGTTTAGGAAGTATTCCCTGCCCTGATAGTATTTTTAATGACGTTTCGCGGTTAGAAGTTCTCATAGGAGGAAAACGAGCTGGAAACAACTCACCAGAAAAAATTAATGAAGCAGCTGATATCTGTCGGCGATTGTTTCAAGGTGGTGTCATGGATGCTGGTATTTACCGAGAACTCGTTGACGATCTCATTGATGATTACAGCGATTAAACAATAGTAAATAGCATAATGGTCATATATAACCGACATACACCTGTGCAGATCAGAGCAGTAAACTCACGATTACCAATCTACAGAGCAGCTTACGGAGACGGACTTGGTGATGTAATTCAAAGATTATTTGCAGGGTTAGCACCAAAATTGGGTCCTCTTGCGAAACAATTATCGATGAAAGCCATTAATGATGTTAGTGAAAAAGCTCCTGGTGCAATTGTTAGCGCTCCTGGTAAGGCGCTCTCGGCGATCAAAGAAAGACTGGCACGGTTAATAAGACGAAAATCAGCACCGGTGAAATTATTGAGTACCGAAATTATGCCCGCGGATGTTAGTAAGGTGATAAATCAAGCTGCAAATCAGAGACTAGCAGCGTTAGAATCTGACCCCCAAAAAAATATAACAGCGAATTTGATAGCAGGAAGTGGACTTCGTGTTCGACGAAGATAATCACCATTTGGAAATAATATAAAATGTTCAAACGCATATCCGACTCAGCATTTAATATAGATGAGCCGGTCGAGCAAGATAACTCAGTGCGTGATTATCAATTTTATTCCTATGATGCAGTTAAACCAGGTGCACGGGGGCGTATCGAACTTCAAGTTCATGATACAAGTAGATATTTCCTACCTTGTGAGGCTTTTATTGAAGTAGAAGGTAGACTTGTGAAGACGGATGGTACTAACTACGGTGCTAATGACCGAGTTGGTTTTGTCAATAACGGGATCATGGCATTATTTAATAGCGCCACTTACATGATTGATGGAAAAAATATCGAATCGATTCAAAGTGATGTTGATGTTGCTACAACAATAATTGGTCTAGCAAGATATTCTGATGATTACACAAGATCAGCTGGTCCATCAATGATGTTTGCTAAAGATATTACCATCCACGCTGACCATATTCAGTATATAAAGTTGCGAACACCACGAGATACTGCATCTGACCCACAGCCAGTTGCTGAAAGTTTTTATTCACGACAAGCAAGCACTTGAAAAATACATCAAGGAGATGTTTATGCAGTCCCCGGTCAGCACAGTTAATTTGGTTATTGATGTATTCTGTAATGAAGACTTTTTATTAACGCAGGGACAGTTAGATGAACTGCAGCAAAAACATATCTGTGTGATCACATGTGACAGAGATCAGATTTTAAATTACGCGCACTCTTGCATGACACTTAGTCAACTTAAGGAAATATTAGTTAACCCTGTGGATCAAATTGATCCAAATCCAGATGCAGATCCAGATCAAATTGATCCAGATAAAGATGATATAAGTGAAAATAACTTATCTGATTGATGTGGGTCAGATTGATATGATATTGGTAAAAAAATGTGAGTAAAATATTTTTTTTTCTGTCAGTGCAGCGAGACTGACTCTACTTTCGAGTTCATTTCCACGTACTTGACTTCATTTCCCAGTAATTTCATCCTTGATTTCGTCAAGGGGATCTAACTTACGATCTGACATAATTTTTCTCAGCTGTCTTGCACGCGTACTAATTACCTTCCTGGCTTCATATTCCTCGGATAGCGCTAATCTGATTTTTTCGATTGCACGGCAGAGAGGCACAAATTCCTCTATTTGCTGTTCTTATATTGTAGCTAGTGATTTATACAACGCTGTCTGCATTCTCTTTGTAAATTTATACTGAGCAGGCAAAATATACCGACCTTCCAATTTAGCCTCATATAGTGCTTCAAAATCAGACATGATTTTTTCAGGATTTAATTCATCAGATATATTAATTTTGTTTTCTTGTACATGTAATTTTTTAATAGCAGCAATTACTTCATTGATATTTTCGTAGTTCATATAAAAGAAAAAAAAATAAACAGTTGTCTTGATGAGCGGTTATCAATCATGGGACACACTGGCCTGTGCGTCTCCACGAAGGTCATTTCAGACTTTTTGTCCTTGGAGACTTTTGTCTTACAGATCGTTTCTTGTCGATTCTCGGCATCCTTCGTGACCGTTTCTTTTTGGCCGCATTCTTTCTGAATGTTTTGTTTTTGTGGAACCCATGTGACGTAGAGCTTTCTGCATCCAAGGCAACTGTTTATTTTGGGGGGGTGCGTATTCACAAACATACCTCCAGCGAATTCTCTAAACGAAACCGAGGCGAAATGTTAGAGTATTCAGAAGGCTGTCTGTGTTTTCATGCACATACCCCCCCCCCAATTAAATCCCGGGGTGATAAAACGTCACCCCACGATTTAACGTGGAGGATGATATGTACATGAAGGGCCCTTCCTGGGTCCCCCAACTTATACAAAAAAAAGCCATAATATCGGCACCGTCGACATATGTCCGTGACGAGATTCGATCCGAAGGCAGTGATAAGTCAGGGACGAAAGTCGGCTGAGCTAACCACTAAGCCACGGTCGCACATCTGAGGATATAAGATTTAAAAAACATCATATAGGTAACTTGACAGAGCTTGGCAGCTGAATTCTGTTCTGAGCTATATTTTAAGTTCTGAACTAGATTTTAAGTTCTGATTTTGTGAAAATAACATTTATTTGTACTGACAATTGTTGATTTTATCAAACGCGGAAGAGTCAGTGCGAAAATAGACTGCTGCTAGTGTGTATACAATAAGACGGGTTACAATTGGCAGTGAAAAACTGTGTACAGTTCTGCCCGCCGCTGGATACTGTATATTACCTTTATGTTTGTGCAATTTCCTTGACGAAACATTTACTTGGACTGACAAACGCAAGGTGAAAATAGACTGCTGCTAGTGGCTGTGTAAAACAAAATTGTATATAGTTCTACTCGCTGGATTTACAGGTAATGACCTTGACTCGTCAAAGGGATAACTGCATCATTGACTTTTACACAGTCGCTGCAGAGTTATCTCCGTTATCTGCATCTACATAACGAAATGAAAACCCAGCTATCAAATTTACATGAAAACGTTGATTTGATTATCTCATCTGCAACACGTTTGACTGATACCTGGCGAATATCAAAATACTTGCTAGCTGCATACATCGAATGAAATATTCTTTCTTCGTTTGTCTTTAGATTTATAGATACAACTGTCTTGGCGTTTTTATCAGCACAGCCAGTGTTTCCAAATTTACAATTCTCGCTCGGTGTGACGATTCTCAGATTGGATAAAGAATTATTAAGTTTATTATTATCTATGTGATCAATCACAAAACCATCTTCGATCACTCCATTAAATACCTCAAACACAAAGCGATGACAGTGATATCTTTTCTTCCCAACACTAAATCTAAGATAACCAGCATTACTAACACCACCAACTGGGTTTTTCAACCTGCAATGTCTAACTATTCCATTACGTGACGCTTCGTAATTCTTGATGATGGGGTGTCGGACAAATTCCTGGGTCATTATAACAATGTCATTTGTCTAATTTATATTTGTCTGAAAACTTAGTTATATAATCGCGCTCCCATTTCAGCGCGTCATTTTTATTTTATTTTTTTTTTTGTTATAATATCGCTTAAGTTCGCGGTATCGCTTACCCCCGCAACCCGCGCATAATTGTGTTTTGCCCCTAACCCCAATACCACACAACAGACACGGTATTGGCCCTGAACACCCCCTTCGGATACTTTGGGAATGTTCTCCGCAGAATTCTTTTTTGCATGATTTGTTACAAACGGTCACAGACCCTACTTTGGGCCACTTGCAATGGTTCATTATATCTATATTTCTTATTTAAATGTTTGCCTTAAATATAATATGGAGGAGTTTGAGAGATTATTTGCAATCAAACCCAGTGCTATCGGCACCGGGAAAGCTTCTAGATTTGATCTCGACAGACTAACCCCTGATTCGCGAAGGCGAGCCCTGACTGATCTGTTTGATATTATCAGAGATGCCAAAAAAGAATTTCGTGATGATGGAGCATCTCACGTGTGGTCTACATTCAAAATTATACCCAACATTGACAAAGTCAATGTCGACGAAGTCAAGGACGCTACAATGAACGATGCACGAGCAAAAACAATTATCGATTACCTTGATATGCATCAAGGCAACCAGAATACCATTTCAGAATAAAGTCTATTGTGCAGGCGGATGATGATACTTGGATTATCCGTGACAAACGTGACCCTATCCTTGCTGGTGGAAAAACCGCTCTGTTAAGTAAAGATTCCAAACCAGGAATGCTGACAGGGATTGACAAACCATATTACGCTCGAGCGTATCCTGTGACCGCGGTCATTTATGGAATTTATCCGATAAAAAAACCAACATTAATGATCTTGCTCCGATGGGATTTTCAAAGCTGAATTGTGTAGCCGAGCGAGTAATGGAATATTTTAAAAATGCGAAGCGTGGAAACGGTTTAACTGATCTGCGACGTGAAAAAATAAACAGATGGGCTGAATCGGTTATGGATACAGGAGCGTCAATAAACGATGTTGCCGAGTTAGAAAAAGCATTAAGATTCCCCATAACCGTAGCAACGATAACAGGGGAAGTATTATACAAATCAAAATATAATCGGAATGGAGCTCCAATAAATATCATTGATTACAACGCTCATGCTTGGAGCTCCGCAGTCACAATATTTCCACGAAATCGTGTTGTGAGATATTACTCGTCAGAGAGTTTTTGGAATGGAATATTTGATGCTATTAGCCGAATAAGCAAAAACGACCCTGTGTCAGTGTGGTTGTTTAAAAGTTCCGAAGAAGGCGAGTATGATCAATTTGTAAGACCTAACGGCGAATTATATCGTAAAGAATCTCTCCACGAAGAAATGAGAAAACTCGCACAGAAATATTCAGAAAATACTGAGCAATTATTAACTAATTGTTTTACAATCCCGTCAATTACTGCCTATGCCGCGAGAGAAAAAAATTCATGGAGACCAACACACGCTGAGTTCCTTGAAGATGTCCAGAATAGTTGTATCGAATACGGACACGGCGGTTTGTGGAACACCAAGTATAATTACAGCGAGATGATTTCCGTAGACATGACCGCGTGTTATCCCGGAAGTTTTCTTGGGATGGGCGAGTGCGCCCGATATTTTGCGGGGTTTGGTCATCCTTGTCATGAGATGGCCAGAGTATCGATTAATGGTCCATTACCCGATTTTGATCTGACAGGATTTGCTCGTGTAACGTCGTTTGAATTTACTATGAATCTTCATCCGATTTGTTATGTTTGGTTTGGCAGACATTTTTCGGAGAAACGTTGAGCGCCAGTAGTGTTATTACGATATATGCTTGACAGTAAAATACTGATATCCTTGACGGTCAGCGAAGCAATTATATCGTACCGAAAACAGACTTCGATTTGGTTACCAACACCGGAGTGTATCAGTCTCGAAAAATGCAAACAGGAATATCCGGACCTGTCTGCGGATGTCATTGTTAATATTCTTAAGATTAAACTTAGCAACAGTGAAAAAACAGCAAAAGATCTCGGTAGAAGAATAATCGGTAAATTTACTCAAGGTGGTGCATATGATCATAAACGACATCACTCACGATTGATTATGGATGATGCTGAATTAAATTTTATAATTAATGATGCCACTGCGAGAGATATACTTTGTAATCGGGACGATGCTTACTTGTCTGACAGAACAAAATTGGGCACAATTGTTAGTTACATCGAAGGAGAATCTCCTCAGTACACACATTTAAGATCTTCGATGCTCGCTTATGTTTCTATAAATTTACTATCGATGATAAATAGATTTCCTGACACTGCAGTTAGATTTGCTACGGATTCATTTTATATCGATAAAGAATATTCAGAATTACTGACTCGCTTCACAAGCAATGATGAATCATGGAGTTCGTGGAGAATAAAAAAGGAAATGTTGCATTGTTATTGTGAATCCGCTGATATTGCGGTTAAAGATAGTTATTGTAAATCAGAATTATCAGAAATGTCTAATGCACCATCTGTGTACGATCCAGTATCCAGACACAAAACCGTTTATTTGAACGGAGCGGGAGGCTCTGGTAAGACAACTCGAGTAATCGAATTATTTCGACAGAATTCAGATATAATCGTGCTAACACCAACACACAGACTTGCCAGGGAGATGAAACAACGAGGAGTTAATTCTAGTACTTATCACAGTTTTTTCAAATACAGCGGCGGTGTGTGGACTCCAGATCGAATGGGAGAGAAATATATTCCAAAAGTTATTATCTGGGATGAAGTGTGCACAGTGCCGTTAGAAACATTAAAAACATTTCCTGATTGGTTGTTATTGAAAAATACTGCAGTGGTTATGTGCGGCGATCACGGTCAGCCACCTCCGTTTGTTGGATCATCTCCACACGATTGGTTGAAGAATTTTGTTGATTATTACGAAGTAGTGACTGATGATCATAGATCTCTCGATGCAGAATTAAAGGAATTTAAGAAATTAATCAGACTGCAACCGAATAAAATTCAGTGCGAAATTATGCGCAAGGTGATTTCAGAAACCTCCTTGAGCGACTTTTGGAAAACGTGGAAACCAAACGATTTGATAGTGGCAAGTAGAAAGATAGTCAGAGACACACTTCAACGGCAGTTATTTCAATTACACAAGAAAAAAATTTCCAACACTGCCAGTGCCATTGTGTTATAGACCAGCTGATACACGGTTACAGAATATCGACGTTGATATACCAGGACTGACCGAGAAACAAAATTTAGTATTAAATGATGTTGTTACAGTTGATGTCAATGTTGTTGAAGATGCACTGCGCGCTGATAAATCCCCGTGGACGCTAGGATACGCAATGACGATACATTCATCTCAAGGACTAACTATCTCTGATACAGTTGTTTGGATTATTGATGATCGAATCGAGTGGTCAAACTTAGTTTACTTGGCTGTGTCCAGAGTCAGAAGAATATCTCAACTGCGAAGGATTATCTTGGATGAGTTAATGGCCGATGAAATTAATAATGAAAACAACAGTGATATAATCAGAAAAAAATTAGCCGGTTACAAACAAAGTGACAAAAAAAAATAATCGAGAATTTGACCTTAATGTTGAATTTATCATGACACTGAAGCAACAGCAGAATAATCACTGTGCGGGTTGTAATTGTATAATGTTATGGCAGTATTCGGATAAACATTCAAGACAATTCACCGTAGATAGAAAAGATAATCGTCTTGGTCATACACGCGAAAATGTGATGCTGACCTGTCTTGAGTGTAATCGAAGTCGTGGTGCTAGTTAAGTGATTTGGGCGGTAATTGTGTATCCTCGGGAATTGTTTGTAATTGTTCACGTTTAAACCCACGTTGAGGAGCAGTTGAATCCAGCCTGTAGATTGCTGGTCTACCAGTAGATCTAGTTATGTTAGATATCTTGTGTGTGGTGATGCTCCAGATGGGATCAGTCGCTCTTTTTTTACCACCTTCAAGTTCACCTGGTTCATATAAATATCTTACAGTGACATCACCCAGTATTGGTTGTGCTGAAGAACCAAGTCGTTGTGGTATATTTTTTTTTGGTAATTGCATTAATAGGTTTCATATTGGTTGTTCGAGTAATTTCATTATTTAATGCAGCTATCACGCTTGGTAATATTGCGACCCATTCGTGTGATCTTTTATCTTGAATGAATTTCTTCGCGTATTGATATCCAAATAACCGCTCAGCAAGTGTTTGATTAAATCGTTCAACAGTTGCCTGATCACGATGAATTGCAGTATGCCCTCGTCTGATGGTAACGTTATGTTGTTTCATCAGTGATGATACTGCACCCTGAAATTCTCTGCCAGGATCAACTTGTAACAACTGTGGCCATCGTAGACCACCTCGTTGATAAATTTGTTCAAAAGCATTGGCTACTTCAGATGCTGTTTTAGTCGTTAACGGTTCCGCATCTTTGTATCTACTTGCAACATCAACTACAGTTAACGCGTATTTGTATGTGTTTTGACGTCTTCGGATTTTAATGGTATCATGTGACAGAAATAATATATCAGCTTGGTGAACTTCATTTGGCACACTAACATTGAAATGCGCAAAGTGAATTTGTTTAGGCGGTGGTTGGTAAATTTGCCATATTGCCTGTTCGGATAACCAATTTTTAGCAGTAACTCGCGTAACTTTTGCTGCTTCAGCGAGTTTACTAATTGCTGCGCTACCCCTCCAATATCCTTTTGGGGAATAATAAATCGGCTCCATTATAATTAATTACCAGCACCTAGCGCTAATTTACCTTTCATCGCGGATTTTATTAACCAGCTAGATAATTTTTCCTTGAGAGATTTATCAGTGATGGAATTTAGCGCGTGAATTAATTTCACATCCGCTAGATGCCTATCTTGTAGATTTTTTACTTTTATAAGCTACATCATGAGCATGACACGCTTTATCAATAGCGTTTATCGGATACTCACCTGGTTTTGGTTGATCCTGGTGATCAAGTCTGATATCAAGTCGGGTTCCAGGGCCGCAGTAACTATATCCTGGGAGGTGTTTTTCTCCTGGATATTTAGCCCACGGAGTCCCGGGTAGTTTTGTTAATTTTGCTGCAATATCACCCCCGTGTTGCTTTTTTTTACTCGATTTTGATTTTGGTTTTGACTTTGGTTTTGATTTTGACTTTGACTTTGGTTTTGACTTTGGTTTGGGTTTTTCACCTGACTTGCCAGTGGAAATAAATTTAAATTTCTTTGTACCGCATCGCTCACACGTACCCGTAACCGCAGATCAATTATTTTTTGTTGTAATGGTTGTTAGATCACTTGTCGGTGTGCGCACCCTACATTTCACACAATATAAATCCATATTCTTTTTATATATTTTCTAATGGAAATCACTGACTTTTCTGCTACAAAACGACGAGAACCAGTTAAACATCACGCAGCACTACCAAATTCTGTTCGTATGATTATTATAGGTCCATCTGGATCGGGTAAGACGCAGTTGTTACTTAATTTAATAATGAAATGGATGAAATGGGATAAGTTGTATTTGGTAGCTCCATCTGTAGACGATCAGCGTTGTTATGATGTAATAAAAGATTATAATGAAAGCGCAAAATTGTTAAATGAGAGCGGAGATGATGTTGTTGAATTTATAACTGACATTAATAAAGCACCAAGTATTGATTCCATTGACGGGTCAGTTAACAATTTAGTTGTGTACGATGATGTAATGCTGGATAAACAATCAAATCCTGCCAGGATATTTTCCAGAGGTAGACACAGAAACACATATAATTTATGTAACCCAGCGGTATACACAAATACCAAACGTGATCAGGGATAACTGCAATATTCTTGCTGTCTTTAACGGAGTTGATACTCATACGTTACGAAATATTCATCAGACCTGGTGTAACGGTGATATGGACATAAATAAATTTAAAAATTTCTTTAGTCGTGCTAAAATAACCCCGCACGGATTTGTAACAATAAACTTACATGATCCTCGAACACGGTATCGAATCGGGTTAGATAAAAAAATTTAATTAAGCAGCAGGGAGGGCGACGACAACGAATTTGGTTCATTTTGTAATCGAAGCGCCATTAATGAGTTTTTCAACCAGAAACCATATTTAGACTAACTCAGGAGGACCTTCTGGGAGGTTTTTCCCTCCAAAGGTTCCTCTTGAAACGTAGTCGACGGTTTATTTCCGGTTGAAAACCCTTTTTTTTTGGAGGGTTTATTTTGACATTCGGAACCCTATAAAAAGTTGTAGGATTCACACCCCTCCCTCCCCCCCCCCCCCGCTGCTATTCGTGTTGATTAGAAAGCTTGTTCTAATTTCATGCATTTTAAACCATGACGTGTTCATTATGCCTGCGTGTGCAACACGTAAGAGTAGGAAACAGAAGAGAACATTTGAAGAGTAATCGTCCAACCCACCTGTAATATCAAAATCTTCATATATTCACTCGTCTCAATTTAGTCATACTGATGGTCAGAAGGAGTGTGTGTGTGTGTGAGAGAGAGAGAGAGAGAGAGCGAGAGAGAGCAGGAGTGTGTTTATTCCCAGTTGAGTAGATTTGTCATTAGAACATGTATGAAAAAAAATGAAGACAAAAACAATTTTATTTTCATTTAAATGTATATATGATTGATTAAGTATTGTAAAGTTATCAATTAAAGAAGTGTATAACTAATAATATATTTATTTTTGTTAAGATATGTCCGAAACGGTTAGTGCAATATATTTCTTTTGATAGGCTTTCCTTTTCAGAACTAATGTTGAATTATGCCCCTTTATACAAATTGTGTACATGGCAACAATTATATAATATTAAACTTAGATTAAGAACTAATTAATACAATTAAAACTGTTTTGTTCTTAATTTAATAAATAAATAGTTCAAAAGAAAGACCATAGGAAATGATATACATTTTTTTAATTGCACTGTACATGGGTATTGATTCTGACAGTTTTCAACAAATAATTGATTTGTCAATTTCCTGTGTAAAGAGACAACAGCTGCTACGACCGATCTGAAATGAGTGTTCTATGGCATGTTTATGTATGTACATGTTATTAATATATTGATTTTCGGCTAAGCACAAAATGCACAAAATAACCTTGAACAAAGTAACAGCTTGGCGTTATATGTTTCATTTCCTAGTAGCTTTGCTGGTCTCCATTGACACCTGAATGGATTAAATAGGGATTTTGGTGAATTGTGTCAGGGATAATCATGCATGGTCAAAATCTTTTCTTGATGACATTGTTTGATTTATTTTATAATTTTTTAAGTATTAGTATTTGACAATGCCTTAAGTAACAAAACAAAAACAATATTTAAGCGATATTTCATTGCCGAGAATACGATAACAAGCTTTGAAAAAGATATGATTAATTATATCGTTGAAATTTTGTCACAGACAAAATATAATACTGATATAAGTACTGGAATGAATAGCAATCAATCATGTTCCGTCATTTTCAGGGAAGCCTGTTGATGCCACTTTAAAATCAGTTGTTGTATCTCGAAATTACGACTTACTATCTCTTAATTACGAGTTGGCTGTGTCCAAATTACGACTTAGCTATGTCAACATTACACGACAGCTAAGTAGTAATTACGAGTTGACTATGTCCAAATTACGACTTAGCTATGTCAACATTACACGACAGCTAAGTGGTAATTACGAGTTGACTGTGTCCAAATTATGACTTAGCTATGTCGACATTACACGACAGCTAAGTAGTAATTACGAGTTGACTATGTCCAAATTACGATTTAACTATGTCAACATTACACGACAGCTAAATAGTAATTACGAATTGACTATGTCCAAATTACGACTTAGCTATGTCGACATTACACGACAGCTAAGTAGTAATTACGAGTTGGCTATGTCCAAATTACGACTTAGCTATCTCGACATTACATGACAGCTAAGTAGCAATTAAGAGATATTAAGTTGTAATTAAGAGATAACTTACTCGTAATTACTGGTGGGTGGGGGTGGCACCAGACAGATGCCCCCATACATTTCCAAAACATGAGTTTTATGTGTATTTGTTTCCCACAAAGGTGTGTATGTTTGTATTCTTTTATGAAACGAATTTTGCTTAAAACTGTATTTAAAATCAAATTACTGATGGGGTATTTTATTTTCCTGGTGTTCTCTAAAGGGTGGTTCATTCGATCTAGGTTTTGTTCCTAGTCGAAATATCCTACCCATGTTTTTAGAAGTGACCTCTGCCAAGGGTCCTCTACGTCCTGTGTGTGCTATATGTGTTGTGCTATGTTTGTTTGTATGTTACAGATTTGTGTGTAAGGACAGCATTGATATCAAATTTACCCTGGAGTTTCCTACATCTTGGTGTTATTTCTTTTTTGTATTTTTAACATTACTTTTAATTAACAATGTTTAAGTGAAGTGAAACGGTTGCATTTTTACAATTTGAAATTTGAATCTTATTATTGTAAATGTTTGATCATGGTGATACATTTCCCGTGTTTATTTTGTGGTGGACAGCCATGCCCTGAATTAAGATGTGCATTTTCTTTACTTCTCTCATGCTTCTCATAAACCTGGGGAACGAGCATATCCACCATTTTTATTTGTGGCCGTAAGTGACTATTTGCAAGACATAAAAAAAAAACGGCGACAGATAAAAATAAACGGCTATGAGGATTTACTTTAGATGTTTCCCCTGTATTAGTTTACTGTTTGTCCATGTCTTACGCGTGGGTTTTTCCAGGACTGTTTCACAGGCCTGTCCACTTCACCTAGCGCCATGTGACTTAGCCCTGTAACGTCTACGCCTCGTACTTCCCCCATGCGAAGGTTCCTGTCCCTTTGTGTTACTTATTGTATTAATGGGTTTTAATTCTGTTTTATTAATTTGGAGGTGAGCAATGAAAATAAGGATCCGGCCCTCGCACTGTCCGTATCCATACCCCGAATGGGTAGCAAACCGAAGTCCCCCACCCCCCTCCATCAATTTGTGGATTCTATCTCTAAACGCGATCCTGCGTTTTCGAGACACCGAAGAACTAACTGAAGTTTCCTTAAAATAATTGGAAGGTAATTATTTTTCATGGGATGCATTGGTTTTATATTATTATATTTTCCAGGAGTGAGAGATGAAGGCGGAGCTCCAGCCCGCGCAGTGGCTGGTAACTGCCCCTATTGGGCAGCAAATGGGAGCCGCTCCCCCATACCCCCGCCCCCGGTTGATGATTCATGTTGAGACTATTTTTTTATTGTGATCACATGACCACAAGACAAGTTCGTTTTGGTTATATAATCCGTTGTCTTTATTATTAGTTTCTTATCAAACTTTCCATCTAAGAAGAGAATGTTGTTCCTTCGATACCTCTCTTCTTTTTTATACAGATATCTATTATTAGTTAGATTCTATCCTGTTTCTTCTTTTCGCACTGTGCTATATAGCATGATATTTGGTTACGTTTGCTATCTTACACATGGGACATTTTGGCATTATTCTAATCATTTTTCTTCTAATGGCCACTTCTCCTCTCAACCACGCATCTGAGCATGCATTTAAACATCAATCTTTGTATTTCTTACGGAACTAATGTTGGCACAGTGCCTCCATGCCCTGTCCCTGTTAACTCCGTAATTTTCTTCCCCTACTTTATTTCTTAGACTTTTTGTAACCTCCTCTCTTATCCAGTCATACGTTTTGTTTTGTTCTATTTCACATAGTTACTTCCTATCCCTAATTGTGACTAACATCACCTTTATATGTTTAAAATGTTTGGGTACTTCCAATCGTTTTGATAGCTTATTGTTTTTGCATGTATCGTTCCTACTTCTAATGGTGAAACCGTACCAGTATATGTGAAGTGCCTCCCAATGAGTTTGTGGTCTGAGTTACGCCTGTCAAACCCATTTATTGTGCTTGTAAATTTGTGAGCAGGGGACTAGGTAGAACTAGACCTCCTCTCAGTTTTGCCTTATATAAGGTGTCATTTCTAACGTAATGCGTTTCATAGTTCCAAATGGAATCTATTATATCATTATCTATTTTGTCCAAACGTGTATTCACTATATCTATGGATTTAGAGTATATATTATGTTTGAGTATATGTACGTTTTGGCAACTTGTGCCCGCTCCATAATACATAATGGCGTGAGTGCCCAGATATTGATATTTTATTTTATTTTATTTTCCATGTTTTTGTAGTTTTCTTTCTCTTTCCTTTTTCCAATAAACACCCCTAGACCTTTGACACGATCATTTAACAGGTGGGGTGGTAACACAGGGTGATTCCCCCACCAGTTTGCTATTTTTAGTATTTTTGTTTTATCTTGATTAATTTTAGACCCAGAGGCTTTTCCAAACGAATCGAATTCCTTTTCTAGATGTTTGTAGGAATTTGGGTCTCTGATAAAGTTCGTACAATCATTTGCATGTTGGAGCATCTTCATTTCAACCTTTAGGTATGGGGTTTTAGTTCCCTCAATTTGCATGTTGTTTCTTACTTTGATACTTAAGATTTCGACTGCTATCACATATAATAGCATGGACAGTGGGCATCCCTGCCGCACTAATCTTAGTATGTCGAATTTATCCGTGACAGCTCCATTAACCTGTACTCGTGTACTTGGATCCATTTTTGGAAATTTATTCCAAAACCAAAATTTTCTGAAACTTTCTGTATGTAGTTGTGTTCTAATCTGTCGAAAGCTTTCTTTTGGTCGAAAAGTACCATGGCACATTTCTGACCTGTTTCGTGTAAAAAAAATCGATAACTGTCCTCATGTTTAAAATATTATTTTGGATATTCCTTCCTTTCCCACTATATGTTTGGTTTAGATTTACTATATCATTTATATCTTTTATTAACCCTGTTTGTTAAGATCCTACTTAAAATTGTATAGTCAATGTTAAGGAGGGAGATGCACCTCCAGTTTGTTAAATATTCCCTATTCCCCTTCCCTTTATATATTAATGTTATTAAACCCTCCCTTACTGAATGAGACATCGTGTCGTTTCATAGTAGAATGTTATTATATAGACCCTCAAGAATCGGCGATAACTCACTTTGGAATTTTTTGTGGAATTCTGCTGTGAGCCCATCTCTACCTGGGGATTTACCTTTCTTAGAGACTGCTAGCTCACAATTATGACTGAAATATTTTTAAAGCTACGTTAAAAATCCAAATCACACACACATACACAGACAGAGAGAGAGAGAGAGAGAGAGCACGTAGTTACGAGATACTAAGTCGCTTTCAAGAGACAGTTAACTCGTACTTACGAGAGAGTAAGTCGTAATTATTTGAGGTCGTATATCACCATATGAAGTGAATCATTAAATGGAGGTTATACATCTAGGTTGTTACTGTTTTTGTATTAAAACTGTAGTCGAGAAAATGTGTAGGGAAGGTTGAAAGCGATAAACCCATACCCCGCATTCCTCACGTGTAAAAGATTATAACGGCATTCGAGCATTGGAACAGTTCCTTCAAATTTGCATATGTCAGTTTGATTAATTGTATTTTGTAAATCCACGTTGAGTGGCAATCCAGCAGTAAGGAACACAATATATCACACGTTTGATGAGAGGGAGAGAGAGAGAAGTGTGTGTGTGTGTGTGTGTTAGAGAGAGAGAGAGGGAACTTGAACTTGTGCTCGTTTGTACACAAGATTTGGGTGGCACAAGCACAATAATTGTTTCTGATTTACTCCAGCTACGAAATAAAAATAGAGATTAGCACTGTTTGTATATGAACTTAGACACAGTTCCAAGCAAACGAATTAGGCTATATACATTAGGATTATTGAAAACAGTTCGAAGTCGTGCAAAGGACTAGGAGTGAGTTGTTGTTGTGGTGGTGGTGTTTAACGCCATTTTTCAGCACACGATAGGCTATACATGGTGGCCAGTATTAATGGTTGAGGAAGAGCCCGGGAAAACCCCAGAAAGAACCGCCGATCCACGAGAAGCTACTGGCAAGCTTTCTCACATACCCACATTGGCCGATTCCGAGACTCAAACCCACGCAGACAGAGGTGAGATGGCAGTGATCCGTAACGGAGAGCAAATTAGACCACTCGGCCACTCGGAGCCCCGACTAGGAGTGAGAGAAATTAAAACTTTACATGCAAATCTGTAGATAATTGTGGACCGTTAGTTAATGTGGAGGCTGAGCTCTTCGATAGATTTGACTGGAGATGAAGGTGTAAATATTAATTATAATTATGAGCAACATGAAGATTATAGTATAGTGATATCAATGAGCGTACAAATAATGATGGGATGCAAAGAAAGAAACAGATGGAAAAATATATTTAAAACTTTGTTATCAACAAAATAGGGAGAGTAATTTTAAGATATCAGAGAAAAAAATGTAAAACAAAGAGAAGTATGGTGTTTGAAAATGAAATAAAGTAGTACGGCTAATTGGTGAAAGGCAAAATCAGAAGATGATGGTGTTGATGGTGATAATGATAGTGACGATGATGATGATGATGATGGGGGATACTTGTACTATATTACTACAACTACTAATAATAATAATGAAAGAAGAAGAAGACGAAGACGAACAAGAAGAAGAAATAGAAATAGAAGAAAAATAATTCCAAGCCCCCTTATGCCGAAGCACCCACACCCACCACCCACTCGCGACCGACCCCGCCGTCTAGTAATTACGAGTCAGCTATCTGACTCATTATTACAACTTTTGTAGATATCAAATACAACTGTTATGGTGGAATATTTTCATGAAACTTTATTTTAACTTAAGCAGATTATAAACTGTAATGTAGATTGTCAGTCAGTCCCCTTTATGTCTCTCCTAACTGCCCAGGCTAAAGTTGTCGGTAAGTGTGTCGCGGCAGGTAGAGGATTATGGAAAAATATTATAGAGAAAGTTTGCCTTGCATAAAGAGAGCGTGTTATCTTAACGGATATATTGCGTTACGGACGACGACAAGTCTAGCTGGAACGTAGAAGTTGAATATTTCAGAGCTCTGTCAATATCCTGGGTTGTTGTTGGCGGATTAGTAAACAGAGTTAGATGATTTGTGAGTCGTGCAAGCCACGCCTGTTCTACTTTTACCTTTGTAAGATTACCATTGCTCGTACAGAAGACCAGGAAACAGGTGGGTTTCTTTACAAAGAATCTACGGTATTTCTTTTCCTATACTATGTAAAGATGCAATAAAATAGAAACAAATTACGATGTACCGTATATAAATATATATCGGTTACAACTTTTGTATATATCAGATACAAATTTTGATCTGCCGTCGGATCATGCGCCGCCAGATCAATGTTTGTGTTGTTTGTGCTATTGGTTAGCCCTAGTAAAGTGCTTGGAGAAAGAAGGACTTTTTGGAAAGTTATGCAAAACCATCCCGGACCACTCTGGTGGCCTAGTGGTTAAGGCGTTGTTCTCAGATACGGGAGGTCGTGGGTTCAATCCACGGCCGAGTCAAACCAAACACTTACAAAAATGGTACTAACAGCTGCCTCGCTTGGCGCTCAGCATTAAAAGGTTAGTGTTAGGACTGGTCGGCCTGGTGTCGGGATAATGTGACTGTCTGGGACATCATGCTACATGTCTGCAGCATGATGCCCCAGTGTTGGACAACACTATAAACTGCCACACTGCAGACATCGTAGCGATATGACTGAAAAATTATTAAAGCTACGTTAAAAATCCAAATCACATCACACAGAGAGAGAGAGAGAGAGAGAGAGAGAGAGAGTGGCGTCGCTAGGTGGGTGCGGAGGGTGCGGACCGCACAGGGGTGACACCAAAATGAAAAATTGCAAATGTTACAGAGCACACACTGCTCGGTCTAGTCGGATTTCATAAGCGGATAACCGATCATAGTTAAATACATGACTAGTAGGCACAGGGTGCCACCATGCAGTCTGCAGAGCGTCTAGTGCTTATTTGAATGAGATTCAGAGCTGGTCGGAGCAAAATTTGGAGTTATTTTAAGAAGAAGAAATCCATGGTGGAAGTCTGGAGGGGTGACACCATGAGTTTACCGCACTGGGTGACACCAACCCTAGCGACGCCGCTGCATACACACACACACACAACCATCCCCACCGCACCGGCATGCTATACAATCCTAACGTTTTGGTACTAAATGCCCCCATGGAGCAGTCACTGAAGTTTCAGGTGTCAGATTATAATGTTGTAGGATTGCAAGGACGTTACATACGTCAGCACGGACGGAATGTATCTCATTATATCCAGCTGCTTTAAAGATGCAGAGATATTAGAAAAAACAACATTGACAACGACAACAACAAAAATGTGTGCGGACTTTTAATGCTGAGCGACAAGCGAGGCAGCTGTTAGTACCATTTTTGTAAGTCTTTGGTATAACTCGGCCGGGTATCGAACCCACGACCTCCCGCATCCGAGGCGGACGCTCTAACCACTAGGCCACCGGAGCGGTCAGAACAACAAAAAGGGACATTAGTACAGAGCCACATTATGAAGAAGGCTGTATGTATTCTATCCCTACCCAACCCCCGCCACACCCCCGTTACGACGAAATCAACTTTTATTAATGAGGTACAAAATGAATAAAAACAAAACTCTTCAAGTAAAACAAGAACGAGCATAACAACGTCGAACGTTCCTCAAATTTATCCGCCGCGTTAAAAGCAGAGAGTATTGTGATATGATGTTGTTTGTCTGTACGTACGTCAGCCTGCGTGTTCAATATGTAATTTTCTGACAACAGCTCAAGTTTTCCGCCAGCTACTACTACCGTACTACTTATAAAGTAGTTTGCGTTGGGGCAGAAGAAAGAAAACCTAACGATTTCGGACTTAAACGGTCAAATGTCAAAGTCAAGGGGACTAAAAGCGAAAATTGTTTCTCCGCAATTACTTGACTTGTATACCAGATACTTGACAAACTGAAAAAGGGATTTTTGTTTCACCGAAAACAGCAACAATAACGATATCAACACAACTACTATGCAGAGATCCAATTTAGGTCCCGTCAAATAATGAAAGCGACGATACTGTGTTAGGCATATGCATAGATATCAATGAGTTATGTCCCATGATTTTGTTTTGGCATGTAATTTTACCCGTGTCACGTATAACGTTTATTTCCCACACTCCTTTAAAATTCGTGAGCTGTGCTTGTTGTCTGCAAACCACTAAATTGCATTTCATGAAAAAGCATTGAATGCTGTCAAATGTAATCAAATAATGGTTTGTAAACACAAACAAAATAAACAACCCCAAAGCGAGCTTCCATGCGTGATAATTGTATGTATCTGCCCTAACTAATCAATTGGCGCGGAAAATATAAATATGTACATATGTATTGATTTTACTCATAGAGGCAAAATCATAAAAGCTGTACTTTTTTTGAACACATTTCTGCAAATAACCATAAATATTAACTGACTGCAGCAGTTCCGTCAACAGCGCTGAAACAAAGGAATTCCTTCCTATAACTATGACATTTAAATGGTGAGCTATTTTCTCGTTCAAAACCTAGCTGACACGACTACAGCCCATTTCGGATCGTCTGCTTGATCGAGTGTATAATGTTCCTGCATAATAAATGAAAGAGTACCATGAGAGGGCAACATATTCCCACGTAGTTGTAGTTCAGCAACATACATACATACATCCATGCATGCATGCTTGCATACATACATACATACATACATACATACATACATACATACATACATATATTGCACTTATTTTTAAAGTATGTACAAGTCACCTGATCTCTCTCTCTCTCTCTCTCTCTCTCTCTCATGCAATTCAGTTACCAAGTGGACGAGTAGTACATTTTATGTTTGACAAACGCAGCTAATGGATGCTACGTTCAAAATGAATTTATAGTATGTGAACAAAACAAGTATATTTATTCGTGTTCACGTCATTGGAAATATAAACTGACACCGTCGTCATGGTCATCGTCATTATCATCCACATCAAAGAGTACATCATTCAAAACAAAACTCGTCATCTTCGTTATCATCCAAATCCAACATGTAGATCATTCAAGACAAAAATCTCATCAGAGAAAACCGATGCTTTCGCTGTCTATATGTCATGTTTTTATATATTCATCTGAAAATAAGGCATGAATATTAGTTTGTAAAACTCCATTATCAATAAATCATGTGTCAAAAGAAAATGTTTTAAATTAAACGAAACTAGTATCAGATCTTAAACGCTAAAATCAGGCGAATGATCAGGGATCATTGATTGTTGGCGATCTGCGAAGATTAGGCTTGTGCTATTCGCCTTAAAGGTATGAGATATTAGAACTTTTCTAAACTGAAAACTATCATAAATGTTTGTGGTACTTGAAAAAACAAAGGCGACACCGCCTAATAGGAAACATCGATTCATTAACACCACAAAATAAACAATTATGTAGTGGTATTAACATCAACAATGTGTGGATAATAAAGAAGCCATTGTTATCACTCTTTACTTGAATTTGGAAGTATAAGCCATTTTTGTGTACGTGCAATGTTTGTATAAGTGGAAGGAGAACTTCATTGTTTTGAGTTTTACAACGTTTGAACAGATACAAAATAAAATTTAACGGTAGAAAATGGCATGCATGTATCAAGAAGCAAACTTATAAATAAAAACACAATTGTTGGTTACGTTTTAGCTGATTTTATTAACATATTATTACCTATATCATGCCCAGGAGATCCGAGGACATGTGTTTTATGTGCCTTTGCCAATATCATACCAAAGAACCCACCCGAGCTGGCCCGGTCGGGCGTTGAAACGTCTACCCTTGGATTAAGAGTTCGACGCTCCACCAACTAACCTAGTGTGGCTCCTCAACATATAAAGAAAAACGATACTGAAAATAGGTCACATGACTAAAACAGATAGACTTTTGGTCAGGTCGATGTTAGGAAAGCGAGATGATGTAGACATTTCACTTATCTTGTCAGCTTGTGAGAGAGAGAGAGAGAGAGAGAGAGAGTGTTGCATGCACAAGCAACATTATGCACTCGGTATAGAGACGCAGACGAAAAGGGGGCGATTTGGACGAGATCCGACTCATTTCACAAGTGGAAATAACACCCAGCTTCATGAACAAAGCCTGTGGAATTCTATTTAAAAATGCAAGCCCATTCTGAGTTCATGAAATTAAAATGATAAATTGGCACCATTTTACAACGCGAGGAAAGCGCTTGTCCAGGGATCACCGAATTAATTAAACACGATTATATGAAAGAAATATGTAAAGAATGACACCGATATCATCAAACAGGTTAGAGAATAACATTTCGTTTCAACGAGGTTTCAGAGTAGTGCCATGTTCTTCAATGAACCAGTGCCTTTATTTATGTGAGTGATCGTGTGTGCGTATATCCTACACTATATTATGCTCAACTTTAAAATGTATTATAAACAAACATTAATTTCTTTTCATCTTTAACTAGGAGAAGGTATCATGTAGGTGTGGTTCTATTTCTCGTCTAATGAAAAACCTAAAACAACGCCCCCCCCCACCCCGAAAAAAAGAAAGAAAAAAAAAACAACAAGCCAGCAAAAGAAAAGACAAACAAAAAATAATAACAACCTAAACCTGTGTGAACAGAATATATTCAGATTTTCTTCCTATTCTCTTAATGCCTGGGGATACTCTGAAGGACAAGGATATCAACTGTGTAGAAACAAGAAAACGCAACACAAAAGAAATCTAGTATTAGTGAATGTTGTTGTTGTTGTTGTTGTAGGGTTTAACGCCATTTTTCAGCACACGATAGGCTATACATGGCGGCCAGTATTAATGGTAGAGGAAGAACCCGGGAAAACCCCGGAAAGAACCACCGACCCACGAGAAGTATTAGTGAATGAGATTAATTTGCATATGTACGCGCTTCCAAAATATGACGTTTAGGGCGTGCCCTGCTCCGGTGCATTGCAAGAATGCATCCCAAAGTTTAAGATCTGTATCAGTTGAAACATATTCTGTAATTCATCTTTGTTTTGTAGATGGAAAGTCATCTTTAGATTTTGTGCTTTAATGTTGCAGAAGCAGCTACATATTATTGCTAACGGACAAACAAAATTAATGACGGCCTTGGCGACATAATCTTCCGCCTTGCAGGTATAAATAGTTTAGATTAATCCCATGTGAAACAACTATTTTTAGAAAACAATTCACACGATAAATTTACCAACTCTATTGCGCTTCTGTTTAGTTTAGACTACAGGGCGTAGCATTTTAAACGGCTTTCTACTTGTTGTTATATACGAAGCCGGGTGCCCCGTGTGGCCGAGTGGTCTAAAGCGCTCTCCGTTACGGATCACTGCCATCTCACGTCTGTCTGCGTGGGTTCGAGTCTCGGATTCAGCCAATGTGGGTATGTGATAAAGCTTGCCAGTAGCTTCTCGCGGGTCGGTTGTTCTTTCCGGGGTTTTCCCGGGTTCTTCCTCCACCATTAATACTGGCCGCCATGTATAGCCTATCGTGTGCTGACAAATGGCGTTAAGCCCTACAACAACAACAACATAAAGTCTATATACAAGTCTAAAGCGCTCACCGTGTCGGATCAATACCGTCTTACATATGTCTGCGTGAGTTCGAGTCTCAGGCTCGGCCAATGTGGGTACGTGAGAAAGCTTGGCAGTAGATTCTCGTAGGTCGATGGTTCTTTCCCGGGTTTTTCAGCGTTCTTCCTCCACCATTTATACTATCCGCCATATATAGGCTATCTTTTGATGAAAAGCGGCGTTAAACCCAACAGCAACAACAACACTAAGTGACCTTGAGTGAAGTTCTCCTATTCGATAATAGTCAATACTATCGAGAATACAAGATTTTAGAGTGGACCAGGGTAAATATATTTCATTTCATTGGACGGATGGCACGAAATTATATTTTAATTCATTATGTAAAATATTTCCCAATGTTGGAGCTTTCAACTACAAAAAAAGAAGCAACAAGCATATAAAGAGAATGAAACAATGTATGCAATACATGATATGGTTGATTCCATCTATACTGACACCATCAATCGAGCAAACAGCTTATTCCTTCAATTTGTGACAACACTGGGTTATTGTACATGTACATTTTTGGTCCTGACTTCTGATAAACATACATCACGTAATAATAACCACTGGACAGTCGTGCATGTAGAATGTAACGCTTACCAATACGATACCGACCCCCTACCCCACCCCTCTACTCCACCCGTCTTTCTGGTACTTCTATACTAGCAATAAATGTCTAACTTGACATAAATGTCTTACTAGTACTGCGTACCCGACGTACAGGGCCGTATAGATCGATTACGGGCCATGGGGTAAGAAACATCCGTGCCTCTCTTAGTTCTTGTTCAAACAAAACTTTTATTTTATAAAATTAAAAGGTGTTGTTCGGTCCGGGCCCGAGGGATATATCCCCAGTTGCCCACCCTTGTCGGCCCTGCTGATATAAATGTCTTACTGGTACCTGACAGTACCGTTTTAACTGTCATCGCTGATAATGCGCTGTAGGTGATTATTCTATAGCCTACACGTATTGCAAGCTAATTATGGAAAGATGTTTCTTCCTTGATAATTATGTTTGCTTGTTTGTTTATGTGTAACAGACAGACCGCATCAGGACACCTACCTGTTTTTATCCGGTTTCTTTTGCATCGTACAAGTAGACAAGAATGTTATCTGGCAAACGCCTTGGAGGAAGTTGCACATCTCTTGTGTATGCCACTTATATATTTGTGAATATTAATCGTTCGAGGGCTATGAATCGTAAAAGCGCCTGCGAACGTTGGATTTCATGACGTGCATTTGTGGTCTGACAGTTTTAATAAAATTATTTTGGACATAACTTAGTAGAAAGATGCATTTTTTTTATATTGATGCTTGTAATATTTTAATTATTTTCTGAATAAAACAGGCATTATAACACTATATCACATGATCATAGGTGTATTTAATTTATATAAACAAAATTGGAGAATTGCAGAGGCAGTGCAAAAGCGTGAGCGGCATAAATGTCCGAACCGCAACATGTCCTGTATTGATCAAACAAACTTAAGCGGCATCTCGTGTTAAATGTGCAACAGACATTTAAGAGCACATATTTAACTGATCAGTCACTCACGTACTCGCAGAAACCAATCCAGTCATTGATGCAATGGTCATCTTGAAACTCGAAGGACGAACGACACTTTTACTTGTATGTCGTGACAGCTTATTTGATTTGTGTTATTATTCTGTCGTTTGGACTATGTTATTCATCTATTAACATTGACAGCTGGTGTGTCAATAAAGTCTACCATTGTACTGACCGTGTCTTTGAACTTACACATGCTTGACTTAATTGCAAGTGGTTCAGACATCACATTGTTTATATCTGCGGGCAGTCATCTGCACATCCATCTTCGCTAGCAAAGGTTCCGATATAATAACCCTATCTAAACCTTGGCGTATCGAGCAGATATATCTGTGCTTCGGTTTGTGAATTTCAGTGGATGTGGCGGCAAGCCACCTCATCCAATCAAAATTAAGCTGTTCAAAATTGAACACTGTCCTACATGATCGAGACAAGCGAAAAATCATATTGAAAGGACCGATATATAAGCAATTTTCCAATGCCGGCCTGTGTTTGTACAAATACATTTCACTCAAACACATCTGTAATTTCCTCCATCTGGTACGTGGTCATACTTTCCATGTTAAACTTACAATGTATCCCTTTTAAGTCAATTACCTGCACCATTTTCGGCCGGTGTACACATTTTCGCTGTTAAACACTATTGGTTAGTTGGCATTAAATACTAATGGAGGCAACTCATTAAATCCAATAGATATCGCTAGGACAAAGCACTTACATATCTGTTCGATCCGCCAAGGTGTAGATAAGGTTATCATATTGGAACCTTGGCTAGCGAAGATGATGCACATCAATCTGATTAAAATCAGATTTCCACTGTCCTACGTGGAGATCTGACAGCGACCACTTAGAGGTCATGTTCTGCGGACATATGTTACTACAATAGGCGCTAATTTCATCATCCAATTAGATGGGATCTTATATCGCGTTTGGGAAACAGAGTCAGTATGGCTGATGGGCATCTGTGTGTGCTGAACGATTTGATTCACTTTTAGATTTCTCAAAACTGCATTTCCATTCGTTAATCTGTTTCAGCATTGTGTTGAGGTCATCCAGTTTTTCAGTGTTGTCTTGGCATGCTTGTCTCCCGTGCTTATATCATTTGCAGTTACAATGTTTTCAGTATAGGCGTCTACGGTAGATTGGTTCTGGTCACCATCCACTGTGACAATAAAGTTCGCAGATGTCATATAATCACTAGATGTACATTGCACGCTTGCAGATAGTTTATCTGTTGCTGTGCGTGATTGAAACAGTTCCCGCAACTGATGAATTGATGTAATTTGAGCCGGGAATCTTTTACATTCATATAGTCTCCGTGCCTCTTGTTCACGGTATTTTGAAATGAAATAGGCTTTTGCTCTAAATTTATCCTCACTGTATCTTGTGTCTATTGTTTGAAGTCTTAACAGAACTTATCTATATATTCAGATTTGTAGAAACCTTTCAGCGGTTACAGCAGTTGTACTTAGTTATTGTGACTTTTACATACTTCCATATATTTAACAAAGGATGTATACACCGTTATATTGGAATGAAGTTGCATCTGTTCAAGGAGGGGTAATGGGTCGGTTGTCTAATATTGTAAATTAACATTACCTTTTGACATATCTGAGTCGGTCTCGGATACATGTTCGAACAGACTATATATAGTATCTAAGTTGCGGGAATGACAGCTGGTCGTCTGTTAGTGATGTGATGCGCCAGAATGTTTGTTTGCAATAAACGACTTTCACTGTTTATTTTCTTGCGTTTTTGGAAAATTATGTGTGGGTCTGATTTGGATTTTTAACGTAACTTTAAAAACATTTACTCACATTGCTGCGATGTCTGCAGTGTGACAGTTTATACTAGCGATGTCTAGCACCGGGGTATCCTGCCGCAGACATGTAGCATGATGTCCCATCAAGTCACATTATCCTGACACCAGGCCGATCAGTCCTAGCACTAACATATTAATGCTGAGCGCCTAGCGCGGCAGCTGCAAGTACCAGTTTTATAAGTCTTTGGTATTACTCGACCGGGGTTCAAACCCGCGACCTCCTGCATCCGAGGCGTACGCTCTGCCCACTAGGTCACATGAGCTGTCACGGAAAATGATCCACGTGTATTCTGACACATGAAGTTAGAATATGAATCAGTCCACTATAAATATTATAGTCGCTATTTTTGTGTCTACATTAACCTCTAATCAACAGAGACGCTATGGCTGTCAAAGTTGATAAAAATATTAAAAATATTGATTACAGCCGAACTTATTCCTACTTGATACTTTGGTGCAAAGATAGTCTAATTAGAAATTAGCATCGCTAAATATGCATTATTTACTTGCATATGATATATGATGACAAATATGTTATGAGTGAACACTGCTTATGACAAGAGACGTATTCCTCTTCCTACAAAAGTACACGAAGTTGTTTTCATCTAACACTTCAAACTAAAACTGTCAGATAAATCACTGGTTAATTAAATGTTTGCCTTCGTAATAAAATGAAATCACAGATACGGTTTTGTTCTTTATTTTTATTTTTTATTTTTATTTTTTATTTTTATTTTTCTTGCACACTAGATTCATATGCTCATACGGAAATAATCTGTTATCTTTTTAATAAAGACATTAAGCAAGTACGTGTCATCTCTTCATCAAAAGAGAAAGCAGTTATGGGATTATATTTACTGCTGAATTCGTGATGTACGGAGAGTAGTCTCCTGGCTAAAATGGGTCACGTGAAAATATACCGTGGAAATTACCGTCTATGAAAATGTATAAGTCGAGTCAAACTGCAAACAACAAAAATCCAGATCTGTCGTAACCTAATGCGCCTGCAGAGCATAGTCTATTTGTTCGTTTCTACTAATTACTCTTAACAAACCGCACAGACCCGGATCTGGGTGTGTGAAGTTTGTACTTGGATTCGTCTTATAGGCAAGTAAGTACGGTATATCAAAAACTATGACATTTTATTGTTGTTCTTATGTGATATAAGTGATAAAATGAGGCATACCTTACATAAATGGTCTTATAAATATTATTCTAAGATTATTATACATAGAAAAATATATCGCTGTTCTATCGGAGAGAAAATAAATTTTCATGCAAAATGGAAACAGTGGGAACCATCTCTACTATTCAGCCATGGTTTAAATTTGCATCATATTGCATGTATGTAATTGGTTAGGTGTGATAGTAACTGTAATATAAATGTAGTTCTTTCTATATTTCTTTTTATCTTTATATATATCTTTCTTTCTCCTTCTTTCTTTCTTTCTTTCTTTCTTCCTTTCTTTCTTTCTTCCTTTCTTTCTTTCTTTCTTTCTTTCCTTTTTACATCACTGAACTACGTGCATTAGGTATTACTATTATTAATGTATTAGTTAAAATGACGGTGGTACTTTGCGTACGTAATAACTTCAAAGGAGGTGACCCTAATGTTACGATAACATATTGTTCAATTCCATAACTGTTCTGTTTGCAGGAACAATAAAATGTCTAAATAAGAAAATTTAGTAACAATTGTAGTTATAGCTTTGGGATACGGACAGTAAATTTGAGTACAAGCTGTGAATGGACTGGTGAAATCTATATACAGTTTATATGCAAAACTATGATCTTCCATTACTTACGCAAAGACACACCAAGAAGGAGACAATATTTACTCATCTTAGAAATTACAAAGAAAAGGTCTTTCAGATGAATTTGTATTTTGAAAGGCTTTAGTGCATATTAAATTTCATGACTGTTGATCAGACGATGATTGTGGTATCTTGCCGAAGTAGATTGAAAGTGGACGGACCGAATAACAGCATAAAAAAAATGCACTGCTTCTGTTATGGCAGTTGTGGCCAAAATAAAAATAAGAGTCAAATGCAAGATGAAATGTAGCAATTTGCTAAATATTACTGATATAGCAAACAAGATATTTAAGTGATATAGTAAACAGGCGTAATTATATTTACATGAGGCGGCAAACAGGGGTGATAGTATTTCCTTGATATAGCAAACAGTGGTGATTATATTTCAGTGGCATAGCAAACAGAGGTGCAAAACATGTAATTATATATATACGCGATATAGCAAACGGGTAATTAAATTGTATGGGATATAGTAAACAGGGGTAATTTTATCTACGCGATACACCAAACAGAGGTAATTATATTAACGTGATTGTGACGGTTGCACGCATTGGGGTGGGGTCCTTCGAATATAAATTAATTAAATTATGATGAAAGTTCCACCCGGGCTCGTGGGGTTAGAGAGTTAAATTAGTGACGAGGTAGATTTACAGCTCTGAGCCCCCAGTCAGTAATGCCGACGGTTAAATTATAGAGAACACGAAGATGAAGTTCAATTAATAACAATTTAATAAATTCGATAATTTAAAACGATAAACTCTCAATCACCCGTCTTTCCCTCGACCAAGTGACAGCCTAATTCATCCTGTGATTTACAGTGTGAGTTCGATTTTCCCCCGTCCTTGCGTCTACTCATCTCTTTCTTTCCCGCTAATTCCTTCCTTCCTTCCGTTCCTCCAACACCTCCTTCGACTCCGTTTCCCTCTCGACTATCTCCTCCTCCAATTTCGCTCCCAATTTCCTCTTCCTCCCTTCTCTCCCCTTTTCCTCCTAGACTTCAACTTCTCTTGACTTCTCTCCTTTCTTCTCCTTTCCTCCGTCTCTCTATCTGAGACTACGGGACCAAACTGTAACTGGTCTGTCCCTCAAAGCTTCCTTATTTGAAGCTGTCTGTACTTAGAATTTCCTGTTCTAAGATATTCCCGCCAATAACGAATGGCTGTTCGGAGTTACGCTATCCTCCTCTGGCAATCTCTCTAGCGAACTAATTCTTGCCGGAAGATGCGGAGATATCATTCTAGCCAAATCAGGGTCTCTCCCCTATCTCGATTCTGATTGGGTGGCATTGTGACCCTGTCCAATCGTCTTAGCGGCCAGTTCAACCTGACTGTCTGTCTGCAGGAAAAAGAAGTTAAGACACTCCCACTTCTTCGGGCAACTTCTTTTGATCTGGACAAACGTTTCCACATCTAGGTGATAATTGACTATCTGGCGGCCTCGCAGCTCCTAGGTCTGGCTCTCCACTTCTAGCCACGGCAATCTTACGTAAGGGATTAGTACTAGCCTGTTTAACATCAAACAATGGCTTGTCAGAATTATCTTGATTATACATGTTTCAAACTGGGGCTACTCTGGGTCGGGGTAAACGTGACAGTGATTTCGCACGCATGGTAATTCTATTTGCGTCATTTAGATAAAGGGTAATTATATTTACGTGATATAACAAACAGATATTGTATCCTCGTGGTATAGCAAGCATGGGTAATTATACGTGCGTGACATGCAAACAAGCAGTTCTATTTATATGATATTGATCATTCTTAATGAGATGCTCATGAATATTAATGTATCGCGAAAACGAGGCTAAGCTAGGCAGATCGAGAAACAATATGGCGTCCTACTGTATATCGAGTAACGATCTGAGCTGTTTCTCGGATATTTATTTTACATTCATTGAGAATTTCATCACGGGTGTCTCCAAAATAAAAAAAAACGATGAGTTAGTTGCAATAATCAGTTGTAAAAAAATCAAACAATTATTTCAGCACAGGCCATTGAAATGATATCATTTCAGTATTAAAAAAGATGCCAGAATATGCAGAAAAAGGGGAGAAAGAAATCATTTACAGAAATATATATTTGCTTCCCTTTTGGGGGAATTCTCTGACATTAACTTACTACAATGATAGAATTTCAACGGCCTGTGATTTAAGTGTGCATTTTTCCTTACGTTTACACACATCAATAGGTTTTTATCAACAGTTGTATTAATTCTTATCCAGTCTCTCTCTCTCTCTCTCTCTCTCTCGTAATTTCATTCAACTTGTCCTCTCATCGTTTTCATTTTGCTGGTGCTATGTCTCTTCTCTATCGTGGTCTTTATCATTCTATTGTTTATTTTTATTTTTTCAACGAGATAATAAAGTTCACTTTTTCTGTGATTACTACTCGTACATCAATTCAAAATCACTGATATGAATTCGCTGCGTGTAGGTACGTAGAGATTTCAATGACCCCGTTTTGTGGAATGGGACTTGGGGTAACATTTTTAGAACCTGCCATTATAAAACACAGAAAGATACACTCATTTACTTCATAGACAGAACCTATTTTGCGTTTTGATTTCTCTTTCTTACATCATTCAGTTGCAAGAAAATTCAAACACACCAGCAATCATCCAGTTTCTTATCTTACAAATCGGCCGCTCATTATGACGTATAACAACAATTCATTTTTTACGAAGCTCCATCTTCTTCACTGATTGAATATAGTGGAAGCTTAAATCTATGTGAATTCTAGCATTGCCATTGCACAACGGAACCAAACAATATTCGTCGAGATTTTTTCCCTTGCCAGTATCAATTATAGCAGCCATGGTTGCGAGGTAAAACGAAGCTGGTGTCTAACATAGCCTCGTTTTGGATTCGTTGACCCAGGGTCACATGAATACATGAATACATCCTGAAAATGGTCTATAGCAAACACGGGTAAGTATGTTTACGTTATACAGCAAATATAGGAAATTATATTTACATAATATAGCAAACGTAATTATATTTATGTGATGCAGCATAAAAGGTATTTATGTATACGTGATACAGCAAACGTAATTATATTTAGACAATATAGCAAACGGAGGTAATTATATTTACGTGATACGGCAAACGTAATTATATTTAGACAATATAGCAAACAGAGGTAATTATATTTACGTGATACGGCACAAAATATAGTTATATATACATGATACATCAGATACATGATACATGAAACTTAATTATATTTACACAGTGTGTGTGTGTGTGTGTGTGTGTGTGTGTGTGTGTGTGAATGTGAGTGATTTGGATTTTTAACGTAGCTTTAAGAATTTTTCAGTCATATTGCTACGATGTCTGCATTGTGTCAGTTTATAGTGATGCCTAGCTCTGGGGCATCATGTCCCAGACATGCAGCATGATGTCCCACCCAGTCACATTATCCTGATACCAGGCCGATCAGTCCTAACACTAACATCTTAATGCTGAGCGCCAAGCGTAGCAACTGTTAGTACCATTTTTGCAAGTCTTCGGTATGACTCGGCCGGGGATCGGACTCACGACCTTCCGTATCCGAGGCGGACGCTCTAACCACTAGGCCACCGGAGCGGTCTATATACACAATGTAGCAAACAGGCAATTATGTTGGGTGATACAGCCGAGTAATTTATATGTACATAATACAGCAAACAGAGGTAATTATATATACGTGATTAGCATTTACATGATGTAGCAAAAGGGTATACACACATATATATATATATATATATATATATATATATATATATATATATATATATATATATATATATATATATATATATATATATATATATATATATATATATATATATATGTGTGTGTGTGTGTGTGTGTGTGTGTGTGTGTGTGTGAAGTAATTATATTTACTGTTTGCCAACAAATTATGCACAAGGAATGCACAAGATGCCCCAGAACAAATCGAAATTACGCTAAGTCCTGATACAGCCATTTGTGAAATCGCTTCTGTAATCACATTTTAGTATCTGATTTTAAAAATGAACAGATAGACGGGATATGTCAATTTTTTTAGATGGGCTCCGGGTGGCATTTACCGATCACTGTAATCCTCACCTCTGTCCGCGTGGGTCCGTGTCTCTGGCCCGGCCAATTTTACTATGTCAGAAAGCTGCCAGTAGCTACCGTGGGTCGGTAGCTCTTACATGGGTTTTCCTGGGTTTTTCCTCTAGCATTTAAAGTGTCAGTCATATATAGTCTATCTTGTGCTGAGAAATAGCGTTAATCCCCCCAAACAACAGCATCTTTTAATATTTTAAGATTGGACTGAAGATGGAAACAGTTTCTATCTATTGATCTTATAGTTTTGTTTTTCAAAGGTATAAATACGGAGGATTTCATATTTCATCTTTTAATGTTAAAATGTTAGAGATCAGTATATGTGAGATGATATCGTTTTCCATATATTTATTTCAGACAGTGTCAAACGTTGCACTGCCCAGAAAGGCTAGAGCATTAATGTGTCGTATGTGGTCGGTTAATTCGGTTTCTCACAGGCATTTATCACCGCTCCGGTGGCCTAAAGTGTTAGAGCATCCGCATCGGATGTGGCAGGTCGCGGGTTCAAACCCCGTCTGAGTCATACCAAAGACTTATAAATATAATACTAGCAGCTGCCTCGCTTGGTGCTCAGCATTAAGAGGTTTGTTAGGACTGATCGGCCTGGTGTCAGGATAATGTGATTAAGTGGGACATGATACTACATGTCTGTTGCATGATGTCCCAGTGCTAGACATCACTATAAACTGCGACGCTGCAGACATCGTAGCAATACGACTGAAACATTGTTCAAGTTACGTTAAAAGCCATCACGTGCACAGGCATTTGGACTGGATATAAGAAGTAAGTATGCAGTTAGTCGTAGGTGAAATAGGCGAGACATAAATGGCGCTTAGTTTGACCGCATATTAAACATCTGTGTGATTGATGATAGTACTAAAGAGCTGTGTTGACACGCCGTTTCACACACTGTCAATTTCCAGCTGATTTGCCTTGTACTTGTGGCATCCGGTTGGCATAAGCTATTTCTTCCAACTGCTGAAAGAGGAAATTCAACGCAAATTGTGGAATTCATATTGAATTCTTCAGGCGTGCATTTTATGCTGTCAAGACAATACTGGAGGACGTCAATGCTTTACTGACGCAATTTAGATTCGAGGACAGGCATTACATTGTTTGCAAGTTGAACTTAAGTCTGTGTAATAACTAAAAAGCGAAATGGAATATCGAAGGGGAACTGTTTTCATCTCTTCAAGGAGGAGGTAAGGTTTACTAATGTTTGAGCGCTGATTGACACACACTACTTCCCACATTTTGTGTGTGTCCGTATTTTTGAGGTGTCTTTGTCAGCCTGTCTATATGTTCTTTGTTTTATTGCCTGGTTGCTGTTTTCTGTATACCAGCCAGCTCTGAATATACACCAGTTTTCTTAACTGCGTATCCACCCACATCTCTACTCAGTAGCACTGGGGCTCGTTACAAAGAAAATCAAGGGATGGTGTTATATTATTACAGGTTAGAACCCCCATCCCTTGATTTTCTTTGTAACGAGCCCCTGTGCTCAGCAGCTACCCCCCCCCCTCTTTCACTGATTAACAGGAGGACATAAAACGCACACAAAGACCTGCCTATTTCAAAGTATCCTTTATATGGTTTTCACCCTTCAGGCGAAGCGCTTATGTACTGCCTCACGAAGCCTCCATAAAGTAATGTAATGACTAACTTGAACATTATCATTTTTCTTTTATTTCTGTTGCAAATTAAACGAGTTTAGTATTTACTGAAGACAAACACTGGTGCGGTACGCTTCATGTGTTAAATGTAGGACATATTAATTTCATATCTGTCTACCATTTTGTTTATGTTATTAGCTTTAACATGTAAATAATAACAGTAGGGATTGGTATTAGTCATTCATGTCAGACACGTGTTTATACTAATATAAAACCATTCAAAACTTTCTTTTTAGTATGACCTATGGATTCACTAATAATGTATGTATATACAGCATAATTGTAAGGTTCAAATTAAATATTGTTACCAACCATTTTCAGTAGACTATATCTGAGGCGTGGTCGCTGAATTCTTTGATTTTGTTTTTGGAAATTACGGCGTACATTGTTATGCTGCAAGTTCTGTAAGTCGTGCTTGAAGAATAGGTCCCGGTCCCAGCCTTTAAAAATTTACAAGTTCAATTACTGCTGTGGAATCAATTTACTGGGCTTTAATGTTCTGTGTGTAGTGCAGTTAGGTAAATGTTAATATACTGCACTCCGCTAATGGCAACGCTGGTGTGTTATTTTGTTGCAGTTGTTGTTGGTTGTTTGGAGCCTAACAGCGATGCTTATGTCATGCAGATAAAATGAGGTTAATGGACTTTATCAAGGACACACTGAAGCAGCTCGAAATAATTTGTGTACCACTTACCACTTTATACGAAAGATGAGATTTCAATCTCGTACGAAGGACGAGATTTCAATCTCGTCACGCATAGGTAGTTTTCATAGCCAAAGGATTATTTCAGTTTTTCTACATGTCACTAGAGGCTCTCTCACATTCCATCGTCGATGTATCTTTTATCTTGATATGCAGCTTATTTTTAAGATCTACTTCATTTACACCAGGATAGATTAGATGTTGACCCATGTTTTCCGTCGGTCCGTCCACTAACACAAGTTTGTTATCACTACTTCTAAACTATTTAGATAATTGACAAGAAATTTGACACTCGTTCATCCACAGCAGACATCTTGAAATCTTTTTACCACTACTCATCCTCAACGGATGGTCATATCCACACGGAGTTTTAATTTGAAAGACTTCTTATGAAGTCTAGTTAGTCCTACATAAAAATGGCACCGTTCTGACGCCCATTATGGCCACTACGGCATCCATCTTGAAAATCTTTTTATCACTGTATTACCTGAACGGAAGGTTATGTTAACCAGAGGTTTCCACCAGAAGACTTAGCACCACGTATAGTTTGCCATACGTGAATACGGCTCCGCGTTGAAATCCAGTATGGCAATTTTTAAAATCGTGTTATCGCTGTTCCACCAGAATGGGTGATTTTATCTGTATGAAGTTTTACTGAAAGAATTCTTAATCATGTTTAGTTGGTACTAATTGAAAATGGTGCTGATTTGACAGAAAGTATGGCCACCACAGCAGCCATCTGCAATATTTTCTTATTGCTACTCCATCTGAACGGAAAGTCCCATCAGCTCAGAAGACGTCTTATCATCTCTTGTCGGTTTTAGCAAAACATTGTTCCGATCTGATATCATGTCCTTCACAGCGGCCACCATTAAAATCTTATCGCTACTCCACGATGGAAAGTCATATCAAAATTGGGGTTTAACCCGAAGACTTCTTATGATGTCAAGTTGCTACTAAATGAGAAAAGTGCCAATCTGACATGAAGTAAGGCCACAATGGCAGTTATGTTGAAAATCTTGTTATCACTGCTCCTTCTAAATGGAAAGTCCTATCCACATGATATTTTCAACACAAGACAGATCATGATATTTGGTTAGTCCTGAATGAAAATGGTGCCGACCTGACCTCAAATATGGCTGTCACAATGAACACATTGAAAATGTTATTCTTCTAAATGGATGGTGATATCAACATGGGGTTTTAACCAAAAGTCGTTTAAAGTCCAATTTGTCCTAAATGAAAATGGTGCCGAGCGTGCATCTTATATGGTTGCCACAGTTGCCAATTAGAAAACAGTACGGCTCAAATGTATCAGAGATGGTCGCAAATCTCAACTTTGACAGTCGAATGTCAGTCCCTTCAAAATTGCTCTCGCTTTTTTATCTTTATAGAGGAAGATCTATAAGAAACAAGGCGTGTTTTTCAGCTGTTGATGTTAGAAAAAGACTTTTCAATAAGTGATGAATGCAAGGTTAGAGGACGGGTTAGATAGCGCGACATCATGTTTCATACTGTATTGTATCTATTTAGACTTCGGATGTTCGGCATATCGCATTCGTATTGCTGTTACAAACTTGATGCTTTAGGTGTTAATTTACCAAACCGAACACTTGATTATGTATGTATACAAATAGCGACCGTATGAAACCTGGAGTGATTCCAAACATCCGAAATCGGAGTTGATACAATGCGCTTTTTCAGACTTGAAAATTCTGGACTAATTAATTGTATACGCTCATACCATAGGCGTATTTATTGAAAACAGGTTTTGTACAAGTGGCGCTACCATTGCAAAAAGTGTGTACATTTGCTACTTTTTTCTTTATTTTATTATTTCTCGAGGCCACAAAACATAATATTATTGACGCCAGCCTCATTTAAAAACGGGGGCACGGTGGCTTAGTGCTTAGCGTGTCAGACTCGCTACCGAAAGGTCGCGTTGTTCGAATCCTACAATCAGATCAGGCTAGGTCGGTTACTGTGGTGTTTCCCTGGGCAAGGCACTTTACTCTGATTTGCTTCGGCTCTAAATTGCCTTTTAGTGTTGCTATTCTTAAAATACTAAATCACAATAACTTGTTTAAAACGATGAAATATTTGATCACTGCAACTAAATAGTTCTAAACTGAAGAACTTACCGAATTACGTTTCATCTTAAGTACTCCCCCAACCTCTTCCCCCACCCCAGAAAGAAGAAGAAGGAAAATCCACAAAAAATATTGTTTTAATCATTATTTGTATGGCATATTTTTTTGCTATTATTTGTAACTTGTAACTTTCACTTTTTCACTTAATTTGTGTATGCGTCTCTGTATCTGTCTCTGTCCCTGTCTCTCTGTGCGTACACACACACACATATCACACACACACACACACACACACACACACATATATATATATATATATATATATATATATATATATATATATATATATATATATATATATGTGTGTGTGTGTGTGTGTGTGTGTGTTCTTAAAAAGAAGATAGTGTAATGTTTTGGGTGGTATGTAGCATGTATGTTCACCGACAAGGTATGACAATGATCAGTGATATTGGCAAGTTTCACGTTTAATAGCGGCAATCAATACAATGCTACGTCCAAACGCCAGTAGCGACAAAATCTCTCACAGCCTATTTTGATATAGAGGTGACAGTCCTATTTGTAAAAAAGAAAATAATGTCACACAACTCGACATAAACGCAATATAATGCCACATAACTCGACATAAAAGCTATATAATGCCACACCACTCGACATAAAAGCAATATATTGCCACACAGCTCGTCATAAAAGCAATATAATGCCACACAGCTCCATACTCCTGAAGCTCTGATAATTAGTTTGTCCAGCTAGAAACAGTATTAGGTATGTGGGAAGCCCTCGCCGCCAAAAATACGAAATGAAAACAAAAAGCAAAACATAAATTTCGAATAAAGAAAGAAAAGCTAAAATAAATCAAGCGTTCTTTTAAAAACAAAAACGTTAAAGCTCAAGCTAGAACAATATTCAAATGAAGCAAATGAGTCACAAACTAAACTGACAAAAATGGAAGATGTAAATAACAGGGTAAAGGAAACCAAAAGCAAGGAGAACAAACTTGATCTTGTTTGTCTGCGCTTCGATTTGTTGTTTTTATGAGCATACATGTTTTGTTATAGTTTTTCTGGCCTGATTTGAAATTTAGTTATTTAGTTTTAATTTCCTACTGTGGCACCGATGGCCTTCTATAACGCCAAAAATGACCGTGGAGAAAGGTTAACGGTTGTTCCTATAACATCGGATTTTGTCCATAAGCAAGTAATAATTTTGTTAACATGAAGATATATCCCTGTCCCAAAATCATTTAGAAACATAATTTGTTCATACAATTTGGGAAAAAAAAGTAGTAGTATTGACTGGCTGGTAACATAGGTATTAGGGTCATGAAAGGGATGTTAAGGCAGCCAAAGCTGCCCTGTAGCAATCCGTTTCTGAATGGAAACTTCCTTTTACTGTCTTCAAATATTAAGAACAAACCAGCACGTTCTCCATTGGAGACCGCTCCGGTGGACTAAGTGGTTGGAGCGCCTGCCTCGGATGCGGAAGGTCGCGGGTACGAGCTCCGATCTTTTTGTATAGTTTCTGAATGTTTGCCGCCAGGCTTCAGGAACTAATAATAACCCTTTAAGATGCATTCTTTAACCGTATCATAGTCACCACTTTGTTTAACTGAAAGTGAATTGTAAATATCACTAGCCTTACCTTGCGAGTACACAGTGTAATAATTGAGGCCAATGCTTCCTTGTCCATTTCAGATTTTCAGCAACTTTTTCAAAACGAATAAAATATGTGTCTACTTCTCTATCTCTGAAAGGGGGCACTAACCTGATATTCTTTGCAACATCAAAACTTGACTTTGTATTTGAAGTGGGAATGTGCTTTTCACTTCCAAGCTCCATTTCGTTTATTCTTCATTGATATTCCCTCACTTCTTTCTCACTTTGCATCCGCATCTGTATCTTTCTCCTCTTTCTCAAATTGTAACTGCATTTGTTTTTCTTGTAACTGCATTTGTCTTTCTTTCTCTTTTTCTTCCTTATCTAATTGCATTTGTTTCTGTTTCTCTCTTTCCTGTCTCTCTCTCTCTCTCTCTCTCTCTCTCCTCTTTCTCAAATTTTAACTGCATTTATTTATTTTTTCTCTTCCTGTCTGTTTCTCTCCTCTTTCTCAGATTGAAACTTCATTTGTTTTCCTTCTTTTTGTAATATCATTTGTTCTTTTTCTTTCTCCAGTTTCATTTATTCTTTCTCTTTCGCCAATTTCATTTGTTCTTTCTCTTTCTCCAATTCCATATTGTATTTTAATTCTAATTCCTTAACTTTTATGCCAGAATCTGATACAGACTTACGGATCACAACCAAAGCACTTTTATCCAAAACATTCTTTTCTGCCAAGTACTAGACCACAATATTTTTTATTTCTTGCTTTGTTAAGGGCGCCTTTACCTCAGAAAGATAATATTTTCTGGCAAGTTGAATTAACTCATCTTTTTTTAAAAGGTCTAATTGGTCCTGGTTAGGACTTGAAAGAAAGATTTCCACTTTCGATGAGATTTTAGAAAAAACTTGCCGATTTCACTAAAGATTTTAAAAAGAACCTAAGGGAATTCAAATTTCAAAAAACAAAGTTTTCTTAAATATTTTAGCCAAAATTAAAAAATCCAAGGACGAAGTCCCAATTCTTATTTTACGTGTTTAGGCTCTAATAAACAGTAACAAAAGAATGAGTAAAAACATCAAGCTTTGAAAAATTTAATAAATAATTTATTTCCCAGGAAAAACACTGTAAAAACACAGCAAAAATAAAAAAAAAAGAACTTACGGTTTTAAGAATCAAATCCAAAAGTAATCCAAGAATAATCCACAAATTAAATTAAAGACTTTCTAGTAATGATACAGTAATTCGAGACGCAGATCAAACTGAATTTTCTGGAAGATATCAAATGCCTAGTAAACAAAATTATATTGACATGTAATGAAAATTAAAACAAAATTTAAAACTTACAGACAATTAAATTAATCAGATATAAATTAAATCAAATATACATAACAAGAAATTATGATTTTCTAAATATTGATAATAATTAAAACAGAAATAAATATTGCAAAATTTAAACACACTTAATTACCGCCATCTTCTTTAGGCATTGAAGCAAAGACAATTCTTTTCCTTTCGTTTCCATAATGTCTTTACTTTCAACCTGACAAAGGTTTTAATTTTCCTCTTTTATGTCTTTACAGACTTAATTTTTGTTTTCTTTTATTTTGTTTGAATTATTGAATAAGATTTGATTGTATTCCTTTAAAATTAAAGAGTTCCTTGCTTTTGTATTGATTGTTGCAAAGAGGGTCCAGACAACTTTATGGCGTGCGTGTGGCAAATATTTTTATTTTGTCTCTCATTTCTAGCAAGAACAGCTTCGGTGCTCCAATAGTATTTTCCCCAGGATCCAATAAGAGTAGGGTATTTATCTTCCTAGAAAGGCATTCAAACGTCTGTCTCATAATACAAAAGGGTACCCGCTTTTATTATGACTGTTAGGGGCACATCGAGAAATATAGGCATTCGGAGTTTCTGCCTATAAGGTATTTCCATGGAATAGTTTTAGCAATCTAAATGTAAAGATCACTTACTTACTTAAAATGTTGCAGTTGCTTCGCGCTCGTCTTTTTCTTTGCTATTGTTGTTGTTGTTGGTGGGGATCGTTGGCCCCGCCACCCATCTGCTTCTGATTATTGTTGTTTGTTTTGTCTATTGTTGTTGTTTGTTTTTGTTTTTTGTGGGTTTTTTTTCTTTTTTTTTTGTCCTTAAATAATCTTCAAACGGCTAGTTGATTTGCAAAATTAGAAATTCCAACGTTTCATATATAGTTCATCCTTTGCACAAAACATCCAAGGTTACGTTTATGAGAAATGAAAGAGCTATTTTGAACTAAACAAAACGCAGATTGCTGGGGAAAACGCCTAGCACCGTGTTAAAAATGGCCTGAGGCAGTAAGTAAAATATAATGAAAAACTAAAAAACGAAGAAGAAAAAGAAAAGCCCGCCACAGCGCCAAATGGCTGGGACAGAGATTGTTGGCGGGATGGACGGCGTTATTGACTTCAGGCGTAGATGTGTCGCTTATAGCACATTTGTGTGCATTTTTCTTGCGCACAATTCTAGTGCACTGATTTGTTTGTCACTGCTTTGCTGCAGTCTTTTATTAAATATCATATTTGATATTAGCGTGTTATATTCACAAATACGTATCTCAACACCATATATGATGCTTACGATGCATATAATTCTTGATAAACTGAACTAAACGCAAGAAGGCCAGGACCTGCACGTCGTGACCTCCATGAACATGTGACCTTGACCCCAAACCCTAATAGTTGAGCTAGAATGTAGCAGTATTAATTTTGATAGCTCATTCAATGTATGAAAAAATCAGCGACTGATTTTGGGAGAAAAAAAATATCTGAATGTCAGTTTATATTATGACTGTGACCGAAAGATCATGGGTGAGAGTGCGTGTTGCAGAATGGTGTTAGCTTCATAATGACACCCCACCCCCACCCCCAAGTAGGATGAAAACTCGTAGATTGGTTCAAGGAATACAACTACAACAAAAGTAAAAACACAAAACAAACAACAAAAACTTTAACAAAATCCTTAACGCAAATTTTCAGTGATTGTGTCCATGACCCCTAGGTAAAAGGGCAAGTGTGCATGTCAACAAATGTATCCTTATCTTCGTTTTGACTCACTGCAGATATGAACAAATCGATACAATGAGTTTAGGTAATATAAGCAAGTGAAAACACTTTTACCAGAACCTAATTGTAAATTATATACGACTGTGACCTTGTGTCCGAGGTCATAGGTTGAGGAAGCATATCATGTAATGAACTGTCTCAGCTGTATAACGACGAATGCCAAGTTTGATGAAAATCAATTAAGGATTTTAGAAAATATTAGCAAACGAAAAACCAACCCAAACCTTAACGCAACATTTCTGTGAACTTGAACCCAGGGTAAAAGGGTTAGTGAGCATTTTGTAGAATGGATTGTATTAGGGTCATAATTATTTATGCCAAGGGGGATGAGACTCTACAGAGAGTTTTAGAAAATGTACGCAAATATTTTTTTTTTTGCATAAACGTTTAACTGTATATGCCGCCTTCGGAAAAGGGACTGCTTTGTCTCGCTTCCCACTAACAAGAGTTCGAAAATAAAAGGACATATTGGTCTGGGTCTAGCAATGCGAAAGGAACTAACCTAAAAAGCACCTGAAATCAGACTCACATTAGCATTTCATCGACGAAATTTCAGTAAAAAAAAATCTAAACACAATGCAAATCATTGCAGACATTGTTAAGCAGGTATATTTAGGGAGCCAGTCATTTCACCTGACCCCATGACAGCATTACAGAACACATGTAATGTCATAAACAAACATCACAGAGAATTTAAAAAAGTGCAAGAATAAATACAGGAGTTCACATAAAACAATATCTTACATACATGTACTTATGGTGGTTTCTTGACATAGGAAATGGAACTTTCAGCCACTGATGTGTAATTCAGCAGAAAAAAATATAAAAAAACCACCCCTTGTCATATGGAATGGATATTTCAGTTCAAACAATTAGATTCAACTTGTGAAATTGAAATTCTATACAGAAAGCAATGAATTTTCAACCACTGCTGTGTAATTCAGAAATTAAAATGTGAAAGCTCAACAAACAAAATGCAAATTTCAACCACCGGTGTGCCAATCAGCAAATGCAATTTAAAAACGCGACATATGAAATGGCACTTTCAACGTAAACACTTTGACTCATAGTGTGAAACTGGAATCCTCGATATGTAATACTTAAATTTCAACCACCGATGAGTAATTAAACAGGTAAAATCTGATAACTTGACACAGAAAATGGAACTTTCAGCCACCGCTATGTAATTAAACAAATGAAGTTTCAAAACTTGAAATATGAAAGCAACTTTCAACACCAACAATTTGACTCCGCAGGTGAAATTTACAAATCGATATATGACATTGAAATTTCCACTGCAACGTTCTCTCTAGACCAGCTTTTGTTGGCTACGGTGCTTGATAACCATCTGGAGTATCGGACACACATGCGCGACTCATGCATGCTTCCTGAACGGTGTATACCCTGCCAGTATCCACTGGCGGTGGAACATGTTCTTGTCAAGTGTATCAACTTTACAGATTTTTTATGTGAACATAAAAAATAAATTGTATGATGAACCTATCTTGAGAATATCTTGGAACATTTTGACAGAATACGGATTATAGAAAACTAGTTTACCATATATTTTAATAACTGTACATGTTATACATTTTACAGATTTTTAAAAACTTCTTTGTCTTTTAAGTTTTATCGTTTAGTACTGAAGGTTTATGTGGGTTTTTGGTGAAGACTTAATGTTCCAAGTTTTGGGGTTTCTTTTGGTGCAGTTCTTGATATGCGCTCTTGTATGGCTTGTCTTGAATCGACACCAAATATCCAATATTGTTCTGATGTGCCGTTAATTTTTTTTTTTTGTATGTTGATTTTTCACCCCCAAATATATATATATATATATATATATATATATATATATATATATATATATATATATATATATATATATATATATATATAGAGAGAGAGAGAGAGAGAGAGAGAGAGAGAGAGAGAGAGAGAGATAGAGAGATGTATACGTGTTTCTGAACCTTTTGTAAAGAAATGCTATCTTAAGTTCTCTCTTTGAAGGTATATATATATATATATATATATATATATATATATATATATATATATATATATATATATATGTGTGTGTGTGTGTGTGTGTGTGTGTACATGTTCTTAGTTAGTGTATAACACGTGTGATCCAAGGTAGTAGTGTCACAAAGATAGACTGAGTTGCCTCTGTCTTTGAATTCACATTTTATTATTTGCTTACTAATCTGCTAATTTTATGATTTTTTTTTCTTCTGGAGAACTGCACATCAGCTAAAAAATATTAAAATCAAAATAAATTTTACAAACTGAACAATCCTGTTTATCACGAAGGATGGGATGAAAGTTTATTCAGTTCTGGTATCCCAGTTTTGTCATATTAGTACTTTAGAAATGTGTAGGACTCGGTCAAGTATTAGTAAATATTTTGTGGCTACATTCTGGATGACCCCTCAATTTACAGTGTCGACCTGTCTGGTTCGTGTGATAAGGACCATTTCAAACTGTTCACTTGACCACAATAGACTGTTTGGATATGGGAGATGGAATGCAAACATTGAAAGCGATAAACATTTTTTCTTTTCTCCTGGTGTATATTAAATGAGATCTAAATAACAGGCATAGTGCTTAGATACATGTTGATGTAACGGCCTTTATATGTACGGCATATATGTATGTATATACTAATGTACGGCATATATGTATTTATATAATAATATGCGGCATATATGTATTATATAATAATGTACGGCATATATGTATGTGTATAGTAATGTACTGCATATATGTATGTATATAATAATGTACGGCATATATGTATGTATATGATAATGTACGGCATATATGTATGTATATAATAGCATTTAGCCTGATCCAGATTCCGGCATTTGCATATGATAGCATTTAGCTTGATCCGCATACATGCATATGTGTTCATAATATTTACATTGATCCGCATAGCGACATATGTATATGACAACATTTCAGATCTCTTTAGAAGTTTAATAAACAGGAAGGCACCACCTCATACCTTTTCGAAGTTTTAATGGTTCGAGTTGTAAAGTGCTTATGGCCAATTATAGCGCCATGTTCCGTCTTTTCAGTATTAAAAATAGTGCCGATGGTATAATTTTCGTATGTAACGTGAGAAAGTGTTTTGTTCCTTATCGCTAATTAGAGTAGCTGAAAAACAAATGAGACTGGAAATATTATCGTTTTAATAATAGCAGAAGAACTATGTTAGATATGTGACCTTATAAGGGCCTACATGAGTCTATCTCATTTCTGTTCACATGACGATTTATCGGCCCAGGATTGGCGCTGTGCGTTAATCCCTTTATACAACGTGTTTGGTCATCATCTAATACATGTAAACTGTACAGAAATACAGTATGCGTTTTTGCCAGAATGAAGATAAGTGACTTGTGTAAATTTTGTCTCATTTGTAATACAGCAAACGCGCCTCGAGGGTAAACTTGTAGTGCTAGAATCCGTCCCGAATTGTCTAAGTGATACAAACACAGAAGTCCTTGAGACAATCTCTCACATATGTTTCTTGAAAATTACTTAATTGTTTAGTACTGATTCTAATTTTTGGCGCTTAATTGTACACAAGCGTACATTTCTGGACATTAGAAAAGATAACTGTGCGGTATTGTTCAGGAAATTTCTGTATCAACGTATGTACTCGTTTTTATATAATAACGGCAGTCCCATAATGGGGAAAATATTCCCCATTTCCTTTCATGGGTGATAAGGCCTAAATCATTTGCATCTCTACGGATAATACCTCAGATATATGTCAACAGCTGTCATTAGGACCATCTTGGTTATTTATGAAACAAGGAGTAACCGAAATGTTGCGAATGCATCGAGCAATTTTGTCATTCGCAGCTTCTCGGTCAAATCAAAAGTCAAACCAGTTGTAGGAGTAACCTAGATGGTTTGCGAAGATTGCATTTTCGTTCTTGCGAACAAATTCCCGGCGAACCGATTTTTGCTTCTTCTGTAAATCACTGTACGGACATACATTCGAGGCATATTTTTGTCTCGCATAAATAGCAGAAGATATCCGAATGGGCCTAAGTTATACATGCAATTATCTGTTAATCTGTATACCTTTTTAACGTCATACACTAACTTGCAATCCTCCTGAAAATCCTTTGTATGAAATTTGTTTCGAGTATAATTCTAAGATTGAGTTTCCGTAGAAAAAAAAATATTTCGGAAACTTCTACACGAAAGAAAAGATGAAATTATGAATGCTCAGAGAATCTGAAATTTCACCAATTCACTGATGCACTTATTAGTGTTGTTTGCAGTACGCCACCAACACGTTCGAGAAGAATAGTTTTTAGCTAGGTTCCCTATGAAAGTAAATTAGTTTGGGGTAGAATGGTACTTTCCGGGGCATTTCGTTTTAAAAAGAAACTCACTAACGATAAAAGCATAACAATTATGGAAGCACTGTATTATAGGTTTTCGCTTTTCTGTGTCGCTGGCAGCCTTAATAAGATCTGAGTTGGACACGGTGCACTTTTTTAAATTTTTGGCATGCTGATTGAATTGTAAATACCACCAGGTTGTCTCCAATGTCCTTCTGTTTCACATATACGTGTGCACTTGGATTTAACGTTCTTTTCATAGTCTGAAAAACAGACTTTAGCTTTGCGACAAATACAATATAGGTTTATGACAAATTCAATATAATATAGCTTTGTTTTTAAAACAATACAGCAACGAGTGCATGAGACTGCTGTATTTGTATGAAACAGCGTGCCCCGAGATGATTAAATAGGGAAACGTTTATGCGAAACCATTTTTGAAATGATAGCAAGAATTAATTAGGGTCGGAATGGCCCAACGTAATACCAGGAGATTTTCCGGATGGGTGGGGTTGTTGGGAAGGGGGATCCTATGAACTGATCTAGGTGAAGTATCCATTTAAGGTGCTGGGGGCATAGTCCACCAGTCATACCCTGGTATTGATTACAAACGGAAATATATGCTTCGTATTTAGTAACCCAACCCCCCTTTATATAATTGACTGACTGGCTGTAGCATTTGCATTTACCTTGAACGGCCTGGCGTAAACATTATATTTTTACAACAGCAACATTTCGTATACAAGTTGCAGTACTTCCAAAACTAGTTACAGTAAGTAACCCCATTTTCATTTGCCTTCCATTGCAGAGACAGCCTGTGTATTGCTCCGACTTGGTTGCGTAAACAATCATACAACCGAGCACATATACTGTCTTCATATAGAGTTATTTAAGCAACACAACCAGTATATGCAGGCTTTTATGTGCTTTTGTGCATGGTACTTATCACATGTTATAATCAGTCAAATACAGTTTGAATCGCACTCCCATCGAAACACGCTTTACTCGACAGGAGCGCGAAGAGGGTCGCCAGGATTTTTTAATTTCACGTTTTGTTAAAGGCTGGCGCTGCAACGCTCCGTGCGAAACGATCTCGTCTATGTATACTGCTCATTTAGCTGTAAAACAAAAACATACACCCATAACGGCTGATGTATAGTTACCTGGCTGATGAGGATATATGCAGTTAGTTTATGAATTTAAATGAATATGTTAGACTATGATTTAACCGAGCAATAGGCGATGGCAGCCTGGGGCTATGCTTTTAGAAGTTAGATTCACAATATACTTGGTTATACATGAACAGTAGTCCTTTTAAAGAAAAGAAATGGCGACTGTTTCGTCACGCTCTTTTGCACGTGCTGCACCTCTCCAACGCCATGGTGGATTGACACATCACAATGCAGATTTGATTATTGTCACGTTTGCTCAGCTTCAGTTCGTAAGTCGTATATAAACAAAGGTATTATTACAAGCCATGGGTTGATGTCTAAACATGGCCGCAGGCAAGAGGTAATCTCGTACGCAAGGTTACCGTGATCAGATATAAGACCCCCGCCCGGCAAATTGGATCGGCACAAGCGTTAAAGCGAGCGAATTTCCACATATGTGTTACAGATTAGTCCTAAGATCAGAGGAACCCGCCAGGAAACAGGACGTGTTCTAAATCCGTCCCCACTTGGATCGAGTCAAAACGAAACCAAATCAGAATTGTGATAAACGTTTTGATCCGAATTATAACTTCAAACTAACAAGCGAAAATGTAATGTCGCATAGGAAGATTGCTGAGCAATATAAGGTCACTCCGATAAAGCCACTTGTAATTTGGTGGTAAAAACTTAGAGAGGAGATTCTAATGAAAGACAAAGCTTCGTTAAGGTCAGTAAGTTATTTAGTAGAGTTTTGCATAATATTACGGCATTATCATTGTAATTATGTGTAGTATGTATACCTAATTGCTAGGTTCGTTTAGTGCGTACAATTTCCTATGTAGTGTTCATTTACAGGCGTATTTGAGTATTATGTAGAGAATTGTGTATATTGTTAGCTTGTGGTCAGAATTAATTTGTCATTCGCTAATGGGTTACTTAGTACTAAACTAGGCATTTTATTCGTCTGATATGTTAGAATTTACTCGTGCTTAAATTGCTAATTTGGAAAAATGGCTGAGATGTGTAAGATTAGTTAATATGAATGTATGGATATATCGGAGCATGAATATTTGGGTACTTGTATGAGTTGTAGAGAGAGATTGAGATTACAGTTGTAAATATAATCTTAATGAATATTAGTATATGTTAAAACCTGCATTTGTGTATATTATAAAATTTCAGGTCTTTTTATTAGCGTAACTAAATGAAGGCACGACCTCATACTCTATTCGAAGTTTCAACTTTTTCATTTTTTAAAGTGCTTATTGCCATTTATAACATAATGTTTAGTTATTTCAGTATAAAAAGACTACATTTTAGTATGTAACATTAAATAAATAAAAGATAGAGCCGACTGTACATTTTTCATATATAACAAAATATAATTGTTCCTTGTCATAGGGATGTGTAGCACTGGGGCATCATGGCGCAGACATGTGGTTACATTTCCCACCCAGTCACAATATTCGGACACCAGGCCGACCAGACCTAACACTAAGCTCTTAATGCTGAGAGCCAAGTGAGGCAGCTGCTAGTGCCATTTTACAGAAGTCTTTTATATGACTCTTCTAGAGTTCGAATCCGCGATCTCCCGCATGCGAGGCGGATTCTCTAACCACTTAGGCCACCAGAGCGGTCTATGGACAGTAGTCATTTTGAAGAAAACAAAATGGCAACTCATCCCTCATATTATGAGTTAGATTCAAATAATACATAGCTAAATATAAACGGTAGTTTTTTTTAAAGAAAAGAAAAGACGACTCATTCGTCACGCTCATTTGCACGTGTTAACCTCTCCTACGCAGTAGAGGATTGACACAGCACAATGCATATTTGATTACATGTAGGTTTTTACAAGTGCACTGTTACTTGAAAACTATAATAGACGAGGAGCACAAATGACGGGCATTAATGCAAGGGAGTGTTCAGTGGAAAACAAAGAAGCTCAGCGGGCCTTTAATAGTTATTTAATCCACATCTGTACTAATATCCCTTACGAATTTCAGTACATTTATTTCTTGATAATTGTACGGTTTTATGATAAATGTAAAGGTCTGAATTTCGAAGCCATGTTATCACAGCAGTAGGCAGTTGATTCCTCCTCCTCCTCGATCGATCGATCGTGTTACAGTAAATATTTCGTAGAGATTTATATTGTCCTAGCTTCTTTATTTATGATCTTCAATTAAAATGTGTAACATTAAAGTGAGATTGTAAACTTTACCTCGTTACAAGTCTATGTATTTTGGATGATGCTTTATACGTACATGACTGACACTTTTTGGGCATGTTAGTTTTAATAGTATATTCAAAAGTTTTCAAAACTTTCCACACCAGGACCATTTGAAATGTTTGAAATATCTCTTAACTGGGTGCTGCAGAGACGTTTGTATTTTGTTACTGCTTCTACGCTTCCGTGTCCTCTCCGACCTGTTATTAATATTTCGTCTAGACCAGCAGGAAATAATAGAGTTCTCTGCCTTTTTATGACATTACTGATGGTTGAGAGCAACAAGATTTGGCACTGTTTGTCCTACAATTGTCAGCCTCATTCTCTGTCGGACTATCAGTCAGTGGCTAGTAATTAATGGATTTATTTCGAGCGACCTTTGTATGCTGATGGCAAAAAATAATTCCCTCTTCTTTTGACTCATGGCATTAAATCCTTCAGAACGCTCACTTCTTTTACAGTTTTATTTCCTATCAGAACAAAAAAACCGTGTATCCCTCGGTTATTGACTTGAAAAAATTTAAATTGGTGACGCGTCCGTGGAAGCGATAATCCCTTAGAGCCAAAAGCTGAAAGTTTCAGCAGAAACAGTGGCAGTCATCGTTGTTCTAGAAATAATGGTGTTACATAGGTTCCTTTTTTTCGACTGGTTTACGCAATTTCTCTCCCAACTTGCCGACTTGTGTAATTTCCTTATCGTCTTAAATCGGTTAGAATAATGATAAGTATTTTGAACGAAACGAAGCTATCTAAAGACATTATTCACTAATAATATATTTTTATTCGTGTCGTTAAAGAAACATATGTTCACTTAATCCGATTTTGGCATTCCCCGTTTCCATCGCATTCCAGTCAAATGTGTGTGTGATTTGGATGTTTAACGTAGCATGATGTCCCACCCCGTCACATTATCCTGACACCAAGCCGACCAGTCCTAACACTAACCTCTTAATGCTGAGCGCCAAGCGAGGCAGCTGTTAGTACCATTGCTGTAAGTCTTTGGTATGACCCGGTCGGGGATCGAACCCACGACATCCCGCATCCGAGGCGGATGCTTTAACCACTAGGCCACCGGAGCGGTTTCCAGCCAAATGAAATGTTGACCGACGGAACATGGAAACATGTACATTTGAATGTGAGAGAATTTGAATTTATATGGAGAAAAACAAGGACATTGTACCAAGTAAAGTCTGACTAAAATCATTATGACTTTAATCTGTATAAAAGAGTCGCTGTATGTTTGAGATATTCCTGAAAATTTGATTTCTCGTTCCGACGTTAGTCGATATCGGAACACCCTACACAGCGCCGTTAGTGAAGCAGTAAGACATCGACCCCTAAAACGTGAATATCAGAGTCTATCTCTTCATAGTAGAACTAGGGGAGTACGGAGTCCCAGCGTTTTTGACAACTTCAATTACATACTCAGTGTTTTGTTTATATCATCTTCTAAAATGTTTATAAACTGTGCCGAACATGAGCCTTTAGCCATCGGCCTCAAAAGTACTCAACGCACAATTCGTTGCATCAGTGATATTTTTAATCACAGTTTCATTTATAAGTTTATCAATGTCACTGTCACTTACTTTGTTCTGAAATCGTAGCCGTATCTCATCCTTGGAATTTATCTGTTCAACCTTCTGTCCATCCACATCAGAATCACCAGTGTCCTCTAAGATTTTGTTCCATGCTTTCCAAAACATAAAATTTTTCATGTAGTAAATCTATTACGTTTTGTTTGTACGGTTTATAATAAGGCATTATACTTCACATTTCCACACTCATCGAAATCATCGCCAGTCTGATTTATGTCGTCTGGTTCGTCGATATGCCATATAGTTTATTTTTCTACTTCGTCCAGAATCTAGCTGAGCAACTTTTCTTCATCACCATTCCACATATTGAAACCAGACATCGTGTACTTTCTCACTCGATAGCTTTCAAACGTGTCTGCAACATTTTCCCCACGGCTTAAGAGCAGTATTGACCTGGGCTACTTGCTCATGTGATTGAAACAGCCATTGCACTAAAGCATGTCGTTTTCCTAGCGGTTAAGAGACAATAATTGCAATGCCATTAGCTGGTAAAGGAAAGTAACATTTCCATTGGTCACAATGTTACCACGTGATCAAAATGAATCGCGTTTATTTCTGTATGAACTGTTTAGTAGAACTACTTTTCTAAGAATACATACTTCTAAAAATAGAGTCAAGCGTACAGCGTAAGATAAACACTGTCAGTGAAGGAAGACACGAAGTAAGCATTAAAGAAAAGGAACATTCTTACAATTTTGTTTAACAAATAATTGAATAAATGTAAGGCTTCCATTGTTTGAAGGACTGGTATTATGATGACCTTATTACGATCAAGCAGGACAATACAAAGTGCTATAAATAGCTACGTAACAGAAAACCCGAAACATGTATTACTACGCTTAGTCATGATTTCTGTTTTTTAATGATGCAAACAAAATAATATAACGAATAATTGAAATTTCAGTTATAAGAATTTAACGTTGTTTTTTTCCGAGTTTGTTTTTGAGCAATTTGTAGCAATGGGGAATACCATGATTACATTAGACCCAAAGCAGTTTAAACCGTATTGTATTAGTGCAACTCAATGGAGTATTCTGTATACTAATTACATAATTTGAACTTATTAACCAATACTTAATTAATCTTAGCTATTAAAGTGGGACCGTCCAAGTTCACCATATTCATCGACGTCAGAAGGGGATATTGTTACGTTAATAGTGTTTTAATTACTCTCGTTGTGAATGTTCAATGCCGTCAAGATACTTGATTCAAAATGGTGACAAAATACCCGTATATTAAAATGTTTCAAAAGTTCTTCATAATTTAAGTAACATTTGTTGCTAAATTACGGATAGGCACATGTGTTGCCTTCAGAGCGTTACCATCCAATGTATGTTTAGTTGTCAAGAACTTAACATTATTCGATAAAACAATACCATCATGATCGAAACTCTCACACCACATCATCTCTATTTCCGGCTGTATACCATACGTCATCTTGTCTCAACGGACCACCATTTGCAAATACCATACCTTTAATTGTATTACGATAAATATTCAAAGAGTTTTTGTAAACATGAAACGTATAATGAAAACAAGGTACAGTGGGATTGGGTACAGGTTCTAACAAATTAATTTATCCCTCTACCGACATAGTACAAGTATTACTACATATTTCAGCACGACAACAATGGCTGATATTGAAAAAATGATTTAAGAGAGAGAGAGAGAGAGAGAGAGAGAGAGAGAGGCACAATGATAGTATTCACGTAAGTTATTGAAATGGCCTGGTATCAGTTTTACATTTACATACATGTAGAACTCTGTATGCTTCGTTGCATCGCTCTTTCTCCAGAGCAGTAAATCCAAACTAACAGTTAGATATGGCAATGAAAATAATTTTCTCATCAATGCATTTCGTTGCTGTCTCAGCTTGGGACAGAACATGAAGAAATTCATGGTGATTTCAATTCAACGCATGAATCAAAAAAAAAGGGTATCAGCAAGCTGAACACTTTAAAGATTATATTTGCATGAACTTATATTACGTCGTAATCTAGTATGGATAATATCTAGGATTTGACGATTAATACTAGGCATTTTGCTAGATAAGGTATTTGGACAAAACACTTTTTCAAAGCACTGAAAGAATGATACATTGATTATCAAGATTGTTCCACTAGGCCACGGCAGAGGGTATGCAAGATGATTTGGTAGAATTTAGCCTGAAATAGAGAATGGTCGTTGAACGTCGAAGGTTATGATTTGTTTTGTTTTTTGTATAATAATTATTGGAACTTTTTATGCCATATTTATATTTCGTTATCGTCACAATCATCATCATATGGCGATGAGTTTTTGTTGTTGTCTAAACGGACTGACTGTTTGTGAAACCGTTATATTATTTATTAAATTGTCAGGATGATGATGACGATAATAATAATAATAATAATAATAATAATAATAATAATAATAATTATTATTATTATTATTATTATTATTATTAAAATATTTGAAACAAATGCTTGAAAATTGTGCGATTGAATAGTTTGTCATGAAATAAATTTTAGAACCATATATATTGAAACTATGTATTTAATAACCTATGGCATCAAATATTTGAGTTTTATGTAATTTTTTATTTATTTATTTTGAAATACTTACCTTTAGTAACTGGACTTAATTCATAAAAGAACAAAAATAAATCTTAATATGAAAATTAATCTGATGATAAGACAAAGATAACGGCGATTGCTGGTTCTAAAATACACTGATCTTGTTGTGATAATTATCAAATTTATTTATAATCTTGCTATTAGGTATTGTCACATTCAGATAAAGCGCGCTTTCCTTGTCGTTTTCTTTTTTCTTTAACAAATAGAAGGTATTTGAAAAAGAAATTAGTACTGATGACAGCAGAAATGTTTATATCTTCACCGCAATATTGATGGGAAAAGCTTTATTTAAAGTTACCGGAAAAATGATAAAACTGAAGATAATTTTGGTATTTGAATGATATATTGGGGATGGATTAGAGCTGGGCTTTTCCTGTGTTGACGTCTTTTCGAGAGTAATAACTTTATAACGAAGGCCGTTACATTGAATATACCAAGTACACCTTTACTATCAACTTTTCTATTATTTTTTAATTTGCTTGCATAAGGTTCCATAACATAACCTTTTGGAATTCACGTTAAATATGTTCAGTAAAATACAGATTTTGTTTACATTTGAAATGAATACAATATACAGGCTAGCTCAGTGACGCAACTTCAAATTTTGGGTCGCAGAACAAACTTCAGGCAAAGTTGCGGATGTTGGGCACCTTTCTTAATGCCCCCCTCCCCCGTTGGGGCGAGAGAGGTAGCTAAGCCAATGGGCTAGCCACATGCATGGATGTGGGTATTTGTTTCGTGTGTGTGTGTGTGTGTGTGTGTGTGTGTGTGTGTGATTTGGATTTTAACGTAGCTTTAACAATGTTTCAGTCATATCGCTACGATGTCTCCAGTGTGGCAGTTCATAGTGATGCCTAGCACTGTGACATCATGCCGCAGACATGTAGCATGATGTCCCACCCAGTCATATTATCCTGACACCAGGCCGACCAGTCCTAACACTAACCTCTTAATGTTGAGCGCCAAGCGAGGTAGCTGTTAGTACCTATTTTGTAAGTCTTAGATATGATTCGGCCGGGGATCGAACCCACGACCTCCTGCATCCGAGGCGGACGCTCTAACCAATAGGCACCGGAGCGGTGGTGGGTGGGTTATGGTTGCGTAAATACAGATTGATAAAACTAGAATGCAGATTTTAAAATCATTTGAATTAACATTTCAAAACTTGATATTGGTTACTAATTCTTGTAATTATGGTTAGATTATCCTGTCAATGCCCTTAGTAATCAAAAGCCTTCCAAAGTAGATGATGATTACTAGACAATTCTATACCATCGTAAATATCTTTATTTCCTGTGCTTTCGTATTTTCTTATTGATTTTCAAAAAATGCGAATTATTTCCTTTAAATCCTGAAAAGGTGAGGATTTGTTTATGCCACATGGGTGTGGTGGGTCTGAAAATATGTTTTCGAACATACCCTTAAAAGCCACATGGTCCCACATAGTTGAGAAAAAATTATCGGTCGCTTCAAAACAAATTTTTAAGAAGAAAAATGAAAATGATGGTTCTGGGACTAGGAGATATATTCTGTCTTTATTCTTTACTCTGTTCTTTAGGATGATACTGTGCTCGACATGGAGACCGTAACAGATCTAAAGGGAATTAACAGACATTCATACTCTAGTCCCAATTTAACTATTATCTCAATCTGTGCCCCTCAAATTGATATCTTTGATGTTTTTTAAATTGCATGGTTAGTAAAATTGACTCTTTCTCCAATTTAACAATCAGCAGGCATCTGATATTAAAATGAAGGTAGAAAACTTGAATTTGCCTCAGATGAATGTTGCATTTTATTATATCTTTTGTAAGAATGTATCACTTTTGGAACTACTTTTTTCGCCATTTAGAAAATATATCTGTAATTATGTATATTATTCACATATATTCGTCTTCTTCTTTATTGTTCTAACGTTTAAAAAATATAGTCTCCCACACGAATCATGCAGTTTGGCAGTGACTTTGTTGAGACGACTTGTTTCTATTCGATATTCAGTGTCATCATACAGTGCCTGTTGCCTCGACGACAAACGGTACAAGTTTTTTGGTGGGGAACTCTTGATTAAATATATTAATGAAACGGTTGAAGTTTACACATATACAGTTATTCATGCCCTGGTTTTATACGGATGCAATATATTTCAAATATACAGTTTATTGTTATGCATACTACAAAAAGTTTAGTATATAAGTAATATACGTATATATTTTAAATGTTTAACATTCTTCAAACTCGTGAATTGTCCAGAATTCAGAATATCATGACTATTTATATAAAGTTATTTTAAATAAGATTTTGGTTCTGCATCAGGAAAATTATATTAAAGTAAAAGGTCGAAATTCTGGAATTGTTTTACCACAGTTACATGCAGCACTTGTGCGGTGCCTGACAATTACATACATAACTTATACGATGCATAAAAATTACATAAAGAACTTGTACGGTGCCTGACAATTACATACATAATTGTACGATGCATGACAATTATATAAAGAACGTGTACGGTGCCTGAAACTTACATAAAGCACTTGTACTGTGGAGAACAATTACATTCAGAACTTGTGCGGTGGATAACAATGGCATACAGAACTTGTACGGTACATGACAATTGCATACAGCACTTGTACGGTGTCTGACAATTACGTACAGCATTTGAACGGTACATGACAATTGCATACAGCACTTGTACGGTGCATGGTAATTACAGTACTTGAACGGTGCCTGACAACTACAAACAGAACTTGTGCGGTGCCTGACAATTACATACAGCACTTGTACGGTGCATGACAAGCACATACAGCACTTGTGCTATGGATAACAATTACATTCAGAACTCGTACGGTGCGTAACAATTACTTGCAGCATTTGTACGGTGGATAACAATTACATACAGACCTTGTGCGGTGCATTGCAGTTACATACAGCACTTGCACGGTGCATTACAATTGTATACAGCTTATGTACGGTGCCTAAAACTTACAACACTTGTACGGTGGATAACAATTACATACAGAACTTGTGCGGTGCCTGACAATTACGTACAACACTTATACAATGCACGTCATTTACATTCAGAATTTATACCGTGAATGAGGTATACAGCGTTTGCTGCGATGTTCAAAATTTGGATAATGTAGCAATGTTAGCTAAATTTTACTTTAATCTGTAGAATGACGAGACACGTCAGACTTGCAGATACGAAAGGTTCCAAAGCCATATACCAGATATAAATTGTTTGGTTTGATGTATAATGGAACATCAACAGAATTAGGTTATTTACTACCAAGAAAATCAGAGTTAAGTACCTTGTCTAAAGACACCCATGTAGCCGTCAAGGGCTGATGCATTGGTAGCATTAGAACTCGCATCTTTTCTGCTACGTGTCCGGCACACTAACACACACGAACCCTGCATCTTTTAGTTCCCTCTTACCACATGCAGGAGAGGGCATGGCGCCTCTTATCCACCCCAAGCCCGGATGACGTAATTTCGAGTGAAATATATGTGCAATGTGTACATTCGTAGTTTACATTTCTGAAAAATCATAACCCAAAGAGAAAAGAAATAAAAAGTAGTTACAATTCACACATTTGTTAGAAACCATTTCCTTCGAATGAAAAAAGTAATATTTAGAAAAGGTCTTAATACGTCGGTAAGTTTTGCGTTGTAAGTAATTCTATATTTCATTTGGATGTTATCTGGTTATAAATCCCCATTGATACATAATAGCATACACACACGCACATGTCAGATATCGCTTCTTAACATGAAGGAGTAGTCTCTCAGTACAAAAAGGTCGTTCATTTGGCAAACTCTGAGACGCCGTAGCGGACAAAAGCTGGTCCAGTGAGAAAGTTGCAGTTAAACTTTCGATGTCGTATGTCGAGAAATCCAATATCACCAGTGGCGTCACTAGGGTTGGTGTCACCCAGTGCGGTAACTCATGATGTCACCCCCATGGACCTCCTTCCTGCACAAAAATTCTAAATTCTATAGACAGTCATGTACAGTAACTCATGGTGTCACCCCCATGGAACACTTCCTGCACAAAAATTCTAAATTTTTATAGACAGTCATGTACAGTAACTCATGGTGTCACCCCCATGGAACACTTCCTGCACAAAAGTCGAAAATTTTATAGACAGTCATTTGGGTGTCACCCCCTCTGATGGTGTCACCCGGTGCGGTCCGCACTCCCCGCCCCCTCCCCCCCCCCCCGTGACGCCACTGAATATCACGTGTTGGATCAAATCGCATGTCCTTAAAGCTCCATTTTCTAGATCGAGATTTTAGATTGCATATGTTGAATTATACAGTGGTGGTTTAATGTTCTATTTCCTATGTCGACGTTTTACAGTGTATATTTTGAATTGCACAGTGGTGGTTGAAATTTCAATAGCATATATCGAGAATCCCTAATTCACACGTTGAATGTAACTGTTTGTGATGAAAGTTCCATTTCATATTTCGAGTATTTAGGTTTCATCTGTTGAATTTCACAGCAAAGAGAAGCAGTCTCCTTGTTTAAAAATAACACGGTCCGTTCACGTGAGCGACCTATAGCGAAGAAATTCATAGTAATTCTCGACCTGTGAATGGTAACTTTCAAACTGTAAATGCAAGAAATGTAATGGTGCCTCATAATAAAATACACGAATGATGTATCTTAATACTCGATATCATTTTGAATTGTTAAAGTGGACATTGTGTAATGTTACTTTTAACACATCATTTCACCATATAATTCTGACAAGCACAATAAAATGTCCAACCACCGCTGTGTAATTCAACAGATACAATCTAAAAATTCAACATATGAAATGGAACTTTCAACATAAACTCATTGACCAATACATAAATTAGGAATTCTCGACATATGACATTGTAATTTCAACCACCGCCGTGTAATTAAAACGAAACAATGTTAAACCTCGACATAGAAAATATAACTTTCAACCATTAATGTTTAATTCAACAGATACAATCTAAAATCTCGACCTAGAAAATGGAAATTTAAGGACAAGCATTTTTGATACGAGACGTGGAACTGGAATTCTTACATATGACATTAAAATTTCAACGGCAACGTTCTGATTGGACTAGCTTTTGTCCGCTACGGTGCCTCATAGCAATCGATATTATCCCCCGTGCCTATGAAGCAGTTACTTCAGTTCTTGCTTAACTTCAATTATCCATAATAATGCAGATATGTTACCTGCGGGTGGCTTTTAAACATTTCCACGCGATGCATCTAACAGCAGCGTCAGCTAATCGATACCAAAGCCTATTCTCTCAGAGATTATATTTCTGCCCTGGTGAATGTTTCGAATATTATTTCAACACAGCGTTCACTCTGACAGCCAAATTAAAAGTTAATTTTTCTTGTAATTAGAACCGGCGACAGCTTCTCATGGAGGCTACGCTAATCTTCCGGAAACACGTTTGACTCAAAATCGATTTTAGAAAGCTGTTAGTCGTGACCTCAATGGGAGGTTACTTGGTCGTGCTAGAAAGCAGCGTGCTATCAGTTTGGCAGATCGACGTGACCTGCTTGGTTATGTAATCTCCTTTGATAATTGCCTCCTCTAACTCTCTGAAACAATTATGTTTCAAATCTTTCTTTGCCGACATGTTCTGCTATTTATAATATTAGAATGGTTTGTTTTGATGTTTTCCAGCCAAGCAAAAGTAGTAGGTTATTTAGTGTCAAGGAAGTTAAAGCACTTTTTTTTTTTTTACATTTAACGGTACTAAATGCCAGTATTATAAAAATGATCATAACCGAACACAGGGAAATTATATTTTTTAAACATTATCGTACATAATTACGGGGGCCCCGAGTGGCCGAGTGGTCTAAAGCGCTCACCGTCACTGCCATCGCACCTCTGTCTGCGTCGGTTCGAGTCTCGGATTCGGCTAATGTGGTTATGTGAGAAAGCTTGTCAGTAGCTTCTCGTGGGTCGGTGGTTCTTTCAGGGGGTTTTCCGGGTTCTTCCTCCACCATTAATACTGGCCGCCATGTATAGCCTATATTGTGCTGAAAAATGGGGTTAAACCCTACAACAACAACAACAACATAATTACAAAGCACATACACTTTCGCTCTACCGAGTACTTGATAATTTCTATGGAAGAATATAATGTCCAGGAAACGTCATAACTCTAGCCAGGGTCTGAATCAGTGACGAATCAGTGACCGGAGCAAGACATATGATTCCAACATCCTCTGCAGGTCCCATGCTTTACTTTATTGCTATTGTTATTATTGACTTTCCCTGCAAACATTACTCGGTTCTACAGTGCGCTAATAAATATTAAGCCCGACAAACACTATAAATAATGGATGAGAAAGAAGACATTGGATAAATTTTCCAATTGCTGATGTGACTGATTCGCAGTTGGGGATCTGCTTCAGGCAGTGACCTAGATTTGTCATTGATCATCTTTTCTGAAGACCAGCTTCACATAGAAATATATATATATATATATATATATATATATATATATATATATATATATATATATATATATACACTCACCGCTCCGGTGGCATAAGCGGTTAGAGCGTTATAAATATATACCAGACATAACGGAAAGTGATATTACTGGATTCTGCATAAATATGCTTGATAACATAGGCCGAATTAATATTTTAATACACATAATACTATCTTAGAGGTTAGAGAATTTTTAATCCGTACTCTAAGGAGATTCAAACCCAGGTCTGTGGGTAAACGACACCCATCGCCTTGCCTGCACACACGAGCTCATATTCCCTCACGACTAAGCACACATCACCAAAAAAATGACGTCACTCAGTCCCTGTTATATGCACTCGTGTGTAGCAGACACACTCGAATGACGACCTTGTAATTAATTTTCATGTATCTACACAGTCATTCCAGATTCCTATGAAAGAAATCAAGGTATATAGAATTAATTATAGAGAATTATAAATATACACCAAACAGAACAGAAAGTGTTATTCCTGGATTCTATAGGAGAATGCTTGATAATAGTAGGCAGAATTAATATTTTAATACAAATAATACTATCATACAGGTTAAAGAATTTTAATTCTATCTCTACGGAGATTCGAACTCAGGTCCGCGGGTAAACGTGTATATATATATATATATATATATATATATATATATATATATATATATATATGGAAAAATTACATTTATAACAAAATGAAATCATACTTTATCCATTATATGATTTTGGAAAAAATATTAATTAATTTGAGATAAAAGGGAAGAAAGTATTTCAGTTCAAACGAGAATTACAGTCCCTCCTACTCCAATGAAATGGCATTTACCTAGTAGATGAATTTGCTATGTTTATATGAGCTGTTGTACAAGTTGCAATCTCAAAGCTGTGACTAAAAAGTAGGCTAATTAAGCTGACATTATATTATAGCTGATATTGTGAAAGAGATCGTTCTGACATTAGAAGCCTAAAAATAAAAATAGGAAGTATTTTTACTGAAGCCAACAATTTCCTTTTTTTAGCGGTCCGTTTGAGAGTAAATTTGGAGAGACAGAGAAGGCTCACAGCATCTACCGTCTTTATGTTTCACTGTATCACAAGAGTTTTTGTTCGTAACCCATTCAAGCAAAGATAGGTATGAAGTTCTTTTGAAGGTCTTGTAAATATGCTTGTGCAATAATACGTATTGAATAGTGTCAGACATCCATATTGTATGTTAGCTTATAACATTTTTAATACAGAATGTAAAACATGCTGATAATCTTCTTCAAATATGGGACAGTGTCACTGATACAATCCATATACATGTTGCTTGTTACCACGGTATATTCTCTTTGCACTGACATTTCTGTAAATGAATTCCCACGTCTGTAGGTTATATTTATATTCCCACGTATGTTGGTTATGTTTCTATTCCAACGTCTGTTGATTATGTTTCTATTCCCATGTCTGCTGGTTATGTGTCTATTCCACGTATGTTGGTTATGGTTCTATTCCCACTTATGTTGGTTATGTTTCTATTCCCTCGGCTTTTGGTTATATTTATATCCCCTTATATGTTGGTTATGTTCCTACCTCCCCCGTCTGTTGGTTATGTTTCTGTTCCACGTATGTGCTTATGTTTCTATTCCACGGCTGTTGGTTATGTTTCTGTTCCCACGTTGGTTATGTTTCTACTTCAAACATATGTTGGTTATGTTTCTATTCCATGTCTGTTGGTTATGTTTATATTCCCACGTGTGTTGGTTATGTTTATATTCCCACGTTGGTTATGTTAATATTCCCACGTATATTGGTTATGTTTCTATTCCACGTCTGTTGGCTATGTTTCTATTCCCACGTTGGTTACGTTTCTATTCCCACGTATATTGGTTATGTTTCTATTCCACGTCTGTTGGTTATGTTTCTATTCAAACGGCTGTTGGTTATATTTATATCCCCTCATATGTTGGTTATGTTCCTACTCCCCCGTCTGTTGGTTATGTTTCTGTTCCACATATGTGTTTAAGTTTCTATTCCACGGCTATTGGTTATGTTTCTGTTCCCACGTTGGTTATGTTTCTACTTCAAACATATATTGGTTATGTTTCTATTCCATGCCTGTTGGTTATTTTTATATTCCCACGTGTGATGGTTATGTTTATATTCCCACGTATATTGGTTATGTTTCTGTTCCACGTCTGTTGGTTATGTTTATATTCCCACTTTGGTTATGTTTCTATTCCCACGTATATTGGTTTTGTTTCTATTCCACGTCTGTTGGTTATGTTTCTGTTCCCACGTCTGTTGGTTATGTTTCTACTTCCCACGTATGTTGGTTGTTTCAATTCACACGTCTGTTGGTTATGTTTATATTCCCCGTCTGTTGGTTATGTTTATATTCCGACGTTTGTTGGTTATGTTTATACTTCCGTTTGGCTTATTAATACGTCCTAATTCCTTCTCAGTTTAATTGCTTATTACGGGTGGTGGTTGTGGTGGTGGTTGTGTTTCAGTTGTTGTTAGTATAGGCATATCAAGTATCAGTGTGTTCATTTTGACTTTTTAAACTATAAATATTTCAGAATATATTTAACTATTTTTGCATATTTGTTGGATTGACAGAAAGAAAACTGTCTACAGTGTTTGTATTTTTTTGTATGGAAAAGCAGCAAGAATAAGCCGTTCTTAGATAAGCAACACAAACACAGGAATATTGTAATTTGCTATTGAGAGCTATCATTTATTTGTTCATTATGATCAGTTGTTTCATCTGTATGTCACTTGTGATCACACTGTAAGCAAATGTATGTTAGTATAACTTATATTTTCCATACATATGGTTGTTTTGAGCAGATGTTCACTTTAACATGATGCTTATTATTAATAGGTACTCACTCGAACACTTTGTTCGTTCTGATCAGGTATTCACTATAAATAAATATTATGACTATGTGTTCACTTTAAAAACATTTATGTTTTGAGTACATGTTCACTCTAAACACGTGTCTGGTGTGGACAGGTGTGTCTGTCGGCTTTGCTCAGACGCATAAAGACTCTTGAATTAGTTTGCCTGAATTTACAATATCTAAAAAATCACATTTCCATATGTTTCCGTACCTCTTTCTGGTACGTCAGTCTTTTTTTAATTTAGAGTTTAATATTCTTGCATGGGGCTCCCAGAACATTAAAATATGAAAAACGTAAGTGTTTCTATAAATGTATAGCTCTGACTTTCAATGTAGCCCCAACTCATATTCTGGTCTAGTAATTTTTACTTTTGGTTTGTAATGTTATTATATCCTTTTATGAGACGATAACGCACGCACACACACACACACACACACACACACACACACACTAAAAGGTAAAGTATCAGTAGTCCAGGACTTTCAAATTATTTCCTACAATACAAATACTTTCGAATAAAAGTTTTAAATTATAATTCATTCGTTTGCTTTGTTAATTTAAAGTGAAAGTAGGGTGTGTTAAGCATGTCAAGTGGCGTTCGATACTAACATGTTGGTTCGGTCATTGTCGAAGTTATTCTTCTAATAACATTTTACGGCGGCAAAGATGCATTAAAGTCGAAACCAATTTAACCTTATAAGCAGTGGAAAAATATAAATTCTAGTTGATGACAGCACTAAAATTCACTCTGGGGAATCTATACGCTTTTCAACCATCACTGTTTCAATTGTTTTACACATGAAGAAATCCTCCATTACCATCTGATGAAGGTGCATTAAAGTAGCGCGTGGGATGGTGGTTGGGGAGGTGGAGGGTCAGGTTAGCTCGCATGAATATCTAACGGTTCAACTAGTTAAATATACATGTTACCAGCATATTATTTGCCCTGCATTCACACTGTACAGACCGCATCGGTGGCCTAGTGGTTAGAGCGTCCGCCTCAGATGCGGGAGGTCGTGGGTTCGATTCCCGGCCAAGCCATACCAAAGATTTACAAAAAATAGTACTAACAGCTGCCTCGCTTGGCGCTGTTTGGAGGGGATTACCGCCATACTTAATATGCGTGTATTTCCTAATCTTCCTTGATGCTTTATTGTAAATGGCTGCTTGCAAGTGCTACTTTCATAATTCTATCAATGTATATTGTATTTTCATTGATGCAGATTGTACGTAGCAATTTGCAAGTGCTACTTTCTTTCTGCATTATAGTAAATGACTGCTTGCAAGTGCTACATTCCTAATTATAGTCATACATTTTCTGTTTTTCATTGATCCAAGCTGATTATGATTGATCGCAAGTTTTTTTTTTTTTTTTTTTTTTATCAACTTTCCTTCTGCGTCATTGTATCTTGCGATTTGCCAACTACTGAATTGATTATGTAGTTTGTCGTATGACAAACACTATGTCATTTATTACAAGATTTGTATATTCTGTTTATAAACTTTACTATTACGTCATTCCAACTGCTGTTTTCATACAGATTTGACCTTGCAACAATGTAAATACTTTTTATCAGTATCGTCCTTGTTGTCCAACTTGTGTCGCCAGCTGTTGTCATAATGGCATATTAGAGATTAGCATGGCATTATGACAACAGACAGCGCTCTAAATTTCAAAAGTTTTACCTTTACGGCATTCATTTTGTGTCGATAACTCTTTCAGTCCCTATTTAAGGTGTACGTTAGCAACAAAGCTTTAATCGTCTCTAAAACCATATGCTTTTTTGAAGATATAAGTGATTTATAAGCACCTTACGAAAACAAAAACGCATACAGTACAGAAGGGTGGTCCATCTTTTTCAACCCGAGTTTTGACGCACTTAAGTATTTATCTTCACCGTTTTAGAAATCTACTTCTTAGTGATATCTCTCATTACTTTGGAAATATTAGTTATTTTAGCAACGTAAGGATCAGAAATGACAATGATATATTTCGTCGTACTTTTCTTAACGAGCTTTCATCAGACGAACCCTGGTTGTAAGGATTGTGTTGTACGTCACCCATTTTGACGCAACTCACAGACGTCTCTTTTTCTTTGTTACTCTTGTACATAAGCTCCCGCGAAAATAAAATATTTCAGAGCAACATCAATAGCACATAAAAACGTTTATAGGTAAAGTGACATTTTAAAAAAATTAAGCATTCCTTAAAGGTGTAGTTTTAGGGTAGTCATGGGGTCTTTAAATTGGTGGTAATTCTTATCATGATCTTCATTTTGGAACATATTTTACCGCAAAAACCGAAATAATCAAACTGTGGAAAATCATGTTCGTATCATGATAAAAATGTTTACTTGCGATTAGAAGTATTAGATTTAGTGTACGATTATTTTCCAATACTTGATTTGCATTGTTAATGTACATAACCTCAACCTTTGAATGTATATATATATATATATATATATATATATATATATATATATATATATATATATATATATATATATAACAGCTATAAAACTGGTTTGCGTCCTTTAAAACTTTTGTCTCTAAAAGTGGAAATAATCAGAGACAAAAAATGTTACAATAGATTTTACTTTTATTTATTGTAATTTTTACCATTATCAAACCAATTAAAATTAATAATTTGGATCAAGAATTTTAAAAATATAAATATAGCACACCTAGTTTCTAATTTATCAGCAGCTCTTTGTCACATTAAAGATTTTTAAGAAAAGCATTAAATAATTTATTGAAATATGATTGTTGTGACGCTTGATTCTGACGTTTTAATTGTGCTGCTCGTTGCAATATGAAAGTAGTTTAATGAATTATATATAATCAGAGAAAGAGAGAGAGAATGCACCAAAACTGCATATTTCATTAAGTTATTGTAATTGTATACATGTATACATGTATCCTGGGTCGATGAGTGTGTTTTGGGACAGTCTTCACCAGATATCAACAAAAGAATAACCTCTACTGATCTTACTCGATACTTTTTATTTGGTTTTATTCTATTTAATTGCCTACACGTATCCTGAGTAGCTGAGGGTGTTTTGGGACAGTATTTTGTTGTTTTAGGTTAGTCGTGGGGTCTTTCATTTGGTGATAAATACCAACATGGGGAAAAAACTCTCCTGCTCTTACTCGATAATTATACAATGCAGGAGTTTACTGATCATTGTCTTTTTTAAGGTTTGATTCAATATAATGTTATACATGTATCCTGGGTAGGTAAAAGTGTTTTTGGACAGTCTTGAGCTAGCCCCATTACTTTCAGGGTGACAGATATAAAAATTAAACTGTTGGATGTATGATTCATACTGGACAGATTTGGGGAGGCAAACGAGTGTTAAATACATTGTCTAAACTTTTAGAACAGTTTTTGTTTTAATATTCTTCAAAGGAATAGACTATGGAAATCTTGAGGACGCATACATTATGGTCAGCAAATATTCGTTGCTTGACTTGGTATTAGGTAAAGAACCGACAGTCTATCATTTTTTATGTTAAGTGGCTTGTCAAATGGTCAAATGCAGGAATAGGTTGCAGATGTTCCTTAGATATCTTCTGATTGGGATTTCCTACCATTTGACAAGTGTGACAAGATCTATGGTACTTATAAACATCACTTTTAATTTTCGGCAAACGCAAATGATTCAGGATATTGTGTTAAGTATTATTGACACCAAAATGACCAGCTTAATGAGTTTTATGGGCTAGACTATGCATTTCCTGTCTATATGACTTAGAACAACCATTTGATTGCTCACTGACCACTCATCACCGGCAGGTACATCAGGTGTCTCAATTTTCTCATGATGACCCCATTTTTCACAAAATAACAAAATGGTACTTGTGTGGCTTTAATTTCTAACACCCAGTCTTGTGTCTTCTTTGAGGAATATTACTTTGGGGGTCTATAACTCACATTAAAAGTACTTGCATGCTTATAAAGTAGTTGTTACTTTCTGCTCAGATATCTTACAACTGCAGTCAGAAATTGGCTAGTGGTTTCTATTATTCTGTGAAGAAACTAACTTACTTAGGAATCTCTGTCTGTCTCTCTCTCTCTCTCTCTTTCTCTCTAGCAAATAAAATATAATCCTTTTCATGGTTAATTGCTCATAGCAAGCACAATCAACATTTTTTTAATTGCCCGCAAAAGAAATTCTCCAAAAAAGTGAGCATTTTTGTACAGTGTATATATTGAATACAGATCCAGTAATGGAATGTTTTTGGGATTAATTCTTGAAACAGACACTAGGGAATATTACCTGACTGTTCTTGAGTCATAATTTACATCTGTATGTGATATACAAAAGGTAATGTGTCTTGGCCAATCTAGAATTTACAGTTTTATTTCCTCAGAATTCGCAATGATGAGTGCATGTCCAATCCAAAAGCCAGACTGTATGAAAAGCTTGTCTTCATTCATGTTTTATTCATGTGAAAGTGAAAAACAAAAGGGATTGGCAAATAAATATGTAAGAACAATGTAACAAGACAACCCAGTAATTGTTCCTTATAATTGCATACCTGTGTGATAATTATTTGTTTCAGACTAATTCATCTAACAATATTGATTTTATGAATGCCGATTTAAATTAAACTTTTTTTCTCTTGTATTTCCTATGAAAAGTTAAACATAGGACATTTTTATTTATTTTGCTTTATTGCATATTTGTATTGTGCTGATATTTTTGTGTCATGACAATATTAACTTATATTTTAAACAGGATAGAATATTGATAAAATGAAGATGTCTATGTGGGGTGGGGGGTGGGGGTGGTAATGGATGCTACAACCGCCTGAGCTGTGACTAGCCTTAAAAACTTTACAAATTTTTTTTTAGAAAATTATATGGGGGGGAGCGTGTCTTGCACTTCTAACAGAAAACAATCACATCTGTAGAAGATACATGTAAAAAAGTGCAAACAAATTGAGTTGGTTACTGGTAGCGATAGCAATGTTATTTATATTCAGTATATTATATTTTTATAATTGCTACCAAAGGAGTCTGATGTTTTATCAGTGAGGTATCATACAATCAGTCAACTTATCTGTACTTTAAATATCGCTTCATATATGGATAAATACGGCTTTAAATAATTAAAAAAATGTAGTTTCCAGTTTGATATCTGTCGAAATAAAGCATCTCATAATTGTATGGAAGTGTTCGTTATGTTTACATATAGAAAATATATTTCATACTCTTAGAATTTTTTTTTCTTATATAATGCAATAAGTTCAAATTTATATAGCATATATCCTTTGTATGTGATGGCCTTGTTTCAAGTTATTTGCCTTTTGCTATTGTATTGGAATTGGAGATTTAAAATGAAATTGGAAATATGACATACTTGTCACAGACAACTAGTGACAATACCTGCTGGCTATTGCATAATTATCCATGCCATACATATATAAAAATTCTGTATAATTTGATTATTTACCTTACTTCTTGTTATATATATATATATATATATATATATATATATATATATATATATATATATATATATATATATATATATATAAACTGCCACTGTAAGCTGCAGAATAACGGTAAAATTAATTACATACGGTTGAGATAATAAACAGAATCCTCATCTCTATAATGTACTCTCTCGTGAATAAAGAAGAAATGAAAGTATGGCCTCGAGGTGCAATTATGTGCAGTTTGCTCAAACTTTATGAGGTCTTCACTGCTATAAAAAGCAGAATTTGCATTGCACTCTAAAATAATAAATATGCTTTAAACTGATAACATTGTGAATGAGAATATGTAAACAAATCGGGGTCTTAAATTTTGCTTGTAAGCGGCTACCCTATTCTACCACCGTGCGGCAGCGGTAAATTAAGCATACAAAATGTTCAAATAAAGTTGTGTAAATACATCTCATTGTATACAATTTGATACATTTAATTTGTTTTGTGCTACTTGTAGGCCACCTCTCTTCCTAATGTTAATACTCTGAGTCATCAGCTACTGTAATTTAATTCGAATGATATTTTAAATAAGACGCCCAAACATGCTGTAAAGTGGTATAACCTCTTGATGCCAGGGTCAGGGGAGGAGTCGTATTGTAAGAAATTGACGTGTCACAGCGCCATCTGTTGTCATTACTGAGGCATTATTTTATATATATTCTTTGATTCTAACTTGCAACGTGCTTGATGCTACATTATAGTCATGATTTGGGAAGGTGCAATTTGTTTAACTTGTGATATAGCAAGTTTATAAAAACAATGTTAAAACTTGTAATAACTGACAGCATTTGCCATACGACAAAATACAGAATCAATTCAGTAGTTGGCAAATTGCAAGATACAAGGACCAGAAGGAAAGTAGATCTAAGCACTTTCAAGCAGCCATTTACAGCTTGCATCAATGAAGAATAGAAAATTCATGACTAAAATAATGAATGTAGCACTTGCAAGCAGCCATTTACCATAACGCAGAAGGAACGTAGCACTTGCAAATTGCCACGTACAATCTGCATCAATGAAGAATACAATATACATTGATAGAATTATGAAAGTAGTACTTGCAAGCAGACATTTACAATAATGCTTCAAGGAAGATTAGATAATACATGCATATTATTATGGCGGTAATCCCCCTCCATAGGCGCTCATCATTAAGAGGTTAGTGTTAAGACTGGTCGGCCTGGTGTCAGGATAATGTGACTGGATGGGAAATAGCCGAGCGCTGTTCTCGTTATAGTTGCCCCATTTTTTTAAAAAAAAATGTTCACGTTCCCGAATGTGCCAGTCTAATGTTAGTGACGAAATTGTATGCCAGAAAATTTGAACGTAAAGATGCCGAAATTAGAAACTGTACTTAAAAGTATTTGTCAACCATGAGATTTGTCTCAATATTAGGCTAATACTTATTATTTTTGTTTTTGTTTGTTTGTTTTGTTGCTTTTTAATTTGGACCTCTTTTTTATTATTATAAAGTTATCTGCAATGAAAATGATCCAGTGTTTTGTCCGAAATCAATTTCGGCGCTCAAGACATTTTATGACAATGGGGCCAAATTGAATGTGTCCGTCTGTTTAGAACTGAGAGAACAAGTACATAAGTCAGTATTACAGGAACGAATTTGCATGTGGGAACAAAAGGAAGAAAAGAAGCTAAAGTTCATTGAAACTTTCACTTTTGTTTTGGATTTTAACTTCTGTCCGGAACGAATGAAGACAAGAGGCCGGAACTCCCATTTCCTATTGCTGTATCGGTAAAGAATTGGCCTCAAAATTATAGTGACTTTATATCACGGGGTTGGGATATTGAAAGCAAAAGTAGTTTTTGATCGATGCATATATAATCCTGGTGTCTTCTTATGAGTTCTGTGAAAGTTATGCTATTAACCTTTGCTGTGAGTTCCCGATGACAGACTCATTTTGGAAGTTAATGTAACATTGGAATTTCCAGTTCACCATTTGTACGAGCATAACCTTTTTTTACACTGTATAGGTATTGATTACTTCTTTTTATAGAAATCTCGAAATTTCATACTTCTGTCATTTTATGCATAACTTAATAATATAAATCGCTGTGCCCTTTTCCTTGCCCCCGTCTTGTCAAAGTCAGTATTGTATGAACCTTATTAATTAATTTTGGAAATCGAACACACGTGCAAAGTATATATATATATATATATATATATATATATATATATATATATATATAGTCTTCTGTAATTTCGTTGAAACCTCCACCGCCAAGAAAGTACACATGCATTTCCTAGTTTGTTTAGAAAGTTTCTCCTCTGATATAATTTCATGCCTGACTTAATCGATGTGTATTCACTTTTGTGAAGTCTGACATTGACAATTTCGATTTATAACTGTCAATATGTGTGTATGTATGTATCTATGTATGTATCTGTGAATCTATGTATGTATGTATCAATGTATGTATGTATGTATGTATGTATGTATGTATGTATGTTCCAATTTATGTAAGTACGTACGTACGTATGTATGTATGTATGTATTTGTGTGTATGTATGTATGTATGTATGTTCGAATGTATGTACGTACGTACGTATGTAGGTATGTTCGTATGTCTGTATGTATGTGTGTATGTAATAAATTTGAAAGGGAAAACAGTATTAATTCAGTATTTGAACTCATGTAGTTGGAACTATACGGTGTATCTTCCAAATAATGGTTGCAACAAAGTTCAGATGATGCTATCTAAGAGTCTCAGCCGTTATATTATCCGCATAATGGTTCTAAAAGAAGATTTTGAACTAGGGTACAATGTTACACGATCGAATCTGGTAATAGAGATTCGTATAGTACATTAGTCTGTACTAAAGATCCACTATCTAACCCCATACATGCTTTAACCACGTTCTAGTTGCAAGATATCCGTTCATAAATATTGGTATGTCGAATTGTTGTGACAGAGGATACTTTACAGCCATTGCCAGTGTCTTTACATATTATAAAACAAATATGTACGCAAAGTAATTGACCTAGCCTTAGTGTTAGATCTAGAGTTAACCGACAACGTTTTAACCTTAAATTTAGGGGTAATTGACTAAGTCTTAACCTTAGATTTAGTTTATATTTGTGACATGGAAACTTGTAACCTCAACAGCCTGCCTCCTCTTTTTCAAATCTAAACTAGGTAACCATGTGCAGACTATATAGTCTGTATTTGCATTGAGAATTTCATATGTAGCATTAAAATGACTTTTTGGATCACTACTACTACTACTATTACTTATTATTATTATTATTATTATTATTATTATTATTATTATTATAAAGAGGAGAAGAAAGAGAAGCTGGAAGAGTCAGCCTGTAGCGAACTCCCCCATGTAACACAATTGAGTAGAATGGGTCTTTACACTTAGCTGGACCATTCCATTATCTATATCAATAAATAGTGCACATTATCAACTTTTTCGCCCACAATGGCATGTGATGAATTCCCTGTTTGCAGTTTAGTTCCCTTATCAGATTGTGTGGGCTGTATTCAAATCTCTTAAAAGTCGGTCATTTGTATTTTCAGGGACCATGGCAAGTTTTCGGAAAGGAAAGAAAGTGAATGCCTCGTCGGGTAAAGAAAAGCGTTCCAGAGGTAAATTTAAATTTTTTTGTGGGTTGTTTGACCGCGGATCAGAAGAGGAAAGTCTGAATCCTCCCTTTGAGTTCGACATGGGAAAGGCGGAATCAAAAAGAATTCAAGTGGTAGATAAGACACCGGATGTGGCTTTTAGTAATGTACCGGGTCAACAAGCGCAGGGAGAAAACTGGAAAACTGAGGGCTTAAAAAGTGCTCCTGAACAAATAGGAGAAGCGAAGACAAAACGTCTGGATGATCAATGTAAAATGAAGGCTGAGACTAATGGATTGTCTGCAGATGATGTGACATTAGAAGAATCTGATATTTTGGCAGAGCAGCAGAAATCTGTAGGTAAATTACAACTTGTAAAACAGCTCGGTTTTGATACAGAAGATAACGTTAATTATGCTGCTAAGTCAGCTGTCAATAAAAACAAAAGAACGGAAGTAGATGGCGCGGAGAATAACTCCAGGGATAATGGGATCCCTGGCCGTATTGAATCTGACGAGGAAGAGAAGGTACGAGACATCTACAAAATGGACGAGCAAGCCATGTCAGGCATCTGTGTTGCCAGTACAAACAATATTTGCGAAGTGCAAGAAAAGAGAGGTCAGTCAGATTCCTCTGACACTGACGATGAGAAGTCTGAACAGTCTAACTCTTCCTATACTTCATGTGATGAAAGTGTGGCGTCAGAGGGCGTAGATTGTGTGGATGGTGAAGACACAACAGAAGGTAAAACTCCTCCGAAGAAAGGGATAATGAGGCTGCAAAGTAAGCTTTTGGACGCTGTGCTTAAGCAGAAGCTCGATGACTGCACAGCTGAGTACTTTGTACAAATACTGAGTTCTCCCAGCGCTAAAATATTCGCTGCTTTGCGGACAAAACTGAGAAAAAACAACCAGGAGTGGAATCAAGAATTCTTGGAGCTTCACGGATTGGATTGTTTGTTCAACTACGTCGATGTCGTTGGACAAAGAAAAGTTACTCAACTCTCGGACGCTTTGCTGCTGTTGGAATGCGTAGAATGTATCAAGGCACTGATGAATTCCAAGATAGGCATGCAATATCTCGTACAGCATAGCAACTACGTGTCAAAACTTACGAAAGGTAGGTGATCGCCCCGTTTTTTTTAATTAAAATATTTCATTACGATCTTTTGAATACCACCATTTCTTAAAGAATGATCTTTTTGATCTCTCTAGACAGTGATGCCACCATTTTAAATTCATTTTTCATAATGATAATTATATTAATAAATAACTAATCGTCTGGAAGAATTCTTCTAGACTTTGCAAAATAATATTTTCAAATTCGGATTCATTCCAACCACTATTCTACAAAACATTGTTTTCTTCCATTACTGTAGATGGTTACCTTCTTTTCATTTTACCTCGTACAGCCAGCTGAACCTTTATTTCTACACCCGCTATATGAAAATCCCACCAAATGCAAATTTCATAATCTCTGTGTAGCTTTGTGAATAACTGTGTTTAAAATAAGTTGAGAGAATGTTTTACATTATCTTGCAGTTTGAAAAAAGAAAGATGCGCTTTACCAAGCGTTTCCTGGATTCAGATTCATCTGTTTTAGCTTGTTGATTCAAGCGTAATTGCAAACCGGGTCTAATCTTCATATCAATCTGTTCCGCATTTGTTGTATTGTTTTGTTGTTTTTTTTAAATACAAAAATTCTGATAAAGAATCTAGACTAGAAATGTTTTTGAATGGGATGTTCCAAGATGGCGATTGAACGAGAACGATGACAGAAATACCATCAGATCAGGTTTCTAGAAAGATTAAAGATTACATTTTCTTTGCGAAGGGCCAGGGGTACTTTGGACTCTAGCACTCTGAAGTCGAGACTGACGGGTGCACATTTGTAACCCAGCCACAGGCCAAGCCAGGAAGAACACTTCGATGTGTCTCTGAGACGTTTTACCTCAATGGCTTCGGCATGACATAACCTTTCATGTGTTGATGCACCTGTTACACCAATCAAGCAAGCAATTGGATGACTCGAGAATTAATCCGACTTGAGCGCAAAGACATCAAGATGTCTTACTAAGCTCCAGTCTAAATCTCAGATGGCATTTTCAATAGATGTTCACTGGTATAGGTGCCATGACTTGAGGTATCTTCAGTGTGTAACCAATCACATGTCATAAATCATCAGTTTTGGTTTGTATTGCCTTATTTATTTGCAAGTCTTCGCTGCTAAATCTTCAAGTCTTCACTACTAAATATCGAGTCATTCAAATGAACCGAATGTGAAAGTAATGAATCCTACATCATAGTCAGGTGTAGCACTGTAGCAGATAAATCCGAGACCTTTCTATAATTTGAGTTTTAGTCCGGCTGGTCTCTCTCTCTCTCTCTCTCTCTCTCTCTCTCACACACACACACACACACACATACACACACACAGAGTAGATATATGTCATAAATGACAATTAGAACTTTCCTGACATGATCTTCAGTACCATATGTTTTGGCTACGGAATCTTCTTAACTAAAATAATAATCACCTTCTCTTGGAGTTTCATTTTATGCAGTATTTTTAAGGATTTGTTATTTGAAATCATCTGATCATGAGCTTCCACTGCCGTGTGCTTGTGTTGGTATTGAAAGGCATATCAAAACATGAAAGGATCTAGTATGCTGTGGCAACTAGAATAAAGTGCATTGGCAAATGACACAACACACTGGCTGACTCGCCCTGGTCTGGGCAGAATGGAAACCTGCATTGTACTGGTCTCAGTTCAAGGAGATGTACCTCTTATCCTTCACAGCCTAAAGCCATGGATAAATTTGATGGAAACGTTGAGTTTAAAAACCTTATCCAACGTCAACTTTATCTACGTAAGCTTTATGCAAAAGACATACTAAAGTTCTTGTTATATATATATATATATATATATATATATATATATATATATATATATATATAGATAGATAGATAGATAGATAGATATAGATAGATAGATAGATAGATAGATAGGTAGGTGCAGTGTCACCTTTTTAAAAAGAATTGATGTAGGACTTGTGAGTATTATAAAAATTACAGCCATCACTCAATTTCAAATACTTACAGTCTATATCAGTACTAACTGCAGCAGTTAGCGTAGTTAATACGCTGCTGAACTGCAGACAAATCCATATTTTATGATCAATGCATAACGAATGTCCCATTGTTGAGGTAAGAGTTGTATAAAGAAAAATTTAGGCATCTTCATTTCTTTAGTCCGTTTGGGTGTCTTTGTTGGTAAATTATTGTGACCTCATCTTCATGTTGTGGTATCCGAAATGTAGATGAAGATTTGAAATGGAAATCTGGCATAAGAGTTCAAGTCTATGTAACGATGTGAAAAGGGGCATTTATATCACTTATCAAACAAAAATCATAACTAGAGCAATAACTCTCTCTCTCTCTCTCTCTCTCTCTCTCTCTCTCTCTCTCCTGTTCGTCTTTCACGCGATTAAAAGTATTCCATATTTGTACAGCCGCACCTGACATAACTTTTAAATTACTCCAGCCTGAAAACACATACAGTAATGCATTCAAACTTCAACAATTATCGCAATTCTTGGCCAATTAGACTAGCGCGGGTGTATTGATTCATACAGAATTAGTGGCACGTTCTCTGATCAGTCCGGTGTGTAAAATTGATTCATTCGCCCCATGGATCAATGCATAAGGCAGCGCCAAGAGTAATAAGCCAACCCCTCAAATTTGACAAAATTTTGGTTATAAATAAACTTGAGAAACCGGTTTGTTGGATAATTTAGTGCAGAGGAAAAAGAGGATACGCTAATGTACTACACTATGGATTTTTGTTTTGTTTAATTACACACTCTTGTCACGCCCAAGGAGCAATTCAGTTTATATTTTGAATGAATAATTCACTTTTGCTCTTGAATTATCCAAGATCACCCGGGTTTCTTTGAATATTTGTCGTTCCCCTTGCACTGTGATCATTCGTACGCCCGCCTGCGTACAGCAAAATACAGAGGAGATAAGGCAAAGTACAGTCACAGGCGAGACCGTGTACAGAGGAACTCGTGTAATAATGTTGGTTCATGAGGTTGTGATGGCGGCCGCGAAAGTTGCATGAGAATATATGTCAGTTTCCCATCTCATACAGCTCATACGCTTATGAATCGCACGGACTTGCGCGAAAGTATTAAATTTAAATGTATCCCCTTTAGAAAGACTTGAGATTCAAAACTTCGGTCCGTTTTCGTTGGACACGAATGACGTTACAGTTCATAATAATTTTACACAGTAGTGTAGCAAGAAATTCTGCCCCCCCCCCCCAATCCCCACAGCGAAGCCTAATTAGACGACATTGTCACCCTCTTAAGAGAAAGAGCACTGAAAATAGTTGAAGAACATTCATTAGGATGTTTTGTACCAAATATTGGGACCAGGCGGCTCGATATCAACGGCGTGGCTCCCATTGTAACAAGGTGGAAAAATATCGTCTACTTCTTTTCCAACACTGCTGAGCTAATTGTATGTGTGTGTGTGTGTGTGTGTGTGTGTGTTTGTGTGACTTAGATTTTTAACGTAGCTTTACGAATTGTTCAGTCATATCGCTACGATGTCAGTGTAACAGTTTATAATGATGTCGAGCACTGGGTCATCGTGCTGCAGACGTATAGCATCATGCCTCACCCAGTCACATTATCATGACACCAGGCCGACCAGTCCTAACGCTAACCTCTTAATGCAGAGCGTCTGTCGACACGGCTGCTATTACCATTTTTATGGGTCTTTGATATAACTCGGCCGGGGCTCGAACCCGCGACCTCCCGCATCCGAGTCGGACGCGTGAACCAACAGTATTCCTAGGACAAGCCCAGACAAAATTAAATCAAGGTCGGATTTCCTATCAACAGCGCTGCTTAAATTTGTTTGACTTAATCTGGCATTCGGTGCAGTATTTAACAAACTTTTACGAAATTTCCTTAGGGCATACCTGACCAACATTTGATATGGGTCGGCTTTACTAGTAGCAATATAGTTTCCATATCAGCCAGTCTATTGTCGAGTTCTTCTTTAAAGCAAATGAATAATTTCTGATTAAACTTGGTCGAAATATTCATATGGCAGCATGACACGAGTATTATACTTTCTTGAAAAGATCGCTTGATCAGTTTTGACAGAAGATGTGTTTGGATTGGAGTTCTTTTTCGATACTGTCATTTAAACGACCTGGGACCCACTTCGGTCTCTTGCTTACGATCTTAACCACAGGGATATGTGAGGTATTATCATGTGAAGGAGTATCTTAATTAAATTGTTTGGTTAATACATGTGTAGTTAATTCGAAATATTTGTACTAGAACACTGACATTTTCTAGACAATACCACTTAAATTAAGGAGCCGTCTTGGCTCCCTGGTTAGCACAGAGGCTGAGCGACCAAATGTTTCAGGTTCGAAGCCTATCATCGGATCGTCTTTGGTCAGCTACATTGGTGTATCCTTGGCTAGAGCTCTTGATTCCAGTTTCCTCCGCACTAATGACCTATTTGTACTGCTGTGCCGCAAATCTTAAAACAAACTGCATGGAATAAATGGAGACATGCCATGTTTACCCGTGGGTTTATTCGAGATTAAAGAGGGAATATTTTCTATTTCACTTATTCACACAGGTAGATTTCACTTCTTTTCGCCGATAATAACAATTTCAAAAATCTGAAATGGACTGTTCTAGAAAGCAGAAAAGGACAGTGATCAATCTGCCAGCTTATTTACATCACGATATTCCGTTTGCTTTAAAATTCCAATAAGTAGACAGTGTTGGGGACCACTTTGACGACAGTATGGTTAGAAATTACAAATCATTGATTGAAATGACCACGTTTCGAGCATTTTGTTTACATACTTATTTTCGTTTTTAAGTTCAGGGGAGGGTACAAACAACCAAGAGAGTGTGCGAATACTATTAAGACCTTTACTCCGATTAATCGAAGCATGTAAATGCACGAAGAGCACGTTCGGTCGTCATGGCGGAACGTCAGTTCATGTAAATGCACGAAGAGCACGTTCGGTCGTCATGGCGGAACTGTCAGTTCATGTAAATGCACGAAGAGCACGTTCGGTCGTCATGGCGGAACGTCAGTTCATGTAAATGCACGAAGAGCACGTTCGGTCGTCATGGCGGAACTGTCAGTTCATGTATACGTCTCGGACATCATCAGTCATCTTAAAAGTCCTAGTTCTAGATTCATTCCTAGCAAGTCCAAAAATAAAAATGACGTTTCATAAGTAGCTTGCTCACAAAAATAATCAAGATCTAAATTATAACTGAATCTCCAGATTTGTCCACATTTAATTCGAGGAATCGGTTTCTCAACTGCGAGTCACTTGTAGTTCAGACTTTATCCAAGGAATGGAACTTATATAATCCAGCAACTTGTTGACATAGAGTTACGTACGAGTTACGTACCTTTTCTTATGCTGCTACAGCCTGCATCACACCGGTCATTCAGGACTCAACGGTACTAATTCAGTTCTCATTTCAACCTTTTGGAAACACCGTGTTAATAAAAATTCAGTAATTTCAACTTTCTGAATGATCATGATCGAACCTATATTTATTAGTTAAGGATCATCTTTTATGCAATCTTCTGTGTACAAAAAAATAGTTAAATACCCATGCATCCCCGAGACGCAGTATTTTGTTTGATCATAAATGTGAAAGTTGTAATTCGATTGAAGAATGGAAAGGCCAGGAGAACATGACCTCGCGTTGGTGTCTATCAGCTTTCCGTTTTGTCGACATCTGAATTAAAATCCGATTGGTGGAACTGGTTATCCGGTAATTAATTACATTTGTAGTTGATAGAGAATAGTCAACCTTACTTTTTACTTGGAATTCACTATTTCAGCCTTCCATGTATGATAATTACGGTTGTGTCGCTTTTCTTGCATTTCGTTACCTGTGTGTTGGAGATATAAGCCTCAGATAACAGACTGGTTGACATTTATCAAAATCACTACTGGCATCATTTTTTCTAATTAATAATGAGATGCGTTAAAAGAAAAATTATCCTGATTTGAAATATAAGGACCAGACATGTAACCGATATTAAAATGTCGTAAGAAGAAAAGGAACTGGATAATATACACATATGAACAGATTTATTACTGTTTGGGTAAAGGTAAAAAGAAATTCGAAGAGAAATTGAAGGGTAAAACCCGAATGATTTAATAAGCACAGAATGTCAGCCATTAGCTCCTTCTCGCTGTATCAGTATTTATTGATCCTTGTTTCATTTGTTTAGGATTCGTTTCGCTATTTTTTAATGTTCACACTATCCATTTCATCGTTTCAACTTTGCATGTGATTTTCTAATATGTGTGCGATGCTTGACAACAAGACCATCATGATGGTTAAAATAATAATAACAACAATAATACAAAATTGTCATCGATCTTTTCGAGATAAGCGACAGTGATGGCAGTTAAATGGAAATCATATAAAATTAAATACTTCTCGAGTAATGAAAATAATTGCTCATATCGAACTTTTTTTTAGAAGAAAATGTTTATTTAGTGTTGTGTGGCTTGTGTACATTTTAAATATACCGTTTTAACATTAAGCTTATAAAGGAAGTATCATTTAAATTTACTCCAGACTCAAGACTAAGAGCTTTCCAATAAAAGTTCCTCATGTGTATTGTAGCAACTTACAAATTTTTGTTGGTACTTTATAACATTTTTTCCAAACAGATATAAATTTGTTCATATGTGTATATTATCCAGTTCATTTTCTTCTTACGACATTTTAATATCGGTTACATGTCTGGTCCTTGTATTTCAAGTCATGATACTTTTTCTTTCAAGGCATCTCATGATTAATTAGCAAAAAATGATGCAAGTAGTGATTTTGATAAATGTCAACCAGTCTGTTATCTGAGGCTAATACCGCCAACACACAGGTAATGAAATGCAAGAAAAGCGACACAACTGTTATTATCATACGTGGAAGGCTGGATTTCCAAGTAAAAGTAAAGTTGACTATTTTATACCAACTAAATGTAGTTAGTTATCACCAACCTGAATGTAATTCAGACTTCCACATTAACGGAGATCTGATAGACTTGACAATTCGATTTACTTTTCAAATTACAACTTTTACATATTCGAAAGTCGAAAACCATTCGGAATATAACGTTTCTTACCATTAAATACAATACTGTATTTTAGTTGATGGTTGATAGTTACTAGTGACCTGTTTACCTCTGCGGTGGTTTACAAAGTGGCAAAGATCATGTCCCGGACATCAACACCGTGACCAGAACTTAAGTATGCCAGCGAAATAAAATTTGTTGTATGGTTTAACGCCATTTTTAGCACAAAATTGGCTATACGTTGTGGCCAGTATAAATGGTGGAGGAAAAGCCCTGGGAAACCCCGGAAAGAACCGCCGACACACGAGAAGCTGCTGGCATGCTTTTTTCGCATACCCACGAATCCGAGACTCGAAACCAACTAGAGGTGAGATGGCAATGATCCGTAACGGTGAGCGCTTTAGACCACTCGACCACTCGGGGCCCCAATAAAATTTGAACACTAGTTAATGTGTTAACAATGTATTATAGGACAATTGATCTGGAAGAAAACAAAACATGAACACTGGAATAAACCTGTTGGAAAGAGAAAAATAGCAAGAGAACACTTCACCATTACGAATATTCCTATTTTGCAAATAATGCTCTGATACTTTACATTTTTCTTTACGTAAGGTTTCCTGTTACTTCGTTTTTATTTATTACGTACCTGTTTTTCTTATTATTATTTTGGTCTTTACGTACACATTTAAACGTAATATAGGATACAGTTATGTAAATCAGTTGTTCACTTTTTAAAATTACCATTCATACTATTATGTTAATATGGTATTGACTACAAGGGGAGGAAACACTTAGCTCCAAGTTGTATTCGATACCTTCCCGTGATTAAAAAAGGCAATAAAATATATGTTTAAACCAAACTATGGACAACGGCCATCAAGCCGTGTTTGTACATCGTACATGCTAACAACTTCCAAGTACAGCAGGCACTTTCTCAACATTTACGATGGTGCAGTATTGGACAAGGTATGTAACTCACAGTAAGCAAGCATCTGGATTATGAGTTCTTTCCCTTAGATATAAATTTGTCAACTATGAATCTCATTCGAGAGACCATTTCCTTACTTTGAATGCGGATAAGATCTAGTTGGTAAAAATAGGAGGTGATGATACTGAATCATACAATTTACTAGCTACACTACTGTTATAACAGACGGGGAAACTTTGTGTGGGATGCTGACACCAAGGCAAGATATATATCAGAGAGAGTCAGTAAACATAATACACTAGTTACTTTACAACGAGAAAATATTTAGTGAACTTCAGAAACTGCATAATATTAAAACAGAAGACAAGTTCTCATCTGGAAATTTTAGGATGATCAGCAGTCTTACCAAGGAGTTCATGTACAAAACACATTAACATACGCTAGCGAATGCCTAAAATTCCTTCCTTTTTTCAAAATCCGAAATATTTCAAAAAATTCGCACTTGACCCGAATATCTTTCACAAAGTCCAAATCACCACGTTGCCATACGTGATACGTGTAAAACACGATTAAAGGATGAGACATAATTATATTTCTAATATTTAAAATAAATTTGTGACAAATACGATTTATCTGTAAAAACAAATAATTTTGTGAATTATTTCGTCATGAAAAATGAAAACATTTTGTTTATATAATTAAATTTGTAACAAGATTACTGGTGAATTTCCATACATTTCTTACTTACGAAATATACCGACTTAACGGGGTAGTGAAAAAGTGAGATACGTACCACCGGAAAGAATTACCACGGGTAACCATTATACTGGTAGTACCGCGCATATCTAAGCCATAAACACACATCAACCAGATCATAATTAACTTAGCTCTTTGTTATAATAATACTTAATATATCCACGTAGTTGAAATCAGAACCAACTGGCCCAAAGGTGTCTGAGACGTTCACATGGAAGTGTCTTTAGAGAAAAACAGCCCAAACATATTTTCTATCCAATTGGTAAATATTACTCAAGCGATTGTTTAGAAATTAAGATGCACATGTACTGCCAAATGAACACTTATACCACGTTTGATCAGAAGTAATTCATTGGTTTAAAGAATTCGGCAATAGGTTTTTCACTTGTTGATGTGGATACCAAGCTGGTACTTGCGAAGTCATTTAATATGAAATTTGCATAGGGGATGCTCATGGGAAAGTTCTATCAGGTTGGATCAGAATTGCATCAGCTGTCAAAAAAAAAAGCCGAAAATACATTTTCGTTGTGGTTGCTATGAAAGTAGTCCGATAAATCCACCCCAAAAATCTGTGTTGATACTGATGGACGATGTTGTGGGTATGATGTCACCTGTTCATTAAAATGTGCACTTTTGCTGCATGCAAATTATTCTAAAACAAACCCGCTTACACTTTAGACACATACCGGTAATTGATAACAGTCATATCAAGCGCGAAATTCAAAACGGCCATAGGACAGATGGTTGTGCTATTCCATGTGGATTTACAAGTCACCAAACATATGATTTGCGCAGGAAATATAATCTACATGTCAACAAAAGAACCCTTTAGCTGACGGCAGCTGCACAGCCACGAGAAATACCGGTAAGTATATAATATTTGCACCGATGTGTGCAGCCAAATTTAGATGCAAATAATTGCAGCTTTTCATGAATAGGTGATATCAGCCCCTCACCCGAAAATCGATATTATCACGTGTGAAGGGTTGATTTACGGGCCTACTGTGAAAGCAACGCCCTTGCTGGGGATGGAACATTCTGTTAAGTTTTGATCAACATTAGTACATTTTAAGATACTTTTTGCGTTCACGTTTTTACAACCGTTAAATTACATACACATCTACAACAAGTATTCTGTCTATGTCTGTCTGTCTGTATGTCTCTCTCTCTCTTTCCATATATATATATATATATATATATATATATATATATATATATATATATATATATATATATATATGATAAAAGCCAAATATAAGATATATACCGTCCCTTTTTAATACCTTTTCATCATTTTTCATTAACATACAACATTTACATCCCCCGTTGATCGGGAAGCTTTATTTTTCACCGTTACCATCTTACCGTTTTAATTTCAAATATTTGTGTTTTAATATCGCTGGTCGATATGAGACTTATCATAATATTTAAAAGATTATACACATAACATTTTGTTTGGCGCTAAATAGCCTTACAGTGCTGATGCGCCGTTAAAAATAAAATCAATCAATCAATCAATCAAACCAAATATAAGATAAATACAACTTTGCTTTACAATGCCCTTTTTATGTAGATCTCAGAAATAGATTTGTACCATAAGTATAGACACACAAATCTTAACGTTTACCCGCATTGTATTTTATTTATTATACAATTTCCTAGATTAAATTAGCTCCCAAATATATCGTGTTGAAACCCTTAATATACATCGCCGACTATCGACATCCTGCCATTTCCAGACTTCTTATTCAGCATGTGTCTAATTAGCTCATCACGCATACACGATTGGAAAATCTTACATTGGTTTCTGTTTGTAAGGTAATCAATAGTTTTATAGCTTACAAAATTCCACTGTTCCTCTAGTTCCTTTTATTATTAGCTAACTGTTATGTTTTAGAGTGTCTTTATGTTCATTAACGTCGTGGTGTGAGTAAAACATGAAATACATGTAATTAACAATAAACCCCAGGAACAATTATAGTGAAGATACTTATTTTGTCTTAAGTCACTTCAAATAAAATCTTTTATGTCCATTTCGAACTATTTTTTGTACCATTATCTGCAGCTAAGTATTCAAGTAATCACACGCCTGTCTATTTATTTGTCTGTTTTCTTGTCATCTCAACCGCTCCGGTGGCCTAGTGGTTAGAGCGTCCGCCTCGGATGCGGGAGGTCGTGGGTTCGATCCCCGGCCGAGTCATACCAGAGACTTAAAAAATGGTACTAACAGCTGCCTCGCTTGGCGTTCAGCATTAAGAGGTTAGTGTTAGGACTGGTCGGCCTGGTGTCAGGATAATGTGACTGGGTGGGACATCATGCTACATGTCTGCGGCATGATGCCCCAGTGCTAGACATCACTATAAACTGCCACATTGCAGACATCGTAGCGATATGACTGAAAAATTGTTAAAGCTACGTTAAAAATCAAAATCACATCACACATCACATCTTGTCATCTCGGTGTATCTCTCTGCAATTCCAGCGTGAATTTCGGTACTATCCTAGAGTCGTCTTTTCTTTACAGTCGCCATAGCAACGCACCATCAGAGTATTATGTTTTAAGGTTCTGGAAAGCATACAAACAATGAACCTAACTTAAATACGATTACTTTTTTTGAGGGGAAGAGGGGATGATTGCCCCCTCACCCGAAAGTTTGATATTACACAACGTATGAATAACATTTTTTCCGCATTAAATATTTCACTTCGCTCTTGAAGCAGATCTGTTGCTTTACAGGTAGCAACTGTAAATGTGTGTGTGTGTGTGTGTGTGTGTGTGTGTGTGTGTGTGTGTGTGTGAGAGAGAGAGAGAGAGAGAGAGCTATCAGCCTGTGGTATTTATGCGCAGTTGTATGCCTTTCTTATCATGTATTATTTATTGTCTTTTTAAATACATCCAAAAAGGCATGTTAATTAGTTCCAAATGACAAATATAATTTTGTGACCTATGGTAGCCGAGTGATTCGTATAGACCACTGCCATCTGATATATGTCCGCCTTTGTTCGAGTCTCAGGCTCGGCCAATGTGCGTATGTGAGAAAGCTAGCAAGTAACTTTCCGCGAAAGGAAGAGCAACATAGGCAACAAAAACAACCAAGCCCAACAACGACGACCCTCAAACAGACAAAATAGATACATCAACAACAACAACAAAAGCAGTGACATAAACAAGAATTTTAACATGCTAAAGAAAGTTCACTGGAACTAGACGAAGAACAACAACAACAACCGATATAACAACAACAGGAAGAAAATGTACAGAAACAAGCAGAAGAACAACAACAAGAGAGAGAGAAAGGAAAAGGGGAACGAAATCCGACGACGAAAGGAAAACAAAAAAAAAGCTTAGAGAGATATCGAAGAATGAGGACAGTGGCGAAAAGGAGAAAAAGACAAGGAAAAAGGAAGAACAAGAGAAGAATAGGAAGAGTTACTATCAGCTACACCATGATAAGGAATTGGAAGAGACATTCCATGACATCAGAGATATGAGCTATTTTTCTGAATTAGTCATACAATTATAAAAACGGAAAACGATTACTATTACAAGATCCCAAAGAAACCCCCATATATATATTTAACTTAACATATTCCACTTAACTCTAAATTATAACACCTTCGGGTAACCATAAAATTTGGATCACGCTTTTCCAATTTTTAGCTGTTTTTAGTAATCATAAAAATGACGTGGGGCACTCTAAGCAGTCTGAAAAGATCAAAGAGGGAATAGCTAACTCCAACCCCACACTAACACACACACACACCAACCCCACACTCACACACCCCAACCCCACACACACCAACCCGACACTCGCACACCCACCCACCACATACACATTATCAAATGCAAAATGTCTTCCTTATAGCTACCAGTGATAAATAAAAACCAAGCTAACCTGATATTTTGTTTCAGACCCATCTCAACGAGATGTTCATTTCGCGTTATTGATCGGTGATAATGATCATTCGATGATCTATTTCATTTTATTGCTCGAGGTTTATAGAGCTGTGTAGGACGTAAACAATATAAAAGCGGTTTTACCGGTTTTGAAAGCGACTGTCAGTTTTCACTTTAATTACCTTTCAGGATTTGCTAACAGAAGACTAAGATTCAGTAACTCTTATCTGTATACAAATTTGCCAATATTTCTTAAATTTTTTTTTACTTAGACTTTAAAACCGATCTGGAGACTTCTGGACACTATGGCGTTTATTATGCAGCACGTATAATTTAATGAGTACCAAAGTAACAACACTGAAATAAAATAACGAAATTCATATCATAAATTGTTTACATCAAAAACAAGTTGTACAACCTGACTTCCAAATCTAAATTAAATCATCTTCCTTCTTTACGCTGCCTATGATTTTTACTTCTGAAATGTGCAGCCTATGATTTGACGTCTTAAATGTACAGTTTATGATTTGACGTCTTAAATGTGCAGCCTATGATTTGACGTCTTAAATGTGCAGTTTATGATTTGACGTCTTAAATGTGCAGCCTATGATTTTGACGTCTTAAATGTGCAGCCTACGGTTTGACGCATTAAATGTACAGCCTATGTTTTGACGTCTTAAATGTGCAGCTAATGATTTGACGTCTTAAATGTGCAGCCAGTGACTTTCTCATCTTATAAATTTAGCCTATGATTTGACGTTTTAAATATACAGCCTATAATTTGACGTGTTAAATGTGCAGCCAATGATTTTACGTCTTAAATGTGCAGCATATGATTTGACGTTGTGCAGCCTATGACTTTGACATTTTAAAAATTAGCCATTGAGTTGACGTCTTAAATGTGCAGCCTATGATTTAACTTATTAAATGTGCAGCCAGTTAGTTGACATATTAATTTTGCAGACTATGATTTGACGTTGTAAAAAATTAGCCTATGATTTGACGCCTTAAATGTGCAGCGTATGATTTAACGTATTAAATGTGCATCCAATTAGTTGACGTATTAATTGTGCAGACTATGATTTGACGTTTTAAATGTGCAGCGTATGACTTTAACATCTTAAAATGTTGCCTATGATTTGACCTTTTTTAAAAGGCAGCCTATGATTTGACGTATTAAATGTGCAGCCTGTGTGTGTGTGTGTGTGTGTGTGTGTGTGTGTGTGTGTGATTAGGATTTTGTTTAACGTAGCTTTAACAATTTATTACTCATATTGCTACATTGTCTGCAGCGTGGCAGTTTATAGTGATATCTAGCACTGGGGCATCAGGCCGAGCAGTCCTAACACTAACCTCTCAATGCTGAACGCCTAGCCATGCAACTGTTAGTACCATTTTTTTAAGCTTTTGGTATGACTCAGCCGGGGTTCAAACCCACGACCTCCCGCTTCACTAGGCCATCGGAGCGGCCAATGATTTGACGTCTTAAATGTGCAGCATAAGTTTTGGCCTTTACATTGCGTTGAAATTACGACACATTGTTCCTTTAACCCCCAGTCCCCCAAAAAATAATAAGAACCCCTCCCCAAACCCCAAACCCCCCAAACAAATAGACAAAGAAAACACATGGCACTATCAAAGTGCAACGATTGTTAATACTGATCTGCCAATATAGTTCAGATTTCAACTGTAAGGTTATTATAGGTTTGTAAATTTAATATTTTTCTCTTGAAATTACGTCCCAATGCTACCGTTTATAATTAATACCATTATAATTGGTCCCATTCCTATTCAAGTACTTGTCCGTACGTCCACAACCATGTTACTTAGAATTAGGATACATTTTGTATGTGTACATCACCGTTTTTTCCAGTGGCTCGAGAGCAGGCTAGACATGTAGGCCATGGCCATCGTTTTGTTATGAGACCCCCATGGGGCTCGGGGATGCAGAATAGCTTCGATGCGTCCTTCTGCATTCCGTAAGTGACAACTAACAGAGACAGGATCCCGGGTCAGGTACCATTCTGTGTCGTTGGACAAGAGACTTTACTCCAGTTGCGTCGGCACCAAATAGCCTACTTATATTGCTGTGCCTTAAAAGACCAAAGCAAACCAAATCAATGCACCTTAACAAACCAAAGCAGACCATACCAGACCGTACAAAAGAAAAAGCAAACCAAAGCAAAGCAGTCCAGACCAGGTCGTACCATGATTGCAAAAATAATCAAATACAGTCGTTTCCTTTTATATTAATGAGGAGTTTATATATCCATAACTTGCAAAGATAATTAAAAGAATTTCCATTCCAAACGTATCTCACAAATCTTGGCTTACAGTACATCTGTTTAAATTGAATTGCGCAGGGTATAGTGCAGATAACGAATGTGTAACCAAAGTTAACGGAAATGTCTTTCGGAAATATTTTATGTAGTGGTGGGTAAGTTTACTGGAGATGTTTCACGAACCGCACACTGTTTTTCTTCAAGAGACAAAATTTATCAAATAAAACAAAATAAAAATAAAAATATCATCTGTTTGAACTGTATCTAGATCGAGGTAGGACCTGAATGAAAATCCGAGAAACAAATAAAAGTTGATGTCGAGGGTTTTCTCCCAAAAATAGCCAGCACATAAAGAAAAGAAAGAGCATCATGGCCTGCTTCAAATGCTGTGTGTGTGTGTGTGTGTGTTATCCTTAGTGATGTAATGGAATTTATTAATTTATAGAGTCTTGACTTATGTATGAAATAATATCATCAGTAGTAACTTAAGAGATATTTCCGTATCGATCAACAAGTTGACATCGTTTGTAATTGCAAAGTGTTTTACATTTGGATCTCTGGATACCATTGTAACGTGGCCCATCGTATATATTTATGAAATGTTTAGTTACATAATCCTTCCTGTTTGAACGCAAATCGATGAACATAACGTGCGTCATTTTGCTCTGATTACGTGTGTTCGCATTTAGTTATTATAGATATTTGATGGGATCAGGTCATAAATAGATGAGATTATTGATTATTTCGTTAAATCCTTTTGAAAATATATATATTGTTTTATAGTTTTTGTCGTTTTCCGCTCATCCACTAGTCATCACTAATCGTACGTTTTAAAGTTGAAAATAATCACCAATTACCAGCCCTGGTAGGCACGAAGCTTTCGAAGAACAGAATATATCTCTGGTTCCTGATATCATAAAAAAAATACGTAAATTCTTTTGAGATCTGTGACATTACCCAGATATATCTTGCATGCATAATTAATCATTTAATGAAGTCTTCTTATTTCTAAATGTATTTATAGTAAAACTATGTTGATATGCTATCCAGATTGCATGTATCTTTGGGGACCTGGGTTGCCAAATGGTCAAAGGTGCACGTCTTTACAGATTACTCACACATCTTACCTCTGCCCGCGTGAGTTCGAATCTCGGTTCAACCAAGATGGGTATGTGAGAAAGTTTGCCAGTTGCGTCCCCTATCAGTTATACTGGCCGCCATGTGTAGCATATCATGTGATGAACATTGCGTTAAACTCAGCAAGAACAACTTTGTGTATCGGAGTTCTTATATTGTCACTAGGACGGTATGGAACGTGAAATAGCTAATGTTATACTGTAGCCTTATTCTGAGAAAACTGTCAGTGTGAGTTCGAGTCTGGGTTCGAGCAGCTTGGGTTTTTAGCTACACCGAAGGGCCACCAGCATCGGTGCCAGCACATAGGGGCAAGGCCCCCACAAGGCCTTTGGATTTCAGCTCTAAACATGTTTTGGGCTACATCAGGAAAACGTAATAGCTTACCACTAAATGTTTACCCTCTCCGTCACGGAAAATATTTTTGCGGCGCCTCTGTCCACCAAATATACTGGCCACCAAGGCGAGAGCACTCCACTCCAGCAGACAGTGCCGAACAAGAAGAAGACAATGATAAATTTAGTACATGCCTGCAACGCCATCTAATGGTGGCGCGTGAGACGTACTGGATGGAACAGTAGTCGGTGGGTAATGCATACCGTCCTAAAGTATTGTCAATCAATAGAAACAAGGAAATCAATCATATAATGTACTAAACTTTATTACTGCGAAAATATTAAATGATGCGCAGTACAATGATCTAAAAGTATTTTGATGTTATTTGGGAATTATCACTCTATCTAGAAAGCTCCTCTGCATCGCTGCGGCTAATCATTCATCGCGAACTCAGCTGTTTTGATGGGTACATGTAATTGCAATTCAAAGTAAAAACTGAAACTGTAGACGTTGGATTATATAGATGATGTCGATAATTCAGAGATCACATAAAATGCAAATGATATTTATTTACTGTCAGATGGTCATCGATATATAAAAAAGACAAGCGGAGGAAGGTCGTTGAATAGGGATGAAAATACTTACTAATATAATCGACGTTAGGAAAAAAGTCGAGGTTAGGAATTAAACCTATGGATTTGTAGAAAGATATTTAAAAATATACGGACCATTTCGTCACCGAGAGAATACCTTTGGTTGTTGGTAATTCTTGTTAAATTCTGAATTATTATTTTTGTATCCGCTGAGTCAGACTGGATTGTTGCAGAAGCATGGGAGAGATATTTGCCGAAAAATTGAATATCATAATACCTATTTTTAAAAATGACGCATCTCCCCATGTTCCATAGATTGTTCAAGTCATATCACGAAACAAACAAAAGATTTCTTACGTTTACCGAGACTTTCACCAAAGTTGCCATACATGACAGCCTTTAAAATGTGCTCAATTTAATAAACATTCGCTTCCTTGTTACTTTGCACACACAGTGGATAGTCATTTATGTGCGATACAGTATTGACGGACTCGCTCCAGATGTAAGAACTAAAACAGTACCAGTCGGTTATGTAAGTACCGAAGTTCCTTTTCCTAAATCAGACCATAGCTGATTCAGCTGTGTGATTCGAACCCGTACCCATTTGGTTGCGAGTCTTTCACACTAGCCACTGAGCCACGGTGACTCCTTGTATAATCAGTATCTCAGAAATCTTCAAAGGTAATGTCGTTAAACCTACAGATAATATGTTGAAATTTCATTGTGTGGAAAGATGCTCTGTAAGTTGTAAAAACGTGAGGTAGATCCAACTTTGTGTTTTGAAGCAATACAAGTCTGTGAAACAAAATGAAACAAGCAAGTAATCAGGTTGGAAGGATTGAGACATTGTTTGTTATGTTTCATGACATACAAGTAATTGAAAATATCAGCATAATGGGTATATTTGTGCTTGATGGTATCTACAGCAATTCTGAATAAAAAAATGTCGCATGTTATCACGTCAGTACTGAAATTTTTCCTCATATGAAAAGGTGTAAATGAAATGTTTTTTTATGTAGCACACACCTGACAAGGAAAAAAAAAACAAACATTCAATTCGTGAGGCATTCGAATCTGAGTTCAATCCTTCGTCACGCATTAGAATCCGAGTTCATTTATTGTCAAGCCATGGATCTAGTTTAAACCTGGGATATAGAGCATGTTTTTTTTTATTTGGATGTTGTTTTTATGGTTTATAGACATTATGCAGCACATTTTAGGCGATGCATTGGGGCCGTTGTATTTGGTGGAAGAAAAAACTAGGTAAGACCCCTTAAAGAACCACTGACCCACTGGAAGCTACTGGCAACCATTCTCACATACCCATGATGGTCAAGCTGAGAGTCGAATTCCTGCGGATAGAAGTGAGATCTGTGAGTTATCTACAAAGGAGAGTGCCTTAGACCACTCGGCCACCCAAGGTCCCGTTTCGTTTGGGAACCTGACTCAGTGTCAATGACAAATACAAATAGTACATGAAGCGGCGTTGTTTTCCATTATCAGAACATTGGTCTCTGTTCCCATTAAGCCGCAATGAAACCATTTTATCATCGGTTCTTTTGTTTCAAGATATTAATAATGATATTGGTCACGTTATCACATACATACATTGTAAACTATCATGTCAAAAAGCACGTCTCAGTTTGACTAGCTTCCTGAATCATTTAGATCTGCACTTGTTGATTCATCACGAAAATCCCTTATAAGAATAATTTCGAATTATAGTTATTCGGGTTTGCCAATATTTTGGGATTTATGGTTTCTGCCAGCGACACCCACGATTTTGAAGATAACGCGAAGACGATGACGCCCAATTTCTACATTCCGATCATCCTAATCTGTTTCCGATGCGAGACAAACAGCTTCCATTCTTTGAAAGACACTGAGGTAATGATACTCCCCCAAATTGTTTGTGCACGCTATACAGTTCATATACTTTTAGAATATATCGCTGCCATAATACACCAATCGAAGACAAAGGTCTTACCGACCGTGTGTCATCTTCCATACATTTGTCACAATCTTCAAAGTGATGAAAACACCTCAGAATTGTGGAACATAACGGAGTTACATCTGCAAACTGTATCCAACTCGGCCTTGATACCAATCAGAGTACCCTCATACTGTCTGGGCTTTACAGTAGTCTCTTTGCTTAGTTAGCATAATTGTTCTGCTTCTGATATTTTAGGTCCTTGTCATTAGCTGTATTACGCCAATACATATTTCTACAGGTATCCGTCGTGCTGCACGTGCAGCTGCCAATTATTTTATAGAATGTTAGTTTGTATTTCTATTGGTATGACAAAATATTGTGATAAGCATAGTGTATGTGTGTTTTATATTTACGTCTTCGTTTATAGCTTTGCTAGATTTGAGCGATTATTTCTTGATTATGGGGAGTGACTGTTAGAAGATGGGACTCAAACCGAGCAGTTCGTCCTGTTGCTGTAAATAAAATGCACCCACAAGACCTGTCGTGCACTGCCGTATTGTTACGGAGAAACAGAACAAAACGGGAGTGGACACATCGTGATGCTGACACTGAACTATGTTGCTCTGTTCGTATGAATGTATGCAAAACGGCCCTTACTTTTAAGGTGTAGAATAATTTTGTTCGGATCGTCTTCAGCTAAATCTTCCTATTGAAACGTAGCAACCATGTTACAAAGTTTGTCTGTAGACACTGCTCAAGTTTGGATATTTGTATGTACGAGGTCATTACATGTGGAATCTCATCCGCCTAATTCGTAACCTGCCTTGTTAGCCAATTTCTAGGAGCAGACGTCATAATGTACAATATTCACGAGATTGTATGACCATTTCTAATTTTTTAAACATAGTGAATTCTCAGGAGATTGTTAGGAATGCTTGTTAAGTAATCTGAGATTAGAATAATTCTTGGTATTAGGCGTTTTGGTCATGTTTTCTTTTTCATAGCGCAAGGTCCTAATATACAGTTCAAAAAGGCTTGAATAATACAAATGTGAAGCACGAAAAACCATGGACTTGAATAATACAAATGTGAAGCACGAAAAACCATGGACTTGAACAATACAAATGTGAAGCACGAAAAACCATGGACTTGAATAATACAAATGTGAAGCACGAAAAACCATGCACTTGAATAATACAAATCTGAAACAAGAAAAAACATGCACTTGAATAATACAAATGTTTAACAAAAACAACCATGCACTTGAATAATACAAATGTGAAACGAGAAAAACCATGCACTTGAATAATACACATGTGAACCGAGAAAAACCATGCACTTAAATAATTCACATGTGAAACAAGAAAAACCATGCGCTTGAATAATACAAATGTGAAACGAGAAAAACCATGCACTTGAATAATACACATGTGAACCGAGAAAAACCATGTACTTAAATAATTCACATGTGAAACAAGAAAAACCATGCGCTTGAATAATACAAATGTGAAACAAGAGAAAACATGCACTAAAATAATACACATGTGAACCGAGAAAAACCATGCACTTAAATAATTCACATGTGAAACAAGAAAAACCATGCACTTGAATAACACAAATGTGAAAGACGAAAAACCATGCACTTGTGAAATCCGAGTTTCGTGATGTGTGGTCGTTTGTTTATAACGGATAATTGTTCAAGGTCAAGGGAATATAACAAGAAGAAAACGACAACAACAGAACAACATAAATAAATAAATAGCCGAACAAATATAAACTGAATAACAGTGAGACATTTGCATATGTAAATGAAATTTTCTATATTTGTGCGTGTTTGCTTCCGTATATATAGAAAAATACCGGAAGTTATGTGCGCTTTTTCTTTTTTAATGTAAGTTTTATTTTCCTTTTGAGCTTATTGTCCAGATTTCCAGTTATTTTGTCCGTTCATACATTTACTTGAATACATCGCCACTCACTTTGATCTACTTTCTGTAATATTTATTTACTTAGTGATATATTTATATGCAGGGGATTCTTACATTTCAAAACATGTTCTCATAATTCTAGTAGAAGACAAAGAATTATTCGATCAGGTTACGGTTAAGAAGGAGCAGTCATTTGTCCGAAACTGTTAAAACGTGCGTATCTTAGAGCAAATTCATTGTGAATTTTTTTTTCTGAATAAAATCAGTTTATTTCTCACTACAAATGGAAATTTGCTCCATTAAACAACATTCGCAGAAATTATATTTTCACCAAGCATAGAAAAAAAATATTTTACAAAATTGTTTAATAAAGATTCGGAACAATTAATGTTGTATCATAGAAAGCCAGTATGTGTAAGTATACTTGTTTTCCACCAAAATAAATTCTTCATTCTGTTGGAACTTGTGGGTGTGCAGTACGATTTGTATTTCATGTGTGGCATTCTTTATTTCATATGCAGGGTTCTTAATTTCATGTGTGGCATTCTTTATTTCATATGCAGTGTTTTTAATTTCATGTGTGGCATTCTTTATTTCATATGCAGTGTTCTTAATTTCATGTGTGGCATTCTTTATTTCATATGCAGTGTTCTTAATTTCATGTGTGGCATTCTTTATTTCATATGCAGTGTTCTTAATTTCATGTGTGGCATTCTTTATTTCATATGCAGTGTTCTTTATTTCGTGTGTAACATTCTTTATTTTATATGCAGTGCTCTATATTTCATGTGTGGCATTCTTTATTTCATATGCTGTGTTTTTTTTATTTAATGTGTGTCATTCCTTTTTTATATGATGAGTTCTTTATATCATATGCAGTGTTCTTTATTTCACATGATGTATTCTTTATTTCATATGATGTGTTCTTTATTTCATGTGCAGTGTTCTTAATTTCATATGCAGTGTTCTTAATTTCATATGCAGTCTTCTTTATTTCATATTAATTGTTCTTTTTTCTGTTAAGTGTTCTTTATTGCATATGATGTGTTCTTTATTTCATGTGTTGTGTTCTTTATGTCACGTGCTTTTATCTTAATTTCATATGCAGTGTTCCGTATTTAATGTGTGGCATTCTTTTTTCACGTGCAGTATTCTTTATTTCATGTCCGGTGTTCTTTGCTTCATGTCCGGTGTTCTTTATTCCATGTGCTGTGTTGTTTGAAAATGCGTTGAACTCATTCTTCCATTTCCTGATATTCACGCTGCAAGTAGAATCTTTCACCTCTTGACTGAATGATTTTCAGATTATAAGATTCCATTAGTACTGTAAAAGTAATTCAAACTTGAGCTGAAAGAATATCCATTCCGTGCAGAACTCCAATGTATCGACGTATAATTGTACAAGTACAAGGATAGACGCCTACCTTCCTGTTAATATCCGCCGGATTAGAGTAGAGTAAAGTAGATTAGATTCTATTAGATTAGATTATCAGAACCATTTAGTTAGTATACAATTAATGGAAATCTGCTGACATTTTCTTGGACTTCGCTCACATTCATTTTGATTTTGCGGGTAATTCGTTGCAAATGTGAATGTTGGAGCTTTGGTGAGTTAGGTCTCTACAGATGTGTCCAATAGCAGTAAAAGAACTTACTGTCAGAAATAAATATCTTAAAACTATAGCAGTGTTACTGTTTATGTTCTAATATTGAAACTTGATAGTTGGATCTGTCTATGTGAATAATGTACCCATATCGCTAGAGAAGGTCACTGTGGCATAGTTTCTGTTTTACTAATATAGGCAACTGTGCTTAGCCCGTGATCACAGATTTGTCCATGCCATATCCAACAATTAATGACAAGTGCATTTGAAAGCATGAATAAATATGTTTGGTCACTGGAAACCATCCCTTATTGTAACTTTAGACGGTATATGCTATGGGTTACCCGTAACAAATTAACTGTATTCATTTGTATATGCGATGAGCTACCCCAAACAGATTAACTGTATCAGAGATGTGTGAATAAGTATAAAAATCATGTAAGTGAACGGACTGCATGCATTTGACACGAGGCCTCCACTTTAGCTAATAATCAATATATCTACTGACGCATGCATTTGACACGAGGCCTCCACTTTAGCTGATAATTAATATATCTACTGACGCATGAAAGAACTTATAATAGTTGTCATACTGGGTGTCAGCCATACCTACTGACGCATGAATAAAGCCTATACTAGTGGTCATAATGAGTGTCAGCCATATCTACTGATGCATGAATAAAGCCTATACTAGTGGTCATAATCAGTGTCAGCCATATCTACTGATGCATACATAAAGCCTATACTAGTGGTCATAATGTGTGTCAGCCATATCTACTGATGCATGAATAAAGCCTGTACTAGTGGTCATACTGGTTATCAGTCTATTCTTACTCAGGGACTTTGTCTCCAAGTAAAATACGGCTTCTAGGGGTAGAAATGATGATAGATTCTGATGCAAATTGAATCTAATGAGATTTTATCAACATATTATTGTACCTCTACTTTGATATTTTGGAAAAGAATATTGTTTTTCATCCGTTCTATGTCCTTTTGCAGGAGTTAATATTTCGTCGGCAGGATCACGTTGGTCTGCATGCTGTTAGTGCATGATAATTAAGCTGACAATACATATAGGAGTCAATTAATAGCTTGACATAGGTCGCGGATTACATTCTAGTTTTTATGTGTCTGAGGTTAACTTCTCAGCAATAGTGTATTGTTGACGTGGTATTGCATACTTTTTCATCATGCTTTGACAAGTATGTGTTTACTTGGTGATGTCACTGAAAACAATATCCTATGTATGTTTGTTACCGACATATGAGAGAGAGAGAGAGAGAGAGAGAGAGAGATCGTTTATTATATTGATTTATTGATTTAATTTCAAGATTGTAGAAGTCCAATAATATCATTAGCTCAGCCACAATGTCACATGAGTCCAAGGTGCAGTCACATATAACGTTTATCTTTCTCTTATAGTAATCTAGTTAAAAATACCCTATTCCCAAATTTGATCTGCATTATACAAGACAAATTCCATTAGGCCATAATTTCGTTATGCAGAAACAGCTACAGTAATAAAGATAGTCTGCATAGCTAACAACATGTTGCCTACGTGAAGAACGTTTTTGTTGTGGGTTTAACGCATTTTTCAGCACACAGTAGGATATATATGGCGGCCAATATATCTGGTGGAGGACAAAACCGAGGAAATCCCGGTAAGGACCACCGACCGAAGGGAAGCTACTGACAAGCTTTCTAACGTACCCCACATTAGCGGTGCCCGAGATGCGAACTCACGAGGACAGAGGTGACATTGCAGTGGTCGGTATAGTAGAGCGTCTTAGACCACTCAGCCGCCAGGGCCCTCTCTGAAGAATGTGATATACGGTATCAACAATCCAATAAACCGAATATTATACGTAAATAAGAGATAGTTTGTTTGCGTGTTTGTTGAAAGCAACTTTATCACAGATAAAACAACCTGCCAAACATCTATCAACCGCACATCTGCACGTTTTATCTTCATCAGGTTTCCGTACCGCCAACCGTTCAGGCCTTAGAAAATATACGAGTATCCCCTAACACTGGGAACTATTTTAACTCCGCCACCTTAGGCCAGTCAATGTATGCTTTCCAGGCACATTTCGCCAATATAACTGCACCACATTTGCCCCCCAATGGCAACATAAATAGTATCTGCCGAGTCCCTTCTTATTCATTCCTTTGTGTAATTTACCGGTTTCCTACCGTAAATACTGCCACTGCAGTCACATCAACAATGTACACCACTAGATTTGAATATGGACTATCTTACTCCAGGAACATCATTCAGTTTTGGCCTGAATTCACTATTAGTGAACCATGGCATCATGGAAACTCACTAACACTTCACTCCGTGACGTTTGCTCCTCCTAGTAATTGGCTAATTATTTTAGCTAAGGATATTTTCGTTGCGCCGAATTCCAGTAATCACACAAATCTAAGAATTCCTTAAAATGGGGCGCTATAACCAATATATATATATATATATATATATATATATATATATATATATATATATATATATATATATATATATATACAGTCTGCACAAAGTCTTTCACAGTATATGTTGTGATTGATAACGAGATCACGTCCAAACGGTTTCATCGTTGAAGAATGGCGTACACGGTATATTATCATAATATGTTCAAGATCTTGTCACATTCATGTGTGTGTGTGTGTGTATGTGCAGGTATCGTAGCTTTAACAATATCCTTACGATGTCTGCAGTGTTACAGTTTATTGTGATGTCTAGTAATGGGACATTATGCCGCATACACGTAGCATGATGTCCCACCCAGTCATCTTGACACCAGGTTGACGAGTCCTAACACTAACCTCTTAATACTGAGCGCCGAGCGAGGCAGCTGCTTGTTTTATGCCCTTGGTATACTTGGCTGGGGTTCAAACCCGCGACATTCCGAATTCGAGGAAGATGCTCTAACCACTTAGGCCACCGTAGCGGTACTTTGTCAATTTACTATTTTGTATTATTGGAAGTTTAATCTGAGTAAGTACTTTACAGCACAGTATCACAAGTAGATTATTTAAGTGTAATGGGAGCAGACTGGTCCGATGGTAGGATTCGAACCTCTCGATCGTGAGTCCGGCACTCTAGCCACTGAACCACCGTGGCTGCCTATTTATAGGAATACTGTCACGTAAATAACGTATTTACTCGCATACAGGACTGGTCCAACTGAAAACAGCACAGACCCAGATCGGCCGCCGCCTAACTCGGTTTGTTAAGAGTAATAAGTAAAACAAACAAGCATATCCATGATCTTTAGGCGGATTATGCTACGGCAGATCAGCATCCATGTGTTTTGCAGTTGGACTCGACTTATAAGCGAGTACATACGGTAAATCGCATGAAACGGTGTGTAATTTAAACTAAAACACAGCATTACTAACACGTATATATGACGACACAGACAGACCAATATATATATATATATATGGATATCAATATATATATATATATATATATATATATATATATATATATATATATATATATATATATATATATATATATATATATATATATATATATATATATGGATATCTTCATACCAGATAGAGGGAAAGGTAAATCCTTATTACGAAAGTTTGGATCGGTTTTTTAGAATAGCGTGAAAGCATGACAGTTACATACTTACCATTTTCAAGCTGCCTGATTTGTCGTCTCAAAGAAGCTTCTTAATTTCCTTCGTTGTTTTGTACTCATAGACCAAAAGAGCTTAAGGGATGAGGTGTTGTCTGTCGTCCGCCTGTTCGCATGTGCTTATAATCGCAACTATTAAACTACTTGTAGGATTGTCATGAATCTTCAAACACACTTTCATCCTGTTGTCTAGTTTGTCTTAAAAGAAAATGGTGCAATGTACATCCAAAAACATTTTAACAATGTTGTTATCGCCACCTCTCCTGAACGAAAATAGTGCTGCCAAGAGTTTTGTATTGCACCCATCTTGAAAATCATTGTTATTGTAACTGAACGTCATGTTAACATCGGTTTTCCACCAGAAGACGTTTTGTGATGTCTTTATGGTCGTATATGATTTAATGGTCCTACAATATGTATTGTGATACTAAATGATGTCATGTTGGTCCTAAATGATATCACATTGGTTTTAAATGATGTCATATTGGTCCTAAATGATATCACATTGGTCTTAAATGATGTCATGCTGGTCCTAAATGATATCACATTGGTCTTAAATTTTGGCATGTTGGTCCTAAATGACACCACCTTCGTCTTAAATCATATCATGTTGGTCCTAAATGATACCACATTGGTCTTAAATGATGTCATGTTGATCCTAAATGATATCACATTGGTCTTAAATGATGGCATGTTGGTTCCAAATGATATCACCTTTGTCTTAAATGATGTCATGTTTGTCCTAAATGATATAGCCTTGGTCTTAAATGATGTCATGCTGGTCCTAAATGATATCACATTGGTCTTAAATGCTATCATGTTGGTCTTAAATGGCATCATGTTGGTCCTAAATGATATCACCTTGGTCATAAATGATGTCATGTTGGTCCTAAATGATATCACATTGGTCTTAAATGATATCACATTGGTCTTAAATGATGTCATGTTGGTCTTAAATGATATCACCTTGGTCTTGAATGATGTCATGTTGGTCCTAAATGATATCACCTTGGTCTTAAATGATGTCATGCTGGTCCTAAATGATATCACATTGGTTTTAAATGATATCACATTGCTCTTAAATGATGTCATGCTGGTCCTAAATGATATCACCTTTTTCTTAAATGATGTAATGTTGGACCTAAATGATATCACCTTGTTCTTAAATGACGTCTTGTTGGTCCTAAATGATATCACCGCGGTCTTAAATTATGTCATGTTGGTCTTGAATTAAAATGGTAGCAACCTGACATTCAGTATGCCCATCACATCAGCTAATTTACAAATCTTGTTTTTGCTGAAGAATATCAGAAATGGCTTAAACACTCATCTGTTAAAAAGGAATAAATGCTATGGAAATTCTTTTGGGACAGTAGAGCATAGTCGCTTCTTGGGACTCTTGTAAACAATCATACTTACATTGCCTTTTGTATAATATGTAGTATTTGTGATTGTAAATTATTTAATGAGCAAATGATAGCTATCTGTTTCATTTTTAGATTCATATGACCTTGACATTTGAGCTGGAATCCAGAAAGCAGGAAGGGTTCCAGCTGAATCATAAAGATTGTCAGCAATATTGATTTGCAAACCTGTTAAAAATAAATTACATTACCTATTTAGATTCACATAAATACAATGAAAACCTTGAACATTGGAACAAATGTAACATTTTAATCTTGTGCTGTATCGTTTTTTGTTTTTGTGTGTTTTCTTTCTGTTATGGCTATATCGGTATCGTGTAATGTCAGGCTACTAATCATTTCTATTATTTGATGTGTACAGTATGAACAGCTGGGAAAGACATTTATTATTGCATTGATCCATAACTGTAGTAAAGAAAACAAGACATTAAATGTAAATATAGAAATAATTTAATGTACATTTTTTCTTCTTAAAAGTCAGGCATCTTGTAAACACGTAGCAGGTAATTCACACTAATCAAACCCCTGTATATTTAGAACTAATATTTATGGAATCGTGACTCGCACTAAAGCGATGAAAGGTGTCCCCTGCAGTCACGAATGCTATTTGTTGTATAGGCTTTTAGGATAATATATTATCGTTGTACATTGTACCAGAAAATTAATTGCACAGTTTTCACCAACAATATATATATATATATATATATATATATATATATATATATATATATATATATATATATATATATATATATATATATATTAATTAAAGAAATCTTCCTTGGTTTTTATTTACCTGATGTGGTACTTTCTATAGCCTCATATTACAATGTATTTTCCTGTCGAGATTTTGGAGACCATTTTATTTATTTTTTTTTTTATTCTTCTTTCTCTTTTCTTACCTCGCTTCTGTGCCTTTGCTATTGGTTTGGATTGCCGCAGTTTTAAAACTAATCCAACATATTGCTTCGTTCGATGAAAAACAATCATAATATGATCTTGAAAACTTCCCAAAATTAAGAAGCCATTCCCAAAGGAGTTTTGCTGACATTCATTATTGAATGTTTCCTATTAAAATGTATGATGACGAATATGCATTGCTGTGTATGTATGTATGTATGTATGTATGTATGTATGTATGTATGTATGTATGTATGCGTGCATGTATGTTTGGTGTGTGTGTATGTATGTTTGTATGTATGAATGTGTGTGTATATGTATGTATGTATGTGTGTGTGTGTGTATGTATGCATGCATGCATGTATGTTTGGTGTGTGTGTGTATGTGTATGTTTGTATGTATGAATGATGTGTGTATGTATGTATGTAGGTATGTATGTATGTGTGTATGTATGTATGTATGTATGTATGTATGTATGTATGTATGTATGTATGTATGTGTGTATGTATGTTTGTATTTATGAATGTGTGTGTGAGTATGTATGTATGTATGTGTGTATGTATATATGTATTTGTGTGTGCGTATGTATGTTTGTATGTATGAATGTGTGTGTGAGCATGTATGTATGTATGTATGAATGTATGTATGTATGTATGTATGTGTGTGTGCGTATGTATGTTTGTATGTATGAATGTGTATGTGTGAGTGAGTATGTATGTATTTGTATGTATGTATGTGTGTGCATGTATGAATGTGTGTGCGTGTGTGTGAGTATGTATGTATGTATGTATGAATGTATACATGTATGTATGCATGTATGCATGTATGTATGTATGTATCAGTGTATCCCCTATGGGTGCAAGACTGAGAGTCAAAAATCTCCTTGTTGTCAAAACTGGGGGTCAGACTGAGTTAAAAAACAAACTTTGGTATCAAAACTGGGGGTCAAATTTAAAATGTGGGGGTCTCTGAAGCGCAGATGAGGGTAAAGGGAAACACTGGTAGGTATGTCTGTCTGTACGTATGTATGTATGTATGTATTTGTGTGTGTATGTGTGTGTGTATGTAGGTTTGTATGTGTATATGTATGTTCGTATGTATGTATGTATGTATGTATGTATGTAAATAAAGGTGTGTATGCATGTATGTATGAAAACTGCATTTCTTACTCGTCACTCTGCTTGCATTGTTTACCCAGCTAGATAATCATGTTGAATATAATTACCATGCCATACTACTTCATAATTGTCACTAATATAACTATTACTTACCTACTCATTCACTCGTCTAAACTGTCTACCTTCGCAACAATTTTACGTATCCACCTTGCCAGCTATCATCCTCTGGTGCTTCTAGCTATGTATCTACCGGCACATAATGGGGCTCAGCTACCGATCTGCCCGACGATAACCTATTGTACCGCTTAATAACTAAATACATGTCAATAACCACCATTTGAGTTCAGCGAATGGGTAAGGATGCTGTGACAGTGATCGCTATTTATTTCCTATCCGCGTATTTTACAGGATAAAAAATACGAGCTAAAAAGTGTCAGGTTCATTTAGCTATTACACCTTCTTCGAACTCTTTGGATCGTATTATCAACGCCATTATTGATCGCCGATTGGTTACATTCCCATAGCATTCCGTGGACAGAGATGGCATACTGGTGACTGTAAATAACCTTGTGCAAGCATCAAACTGGTGTTTAATTGCTACTGTTCGCTCTCTAGACTGAAAGGGAACACGAACAATAACATAACCTCCTGAAGTTCGCCGCCTCGATGTTGTTGTGATATTTTGTGTCATGTTATTGTCAATCACTTAACACTTAAACATTGCAATGACTTCGAAAAGAAATCTTTTTGAGCAGAACAATCTACGGATTCAAGTGAATGCAACCCTTACGAGGGGTCTTTTAGAGCAGGAACTTCTAAATGAAAACGAAAATGGAAGCGAGCCTCATCTTGCAGACATTACGAACGATATCTTGCTTTCGCAGTATTGTTTTCATCTCTTACGGCATCCATCAGTCGCCAATTTTGGTCGTCTGAGAGCGAAACTAAAATGCGAAGACCGGCGATGGATGGATGTCTTTTTACAAAATGGAGGACTAGATATGTTGTTTGAATGCCTGGGCGCTCTAAGCGTCTATGTCGGATCTTTTACAAACCTTGTCTTGAGGTTAGAATGTGTCATGTGTATCAAGACGGTGATGAACTCTCGAGTTGGATGTCAGTGTCTGGTGATGTCAGGGACTTACGCGCCAAAATTTGCAGCAGGTAATTAAATGCAATTAAAGGTAATTAAATGCGATTAAATCTCTAATCAGATAAACTTCTGTCATGTGGGTTCTGCTTGTTGACAAGTTATTGTGAAAGAGAAAACTAGTACTTTCGAGGAACGTATTATCTGACATTTATGAATGAGGTATTTTCGATGGTATGCTTTAAAAATAATATGCCTAATAATTATCTCAGGATAGCGGAAAACGGTATTATGAATTATGTTTTTTGAATTAAAAAACACAACCCCAAAACCACCAAATTATCACGAAAATAAAGCTGCAATCTTTAAAATAGGTAGGATTTTTTTTTCATACATAGGAAAGCTCTAGTTTTGATCTGCATATATTTGAGTTTTTCCTTTTAAGGAAAATGGTAGATTTTTCCACATCGAAGTCAACAAAGTAAAATGGGTGGGCCTTTTCTTTTAAAATACTTTTCACGTTTGCTGATGGCTATATTTCTTTCATTATTTCTAACCTTTACGCTGCATGTTTCTACAAGGTTAAAATGTTATTTACATCATTGCTTTTTTCTTATATATTTACCTTTATACAAATGTAATTTTCATTTTTATTCTGTTTTCTAAGCAGTATTCTTTGTGTGCATCGACGAGTTTACAATGAAGTGACGTTTCTCATCAAATAGTTTGACATTTTTAACTTGCGTGACAGGTTGATATTTTATTTACAACTTCTTATTGATATGCACAGATGGAATGAAATACATACGTATAAAAACGGCATATCGTCATATCCTTGTCATTCGCAAAATGTGTGGGTAAAAAAATAGCACAGTATCATTAAAATAAAACTGATATAATACTTTATATATTATGTCAGTGAAACTTGTAAAATTATTTTTACACGAATTACTTCAAACATGTGAATAAATAAAAAATCGTTACTTCAGGAAGTTTATATAACCCTTGGATGGGCCATGTTTTTTTTTCTTCTTGTGAGATATCTTATTGGAATCTTTAACCAACTGGTTACCGTTTTACTTTCCTTTCAAAAGTATTTTACAATTTTAACTCTGTCCTTTCAATTGGCTCCATATGGATGCTATTGTACTAATGTGCCGTTAAATTTTAATGCGTATATGTGTTTACCATTCATGTTTATATTTACTGAATGTTTACGTTTATTCAAGGCTCCTTCATTCAGAATTGTAATGCAGTCTTTTATTTTATACATTTGTAGAACTTGACTTTTAATTGGCACCATATAATCCTTATTTTGGAAACGTTCTCTTAAGCCATATACATACCGTACCCTGTACATACCGTACCATTCTTCCTTTCTAACGTGAACTGTATTGTTGAGGTAGAGGGTTTCGTCGCCAAGCGACTAGCTTCTTATATTCACGTACAAAATGGCTTTTATTTCTCTTTTGTGATATGGTGTAAAAAAAATAAAAGAAATAATAGAAATGGTATTTTAGAAATGATGTTTCTTGCAGAATCTAGTGACATCAACCCCTAATTTTATGTCATTCGAATTGTGTCACTTTTGTACATTTTTACGAACCATGTATGACTGTTGCACAGATTTACGTTCCGGTTTAAATCACAGCTTATGTATTTTCTTGTCATCTCGTTTAATCTTGTAGATTTCTAAGCTTTCAAATCCTTCCTGTACGATAAGAAAATTTGTTTCAGAAAATATTCCATAATGTAATGAATCTGACATAATATTGCACTGCCCGTTTTTCTTAAAACGCGTAACAGTTGTGTATTTTCCGCAAAAAAAGAGCATTCTTGCCAGTTAACGGACTCCACACAGGAAAGCACAAAACGGACGCGATGATTGTATGTGGCACTCGACAGTAAGAATACAATTCATCACACCAGGGATTATAGAATCATATGCGCTCGGTGCTTTGGTTCGATCTATGATCCTGCATGCCAGCTTTAAAAGTGATAAATTCAGAATGACAGCTCTGGTGAAGTGTACAAGTTTTACGCTGAGGTGCTAAACTTACTTCGTCTTTTCTGTCGATATCATGATGAATCCATTCCAAAGTGTAAGTATAAAATAAATAATTAAAGTTGCTGGAAAATATCCAACTTTATAAATGTATCAGCTGTTCGTTTAATGTACATTGAAACGCTGAGCATTACAAGTTTTTGGGAGAGAAGAGGTGGCTGAGTTATTATTTTTTGGACTCGTGACTGAAAATTTACGGGTTCGAACCCTGCAATCGGACCAGCATGGGTCAACTTCCGCGTTACGTTTTCTGGCAAGGTACATTACTCCAAAATGCCTTGTCACTAAATAATCTACTTGTGTTGTTCTGCTGTAAAACACAAAACCGAAAACTTCTGCTTAATGCTAATTAAAAGCATACGTGTACAATTATTATTACAGCCGCTGTGCCTAACTTTGGATTTTTTGTGCGTAGTTGGATTCGGTCTCATCGATTCGGGTTGAAACTCTCTTACTCTGTAGGTCTCTATCACAGGAAATCTTTCTCTCTCTCCCTCTCTCTCTCTCTCTCTCTCTCATATACACACACGCAAATTATATATATATATATATATATATATATATATATATATATATATATATATATATATATATATATATATATATATATATATATATATGTGTGTGTGTGTGTGTGTGTGTGTGTGTGTGTGTGTGTGCACACCTCAAAGCACATATTTTATATGTATTAACAACAATTAATGACACTTGAGCAATGTTTTGTTACACTCTTTATACTATCAATAAGACAAGCGGCCAACAGTTCATTATTTCCCCAGTATCTGCTCAACCAAATTGTAATCTACGTGTTCCGTCCCCCGCTATAGTTGTTTGGACTATTTACTGGAGGATATTTAATGTAAATCTCGTTTGTGTGACAATTTATATTGATCTTCACAGAGTTACTTAGGTATGATAATTTCCGTTCATATTAGAACCGCACGAATGTAAGATAATTTAATGAAATGAACAGATAAAGACCAGAAAATGTAAACAGAAAAAGGAACAATGAATAAATCACCGTCAAGGATGTTCAGTTTCCTTGGGTTTAGTGTCTCATGCACGTCAATACATATCAGTGAAGTAAGGTGTGGAGCCTTAAGTGCATGTCGATGCGGTCATGCAGGCACATTTACTCATCTTAAATTAAATACTAATTGTTATCGTAAAATTTATTATTTTGATAGTTTAGACAACGTCTATTTAATCCTGATTATTGAATGTTTTGCATCGTTACTGTCATCAAGAAACTTCCCAGGCGGCAATTTTGAATTGCTATTGCCTTTTACAATGGTGGCCAGGTACTACTCTGTGTGAAAGAAAAAAGCACGTCGCGTTTAATCCTGACAATACAGAGTAGTACTAATTTTATTTTCAACATACGTAGCTTTCACTATGACATCACAACACGCGACATTCAATCCGGTTTGTACCAGACGTACCTTTAGGGTGACATCGTCCGAAAATGCGAGCGTAATTTAACATTTAGTTTATTGTATGTGTTATCAGGACGTGTAAATAATGACCTTACTAAGGAATATGGATGTAGGAAGATCCAAAATAGGCTACTTAATCGCCATTCAAAGGTATGTGTAATCAAATTCTAAAACTCGGCACACGATACATAAATAGTCGGTACTGAACGCATACATGACCTGTATGACTTTTAACACAGAGACACGACTGTAACTAACCATGCCTGGTCAGAGTAAGATTTCAACCATAACTCGCCTGACCTAGATTTTTGCACTCTAGCCACTGGGGCACAGTATCAAAACCGAGGTTCTGGTCTTAATTAATATATGTTGGAAGCACGCCGTGCACAGATGAAAAAGGTAGTTTGTGCGTTACCTTTTCAATAAGATACTCTTTTTCTATGCATGGATTTTAATGTAGCAAGTATTGTACAAGTCAACATAACGCAATCAGTTATTTATGGCAGTCCACGAAACATCAGCTTTACTTAATTCAGAAACAAATTTAAACAACCGCAACGTAAAGCTCCTACTTGATTTGTTTACAAATCAAAAGTGCTGGCGTCTGCGTCCATTGTTTGTTTACAATAGAAAGTAGTTCTTTTATGCACGTGAATGCAGTAGGAAGGTGTGCAATATCATAAAATACTGAACGATTCTGACAATATAAAGTTAACGGAGACACAAATGAGCATATAATAATTAATCAGACGTCACTTTCTTGACCGCTCTATGTATTGAAGACCATTAAATGCTTTGAGATACTGAGCTTAAATGGCGTAATTAAAACTTATATTTTTTACGAAATAACGAAACAAAATTCTGATCTAACCATGAAGTCAACGAAATGAGTACGAGATTTTCGGAACGCTTAAGGAATTTATTTGACCCATCATATCGGCTGCGCAGGCTTTCTGTTGCTGATAGCCGATGTGATCTCAATGATTGTGTCGTACTGACAAGTTTCATTCACCAAATACCATTTTCTTTAAGTATTTATTAAGAAGAATACATAGTCTTGAGCCTGTGCACGTTTTATGAATTTTAAAATACTCATTCAGCTTTAGTTTACTGACAGTAAATTGATCCCCACATTCTTCTATGTAATAATCTTTACTTGGGGATGGATATTAAAACAATGACAAAGATAAAATAATGCACACTATGCTTTACATTAGTAAGTGGTTTGGGATCTTTTGGACCTGATATATAATTTTAAAAAAGTAAACAAACTTAAATAATCCAGGAATGAACCCTCTAACAAGTCTGAAGATTTGGAAAAGAATTATTCTACCCTCGGTCCTATATAGATGTGAACTATGGTCAGATATCACAAACTCAAATATAGAAGAACTTGAGTTATGCCAGAGATATGCAGCGCGACGTATGCAAGCTTTCGATAAATATTCGCCTACGGAGGCAACGAGTAGTACCTTAGGACTCTGGTCAATGGAAGCATACATAGGATGAAATTGCTCTTTTTCAACCGATTGTGTAAGGGCGATTGGACTTTTATCTGGAAAAAGATTTTCATTATGCGCCTATGTCAGTATCTGAACAACCCGCTAAAACAGACGGGATTTATACCTGATATTGACAAAATAACTAAGAAATATGGTATGGGAAGTGTTCTTTTAGACTATGCAGAAAGAGTACAAACTGAAGAAAAACTCATCTGGAATCGACATATTATTGATATTATCCAAAACCATGAAGAAACTACCTGGAGAGCAAATATGGAACTAAGGGATGATTTAATTCACTTCAGAAACATTCATTTGGACTTAAAACCAAGTAATATATGGTTTCTTGGGCGTAAATTTCCATCCATGTTATGGCCTCTCCCTGAAGTAATGAAACTATATGTCATGCCTGTTGGTAAAGTTATGGTATGCAAACTCTGTGGAAAAGAGACTGACGACAGAGCGAAACATCTTATTTTAGGTTGCGAAATGCTGCTTGAGGAACGAAACGTTTTCTTTGAGAGAGTGATTGACTCTTTAGAAGTGAGAGACGGGGTTAACTTATTCAATCAAGAAGACGATATATTGTTGGAGACACTTCTTGGAAGCAGGGTTGACTGCATGTCGTCTATTGACGATGACGTATCAGATACGCTCATGTTGGTGACCGCAAACAGCATAGCTTCATTCTACAATAAAATGTGTGCCCTGCTATCAACTAACATGCCCTAACATGATATTAAAAGTAAGTAGTAGATTAACATTAAATATAAACAATTAAAGGCCAAAGTCTTCTTGTCAAATCCGCAAATTTTGTTGTATGACAGCTGTTTGTGTGTGTGTTTATGTATTTGTTTATGTATTTGTTTATTTTTATTTCCAAGAGATTTCTATATGGTTTTCTGTATTTATATATCTCATTTTGTAAACACATTAGTTGACGATGTATATATGTCATGCTTGCGTTCTCGTCTATGATGGGTCTCATAATCCTATGATATGTATAATATGTATCTTAGCAACCTGATATACTCTTTGTTGTAGAGGTAACTAAATCATTTAGACAGTCAGTCATAGATAAATGCATGCACGCACGCATACGCGCAAACAAGTATATATATGCATAAATACATGCGTCATATAAAGAAAAAAAAAACTACATATAGAATTACACTGTTAAAAGTTTTTCATTTCATTTTCGTTACTATCTCGAACTTAATGCTAAGCACATAACACTATAGACGTATTAACTTTTCGAAATATTATCATCATCAAGCAACTGTTAAAAGATTAGTGCCTTGCTCCGCCAAATGACTGCAGATTTGCATAATTGCAGGCAGTGAGATATTTCGTTTTGTCAATACGGTAGCTGACACAGTATTACTATTGTATTTTTGTCAATTTTCTGTTTTATTTTATGATCTTGTATTATCATGAATTTGTTTATTCTGATGTAATCTCTTTTTAAAGAGGAAATAAAGTCAGTCAGTCAGTCAGTCAGTCATACATACATACATTACATGCATGCATGCATACATACATACATACTACATACATACATACATACATACATACATACTACATACATACATACATACATATATATTGTCAAATCCGCAAATTTTGTTGTATGACAGCTGTATACAGTGCATATGTTTATGTATATATATGTATGTGTATATATATGTAAGTATGGGTGTATGTATGTGTATGTATATGTGTATGTATGTATATGAATGTGTGTGTATATATGCGTATATGAATATGTGTGTATGTGTATATGTATGTATATATATGAATGTTGTTGTTGTTGTTGTAGGGTTTAACGCCATTTTTCAGCACAAGATAGGCTATACATGGCGGCCAGTATAATTGGTGGAGGAAGAACCCTGGAAAACCCCGGGAAGAACCACCGACCCACGAGAAGCTACTGGCAGGCTTTCTCACGTACTCACGTTAGCCGAGCCTGAGACTCGAACTCACGCAGAGGTGAGATGGCAGTGATCCGTAACGGTGAGCGCTTTAGACCACTCGGCCACTCGGGGCCCCTATATATATGAATGTATGTGTGTATATGTGTATATGTATATGTGTGTATGTATGTATATATATATGTGTATGTGTGCATGTATATGTGTATGCGTGTATATGTGTATGTGCATATATGTGTGTATGTGTGTGTGTGTGTGTGTATGTATATATATATATATATATATATATATATATATATATATGTGTGTGTGTGTGTGTGTGTATTTGTTGATGTATATTTCCTAGAGATTTCTGTATGGTTTTCTGTATTTATATATCTCATTTTGTAAATGCATTAGTTGACGATGTATATATATCATGCTTGCGTTTTCGTCTATACTGTGTCTCATAATCTTATGATACGTATAATATGTTTCTTAGTAAAGTGATATAATCTATGTTGAAGAGGTAATTAAGTCATTTAGACAGTCAAGTCAGTCATAGATAAATGCATGCACGCATGCATACGCGCAAACAAGTATATATATGCATAAATACGTGTGTCATATGAAAAGAACTACATATAGAATCACACTGTTATAAGTTTTCCATTTCCTTTTCGTTGCTATCTCGAACTTAATGTTAAGCACATAACAATATAGACGTATTAACTTTTCGAAATATTATCATCATCAAGCAACTGTTAAAAGATCAGTGCCATACCCAGCCAAATGATTGCAGATTTGCATAATTGCAGGTATTGAGATATTTCGTTTTGTCAATACAGTAGCTGACACAGTATTACTATTGTATTTTTGTCACTTTTCTGTTCTATTTTATGATCTTGTATTATCCTGAATTTGATTAATCTGATGTAATCTCTGTTGAAGAGGAAATAAAGTCAGTCAGTCAGTCGGTCATACATGCATACATACATACATCCTTACATCCATCCATACATACATCCATGCATGCATGCATGCATACATACATACATACATACATACATACATACATACATGCATGCATGCATGCATGCATGCATGCATAAATACATACATACATACATACATACATACATACATACATACATATATTGGTCTGCTCGTTAAGACTTGTTTTAATATCGCGAGAAATATGGAATATAATAGGTGTACCTTTCTTTGTGTGTATGTGCGTTTGTGTGACTTAGTGTCTCGCATTGAAAATGCGAATTTTAAACATTCATAGGTTAAGATTGTAAACTTTGATCTTTGGTTTGAGATTTTAGTTACTGAGTTTAACAATTCAAATAGAATCTCATTTGTATGGGTTCCAAGTCTTAGAACTTGATTTGTGCAATCTCTTTCGTTCTCTGTAATTTAGCACAGCGCCTTAAGCCATAAATATATTTGTTTGATGTTCAGAACTGAACAAATAATGCTTCCTATCAAGCATGTTAATAATAATATTGCAACGTTCTATACTTGTTCAAGAAGTCACGTGTTTCCGTAACAAAATGATTGTAATCTCCGTTTCTGATTCATATTTCAATATTAGTCTCTACTCATTGCTTGCCAGACTTTAATAACCATTTGCGCACACTCTCTTTTCTTACTAGCCGATAATTATTTTTTATATTTTCGATTCAGTCCTGTCCAAATCTAATTTAGTCACGTCAAAGTAAGGTATTATGTTCAAAACCAGATTAATACGTCAAAAATGGGGCACAGTTTAGTGGTCAGTAAATGCCCAAACTTTTTAATAAATGAAATTAGTCCATAGCTGTTTTCTTTCTCTCTGTATACATGTTTTGCGAAGCTAAGATCTTTTGACATGTTTATCGAAATTCAGATCCTTTGACATGTTTGTCCAAATTCAGATCCTTTGACATGTTTGTCCAAGCTCAGATCCTTTGACATGTTTGGCCAAGCCCAGATCCTCTGACGTGTTTATCCAAACTCAGATCCTTTAACTTGTTTGTCCAAACTCAGATCCTTTGACATGTTTGACCAAGCTCAGATCCTTTGACATGTTTGTCCACGCTCAGATCTTTTGACATGTTTGTCCAAGCTCAGATCATTGGACATGTTTGTCCAAAGTCAAATCCTTTGACATGTTTGACCAGTCTCAGATCATTTGTCATGTTCGTCCAAGCTCAGATCCTTTGACATGTTTGGACAATCTTATATCCTTTGACATATTTGTTCAAGCTCATATCCTTTGACATGTTCGTCCACGCTCAGATCCTTTTTGACATGTTTCACCAATCTCAGATCCTTTGATATGTTTATCAAACTTAGCTCCTTTGACATGTTTGTCCAAGTTCAGATCCTTCGACAGTTTTTCCAAGCTCAGATCCTTTGACATGTTTGACCAAACTCAGATTTTTTGACATGTTTGTCCACGCTCAGATCTTATGACATGTTTGTCCAAAGTCAGATCCGTTGACATGTTTGACCAAGCTCAGATCTTTTGACATTCACATAGAAAAAATAGAGTAAAAGTATGGCGATTATTTAATCACTGAACATATGTGCCAAAATAAAACCAAGATACACTCATTATTGTAATAAAAGTTACTCTTACTAAGTACATTTCACGTGCAATGGATATAAGTCGAAATCTGTCAAAGCATGCTTATTTTGTTTCACTCTTTCATATTTTATATTTCGTTTCATTAGCCTACTCACACTTGCCCGAAGGCCGATTTTTCTTATGTGTTATAGTAATTTACCGAGATAATCCAAGGCCGATTCTTCTGATGTGATATAGTGATTTACCGTGATAATCCAAGGCCGATTCTTCTAATGTGCTATCGTGATTTACCGTGATAATCCAAGGCCGATTCTTATAATGTGCTCTAGTAATTTACCGTGATAATCAAATGCCGATTCTTCTAACATGCTGTTGTAATTTACCGTGATGATCCAAGGCCGAGTTAAACCGCTCCGGTTGCCTAGTAGTTATAGCGTCCGCCTCGGCTGCGGGAGATTGTGGGTTCGATCCCCGGCCGAGTCATACCAAAGACGAAAATGGTACTAACAGTTGTCTCGCTTGGCACTCAGCATTAAGAGGTTAGTATTAGGACTAGTTGGCCTGGTGGCAGGAAAATGTGACTGGGCGAGACATCATGCAACATGTCTGCGGCATGATGCCCCAGTGCTAGAAATTACCATAAACTGCAACACTGCAGACATCGTAGCGATATGACTGCAAAATTGTTAAAGCTACGTTAAAAATCCAAATCACACACACACACACATACACCAAGAATCTTCTAATGTTCTATAGTAATTTACCGTGATAATTCATGTCCATTCTTCTAATGTGGTATAGTAATCTACCGTGATAATCCAAGAGTTATTGCCATGGACCTCCTTTCTTTTTTTAATTAATTGAAATATCCCCCCCCCCCCCAGGCTTCACGTGGTAATTGCTAACTCATCTTTTAGTTCGTGAACCATTATCTTATTACTTTCGGTTTTAAATCTCTGCAGGGTAACTCTGGTCTAACTTACAAGAAGCTAATGAAGTAATAAAAGATAATTTGGTAAAAAGATCATTGGGTTACTGTTTTGTCTTGATGCTCACAAAGAAATCTGTCCAAGTTAATGACACTACAAATGTGTAATTGGAAGATCGTAATGCTGTCTAAGATTTCACTGATGTGCCATAAAAAGACCAACAATAGTGCCTTATCGTGCCTTCATATAAGGTTTCGAAGAACGATAATATCTATAGAGACGTTTCAATTAATTAAAACACGAGATGCAAGCAGTATGAAAAAGTAACTCCATTTTACTTAGGGCATGAACCTATTTACGTTGTGCATTCGTCGTGCATCCTTCCACATCTAATATTTTCAAAGTCTTTTGAAAAATCGCAGAGCATCCCCTAACAACGGTTTGACTCCATAGCAACCACATGGAACATATATTTTTTAAGGTCTTCTCCAGATTGGCCGAACTAATGTCAACCAAATAACTTAGCAATGTCTTTGGACATGGTCTGTCAATTTTTATTGGGGATAACTCCTCTAGCTTCTTAGAAACAGTATGGAAACCCCATATTCAAGTTCTTCAGAACGGTTCAGAAAGTTGTGATCAAACGTGATAGAAATGTTTACTAGGATATGTTTTATCAAAATGTCCACGGTGATAATCCAGTACATGTAAATGGTATGGTTTCCATAGCAATCGTTTGGAAATTTTTTCACTTTCTTCTTCAGAATGGCCTAGCCAGTTTTATCAAATTAGCATGAATGTTCATAGGATACATATACAAATTATATCGTAGATTGTTCCGTTAACAAGGTGTACCTTCCTTAGCAACCATATGCAGAACCTATTTTCAATTTCTTCGCTACAAGAGTTGAACCAATTTTGACCAAACATGATAGGACTGTTTCCTTAGACAGGATATAATATAACTGGTATTGGGATGGCTCTCCTAGCAATGGCATTGCTTTCATAACAAGCGCATGGAAAACCTATTTTTAACCTGCTATCTAGCACGGATGAACGAATTTGTATTAATCTTGACAGGAGTAAAAAGGAAGACACAATCTGTTCAGACCGCTTCTGTATTTTTTTTTCTTCGATTGGATTGACACTAGGATTTGCCGAAAAGTTACGAATTCAAACAAATATTTCTTGGTCCATCCTTTATTCGTAAATAAGGTGTTTTACCAAGTTTGTGTGCAGAGTATCTGTTCGTGCAACGGTGTGATTTCCACAGCAACCACGTGTGAAATCTATATCATACAAAACACAAAAATTTGCATCCATAAAATACACAACACTATGCATCCATACATTACGCAATAATATGCATCCCTACAATATAGCGCGAGTTATAGTCTCATTATTATATCAACTCCTACAATATTATCGCTGCCGGTTTTGTCATGTGACTTATTTACACTTCTGACTGTGTGGGTTCAAGTCTCGGGCTCGGCCAGTGTAGGCATCTGCAAAAGCTTGCCAGAAGCTACCCATGGTCAGTGTTTCTTAGGGAGGTTTTCCCGGGTTCTTCGTCCATCTGTTATACTGGCTGCCATGTATAGCCTAACAAGTGATGAGAATGGCGCTAAATCAACAACATTATTATTGTGTACGGTTTGGTACATTAAAATCCAGACTGTTTTGTTTTCAATTTACCAAAATAAACACTAGATTTTATATGAACTTTATGCGTGCAAAAAGAAGTATTTTAGTTCCCGTATGAATATTCGTTGTATGTCTTAAGTTGAATGAATTTTGACGCATTCTTTAACAAAAGGGGAATTATCTAGTATTTCGTATGCTTCTAATAGATATAAAATAAATAATTACTCAATGAATATAGTTGGATAAAATCAGTACTGCTTGCCTTTCTTCGTTCAGAGGGGCATGTCTGGCAAATGTGTTTACGATATGTGTGCGTGTACAGTGAATGCCATAGAAAAGGGAACTAAACTCGGACCTCTTTTCTCAGTCATCGCAGAATTTATTTCCACCACCTTTGAGTGATCAGTCGGTTCATTTCTGCATTAATGAAATCACAAATCAATTTCTTTTTTATTATTTATCAAAGGAACGATCTTTTCAACAGGAATAAAATGAGATGATGTGCGTCATGTTTGTGAAAAATACCCGTGTAGGTGGTACACACTACACGGCCCGATGAGAGCGGCTACACCGATAACATGAAAATAGTTTAAGGTTGAAGTCTATTACTGGGTAAGATTTACATGGGCTTCTACCGAAAAATTATCATAATATCTTACGGTAATTATTTTCAGGCAATCATCAACCTTCATTCTTCATTCGTAAGTTCGACGGTCAATCCAATTAACCATACCTTGAATGTATACCGACAGATGTCATTAACTGCCGTTCAGACCACCTTGGTTATTTACGAATAAAGGATGGACCAAGAAATATTTGTTTGAATTCGTAACTTTTCGACAAATCCTACTGTCAATCCAACCGAAGAAAAAAAAATACAGAAGCGGTCTGAACAGATTGTGTCTTCCTTTTTGCTAAGCAATATCCGACGAAGAAACTGTATGATTGTTTAATTAAATTACCGAGCCGCTATACATGCAAAACATATTTTTGTCTGGCAGAGACGGCAAAGGTGGTCACAATGCTTCATTGTTTTGAAAAAGGTATTTAATATACGACCACACATAGGTTGCTTCCTTAGTTCTTAACAAAATTAAAGTTGGCTCTGACCACACATAACACCGAGAGGAAAAATTACTGCAAACCTTGCGTGTGACTACATTCGTGGGTACTGATCCGGAAGTAATAATTGTGTTTTGAATCCTATCTGGTCATCTTTTTATGGCCAGTAGTCAACACTCTTAGATATGCATGCCACACATATTTCAACTTTGCTCATCATATCTGATTATTTTCCATAGCCAACTAGGAGTGTTTACAACTGTCCGAAATTGTGTAGTGTTTGTGTTCAGCAAGGTGCATTGTTTGTACTTGATGCTTTTAAGACCCGTAAACTAAGTTAGCTATATCGTCTTTAAGTATAGGATTTTTCAATGCAGTAACATATTATTTCGTGTAGAAGGTAATTTCTATGTGAACTATTTTTAAATAAGTAATTACGTTTAAGACAATTCTAAATGAAAATTTTAATTATATTTTAAGGCATGTAAGTTAAACTTTTATACAAATTTTAAAACATAAAGATGCCAAATTTTGTCGGCAAAAATTAGCAATACATTATATTTAAGACAAGTGGTAACATGGGCTTGTGCAGCTTACAACATTTGCTCGAGGTGTGTGAAACACAATAGTTCATCGTGATGTTTTGAGGCAAATTGCAATATGCCTGTTCAAATGGATATAGTTGTACGCAATAAAGAAACAATGATAAGTGATTTGTTTCCTCCAGATTTTACCATATCAGGTACTCAGTTTTTAGGATAGATAATAGTTCACTCAGATTCCCGACAGTCATGTGACTAGTACAATGTTGTATGCCAAATATACAACACGTTTCATGCCAGTAACCATAAATGGTGAAACAGTAACAGAACATTGATGTCGCTGTCTCTTGAAGATCTAAACCACCTCTTTGGGGTACAATATACCAGTGCGTTAGTATCAACTAATCCTGGTGACTTTTGCCGGGTACATTGGAAACGGTCTAACTAGACATTGGTATCACCCCCTGACTATTGGAAAGCATCCAAGCTAATCCAACTTCTCCGTCTCGTTCCGAATATTAGGCCAGATATAAACAGAGATTAAACATTTTTGTTTGATCTCACTGGATCACTGAGATGTAGATGGATGAAGTGAACATTTTGTTATATATCGTAGTTTCAGAATGACATTAAGTGCACAAGCATACAAAGAAATAAAACCGTTAAACCTTACATAGTGACACTCAGTAACGGAAAGTAATGGACGTATTGAGAAAAAAATATGAATTCCCAAAATATGTGAGTTTTAAGAGGTATGTTTATAAGCGTATGCCCATCCATTCTAAATTGTCAATAAGGTACACCAGGTTTCATAAAGTATCGGGCATTGTGTGTGGGGTGTGTGATTATTTGCGCAACAATTAGTACATAATATTGTACGGGGAGGTTGAGTGACAAAGTACTAAATTAAACGATATTTTCGTAAGTATGCTAAATCAATATTTAAACAACATTTGTGGACATTTCAAGTGTAAAGACCATGCTGTGTGCCGGACGGATTTTGACATGTTACCACGTACTCATTAGGATCAAGTACAAAGAGTTCATTCATATAATTTGAATGAAAATACTGATCCGTTTTTAAGTGTATCAGTCAGTAATCATTAGGTGGAATAGCTCATCTTAATATATGCCTTGTCCGTCGTACATTCCAAGCTATATTGCATTTTGTCTGTCTGTCTGCCTCACTCAGATGCGGTCTCAACCAGTTCATGAGAGATAGAGAGAGATTTTAATTTTTAACGTAGTTTTAATAATTTTCAGTCTTCTGCTACGATGTCTGCAGTGTGGCAGATAATTGCGATGTCCAGCACTGGGGCATCGTGCCACATACACGTAGCATCATGTCCCACCCAGTCATATTATCGTGACATTAGGCCGACCATTCCTAACACAAATCTCCTAATGACGAGGCCAAGCGAGGCATCTGCTTGTACCATTTTTAAAAGTCTTTGTTATGACTCGGCCGGGATTCAAACTGGCGACCTCCAGCATCCGAGGCGGACGCTCTAACAACTTACGCCACCGGAGTGGTCAAATAATTTTTCATGATTAATGTTTCAAGAAAGTGAGGATGCTTGTACAAAGTGGTTATGTAGAACAGGGTAGATGTAATACCTTGTTAAATTACAAATATGGCTGTTCAATTTGCACGATGTTTGTTTAATATCGATATTGCAATTTAAATGGCAAGAATCACTGACAGGATTTCGCTTGCTTTTGTCTTTCAACGGTGCCAAAAGTACACGCAGTATAGCAGTCGACCTACAACAAAGCCATTGTCTTGGGGGTTTCTTTTCTTTTCTGAAGAGTAATCGTTCATTATGTACAGGCTAGAAACATGTCAGGAAACTTGAAAATATAAAATTAACCCGCAACGACAGAGCTGAAACATGACAATAGAATAATAATAATGAAGAAAATAAAATTGTCGAATAAAATGAACGTTATGCAGCCGTATAGCACACCTGCGTTGCACTCTTATATGAAAGCCATGAAATAAAACGTATTTTGCGTGCAGATTTTGAAATTTAATTTCAATTTATGTGACTTGGTTATTCATTACTTTCATTTTATTAGACTGTTGTATACTTCGTACACCTTTCTACATTTTAAGTGCAATTGATGGCGATGTTTTAAAGACTGGATCAGGGAACAGAAATGGTCACTAGCCAATACATTATATGACATGCATGCCGTTTATTCATGACAACGATACTGAATATATTCAAATATCATTCTGTTAACAACATCCAGTGTTTTAGATAAATGGAGAGGTGGTAAAGATTCCGAGTTTTACTTTTCACGACTGAATTCTATTAATGATTTCACATGCAATGATATGAGTATTCACTTTAGGCTTGGCTTCTCCACTTTGGGAAAAATTCAAGAGAAGCAGATATACAATACATTTAAACGGATAACCATTCTGTATCAAAGGTCATAGTTCAAGCTTAATCTTACTTAAATTAAAAAGTCATGGCTTTATTTTTTTTCGTTTCAGCGCTAGACACAAACAATGTTATGGTCAAGAAACAAGTGTTTGAGCTTCTATCTGCCTTATGCGTTTACTCCCCAGATGGTTACCGGCTGACTCTCAGCGCTCTCGACAGCTACAAGGTAAATAATAATAATATTAGTGATAATAATAATAATAATAATAATAATAATAATAATAATAACAATAATAACAGTGATAATAATTTTTGAAGACTTTCTATCAGTGACAAGGTATTTTTATTAAAAGGGTTTTCATAAACAAAATTGAAGAGGAAAAGGACGGGTCATTTCGATGAGTCTGTCTTCAAAGAAAGTTGGTTATGTACTGCTGTAAGATGTTGTCTCCAACTTTATCTTAAAAGACCATCTTATAGCCTTATACAGGCAATATAAAATGAGCTTCAGATCGATATATTGAGAAGCCCTTGCGCACGTACAGAGGGATAATGGATAATATGAGGTGACAACAGTATTCTATTATTTTCTTGTTCCATAACATATTTCCCCTTGGTCAAATTGCACCACCATACCCCTGAATATCATTGACATACGTAAGTAAACATACACACACACACACAAGCACACATTTGAAAATCATTAAATGATAGAATGTATGTACCTAATATGACATCATCACATCACTCCTGACCGCGATGTATCGAGTGTGAAGACTTTCCTCGATGTAGATATATCAAAAAAGTTAATTTTATTATACCTTTAACCGCACATCCGACAGTCGGAGTACTGATGTTTAGCCTGGTACTCTGGCTTGCCATTACGCTTCGCACACGAGGCCAGGCACGCACCGTTGAATGGCCGATAACAGTGGAGAAATTCAATATGGCGGAAGTAATTAAAAAAGTGCGTTTAACCTAACAGTGGAGTAGAGAATGTGTTTTCAAACCACTAAACATTATTACTGTTTTATTCGAAGAAAAGCAGACTATTTTCCCATTCGATGAAGACGTGAAATTTGTACATTTTTCGACTCGTAGAATGTATTATATATATATATATATATATATATATATATATATATATATATATATATATATATATATATATACAGAGAGAGAGAGAAAGACAGACAGACAGAGACAGACAGATAGAGAGATGTATAAGTTAAATAAATCTTTACCTCAGTAAACGAAACGAGGCTAACAATCGCAAAGAAAACTACCCATATAAAGACTATTATATTTTGACTTGTATGGCTTAGTCTTTTCCCTCTCGCACATACGGACATTACGCATAATTTTCTGATTGCATGATAAGATCTGAATCTTGATAAAGTAGACGGATATTAAATACAGTTCTTTATTGATTTAATATGTTCAGGCTGGTACAAATGGCAGTGAAAGATGGCAGTTTTTGGTAGATGTTAAAAAGTTTTACAATGAATTAATACAATCGTACAAAATGAAATACAAATCAAACTACACAATTTCTAAATTAATTATGCGTAGCTGTTTTAAACCTGAAAGTGAACGGAATAATTTTCTTTCAAGTAATTGTTATTGAAAAAACTAAGTATTTTTCGGCATATTTCTTGCATTTAGTTAATGACCACAAACATTTTTTAATGCTATATAATACTATTATATACAGAATCATGAAATTTGGCGAGGTGATATATCTTGATGAGCACTACTTTTTTATATCAGCAGTAGGTCGTTACGATTCATATTATATTCCTCGCTGACTTAAGTTAAGTTGTGTTTGATGTTCTTTTCTCACACAATAGTCATGCTAGAATCGTGAAATTAATGATGATACGCACTCTGTGATTACCACAATCATACAACAAAATTAGCGCATTGTGACCTACATTTAATCTTTTATGGCTTATTTAAGTTATCGTATTTACAATATGAGCTATCGGCAAACTATAAAGAATCATGAAACTTGGTGAGTGGACGCAGTTCTAAATCTGTATTTCCAAATAAGATCTGTATGACCCATCTTGCATGATCCAGTTACTTGATATTTTATGTTTAAAGTTCAGTTATTGGGGCACTTTATGTTCCAACCATGAAACTTTATAATTGGATGCTACTTTAATAGTACTACACCCTTATAGTCTAAGAAGGTCACTGTGACCAATATTTTATGTTTTCTAACATGCATCATGTATTTGTGAGTATGACCACATACTAGTTCAATCATATATACATCCTAGGATACTCAGAATGTCCTCTCTGTACAGGGCAGTTGGAAATACTAATGAATATGCTTATTGACTTGTAGACTATCAATGACGGTGCATTGCATATCACCAAGTCAGGGTTCTTGTCCATATCACTTCAGATGAGCATATCATAAACTATACATTTTAATTATTTCGAACTAACACGAATGGCTTGATTAAAATGTTTCAGTTATACTGTTGTATTAATTGAAACTTGACCAACGAATTTTTTTTCCTTTACTTTCCAAAACTTAACCAAATATTGACTAAGTGAATTAACCCCCATCGTAATGGTCATATATTTAAAACATAGTGGTTACTGATGTTACGTGTGAATGATTATAACTTCACAACTACATGTTACGTGTGAATGATCATAACTTCACAACCAGATGTTACGTGTGAATGATCATAACTTCACAACTACATGTTACGTGTGAATGATCATAACTTCACAACTACATGTTACGTGTGAATGATCATAACTTCACAACTACATGTTATGTGTGAATGATCATAACTTCACAACTACATGTTACGTGTGAATGATTATAACTTCACAACTACATGTTACGTGTGAATGATCATAACTTCACAACTACATGTTACGTGTGAATGATCATAACTTCACAACCACATGTTACGTGTGAATGATCATAACTTCACAACTACATGTTACGTGTGAATGATCATAACTTCACAACCACATGTTACGTGTGAATAATCATAACTTCACAACTACATGTTACGTGTGAATGATTATAACTTCACAACTACATGTTACGTGTGAATAATCATAACTTCACAACTACATGTTACGTGTGAATAATCATAACTTCACAACTACATGTTACGTGTGAATAATCATAACTTCACAACTACATGTTACCTATGAATGTTCATGACTTCACAACTACATGTTACGTGTGAATGATCATAAGTTCACAACCACATGTTACGTGTGAATAATCATAACTTCACAACTACATGTTACGTGTGAATGATTATAACTTCACAACTACATGTTACGTGTGAATAATCATAACTTCACAACTACATGTTACGTGTGAATAATCATAACTTCACAACTACATGTTACGTGTGAATAATCATAACTTCACACCTACATGTTACGTGTGAATGATCATAACTTCACAACTACAGCTAGACATCACTATAAACTGCCACATTGCAGACATCGTGGCGATATGACTGAAAAATTGTTAAAGCTACGTTAAAAATCCAGATCATAACTTCACAGCTACATGTTTAGTGGGTCAAATGTAAACTGAATAGTAACGCTTACGCACCTTTTAAGTTCCTTATTACCCGCTTATAAGTCGAGACCAACTGCAAATTGTACATACACAGATCTGCCTGCGCATAATGCGCTTGCAAATCTGGGTATGTGCAGTTTGCTAGGTGTAATCACTTGAGCAAATAACATAAACCATGAACTGCAGCCGCAGTATGCTACTGAAGAACAGGATCTTTGCTGTCTGCAGTTTTACTCGACTTATAAGCGAGTAAAATCGGTATCCGGGAGTTGTTTAGAATTTGTTATAGTGGCATTTGATACAATATTATGATCTATTTGCAGTTACAATAATGTGTTTTAGGTATTTCTGTCATTTAGAAATAATTAAAATGTATATATGTATTATTTATGCCTTACTCGTGTGAAGTAATATGCAAACATTGACGGTGGAATGATAAAAAAAGCTGGCATTAATCGGAACTGAGTACAGGTATTGCACATGTAAGTGGGCACAGGTATTGTGCGTGTAAATGAGTACAGGTATTGTGCATGTAAATGTGTACATGTATTGTGCGTGTAAATGAGTACAGGTATTGTGCGTGTAAATGAGCACAGGTATTGTGCGTGTAAATGTGTACAGGGTTAGATGAGTGACGGCTCTCCGCTTGATTTTCATGTGAGGGTGAGGTCTGAGTGTTTTTCTGTATGATAAATAATATTTACAATGGCTACAAGAAACTAACAGAAAAAGTGAGCTTATTTTTTGTTTTTAGCTAAATTCGTAAACCATACATACATCGCTATGAGATTCACAAGAAAAGCATATCTCGGTCTCTATACCCATAATATTTTCAAATACTTGTACATATTCTCAAATAGTATGCGCATTTTTTTCCGAAACAGGATATGATATTAAGCGCTCTTTTGTCTGTTATCCCCGTCCACAACGCCTTTTACTCTCTTCCAGAAAGGCTGGTTTTAATCATTTCCGTCGAATTCCTGTCAGTACTTGAGTTACTAAACAAAAGAAAGTTGGAAAACCCCTGATCATTATTATTCTCATCAGACATGCTGTTTACATCTCACAATACAGTATAATGTTGGTTGTTCGGCCATATTGGTGTTAAAAGTAATGAAACAAGACACCATGCTGCTAAAACAACGCTATCTCTACAGGCATCTGATTTAAAACAACCATACACTAATTTTAAATCTGGTATAAATAAATCCTTATTTAGTAAGCGACAGGCATCATGGAATGAGGAATGTCGGTAACAAGCTCCATGTTATCAAACCTACCTTATGAGAATGACATCCTTCCACGAGAACCATCTGTGGGGACGAGGTAGTCATTGCAGGAATTAAAATTGGTCAAACTTATAAAACCCATTTCTACATATTAAAGCTCCAATGCTGCCGTTTTTCATAAAATTCACAATTCTTCCAATCTAACTAAAATTTGGAAGGAAGGAAATCATTTGTTCAACATTACTTTACATTAACGGCGTTTTGAAATAATGAACATGTTGGGTTAAAAAGACGTTTAAGAATTTAATTTAGAATTAAGGGGTGTGGAAGTGCTCCAAAAGTAGTGATATCATACATTCGAGAAATTCCTTTAATGACTAATCGAATAACAGCAACATTTGCACGTGGGCGGACAACTCGATTCCAAAGGGAATGAAGAGAGTCAGTCCGGCTTTTTGTAAACGGATCTGTGAGGAAAAAGCCTGCATTAGATAAAAAGATGACTCGAGTGAGTTTTGATGAACAGCTAGGACGCTGAAATACTATAAAGGACGAATTCGTGCTGAAGAGAAAGCCAGCAGTTACTGATTTCCACATCATTTGGTAAGCTTACTACGCGGACTTCCCATAATTAATGTACGTCAGCTATGCCTTTGAAGACAAAATACTTGTAAATGCTAGGCCGAGTTCTGCATCATATAAGAGGCAAAATGATAATAGATTATCAAATAAGGATCACTCACTGTATTTGACATAGCTTGGTGTTGGCTTCTTATGTTTACAACTGTGACGTCATCATATCTTCTGTTTCAGCTTTCGACTGAAATCGGTTGACCTACCGATGTCGCCGATCAGCATTGAATTAATTCGTACGCATGTGTAAAATGGCCGGGTTTTTTTCTTCTTCAGTTATGAGGGAGAAATTACATGGCTCATAACGTAAAGAAACGTCGATATTATCAAATATTAATGGCACCCAACGATGTTTAGGACCAATATATCTCAAGATTCAGTATTATTCAAATGATTTGGCATATACGACTTTGCTATGAGATTTTGTTTAACCAGCATGGTTACTGTTAATCAGCACAGTTTTTTCTTTTGTTATCTAATTACTTCTATAAACACCATTTACATCCCCCGTTGATCAGAAACCTTCATATATTATCCTCACTATATGTCATCGCTGTGTCTTTGTACTTGTTTCGCTCGTTGGTATTAGGTTGATTATACATTTTCATCATATTTTGTGGCTCTAAAAAGCCTGCACTGTAAAATCCACAAGCAACTAACCAACAAATCCACAGACATCAAAATTATAAGGCGAAATCCATAGACATCAAACTTCTACGGCGTTTCAGATTTTAAGTTCAAACTCAAATCTTGTATTATTTAAAACTGTTCCTTTCATTCTCTTTTTCGCTTTTTCTCCCGCACGATAAAACTTTTGGAGATTATAAATTGAATTTAGTTTACTGATGCTGAACAGTTTTATATTTGGACTTCTTTTTCCAATTTACAACTAGGTATTGAAATTTTTTCCAATATATACAGATCAGGTCCTTGAACTCTTTTTCCAATCGAAAAGTTAGGTCATTGAACTCTTTTTTTTTTCTCCAATCTACAAATTAGATTATGACGCTCATTTTCAAAGAAGTTAAATTTATTAATATGACGCAGTTGCAACACAGTCTTATTAAACCGTTTGATACATTGCTTTTGGAGCCAGGGCGCTTAACGCTAATCGTATAAAATAAGGCATGCGTTTAGTTCTTTGAACTCAAATTTACGCGCTTGATTTTATCCAGCTTCACTTTGTGCTGAGGAAAATCGGAACATTATTTTTCGATTGTCTTATGTTCGCCGTTTGCTTGTAATCAGTCAACAAATACATTAGGGTTTATGTGCCCATATTGATCATTACACCATGTATTTTGGCCATATGACTTCCAATGAGCACAGATATAGATTGCAACTCATTTTAACTGATAGAAATACATTGATCTATTTTGAGTAACTGATTTTAACTGATAGAAGTAGATTGATCTATTTTGAGTACAAATAAATAATAATAATTAATTGACTGCCACTTAAAAAAGTAATGTCATTTTATATATATATAAAAAGTCGAAAACATATAAAAACTCTTTTGGCACGACCACTATAAACGTACGCAAAGGTGTCGTCACACCTGTATTCATTTATTCAGACTATAAGAATCAATCATGTTATGGAGAAGTCATTTTAGGTGTACAAATATGTTGTTGTTGTTGTTGGGTTTAACGCCATTTTTCAGCACACGATAGGCTATACTTGGCGGCCAGTATTAATGGTGGAGGAAGAACCCGGGAAAACCCTGGAAAGAACCACCGACCCACTAGAAGCTACAGACAAGCTTTCTCACATACCCACACTGGCCGAATCCGAGACTGGAACCCACGCAGACAGAGGTGAGATGGCAGTGATCCGTAACGGAAGGCGCTTTAGACCACTCGGCCACTTGGGGCCCCGTACAAATATATGTTTTAATTAATGGTTATATTAATGTTCTTCCTCAATCTTTTTGACTTGGTAAATTTTTTGTCAATACTTGAAATTTAAAAAAATAAATAAAACATTACCTGTTGATTAGCTATTCACACCTATTTCTAAATACAGTAACGTAGTCTAAGTACTCCTTTCAGTCAGAATTAAGTACGATGTCTAACTTCCACTGTGCTTATTTGAAGTCATATATTCAAAATATACAGGTGTAATGTCCAGTAAGGGTGACAAAACCTAAGGAGACAAATATATATTTTTTTTAAATGCTAAGGAAAGCGTTCAGCTTATGCATTCTTACCTTTTTTACTTTGATCTCAAAAGGGTTATTATGAACTTGTTGAATTTTGAGATTATCGTTATTGCCTTTCAAACGCAAATGTATCCATCGGCATTCTAGTTTGTTATATATATATATATATATATATATATATATATATATATATATCTTACCGTCATCTATGTATTTAGCTTCTGACAGTCAGTCAACGGTGTTTACTCGCGTATTAGTCGAATCTAACTGCAAATTGCATAGACGTAGATCTTCCATGGCATTATGTTATGGCAGATCTGGGTCTATGCAGATTGTTAGGAGTAATCGGTAAGACAACAACATGGACCTTGATCTACCGGCGCATTATGCGATGGCTGATCCGGGTCTATGTTGTTTGTAAATGGACCCGACGTCTACTTAGTATGGACGATATGTGTAAATGGACCCGATTCTACTCGAGTATAGACTATATTTATATAAATGGACCCGACTAATATTTGAGTATAGACTATATTTATATAAATGGACCCGACTAATATTTGAGTATAGACTATATTTATATAAATGGACCCGACTAATATTTGAGTATAGACTGTATTTATATAAATGGACCCGACTAATATTTGAGTATAGACTATATTTATATAAATGGACCCGACTAATATTTGAGTATAGACTATATTTATATAAATGGACCCGACTAATACTTGAGTATAGACTATATTTATATAAATGGACCCGACTAATACTTGAGTATAGACTATATTTATATAAATGGACCCGACTAATACTTGAGTGTAGACTATATTTATATAAATGGACCCGACTAATACTTGAGTGTAGACTATATTTATATAAATGGACCCGACTAATACTTGAGTGTAGACTATATTTATATAAATGGACCCGACTAATACTTGAGTGTAGACTATATTTATATAAATGGACCCGACTAATATTTGAGTGTAGACGATATTTATATAAATGGACCCGACTAATATTTGAGTGTAGACGATATTTATATAAATGGACCCGACTAATATTTGAGTATAGACGATATTTATATAAATGGACCCGACTAATATTTGAGTATAGACGATATTTATATAAATGGACCCGACTAATATTTGAGTGTAGACGATATTTATATAAATGGACCCGACTAATATTTGAGTGTAGACGATATTTATATAAATGGACCCGACTAATATTTGAGTGTAGACGATATTTATATAAATGGACCCGACTAATATTTGAGTGTAGACGATATTTATATAAATGGACCCGACTAATATTTGAGTGTAGACGATATTTATATAAATGGACCCGACTAATATTTGAGTGTAGACGATATTTATATAAATGGACCCGACTAATATTTGAGTATAGACGATATTTATATAAATGGACCCGACTAATATTTGAGTATAGACGATATTTATATAAATGGTGTAGACGATATTTATATAAATGGACCTGACTAATATTTGAGTATAGACGATATTTATATAAATGGACCTGACTAATATTTGAGTGTAGACGATATTTATATAAATGGACCTGACTAATATTTGAGTGTAGACGATATTTATATAAATGGACCTGACTAATATTTGAGTGTAGACGATATTTATATAAATGGACCTGACTAATATTTGAGTGTAGACGATATTTATATAAATGGACCTGACTAATATTTGAGTGTAGACGATATTTATATATATGCACCTGACTAATATTTGAGTGTAGACGATATTTATATATATGGACCTGACTAATATTTGAGTGTAGACGATATTTATATAAATGGACCTGACTAATATTTGAGTGTAGACGATATTTATATAAATGGACCCGACTAATATTTGAGTGTAGACTATATTTATATAAATGGACCCGACTAATATTTGAGTGTAGACTATATTTATATAAATGGACCCGACTAATATTTGAGTGTAGACTATATTTATATAAATGGACCCGACTAATATTTGAGTATAGACGATATTTATATAAATGGACACGACTAATATTTGAGTGTAGACGATATTTATATAAATGGACCCGACTAATATTTGAGTGTAGACGATATTTATATAAATGGACCCGACTAATATTTGAGTGTAGACGATATTTATATAAATGGACCTGACTAATATTTGAGTGTAGACGATATTTATATAAATGGACCTGACTAATATTTGAGTGTAGACGATATTTATATAAATGGACCTGACTAATATTTGAGTGTAGACGATATTTATATAAATGGACCTGACTAATATTTGAGTGTAGACGATATTTATATAAATGGACCTGACTAATATTTGAGTGTAGACGATATTTATATAAATGGACCCGACTAATATTTGAGTATAGACGATATTTATATAAATGGACCCGACTAATATTTGAGTATAGACGATATTTATATAAATGGACCCGACTAATATTTGAGTATAGACGATATTTATATAAATGGTGTAGACGATATTTATATAAATGGACCTGACTAATATTTGAGTATAGACGATATTTATATAAATGGACCTGACTAATATTTGAGTGTAGACGATATTTATATAAATGGACCTGACTAATATTTGAGTGTAGACGATATTTATATAAATGGACCTGACTAATATTTGAGTGTAGACGATATTTATATATATGGACCTGACTAATATTTGAGTGTAGACGATATTTATATATATGGACCTGACTAATATTTGAGTGTAGACGATATTTATATAAATGGACCTGACTAATATTTGAGTGTAGACGATATTTATATATATGGACCCGACTAATATTTGAGTGTAGACGATATTTATATATATGGACCTGACTAATATTTGAGTGTAGACGATATTTATATAAATGGACCCGACTAATATTTGAGTATAGACTATATTTATATAAATGGACCCGACTAATATTTGAGTGTAGACTATATTTATATAAATGGACCCGACTAATATTTGAGTGTAGACGATATTTATATAAATGGACCCGACTAATATTTGAGTGTAGACGATATTTATATAAATGGACCCGACTAATATTTGAGTGTAGACGATATTTATATAAATGGACCCGACTAATATTTGAGTGTAGACGATATTTATATAAATGGACCCGACTAATATTTGAGTGTAGACGATATTTATATAAATGGACCTGACTAATATTTGAGTGTAGACGATATTTATATAAATGGACCTGACTAATATTTGAGTGTAGACGATATTTATATAAATGGACCTGACTAATATTTGAGTGTAGACGATATTTATATAAATGGACCTGACTAATATTTGAGTGTAGACGATATTTATATAAATGGACCTGACTAATATTTGAGTATAGACGATATTTATATAAATGGACCTGACTAATATTTGAGTATAGACGATATTTATATAAATGGACCTGACTAATATTTGAGTGTAGACGATATTTATATAAATGGACCTGACTAATATTTGAGTGTAGACGATATTTATATAAATGGACCTGACTAATATTTGAGTATAGACGATATTTATATAAATGGACCTGACTAATATTTGAGTGTAGACGATATTTATATAAATGGACCTGATTAATATTTGAGTATAGACGATATTTATATAAATCGATCTGACTAATATTTGAGTGTAGACGATATTTTTATAAATGGACCCGATTAATATTTGAGTGTAGACGATAAATGTATTAGATGAGATGGTCAACATGTTCAATAAATCATAGTTACCATTAGATTATTTAAGTCTGTTCGAACTTGTTGCAAGACCATGTCATATTTCTCTATACTTCCCTTTCTTACATTTTTTTTTCTTGTGGCTTTTTCTATAGTTTTATTCCTTGCATTTTGTTTGTCTTTGTTCGTTAGTTCTTCATGTACAGAATGCTTTTTAGTTTTTGTCCATTTGTCATTCAGTTAATGCTTGTTTGAACTGCGACGGATAATGACTTGCAAAGCAGTTTCAGATATCAAATATGAAATAGGTTTAAAGTCAAAGTGTTGTTTTCTCTTCGGTTTTACATAAAACTAGTTGCTTTTTCATAAAATTAGTCGATACCTTTCAAAGAGCAGAATGTCAGAAATAGGTGGAATACTTACCGTATCTACGCGCTTAAAAATTAGTCCAACTGCAAATAACATAAATTCTGATATCACTGGACAACAAATTTTTACAAAAGTCATGTTACTGAAATAAAATTAGTCAATTCTTATCAATTTTTATGTGCTGAACACGAATATGACAGTCAAATTGCAAAATTGGCTCTAGTTTTTTTGTAATCTGCAAGAAATTAATGTTTACATAACGAAATGCATTCCAATAGTAAAAGGTCAACTGTAATAGCCTACCTATAAAAAATCAAGTCATTGACTACATCTTAGATTTCTTCGCCTGTCTCTTGTACAGCTGTTCGGGAGCATTTCTGAGGAGTGTCCAGCAGTAGTCAGCCAGCATTGTAGTGGACCATTTTCCCTGGTATCTTTGTTCCATTGTTGCGATATCTTGATGAAAACGTTCGCCGTGTTCATCACTAACAATACCACAGTTGCTAGGAAAGAAATCCAAATGGGAATGAAGGAAGTGAATCTTTAGAGACATATTGCAGCCAAGTTTCTTATACTTCATCAACATGTCTTCTACTAGTTCCTTATAGTTTTCTGCCCTAACATTTCCGAGGAAGTTTGTAGAAACTAGGCGAAAAGCATTCCATGCTTGTTTCGCGTCACCTTCCAGCAAGTTGTTGAACCGGTCATCTTTGAAAAGCTCTCGAATCTGAGGACCCACAAAAACCCCTCTTTAATCTTTGCTTCGCTGAGTCGAGGGAATTTTTCATGCAGGTATTGGAATGCTGGCAAAGTCCGGTCAATGGCTTTCACGAAGTTCTTCATCAAACCTAGTTTGATGTGAAGGGGTGGTAGCAAGATTTTCTGAGCCTCAACCAGAGCTGGGTGTTGGATATTCTTCTCTCCAATGGCTACATTCTGCCTGTGAGTCCATTCCTTCCTCATGTAGTGCATTTCCCTTGCTCGGCTATCCCACTCGCATAAGAAACACATGTATTTTGTATATCCTTGCTGCAGTCCCATTAAAAGGGCAACTACCTTCAAATCACCACAGAGGTGCCAGCTGTACTTGTTATACTCAATGGAATTCAGTAGCTGCCTTAAGTTATCGTATGTCTCTTTCATGTGGACAGCATATGCTACTGGAATAGATGGAAGAATGTTTCCATTGTGCAAAAGCACAGCCTTGAGACTCAGTTTCGAAGAGTCCACAAATAGTCTCCATTCTTGTGGGTCATGAGTGATTTTTAAAGCATTCATGAGGCCCTCAATATCGGAACAGAATATCAGATTACTTTCCTTTCTGAAGAAAGGCTCCAATTGCTGGTGGCGCTTTCGATATGCAGTAATTGTGACATCTTCTTCTAGAAGATTCCATTGTTGGAGTCTTGATCCTAGCAATTCTGCCTTGTTCTTTGATAAGTCCAAATCACGAATCAGGTCATTTAGTTCTTCCTGTGTTATTCTGTGTGGGGTTGATGATGCACCACAGTGAAAATCTGGATCACTGCATGCTGATGGACCAGGAGAAGAACAGGTCGACTCACCTTTGTCTTCGTCAGATGAATCAAGAGAATATTCTGCTGGAGGTTCTGGAATAGGAAGTCCCTCACCATGTGGAACTGGTCTCAATGCAGACGGAATGTTTGGGTAGACTATTCTCGACTTCTTTCGCTTCGTTATTCCGCCGGAAAGAGGAGGAACCAAGCAGAAGTAACAGTCATTTAGGTGGTTGCTTAGCTCTCTCCACACCATTGGGACTGCAAACGGCATTGATGACCTTTTGCAATTCAACCACTGTGAAAGCTGTGTTGTACATGTAGCACAGCATATATGCGGAGCCCAAGGCTTGTCTTGGTCACCAACCTTGCATCCGAAGTAAAGATGATATGCCTTCTTCACTTGAGAATTGATACTTTTCTTCTGGTTGGCAAATGTCACTTCCCCACAAATATAGCAAAAATTGTCCGCGGTATTAACACACTTTCGAGGCATTACTGTTCTTTATTGTACGTAAATGGATAAAATAATAAGTTTTATGTAACAGTAGCTTGAACTGTCTCGCACAACGTCTAAAATATTTTAAATGCTGAACCTATCTGATTGGGCTTTATATAGTACACTGCTTACGTCAGCTTCAGCAGCCGCCTGGCATTAGTATAATAGGCCTACACATGTATAGTACACTGCTGACGTCAACTTACTTCAGCAGCCGCATGGCATTAGTATTGCATTGCATCAGAAAATGATGCAATCAACTGTGGATGATGTGAGCATGATGGTATTATGCAATGTTACATCATTATTCCCGATGTTGCTGCGGTCCTACTGGAGAAATTTACACAGTGAAACATAGAAAATGAGGTATATGAATATCTTCAAAACGAGAGCCAATACAAATTTTTCACGGTTATATTCGTGTTCGGCACACCAAAATACTACAGATTAGGGCCTTTTCAAGTCAGTAATGATTTCACTGTTGACCAGTGTATCCAGTGCATTGCGTGCGGACATATCTGGGTCTGTGCTATTCTTTCTACTGATTACTCCTAATATAATACGAAGACTTGGATCTTCTAGCCCTTTATGCGAAGTCAAATCTGGGTCTTTGTAGTTTGCAGTTGGACTCGTCTAATAAGCGAGCATAGCTGGTAAGGTTTGTCACAATGAAATAGGCTGTAAAAGCTTACAACAACGGCATGCACCGGTTTTCAGCAAGAAAGAAAATATCGAAATGATAGCGTATTTTCAGTAAATTAATGTTTTTTAAATGCAAGATATCAAAGATGAGACTTTGTTTTTCTTTGAGTCAGGATTTAAGATGTTTATATGGATGTGAAGCCTTATTTATTGTATCGCCTTAAAGTTGCCACTGACATTTTGTTTAAAAAAAAATCAAGTCCCTTTTTTTTAAGAATACAAGATTTCGATTACTCACAATTCTTTTTTCATTTAAATGGATTGAGCCGTGTTGAAAACTAAAATCATTTTATTTTGTATGCTAAATTGTGCAGATAAACTTCCTCGTCGACGATGGACACGTGTATCGACAAAATATACTGTGCCATCCTGCATTTCTTAGCTTGACACATTGTTATATCGTTCATTTAACTGAAATCAAATGCTATATTGTGTTTAGTTAAACAGACGAAATATAAGTAATTAACTGATTCCACGTCACTGTTCTTAAGTTAACTGCATTTGCTTAATTCCAGGTAGCAAAGAAACACCGTTACCGGTATAGCGTTATTGTGCATGAGCTACGTACAGCAGAAATAAAGCCGTACAAAACAACCTTGCTTGCCTTCATCAACTGTATTCTTGTGGCCACCGAAGATCGCAAGGAGAGAGTTCGACTTAGAAACCAATTTATAGGTAATGCTACGTTGTTTTAATGTTTATTTTACATATCCATTCTAAAGGCGGACGAATTGCCCTAAGTATATCATGGTCATGTAAATTGGTATATCATGGTCATGTCCATGGTATATCGTGCTCATTCCCTTGGTATAGTGTGATCATACCCTTGGTATATCATGGTCATGCCATTGGTATATCATGGTCATGGTATATCATGCTCATTCCCTTGGTATGGTGTGATCATGCTCTTGGTATATCATGGTTATACCCTTTGTATATCATGGTCATGCCCATGGTTTAGTGTGATCATGCCGTTGGCATATCGTGAACATGCAGGTTCCAGTACTTTCCACAAAGCATTCATGCATATAAGTTATATTTTATTTCCACTGACATACCGTATCTACTCTCATACAAGTCGATTCCAACTAAAATCTTTACACACTGAGATCTACCGTCGCATAATGCACCGGCAGATATATTGCTGTGCTGTTTGTTAGGGGTAATAATTCGAAGATACAACAAAACCCCTGATCTGCCGTCGCATTATGCAACGACAGATAGACTTATAAGCGAGTAAGTACTGTTATCAATTATTCCTGTTTGCAAGCGAGACCGTCTCATTAAAACTTTTGCTTCATTTATTGACTCAGACTGTATATTGTAGCCAGTAATAATAATTGTCATACTGGGTAAAGATAATATTATTATTTAATTCCAGTTGTTATGAACTGACCGAGTTTTCTGCAATCCGATTGGATATAAACGATCACGTGATACTGATCTGGAATTTTGTACACATCGGTAAATTCTGCGGACTACTTTTAGTTTCTAGTTTCCATATCATTTTATGTAAGGCTTTATCTGTGCCAACGCCTTACACGTTATTGATGGGGGCCCCGAGTGGCCGAGTGGTCTAAAGCACTCTCCGTTACGGATCACTGCCATCTCACCTCTGCGTGGGTTCGAGTCTCGGATTCAGCCAATGTGGGTATGTGGTTCTTTCCGCGGTTTTCCCGGATTATTCCTCCATCATTAATATTGGCCGCCATGTATAGCCTATCGTGTGCTGAAAAATGGCGTTAAACCCAACAACAGCAACAATAACACCTTATTAATAACAACTAACCCCATTCACTTACCCCGTGATTTACGATAAAAATGTGCTACCCCTGATTAAAATCGCCCATTAGAAGTTTAAACATTTTAATCGCACATTCCTTCCTGTATTCCAACACTCACCCAATTTGCCAACGAAAGCATTTGTCAGAATTTACAAGTCAGTATACATTCAGCAATTATTTCATTTTTTGACGCAGTGTTCCACCAGCTGTTACTAAATGTCAAAGTCATATGACGAGCATGGCAATCTCACTAAAAGTGATACTCTCGCTATAAAACAATATAAGAGCTGACGACTCTAGGCTTGCGTAGACGGGGCTACGTATTTGGTGCCGTTTGAAGAGGGCAATGAAATAAAACTACGAGCTATCTACATTCAAATGCTTTGTTCATGAAATTCGCTGATATGATGATAGAAAAGAAGAAAATTATAATTGTGTGGATTAAACGATCAAGAATGGGCATTTATCAGTGTTTAAATTGCTACCGAATTACACACATAGTTAACATAACGTCTTTCGGACTTTATTTACTTGTGAGTGATTAGGTAAAGTTTACACATCGATAAATGCCCATCATCATCGTTCGGTCCTGTAATATAACACACCTGATTATTTTTTCCCATTTCCTTTTTTTACTATGCGTTTTTTTACCGCCATCATGGAGTTTGTTATTGTTCTGTGTATCTATTTTTCACATGCCATTATTCCTTATGTCGTTAAAGTAATCGGATTAAACCCAGATTTCCACTGTCATATGTGAACATCTAATTTTGATCGGATTGGTCAGTTAGGTTTTTCTGACTTTGCTTTGAAATACGAGTTACATCTCACTTTGGACAGCTTCACTGTCTGTAACATTCTGTTCTCATTTAACAAATATTGTATCTATTTAAAACTCGGCGTGTTCGATGTGCGATATACTTTGTAAAATATGTCGTTGATGTTGTAATGGATTTAATGCCATTTTTCAGCACATGATTGGCTATACATGGCGGACAGTATATTTGGTGGAAGAAGAACCTGGAAAAACCCCGGGAAAACTGACCGACCCATGGAAGCTGCTGGTACGCTTTCTCACATATCCACAATGCCGATCCCTAGACTCGAACCCACACAGAGGTGAGGTGTCAGTAATCATTAGAGGCGGGCGGCTTAGACCACTCGGCCGCCCGGGGCCCCGGTAAAAATATGTGGAGTGAAAATCTTATAAACAAGCTACAGACAATTCAATCCATCGTTGGAGTCTGGCATATAGAACAAATCACATAATGGTGATGTTGAAAGGTACTTCACCCTAATTGCAGATTATTAAAGGTGGATGTAAACGGTATATGATTACAAGTTTTCCAAATAAATAACATCGACATATATGATTTTATGGAAAATCGATGAAAGTGCAGTTACCATACTAATATTCGTTAACTATGTGGAAACAGTTAAGTTCCACCTAATGTAATTAGTTTACGAGATTTACCTTAGGACTGCCGGAGACGAAGTTAGATTTTTTTATGTTTTTTCTTCTTCTTCTGTTTTGTTCTTTTTTTTGAGCTTATTAATGCAGGGTTGACCTTCGAGCAATAAATACATTACAGAATTCATATATCATTTCAATTGTATAATAATAATAATAATAATAATAATAATAATAATAATCCTCGTGATAATCATCATCGTTATTGAATGAGGATAACAAACTTGGTCATACAAGTCCCATCTGTCATGCGGTCCTCGACATATTTACATCATTCCAGGTTACTTAATGATAAACTCAATGGCACACATTCAGGTCAGCTTTCCACTATGTAGATTGCATTGCATATATATATATATATATATATATATATATATATATATATATATATATATATATATATATATATATATATATATATATATATCTGTCATTTACTTTTGAATAAGTACAGTGCAGTCAGTAAGGCAGTAAGTTCCGTGGTTTGTTGGACACATTTTGTTCACGACAAAACTGAGTCTCTAAATTCATTGTTCGTGGATGGCCGTTATCTACCTTCAAATTTATCTCTTTCCGTTTCCAGGCCTGAATATTCTGGACATTTTGGAGGAGTTACGTAACGAAGATGACGAAGACCTGTTGATACAGTGTAACGTATTTGACGACGAAAAGCTAGCTGACGAGGAGGCGCTGGCATTTCTGAATCCGACTGGTGTCGACATCAATAACCATCAGGAGATTTTCAGTGCCATCTATCAGAGAGTAAGCTTTTTTGTTTGTCCGTCTGTCTGTTTTCCGCAATGTTATCCTACTTACTTCACAGATAATCATAACAACCCAACACGAATGCTTCCGATGTGATAAGCACAGACGGACAATACATATACACTTAATATTATTGTGAAGGAAAACGAAAAGATTAATATTTACCTAAATTGTTCTTGAAATATTTTGAATATAGTTTTTAAAAAAAAATGATGGTGACAATACAAAATATGAGACCCTTCATCCAAAATATGCATATTTAGTCTCTCTCTCTCTCTCTCTCTCTCTCTCTCTATATATATATATATATATATATATATATATATATATATATATATATATATATATATATATACATACATCTACTGATGCAGGTATGTGTGCAAGGTGTGTGTTGAATTGCATACCTACATGTCATTATAACTGAGAAGATATTCTCTCACATAAGTGATAAATACCGTTTTGTAACTCATACAGGTTTATAGTATTCCATGCTATTGCAGGTTTATAGTATTCCATGCTATTACAGGTTTATAATACTCTATACTCTTACAGGTTTATAATACTCCATACTCTTATAGGTTTATAATACTCCATACTCTTATAGGTTTACAATACTCCATACTCTTATAGGTTTATAATATTCCATACTCTTACAGGTTTATAATTCTCCATACTCTTATAGGTTTATAATACTCCATACACTTATAGGTTTATAATATTCCATACTCTTATAGGTTTATAATACTCCATACTCTTATAGGTTTATAATACTCCATACTCTTGGTTTATAATACCCCATACTCTTACAGGTTTATAATATTCCATACTCTTATAGGTTTATAATACTCCATACTCTTATAGGTTTATAATATTCCATACTCTTATAGGATTATAATACTCCATACTCTTATAGGTTTATAATACTCCATACCCTTACAGGTTTATAATACTCCATACTCTTATAGGTTTATAATACTCCATACTCTTATAGGTTTATAATATTCCATACTCTTATAGGATTATAATACTCCATACTCTTATAGGTTTATAATGCTCCATACTCTTACAGGTTTATAATATTCCATACTCTTATAGGTTTATAATACTCCATACTCTTGGTTTATAATACTCCATACTCTTACAGGTTTATAATATTCCATACTCGTATAGGTTTATAATACTCCATACTCTTATAGGTTTATAATACTCCATACTCTTATAGGTTTATAATATTCCATACTCTTATAGGTTTATAATACTCCATACTCTTACAGGTTTATAATATTCCATACTCTTATAGGTTTATAATACTCCATACTCTCATAGGTTTATAATACTCCATACTCTTACAGGTTTATAATATTCCATACTCTTATAGGTTTATAATACTCCATACTCTTATAGGTTTATAATACTCCATACTCTTATAGGTTTATAATACTCCATGCTATCACAGATTTATAATAATCTACACTCTTACAGATTTATAATACTCTACACTCTTACAGGTTTATTATACTCCATGCTATCACAGATTTATAATAATCTACACTCTTACAGACTTATAATACTCTACACACTTACAGGTTTATAATACTTCATGCTATCATAGATTTATAATAACCTACACTCTTACAGATGTATAATACTCCATGCTCTTACAGGTTTATAGTATTCCATTCTATTTCAGGTTTATAATACTCCATACTCTTACAGGTTTATAATACTCCATACTCTTATAGGTTTATAATACTCCATACTCTTACATGTTTATAATACTCCATACTCTTACATGTTTATAATACTCCATACTCTTATAGGTTTATAATACTCCATGCTATCACAGATTTATAATAATCTACACTCTTACAGGTTTTTAATACTCCACACTCAGACGTTTTCCTCACCATTCTGCAGACTCTGTCACATATTGGAGATGAAAGTAGAGAATGGTACGTATTGGCCTTTTGAATTATGCATGTCATACAACATTTTAAAGTTGACCTAAACGAATATCTTTTGGATATTTCACGATAAAGAAGGACATTTTTCAGAGGCTCAAGTGTGATATTACTTATGTACAGAGTGCGTTTGTAATTTTCGTGTCTAAAGTTTCAATAGAGTCCCTTTCGAATAGAGACTTGGCTTACTTTTCGCTATTGTGTCGTCACATACACTTCTGTTAAGGTTTGTTTTCAAGTTTTTCATAATAGTTATGTATGTATGTATGTATGTATGTATGTATGTATGTATGTATGTTTGCATGCATGTATGTATGTTTGTTTGTATGTGTATGTATGTATGTATGCACATGATTGTACGAACATTAGCACAATTCTGGCAATATAGTGCCGATTAAAAAATATTGCTTAAAATATAAAGAAAAATTGCAAAAAATGACCGGAAGACAACAGGGGCTCGACATGCAAACACTCACTATATATATATATATATATATATATATATATATATATATATATATATATATATATATATATATATATATCCACCCAGAAAAATGAAATCAGCTATGTTAAAGAAAAGTATTCAGGTGCAAAAGAACTTACTTGTTGGGCAAGTAGAATTTAGCAAGCACAAAACCACTGTTTTCACACACACACACACATATATATATATATATATATATATATATATATATATATATATATATATATATATATATATATATATATATATATATATATGCAGGTTATGTACCGCATATCATTGGAAATTGACAAGTATTTATCAAACAGAGAGAAATGCTCTTACACTTGAATACCACATAGTTATTTTTAGATACAGGATTAGGGGCGGATTGTGGTGGGGGAGTGATGGAGCCGCTCATCACACCTCTCTACACCATCCCCCACCCCCCCGGACAAAGCAAAAAGGGCACGAAACAACCGGTAGGTTTCGTAGAGTAAGTTTCCGTTCACACCCAGATGGTTCAGATTATGGAAAAGCTTAAAATGCACGACCTTCCGGGCGTTTCGCTCCTTGCCCCCCCCCCCCTCCCATCGGTGATACTATTACACAAAACTCACGCCTGCTTGCTTAAGTTGCACCGCCTAACCACATTTCTGGATCCGCCTCTGTCTAGGATGACACCAATGCAATAAATATTATCAAACACAAGCCGCGAGTAACAGCGGCTCTCACTAGCTTAGACCTCGCATCTCACCTGTGTCCGCCTGCGTTCAATACCTCCTTCGGCCAGCTTGTGTATGCCAGAAAGCTTGCCAGAAACTTACTACCAAATATAATGACCGCCATGTTTATCGTATATTTCGCTAAAAACAAAATTGCGTTCAACTCACAAAACTAAATAAAACCACACACAAACACACACACACACACACACACACACACACACACACACACACATATATATATATATATATATACACACGCGCGCACATACACACACACACACACACAATTTGTGAATAATGTATTGCTTAAGGGAACGGAAATACAGAAGTTAATTGCATGCATTTACTTGCATGCGTTCTTGGTTTAAAATAGCATGGCTCTTACCTCTGAAATTTTGAATGTTTATGTTTTTCACAACTTCTTCAAGTGTTGTAGTTGGTTTTAAAAAGAAACCTGGAAATATCACTTTTCCCTCACATAACAATATACATTGCAATTTTGGAAAATTTAATTCTTTTCTACATGTTTTTAGATTCTTGTGTTTCTTGGATCGAAATCCACAACTCACGAATTCGCTTCTCTGGCAGCTTGGTTGGACATCATAATGCATGTGACATACGTACGAGAAATAAATATTAACGCTCTTTTAGGCGGTAAAAAAAAAATTGTGTAGTAAATCGTCTAACACGTGCAGATTCAAAATTAGCTGACACTGGCTTCTCTGGAGGCATTTGAAACGACGTAAATTTTGATCTCAAGGCCGTAGAATTGTTCTTTTTTTTAAAACTGCGACTTTACTTCGCCGGATATATTTTGTTACATTCAAACTGTCTGCAGTTAGTAGAGTAACAGGAATAGAGCCTTAAGTGAATGTCGGCAGGAGGATTTTCCCAGCATGCAAATGTAAAAATATTCCTTATCCCAAAATCTGCATTCAGTAATATAATAAACTAGTAACCGTCAAGATCATGATCTTTGAGGAACATTATTTACTGTCTTTTTATACATTTAATCTATGTTACACAAGTTGCAGATTTTATCTATCTAGTCAAGAGTCCCAACGATTCTTTTAATGCAAGTAGCCTCAAACTTTCTCTCCTGTTTTGTGAGCAAAACGGGATATGACGAAGTGTTTTAGGTGAAGAAAATTAACGGGATCTTTGTATTTTTTTAAATTTTTTAGCAAAGTGAAGGAACCTGCGATGGTGTATGAATTTTTTACTTCTATAAAACCTTCATTGCTTTCAGTTTAACGGTCGATATCAGGGAAATTGCTTTCGTAATGCTGTGTAGTATTCCATGCAGATGTGTTTCTAATACATTATAATCGAAACAACCAGCACTTTTGCCATGTTTTTCATTGCTATTTTGCAATAGTTTTTGTCCATTCGTTTTGTCAGTTATTTAGTGCTTCTTCTTACAAAGCTTTCAGTCTTTTTAAGACGTTAGGAATCGTGACAGTAGAATCCGCTATTTATATAAGCATGCAGGTATTGACTTGGTTGTCGTTCGTCAAGTTGTTTTGCGCCCGCCTTATTCTATGAACCTGTCTGTCCGTTTGTGAACGTTTCCTTCTCCGCACGATATTTCAGTTCTTGAGGACGTACCTTCGCCAAGCTTAGTGCATAACTTGTCATCGCGTGCAGGTAGAAGCCTATCGATATCTGGGCCAAAGGGTCAAAGGCCAAGGTCACTCTGACGGAAAATAAATATGATTTTCGCAAACTAACATGAGGTCTATATCACATACCTGGACCAAACTTTTGTGATTGCACTCGGGGTAAGGAAGAATCTTGTCAGTTTTGGGGATAAAAGGTTAAAGGTCAATGTTGCTGTGACTAAAAGAAAAGAAATGGTCTCTGCACATTCTCGCCCATGTTCCTTCGTCTAAGTTTGTGGATGACTTGCAGGCTTCGAATCAAAATATCAGCGGTCAAAATAAATTATGGTAATAAATAAAATTAAATTGTGGGGTCTAGAGGTCACGGTGATGATACATCTAAGAAGAAAATACTGGTTTCTGGCCAGTAACTGTAGTTCAAGGCTGTATACCGGTTCTGTTCATTGAAATCCATTGTCTGCAGAGTGTACTGTGCCCAATAGGTTCCTATATAAAGGACTATTACACTCGGGGTGTGCGAATAATGTGCCCTTCACAATATTCATGTTTATTATGGAAGACAAGTTATGTGGCCTTTTGGTTAGAGCATCCGCCTCGGATGCGGGAGGTAACGGGATCGATCCCCGGCCGAGTCATACCAAAGACATAAAAATGGTACAAACAGCTGCCTTGCTTGGCCCTCAGCATTAAGAGGTTTGTATTAGGACTGGTCGGCCTGGTATCAGGATAATGTGACTGGATGGAACATGATGCTATATGTTTGCGGGATGATGCGCCAGTGCTAGGCACCACTATAAACGGCCACACTGCAGACGTCTTAGCGATATGACTGAAATTAGTTTTAGAGCTACGTTGAAAATCAAAATAACACACATACACACACACACATTTATATGGAAATTGTTCTCACCGGATGCTAAAGACAGATGTCATGTGCCCACAATAGTCCATCCATCATACTATCTATGCTTTTTATTTGCATTTGTTTCTGTGGAATGGTTGTCGTTCCATCGATCTGTCGGTACATTCGATTGTATTCATATTGCCGTCAATAAACGTGTACATGAAACACTTTAGTTTGATAGATAGTTAGATACATTGATAAATAAAATAAGCTATTCGCTAACATTGTCAGAATCTAGTAAAGATAATTGATCTAGATAAGTTCAGAAAAAAGAATAATTAAATTATTTTTAGGACAGAAATGACAGGCGTAGTGGCATTTTTTCTGCGCTTTTTTTATTACAAAAATTAATTAACCCGTCTCCCAAATGGAATCTCAAAATTAACAAATATTTAGCTTCTGCACAAACTCAATCATAGCTTTTGAAGATGATTTCCAACTTCATAGTAGGAATAGTGCGAGTTTTCTTACGCAGAGACTGGCATAATTACATACACCTCCATTTTTTTATAATAGCAAAATGACTACTGTACATAGAGTGTAACAGTTATGGCTTGGCTCAAAAATGACACACTACGTCTGTAATATACACGTCAAGCACGTGCATGCATGCCAGACACGCCGTGGACTAATCACTTGCAAGTAACCATGAAAATGTATGTTTGCATTGTCCTAGAGGGAATTTTACGCAAACAGGCAATACATTGGGTCTGCTGGATAGACCCTTGCTATGGTTACGATGAAAGGTACTTACGTTTTGTCTTTTCGTTCTTTTCATCAAAACGTTTCTTTTTTAACTCGCCGAAAACTCAGATATATGTTGATATAGAACTGTGAGTGAGTACAATGGCGAAAATAACTGTAAACGTGATTTACTACGAGAATACGGATAAAAGGACATTCATTCATGATCAGTAAATCGATGTATGTTCTCAATCACATTTTTCTTACATAAATGATCTGTCAGCGGGTGATTTGCACGAGAAAGATCCACGGTCATATCAGAAATATTCCGTATATCATCATAAATACCAGTGTACGGTAAATATTTAAAACAGACGGACCAACGATAGTTCAGCTTATTTGAGACGCTGCAGTCGAATATGCGCCCGTCGTATGACCGTCGTCTTTCAAAACTCAGTTACAACATTATTTGTAAATAACTTACGTGTGTGATATTTTAATCATTGCAGTATGCAAATATATGGTGACTTGCATTTGTTTATGCTGTTGTCACATGTATTTGGGTTGGGGGTGATTTTAAGAGTTACACACGTTCGTCCACAACCAGTGATCTATACATCAGCATAGCATTGTTAGATTGAATTTTCCTCCCCCCTTCCTCTCTATAAATTAAATCTCTGACCTAATTAATCCACTCATCCACACATTTGCACTTGAACGAATATTTCCTCTTTTCCTCTGGACCATCGTTTCCTCTATCATCACTCTCTTTCGTCCTTTCTTTTTTCTTTATTACTTCAGGTTTGGTTTTAAATTTTCTCCCGTTGATTGCCACGACGTAATGTAGCAAAACAATTGTACAGGATATGAAATACCTCATGTGTTTTGACTGTCTACGAAACAAATGTGAAGCTCATTTTACTTAGTTATTTACAATGACGATAGCTGTTGAGCCTGTTAATTTATTGTTTTGCCATTAAAAAAAAAAAGGATTGAAACTGACATTCGCAAACAAGTCCACCTGGGAAAATTAGAAACCTGATGGACGGGAAATGAATAAAGGATAACTTTTAAAGACAAGTGAATCGTTTGGCATTTGGCTGATATTTTCTTTGTTGTCCTCTGAAATATTGCCATCAAAGTTGTCATAGGTCTTTTACTTACATATTAATGCAGGTCAAAGGTTAAATTCGCAGATAATGATATATCTTTTGGTAGATTTTTGGTGGAAGTCTAACTGGTGTACAAGGATGTATCTGTAAAATAACAAATTTAAATCAGTGATATTTCGTTATGCATGGCTTTACACCATAGAAACAATTGTAGGATTTTTGTATTCTAGTGTCCTTTGTCCTCGCAGATTGGCAAAAGAAGTCTAGGTACAGCCTTGTTTTAGACAAAATATATGGATTGTTTACAAAAAATATATTTGACTAAAGAAGTAAAAATGAATCAATCCGGAATTCACAAATCAGTTTTAAAATTAAATTCTTTATTTAGGTATAGATGTTTTTCCGAAATATGTCCTCTCACTTGAAGTTCCATTGCTCATAATTATGTAATTACGTAATAAAAAATTAATCCCCACTTGTGTCAAAGTGCATGCTTATATTCTCAAATTTCTATTAATCCTCAAGCGAATGCAGTATATAGACATGACTAAATCTTTCATTTTAGGGGCTTTCTTTTCGGTTTTACTCCCTTCAAACAGTCGTCTGTTACTTGGCGATAAAATCCTTGGAGGGAAGCCAATATTTTCAGTGTATATGCCTTTATATATTGCTTTATGACCTTTATGTATTGCTTTCAATTTGTGTCGTTGGTGTATTGCTGTCAAATTATATATTGCTGTCAATTTATTTCCGTTATGTATTGCTTTCAGTTGTTATGGGTTTATGTATTGCTTTCAGCTTGTATGGCTTTTAAGTATTGCATTAAATTCTAATGGTTTTCGTGTATTGCTTTAAATTCTAATTGCTTTTTTGTGTAGCTTTAAATTCTAATGGTTCTAGTGTATTCCTTTCTCTTAATATTTACATTAATGCAATTCTCTTCTTATGTAGCAATGTTAATATCTTCTTTCGTAGAACGCAGATTGATAGATATACAAAATCGGCTTTCGTAATACGTTGATTGGCGGATGTACCAAACTGCTTGCGTAATTGGTAGATTCACGGATGTACCAAATCTGCTCTAGTACTTGGCAGATCGATGCATGTGCTAAATCGGCCTTTGTAATGGGTAGATTGATGGATGTATAAAGAGAGCTTTCGTTATGGGTAGATTGATGGATGTTCCAAATCTGCTTTCGTTATGGGTAGATTGTTGGATGTTTAAAAACAGCTTTCGTTATGGGTCGACTGATGGATGTTCCAAATCTGGTTTCGTTATGGGTAGACTGATGGATGTATAAAAAACTGCTGTCGTTATGGATAGATTGATGGATGTATAAAAACTGTTGTTGTTGTTGTTGTAGGGTTTAACGCCATTTTTCAGCACACGATAGGCTATACATGGCGGCCAGTATTAATGGTGGAGGAAAAATCCGGGAAATGCCCGGAAAGAACCACCGACCCTCGAGAAGCTGCTGGCAAGCTTACTCACATACCCACATTGTGCCGAATCTGAGACTCGAACCCACGCAGACAGAGGTGAGATGGTAGTGATTCGTAACGGAGAGCGCTTTAGACCACTCGGCCACTCGGGGCCCCTATAAAAACTGCTGTAGTTATGGATAGATTGATGGATGTATAAAAACCGCTCTCGTTATGGATAGATTGATGGATGTATAAAAACTGCTCTCGTTATGGATAGATTGATGGATGTTCCAAATCTGCTTTCGTTATGGATAGATTGATGGATGTTCCAAACCTGCTTTCGTTATGGATAGATTGATGGATGTTCCAAATTTGCTTTCGTTATGGGTAGAGTGATGGTTATATAAAAACTGCTTTCGTTATTAGTAGTTTGATGGATGTATAAAAACTGCTTTCGTTAAGGATATATTGATGGATGTTCCAAATCAGCTTTCGTAATGGGTAGATCAATGGGTGAACTAAACCCCTTTCGTAATTGGCCGGTTGATGGATATACTATATCTGCAATTGGTATATTCATGGATGTTCCAAAGAATAAACGTTCATATATCTCTATATACTTGTGCACGTTAATGTTGTCGCGACTGGGCTAAGATTTACGTTGTAATAAATTAAAGCTAAGTGTCATTTCCCAAAGATGCACCGAGGCAGCCACCCGGGTCTGGCCTGGGCGGGTTTCGAACTTTGAATACGATTTCGAGGTGGACTTCATAATTGTACATAATATAGCCACATGTTAGTTAATATAAACATGAAGACCACGAGTAACTAAGGTCGAACCACGATGACTAATTTCCTGGCGGAATTAATAATTATAACGGGTTTCCAGTTTGATATATCCACTAAAATACATTTCCGTTTAATTTGGAGTTTGCCAACAAAACGAGTTTTATCCGGCGAAGGGATACGCAAAGGCCGTCATGCCGAGGCTTATTCGTACGTCATATGAAACGAGTTCTTTCCCAAGAATTTAAACACAACAAGCATACAGTTATGTGCTATTTCATGCTTAATCTGTCACGCTTTCCGCTTATTTTAGTTATACAATGTGAATAGAATTCAAAATAGAGCGGAATTTGTAATAGTTTATTCACCGGAGCACAAAATTGCGTTGGATGCCTTTTATACACTTTATAACTGCAGATTGCTTTATCTTTGCAGATAATGCTGGAGGAAAGCCACTACGTCTTTATATAATCAATGTAGTATAGCTGAGGTACACATATATGAATTCATGTTATGAAATATTTTTCTTCTGTTAAAATTACATAAAAAGACATTTGTTTTAAACGCAAACGTTTTTGTGTATTTTAAGAACTAGAGTGGTACTAAAAGAGTATATTTAAATTTGACAAGTAATACTGACATTTCCCTGTTCCGAAAACGCTTAAACTGATTAGGCTAATCCTTGTAAATTATCTTTTTTGTAGTGATATTCGGTGGGATTGTGCAGAGACGGCAATACGACAGGCAGTACTAATGCCTCTTCCTAAGGGAAGTGATTCCTCCAACGTGTTCCTTAGTTCAAAACCTTACTGTGATCACTGTGGGTTCTTCCAGAAGCGGTTTAAGGACGAAACAATTCAGACTGACACATCTACAGCCATAGAATCAGTTTGGACAAGCCAAGATACCCGCTTATTAAGTGATGCAGAGAAAAAGACTGTAATGCAAGAATTGAGTAATGCTCTTTTGTGTTCAGGTGCTAAACAAAGTAATCAAAATCAAATAACCCCAATGCCCCCTCCACCCCCACCCCCTCCACCTCTTCCAGGACAGCCGGGCGTGACTCCACCTTTTCCATATCCAGCTTTTTCTTTGCCTGGCCAACCACCACCACCACCACCACCACTTACATTACCAGGTCAAGGACTTGCACCTTCACCGCCACCGCCGCCACCTTTACCCGGCTTAGTCGGAGCTGCTCCTCCGCCACCACCGCCTCTACCTGGCCAAATAGGGCCACCGCCGCCACCGCCACTGCCAGGTCAATACGGACCACGACCTCCACCTATTCCACCTGCACCAGGCAATGTTCCACCTTCTCCTCCTCTCCTAATAACCAAGGAATCCAATTCCAATGTTCATTCTCAGCCGCCTGTGAAGGGTATCTCTACACCGACTCCTAAACATATAATGAAGTCATTCAATTGGACCAAAGTTCCTCCCCATACGATATCAGGTAAGTATCCACATTTTGAGTATTGACTGTGAAATAGCAATCAGAAACTGTAGAAGTTACCCTGTCTGTATTCTGGTGTCAGTCTCATTCGATTTGTTATTTTTTTTTTTGTTCAGAGCTCTGTAAAAACTCGACAAATGTCTGAGTACGCCATCATATTAGTCTTGTGGCCGAATATGACAACGTTTATCAGGGGTAATCTAGGTCGGAAAAGGTGTATGTATCTCTCATGTGAAATATTAATCCCAAATTGTATTCTGATTTAGCCAAATGTATAACGAGGGAGTGTACAAGATACTGTTTCCATCTCTATTTCCTGGCAGCCTAAGCTAACCAAACTTTTTTGTATAATAAAGAAATGTTTTCCAGAGTGGAAACGAATAAAGTTGCTAAATTAAAGAAGATGTCAGAAATGTTTTCTACCTGTTGAACCCAAATTGTGATTATAGAGGCCTGCAAGATTTAATTTTCTGTTGGACATCTGACAAGCAACATTTCCACAATGTTCAATCCAAATAAAGCTTTTAATCTGGTTCCAGTGAAATTCAGCGGTTTATAGGGAGGACACCAAAGATACAACATTGACTATATCAAATCATATAGTATATCTATGAAAGTTTAGATATAGTATATCTAGATACATATATAGTATATTTATGAAAGTTTCACCCAACTCGTCCCAACGGTGTTTTATATGTTCTGACTGGGTTGGGTACGTCCCAATGGTGTTTTGTATGTTCAGACTGGGTTGGTTATGTCCCATTGGTGTTTTGTATGTTCAGACTGGGTTGGTTACGTCCCAGTGGTATTTTATATGTTTAGACTGGGTTGGTTACGTCCCATTGGTGTTTTATATGTTCAGACTGAGTTGGTTACGTCCTGATGGTGTTTTATATATTCAGACTGGGTTGGTTACATCCCAATGGTGTTTTATATATTCAGACTGGGTTGGTTACGTCCCAATGGTGTTTTATTTGTTCAGACTGGGTTAGTTACGTCCCAATAGTGTTTTGTATGTTCAGACTGGGTTGGTTACGCCCCCAATGGTGTTTTATATGTTCAGACTGGGTTGGTTACGTCCCAATGGTGTTTTATATGTTCAGACTGAGTTGGTTACGTCCCGATGGTGTTTTATATATTCAGACTGGGTTGGTTACATCCCAATGGTGTTTTATATGTTCAGACTGGGTTGGTTACGTCCCAATGGTGTTTTATTTGTTCAGACTGGGTTAGTTACGTCCCAATAGTGTTTTGTATGTTCAGACTGGGTTGGTTACGCCCCCAATGGTGTTTTATATGTTCAGACTGGGTTGGTTACGTCCCAATGGTGTTTTATATGTTCAGACTGGGTTGGTTACGTCCTATTGGTGTTTTATATGTTCAGACTGGGTTGGTTACGTCCCAATGGTGTTCTATATGTTCAGACTGGGTTAGTTACTTCGTTGTTACATAATCTAAATGGTTCCTGTATAAGCCTCCAAAATCACTCATTTGGTGGAATGTTATTTGAAAAACTATCGGAACAGTTTGAAAAAATGGACACATATTTATTAGATGCACAAATTATTTTCTTCTCCGTTTTGGTAGATAAATAGATATTGGTTTTTTTATTTATTCTTATCGGAAATACATTTTGATTTTGGTTGTTATGAGAAACTAGAACACAGAACATTTCATGAGAAGTAAGCTTTCAAGCGTTTCGTCAAAAGTGTTTCAGCACTTTCAGAGCAAGTGAGAAAAATGACTAACGTAAGACGGACGACAGACAAGTCAGCTAGAGTCGTATAAGCTCACGTGCCCTTCGGACGTTCATGTGGAATAATACAGAAAGCGATTGGACAAGTTTTATTTCCTATCATACATATCTCTCACTATGTTATTGTATAATTTAACAATATTTAAGTTTGTTTATTAACTTAAAGTTTGAGGACGTTTTGAGTTTAAAAATATGCACACGGATCCAAATACCACATGTCATATTCAGCGTCAGAATCTTGTCTGGATTATATCAGCAAAACCATGTATAAATTTCTTCATAGAAGATGTGATAAATATTCTAGTGACTGAAAGTGATAGAGGGTCATTAAGTTCGGATTGCAAGTTCTTTTTTATTTTCCAATCCAGTGCAGGAAAATGTTTGGAAAGAGGTTTTGTCCATGGATGACCAGATACCGGTTCACTATGACACACTAGAGCAGCTTTTCTGTCAACAACAGATGGAACACGACAATGGAGATGAAAAGAAAAGCAACTCTAAATTACCGAATGTGGTAGACTATCACCCACCTTTGATGTCTCTCTCTTTCTCTCTGTGTCTCTCCGTCTTTCTCTTTCTCTCTCTCTCTTGTTTGTGAATGTTATAATACGCAATTTATGTTAACATATCTCCAAGGAATTAACTATTCCAGGACCTTTAACAGTCACAGTATCACATTAATCATCCCTCCAAATCCAGCTTTATTATTTATCTTTTATGCTTAGCAAAACATTCTTCCTTCAGTTCCACTTTTATTAGTGTCTCACCTGCATAAACATGGGTACACAGAATAATCAGTGTATCACCTGCAACGTGGATGGCGTCATTAACAACACCACAATTCCCATTGAAGTTTTTGAAATTAGAATGTCTTCTACATCAGTTGCAGCATTCAAGTGAAGCTATTTGATATTGCTACAGGTCTAAACATTATGCCGTGATATGCTAGAATTCCTCTCTTGCCTGTCTCACCTGCTTAAGTATCATGGTGAACATTGATACAATTTAGCTTTAATGTGTTAAAAGTCACTCATCTTCGACGTTAATGGCTGTATTCAATTGAAGCTTGGGGATAATACAGATACAATGCTTATATGCTGATTCGCTAAGAGCTTCCAACTTTTTTTTATCTTGCCTCCTTAAACATTTTAGTTTGGTTCATCGTTGTGAGAAATTTAAAACTTTTTTATTCAAGATTTGAACAATACATTTGTTATGAATGTTTATGAAAGTCAGAGAGAGGGGTTGTATGGACACACATACCAACGTAATATTTAACCCAATTATTGGACATAACTTTATGTGGGGAACATTAAACGAATATATATGCGATCTTGAAAACAAAATATCAGTTAATTTTAATTGTTTGACATTTATAGAACATATCTAAAAAAAACTACGTTCTTTTTGGTTGGCATAAAACTGACCTGAGATTATAGAACTTTTTAGCTACAAGCCGATATTGCTGCTTAAGCAATTTAATTGAGTTTTTACGATGTATAGTGCAAAGCAAGATCTAGGTGACAAATACAGCCATAAACCATGTCAAATACACAGGAAGACAAAGCTCTGCGAACTAATGTGCACGGTGAGACAAATTTAAAGGCATGATCGCTACTAAAATTCTATAAAAAGCATATAAAGCAAAATTAAAATCAAAAAGTGGAAACTTCTTAAAATTTCTAACTAAACATATTTTAATTAACCTCCTTGATTAAAACAAATGTCTATATTAGTCAATCAAGATCAAATTCAAATACAAATTGCATGATTCCCAGGTGTAGTTCTTTCATTTGTTGATTCTACAGGTGCTACTGCTAGATAACAAAAGAAGTATGAGTGTCAACATATTTCTGAAGCAATTCAAGCAGGGCCACAAAGAGATCGTGGAGATGATCCAAGAGGGAGACATCAACAAAATTGGAGCAGAGAGATTGAGGGGACTCCAGAAGATCCTTCCGAAACCAGATGAGGTTACTATTAGTCCTCGTATCTTTTTTAGCTTTATTATGAATACTTAATTACTATATTTATTATGAATGCTTAATTACTATATTTATTATGAATGCTTAATTTCTGTATTTATTATGAATGCTTAATTACTGTATTTATTATGAATGCTTAATTACTGTATTTATTATGAATGCTTAATTACTATATTATTATGAATGCTTAATTACTATATTTATTATGAATGCTTAATTACTATATTTATTATGAATGCTTAATTACTATATTTATTATGAATGCTTAATTACTGTATTTATTATGAATGATTAATTACTATATTTATTATGAATGCTTAATTACTGTATTTATTATGAATGCTTAATTACTGTGTTTATTATGAATGCTTAATTACTATATTTATTATGAATGCTTAATTACTATATTTATTATGAATGCTTAATTACTATATTTATTATGAATGCTTAATTACTGTATTTATTATGAATGCTTAATTACTATATTATTATGAATGCTTAATTACTATATTTATTATGAATGCTTAATTACTATATTTATTATGAATGCTTAATTACTATATTTATTATGAATGCTTAATTACTGTTTTTATTATGAATGATTAATTACTATATTTATTATGAATGCTTAATTACTGTATTTATTATGAATGCTTAATTACTGTATTTATTACGAATGCTTAATTTCTATATTTATTATGAATGCTTAATTACTATATTTATTATGAATGCTTAATTACTATATTTATTATGATTGCTTAATTACTATATTTTATTATGAATGCTTAATTACTGTATTAGTTTCGCTCTTAGGCAGTGTTTGTGCTTCATTGTAACTAATATGTGTATAATTTCATATTAATCGTGCTGAAGGTACAGAACAAGTTTCATGTTTACTAAAAGATGTTTGATGTTAGGCAGAACAGTATGAAATGTCAATTACATGACAACTGAACTGAGAAAAATCTTCCATGTCAGTGTTTCCTCCAGAAAATTGAAAAAAAATGTGCGAGTTATTTTCATAAAGTTGTCAGGAAATACTTTGCATTGGGAGTGTTTAATGGGGGACAAAAACATTTATAATAACACGTCTTTCTGGCATTTAATTTAAAATTCCAAACTAGTCATATGAAGAAAATATAAAAGTCTTAAATATGGTATGTGCATTAAAAGATATGACTACACTTAGGTTATATTCTGGCACATATAAACACTGATGGATATATTTGATCAGAAAAAGATTAGAATCCACTCTATGTTTCCTTAAACTCTCTTTTGCTTGTCATCAACAAATAAAACATTAAAACAAGAATCATTTCATTAGAAAAGTTGTATTCTTCCAGATTGCCAGAATAAAAGAATTTGATGGTGACAAAGATAATCTAGGAGCCGCCGAGAAGTTTTACCTGCTTCTTTCTGACCTGCCTGGATACAAGACAAGGATAGATGGCCTCGTTTTGAAGATGGACTTCCAGATAAATATGGAAAAATTACTGTCTGCTATTCAGACATACATACATTCCTGCACAGCTTTGTTGGAAAACGAGGCGCTTAAAGTTTTTCTCAGATTCATTCTTCATACAGGCAATTTCATAAATTCAGTAAGTTAGAAATTATCAATTTTTTTCAGAATTCTTAGGCTTATCTTTTTTGTACCAATTATCGTTTCAGTTGGTGATAGTTATGCAGTTGAAAACGAATGTGTAATCTATGCTATTATATGATTACATTTATTATGTTCATCACCTTTACCATGTCATTGTGGGCCTGTCAATTGATATCATCACCATTATCATCAGTTTCATCAAATATGTGTAGTTATCATCATTGTCGTTGTCATCACACAAAGCTGTACTGCATTTGACACTGCTTTGCCATCATCATCTTTTTATTTTAACCCCAGATAAGACAATTTTCATGTGAGCGTTTCTTCTTTAAATACGTTACCTAGTTATAATGCATTAGGAGTACTACTACTACCTCGCAAATCCAGCCGTCCCAGACGCTACTTTGAGATAAAGGGAGCTAAACGTTCTCTACCGACCAATGTGGTGATCGGGCAGAGTTATCTCCTCTAAGGTATAAGACTTGGCGGCAAAACCTAAGAATACAGGAGTTGCTAGTTCTGCTTGTGCTAAACAGCACGCTGTCATCACGAGAGATGTCACAAATGCCAGAACTATGTGGAAGATACACCATTACAAGCTGGAGGAGTTTATCGCTTTTAAGGAAAGTATACTCCATCTATATTTCCAACCTTTTCTCTTCCTGTCCCGACAGAGTTCTTCCATTAAAATTTGCTGACACTTTGTCGTCACCATACATTTAGGTACTTGCACGGGGAGCCTAAGCGACTTCACGTTAAGTAGGGGCTGTACTTACTTTATGTACTTGCAAGTCTCTAGCTCTTGTAAAAACGTCTAATATATGTATAATACGATTACTAACTGCTGAGTTTATATTCCAAGGCATTCATAGCGTCCGGATGCCAACTTCATTGTTTTTTACTTGTACATTTGGTCTGTGGGCTTTTCTCCCCGACAGGTAATTGACTCATTTTGGATATTGTCGCATACACTTTGTAAGTATATATAACGTTGCCTCAGTTCCTCCTATGTGAAACTATTTGTGTATAAATTTTTACATGTGTGCACATTTCTGTATTGCTTCTGCTCTGGTAGGACAAGTACAGATAAGATTTATATACGTAGGTTACTCAGTGGCATCTCGCTCATGCATGTTTCAGCTCAGGACAAAGACGTCATCATCCTGCATGCTGCACTTTCCTCAGCATGAAATGTCTGGCGGACAAGGGAGATAAATCAACTTACCCTTCAGCCACGAAGCGCCCGACATTGACATGCTCTGAACTCCTAGGAGACTTAGGATTTTCACTCATCTGCTCAAGCAGCTCTTCGGCATTTGTTTCATTCCTACTCAGAGCTACGGAACATGCACGTCTGGATCATATAAACCAGATCCGCTGAAATAAACAATTCTCACAGCTAGTCATGGATAGAATCATTCTAATAAGAGAGTCATACACTCTGAAAGCACGCATAGGCAAATTGTATATTTTAACCTTGTGGTGCATAAACGAACACATCATACCTCTCCAAGCCTCTATACAGCAAATAGATAACTTCCTCTGGCTCTTCGTCGAGGGAATGGTCGCACTGAATACGATTAACGGTTACCACCCCGCGATCACTGACACCTTTCGTCATCATGGAAGGATAGCAGACAAAACAAAGACTTATTCGACCTTCTGTCCAAGTTTGAGTATACACGACCATAAACGTTAGCCTTATGCCCAATGGGGAACCTATCCTGGGTAAAATCTGGCTGAGAAAGATATGTTTGAAGCACTTTCAAGGGCATCTATGGCACACCTTTCATACACGACCTGCTTCCACATGGAATCACAGACATCGGGCAGAATTACCGAAATACACATCATATCAGCGGACCCGAATTGTGCGCAGTACTGACAAGATGGGTCAGTCTTACTAATTACGACATTCTCTTTCATCGCCAAGAACCGTCTTCCTGCCATGGATAACCAGACATTCGTCATGAAGCATCTGTTTAGTTTGGACACACCTGAAGACCACAAACAAGACCCACTTCGGGCTTTCAGGTGGTACCCTAATGGATTAGAGCCTTGCGTCAAGGGAGATTAAGCCTCTTTCTATTTCTCATAAAAGGAAGGAGGATATATCGAAATAGAATATCTCGACTTGGTTTAAGTGGATTATTCGCTTGGCATATAGAGACCCCCATCTCAAATGCATGTATTACGCATTGTAGCTCACAAGGTTAGAGCAGTTGCCACCAGCCTAGCATTCGAACGGAACAGTTCGCTAACCGACATCATTCAGGCTGTGAGATGGAGATGGGAGCTCACATTCTCTTGCTTTTATCTCTGATATATTTCATCCCAAATTGTCCAGTTCGATCTGGTATGACCTATATTCGCTGCTCAACGGGTCACCCTTCAAGGTCAGTCGACAGCTCCATAAGATGAGCCTTTTCGATTGCCGCTCGATTTGCGGAGGCTAATTTTTCCCTTCTGAAGCCGCGCCCTAAAAGGTGGAGCCCCCACAGTCAAGTTACCTAGAAGCTGTCTTGAATACCTTATGGGACCAGAGATGGTATTTCCGAGGTAGGGGAATGTACCTTCCTCCACCTCACACTTATTTTTTTAAGGTATTATGATTAGGAAACATATTTAAAGAGGAAACCAGTTTTTCATAGTAAAATGTTTCTTTGATAATATTTACCCAGTCATAATTCACATACAACCACCCGGCCTCTCCGCAATTACATCCACACTGTGCGCGCCTTCCGCTCAGTAGTAATTTTTGTATTCTTAGGCTTTGTCGTCAAGTCTTTTACCTAAGGGGATATAACTCTGCCCAGCCGCCACATAAGTCGGCAGACAATTTTTAGCTCCTGTCACCTACAACTAGTATCTGGGAAGGCTGAATTTGCGAGGTAGTAGTAGTTATCCTAGGGTATCATTGGGTAAGTATTCTCGATGAAACATACATTACTTGGAAAAATCGGTGTTCAGTTTCCCTTCTATTTCTTTCAAGTACATTTTCGTTCACGCCTATCGTATATGAACATTAGGTGAACATTAGGATCCATATAAATGACTCCAACAGGGAGGTAATCCCGTGTTTCTATTTGCAGTCGAATTGTATCTTAGAGGACTGGCCCAGAGAACGTTATTGAATTTAAGATAAGAAGGAAACTAATATTGTTACAATGTATGTATGTTTAAAAAACAGGCCAGAACATAAAACCCAGATATTTGCAAAAGAAAGATTGTTTTTATCTATCTTTGTATTCCGTAACCTAGTATGATTCCATAATTTGTCCTGCACATTAATTCATCTAACATGCTTGGATAATGATAATAGTTCCAGATAATGTTCGGATTAGTTGATGTTGAGTTTCTAATTGAGTCATAATGACATTTCCTTTTAACAGGGACGTTTCTCGGGCAATGCAGTGGGATTTAGGATCAGTTCCCTGACAAAGTTGACGGACACGAGAGCCAACAAACCAAGAGTCACCCTACTGCATTATCTGGTGAACGAGGCTGAGAAAGAAAATAAAAACGCCATTTCATTTGCAGATGAACTTTTGCCCAACCTGAATACCCTTAGCAAGTAAGATGTTCAATAAGTAGCAGTGAGTGTTAAATATTTTCAGCTCCAGAGGAATAGTAAAATCATGGAAACCATATTCACAAACTGAATGTCACTTATAGTAGCAAGGGTTAAAATAAGAGGTTCACAGGTGTGTAATATATATATATATATATATATATATATATATATATAATGCATGCTTTGCTGTGAAAATGGTATTAGGAATATTCCATCTTGACCGCTAGATGATAGTAGGGATGTTGTAGTGTGACCCATCGTTCCCACGTTACCGGGAAATCGGGAAAAAGTCGTGAGAAATGATAATTTCTTCCCGACCGTGAAATTTCCTTGAATTTTGCAAATATTGATGAAAGTCGGGAATTTTCCGCCACCACTTGACGCCCAAAACAATCACGTAATTGAGTCGTAGCTAAAGAGATCGTGAGTTAAATGTATCGAGTTCTATTCAGAATATTCGGAGGGTGCTTGGATCATTTGGTTGCTGGCAATAAAGATATATGCTGAGTCAATCCAAGCGCCGAGTGGATTATTTTCGTCTAGTAGAATTTTATTGTCAAAGTCAGCTCGATATCTTTATTTTTCCTTACATGCAAGATATGAAAACCAGTCTAGCATCACAAGCGGCCAATATGTTGGTGGCAAATCGTAGCCGCTTACCTGAGGGCCTATCAAACTTTAAACATTATTAGATCGAGTGATACATTCATGAGATCGATATAACAATTACTTTTTTTCTCAGAAATTGTGAGTATTAAAATCGTTATGTCTTTAATCAGCTGAAAGACAAGATAAAACTTAAGTTGATGATGAAATGTGACCTGGTGCTCGCGATTTGCATTGCTACTCGCGTGAGTACACAAATCTAACAACCCACATTTTCAGATGTTGTAGAGAAAAAAAATTAAAAAAATATTAAATGAAAGTCATATACTGGTTGTAATAAAAAAAATACAAAAAACGAAACGACACAATTGTTTTTACATTTATGTATTCCGAGAACAACTTCTGGAGTTCTGTTGTATCACATGACTACCATGTTGACATGTGCTCTCTGCTTGATAAATCAGACTGGCCAGATTGCTGCTTTTTACAAGAAGTATCTGACTTTCATTTAATACAATTGGGTTTCTGTACAACAACATTATACAGGAGTTTGTTGATGGTATCACGTGACTATTGGACTTCGTTATCGTCATTTGAGATTTGTGAAGTCATGTCACTAGTACTGCAATTGATGAGTGCTCGGTCAGGTTTCATCTACGCCGTAGTTTCGTCTTGTCTGACTGCGGATTAACGACATAATGATTATAATACTTGCAATTTCTTAGAAAATAAATCATTTTCCTATCGATTTCATTCAGGTTTGAGTCGATATAACATAAGTTTAAATTTTCTAGGCCCGCTGGTAAGCGACTACCATATGTCGCTACCGCACGATGGCGGCAAATTCCAAATTTTCGATAAGCAGTTGCAATGACCCCACACCCCAGCCTAAATGTCCAAATATGAAAAATGGGGTGAGAATATTCGGAGGAAAATCTGATTAGAAAACGGACTGTTATTTGTTTTAAGCCAAATTTGCAGTCCAAATTGTTGAATCTCAGAGCAGAAATGAGAAATTGTCGTCCCTTGTATTAATGCCATGTCAGCCAGTTCTGCGAGTTGGGTAATTCTGCGCAACGATACGTAATTTCTGTAAACGTTGGATCATGTGTTCTTTTTTGTCATAAATTCATTTTGTGTCAAGAGACCGTTCCGGTGTCCTAGTGGTTAGAGAGTCCGCCTCGGATGCGATAGGTCATGGGTTCGATCCCATACCAAAGACTTACAAAAATGGTACAACAGCTGCCTCGCTTGGCGCTAAGCATCAAGAGGTTAGTGTTAGGACTGGTCGGCCTGGTGTCAGGATAATGTGACTGGGTGGGACATGATGCTACACGTCTGCGCCATGATGCCCCATTGTTAGATATCACTATAAATTGTCACACTGCAGACATCATAGCGATATAACTGAAAGATTGTTAAAGCTAAGTTAAAAATCCAGATCACACACTCGCACATTTTGTATCAAGAAAGAATGATCGTACTTTAATTAAAAATATCCTACATTTCGACTGGAAATGCATATGAAAATGTGATTTCTAAACGTCAGCATGAAGACTCACTCCATGAGGTTCTTGAACCTGTAACCCAGAAAATCCTATTTACTATATATCTGTTAGAATCATACAAATAAATGCATTTTATAAAAGACGGAAATGTATACCTTAACAAATTTATGCATCTTAATCAAAGGTTCCAATTTTGCAACAAGTTGTCCCACACATACAAAATCGTCTGCTACCCAACATATCAGCTTGCCGCTAGAACAGGATTCTCACAGAATTTCCCGGCGTATAGTCTGTTTCTAAATTCTTTAGTAATTTTTCCCCATAAACAAGACGTTGTAAACATATTACACCCTATTCATTGTTGTTTCTCTTCCACATAATAGCTTCTTTTTTCATAAAATGTTGAACTTTACTAAATTTTTTACAAGATCGGTTTAATATCGCTTGCCATTTATTGGCATTTCTATGTTGAATTTTTAAAACTAGCTATAAATCTGATCAAATTACCTGACTGAACTGCTGACAGAAACAGTCGAAAGTAATGTATTTCATTTATATAGCCCAATGGATAAACATTTCATCTTTTCAAAGCTGTGCGCAGAATTGGCCGACATATCGCGAATCATGAAAACACGGGGGTGGTATCCCGTGTGTCCATAGTTAATATTATTTTTAACAGAATATTCTGGTGTTAATTGGCTCTTTTCATATGACAAGCACTGCAGTATTATATTTTCATCAATCAGTCATATTTGGTATGATGTTTGCCTCAGTAATAGAGACGGAAACCTTAGGTGCACGGAAATGCCCGACAGCGTTTTATATATTAAAACACGATACGAAACACTATATCAATTCAGGTTTGGGGACTGGTTTAACGATTTACAAGAAGACACATTGATTTTACAGAATGTTCAGTCCTTCCTTATACAAGAGTGTATAATTTTGAAGGTCTTTTGTCAAAATTTAAATCAATCCTTTTGAAAATGTTTTTTAAATGATGGATTTTTAACCAGATCGTCTTAAGGAGATTAGATTGTTTGAAAAATCTTGTGTGGGATTTTATTGGCATAGATAAATTCAGGGTTAAACTCTTTCGTTACAAGACAAGATTCTATTTATTGGCTTTCATTTTATTTTTCATACTGTAATATGAAATGTTACTTTCTATGAGATGCATATACATTTTGCTATATAATTCTTTTGAATTAAAGGTTTCAAAGGAAACAAAACATAATTTATTTTCATTATGTTGTTCCCACTTATCCATATAATGCAGCAAAATAAAGTTAGAATTTGTATTCTGTACATTGAAATGGCTTTACATGCCAATTTATAGGAATATAATCAAACTTGTTTCGTGTGATACATTTTGTGGTTTTGTACATGATCATCTTTTCCGACTTCGATGTTTTTGGAGAGTCTTGAAAGAGAAGCATCATTAGATTTAGAAAATGCATGTTTTATAATCTAAAATATTCCTTAATTCCATTCAGTAATGGTCATATGTGAACCGTGAAAAAGTAATTTCATAAGGGAAAAACCCTGGACATGACCTGGAAATTTATCTTTAGAAAACGTGGGAACCATGGTGACCGCCAGACACTATCATCTTGTTCAGACCTTCGACAATCTTCAGGATAGTCCAGACTCTTGCACCAAATAATATCCAATCTGTGTTCTTCTATGTGCAAAAAATGTATTTGCTTTGTTGCGTTTTTTAATTATTCTATTTAAATTGGCCACCGTGTTCAGATGTTAAATTTGTAATGCTATAAAAAAACTATTGCATCAAAATAAAATTAAAACCACACAATTGGTAGTTGAGTAATTATGTAAAACAAACCTTGGTGGATTTAAATTTTTCTGCAAGATAGTACAGATCTGATAGCTGAAATATTCCAAGGTTAAATCAAGAAACAGGTCACATAACAGTTGTATCTTAGGTGCTCAAGTTCAAAGAGAATATCTATTTCACGGTCTATTTGAAGCGTTAAGATTTATCAAGATAGTTGTTTTAGAGAGAAGTGCTAGAAGAATAGGGTTGTGGCTCAGATGAAAACAGAGGATAAAGCAATAATTGGTAAAATCTAAATCAATCAGCAAACATGAACAACTGCTTTATTGTTTGTTGAAGTGATCCAGTAAATTAAACTGATATGACTACCAGATATTTTGTAACTACATGTGTTGGTTATCAAACAAGTAAGATTTGCTACATATAAATAGTGTATTATTCAACTGCTCTTCATGCTGCTTTAGAAAAATCAAGAAATCTAAATTTGTCGCTTTTTGCCAACGTTTTGATCAGCAAGTAATTAAGGGTATACATTTGTTGTAGGTGTAATATGTATTAGCGTTTATTGTTGCTTTCAGTTTTCTTGTTCAGCTCAAGCTGTTAATCAGTTAGCATTGAACAGATGATGAGATGATTTGATTTTTTATGGCACAGCAACAGAAGTAGGTTATTCATTTTCGAGGAAGAGGAATAAAGTACATTTCCCAGTTACATCTCACAGTAGCTGGCCATGGCTGATCTGAACCCCCACCCTTGTGGTCTCGGGTTAGGCACACTAACCACTTAGCCTTAGCGACACTCTTGTGTTGAAATAGCGTAAATGGCAATGTTTGGTAAACACACATGTTTATGAAAGCCAAAAAGATAACACAAGGTGCTAAACGGCGAAATATTTCAAATTATTTAATTCGCATACTCCCAGTAGTATTAACCTGAATAAATATTGCAAGTAGTATTACTATGTTGGTGCCTAATTTTCATGATTGTTCCAAGTAAGAGTTCATGTTATTTAATGCATGATGGAAGGACATGCTAACAATTCAATGGAGAATAATGTAGGTAGAATATTCATGGCATAACCATTTCTCTTATGATAGAGATAATATGTTGAAATTAAGTTATTGCAGCATTATTCATGATGACCAAAAATTTACGTTAGTAAAATCAGGACTGAAAAGAAACTGAGACAGCTAGCTGTGTTCTGTAGCTGGTAATACATATAACACTCTTATTAAACTTGTAGAGTTTACATTATAAGAAAAAATATTTAGAATTCCATTTGACTTTCAGATATAGAGAAATTGTTGTCCACAGTATGGTCTTGTTTTCTGCAAGATTCACGGTTTACCATTGCATTAACGAAAGCCTCCGGTAGTGATATAAGGTGATGACCCTGATTACGAATTGGAATATAAGTGTCTGCAATGCAATGCAGTTACCATAGGAGCAATTGCTTATTTCAATTATTATAAAGCAGAAACGAGATTCCTTACTTCTAAGACTACGCCATAAGAGCAAGAATTATTGATATGGCGGGCTAATATGACTTTTGCAGATTTAATACTTGGTACACTTTGAAAAGAGTTTACAAGTAGTTTTAATAATTTGTAAGCAGGTGGAACTGGTAAAGGAAATGCTTTGCATTCCTCAACTGAAACGATCATGATTACTCTGGAAGGATTATCCAGCATACTTTTTATCTCTGTAACTTGAAGCAACAGTTTGTGGCGCAACCAGATATTTATTTAACCAAGAACAAACACATAAATTAGCAACATGAATGTCAACCGTTTGCTTCACAGATTACGACTGCCTATGTCTTATATGAGCTGCACACATGATTAAAGCTGTATGGGAAGGGTCAGAATATAAACAGGAATACACCTGCAAATAAACAGAAACGCAATCATAGATGCACACAGAATGTACTTTACATTGTTCCAGATCCACATAATGTAACTTACATTGTTCCAGATACATAACGAACAATTGAAAATAGCTAAATTAAATATACAATTTTGAACAATTGAATGGTGATATATTAAAAATACCCAATAACACGAGTATATGCCGTGCTATATAATGCGGGGAAACAAATGGTATTGCACTAGATTTATTAGAAACACAATATTAGTACTTCTTATTCTATGGTATCACCATACAATAACACGTATAGCGTAACTAGTGCTGAGAAATAGCATTAAGCCCACACAACACAAAACTACCACCAATGTGGTTATTTCAAATGAAGAACAATTGTTATAGATCTGCTGATACACAGATGGCGTGAGTTAACTGCCCTAATTTAACAGGGTACAGAGTTAACTGCCCTTATTTAACAGGGTGCTAACATTCATATACGCTTTGAAATAATCCATCAGTTTTCTTGTTCACTAGCGATGTGTTTATTTTCGCTAAACATTATTGGTAAAAATAATTTTAGCAGCGTTGTTCGAACTAGTTTCTTCATACACTATCTCGGCTATATTTCGTAAACACTTGCAAAAACATTTTAATGCAATATTTGTTCAGCTAAAAACTGCAGGGCCATAGTCTTTGTGTGCTGCGTTAATATAGTTGCACAGTCGTGCTGGAATATGTATTCATCGTCAGTGAATGATAACTACATTCCTTCACAACCTTTAATTGGTTGTATAATACTTTAAACTCAGAGTAAATCAGAAAAAGGCACTGTCGACACTTGATTGAAGTTTCTAAATTTGCATTCTTGTTGACATGGAGTCTCTGACGCTTTCTGTAATTTTAGCCAATCGTATAAGAGTTACTTGCATCACTTTGCCCACGTCGCTCTTACCGATCTTCTAGTATCATTTAAAACTTTAACTTGTACCTTAAACTCATTTTCAAATGCATCAACATATATTGTCTTTCTTTTGCATTTGTAAAACCAATAATTATACTTTTAAGGGCTTGATTGTTTGAATTTGCAATCTCTACAAGAGGAAAGAACTGATTCAATCACATAATTTGTTTTTAAATTACCGTCATTATTTTGAATCTAAATACAGGCTTTATTCTCAATTCCCATTCTGTTATTTCTGTATTTGAGCTTTTTCCAATAGGATGGTATAACTCGGTTGTTTTTGTATCTGTTAATTGTTCATGGCGTTTAAAGACTGTTTTTTTCGATACCAGCTTTTAGTGCCTGATAGTCACGCTTCAGTTTCTGATGGTACTAGTTGTTGCTTTAATGACAAAATCAGCCTGAACTGCACTAATGAAGATTCTATCATCCTTTATTATTTGTTTCTCCAGTATCAAGACATTTTGTACACATTTGGGCTGTATAATTTAAAATCATTCATACTTCTATTGCATAAATCTTGAAGCTTTTGTGCAGTTATATTTTTAAACGTTATAGCCATTTTTAACACGTATTGCTCACCATAAAACCATGTTAGCTTTTATGGTATGGTCCTTCGTCTGTCGCGCTTCTTTTGTTCACAATTGATATTTAAACATTTTCTCAAAGACGGCATAAAGAATTTGTCTAAACTTGAAAGAGAGTACCTGATATGACCCTATCTCTGAATATTCAGTTGAAACAGTTCAACCGTCAAGTATGGCTGCTCTTACTAAAAATGTAACAGATTTCATGCAACTACATCTCACAAACCACTCAACCGATTTGACCAAATTTCACAAAAGCGTTTTATCAGGAAGGTCTTTCAGATTTATTTATAATCTGTCGAACGTTACAATATACATGCAAAGATTAGACAAATCTTTTAAAGGACTGGTCCGAAACTCCCAGAACACAGTTGAACCACATTTGATGGAAAGCATCTTGACGTGACGGTTTTTCAAATTTTCTTTCATGGACGGCGTTAATAAACTAGAAGAAAAACTGTAAAAGAGATCTAAAAATAGCTTATCACCAAATTGTATGGAGATCATTGTGTTATGAATATATTTAACATTTGTTTATATAGTACCGATCCACTTTCAAATATGGCTGCCATTACTAACAAAAGACTTATCAACAGTTGCTTAACAGAGTTCGATCAGAGTTGACAGAAAGCATATACGCTTTTCAGTTGGTTACACATTTTGCCCATCTGCTATAAACAATGGCCGCCGTTACTAAAGTAGAGGAAGGTTAACAAAGAATTAGTCTTATTTACCATTCAACAGGAGCATGGCTTAAATGGTTTTCCAAATTTTACAAAAGGTACCAATCCACCATCAAGTATGGCAGCCATTACCAAAAGGAAAATACATTTAGACCAATTTGCTCAGTAGAAATCGACCACATTTGACAACAAGCATTTACGTATTTAGGGCTTTGAAAAATGTATAAAACTGACGTCAAGTCTCCATCAAATATGGTCACTATTACTGAAAGTGGGCAGTCTTTTAAACGACTTCTTTGGAAAATGGCTTCAGCAAATTTGACCAAATTTTAGAGAAAGCATTCTGGTCTGTGTTATGTGTGGCCTTTAAATTGACATATGTCATGTCACTTTGCTATCAAATGAGGCCGTTGTTACTAAACAATTATAAATGTTGTTTCTACACCACGTAAACAGTTTGAACGTGATGAATTATGGCCAAGTTCTAGGGGTCCGTGGATGCTTTCTGTCAGCTCTGATCAAACGTATTTAAGCAACGGACACTGATTCTTAGTTGGCCTAACCTTATTGCTATATAGACATAACCCTGGTTGAAGGTAGAAAAACTGAATAATCTAAAACTTTATTTTTTTGTGACCTAACAACTGGTCAGTTTTGCACTCTACAAATTTAAAATTGTGCAGCAGATTTCAAAATATAAATCTACCTTTTCATATGTGTACTTACCTAATTTAACGGAAGGTAGTGTTAGGAATTAGATAATCCTGTTGTATACAAACAGGAAGACTTTAAAGAAGAGAATATATATGAAATAATTTACGAGGAAAGGTTTTGACTCAAAAACAATTTAAAAACATACAAACAAATAACGACAGAACATTGTTACGTCTGACGAGGAAAGTATATTATAATTACGATAAAAGTTGTGAACCAGGAGGAAATATTACGTCATTTTGAAAACAATTTATCAACTTTTAGCAAAAGCCCTTTTACCCGCAACTGATCCCTCAGTCACCAGATTCAGTCGTCTCTGAGGATTAGGTCACTTTATGATCTGTCAAGTCTAGATTAAGTCATCTCTGGGGATTAGGTCACTTTATGGTCCATCAAGACTAGATTCAGTCGTCTCTGAGGATTAGGTCACTTCATGGTCCGTCAAGACTAGATTCAGTCGTCTCTGAGGATTAGGTCACTTTATGATCTGTCAAGTCTAGATTAAGTCGTCTCTGAGGATTAGGTCATTTTATGGTCCATCAAGACTAGATTCAGTCGTCTCTGAGGATTAGGTCACTTCATGGTCCGTCAAAACTAGATTCAGTCGTCTCTGAGGATTAGTTCACTTTATGGTCAGTCAAAACTAGATTCAGTCGTCTCAGAGGATTAGGTCACTTCGTGGTCCGTTAAGGCTAGATTCAGTGGTCTCAGAGGATCAGGTAACTTTATTGTCCGTTAAGACTAGATTCAGTCGTCTCTGATGATTAGGTCACTTTATGGTCCGTCTAGAATAGGTTCAGTCGTCTCTAAGGATTAGGTCACTTCATGGTCGGTCAAGAATAGATTCAGTCATCTCAGAGGATTAGGTCACTTTGTGGTCCGTCAAGACTAGATTCAGTCGTCTCTGAGGATTAGGTCATTTCATGGTCCGTGAAGACTAGATTCAGTCGTCTCTAAGGTTTGGTCACTTTATGGTCCGTCAAGACTAGAGTCAGTCGTCTCTGAGGATTAGGTCACTTTATGGTCCGTCAATACTAGATTCGGTCGTCTCTGAGGGTCAGGTAACTTTAGGATCGTATAGACTAGATTCAGTCGTCTCAGACGATTAGGTCACTTTATGGTCCGTCAAGACTATATTCATTTGTCTTAGAGGATTGGTCACTTTATGGTCCGTCAAGACTAGATTTAGTCGTCGCTGAGGATTAGGTCACTTTATGGTCCGTCAAGACTATATTCAGTTGTCTCAGAGGATTGGTCACTTTATGGTCCGTCTAGACTATATTCAGTTGTCTCAGAGGATTGGTCACGTTATGGTCCGTCAAGACTAGGTTCAATCGTCGCTGAGGATTAGGTCACTTTATGGTCCGTCAAGACTAGATTCAGTCGTCTCTGAGGATTAGGTCACTTCGCGGTCCGTTAAGTCTTGATTCAGCCATCTATGAGGATTAGGTCACTTTGTAGTCCGTTAAGACTTGATTCAGCCATCTATGAGGATTAGGTCACTTTACGGTTCGTCAAGACTAGATTCAGTCATCTCAGAGGATTAGGTCACTTTATGGTCCGTCAAGACTAGATTCAGTCTTCTCAGAGGATTATGTCACTTTATAGTCCATCAAGACTAGATTCAGTCGTCTCTGAGGATTGGGTCACTTTATGGTCCGTCAAGACTAGATTCAGTTGTCTCTGAGGACTAGGTCACTTTATGGTCCGTCAAGACTAGATTCAGTCGTCTCTGAGGATTAGGTCACTTTATGGTCCGTCAAGACTAGAGTCAGTCGTCTCTGAGGATTAGGTCACTTTATGGTCCGTCAAGACTAGATTCAGTCGTCTAAGATGATTAGGGGCACTTGATGATTCATCAAGACTAGATTCACTGCTTTCTAGCACATCATTGGGAACTTTGTCGCTGTAATTGGTTGCTTACGTCAAAATTAGCCGTGATATTGCTTCGAATGATTCAATTTCACGTTGTAAAATGGATGAAATAAACTAACATGCACCAACAAAATTCTAATTGCTGTCAAAATCGAAATTACAAAGTAAATTTTTTCTCTTTGCCTACACTTTGTTATTCTGCCCTTGTTGTTTTACTAATTTTCTGCATGTGTAACAAATGGTTCCAGACAGTTTATGAAAATACGTTTGAGGTGGGACTTAACGGTGGTTTGGAACGTTCTTGTATAATTTTTTTATTGGTAACGGTGTGAAATATGGTTGTAGTGGCTTAGAAATGAATACACGTTTTGTGGTTGTAGCTTGGTTTGACGTAATATTCGCATGCTTTTAGAAAGCTAAAAGATAAAATTGCATTCAGAGGACACGGGCGTCTCCGTTATTGTATCGTAACTGACGAAATTTTGGTTCAAGATGCATTTGCGAACTTCTGAATTAAAGAAGGGTCACAACTCAATCAGTTATCCACCGAATTTGACCTGTGAGATTTTTTTATTATTATTCCACGTATAATTATAGTTGAAATAATTGAAGTACTTGAAAAGCAATGTGGAGAAAACGAGAGTTGTTAATAATGTCTGTAAGGCCTTGCCTCTGAAATATTGTGATGTTAATTGTTGCATAAGTTGTATTCTAAAAACTGTTATTAAGTGGGGTAATTAAGCTTACACTAAGCCGACATCTTGTAAAATACATTGGAGCCTGACATTTGAGAGCTTATTGATAGAAATAGGAGGCACTGAAAATGAAACCTACATTTTTCTTGCTACACTATTAATATAATAGTCAAGGAAAGTTTGAATAGGATACTAACACCCAGGCAATATATTCATCAGCGAAACATACTCAGTAAACGAGAAAAACTGTTTAATAGACTGGATAAATTTTACGTAAAATTCAAAAGAGAAAGCAACTACTCTCCTGCAAGTCATAGGAATATTCGCAGTATTACAAATTAATGCAATTACTTAGCACATTAATGTACGCTAATAAATAACTCAAAAATATTTAGATTGTTGAAAATCTGTTGCTTTTTTTCTTCCCAGAAAAGTTCGATTTGGCCCTAATATTTTTCACTACATTCCATCTTGGCCACCATGCTGGCATAACGTGGCATATCTCAAACACATGATTAAAGAACCATACATATATTTGTAATATTCAAAATTAATTTGTGACAAATACTGTTTTGTAAAAATAACTTTTTTAAAACTTTTGAAATCAAAATGAAAACACGCTGTTAATATCATTAACTTCTGAACAAGATTACTAGGGAATCTCAGTATATTCCTTATGGATGGACACTATCGAAGTGAAAACGTACAGTGGTATGTACCACAGAATAAAACAAATATCACAGTAAATCGGTATGCCGGTAATACATCACTCCTCTAATGGGAGGCAACATAAGTTTGGCTTTTCATAACATAATTAAAAATTTGACTCTGGGACAAATACGATCCGCCCACCCCCTCTTCATTATATAGTTTATTTGACGTAAAGGGGAGAATTGCAGTAGGAAGTGATGCATCCATTAGCATGCATATATAGACTTGCACCTGTTCTAATGCACAACATTTGCTGATCAGTTACATATTTCGCACATGTGTGAATTTGCACTCTATGTATTAGCAAATATGCAATGCGTTCACGTTGGTTTTCTGATAGGTGACAATAATTCATGTAAACGTGCTGATGATAATGAAAAGAATAAGAAAGATGTTGACAAAGAAAACGAAGATAAAAAATATTTTCGTTTCATCAAGATATTTTTATTAGTAGTATCAGCAATAACATTATTTGCAGTAGTAGAATTAGTAGTGTATTCGCCCACAATCATTGTGGATAGCAGTCTACATGTGCATGCCATATGGTAGGATAAACTAAGATCTTGCAGGCTGTAACTTGTCTTGCACCCAGAACCTTTCTCAAGTCTCCAGAACTGAAACCAAAATTGTTATTTTGGAGGGAAGGGATATGATTTTCTTCTGAGTTAATGTATCTAATTTTGTTTTATCACAAGAAAATAATTTTAATCTTCAAATAAAATATATATATATCGTATAGTGTAATGTTGCTATAAATCTGAGTAATACATTTTTGCAGCGATTGACAGACAGAAATATAATAAAAGATATCAGGACAATACCCCAGAACATTACATTTCCCTAATACAATTTATGTATACTGTGGTGCTTTTCGTGGTTTGTCAAGAAATACCGCGGTACAAAATAGTTCGTGTTACACAACTCTACCTTCCATATTGTTTGATACTCTACTTGGCGTACTTCTGATCATCATATAGAATATAACGATAATTACAACTTTTGGAATGATAGCGGTTAACAAACTGATAAATATACGGAGCCCAAAACTGGGGGTATGATGGTCCATCCTTTGTCATTGTTTTTCTCCAGGTTCTCCAACATGTTTTTTGTCTGCCTCAGAGATTACATTAATCAAGTATTTTGACCATCGAGAGTATTTTGTGTTTTCTTCACCCTTTTTGCCATTGCAATTCTGACCGTCTCTAAAGTACGAGACAGATGTAAATTATGTAAAGCGCACTTGACTTTGAAATGTCTTTTTAAATGTTAAATCTTTTTAAATGTTAAACGTTTTTGTCCCTTTGTACTTGGTTTTGTGGAGCCCATGTTAGTGGGAAACTAAATGCATCAAATACTTTTATACCATCGTAAACAATTTGTTACAGGTTTATTTCAGCAATGAATTGTTTGTGGGGTCAACATGCAGTTACTGGCCTCTTTTTGCATGCAACTAGCATGACTAGTTGTTAATACAGACAAAAAGGTAACACCAATGCAACTAGCATGAATAGTTAATACAAACAAAAGGTAACACGAATGCAACTAGCATGAATAGTTAATACAAACAAAAGGTAACACGAATGCAACTAGCATGACTAGTTGTCAAGAAAGACAAAAAGTAACACCAATGCAACTAGCATGACTAGTTATTAACACAGACAAAAAGTAACACCAATGCAACTAGCATGACTAGTTGTTAATACCGACAAAAAGTAGCACCAATGCAACTAGCATGACTTGTTATTAACACAGACAAAAAGTTAACACCAATGCAACTAGCATGACTAGTTGTCAGTACCGACAAAAAGTAGCACCAATGCAACTAGCATGACTACTTATTAATACAGACAAAATGGTAACACCAATGCAACTAGCATGACTAGTTAACACAGACAAAAAGGTAACACCAATGCAACTAGCATGACTAGTTATTCATACAGACAAAAAGGTAACACCAATGCAACTAGCATGACTAGTTGTTAATACAGACATAAAGGTAACACCAATGCAACTAGCATGACTAGTTGTTAAGACAGACAAAAAGGTAACACCTATGCAACTAGCATGACTAGTTGTTAATACAGACAAAAAGGCAACACCAATGCAACTAACATGACTAGTTAATACAGACAAAAAGGTAACACCAATGCAACTAGCATGACTAGTTAATACAAACAAAAAGGTAACACCAATGCAACTAGCATGACTAGTTGCTAAGACAGACACAATGGTAAGACCAATGCAGCTAGCATGACTAGTTATTAATTAAATTAAAAAAGTAACCTAAAAACAAGATTTTACCAGTCTAATAATAGTAAATATGTATTTTTCATTGGCACATTATTTGCAATAGCTGTGATCAGTACTATAGTTCTCTGTACATCATGACAGGATACTCTGAAATAGCAGTCGATCAAATCATTTCATTGTACTTTTAAATCAACAGAATAACATCTGTTTGGAACATCCATCAAACATCTTATTTATAAACTCATTTTAGTGTAGGACAAACGTATTAAAAAACATCTTAAAAAAATTAGTCGGGTGATAAATGTTTGAAGATTCAAAATTGGCAGAAAATTTTAATTTTAAGACCGGTCAAAAGCCAACAAGTAGAATATACTTTTACCAAGCGTTAAAAATACATATTATAATTTTTGTCTTCCTTTAGAATGACTCTGGACAATCTCAGCACCGAACTTCGGGAGCTTGACGTCGGCGTAGAGACATTATCGAAACAGCTTCAAAATTCTCCTGATGACATAAAGAATATGCTGGAAACGTTTGTGCAAGTAAGTATTTCCTACATTTCAATGACATAATATTCCATTATTGGATGCATGGAAAAAATAGAAAGTCAGTACCAAATTTTGTCTTGATTAAACAGTTGCATATGATAACATGTGTGGTTTCAAGTCCTGACAAATTGTATTCTGGCTTTGGTTATATCTTGTAAGTCTCCTTGCAACTTCCATTAAATATTAATTTCAAACTTGCTACTGTTTTTTAAACATGGAATGAACTTAATATAAACTATTATCGCATACCCGGCATGCTGAGTCATCGATGAGTAGTTTTACTCAGACGGAATCCACATATTCCAAGTACCTTTATCTAAGTGTCTTTGCATTCAAGCTAGTTAGATATGTTTTATGATCAGAGATGTGCCGAAGACGTTTTATCATCAATTATCAAGCAACTAAGATGTTTCCTTTCAGCTTCAAAATTAGTGAATTCATTTAGTACAAAATTCTTGAGATTGAAATTTTTGGGATCAATCACACATTTGAATAACATTCTTTATGATTTCCGATACATCATGGAATATGTAAACGTTCGGAAACTTATTTTCCAATGAGAATCGGTGTCGTCAGAATTCAGTTTTAATAGTTTTTGAAGGGAAATTCTAAGAAAATGTTAACTCTTTATTATTCATAGATTTTTATTCATAAATACAGAAATGTTTGTCTCAAAGGTTTAAGCATACATTATTATCAACCGTATGTTTAGCACTGCCGTATTGTAGGAGTAAACTATGAATTATACGAAGGGACCAGAGGATCTCGGAATGCTTAATTACATCACAACGTCGAGCAGTATTTACTCTAAACCTAAGAATAGTGTTAGAGAGAAATATTTTTTAATGAAATCCAAAATTGTAACCAACCTAAACCTCTAGTTATGTTTGGTTTTAGTTCAACTACACTTTAAGTTTGTGATGATTTCCGACCGGAGTAAAGTAAAAAGCGATACTACGATCGCTGAATGATCTCGTGGGAAACATAAAAATAATGCCTTATCTGAGCAGAAAACTAAAAACATCCGTTTTAACTTTAGTATCAGGAATGTCTGACTGGTGAGTAAATGGTTGATATTTGACATGGAAGGACTGTAACCTCGAGATACATTCGTTGTACATGTAACTATTGTAAACAAACGGAGCTTGTGACATGACGGACAAATTTCTAATGGTGAATGACAGTAACGGAGAGAATACAGTACTTTGAAGTGATATTAATGCTGATTAAGAAGTGATATTAATACTGATTAATATTGTACACAGATTTGCTTTACATTTTTTATGTTGATTAGTTGATTTTCTCGGAAATAATTTTAGTTTTACTTGACGAAAGTGACAATATGTGGAAAGACTAACTTTTAATATATGTCTCAATTTGGATATTGATACTTGATAAGCATCTAGCAGGCTGTACTTGCCTTTATTTATTTGTTACATTCTTATAAGCATCTCATTTGTAGACAGTTAAGTTAATCCAGTTAGTGACAGAAAGGAAATCCTTAACTTGTAGAATAGTCCTTACGTCCTTATTTGACAATATGAAGGAAATATGTAATCGGGTATACATTGTCGTTTTAGGCTGCTCAGAAGGAGTTGGCAGAAGCGAAGTTCAACATGGGCCAGATCGAAAAACTGACAAAACGTGTAGCTGTTCATTTTTGTGAAAATGAGGCTTCTTTCAAAATTGAGGAATTCGTTATCATAATGAATAGTTTCTGTGAAAAGGTCAAACAGTGTCAGAAGGTACACATCATGCATCTTTTGTTTTACATCATTTACATATTGTTTTGTTATCGTTTATTCATGTCTCGTGTGTTTTCCATCCAGAGATATTATCTGAGATTTAAAAGTTGTAGACGATTTTGTCCGAGTTTGTAAAGGTTTGGTTAACGTTTTTGCAATTAGGCTTTAATCGTATGCTCGAGATGCTGGTCATGGTCTTCTTGATAATTTGTTTGGGGTGGTGGTGATGAGGTGGGATGTGCATGGTTCGAGTATCCGTTCCTGTCCATCATGACCTTGCACCATCATACCGATCAATAGTATTTAAATTTAGAAAAGAGTTTCTTTATAGAACTTTTGTACTCGTCTTATTTGGCTACGTATTTGGCGTGTTCCACAATGGATGTCACAAGGTAAAATATAGACAGTTTGATACGTAAACGTAGATTGGCCTTTGTATAACATTGTTTACAATAGAATTAATGAGACAGATAATGAGGAAGGATATGATATATGCTGTTTTGAGGAGTCACCTTCATGACTATTTGCCTTTTTAAGAAAGGTTGCTGCAGAAGGGAGGTTAAATACATGAGGAAACCAGAAATGGGGTGGGGAGAGTCTTCAGTAGAGGTGGCAGTTAATGAGGATAAAACTGGTTGTCTTTTGTACTTTACATATGTCATTAAAAAATTTCCTGCATAGGAATTGTATTATAAAATATTCCTTGTAGGAAAATGAACAGAGGAGAATCCAAGAGGAAAAGGCAGATAAGAGAAGGAAGGCACAAGCAGCTAGTGCTGCCAACGTAAAAAGTACGTTTTTTTTCTTCTTCTGAATAATAGCCAAAATATATCAGTGTCGTTGCGTTTTATTATATCACAACCAGTATACAGTTAAATCTCACCTTGAATTCAAACTTTAATTTGAAGGACTTTATCTTCTACTCGACACCCAATCGATCAAAACCATAATTCCACTAAAATGAAAACTTAATATATTCGCAGAAAAACTTTCTTAGAAGAAACTCAGAGTTAAAGATGCAATGTAAGCACCTTCAATAGCTTTGTGAAAATAAAATTGAAAGTTTGGATGAAATTATAGGATTCAACTTTTTACATGTTTTGATTTTATGGTTCAGGATCAGCTCACGAGAATTTCCCTGTAGTATTACTGCAGATTAATTTATCTGAGTTTATTGATGACGTTATGTTATATAGCTACATCAATAGCAAAAAAAAAACAGCTTATATTCCATCAGATTAAAATTCTGGGTGTCATATTTTAGATATGTAATGCGTTTTTTAAAACATTTTTTCCACTGCTTGCTTGTTCGTGTTTCAGATCGGGTTAATCAATTCTCAGTAGGCTGAATGGGTTTGAGGTACAGAACACAGTAACGAATGTAGCATGAAAGTGACATTAGGGCAAGAAGAGTAAACGAAATTCAGGTTGCTTTGCAAACGATTTTTTTTTTCAAAACTATTGACGGGGATGATCCAGCATCATCAACATCATGGGCAGCATGGACCTAAAAAGTAAAGTTTGTGGGCCGTTCATTATATATATAACAATTTTTGTATCAGCGCGGCCCACAAAAAATGACCCGCAGTAATACTGTCTTTCTTGTCTCCTTCAATTATTTGTTTTACTATGATAACTATTCATCCATCTGCGTTTATATGTTAACTAGTTATGATATGCATTGTATAATACTGGTAGTGTTTCTGCTGCAGTAGTACTTGCTCATTTCACTTTCAGAATCACACTCCCTTCCGCCAAAGGAGGAAGATGGATGCATCATAGATCGCTTGCTGGATGAAATAAAGAAAGGGTACAACCTTCGAAAGGCACCATTACGTCAGACGCAATCCCTTACTTGATTTTGAGGGAGTGGTCAAGTTCTGATTTAATATTTTGTCATCCAGTGTATCATTTTCGTCATGATAGAAGATGGGTTATATGCAAAGACTAAACATCTGAGTCGAAATGCTGTCATCTAATGTAGCGTTTGTGTCAAAATGAAAGTTGGGTTATATACAAAGACTAAACATCTGAGTCGATATATTGTCATCTAATGCAGTGTTTGTGTCAAAATGAAAGATGGGTTATATACAAAGACTAAACATCTGAGTCGATATGATGTCATCTAATACAGCTTGTTTGTCATAATAGAAGATGGATTATATGTTAGACTAAACATCTAAGTCGATAAATTGTCATCTAATGCAGCGTTTGTGTCAAAATAGTAGATTGGTTATATACAAAGACTAAACATCTGAGTCGATATATTGTCATCTAATGCAGCGTTTATGTCAAAAAGGAAGGTTGGTAACATCTGATTCATTGACCTCTATGATTACAAAAGAGTTTTGCCCTATTTTCTGTTATATTTGTTATGAGTGAAGGAAAATGGAGAAAAAAAAATAAATGGTGAAAATATCATTCGACCTTAATCTAACGTCAGGGGTGTGGATGGATAAATCCTGTTTTCCCTGGACTTTAATAACAATTTCAAGGAGACTTGAATATATACCTTTAGTGGTGGTTTGGAAAGTCAGGGTAACAAGTTGGTGGTCGGGTACTGCAAGCAGGATAATGGTTTTTTATTTTTTTAAACGATATTTTAACATTATTTTTATTTTAGTTATTTTCATCTTTATTAACTAACATTTCTTTACACTCGGAAATTTCATCAAATTGTTCTAGACCATAAGTGGCAGAATACTATATCCCATAACTGTACTTTAAATGTAAATAAATTAAAGAACACTACTGTTGATATCTTTTGGACTAAAGTAAAATTAAAAAAAACAAAAGAACTCTATATTTGTATGTGCCTTTTTTGAATAAATATACTTAGCAAATGTACATAGATACCGTTCATCGCCTATTAATTCAGTGTTGCTGTAAAGTTAATTTTAAAATTGTTAAAAGTCTCATTGAAATGCTATGTTATACTGTAAAGCAAGTCATAGATACGGACTCGGATTATGGACATGCACGAGGAAGTAGTTAGATTGTTTCGATTTGTGCCACCCACCCCAAGAACCAACCACTTTTTTAACAATAAATGATATATTTGGTAAACTCCAAACTGTATTCAGTAAACACTGAGGTAATGCTAAATCGTGCACATTTTCAACCGAAATCAAATTATATTCAAATTCAATCAAACGTTTCTAATAATTATCAAAACATCAAGTCAATTTCAACCAGTCATGTCGTTGCATAACCTAAATTAACTAAATAACACCACAGGCAACGACATTTTCTGTTTTCACGGGTGAATAGCTTACAAACATGGCGACATTCTGTGCATCTGAAAAAATTGGTCATATAAAACAAATTGAGAAGTTATTTCTTGCAAAGGTGGCAAAAGCAAATTTGGGCGAGTTCTGAATTATCGAAACATTTGCATTCGGTACATTTATTTGTCACAGGCGCTTCGTTTTGCTTAAATATTCTACTATTATTGATTTCGATAATCAGCTTTATACGGTAAGAATGAAACTATCGGTATCTATTTCGAATCATCATCACCGTACTTCTTTAAGTTTTATTAATTCTGCAAAACATTTATCAAATTGAAGATCATGACAATACAAGATACACCACTCCCTCGATAACTCACGCCCTGATAACTCACAAGCCCGCTTATAACGCGGGGTCAGGTGTTGGTCCCATTTTTAAATCAGAAATTTCCCCAAAACTGATTCCTATTTGTTTAGCTTGAAGGAAATCGCGATCAAAATTGGTAACGGAAACTTTGATATTTCGCTTGTTTTATCGTCGAAAACGGTAGATAGGACCTGGAAATTTTAATCAACATTATGAAATATCAACTTAAGAAAGAAGTCATACAGTTTGTTACTTTTTTCTTCCAAACAACATTCTTAGTACACCGTAATTAACGATATTCAAGGAAATTTCGATCAATGAAAATGTCACTTACGCCTAGTGTCGGCAGTGTATTAATAAATAAATACCAGTAGAATATTGTTTTATTAACTGAAATTTGTGTTCTAGTTCTGTCTGTTAGTTCCTTTTAAGTGTAATCATCATAAGTGCAACGTGTCCTCTTGTAATTAAACGTAAAGCTTGTCAACCTACCGTAACAGCTATGTCCGCGAGCGTTTCTCTGAGAACATAACTAAGTGCTGACGGTGGTTTGATATCGGAAGCATTTGTTGTATTGTTGAACTAAATAAAAAGCGGGCCACGTTTTCTGTTATCACGTTAATTACGTCTGTTGAATCAAAGGAGGTGGAATTAACAACAAAAGTTAAAAGGCATACAAATCCAACGTTCTTAAGAATCAGCGGCCCTGGTCGCATGTCAGGTAACTCATTTCAGTCGATCAATCGAACACTGTTATAAATGTTATTGTGTATGTAATCTAATTAAACCACCTTAAAATAATATACTCATTCATAACTGTTTAAAGATAGCAAGGCAGCCAAGCGAAATGAGTACTTCGTAAACTAAAGAGTTTTCTTTCATATATACGGATTATTGTGGCAAAACGAGTTTCAGATAATTCCCGAATTCACACGTAGAGATATCCTCAAGGATGATAAGAAGTTTCTGTGTTACTTGCAATGAAATTACGGCATCAGTATCTTACTAATTGAACAATTACAAAATTGAGTTTCGACGTAGACGATGGTCACATGAAATGTTGCGTTTTTTTTTAAAAAAAGAAATCTTGGTTGATAGTGTATCAACAGTTCGTTTGGTTTCCTGCTTCGGACAATACTCTCAATGACACTCCTGGAACCAGACTAATCATCCAAACAAAAAACAGTGATGTAATACACGATTGTTTTTGCACACATGTTGTTTGTTAAAACCAGTTCGAATCATGTAATCAATCTTTCAGATATTGGACATTTTAAAAATAAATGTAATTTCTACAGAATAACGAACAACTTCATCGGAAAAAGCGCTTTATTGACAATTATTCTCGATGCGATTGTAAAACGAGGATTCAGTCATTAAACAGCCCAGTTTCCACACCCAACCCCGCGGTTCTTTGGATGTGTAGCGGATTTTTTGGAGGTCCCTTGGTAACTCGCGCCTCGCTTATAGTGCGGTCTATGTTTTTGGACCCCGATGTGTGCGAGTTGTCGAGGTTGAGGTTTATGCACAAAAATACAAATCATAGATTCATATAGATGCATTCACAATGTGTGGGGGACTCTATGTTTTATCCTTCCACTTGAAGTAATTAGTAGAACAAGTATAGACCCCGGTTTGCCAGTGCATGATGCGATGGCCAGATCCCGGGTTTGATGGCGCATGTTTAAAGTTACATTTTCACATCCATTGTCAGTGGGGGCCCCGAGTGGCCGAATGGTCTAAAGCGCTCTCTGTTACGGATCACTGCCATCTCACCTCTGTCTGTGTGGGTTCGAGTCTAGGATTCGGCTAACGTGGTAATGTGAGAAAGCTTGCCAGTAGCTTCTCGTGGGTCGGTGGTTCTTCTCGGGGTTTTCACGGGTTATTCCTCCACCATTAATACTGGCCGCCATGCATAGCCTATCGTGCGCTGAAATATGGCGTTAAACCCCACAACAACAACCATTGTCAGTGGTTTGAAAAAGAGCTATACTTTGTTAAACTGGATAAGGTCATAGTTTTGTCAGCCGCCTTCCAAACACGAGTGTAATTGTTAACATGTCAAAAGAAATATTACTTGTATAATTCCATATTTTGTTTACAAATGTAATTTGTGCTACTTCATGAAGTTAACGTGCTGAAAATGTCATGTTTTTGAAACTATTTGATATGTCTTGTTTATATGTACTCCAAAGATGGTGTAATTATATTTCATAAAAAAGTCACTGTTTATGATATTTTGTACATTTATTACAATTATTACATTATACAGTTCCAGGTACCTGTGCTTTGTTCTCTCATTGCAGCTGTTTGTTATAAGAGCCTATAAATGAAGTCATGCATAGGTTACATCAATTTCATATGACATCATTTGAAATAAAATGTTTCACCATCCTTATGTTGTTTTTCTATTCTTTATATATGATGGGTATTTCATAGTTTATATTTATAATTGTGGCTTGTGGTTTTTTGGGGGTTTTTTTTTGGGGGGGGGGGAGATTTTACGCCATTTCAGCACATGATGACCGGTATAATAGGTTGAAAAGCCTGTGGAAGAACGACTGACCTACGTGAAGGTACCGGCAAGCTTTCCACATACCCACGTTGGCTGAGCCCGAGATTCGAACCAAAGCGGACATGACTGAGATTACGGTGTTATGTAAAGGCTAGCGATTTCGACCACTCGGCCATCCAGGGCCTCCTTATATGTACGATATTACATATAAAATGACCATTATTTGGAGCTATCTCAATTGTTGTGTTGTTCAGTTAATCATCTTCACAATCTTTGAACGTACCATACCCAAAAAAAAGTGTTCTTTTTTACCAAAGTTTCTTCTTTAGCTTGATTAATCGGCATCAAGGAGAATCTGTATCTTTTATGTAAACTATAGTTTATAAAAGTCCATGACTTGTATTGTTATAGAGTCATCAGAAACCCAAAATTTACTGCCAGAATCAGCATGTCATTTCAACCGTGCCATTGACCCCGACAAAGAATTTGGATTTCACTTTGTATGGTTTAAAACACGTGACACTTATCTGAAAGTGATAAGTTTGAAAATGATACGTTCGAGGTATTATATGCAGATCAGTTATCCTCCCAGATGAACACTACGGAATAAGTAAGAACGTCATCTGTCCTCATCGTCAAGTCGAGAAGAACCCGGTAATGTAATTCGCCACCATTGAGAAGTATATTCTAAAACTAATTTTGCTCACATGTCGCAATATCGCGGCAGAAGGAGACAACGTCACAATCGGAATATTGTCGGCGTCATCTATTGCATTGTATGTGGTGCCTTCCGCCAGAGGCGAATCACCAAAACCACTAAACTAGACGCGTATTCATTCAACCATGGCCAAGGTTATTTATCGACTAACAGATACAGACTTGGCCTTTTTCAGCGATAAACGTCAGATGTTGCGCAGCGGAAGCAATTTTATTTTCATTGATGAAACGAACATACCACGTGACGAAACATGCATCAGTGTGAATATGAAAACTAAAATATTAATTTATTTTAAAATAAAATTGAAAATAATCATTTCAGTTCATTATATACGTTTTGGTTCATTGACCTGTTTTTTAGTCTATACACATTTAGGAAACAGAACACGTTCTGCTTACTGTGATGGTGCGTAAAACTTTTGTGCCTTTTTTATTTACCTATAATCGGGAAATAATGAGCCAAATGCATAAACGGATTTTCTGGCTTGACAGAACGACCGATTTATGAGGTACAGTTACTTGCTGAGTCGCGGGTTTTCAGGCATAGAAAAAAACTTCAAAAAAATTAATTTATACACTGTACCTAATAACAATAAAATAATAATTGGAGATTCCCTTCATTTTTGTCACAGTACAATCGCCTTTGCTTGTGTTGCTTGAGATAAGATTGGATAAGAATGACCCCCACCCCACCCTTAGTTATTTTGTTTTAGATAAGACCAAATTGTATTTAAATGTTTATAAGAGTGCGGTTCTTATCGAGAAATGCAGAAGTCGTTTTAAGAATTAATTAGGTATTAATAGGAACTATTTGTAAGACAACTGCTTGGAAAACACGTACATAATACACTCCAACCGCCCATAATTGGGATGGGTTTCAAAATAATCAACTAATGAAATAAGATAATGGGATTGTATCAAAGAAATTTATTCCATCTTTGCTATTTTGACTCTGTAGTGCAGAAATGGATTAACCCGATGCAAAAGCTGGACCGTTGATTTTTATACATTAATTTACCGTCTTAAATGTAAAAGACATGTACCCTTTTCGCATTACGTAAAACGTGCATAAAGTTAGTATAGATGAGTGATCGGCGTGCATTTCATGATTGTAACGAGCTACGCAACAAAACGTTTCCCAGTTGTCACCAAAAATTGTGCATACGAATATGCACTTTACAGAGCCATTTTCAGGTACTTCCAATTCCTAATTTAGTATATAAAGTTGTTCGTAAAGTGCATGTTAATCTTATGTGTGGCATGCATGCTTGATTATTCTGGTCTGCTTGTGTATGGTAGATTTAAGAGATCTGTTTGCAGTGTATTTTCACCTAGTGTGAGTTCATCGTTTTTAAACTTTGTGTGGAAGTCAGCTCTAATTAATAATGGAGAAAAACTATTTATATACTTTGACGAGGCAATATTTGATCACAACCCCATTCTCTCTCTCTCTCTCTCTCTCTCTCTCTCTCACACACACACACACACACACACACACACACACACACGCTGCATTTGACTTTATACATGAAACTCCCTACAATACAAAATTACCACTAAGCGTGTTTAGGAGATATTTATTCGTGCAACATATGGTGGAAGCTGTTCAAGTATGATTATAAAATACATTCATCATTATTAGAGAGTGGTATCCCTCATATAGAAATACCACATATGGCAGAGCTGAGTTGATATTGTGCCAATACGTAAAGAACACGTGGCTCTTGTAAACCTTCTGTAGGAGGAATCTGGACCAGATTGTATTTCTGCTAAACATAATTGTCGAGTGTATCGACTTCCACCCTGCGAGACAGAGTATTTTAAATCCAATTAAGAAACTTTAGCAGAAGACACAATCTTGAATGTTCGAAGGAATGTGGCATATATAACATTTTACCAAATATTTTAAGGAGTTTATTTTTACCTTTATATTTATTTAGATGTATGTTGCCGAAATTTAATGTCGTTACCTTTTATATTTATTTTGTAGTACTACTTGGAAGGAGTTATCTTCCTATGTATTATTAAATGGTCGATGTGAGATGACAATATATTTTGCTGAGTCCTAGACATCCAAGTTTTTATTTGATCCTATAAGCTATCACGTCATTTAGAGACACAGCGTGCCCTCGGGATACCGTCAGTAGCCAGTGTCCGATGAGGAATAAACAGGTGTACACGAATACATGGATGAAACTGATTCAGCACCCATTCCGCGGTAGATACAAGAGACGGTATGCGACTCTTTACCTGCTAGAAATACGAGCAAGTACCATCGCCACTCATCACATATTCAACCACTGTGGAGATGGCCACAGGGATGACAAGATGCGATGCATATACCTAAATGCCTGACGTCAATTTAAGAAGACACTTAGCAAGCTGCACATTAAAGTTGCTCTTACTTACAGGTCATGCAAAGTGACAAACGTCTTTATTAAATTAGTGCAGAAGGTGACATTGATTGAGACACTAACAAGAAAGTGGTAAGAAAGTTTAAGGACGAACATAACGGGAGTTCCAATCACTGAGTTTGTAGGCCTACGCCCCAATATGCCCTCTATCCTGAGTGCATACAGTGTAGAAGTCCTATAGGGCCAATTGTGTAGTGAGATTTGTCTTGAATTGTATTGAACATTAAAGTTGAATGCATTGAACATTAAAATTTTATCACATTTAAGCTAGAAAAGTCTTTGTGAAGGATCATTTCGACCTTTCTTCTCTTGTTCCCCCTTGTCAGTGTTAAAACGTGAAAGGTCTAGAATTTATGACTCATTGAGATTTGAACAGGGCATTGTAACGCTGTCCTGAGAAAATAAACATCTGAAATACCAACCATAACCATTTGATAGGAACCCATGTGAAATTATCATTTTCAAAAGAAAATTGATATGCTGTTTACGATTGGCCAGAGTAAATTTAGGCGTACACTTTAGAAGTAATGTAAATTTAAAGTGACGACCTTGATCGAAATTCTTCAGTCTTAAAATTCCTCAACGAGACTAGTTTCACTCCAAGGAAGCCTAAAAGTAATAGTGCTTCCCTCGTTTAACAAGAAAAGGGGTCTAGGTGGTTGTCTTGTAAGAAAAGACAGGGTTTAGTGCTAGGACGCACAATTTCTGAAAGAGAACAGCATTAAGGTACACAATTTTAATTTTCCACGTAATCTTCTATTTTTCATTCTTTTGTGCAAATGTGTTTGATATGACTAGGATCCATATTATGTATCGTTTATTCAGCTTCATGAAAATCTGTTAATGCTAGAGTTGTTATGCAATTTATCTCTATAATTTTACAGTTACTAGTTCATTGATAGTATTGACGATTGCATGCTATCCAAATTTTTATATGTGTAGGATTTCATAGGGTTATATGAAATAATTTCTTTATCTATTAGGACGGTACTAATTATCGTGAGTTAATGATAATCGCATACTTATATCTGATTTTGTAATGTTTAAATACTCCTGTAAGCTGGGGATTGCTGTGAGATAGAATTTTGTGAATTTTATGCAATAGTAATCGAGCATTTGGTAGCGTAGATAAAGAGATACATAAATGTTGGATATACCTTTAACGTGTTAATTTATGGCCTGTCGCTGTGAATCGAGGGTGATGTTGTATCTTATTAGTTCAGAATTTATGCAGTGTGGATAGCTAGTATGCTCCTGAGTAACGTAAATGAGAAATGTATGTACGTGTAGAGAGTGGTACATACAGAGATTTAGGGGTAATTTTGTCCTTTAAGGAACAGCTTTCTGGGGAGAGACGGGACAGTCTGAAGATGGAAGTCCGAAAGAAAACAAAGAAGTGACCAGTTCGGAATAAAGGACTAAGAAGTCCAGGAATGGATGAATTCTAGAGAATAGTAAGCTCGAGTAAATAGGAAGACGTGGATACATGGTCAAGGGAGGAAGATGATGCAATCAGTCGTGGACATTGCGCTCTTTTCACCACTCGTTATTATGATGAAATAAATCCAAATTAGTCACTGCTATTGAATTCTGTTGAAATTATTTAGACTGAATTGGAGTTGCTGTTATTATTTTTCTTGTCTTAGGCGGCTGGTATTGTCATATTGCATTATTTCTTCCCTATAGTCTTGCCCCGTTCCCTGTTAAAATGTTGTCTTTCCACTCCCACTGGGCTATAATATCGAGGGAGGTCATCCTTAAGATAACGCCAGCCGAATAAGAGGGTGACCTTGATATATATATATATATATATATATATATATATATATATATATATATATATATATATATATATATATATATATATATATATATATATATATGTGTGTATGTGTGTGTGTTGATGAAGAGAGAATTAAGGTATATACACCTCTCTCTCTCTCTCTCTCTCTCTCTCTACATAGGTTGATCAGAGGTTGATCAGTCAGCATCAGACAGTTACATTAGAATGAGTCTAACCAAATACAGCTAATCGTTCATTGGTACTCAATGAAACAGATCATATCAGCTCAATACTATGCAAACGAATCCCTATTGCCAAGTAATGAATGGATAATTTGACTGTGTGACACACTTGCTTGTCATACCATTTCGGTTCTGGTCTTAAATCTTGTATCGTACCTGGAACCTACCTTCTCATGTACACGTTTTTGCTTATCGGTTGGCGCTGTGCCCTATATTATATTTTGATACACAATTCTTGGCTATTTTACTCATATCGGTTAGTGAACATGCCACGTTATGTTAACCCAATTATATGGTATTCGCGCTATATTACATGTAGCCTAAAAATATAAATACATTATATGGTGAACGTATTTATATCGTACATAACAGTATTGCTATTTAAAATAGAAGATTAGGGAACCATGGAGAACATTTGATTATCTGAGTTTTTTTGTGTAATTGGCAAGCAGATAATGTTAGTCGGATGATCTCAGTGTATTTTAAAAAATTAGCAAGGGTAAAGAAATTTCCAACAGCAGATCGTGACTCAAAGTCAGGTATGGTTCTTTAAGTGTTCTATAACTGTCTAACAGTTCACTTTTTATTTAAAATTATTTCTTCCTTTCTCTCAGATAATATGGATTATTCGTGAACTTTGTACACTATGGAAAAAATAGGTGAGGTACGGTGTAAGTTGACACCAGTAATCGATACAAACAATAGGTAGTAGTAACGAACACTTTACTGTCTATCACTTAATAGCAGTGTATGCAAAACTTTTATATTAAACATATGGAAGAAGTACCCTGAGGTCAGGAGCACTTGAGTTATCCTATCATTTTGAGTTTCTACTGAAAAATAAGACACAAAAATCGGAGGGGGATGAATGAAGACATAAAAGCCTTTAAGTGTTTCGGAAAAGCCACGGGGGGACACACCCAAGGTCAGTATCTTTCCATAGCTGGGCCCTGGTTGGCATGAGTCGTCTAGAGGCTCCCATCCTTACAGATTCCTGACATCTCACCGTCATTTGGAGTCTCAGCGGCAATGCGGGTATGTGAGAAAGCTTTCCATTAGCTTTCCATGTGTCGGTGGTTCTTCAACAGGGCTTTTTTTTCGTTACAGTTTACCACTAATGTGCCCACCGGCTACAACGTCAATAATTTTATATTGGAACAAGGATTACCTGGTGACACGTGCTTGAATGCTCACAAAAAAAATATGTCCCAAATGGGTATTTTGTGAGTGCAAATACGTCCCAGAGTATCACCAGAATGAGTAGAGTCTTGTCTAAAGCCACTTACCGTGGGAGAATCCTGTGAACTAGAGTTTACATCAGCGTCCATGAGTGTATATCACAGTTAGCCTAATATCAGATCGACTCATTTTGGAGGCTTTGCCGCAAATAGCGAGCTCGTGTTTGTGTCATACGTCGGCGCAACCTGGAATTCTACTGGTCTTTCTACGAGCGTGAACGACACTTAATCTATCAGTGATGAGAACCGAAGGAGGATTTCTTGGTTGACGAGCGAAGACACTAAAATTTTCATGCGTGAACGCGAGCCTGTGACACCAATAGTGGCAGTACCGAGCCTCTACCTGAAGCGTGGACTCTCATACATATTGTTCGACTTCTTCTCGAAACTGCTCTTCCATGTCGATCAAATCGGCATAGTACGTGATTGATATCGAACATTCTTCGCTGGGAGCAGATCTTGGTTGGCCTGACAACATTAATAAGATTCCCCAAAGTAATTTCATACACCAGCCCTTGTGAGGATTAGCTCCATGATTTAGGTTAACTTGGCCTGTGACACCAATAGTGGCAGTACCGAGCCTCTACCTGAAGCGTGGACTCTCATACATATTGTTCGAATTCTTCCCGAATGTGCCCTCGAGTGATTTGCTTTCGTTTAAGCCAACGGCACCAGTGGATCTTCCATGCAACAATTCCCTGTTAATGTACCTTTGCTTGTATTTTCTCATTGACCAAGAAAGGCACGCGTTTGACCTCTATGAGGAAACTGCTCAAAATAAAATTTTACTTCTGCGTAAACTTCTGAAGTTGAATAGCGATCAATTCGCAAAGATCTCAGCCGCGACGAAAACAGATATCAACAAAAAGCTAGCAGGACACCCACCACTTATGTTTACATCGACGGATGTGTAACAGTTCCAAACAGCTAAACAGCAATGTCGGTGGAGAGTCACTTAAGTTGTCAGCGGTGGCCGCGATGAAACACAACGTCAAAATATTTCCATTCCTCGAGGCCTTTACAACCTTGTTGGTGACTGCAGCTTCCGCGATTGCAAATGCAAATGCGTTATGGACCGTATGAACTACATCCGGAAAGATTCTGAAATATGCGGTTGATGAAAAAAAAATATTTTTCTCTCACAGAGTTTTAAAAATAGGAACTGTCATCGACTACTCGGGACTACTAGCACAATGCTCTTGATCCGATGTCTTCAGTTCTGACCTTGCCTTTAAGTAATTTTGATTTACTCCTGACGACAAAAAATCGGTTAAGTATTTCCTATGTGTCCTTATGCCGAATGAACTTATATCAGCGATCCAAGGAACGTGAGAAATCGGCATCATTAACATGGCTTCGTCAGCTAATGCATCAATCTCACAGACACATATAGTTGTTTGAGTGAAAGTGAGGGTCTCACACCACTCTGAAGCAGATATTCGTTAACAAGTGGATAAAAATTGTTATCGACATTAGTATCCTATGTCAGCTGGTCCAACACCCACTAGATAAATTCCGCAACATCGTCATCGCGTGACTATTGAGAATATATCACGTCTATGTAATGTTAAATCTTAAGCACAAACACCAAAGGCGGTTAAGCATCATTCTGCATAAACAATGAGTTATTCAAACTGAATGTCATCTTCAGCGATTAATGATGTTCGCACTGTATATGTGAACAATTCGTTAGCAGTTTCCGGTTTGTCGATGCGTGATATTGGTGACAAAAAAAATAAATACCCGTGACTTTTTATCAATACTGACATTCTACACCAACCGCCTTTACTTCCGGTTAAGATAACCAAGTGTGATCCGATATGTTGTAACGTTAAGGTGCGAGATTTAGGATGTCGAAGTCATTTTCAAGAGACAATAACAATATGTGCCTAAATCAATACATGAAAATCAAAAAGGTTTTATGAAAGTAGCTATATGTGTTAGTTAATCGATTAACGATTATCGATAGATTAATTTCAGTCGTGGTTGTCGATGTGGCTACAACTTATATATTCTTTCATTGATTAGCAAGGTTTATACTTATCATATAAAATGTTACATGAATATCACCTCAGATTAGACAGTTTTGTGGTTTTCGTTTGTGCAATGATATTATAGGATTTAATTCGCAAAATGAGAAAATAAACTTCATCTTTTTCCTGAAAATATGGAAATTCGACTCAGGAATTGACGAGAATGCTGAGATACGTATTAAATGTAGTAAAGTCCTTTTTCAGTTCAACAAAACTCTCGAAACTTTTCTTAATTATGTATATCTGAAAGATTGAGTCGATTAAGTCATTAGATTACCTTCTTTGATAAACATGAAAGTTGAATGACATTATCTATCTATCTATCTATCTATCTATCTACATTTATGTCTGTCAGTCTGTCTGTTTGACTGTCTTTCTGTCTCTGTGCATTTGTACATACGTTGGCCGATATAATAATCCAAACGATTTACTTATACATCTATCTATATAATTATCTATATATCGATGTATGTTTTTGTCTTCTAGTCCACAAATCTAATTTCAATGAAAACCTCTCATCCATTAATTTTAATAAGAATAGTCCCAGTTCCTGCCCCCACCCGTCTCTCTCACTCTCTCTCTCTCTCTCTCTCTCTCTCTCCAAATTTACTCTCAAAAAGATCCGCTAAAACACAAGATAAAAAATAAGTAGAGATTATCAAAGTTGATCATTAGTTACTTAACATTCTTCGTCGTTAAGATCAGGATTTTTTATTGCATTCTATTTATGATGTTTTCACTTTGTGTATTGATTTTGAAATCAAGGAAATATGTGCTTCCCGATTTGTTACTACACGCTTTCGTTTGGTTTGGTTTTGTTGGTTTGGCGCTATTTTTCAGCACATGATTATCTCACATGACGGTTCAGTATGTTTGATGGAGAAAACAAACCTGCTGAAGAACCACCGACACATGGAAAGCTAATGGAAAGCTTTCTCACATACCCGCATTGCCGCTGGGACTCAAAACGACAGTGAGATGTCAGGAATCTGTAAGGATGAGAGCCTCTAGACGACTCATGCCAACCAGGGCCCAGTCACTCACGGATTATATATATATAGACACACACACACACACACACACACACACACACACACACTGCAAAGACATGGTATAAAGAGGACGTATAACCAAATAAACATAAGTGGATACAAAGATGTGCAACTTCATTTTGGTAAGAAACGGCTCTTTAAGTTGAAGAGAAAAATTACGAAAATAAACAACGAGGTGAAATAATAGAAAAGGGTAAAAAAATATAGTATACATATTTACATAAAGGAGAATTAATCTTTAACAGAAGGAGAAACTACAATGAATTAATAAATATTGATATCCAGAAACGATCTATATCTTACGAAATCAAATTTATTTAATAACAATTATGCGTTCATCTTTCTTTTATCTCCTGATCTGTGAAGACATCTTTTTTGGCAAATATAGAAAATTAAAAAAAAAAAGTAAAATATATTACGCAGATGCTTAGAAATCGATACATGACTCAAAGTTACGATATGTTGATTTAATTATCCCGATCTTACTCACTAAAACTGCGAAATGCCGACCTGGGATAGATCTTGACAACATAACTTAGCTTAGATCAGCTGACGAGTATTGTTTGCTTTCCGATCATGTGAATAAAACTTTTATGTACCTTTGTTGGATCCTTTTTTATTTTCCAAATAAAAATAACACCTAGCCCTATGTTTAGACTACTAGCTAATAGTCGAATATCTAATGACCAGAATTTGGAAGCATCGATATATGTTCCACAACTGCAAGCATTGCTATGATATAAATCGATGAAGTAAATAACATACATACGGTTTTCTAGATTAATCTATTTTATTGTCGAGTGTGTTGACTTTCTCCATGTGAGATAGACATGAATTTACTTGAACACGAATAAGAAACTCTTTGATGAAGTAGTATGATAAAATAGGTTAGGGTGTTCGTCAATGATGGAGGTAAACGCCTTCTATCTCCCCCATCATCCCGTGCGAACCCGCAGAGCAAACTTACCATGAGGCGCCCATGCCAGAGGAGAGACATGTAGGTTTGATCAGTGACCAAACTAAACCCACTGTTATCGTCTTACTCGTACATGTCTATAGTTACAAATCACTCACATCATGTACAAACTGAGCATTATTATTGGTTGTGATTATTTTATCTGTGAGGCTAAAATACTACTGCAGGAAAAGGACTATACATGTATAATATATTGTTTTCTTTGTGTGTGACTATATTTTATATTTACTGTCACAGAGATTGAGGGAGAATATTATATTAAACACCTACCATGTTACATACAATGGCTAAAAGTTCAAAGATTGATGGGTATTGAATTTGTTAAGAATTGATTGATGGGTATTGTATTTTGGAAGAATGTACGAATGTAACTAATGCGAGAAATCGCAATGTCCGAACAAATGAGAGTTTTAACATTACAAAAAAGATTAAATATTTTTTTTCGCTCAAAACTGCGTCATACAGATTTATCAAATACGTTTCAAAGATGAAATATGATTTTTAAATATGTATCAAGTACATCTTGATAAATAAACTGACTGAGTGATTATGTTGCAAACACAACGAAGTAGGCTCGGTCATGCGTTCAACAAAACCCCGGAAAATGCATTTTCGAAATTGTGCAAGAAAATATCAGGTCGCTGACCACAGTGAGAGAAGTGCTTGAAGACGATAGTTACGCCATCAGCGACAGCGGAGACAGCGAGGATCACCATATTTAGAGAAATACTTTCAGTATTGATATAACAATAACATCCGCACTCACTAACCGATAAAAATAGATTTAAGATACCCTTTCTATGTTCAGAAAAGCCAGACCCATAGCTGAGATATACAGACAATCCAGAACGTTTAGAATTATTGCATTTGATGCTGCGAACAGAAGCATGCGGTTTGGAGCAGTACTCGGTGATGAATTATTTCAGCTTATTTGGCCCGGCATTGATTTAAGACATATTTCATATACGTTGCAGATTTATTTGTTACTGATTATTCAGAATGCATGCGTGTTTATTTACACGACCCTTGTATGGTATTTCAAATTATCATAAATAAAGAGCTTGCTCTAAATTCCTACCATGTTAGATAAACTGTTCACATATATAAAATGTTCAACACAGTGGGACGCAATCACTGCCAAAGGTTTATGCTTTGGAAAAATGTTAACTCTGCAGTAGATAATGCGATCACGAATGCTGTAAATCACATTTGCAGACCATGCTGATCTTCTCGTGAGTATTATCATAATCGATGGTCAATGCTTATCGAACCATTGTTTGTAGATACAAATTACTATGCTGTTAAGAAACCCAAATTAAAAACTCAGTGAAATAATAGCCAGGACTGAAACAGTTGCAGTTTCTGATCTTGCTCAACCAATACAAATTTTCAAAAAATTTCTCAATTAAAGAATGATTTCCCTTATGTATGAGCATGCCGAAAATGATTCAGGTAAGGTAACTAGTGCGAAGACGTGGAATATGAATGCCAAGTGGAATGAGAAAACCGATATCAGGACTTTCTCCAGAGGTGCCACGTTTGACCGTGAGGCAACTTCGTGAAATAGCAGCGAAGTAATATATCATTCCTACACGCGCCGAGGGGGCTGAAATAGCATCTGTTATCGTCACTTAAGCTGCCAAAAAAGCACGACGATTGGACGTCCCCGAGTTTTGCGTTACATACACGTCGTGGTGATTTGCAAGATTATCGGTTAATTTTCCTGTCTAGTACGAGTTAGATAAGAATGCGGTGAAATTTCTTTCACAGATGAGCCCTTGCATTATATCAACTTTACAGCGCATTGGCATCTTCGCAGTTAAGATTGAGTTTGTTTTTCATGTGACTTTGATTATGTTGCTTAAACGATATAATGATTATGCGTTTGAAATAACAGGCCCGAGGATTCATGGTGGATGCTCGTGTGATATGAGATTGGTAAGTCGATGAGACCATTAATGAGGAAATTCACAAAGCTTTTGCAAGGATTCTTGAAAAGCTGGAACAATGCACAAGCGATGAGCCCGGGTGGACTGTGGACAGATGTATAGAAGTTTAACCGCTTTATTCTCCGATAAATGCTTCGAGTTCAGTTACACTCAAAATCCAGCATATATTCTTCCGCGAGCATGAGAGCAGTAATGTATATGAAAAATGATGACTTCCGATGTTCTGACCGGACAATGTTACACTAACGATAATAAAGACCTACCTCCAAATCAAAATGTCGCCCTCGATGTGCAGATGTCGGTCCCCTACAAGGTGGAGGAGTAGCTGTCTGCCCTGGACCAGGCTCTCCAGGTCCTGCCAGACCACGATGCCACACCCAAGTGGAACGCCATAAAGGGTGCCATGTCCAAGTTTGGCAAGAAGGAACGGCCCAGTCAGGACTAGCTCAACGCACACTTTTCAAGGATGCAACCAATAATCGAGGACAAACAAAAATCATTCACAGATTACAAAAAATGCCCTCAAAAGTGCCAGAAGCACCACCCAACGCATCGCCAGACAGTGCACGAACGAGTACTGGCAGCAACTGTGCGAAGAAATCCAGAACAGTGCCGAATCTAAAAAGATCCAAAGCATGTACAGTGGCATCAAGAAGGCGCTAGGCCCTACAGCGAAAGTGGTTGCCCCCATGAAATCTTTAACGGAAGAGAAGATCACAGACCATGAGCAACATATGGCCAAATGGGTCCTTAGCAGCATACAGAAACTGCCCACCACGGAGGAACTCGATAAAGTGTCCACCTTAGAAGAGGTAGCAAAGCCACCGACTCCCTCCCAAACGACAAAGCACCAGGTAGCGATAGCATCCCGCAAAGAGCTCTCGATCGTGGGAAACCAACATTGCTTCAGCCGCTGTATGAGTTACTCTGTCTCTGCTGGGAGGAAGGAACAGTCCCCCAAGACATGGGCGACGCCACCATTTTGAACTTTTACAAATAGAAGGGCAACTACAGCGACTGTAACAATTACAGAGGGATATCGCTCCAAGATCGGTTGCCCCAAAAACTCAGCGAGAATGATAATATATTTCCATGTCGATATGAAGGGAACAGTCCTGAATGATGGATCCCACTTCACCAGAGAAGTCAATGGCAGTTCATAGCAGAAGAAGTTTATGCACCCCACCCCCTATTTTATGCATGTATTTTTCACATCCGAAGGCCATTTTTCACAGCATGTGGTGCTCACAGTGTAAAGGCAAGCCTTTTCCCTGGATGAAAATTTTGAAAAATATTGTCTACTAAATAGTTTGATGCAATTGAGAATAGTTGTCATCCAAGCCGTTTTGGAGATATTCTACTTGCCTTGAACCCACGTGTCTACTGCTATGGGAGGCTAGCTCTTCTTCCTAACTGACTATTGGTATTTCACTATTAACATACTGCAGAGCAAATATGGAAGGTGTACATGCCTGACACCAATTTTAAGAACAACACAAGTCCGAAACACTATGTCCACAAATATATCCATATCTATAAATAGTAAACAATAATAGCTGAAAAAGTCACACCATAACCTTAAGTTAAGAAATTTGCCAGGGGGTAATTTACGAAACTGTACCCTGCCACCTTAAGGATTTGGCTGAAAATAGTTTATGTCAAAAGTTGTGTACATAACACATGTTTAGACATTATCTAGTACAATGGTATAAAGGAAAACCTTCTGTGCATAAAACTAAAAATGGTATTACGCATTTAGAAAAGTGACTACTTTGTGGCAAAAAGCACTGTATTATTTACATTGTGACTTATGACTGACTGAATTTCTTGATAGATTTCAAATTGTTTGCAACTTAACAATGCTTTTCGTCTTTCTTTACCACCATAACATCAGTACAGAATCAAAATTACTTTCCAATGGTTAATGAATGTCAAGAAGAGATCTGGAAGATATAAATTTTAGGAAGCAATGAAAGAAGTGGTATATTAGTTGTCAGTGACAGAAGTGAAAAGTTTCTATAACTCTTCAAGCAAACTAAAAGATATCACAAATTTAAGTACATCATATGCTTTAGAAGTACTTTTAGACTGATATAAAAGAAGCAGTTCATAAATTTTCATTATCATTCTGGAGATGCTATGATCAGCATCAGTGTTGTGTCAGTGTGTGTTCTGTGTGTGTGCGTGTGTGTGTGTGTGTGTCGGGGGGGTAATCGCAACACAAGTCTAGCTAGACTGGAGAAGTCAAATTGTAATGAATTAACATTAGACAATGCTGGAATATTGATATACTGATGTGAGGGACCCTGATAAGCTTACAAACTCACATATCAAATAAATTCATCGATACATAGCCAATGAAACTGACCATGCATGTACAATTACTCAGTACAATTTAACAGAAAAATGTCTTCTCAGACACCAATTTACTTACAACTGACTTTAATGCTTTCAGGCGTTTACAAAATCATAGTAAATAATAAGATAAGGTATAGAACAAATATTTACAGTGGAAAATTCAATTCAAGGTAAAAATCATTTCACCGGCTTGGCTTTTAATAAGCACGTACCATAGAACAACTCCTGCAGAAGCTAAATCTGTCTATCAAAGTCACTCTGTTTGCACTTAGATCAGAATGAGTATCTGGATGAGATTGGACTGTATGCGTATTGTCAAATGCATGAAACTCACTTAATTTTAATATTTGCCCCCTTTATTAACTGAACCTAGAAATTTCAAGATATATACATAACACTGAAACATTTCCTATTATCACCGAAGTGTGTTATATGAATCTCTCATATCAACTTCAAAGTCGGATCATGAAGGGAGAAACTATGTCGATGTGCTAAAACTTTCATTCTTCTCACCAAAGTATAGCAAGCAATATGCCATATGCATCACTATTTCAAAGCCCGTTCAACATTCACAACAGTATGTTTGTATATGATTCTTCTGAATTAAAATTTGCTCCTGTGGAGTTAAATTACTTTTAAGAATACATGTTGAGATGCTATACAATTGTTTATGAATGTCTGTATTGAAATGTGAATAATATTCATGAAAATAGGGGTGCAAATCTTGACAGCTACTGAAAGAGCAAGACAATACATTATGGTCACCATTTTGTACCCATATTTAGTAAGTTAAGTCCAAAATATGCTACTTTGTCATGATGTAAACAGTTCTCACATTGAGGTACGAAACACAATTACCTCCCTCTTCAAAGTGCATTACGTACAACAATAACTGATATATGGAAAAAGGAAGGAAATATAATGAATCTAATGCATAACAATTATTTAAATATACACAAAGAAACAGAAAAGTATAAGAGATGTGGCTGACTGCACCATAACAAATTATAAATTTCCTTAAGGTGTAGGGGCCAGAATTTATGTACAAAATTGATGCCGCGATCAGCGAACTAGTATACAAAATCATAAAACAAATCAAATACACAAGGGAGGTGAAAAGGGTCCATGTTGTTAGATATCTATATTAAAACAAAGCATGAGAATATTATCCACTTAACAAGTGAAGTCAAAGGCAGTTCACAGCAGAAGAAATGTATGCACCCTAACCCCTATTTTATACATGCATTTTTTCACATCTGAAGGCCATTTTTGACAGCATGTGTTGCTCACAGTGCAAACGCAAGCCCTTTTCCTGGATGAAAATTTTGAAAAATATTGTCTACTAAATAGCTTGATGCAATTCAGAATAGTTGTTATCCAAGCCGTTTTGAGGTATTCTACTTGCCCTGAACCCACGTGTCTATTGCTTTGGGAATCTAGGTCTTCTTCCTAGCCGACTATTGGTATTTCACTATCAACATACTGCAGAGCATCTATGGAAGGTGTACATGTCTAACATCAGTTTCAAGAACAGCACAAGCCCTACACTCCATATTTAACAAATATATCCATATCTATCAATAGCAAACAATAATAGCTGAAAAAGTCACACCATAGCCTTAAGTTAAGAAATTTGCCATGGGCGAATTTACGAAACTGTACCATGCCACACATGCTACATACATACTGTCTTCATATAGTTTTTTTTTTCAGCAACACAGCCAGTACATGCAGGTTTTTATGTGCTTTTTGTCTAAGGTACTTATCACATGTTGTAATCAGTCAAATACGGTTAGAATCGCACTCCCATCGAAACACGCTGTACTGAACGGGAGCGCGAAGGGGGTCGCCTGGATTTGTCAATTTCACGTGTTCATAAAGGCTGGTGTTGCAACGCTGAATGCGAAACTATTGTATATATGTGTATTGCGCATTTAACTGTAAAAGACGTACACCCATAACGGCTGTTGTATAGTGACCTGGTAGATGAGGATCTATACAGTTAGTTTATGAATTTAAATAAATATGTTGGACTATGATTTAACCGAGCAATAGGCGATGGCAGCCAGAGGCTATGATTTTAGGAGTTCGATTCGCATTGTACTTGGTTATACATGAACAGTAGTCCTTTTAAAGAAAAGAAATGGCGACTGTTTCGTCACGCTCTTGTGCACGTGTTGCACCTCTCCAGTGCCATCGTGGATTGACACATCACGATGCAGATTTGATTACTGTCACGTTTGCTCAGCCCCAATTCGTATGTGGTATATAAACTAAGGTATTATTACGCGAAGTTACGTGACCAGAGAGAAGACCCTGCATATTGGATCAGCACAGGCGTTAGATCGAGCGACTTTCCACCTACGTGTTACAGCTTAGTCCTAAGATCAGAGGAACTCGCGAGGAACGGGGCCTTTTCTAAATCAGACCCCTCGTGGACATGTTGCGAGAAGGACATTGTCCTCTAAGTTTGATCGGATCGGGTCAAACCGACACCAGGTCGGAATTGTAGTAACAATTCCGATCCGAATTATAACTTCAAACTAGCAAGCGAAAATTTAATCTCGCCTAGGAAGATTGCTGAGCAATATAAGGTCACTTAGCGGAAGCCACTATAATTTGGCGGTAAAACTTAGAGAGGAGATTCAGAGGAAAGACAAAGCTTCGTAAAGTTCAGTAAGTTATTTACTTGATTTTTGCATAATATTACGGCATTATAATTGTAATTATGTGTAGTATGTATACTTAATTATTAGGATTGTTTAGTTCGTAGAATTACCTTTGTAGTGTTCATTTACATGCGCATTTGAGCATGATGTAGAGAATTGTGTAGATTGTTAGTTTGTGGTCAGAATTAATGTGTCATTCGCTAATAGGTTACTTCGCACTAAATTAGGCATTTATTCATGTCATATGTTAAAATTTACACATGGTTGAATTGTGAATTTGGAAAATGGCTGAAGAAACTGATTAGCCGTTATATGATGATACGCTGGGTGTAGTGTCAGATGAGAGGGCTAAGGAAAACATTGTACCCTCCTTGTGCTTTCACAGGAAGCTTTTTGGGGGACAGAACTTCCGGTTCGGTTAAGTTCCGAGTCTCTAAGAGGGAGACGGAAGTGAGACTAGCAGAGCAGTCGCAGTCGCCACTTCTAGTCGGTGGAAAGAGTCGAGGAGGAGGAGGAAGGGAGTCGAGGAGGAGAAAGTGGAGAAGGAGGAGAAGTATAGAGAAGTCGATAGAGAAGGAATCTGGAGAAAGTCGGGACGAAGACGAGAAGGAATTGGAGGAATAGGAGAGAAGAATACACAGATGAGTAGAATACAAGGACAGGTGGAAAGCTGTCTCACACTACTAATCAAATGATGCAACAGGCTATTACAGGGTCGAGCGGAATGAGAATACTAGGGAAATTTTAATCATTTGATTAGTGAATTGTCATTAAATTTGTTATTCGCTGAATTTAACTTTTTTATATTCAATCATTTACCCGTCGGATTTGCTGACTTGGAGCTCGGAGCTTTATATCTATCTTTCACTCATTTAACTTCCAACCAAAATCGAGCCTGGGTGGGAATTCTATAATTTAAATATAATATTTGGAGCTTCCCACCCCAACCATACACACCTAGCACAGTGGCGGCCTAACAAACCGGCATATCACAATCACATATCGATTTTTACACGTGCATTGGTATTTGAGAATTATAATACATGATCATGGTGAGTACTAATGAATGAAAATAATGCGAAGGAGTGTTCAATGGAAAACAAACAAGCCCAGCGGCCCTTTAATAATCATTTAATCCACAGCGGACCATACCTCCTTTTAGGGTTTAAGCACATTTATGTCTTGATAATTGTATGGTTTTGCAATATATGTTCGGTTCTTTTTATTGGACGCCAGGCTAACACAGCTGTTGACAGTTGATTGTTCCAAACGCAGAGAAAGAGAGAGAGAGAGAGAGAGAGAGAGAGAGAGAGAGTAAATATGTTTTAGAAATAACACAATATATGGTGTCCTAGTTTCTTTATTTACGTTTTTCATTTAACATTAAATTACGATTGGAAATTTAGTCTTAATAAATATTAATATATATTAAAACCTGCATATGTGTATATGATACAATTTCAGGTCTTTTTATTAACGTAACTAAAAGAAGGCACGACCTCATACCCTATTCGAAGTTCGAAAGTTTTGATTTTTAAAGTGCTTGTGGCCATTTATAACATCATGTTTTGTCATTTCAGGATAAAAAGATAGAGCCGACTGTACATTTTTCGTATGTAACATGAGAAATTAGTGTTCCCTGTCATAATGATGTGTAGCACTGGGGCATCATGGTGCAGACATCTGGTTACATTTCCCACCCAGTCACAATATTCGGACACCAGGCCCACCAGTCCTAACACTAACCTCTTAAAGCTAAGAACCAAGTGAGGCAGCTGCTAGTGCCATTTTTACAAGTCTTTGATATGACTCTTCTGGGGTTCGAATCTGCGACCTCCCGCATCCGAGGCGGATGATTTAGCCACTTAGGCCACCAGAACGGTCTATGGATAGTAGTCATTTTGAAGAAAATAAAATGGCAACTCATCCATCATATTATGAGTTAGATTCGAATTACACATAGCTAAATATGAACGGTAGTCCTTTTTAAAGAAAGGAAGTGGCGACTCATTCGACCGCTCCGGTGGCATATTGGTTTGAGCGTCCGCCTCAGATCCGAGAGGTCGTGGGTTCGATCCCAGGGCGAGTCATACCAAAGACTTACAAACATAGTACTAACAGCTGCCTCGCTTGGCGCTCAGCATTAAGAGGTTAGTGTTAGGACTGGTCGGCCTAGTGTCCGAATACTGTGACTGGGTGGGACATCATGCTACACGTCTGCGGCATGATTTCCCATGCTAGACATCACTATAAAGTACCACACTGCAGACATCGTAGAGATATGACTGAAAAAAATGTTAAAGCTTCGTTAAAAATCCAAACCTCATACACTCACACACAACTCATTCATCACGCTCATTTCCGCGTGTTAACCTCTCCTACGCAATAGAGGACTGACACAGCACAATGCAGATTTCATTACATGTACGTTTTTACAAGTGCACTGGTACTTGAAAACTATAATACATGATGAGCACAAATGACTGGCATTAATGCAAGGGAGTGTTCAACGGAAAACAAACAAGCCCAGCGGGTCTTTAATAATCATTTAATCCACATATGTTCTTATCTCCCTTACCAGTTTCAGTACATGCATTTCTTGATAATTGTACGGTTTTGTGATAAATATTAAGTTCTATATTTAGAAGCCAGGTTCGCACAGCAGTTGACAGTTGATTCCTTCTCCTCCTAGATCGAGTGATCGAGTTACAGTAAATATTTCGTAGAGATTACACAATTTATTTTGTCCTAGCTTCTTTATTTATGATCTTCAACTAAAATGTGTAACATTAAATGGAGATTTTAAACTTTACTTCGTAAAAAGTCTATTTATTTATGATGGTGCTTTATACGCACATGACTGACACTTTTTGGGCATGTTAACTTCAATAGAATATTCAAATGTTTTCCAAATTTTCCACACCAGGAGCATTTAAAATGTTTGAAATATCTCTTAACTGGGTGCAACAGGGACGTTTGTATTTTCTTACTGCTTCTACCCTTCCGTGTCCTCTTCGACTTGTTATTAATTCTTCGTCCAGACCAGCACGAAATAATGTATTGCTCTGCCTTTTTATGACATAGCTGGTGGTTGTGAGCAACGAGTTTTGGCACGATTTGTCCTACAATTATCAGCCTCGTGCGCTCTCAGACTACCAGTAATTAATAGATTTATTTCGAGTAACCTTTGTATGATGATGGTAAATAAACTCCCACTTCTTTTGACTCATTGCATATGGTAAATAAGCTCCCTCTTCTTTTGACTCATTGCATTAAATGCTTCAGAACGCTCACTTTATTTTAGTTTTAATTCCTATCAGAACTAAACACCAATGTATCCATCGGATATTGACTTGGACAAATTTTAACTTGGTGAGGCATGCATGGTAGCGATAATCCCTTAGAGTCAAAAGCCGAAAACTCCAGCATAAACAGTGACAATCATCGTTGGTCTAGAAATAGTGGTGTTACATATGTTCGTTTACGCAATTTCTCTCCCAACTTGCCGGCTTGTGCAATTTCCTTATCATTTTGGAATGCTGAAATCGTTTAGAATAATGATAAGTATCTTGAAAGAAACGAAGCTATCTAAACACATTATTCAATAATAATATATTTTATTCGTTTCGTTAAAGAAACGTATTTTCACTAAATCCGATTTTTGCATCTCCCGCTTCCATCGTCTTCCAGCCAAATGAAATGTAGGCCAAAGGAACATGAAAACATGTATATGTGCGTGTGAGAGAATTTGAATTTATATGGAGAAAAACAAAGACATTACACCAAGAAAAGGCTGACTAAAATCGTTATGACTTTAATCTGTATAAAGGAATCGCTTTAGGCTGCCAAGTGTTTGAGATATTCCTGAAAATTTGACTTCTCGTTCCGACGTTAGTCGGTATCAGAATACCCTACATAGCGCCGTTATTTAAGCAGTACGACGACATCGACCCCCAAAACGTGAATATCAGAGTAGATCTCTTACATAGTAGAACTATGGGAGTACGGAGTCCCAGCGTTTTTGATAACTTCAATTACATACTAAGTGTTTTGTTTATATCATCTTCTGAAAAGTTTATAAACTGTGCCAAACATGAACCTTTAGCCATCGGCCTCAAAGTACTCAACGCACAATTCATTGCATTCCTGATATTTTTAATCACAGATTCATTTATAAGTGTATCGATGTCACTGTCACTTACGTTGTTCTGAAATCTTAGTCGTATCCCATCCTTGGTATTTATCTGTTCAACCTTCTGTCCATCAACATCGGAATCACCCGTGTCCTCTAAGAATTGTTTCCATGCTTTCCAAAACACAAAATTTATCATCTATTGAATCTATAACATGTTACGTTTGTATGGTTTATAATAAGGCAAAATCCTTCACATTTCCAAACTCATCGAAATCATCGCCAGTCTGATTTATGTCGTCTATTTCGTCGATATGCCATATAGTTTGTTTTCTTACTTCATCCAGAATCTAGCTGAGCAACTTTTCTTCATCACCATTCCACATATTGAAACCAGACATCGTGTACTTTCTCACTCGATAGCTTTCAAACGTGTCTGCAACATTTTCCCCACGGCTTAAGAGCAGTATTGACCTGGGCTACTTGCTTATGTGATTGAAACAGCCATTGCAGTAAAACATGTCGTTTTCCTAGCGGTTAAGAGACACTGGACGTGGGCCACTGGGTCATGTGATAATGAATCACCAATAGGCGTAAAGAATTCTGAGTTTTTTTTTCTTTTTCTTCAGTAAGGTAAGAAAGTACATGCTGGAATGGTCCATTGTATTTTAGGGACTGTAAATAACGACATACAATTAAAAATGTTAATGCTCATCTGACATCGCCAAAAAGTATTTTTAACATTTTAAAATAAATGTACGTACTTGTTAAATCAGATATATCCATACGTTTTAACGGGATGGAGAAATAATTGTACAGTTTATCAAATGTACTGTTACATGAGACTCGCCTCTTCACCATTATTTAGTGATGATGTACAATTATAACTGTACATATCACAAAACCGTACAATCATCAAGAAATAATTGTACTGAAACTCTAAAGGGAGATGTGGACAGCTGTGGATTAACACGAAAGCTGGGTGGTTTAACTTGGTATAGGATTGTCATACTGGACATTTTTATAACACCTTCGTAAGCAAATAGATTATATTCAAGTAGCAAGTAGATCCCGAATTCCTTCTTTCATTGGAAACTTCAGGGAATGTATGTGAGTGTCAAAATGAATGTTGCGTATCCTACAGCATGACACGACTTTTGCCCAGTTTACAAATCAGTTAAAATTAACTGATTTGTTCTGCTCCTGAGTAAAAACTACAAATATATACGCACAACTTTTAACACAAACTCAAAAAGACAGAGTAAGTAGCCGACAAAAGCTGACAAGGAGAGGATGGACAAATGTCAACTGTTGTGTTAAAATTGTTCTAAAAATAATTATCTGCCTCATGTTTTGCACGGTTCGTACGCAAATGTTGCGATACCATGGGTAGTTTGTTTCAGAAGTACTTTTAAACTAAATTTATGGTTAACATATTATTACCTAAATCACTGAGAGAATATGATATTCACCTTCTGTATCATGGTTTTTACATAGCATACAAAATATTTCACTTCTATCGATTCTGTTGTTTCCGTATATGTTTCCGTATATCCAAGTTTCATTTCTCAGTTTATGAGAATACAATTGGAGCTTCGTCAGATTTGATCTGAGCTTATTGATACACACAAATTCTCAGACCTTATCGATGTTTAAGAATTTAAAATAAGCTTAAGTCAGTTTTGAAATATTTATGTTGAGACATTTTATAATCAGAGTTTTGTAAACAAAATTTATTGCAGTCTGTTACAAAGGCATCTGTAACCCATTGCTCGAAAATGTTAATAAAGTTTGAGCAATTTGTAGAAATGGGGAATACCATGATTACGTTAGACCCGAAACAGTTTAAACCGTATTTTATTAGTGTAACTCAATGGAATATTCTGTATACTAATTACATAATTTTAAATTATTAACCAATACTTAATTAATCTTAGCTATTAAAGTGGTACCTTCCGAGTTCACCACATTCATCGACGTCAGAATGGAATGCTTTTACGTTAACAGTATTTGAATTGCTTTCGGTGTGCATTTTCAACGGCGTCAAAATATTTAATTCAAAATGGTGACAAAATACCCGTATATTTAAATGTTTCAAAAATTCTTTATAATTAAAGTAACATTTTTTCTTACCTTACGGATAGGCACATTTGTTGCCTTCAGAGCTTTACCATCCAGTGTTTGTTTAGTTGTCAAGAACTTAACATTATTCGAGAAAACAATACCATCATGATCGAAACTCTCACACCACATCATCATTATTTCCGGCTGTATACCATACGTCATCTTGTCTCAACGGACCACTGTTTCCAAATACCATTCCTTTAGTTTTATTACGATAAATATTCAAAGAGATTTTGTAAACTTGAAATGTGTCATGAAAACAAGATATCTAGAAGCTATGTTGGGTTGGGACCGAGACAAGGAAGTCCCAGTCAAGGGGTTACATTAGTTGTCTCCCCACAACGCTTGTCGAGGCGGGGGAGATATAATGTAACCCCGCGACAAGTGTTTCTTTGTCTCGGTCCAAACCCCAACGTAGATTCTTTTCCTCACTCAATAATTTCCTTTAAAGTAAAAAGAACTTCCCACTTGTGCAATATAGTTCACGCGCCAATGTTTACATGCGGTGCATTACTACAAATAAGTTAATGAGGACTGTGGCGTGACCGTGTAATCCGAAGTACACAGTTTTTATGCGTGAGCCAAACAAAATAACAACATAAATCGTTGCATAGTATTGAGGTATTATGACATTTAATATATGGATGCTTTATGAAATTAATTAGTTAATTAGTTAATATTTATTACCCAAAATAATGGTTAATTTTCATCTGTTCCAATGAAGAAAATTATATTGTAAATAATGAAACGATACTGAGCCCACACCTATGTTGTAGTGTATAGGCTATTATTATGACTAACAGTTACATGTAGCATTAGTGTCCGTGCTTGGGTTATTCACGGGTAATTTGTGATCTGTGTCACTATCGTATATAACTCCTTTTCTTTGGAGAAGGTGAAACTGTTTGTGACATACTTGTGTTGTCCTTAATATTGATTGTAAAGTTACCCCTGTGTATAGAAGACCCTCCAAATACGGACCCTGGCCGATAACCATGTGCGAAGCTTTCAAGTTCACGGATTCTTTGAAAATTTATTTTTTTGTCGTGGAATATGGCATGTGCTACCGTGAAATTTACTTATCGATTAATGTGTGCATTATTTGTCATTAAATATTATGTGTATATTTTTATTCAGCTGTGGCACAATGGAGATGCTTAACAAAATTAGAATAAAGTATGTTTGATATGACTCATTTTCTGGCTGTTACTAAGTTTTCTGTAGTTGTTAAGAGAGTTGGGAGACTATGAATGTATAAGTCTATAATATAGTCTATGTGCATGGAACAGTGGTTTCTGTCATAGTTCATTTCACACAGCATTGAGAATTTTATCCTATTTGTAGCAGTCATTTTTTAGGTCAGCGTCATTAAATGTAGCTAACAGTATATAACTTGTTTCACACGAAGTATTTAAAACTAGTTACATAGCTTTAGCTACATTTAATGACGCTGACTTGAAAATGTATTGAGTTAGGCCTGCATATAGGATAAAGTTGGCCATGATGTGTGGAAAGAACCAGCATAATACCAAAAATCCCGACATCGCATGAGTGTGTGTCTTTGTCTCTTTCGAAATGTTTTTGTATAGTATGTTCTCAGAGATGGATTTATCTTAAGGGTTTCTTTATTTAAAAGTAGTTCTGAGCGCGCAGACACCTTGACTGCAACGACTGGACTGAGACGACTAGAATGGGATAAGAAAAGTAAGGTTAGCAAAACAGCTATACTTCGTTGTCGCATGGGTGAGAAACAGTGGGATTGCGTACAGGTTCTAAAAAATTAATTTATCACTCTACCGACATAGTACAATTATGACAACATATTTCAACATGACAACATTGACTGATACTGAAACAAATGACGAGAGAGAGAGAGAGAGAGAGAGAGAGAGAGAAGGGGCACAATGATAGCATTCACGTAAGTTATTGAAATGGTCTTGTATCAGTTTTATTTTTGCATACGTATAGAACTATGTATGCTTTGTTGCATCGCTCTTTCTCCAAAGCAGTAAATCCAAACTAACAGCTGGATATGGCAATTAAAATAATTGTCTCATCAATGCATTTCGTTGCTATCTCATCTTGGGACAGAACATGAAGAAATTCATGGTGATTTCAATTCACCGCAGGAATAAAAAAAAAAGGGTATCAACAAGGTGAACACTTTAAAAATTATCTTTGCATGAACTTATATTACGTCGTAATCTAGTATCGATAATATCTAGGATTTGACGATTAATGCTAGGCATTTTGCTAGATAAGGTATTTGGACATAAAACACTTTTTCAAAGCACTGAAAGAATGATACATTGATTATCGAGATTGTTCCACAAGGCCACGGCAGAGGGTTTGAAAGATGATTTGGTAGAATTTAGCCTGAAATAGAGAATGGTCATTGAACGTGGAAGGTTATGATTTTTTTTTTTTTTTTTTTTTTTGTATAAAAATTATTGGAACTTTTATTGCCATATTTATTGCCATATTTATATTTCGTTATCGTCACAATCATCATCATATGACGATGAGTTTTTGTTGTTGTTGTATAAAGGGACTGACTGTTTGTGAAACTGTTATATTATTTATTACATTGTCTGGATGATGATGACGATAATATAAATAATAATAATGATAATAAGAATAATTCTTCTTCTTCTTCTTCTTCTTATTATTATTATTATTATTATTATTATTAAAATGCTTGAAACAAATGCTTGAAAATTATGCGATTAAATAGGTTGTCATGAAAATTTTTTTAGAACCATATATTTTAAAATTATGTATTTAATAAACTATGGCATCAAAAATTTGAGTTTTGTATTGTTTATTATCAAATACTTTCCTTTAGTAGCTGGGACCTAACTCATAAAAACACAACAAATCTTAATATGAACATTAATCTGAAGATAAGGCAAAAATACCGACGATTGCTGTTTCTAAAATACCCTGATCGTTTTCTGATAATTATCAAATTTATTTACAAATATTGCTATTGGGTATTGTCACATTCAAATAAAGCCCGCTTTCTTTGTCGTTTTCGTTTTTATTGAAAAATGGAAGGTATTTGAAAAAGAAATTATTAGTGATGACAGCAAAAATGTTCATATCTTCGCCGCATATTGATGGGAAAAGCTTTATTTAAAGTTACTGGAAAAATGATACAACTAAAGATGTATTTGGTATTTGAATGATACATTGGGGGTGGATTAGAGATGGGCTTTTCCTGTGGTGACGTCTTACAGAGAGTAATAACTTTATAACGAAGGCCGTTGCATTGAATATACAAAGTACACTTTTACTATCAACTTTTCTATTATCTTTAATTTGCTTGCATAAGGTTCCATAACATAACCTTTTGGAATTCACGTTAAATATGTTCAGTTAAAGACAGAACAGGTTTAAAACATTTTAAATGAATAAAATATAGAATCTAGCTCAGTGCCGTAACTTCAAATTTTGGGCCGCAAAACAAAATTCAGAAAAAATTGCGGGTGTTGGGCGTTTTCCTAATGCTCCCTCCCCCCACCCCCCACCGTCCACGTTGGGGCGAGAGAGGTACCTACGCCAATGGGCTAGCCACATGCACGGATATGGGTATTTTTTTCGGGGGTGGGGTGGTGGTGGTGGTATGGTTGCGTAAATACGGATTGATAAAACTAGAATGCAGATTTTTAAATCATTTGAATTTACATTTCAAAACTTGATATTGGTTACCAATTCTTGTAATTATGGTTAGATTATCCTGTCAATGTCCTTAGTAATCAAAAGCCTTCTAAAGTAGATGATGATTACTAGACAATTCTATGCCATCGTATATATCTTTATTTTCTGTGCTTTCTTATTTTCTTTTTGATTTTCTAAAAATCCGGAAAAGGTGAGGTTTTGTATGTGCCACATGAGTGGGGTCAGTCTGAAAATATATGTTAGAACATACCCTTTAAAGCCGCAGGGTCCGACATAGTTGGAAAAAAATTATCGGACGCTTCAAAACAAATTTTTAAAGAAAAAATGAATATTCTGGGACTAGGGGATGTATTCTGTCTTTATTCTTTACTCTGGTCTTTAGGATGATACTGTGCTTGTCAATGAGACTTTAACAGATCTAAAGGGAATTAACAGACAATCATACTCTGGTCCCAGTTAAACTATGATCTCAATCTGTTACTCTCAAATTGAGATCTTTGGTGTCTTTTGTATTGCATGGTTAGTAACAATGACTCTTTCTCCAATTTAACAATCAGCAGGCATCTGATATTAAAATGAAGGGAGAAAACTTGAATTTGCCTCAGATGAATGTTGCATTTTATTATATCGTTTGTAAGAATGTATTACTTTTGGAACTACTTTTTCTCGCCATTTAGAAAGTCTACCTGTAATTATGTATATTATTCACACATATTCTTCTTCTTTTTCTTCTTCTTCTTCTTGTTCTTCTTTATTGTTCTAACGTTTAAAAAAATAGTCTCCCACATGAATCGTGCAAATTGACAGTGACTTTACTTAGACGACTTATTTCTGTTCGATATTCAGTGTCACCATACAGCGCCTGTTGCCTCGACGACAAAACGGTACAAATTTTAGGGGAAAAAAACTCTTTTGATTAAATATAGTAATGAAACGGTTTAAGTTTACACATATACAATTATACATGCCCATAGTTTTATACGGATGCAATATATTTTAAAAAAATACAGTTTATTATAATAGTAATGCACGTACATATTTTAAATGTTTAACATTTTTCAAACCCACGAGTTGTCCAGATCTCAAAATATCATGACTTATATAAAGTATTTTTAAATATGAATTTGGTTCTTCATCAAGACAATAACATTAAAGTAAAAGGTCGAAGTTCTGGAATTGTTTACCACAGTTACATACAGCACTTGTACGGTGCATGATAATTACATGCAGCATTTGTACGGTTCATGGCAATTATGTACATCACTTGTATGGTGCATGGCAATTACCTAGAGCACTTGTACGGTGCATTACAATTGTATACAGCACTTGTACGATGCCCGAAACTTACATACAGCACTTGTACGGTGGATAACAATTACATACAGAACGTGTGCGGTGCATGGCAATTACAGTACTTGTACGGTGACTGACAATTACAAACATAACTTGTGCCATGCCTGACAATTACATACAGCACTTGTACGGTGTATGACAATTACATTCAGCACTTGTACGGTGCCTGACATTTACATTCAGAACTTATACCGTGCATGAGGTATACAGCGTTTGCTGCGATGTTCAAAATTTTAATAATGTAGCAATGTTTGCTAAATTCTACTTTAATCTGTAGAATGACGAGACAAGTCAGACTTGCATATGCGCACGGTTCCAAAGCCATATACCAGAGATGAATAGCTTGGTTTGATGTATAGTGTCAGATCAACACAATTAGGTTATTTACTACCAAGACAATTAGAGTTAAGTACCTTGTTTAAGGACACACCCATGTAGCCGTCCCTGGCTGATGCATTGGTAGCACTAGAACTCTTTTCGGTCACGTGTCCGGCACACTAACACTAGGCACTCCTGCATCTTTTAGTTCCCTCTTACCACATGCAGGAGAGAGCATGGAGCCTCTTATCCACGTATGACGTAATCTCGAGTTACAATATGTACAGTATGTACATCCATACTTTACACTTCCGAAAAATCTTAACCCAAAGAGAAACGAAGTAAAAATTAATTACAAAATTCACAAATTTATTAGCAGCCATTTCCTTCTAACGAATAAATTATATTTAGAAAAGGTCTTAATACGTCGGAAAGTTGTGTGTTGTAAGTAATTCTATATTTCATGTGAATGTTGTCTGATTATAAATGTCCATTTATACAGACTAGCATATACACACGCACATGTCAGATATCGTTTCTTAAAATGAAGGAGTATTCTCTCAGTACGAAAAGGTGGTTCACTATGGTGAACAAACTATGAGGCACCATAACGGACAAAGGCTGGTCCAGTGAGAAAGTTGCAGTTGAAATTTCGATGTCGTATGTCGAGAAATCCAATATCACGTGTTGGATCAAATTGCATGTCCTTAAAGTTCCATTTTCTAGATCGAGATTTTAGATTTTATATGTTGAATTATACAGTGGTGGTTTAATGCTCTATTTCCTATGTTGACGTTTTACAGTGTATATTTTGAATTACACAGCGGTGGTTGAAATTTCAATAGTATATATGTCGAGAATCCCTAATTCACACGTTGAATGTAACTGTTTGTGATGAAAGTTCCAATTCATATTTCGAGTATTTAGGTTTCATCTGCTGAATTTCACAGCAAAGAGAAGCAGTCTCCTTGTTTAAAAATAACACGGTCCGTTCACGTGAGCGACCTATAGCGAAAAAATGCATAGTAATTCTCGACCTGTGAATGGTAATTTTTAAACTGTAAATGCATGAAATGTAACGGCGCCTCATAATTTAATGCACGAATGATGTATATTAATACTCGATATTATTTTGAATTGTTAAAGTGGACATTGTTTAATGTTACGTTTAACACCAACACATCAGTTTACCGTATAAAAATAGCAATTCTGACAAGCACAATGAAAATGTCCAACTACCGCTGTGTAATTCAACAGATACAATCTAAAATCACAGCAAAAGAAATGGAACTTTCAAAATAAACTCATCGACCAATACGTAAATTTGGAATTCTCGACGTATGACATTGAAATTTCAACCACCCCCGTGTAATTCAAACGAAACAATGCAAAGCCTCGACATAGAAAATATAACTTTCAAGCACTAATGTTTAATTCAGCAGATACAATCTAAAATCTCAACCTAGAAAATGGAACTTTAAGGACAAGCATTTTTGATACAACACGTAAAACTGGAATTCGTACATATGACATTAATCTCTGAACGGCAACGTTCTGATTGGACCAGCTATTGTCCGTTACCGTGCCTCATAGCAATCGATATTATACCTCGTGTCTACGAAGCAGTTACTTCAGCTCTTGTTTCACTTTAATTATCCATAATAATGCAGATATATTATCTGCGGGTGGCTTTTAAACATTTCCACGAGATGCTTCCGACAGCAGCGTCAGCTAATCGATACCAAAGTCTATTCTCTCAGAGATTATATTTCTGCCTGGTGAATGTTTCGAATATTATTTCAACACAGCGTTCACTCTGACAGCCAAATTAAAAGTTAATTTTTATTGTAATTAGAACCGGCGACAGCTTCTCATGTAAGCTACGCTAATCTTCGGGAAACACGTTTGACTTAAAATCGATTTTAGAAACTGTTAATCGTGACCTCACATGGGGGGTTATTTGGTCTTGCTAGAAAGCAGCTTGCTATCGGTTTGGCAGATCGACGTGACCTGCTTGGTTATGTAATCTCCTTTGATAATTGCCTCCTTTAACTTTCTGAATCAATTATGTTTCAAAACTTCCTTGCCGACATATTCTGCTATTTATAATATTAGAATGGTTTGTTTTGATGTTTTACAGCCAAGCAAAAGTAGTAGGTTATTTAGTCTCAAGGAAGTTAAAGCACTTTTTACATTTAACTGTGCTAAATGCCTGTATTATAAAATTTATATAATCAAACAAAGGGAAATTATATCTTTTAAACATTGTCGTACATAATTACAAAGTACAGCCACTTTTGCTCTACCGATAACGTGATAATCTCCATGGAAGAATATAATGACCAGGAAATGTCATAACTCTAGCCAGGGTCTGAATCAGTGACGAATCAGTGACCGAAGCAAGACATATGATTCCAACATCCTCTGCAGGTCCATTGCTTTACTTTATTGCTATTGTTATTATTGACTTTCCGTGCAAACATTACTCGGTTCTACAGTGCGCTAAAAGATGATAAGCCCGACAAACACTAAAAATAACGAATGAGAAAAAGACATTGGATACATTTTCCAATTGCTGGTGTGATGATTCGCAGTTGGGGATCTGCTTCAGGCTGTGACCTAGATTTGTCATTGATCAGCTTTTCTTAAGGCCATATTCACATAGAATTATATATATATATATATAGAGCGTCTACCTCGAAGTCTCGAAGTTGCGGGTATGAACCCCGGCCGAGTTATACCAAAGACTTTTTAAAATGGTACCAGTCGCTGGCTCGCATGGTGCTCAGCATAAAGAGACTATATATATCATCATCGTTTAAATTATAGACGTTTTCGCCGTTACGGGCATGTATGTTTGGTTAATGTCCGTAAGCGGATTATTCAATTGATCCCGGGGGAAGGAATTAAAGCCTCACCACCCAGGTATTACTGTGCATGAAAAGAACTATTTAACTGAGCCGTCAGGTCTTGGGTCAAAATGACTAGCTTCATAGACCCTAGCGACCTGAATGTAAGGCTATACTCGACTGTGGATAGACCCAGCACACACTCGAGTAAAAGGTAGCAATTCAGTCTGCATTAGCTGCGCTAGGTGTCAACCAAGCAGTATGTGACACCAGTAGCGATTGGTTGCCACTATGACGTCACATCGGGACACCTAGGTTTTTATTCTCATGTGGAGGGTTGATTAAGTTTTCATGAAGAGAAGAAAAAGTGTTTGTCCCTTCATGTATTTAATATGTGCTATGCACGTTTATTAATTTAATGTCCGTCGGTGGCGAAGAGGACGGTTCAGTCAGGGAGGAGCCTGCTCATTAGGAAGGCACCTTGGTTTATCCAGGGTAAAAAATTTTTGACTCCTTGCCAAAAGGTTAATAAATTGTCGTCTTGACGGATTTTTGGAGATATATTTTCTGCCGTTTTTATTAAAGACAGTACCGCGCCAGTGACCAGTTAGTGATAGTCTGTAGGGTTATTTAAACTTTATCTATTGAGTCTGATTAGGGTGGGGTGGTTCTTGGTTTGGGTTCACCCTTTTGTGTATGGTTATTTAAACTTTCCTAGGCTTAATGGTGCGCCGCTTTGTGCAGCTGGGCCTGATGGTCCATGGGGTTGGGACCACCTCATATATTCTTAAGTTTAGGGTCCTAACTAGTTTCGCTTGGTATTTGGTTGCCGCATTGTGCAGCCGGGACTGGTTGTATTTGGGTTTTGGAACACTTTATATGTATTAATTTTGGGGTTATAGTAAGTTACCCTATCTTGATAGACTTTGCCGCCTTGTGCAGAGGGGCCTGATGGTCTTGGGCGGTTTAGACCACCTTATATATTCTAGTTTTTTGGGTCTTATCTAGGTTTTCTAATTGGTTTTAGTGTCTCGATGAGAGGCTGTGTCTTAGTGCAGTTGCGTTTGTTGTACTACAGATAATCTGCGGTCACCTTGCGGTAGGAAAAGATGTTAGTGTCCTTAATTTCATGTTGTAGGATTGGGGTGCCCTAGAAAAATAATTAATTAATATTTGTTTGGTTTTTAAAGAAAGACAGAAAAAAGATTTGTTGTTTTAAATTCTTGCTAAGAGTTATTGCAGTTTATTATTGCAGTGTGGGTTTAGGGTTGGGATAAGTACTTGCTAATATAACTTTATTTTTGTTTTATTCTCCTAGTTTTTTGGATGAAGCTATTAGTATGTTGTTGTTTTATTTTCAGTCTAAGTCTATTTGATTGGTAGGTTTGGACTTATTTTGTTTTGATTATTATCCTAGCTTGTGGATATAGTTATTTATGTAATCTTACTTTCAGGCTAAATCTATTTTGATACGACATATATCTTTGCCGAATATTCGGGTCGCTAAGACATGTCAAAAGCATCTGGTCTTGTTGTTCCTTACATTTAGTTTGTTAGCCTGTCCCCTAGTTGTAATTTATTGAATGGTATTTATTTATCATTTAGCAGGTCATACACTTTTGTTTAAATCCCCACTTTTTCCGAATGTCGGTGAGGAAGTTTATAATATTTTTGTAAGTAATGCCTTATTTAAGTTTTATTAATCGAGGAAATAAGACAGGTCGGTGGGGACCCTATTTTATGTTGTTTAGTCCTAAACCTAGTTCTTTGGGTTCCATACTTATTGCAGGTGTTAAAAACATGTCTAAATCGTCTTGGAGTGGACAGTGTGGGCATTTGACATTTGAGTTTATGTTGATGGTCAAATATTTCCCAAAGCTGCTGGCTAATTTAGTTTTGTCTATTAGTATCCTATTGATAAGCTTTTGATCCTGATTTCTAACGAGTTGTGGTGGGTTGGTATGTCTTGCGACCTTATTTACTATGGAGTATAGCTTGCGTCCCTTTTTGCTGCTATCCCATTGTTGTTGCCACTTATTGTCGATTTTAATTCTGATGATGCTATACAATTCGTGGACGCTGTAGTATAATGCTATGGAGTCAGGCTCATGGAGATTGTTTAGCTACTTGGTCTGCTTTATCGTTACCTGCTAGTCAGATATGGGAGGGCACCCACATGAACTCTATTATGTTTGTTACGTAGCAGTTCTTTAATTAAGTGGTTGGTTTCCTTCAGGAAGCTGCTTCTTGTGACAGAGTGGTGTGATTTATTCGAGTTGATGACGCTAAGGGAGTCGCTAATGATAACGACTTGTCTAGCGTGTGTTAGTTGGATCCATTTTAGAGCTTCAATGATGGCCCAGAATTCGGCTGTGTAAATGGAGCAGGTGTCGGGTAATCTAGCTCCGATATATGTGTTGGTTTCACGGATTACTATTGCCGCAGCAGTTTTTTACGGTTTTGTAATTTTTGAGCTATCGGTGTACATATTGGTGTACCCTATGTAATTTTCTTCTAGCTCGGCTAATATTTTTGTCCTTATATCATGTACCTGGTCTTGTTTGTTGCCATAAGTAAGGGCTATTGTGTTACAATTAGAGTTACATCCCGTCCATGGTGTTGGGTCTGGGTAACTGCATTGTTCAGCTTGTAGAGTGGGTAGGATAAAATATTTAGTTAGTTCATGGTTTTTGTTTGTACCAGGTGGTGGTGGTTTCAGTTTTTTAATGAAAGGGATATTACTTTGTTGGATAATGTTCCTGGTGGGATGGATTGTTTTGTGGATCGAAACTCGTGCGGCATATCTTAATATGCTTTCGTTTCTTCTTAGTTGCAGTGCTAGGAAGGTTGTGTTTAGTGCTCCATTGCAAAAGATTAGTGCCTCATGTTGTATGGAATCTAGTTTACTAAGTGATGTTTGGTTAGCTGATGCATAGACTTGGCAACCGTAATCTATTTTTGCTCTTATAAGTGCCTTATATAATGTTAAAAGTGTTTCTTGGTTGGCCCCCCATGTAGTTCCCTTTAAGTTTCTTAATAGACTTAGATCAGCTTTACCGTTTTGGGTGAGCTTTTCAATTTGGTGTTTCCATGTTAGGTTTTCGTCAAGGAACATTCCTAGGAATTTGGCTATTTTGACAAATTGTATTATTTTCCTTTGTATATGCAGTTTAGGGTATTTTATGGTATTTCTATTGTGTGGCGAAAACATAATGGCTTCTGTTTTAGTGTTGGATATTTTAAAACCACATTTATCTGCCCATTGACCTATTTGGTTAAAATTGTCTTGTATTTGCCTTATGACTGTTTTGCTGTTTGGTTGCCTGCTTTCCAAATCCAGTGTTGAATAGAGTGGGGCTACGCACTCTACCTTGTGGCGTACCGTTTTCTAGGTTGTATATATCTGAATATTTATCCCCTACTTTTGTCATTACATTCCGATCTGTTAGGAGGTCTGCTATCCAGTTATTTATGCGGCCAGTTGTCTTATATAGATTAAGTTTCGCAATAAGACCTTTTGTACAAACCAAATCGAATACTATTCCTAGATCGAGAAATACTGCAATTAGTTGTCTATTGCATTACATTCTAGCTTGATGCTTGCTTCGAGTCTGAACAATTGGTCCAGGGTGGCTCTTTTGTTGCGAAAGCCACTTTGTGTTTCTGCAATGTAGTTGTTGCTTTCTAGATGGTATTTTAGTTTGTCATTAATCATTGTTTCCAGTAGTTTGTATATGTTATCAGTTAGAGATATGGGTCAATGTGCATTGCTGTCATTTATTTTTTGCCAGGTTCGGGTATTGGAATGACGATAGCTTTTTACCAACTTTCGGGGAGTTGGCCCTTCCGCCAGCTATAATTAAATAGATCTATTATAATTTCGGTTATGTTTTCCGGGATGTGTTTGTATATTTCATAGCCAAGTTGGTCTTCTCCGGATGTGGTTGGCTTTTTCTTAGCAAGTGCAGCTATCCATTCTGCTATTCCTCATTTAATTTAGATTTTTGGATCCTAGGTCTGAGAAGATATTTGGATACTTTTGTTCTACATTTTGGCGGTGCTCTTGGCATTTTTGGGTATGGTTGGAGTTGCTGCTCATGCTTGCAAAGTGTGATGCCAAGCAGTTTGCCTTTTCTTTGTTGGTTAGATTTCCAGTCAATTTGGGTGTTGGTTGCTGGCTTATTCCTTTTATTGCTTTTATCTTGTCCCATACCTGTTCTGCGTAGATTTTGATCTTTATGTTAGAGCAGAAGGCTTGCTAGGAGTTTTCTTTTTGCATTTTGGATTATTGTTTTCATTTCTTTTTCCCTATTTTTGTAAATCCTAAAGTCATTGGAGTTCCGTATTTGTTGAAATCGATTAAGGGCCTTTTATATATATATATATATATATATATATATATATATATATATATATATATATATATATATATATATATATATATATATATATATATATATATTTTAGCTAATTTCAATTCTTCGTTCCACCACGGGACAGTGGATTTAAATTTTTGTCCTCCTGTTCTGGATATAAATATTTTAGCTACGTTCTTTACATTTAAATTGTATTGATCGATCTTATCATTATAAATATCTGCTAGAGTTATTGTTGAGAGGGCGATTTTAAATTTATCCCAATAGGCTCTGTCACACCTCCACCTTGGTATGTTGTTAGTTGGGTGTGTTTGTGTCATTATATTGAGGGTGAGTAGGATAGGGAAGTGATCGCTTCCAAGGGTGCTGCTTTGATCAACTTCCCAATCTGAAATTTGGGCCAGTTTAGGAGTGACTATGGTGAGGTCGATTGCTGATAGTGCACTTTTGATGGGGTCTAATATTGTTCCTGCTACATTGTTAATTATAACTAGATTTGATTCGGTTGTCCATTTTTCAAGTAGTTTTCACCTTGGGTATTGCGTTATTCCTGCCCATCTTACGTCAGTGGTCATTTTCGTATAGTGATTGATTGCTTTTGAATTATCTCCCCCTCGGTCATCTACGTTAGCAGTTTTGTAGTATGCTGGCCAGGGTTAATCTTGATCGTTTGAATTTCTATAACTTCTGAGGTGTTTGGAAGTGAGTCAGTAATATGAGTTGCTAGCCCCCTTTTAATTTACCATTTGTTCTATTTGTAGTTTATACAGTTGAGTATCCTGGAATTTTTTTTTTTTTTTTTTGGGGGGGGGGGGGGTCTTAGAGGCCTGAGTTAGATGGGTTTCTTGTAAGCAGATAATGTCAGGTTTTGGTTTGTCGGAGTTTATCTTTTGGATTAGCTCGGGGATATTCTTAGTGATGCCGCGGCAGTTCCACTGCCACAGTATCAAGCATTTACGTTGAGTGGGATACATATTGATTATTGATATTTACTATTGTTATGATATTGGTATGGTTTACTATGATCTCGAGTTTTGATTGAGAAAGAATTTGTTTGTTAATTTGGTTAGCACTTGATGAGTCATGGCGCTTGGGACATGATTATTCTTTGTATTGTGTACAATGCTATTAGCTAATTCACTACCGAACCGGAGGACAATATTGGTGGCTTGATTATTCTTTTCTTATGGTGTGCTAGTGGACTTGGGTAATTGGTTTGTTTGATATCTGGGTGCCTGGTTATTATTATAATGCCTACTAGAATTTATTGTAGGGGTGTGTTTGGATTGGATGGTGCTGTTTTGCTTATGTTAGTTTTCCAGGTTTCTTTATTCTTATTTTGGCTGGTTTATTTATTTAATTTTTTGGGGAGAGTCTGTTTTGTTTGACTGGTGGTAATGTTCAGTTCTAATTTTTTTTTTTTTTTTTTTTTGGGGGGGGGGGGCGGATTTTTAACGATATTTAGTCTTGCATCTTTATATGATGTGTGGTTCGAATCCATATGTTGTACTATAGCAAATTCACAAATAGTTGGGGGGGGGGGGGGCATTCGTATGATTTAGGGTTACGAGGTCCTGTACAGTTAGCGCATTTAATTTCTTTCCTCCTGCACCGCCCCTTATGCGTGCCCCCACAGTGGTCGCATTTTGAATTGTTTTTGTAGATTGTTTGGAAAAATATTCATTAATTTGAGATAAAAGGGAAGATAGTATTACAGTCCCTCCTACTCCAATGAAATGGCATTTACCTAGTAGATAAATTTCTTTATGTGATCTGTTGTGTAAGTTGCAGTCTCAACGCTGTGGCTAAAAAGAAGGCTAATTAAGCTTACATTATAGTATAGCTGATAATGTGAAAGAGATCGTTCTGACATTAGAAGCTTGAAGATAAAAACAGGAAGTGTTTTTACTGAAGCCTACAATTTCCAAGCTACACTATTGATATAATAGACAGGGAAACCTTGAATTAGAAGCCGGTAAAACGATAAAATATATTTAGTTGACTGGAGAAGCTATGTAAAGTTCAAACAGAAAACAACTGCGCTTCTGAAAATCGTAGGATTATTAGCACTTTTACAAAGGAATATATATATGTACAAATTTGTTTTAACTATTATGTCATGAATAATGAAAACATGATGTTAATATCATTAAAATCGCAACAAGATTCCTCGGGAATTTCCGAACTTTGTTTACTGATGGAAAGAAACAACCGAAGTACCTGTACAATGAAAATGTGTGTGTGTGTGTGTGTGTGTGTGTAAACCAAGGCCATTATTGAGATTACACACCAACGTACCGAGGACGTCCTCGGTTGGAAAAACGGTCAAATCCTGCTTCTCCCACTATTTTAGCCTAGAATAACGTAAAACTATGATTTGTAGGAAGGTCCCCGTTTACACGCTTGGTACATGTTCGCGATTTTGGAGTGTATCTTTCTTTATTAATATTTCATGCATGTGAGATAATAGTGTTGGGAAACTCACGATACATTCATATCATACGCGTCCAATCTACGACATGCACGAAAGAAGTACATCAAAATGCTATTGGAAATACGCATGAATTCATTGTAGACTTGGAATGAAAGTGCTAATTATCCGACCCATCTGTAAAGTTAAAACATCCTGTGTGCGGCGAGATTTTACACACTTTAAGATATTGAAAAGACATCCTTGATATGCAAAATTTATTTTGTGATTATTAAATGAGCTATATCATCCCCTATTTCATAATTTGCCTATTTAGTATTCAAACAGGATAGAACAGATGTGATTCAAGTAAAACATTCCGCACGGTGAGATCGAATCATCAATAACCGAATTTGGAACTTCTGTAAATATATAGAAAGATAAATATATTATATAGAGGTCAAAAATTTATCATCAAGATGATCAGTCCTCAAATGAAACATTTAATTACAGGAATATGTTTTTCATTATCACGCTCTTAAGAGCTGCGACTAAACGTGCAACCAATCATAAACTGCTGAATGCATTCAATGTACTTTTAAATGTATTTACTTGCTTCCGTTGGTGATAGGATGACTTTGCTGAACGTATCATGAATTATTGTATCGCTATTTCTGTTGTAAACGCAGTCTTATTAAAACAAAACACAACATGTAAATACAAGACGTCAATCCATATTGCTTTTCCAAATTTGAAGAGGTTTTTATCAATAGCCAAAACTTTCAGGATGTTCTACTGGACCAGCTTGTATTTATAACTTAACAGGACATTTATTTAGAGCTGCATTACACTGCAATATTCTTACTCATTTAATCTTTTTTCTGTATGTTTAATTCAGAAGGCGACGCGGGAAAAACACTGTTTAAAGCTTCCAATCAGCGATACAAAACACATTTACGTGATACCTTGAATTAGCAAATGTATACACTAAATGATTCTGATGGTGAACCAAGAGAGTGTTGTACCATTCAAGTATACTCTTGTTCATTCATGGGTCCAAAACAATAAAACAGAATAAACTGTTTGTAAAAAGGTATTAGACAAGTATCCCCATCCACTAAATTTATTCATACATCTACTCTCATAGAACTCTGTTCTTCGCCTCTGCAATTACTGAACTTTAAAGTATTTTAAGAGGTTTCGATTGAGTTAACATAGGTAAGTTGTTGTTTTTGTTGTTGTCGATGTTTTAGTCTATCATTATTCTTTTTCTTGAGGTTGATAAAAAACATTATACAGAAATAATGTTGTATGCATCATCGATTTATTCAACCAAAGTCACTTGAAAAATAAAAGGCTCTGTGAAATACACAATATGGCTAACACAAACATTCGTTCTAATTTTCAACTTTACATCTGCGCATGCCAGAGACATAAAGAGAGAGAGAGAGAGAGACAGAGAAAGAGAGAAGATTCGTATGCGTATTATGCAACAAAGATATTACTATATTTTGTCAAAATGCGAATAGTCATTGCCAATAAGGCGAGTTTCCTGCCATAAATGATCTAATCCAGCCAAATAGGATTGCTATAATTCAGGGGTATTTGCTTGACCGAGCAGTATCAATCCCTGGCACGATTCCACTAGAAATCATAAGTTCACCCCAAATTTCCAAGGACTTCTCTACAACTTCGGTTATAAATTAGAAAGCCCGACGTGTCAATTCTATACATAAATGTTTCGCTACTCAATGCAAGACCACAGATCTCAAAATTTGCCAAATATCTATCAACCGCACATCTGCATAATTTCTCTTCATCAACTTTCCGTACCATCAGCACAGTTCACGCCGTAGAAATTATACAACTGTCCTCTAACACAGGGAACTATATTTTCCTGCGCAACCTTAGGCCAGTCAATTCATGGTTTCAAGGCACATTTTCGCCAGTACAACTCCGTCATATTTGCAACCATGGCGACATAAACGGTATCTGCCGAGTCCCTTCTTCTTTATTCTTTTGTGTAATTTACCGGTCTCCTGCCGTAAATACTGCCACTGCAGTCACACAACCTATGTACACCATTAGGTTTTAATAGGGACACCCATGCGGTTTTGACCTGAATTCACTAAAAGTCAACCATGGCATTATGAAAACTCACTAACACTTCCCTCCTTGACATTTGCGCCTACTCAATGGCTAATAATTTAGACTAAGGAATATTTCCATTGCATCGAGTTCCAATAATCAAACAAGTAATCACACAAATATAAGAATTCTTTATAACGGGGCGCTATAACCAAACGCGCATACTCCAAATTTATTACGATATGATCTCCAAAGCGATGGATTAGTCCGAAGCGTGTTATGTCGTACCAAAGTCTAATTGCAGGACAATAAGTCAATCAATAAATTCATCAGTCCGTCAATAACAACAAGATATATATTCAAAATATAATGTAATTGCCCTAAAGACCAGCTGTAGACGAAACCCTTATAGATGTTACAGTTACTTAATACTAGTATGTGATTTAGATTTGATTTTAACGTAGCTTTAACAATCTTGCAGTCATATCGCTACGGTGTCTGCAGTGTGGCAGTTTATAGTGACGTCGATCATTGAGGTATTACGCCGTAGACATGTAGTATGATGTCCCATACAGTCACATTATTTTTACACCAGGCCGGCTAGTCGTAACACTATCCTCCTAATGATGAGCGCCTAGCGAGGCAGCTGTTAGTACCCATGTCATGTCTTTGTTTCGTTCTCTGCCTTGGTTCGAACCCGCAACCTCCCACATCCGAGGCGGACGCTCTAACCACTAGGCCATCTGGGCGGTCGTTCTGATTGTTAAGACTGGATTAGATGTGTAAATATGTCCTTGTTGGTCATAATGTACCAATGTCCACGGTCTCCGTGATTTTCTCAAATAGTATGCAACCTTAGTTTATATGGATTATACAGACTATTTGTGTAAACGTGTGAATCCTCGCATGCATTGCTAAATTTCATATTCCTTATAACTGATAATACAGTTCCCTCCTTGATAAATCACCATTTGCTATTAATGTACTGCCTCAAACAATATTTCTTTTTGCTCTAACATCACCAGAACAAATGACCTTTGTACTCGGTTCCAAACGCAAGTCCTCGATATCCACAAATACAAGAATGTGTGTGTGTGTGTGTGTGTGTGTGTGTGTGTGTGTGTTCGTTATAAATAAATGTTATGACCATGTGTTCACTTTAAAAAGATTTATGTTTTGAGTACATGTTCACTCTAAACACGTGTCTGTGATGGGCAGGTGTGCTTGTCGGCTTTCCTCAAACGCATAAAGATTCTTGAATTATTCCCACGTATATTGGTTATGTTTCCATTCCACGTCTGTTGGTTATGTTTCTATTCCAACGTTGGTTATGTTTCTATTCCCAAGTATATTGGTTATGCTTCTATTCCACGTCTGTTGGTTATGTTTCTCTTCCCACGTCTGTTGGTTATGTTTATATTCCCAGGTCTGTTGGTTATGTTTCTACTTCCCACGTCTATTAGTTGTTTCTATTCCACGTCTGTTGGTTATGTTTCTATTCCACGTCTGTTGGTAATGTTTCTATTGTCACGTCTGTTGGTTATGTTTGTATTCCCTCGGCTTTTGGTTATATTTCTATTCCTTCGTCTGATGCTTATGTTTCTATCTCCCACGTCTGTTTGTTGTGTTTCTATTCCACGTCTATTGCTTATGTTTCAATTGCCACGTCTGTTGGTTATGTTTCTATTCCTACTCAGGTATTCATTATAAATAAATGTTATGACCATGTGTTCACTTTAAAACGATTAATGTTTTGAGTACATGTTCAATCTTAACACGTGTCTGTTATGGACAGGTGTGCCTGTCGGCTTTGCTCAAACGCATAAAGACTCTTGTATTAGTTTGTCCTGACTTTACAATATCTGCAAATCACATTTCCGTGTTTCCGTAACTCTTGTTTGTCAGTGGAAAAAAATATTTTTGATCTTGCTGGTACATCAGTCTTGTTTTAATATAGAGTTTAATATTCTTGCATGGGGCTCCCAGAACATTAAAATATGAAAAACGTAAGTGTTTCTAGAAAGGTATAGCTCTGACTTTCAAAGTAGTCCAAACTCATATTCTGGTCTAGTAATATTTACGTTTGGTTTGTAATGCTATTATATCCTTTTATGAGACGATAACACACACACACACACACACACACTGAAAAGTTAACTATCAGTAGTCCAGGACTATCAAATTATTTCCTACAATACAAATTCTTTCGAATAAAAGATTGAAAATCTAATTCATTATTTTGCTTTGTTAATTTAAAGTGAAATTATGGTGTGTTAAGCATGTCAAGTGGCGGGAGTAGGAACATCCGCTGTCTTTTCAAAAAAGTATCATGTATGGACTTTACGGGAATAGCCAAGCGCTGTTCCCATTGTAGTCGCCTGGTTGTATTTTTTTTTTTTTTTTTTTTTTATGTTTCCGAATGTGCCAATGTAATGTGCGATTATAGTCACGAAATTGTCTGGCAGAAAGTTTGAACATAAAGATGCCGAAATTAGAAACCACACTTAAAAGTATTTGTCAACAATGAGATTTGCAACAATATTAGGCTGATACTTACGTTTTTGTTTTTGTTTGTTTGTATTTTGATTTTTTTTTAAAATATGGACCTCTATTTATTATTATAAAGTCATATGCAATGAAAATGATTAAATTTTAGTCCGAAATAAATTTTGGCTCTCAAGACATTTTATGACGATACGGCCATATTGAATGTGTCAGTCAGTTTAGTACTGAGCGAACAATACATAAACGAGTATTAAGGAACGAATTTGCATGTGGGAACAAAAGGACGAAAAGAAGCTAAAGTTCATTGAAACTTTCAATTTTGTTTTGGATTTTAACTTGTCTCCGTAACGAATGAAGACAAGAGGCCGGAAATCCCATTTCCTATTGCTGTATCCGTATCGAATCGGCCTCATAATTATAGTGACTTTTATATCACGGGGTTGGGATATTGAAAGCAAAAGTAGTTTTTCATCAATGCATATATAATCCTGGTGTCTTCTTATGAGTTCTGTGAAAGTTATGCTATTAACCTTTGCTGTGAATTCCCGATGACAGACTCATTTTGGAAGTTAATGTAACATTGGAGTTTCCAGTTCACCATTTGTACGAGCTTAACCCTTTTTACACTGTACAGGTATTTATTACATTTTATAGAAACGTCTAAATTTCATTCGTCTGTATAACTTAATAATATAAATCGCTGTGCCCTTTTCCTTGTCTCCGTCTTGTCAAAGTCAGTATTTTATGAACCTTATTAATTAATTTTGGAAGTCAAACACGGTTTTAAAGTTTATATATATATATATATATATATATATATATATATATATATATATATATATATATATATATATATAAAGAGAGAGAGTCTTCTGTTAATTTAGTTGCAACCTCCACCGCTAAGAAAGTATACAGGCATTTCCTAGTTCATTTGTAAAGTTTCTCCTGTGATACAATTTCATGCCTGCCTTACATCGATGTGGATTCACTTTGTTGAAATCTGACATTGTAAATTTCGATTTATAACTGTCAATATGTATGTATGTATGTATGTATGTATGTGTGTGTGTGTGTGTGTGTGTGTGTAATAAATTTGAAAGGAAAACAGTATTAATTCAGTATCTGAATTAATATAGTTCGAACCATACGGTGTATCTTTCAAATAATGGTTGGAACAAAGTTCAAATGATACTGTGTAAGAGTCTCAGCCGTTATATTATCTTCATAATGGGTACAATGTTACACGATCGAATCTGGTAATAGAGATTCGTATTGTACATTAGGGTGTACTAAGGAACCACTATCTAACTACATACATGCTTTAACCAGTTTATAGTTGGACGATATCCATTCAAAATAGGTTGTTACTGATGGGAATATACGTACATTAATAGTGGTATGTCGAATTGTTGTGACGGAGGATAATTTACAGCCATTGCCAGTGTCTTTACATATTATAAAACAAATATGTACGCAAAGTAATTGACCTAGCCTTAACCTAAGATTTAGAGTTAACTGACCACGTTTTAACCTTAAATTTAGGGGTAATTGACTAAGTCTTTACCTTAGATTTAGTTTATATTTGTGGCCTGGAAACTTGAAACCTCAACAGCCTACCTCCTCTTTTTCAAAGTTAAAACTATGTAACCATATGCAAGACTAGAGTCTATATCTGCATCGGGAATTTCATATGTAGCATTAAATTGACTATTTTTGGGTCACTACTACTACGTATTCTTCTTCTTCTTCTTCTTCTTCTTCTTATTATTATTATTATAAAGAGGCGGAGGAAGAGGATCTGGAGGAGTCAGCCTGTAGCGAACTCCCCCATGTAACACAATTGAGCAGTATGGATTCGCAAGTCTTTACGCTTGGCTGGATCATTCCGTTATCTATATCAATAAATAGTGTACATTATCAACTTTTTCGCCCACAGTGGCATGTGAAGAATTCCCTGTTTGCAGTTTAGTTCCTCATCAGATTGTGTGTTGTATTTAAATATTTTATACGTTGGTCATTTTTATTTTTAGGGACCATGGCAAGTTTTCGGAAAGGAAAGAAAGTGAATGCCTCGTCGGGTAAAGAAAAGCGTTCCAGAGGTAAATTTAAATTTTTTTGTGGGTTGTTTGACCGCGGATCAGAAGAGGAAAGTCTGAATCCTCCCTTTGAGTTCGATATGGGAAAGGCGGAATCAAAAAGAATTCAAGTGGTAGATAAGACACCGGATGTGGCTTTTAGTAATGTACCGGGTCAACAAGCGCAGGGAGAAAACTGGAAAACTGAGGGCTTAAAAAGTGCTCCTGAACAAATAGGAGAAGCGAAGACAAAACGTCTGGATGATCAATGTAAAATGAAGGCTGAGACTAATGGATTGTCTGCAGATGATGTGACAGTAGAAGAATCTGATATTTTGGCAGAGCAGCAGAAATCTGTAGGTAAATTACAACTTGTAAAACAGCTCGGTTTTGATACAGAAGATAATGTTAATTATACTGATAAGTCAGCTGTCAATAAAAACAAAAAAACGGAAGTAGATGGCGCGGAGAATAACTCCAGGGATAATGCGATCCATAGCCACATTGAATCTGATGAGGAAGAGAAGGTACGAGACATCTCCAAAACGGAAGAGCAAGACTTTTCAGTTATCTATGTTGCCAGTACAAATAATATTTGCGAAGTGCGAGACAAGACAGGTCAATTAGATTCCTCTGACACTGACGATGAGAAGTCTGAACAGTCTAACTCTTCCTATACTTCATGTGACGATAGTGTGGCGTCAGAGGGCGTAGATTGCGTGGATGGTGAAGACGCAACAAAAGGTAAAAATCCTCCGAAGAAAGGGATAATCAGTCTGCAAAGTAAGCTTTCGGACGCTGTGCTTAAGCAGAAGCTGGATGACTGCACGGCTGAGTACTTTGTACAAATACTGAATTCTCCCAGCGCTAAAATATTCGCTGCTTTGCGGACAAAACTGAGAAAAAACAACCAGGACTGGAATCAAGAATTCTTGGAGCTTCATGGATTCGACTGTTTGTTCAACTACGTCGATGTCGTTGGACAAAGAAAAGTTACGCAACTCTCGGACGCTATGCTGCTGTTGGAATGCGTAGAATGTATCAAGGCACTGATGAATTCCAAGATCGGCATGCAATATCTCGTACAGCATGACAACTACGTATCAAAACTTACGAAAGGTAGGTAAACGCCCCGTTTTTCTAATTAAAATATTTCTTTACGATCTTTTGAATATCACAATGTTTTAAAGAGTGATCCTTTTATCTCTCTAGACAGTGATGCCACCATTTTTAATTCATTTTTCATAATGATATTTATATTAATAAGTAATTAATCGTCTGGAAGAATTCATTTATATTTTGCAGAATAATGTTTTCAAGTTCGGATTCAGTCCAGCTATTATTCTACAAAATATTGTTTTCTTCCATTACTATAGATGGTTACCTTTTTTTTTTTTTACCTCGTACAGCCAGCTGAACCTTTATTTCTCCACCCGCTATATGAAAATCCCACCAAATGCACATTTCATAATCTCTGTGTAGCTTTGTGAAGAACTGTGTTTAAAATAAGTTGAGAGGGTGTTTTACATCATCTTCCAGCGTGTGCAGTTTGAAAAGAAAAAGATGTGCTTTACCAAGCGTTTCCTAGATATAGATTTCTTTGTTTTAACCTGTCGATCCAAGCTTTTCTTTAACTCAAATTCATTTGTTTTAGCTTGTCGATCCAAGCGTAATTGTAAACCCGAGTCTAATCTTCATATTAATCTGTTCCGCATTTGTTGTATTGTTTTTTTAAAAAAAACAAATATTTTGATAAAGAACCTAGACTAGAAATGGTTTCGAATGGGATGTTCCAAGATGGCGATTGAACGAGAACGATGACAGAAATACCATCAGATCAGGTTTCTAGAATGATGAAAGATTACATTTTATTTGAGAGGAGCCAGGGTACTTTAGACTGAAGTTGAGACCGACGGATGTACATTTGTAAACCAGCCACAGACCAAGCCAGGAATTACGATGTGTCTCTGAGACGTTTTACCTCAATGACTTCGGCATGACATAACCTTTCATGTGTTGATGCATCTGTAACACCAATCAAGCAAGCAGTTGGATGACTCGAGAATTAATTGGACTTGAGCGCAAAGACATCAAGATGTCTTACTAAGCTCCAGTCTAAATCTCAGATGGCAATTTCAATAGACGTTTTCTGGTATAGGTGCCATGACTTGAGGTATCTTCAGTTTGTAACCAATCACATTTCATAAATCATCAGTTTTGGTTTGTATTGCCTTATTTATTTGCAAGTCTTCGCTGCTAAACCTTCAAGTCTTCACTACTAAATATCGAGTCATTCAAATGAACCGAATGTGAACGTAGGGAATCCTACATCATAGTCAGGTTTAGTGCTGAAGCAAATAAATCCGAGACCTTTTTATAATTTGAGTCTTAGTCCGGCTGGATTCTCTCTCTCTCTCTCTCTCTCTCACACACACACACACACACACACACACACACAATCAGAGCAGATATATGTCAAAACTGAAAATCAGAACTTCCCTGACATGATCTTAAGTACCATATGTGTTTTGGCTACGGAATCTTATAACTAAAAATAATACTCGCCATCTCTCGGAGTTGCATTTTATGCAGTATTTTTAAGGATTTTTTTATTTGAAATCATCTGATCACGAGCTTCCACTGCCGTGTGCTTGTGTTGGTATTGAACGGCATATCAAAACATGAAAGGATCTAGTATGATGTGGCAACTAGAATAAAGTACCTTGGCAAGTGACACAACACACAACACCCTGGCTGACTCGCCCTGGTCTGGGCAGGGTGGAAACCTACATTTTACTGGTCTCAGTTCAGGGAGATGTACCTCTTATCCTTCACAGCCTAAAGCCACGGATACATTTGATGAAAACGTTTAAAAAGAATAGAAGTAGGAATTGTGAGGATTATAAAAAAAAGTACAGCCATCACTCAATTTCAAATCCTTACAGTCTTTATCAATACTAATTGCAGTAATTATTAGTTGTTAATACGCAGATGAACTGCAAAATGTTTAAACAATATACGTATCCAAGAAGGAATTGGTTGTACAATGAACCATACTACACAGCCTCAGAGGTGACATAAATTTTGTCCCTTTGCAAAGTTTAACGGTCGTTCGCGATAAGAAGCTGCTACACTTAAAAGACCCAATGAAATATGCAACAGAAAGAATTAAAAGGTGTAAATATTTTAGAATTAGTTGCAAGAAAAAATTAAAAGGTGTAAATATTTTAGAATTAGTTGCAAGAAAGAATTAAAAGGTGTAAAATATTTTAGAATTAGTTGCAAGAAAGAATTAAAAGGTGTAAATATTTTAGAATTAATTGCAAGAAAGAATTAAAAGGTGTAAATATTTTAGAATTAGTTGCAAGAAAGAATTAAAAGGTGTAAATATTTTAGAATTAGCTGCAAGAAAGAATTAAAAGGTGTAAATATTTTAGAATTAGTTGCAAGAAAGAATTAAAAGGTGTAAATATTTTAGAATTAGTTGCAAGAAAAAATTAAAGGTGTAAATATTTTAGAATTAGTTGCAAGAAAGAATTAAAAGGTGTAAATATTTTAGAATTAGTTGCAAGAAAGAATTAAAAGGTGTAAATATTTTAGAATTAGTTGCACATTAGACATAAAGTTTAACACTATGACTAATACTGTACTTTATTTTACCAATATTCCTCGAATCTAATATATAATATTCGCCCAACATCCCATATCTTTTAACCCCCTCCCTCTTATGGTTTTAGAATCAAAAGTCCTCAGGGATATAAACAAAATGCATAAAACGTAGTTATTTCATTCATTAATTTATAAGTTCTAACCTGGCAATCGACAGGGGGTCCCAAACACTGACAACTTTTTGGCGTTTCGAATCAAACGGGAGTATGTTAAGTAACACGGTCGCCATATTTGCATGTTAGAGCCTATATTTTCAGGCAACAGATGCGATGTTGTTCACCGTCGTTGATAATGTCAATAATTCTGGAAAATTTTGGAGTTGCAGCTCTTGAATACATGTATACGAGAGTTCCTCCTGTATATTTGTTCAGTGTTTCGAAATATCAAAACTAGGCATCGCAAATACTAAAATGGACTGTTGTAGAAAGCAGAAAACGACAGTGATCAATCTGCCAGCTTATTAACATCGCGATATTCCGTTTGCTTTAAAATTCCAATAAGTAGACAGTGTTGGGGACCCTTTGGAGACAGTCTGGTTAGAACTTAAAAATCAGTGATTGAAATAACTACGTTTTATGCATTTTGTTTACATTCTTTATTATTTTCGTTTTTAAGTTCGGGGGAGGGTACAAACAAACAAGAGAGTGTGCAAATGCTATGAACTTTACTCCGATTAATCGAAGCATGTAATGCACGAAGAGCACGTTCGGTCGTCATGGCGGAACGTCAGTTCATGTAAATGCACAAAGAGCACGTTCGGTCGTCATGGCGGAACTGTCAGTTCATGTATACGTCTCGGACATCATCAGTCATCTTAAAAGTCCTAGTTCTAGATTCATTCCTAGCGAGTCCAAAAATAAAAATGACGTTTCATAAGTAGCTTGCTCACAAAAATAATCAAGATCTAAATTATAACTGAATCTCCAGATTTGTCCACATTTAATTCGAGGAATCGGTTTCTCAACTGCGAGTCACTTGTAGTTCACACTTTATCCAAGGAATGAAACTTATATAATCCAGCTTCTTGTTGACATAGTTACGTAAGAGTTACGCACCTTTCCCTATGCTGCTACATCTTGTATCACACCGATCATTCAGGACTCAACGGTACTAATTCAGTTCTCATATCAACCTTTGGAAACACCGTATTAATAAAAATTCAGTAACTTCAACTTTCTGAATGATCACGATCGAACCTATATTGATTAGTTTAAAATTATCTGTGATGCAATCTTCTTTGTACAAAAAATAGATAAATACCCATGCATCCCCGAGACGCGGTAGTTTGTTTGATCAACATGTGTTTGATATACGGGTTATCAATTCAGTACCAGAATAATCAGGCTCGAATTCAGGGGTGGGCAAAATAAGGCCCGCAGGGCGAATCCGACCCGTGACGAGGTTTCATCCGTTAGTTTACATCATAGTATATGGCTTTAAAAAAACACTTCTTCGGCCCGCGCCCTTGAGGAAGTTTCCCATTCCTGTTGCAAATGTCAGTAACGAGTTTTCCAAGTCAAGTCTTTTAAAGTACTGAAATTCCATTTAAGAAAGTATACATATTTTTCATTTACAAATAGGATAGGCTCTCAAATTTTTTTTTTACTAAAATTTTATTTTTCATTTGTAAAAATAATGTAGTTCTGTTTACTAGAACTCGTACTTTTTCCTGAAAATAGTTTGACCTTGATTGATCATTTCTGTGACCTGGTCCCGACCTCAACAAGTTCTTTTTTTATTTATTTGTATTGTGGGAGTAATAAGAGTGAGATCGAGGCTGTATTGGATACGTTACCTTAGGCTTGTAAATAATTTTTAGTGAAGTAAACAACTTTAAAAAAAAAATATTCTTAGAGTAAAATGATTTGCTTTTATCAAGGTCATAATAGGGTTATTTGATCTTTTTTAGATATGTAAACATGATCACGTGATCCTCTAAATCGTAATTCAGGCATTTCCGAAATTGCGCTTTAGTCAGTGTTAATACATGATGCTTAGAGAGAATTTAGTCAGCCTGGGCTTAAAAATGTCAAGTCGTTTCGTTCTGTTGAAGCAAGGTTTTGAGTTAGATGTTAAGTTTTCTTCAGATTATTTGGATTGAAAAGGATTAATTCTTTTTTCCTGGAAATATATGTTTGCTCATACAGAATTCTTGAACAAAGAAATTCCTTACAAATTTTATTTGGATTTCCAAAACCGGAGGATTTTTTATTGTGTTTTACAAGGAACTGTAGACAACCACACTGTACTGCATACAGATACGTCATCAACTTCCATCTTGGATTCTTCGTCGGGAATCGAACTTGAAATCATTAGAACATTTCAATATTAGGACTTCTATATAAAAAAATCGTGGATTATTCTTGGATTATTTTTGGATTTGATTCTTAAAACCGTAAGTTCTTATTTTTGTCATTAATTTTGAAGTATTTTTCCAGGGAAATGAATTATTTATTAAATTTTTCAAAGTTCGTTGTTTTCACTCCTTCTTGTGTTGCTGTTTATTCGAGCCTACACACGTAACATAAGATATTTTCAACCAGTCATGGCCAGTCCACCCATGTATAATCGGTTTTATCTTCATTTTTAGACTGGTTGCTATTCTTCCATATAATTCGTGACATGAATCCTTCAAAAAGTGTGTGCTGTACTTGAATTTAGTTCGCGTGTATGATGTACAGAGACAATCTGCATCATCACTGTCGTTCGTAGATATTTTAAACATATATATTGCCAGTCTGATTTAAATCAGATTGTACTGCCTTAATAAATCAAGGAAAGAGATCAAACACAAGTTATCACATGTATAGCCAATAACATCGTACAAAATAGTATGCACGATATTTTGCAGAGTGAACTACTTATTGACTTTTTTGTTGTTGTCTTATATGAAGTTTTCAAGTGAATCTTACGTCAAGAAAGAAAATAATAACAATATTTATATAAATTGTAAAACGGTAGTAACAAGAAAGATGCATAATAAAAAACACAAAGAAACAAAGTTATTGTGTTAATAACAATATTTAGTAATGGTATAAAAGTTCCGTAGCTATTGCTCTGTTTGAAATAGTTTCATTCCAGAATTCATGTTTTGTTTTCCTGACATTATCTCAGCTTTAAAAATGATTCCTTCATTAAATGTATTTCCGTGTTCCCTGCATCATTCTGAATCACCCTGGTGGAGGGGAAGATATTTCGTAATTATCTATTTATCCTACAATAATGCCTTGTTTGCCTAAGTGTTAAAGTTTTCTTTTGTTGGTATAATGATAATTCAGTGGTTGTCATGGTATCATATAATCGGCATACATAAAATGGTAGTTATGGTATCATGTAATCGGCATTCTTCAGTTGTAGTTATGGGGGCGCTCTGCATATATGATTTTCAGAGGGAGCGACAAGTGTAAGGTGAAGTTGTTTGCATTTGCAACATGTACATTTGAGAGAATGTAGGCATACTTCTCTTACTTTTATGTACTGTGGCCGAAATTTCTTTGATATTGTATTTGTGGAAATTGTACACGATTTAAGCACAGAGCTAACCAAAAGGACGGATACCATTGTAAGACGATAACCGGTTTGCATTTCGGATTTATAACAACACTTTTGATGGTGATACAAATACAGTGTTTAATGATAAACGACTTGAATGAGAAAAGAATTATGATTAATACGTGCGTGTATTAGATCCAAATATTGGACAAATTAACATAATCCGCACGAACCTAATAAAGCAACAAAGGAAAATAAAAATAAACGACCTTACACAGTACAAAAACAAAGGTGAATGATTCACAGTAATTTCACACGACGAAAAGAATGATGTGTTTTACTCAAATAGTAAAAAATGTGGTACTTTACTCATATAGTAAAATTTATTCACTCAAACAGTGAAAAATAAAGTATTTTACTCAAATAGTAAAATGATGAAAACAAAGGGAAAGATATACAAAATATCTTTACAATCCCTAAAACTGAGTATTACAAACCCCCAAATTAGCCCACGGCTACAGATTACATATATGGAGTTACACACTCCGTCTCCAGCACACTTGGCTACCAGTCACACTGGTCAATCAAGCAGTCAGTATTCCAGTGAGTTGCCGACCACCATTCAATTCCTTGGTCAATCAGGCAATCAGCCCACCAATCGGTTATCAACGCCCGATTACCTGCTACTCGACCAGCAACACTGTTAAATCAGCTCTACGGCTGCTAAGGCTCAGCTTTACAGCTACTATGGTCAGCTTATTTGGTTAGCTCTACAGCTGGTACCAAGTCGTTTCCGATCAGCTCTACAGCTGCGACTCCGATCAGCTGAAAACACATCTAACACCGTGTAATATGCATGACACGAGCATAAGTAGTATATGGGGATACTAGAACGTCAATGGGACTTAGCATTAAAAACACCCCCTGGGAACATATAGCGTCAAGGGAAATTAACATGGGAATAGGGACTGTATAGCGGCAAAGGAATTTAAACAGGGTGGGACTGTATAGCGTCAAGGGAAATTGAACATGGGAAAAATTGCTGGGTCACTCTAGGGACAAGGGGAATTGAACATGGGAATAGAGTGTGGGTCTGTCTAGGGACTAGGGGAATTTAACATATGGAAATTGAACATGGTGGGTCTGTATAGCGTCAAGGGGAATTGAACGTGGTGGGATTGTCTAGGGACAATGATGGTAGAGGGTCAAACACAACAGAGACAGAAACATACATACACTAGTACAAGCGTGAGATTTATATATAAAGCATTACCAAGACCTGAAATCTTGCTGGGGTGTTCAAAAATTTGCATAATTGTAATGATGCTATAAATAGCTATAATCAAGGAAATGCTCAACGACAAAATGGATGTGACTAAAATGACGAAATTGTCCCAGAATTTAAAGGAAAATAAACATATCCCCGAAAATTAAGTTACAGCGGTTTAGACTCAAATGGATAAAATTAGTAACTACTTACAATATCAACTTGTGTGACGATCGTGGATAAATACCTATGTATCTATAATCAGCTGAAATTCCTATGAAATCCCACTATCTATTTATAGCTCCAACTTGTGGGTTATTCCTTTGGAAAATCCCACTATCTTTTTATAGCCTCAGCTTGAGTGACGTTCCTGTTTATGAACTCTAGTATATATGTATAGCTACAAAATGTGGAAATCCCCAAGTCCATATTTATAGTCTCAAAATTTCCAGCGTCAGTGACGTCACTGTACTGAACACTAGGGGATAAATGGCAACAGTGTTGCAAGTGGGTGACCTGAATACGCGCTACTGTAGGTAGGTAGGTAGAGTGTATCTGATAGGGATAAAGTGAGTTTTATAGGGACAAACACAGACCAATACACACACACAACATACGCGCGCAGACACACGCACACACACACACGCACACACACAGAGGGAAGAAGAAAAAACAAACCCCAAATATACTATCAACACAGAGGGGAGATAATACAAACCCCAAATAAACTATCCACACAAACGTACGCGAACGCATACAAACCCCAAATAAACTATCCACACAAACGTACGCGAACGCATACAAACCCCACATATGCTATCCATACAAACGTACGCGAACGCATACAAACCCCAAATATACTATCCATACAAACGTACGCGAACGCATACAAACCCCAAATATACTATCCACACAAACGTACGCAAACGCATAAAAACCCCAAATATACTATCCACACAACGTCGCTAACGCATACAAACCCCAAATATACTATCCACACTCGGGAGGAAGAAGAAAAAAACAACCAAATATACGATCTACACGACGTACGCGAACACACACACACACACACACACACACACACACACACACACACACACAGGGAAGAGGAAAAAACAAACCCCAAATATACTATCAACACAGAAGGGAGATAATACAAACCCCAAATAAACTATCCACACAAACGTACGCGAACGCATACAAACCCCAAATATACTATCCATACAAACGTACGCGAACGCATACAAACCCCAAATATACTATCCATACAAACGTACGTGAACGCATACAAACCCCACATATACTATCCACACTCGGGAGGAAGAAGAAAAAAACAACCAAATATACGATCTACACAACATACGCGAACACACACACACACACACACCACACACCACACACACACACACACACACACACACGCACACCACAGAGGGAAGAAGAAAACCATTATACACTATCCACACGGAGTGAAGAAATAACCCTTTATATATACTATCAACAGAGAGTGAAGAAAATAACCCATTATATTCCATCAACACAGAGTGAAGAAGAAACAGTTTTTTGAAAGCACCTAAGCCCTCACCTGCAATGACCAACTCTGCCAAACACCTACACCCCACCCCACCCCCCACTCCCAACACTACAAAACCCATTTAACCCGTTATTTTATGGCATCAGTGTGTGATTTAGGAAACATCAAGACACAAAATGATGGATGACTTGACTGACTATTGTTTACGGACTTGCATGCCTAAAGAGCGTGCGTGAAGGAAAACATCCTTCCATTTCAATTCTAACTAAAACATGATCCAGAGGGATAGAGAGAGGTGAAAGAGCACAATTTCATAAAGTGTGAGTAAAAACAAAACACGCCATCCTTATTATACAATGTCAAGACCAAGAGACACTTACGTTTTCTTTCTGGTCTATTCTCTTTTAGAAGGTAGTATGAAATTTCACATCAGGGCCAACGCATGGGCTCACATTGTCAATTTTTCCATTTCCATGTCTTTACTGGCACAAGTTCTTCATCATCTTCAATTTCTTCTTCTTCTTCTGAATCCCTCTTCTCTGTTTCGTCTTGTTTCTGTTTCTTCTCTTTTCTCGTAGGGCACTCTGAATTCCAGTGTCCTTTCTCCTGACAACGATATTAGGTATCTTGACTTTTGTCTCTCTTTCTTAGACGAAGCAGGTATTCTGGAGACAAATACCCATTTACCTTTGCAGATATAGCAAACTTCATTAGCACACACTTTCGTATGACTCTCATCAAATCAATGACCAAAAGAGTAAGTTTTGTTGCCACTTTCGCCTGTGAATTATGCTTTCGTATGACTTTTAGCAAATATTTGACCAGCAGGTCGATCTGTGCTGACTCTTCCATCTTCTTGATCGTTTGAGAGTGGAATGAATACTCTGACGCTAAGACACTCTCCTTATATACAGGGACCTGCTGCGTATGAAACCTAGTCAAATGTAATTTTGCAATAAGATGAAACGATTTCATTGAGGAAGTAAAAGGCACTGATGTACCGTATCGCCTCACACAAAACCTGAAGTGTTAGCTCAGATCCGTGTCAGCGATTTCGAAGACGACATAACTGAGCTTTCATCAATGCTCTCCATTTATGCCACAAAACCACGAGTCCTGATTCACGCCAAAAGAAATTTCGTTCGGTCCATAAAAAATAGTATCACATCTGAGAAACGCAAAAACGAACTTCCAGAAAACTGAGAACGACAGCTTACACCTACAACGTGAAATGTATGAGTTCAAGTAGTGCGTAAAACTTAGTCAAATTAAATTTTTATAGTCAAGACGAAACGATCTCTTTTCGAAGAAGAAAGCAGACACCAAGCGACAATGGCGATCCGTGTCACACAACACTTTTCAAAATGTATATGATCAGAGGTTTGTTCTAGCGATCTGCACGGTTAAATTAAATGTTGATGTATTTTGTAATAAGACGGACACAATTTCCATGGGATCGCCCATGGAACCATTGTTCGTGCACTAGTTTAATTTTTTAAAATGTTTTTTTTTTATATAAATCGCCTATAGGATAGACCCAGTAAAGCATGACCATTCTCGTCACTGTGTGAATAGCTACTCAAATCAATTCGAAGTGAACGCGGTAAGAAAATAAGTATAGCCAATGAAATGGCTTACAACGGGTGATGCATTGTTTTGTTCTAGGACTGTGTGGCATAATAATCCCTATGTTCTTGCGTTGTTACCATTACAGTGCAGACAGACTGAAATGTGAACTTACAAGCCCTCTTTGTGTGTGTTGTACCATTTCTTCTTACCACATCAAAATACTGAGCGTCACAGTACTGGTTCGCGTTTTCAAGCTGACCATTTTTTTTATATCTCACTTAAACATTTTAACATAAACACTCACACTCACATCGGTAGAGTCAGAACAGATGTGTTACAGTATTGAGGGGCATGTTATCTTTTTTTTTTCAAACTAATAAATTTGGGGTTTGTATGAAATAAAGAACCGAAAGTACAGTGAAACTCAAGGATGATGACCCAATCTGTCTGTCTATTGATGCGTGTATTTACTTAAGAAGAAATATGACCTCTAAAACACAAAGAGATACGGCAAGCATGATTAGAATGAACATAACGATGTTTTCCTTCACGCCCGTGTAATTTAGAGTTTCAATCCTCTTTGAAGACAAACTTGGTCTCCTTTTGTAGGGCTTGAAATAATAAAAAACCTGAAAAAATCTTAAGCACTTTGCTATAGATAATTTCATCAACAGACTAAACAACATAAATACCGTTACAACACTAGAAAGCCTTAAATCTTCTATCAAAAAGAAATGCATCAAAAAATTAAAGATTAACGATAACTAACCAATGAAACCGAATTTAACAAAGGCAGTGACATGTGAAGAAATGTCTCTCACTTTGGAAAGGTAGGCGAATGTACTCTGTCATGCACCATCAACTTAAAAAAAATTATAAACAGAGAGAAACCTGAATGCAAAATTCAGTTGTTTTTTTCTTCAAAATTGTTTCGTTTCTTTTTTCTTTTTTTTGGAACAAATCTAAGCACTAATATAGAGTGGAAAAGGGAAAATGCACATACAAGCTTTGATATTTCTGAAAAAATGAGGGGATATTCCTAACGTTCATAACCACCTATGGACTTGGACTTGTCTCTGACTTATCCACAAAACAAGATGTACATATTTCTGGTAAAGCTGCAAGTGTGTGCGTGTTTTTGAAAATGGTAAAAATTGGATATACAATTTTCTCGTGACACTTATAAAGTGAAGAGTCTGTGCAAGTGTCAAAAGCCAAAGTCATATAAGTTTTGTATTTTGTACGGCTTGTAAAGATTTCCACTTTAGAAAATGTGAAGTATCACAAGTTATTATCACAAACAGAAGTGGAACATAGGGGCTTGCAAGAAAGAAAATAACCCAGACAGTTGGTGTCATCAAGAGTGCTAGAGACGGTACCCGAACTTGCTTGCTTGCTTACTTGAATTAAAGTGATTTTCGCTCTAAAGGAGCATATATCACTGGTTTAATAACGCACCGCGTGATTTTTAATTACTCCTGGGGAAGGAAAGAGAGCCTCATCTCCCAGGATTTTATGTACTCACAGACTACTTTTAAATTTAGCCACTCAGGTGTAGGACTAACTAGTCCTTAACAACCTGACTGAAAGGCTTTAAACATGAGTGGGAATAGTCTCACCACACACTCATTTTTCTGTCCGAGCGTGGTAAAGGAGGAAAAAGGTGCTCAAAAAGACAGCCATGGGTGTTAAGTACTCAACAAAACGCTAGTCCGTACTTATTTCAAATCAAGTCCCGTTTTTGCTAATGGACAGTAAAAAGTACCAATAATGTGTTAACCACTTGTGCAATTAGTTCAAATCTAACCAGTCTGTTAAATTTCCTACTTCCTAACATATCTATCTAATATTAGTACTTAGTGTACATAAAAATAGCCATACTGATCTTATTTAAATTATTATGTCTAAGAGACATATACCAGTTTGGTCACTGTTAGGTTTAAAAATTTAAGTTTGTTGCGGTGTTCCAATGGGTCAAGTTTGTTTCGAGAATGGTTTAGTCAAGGAGGGATACCAAGCCAAATATGGTTCCCTAGTTAATAAAAAGCAATCTTTTGGAGCCCTAGAAAAGGCTGTTTTTTCTGTTAGAAGGTAACACGTGTCTCTTTTGCTTTCACGTTCTTTCCCGCACTCCTAGTCTCATGATTCTTGATATCAGGAAATGCGTAGCCATGATGGGCGGCAATGTAAGCAGCGGCTTCTACCAGTTGACTGAGGGGGTATCCAGTGTAGGTTTGTCTGTAGAATTGGGGGAAGAACTCTGACCCTAATCCCCATTGAGAAGGTCTTGGTTTAAAGGTGTCTAGAGATTTGTAGGCAACGTATTGTATGGCTCTAAGAAACTACCCTGCTTTATTGACGTCATGCAATGCTTGATCTAGTCCCATTTCGGTGTACTTCTCAACGAGGGTCAGCGTCCCCCTCCTCTTCCTCAACCGCCTCAATTTCCTCTTCTGGTTCTGATACTAATTCTTTAGTTGAGGTAGATAGTTTCAAATCCGCTGCTATGGTGTCTGTCGCTGTTATTGTTGTTGTGGTTGTTCTTTCAGCTGAGATTGCCTGTAGTATCGGAGTAAGAAAAGAACGTTGTTGTTGTTGTAGGGTTTAACGCCATTTTTCAGCACGCGATAGGCTATACATGGCGGCCAGTATTAATGGTGGAGGAAGAACCCGGGAAAATCCCAGAAAGAACCACCGACCCACGAGAAGCTACTGGCAAGCTTTCTCATATACCCACATTAGCCAAATCCGAGACTCGAACCCACGCAGACAAAGGTGAGATGACAGTGATCCGTAACGGAGAGCGCTTTAGACCACTCGGCCACTCGTGGCCCCAGAAAAGAACGTAGTGCCTCCGATAATTACATTTGAGTTTGCCATACCGTTTGTCTAACATAATTGGCCCTTTGTTTTGCCACCACTCTTTCCGGGGCAGGTTGTTTGTTACGTGTAGTCGGCTGTTGACTAGATGTTATTTGTGTTCTCGAGGTGGGTGGAATTCTAACTGGCTAGGTCTGCATTTCTTGCTCCCGCTACTGTTGCGTATGTTTCTTCCCTCCACACCGAGTTCTGGGCCTAATTCTTTTAATTTCGTTGTACCCGAACTTACATTATCCATATTATCACCAACAGAAAAAAAAAAAAAATAAAAAAAAAAAAAACCGCACAAACCTAAAAGAAACACTCACTCACTTTTTACAGAACATTACTATTTTTAAAATTTTGATAAGCGACGGAAACGAAGGACTTAGAGTCGCACTTTCAAACAAAGATAAAGAAATCATGTGCTGATAGATTCACTTCTGTATTTTTTCTTCTAACTGACTAACATATCATAGGCAATGGAATGTTATTTCTTTTCGAGAGTATGGGGTAGCCCTGAATTTTTTTTTTTTTTGGAACTTGAAGCTATGGCGATCGCTTAGGTTATAAGATGGCGGCCTCCTCTGACGACAGGCTTTCTCACAGGATAAGGTCTGCTTCTTCGGAAAAGAGAAGAAGAACTCTTTGGTGTCGATACAACTGTTGACAAAGCCTCTGTCAGGTTCATACTGCTGCTGTTGCTGCTCTCTCTGCTGTTTATGAAGTCTGTACTTCTCCATCCATTCTTCTTTCTCCTTCTTGAATTCCTCCTTGAAGAGCTCTTCGTTCAGGTCTTCAGTGACTTTTAGCATTCTCACATTTTCTATCTCTTTTGGCTTCGGTATCAGACTGTCTGACCCTATGCAAATTCACGTAGGCTTCGTTTAGCTTAGCTAGTTTGGAGCACATCTTCGTAGGAGGATGAGTTAACAATGGATGGGCAGACTGGAAACTTCCCCGGTTCTTAAAGTCAAAGCGCGGACGTGAAGGAAAACATTACTACACGGTTTTCTAGCCGGAACGTTCAAATAGTGTTATGGGAGGGATAGAGAGAAGTCAAAGAGCATGAATCAAGATTCCTATAGCCAAACAAACCACAAAGGCATATTTTTCTTCAAAACATAACATTTTTTTATTCATACTAACAAACAACTCTAACATTTTTTTTTAACAATAATCCAACACTATAACATCAAACATTTTCTTCAAATACCAAACATTTTTTTTCAATTCACACTCTACTTTAAACAGGGATGACAACGTTGTGAATGAAATTGTGATTTCCACTGTTGGAAGTCATTAGGCCATTGATGGACACTACGTTTCCTAGTTAGAGACAAAAGATAAGCATACTGGTCACAAAACCATCGATGTACTTTCACATCGTTTCTAGAAGAATGACGAGGATCAAAATGAGTCACTAAATGTTCTAAAGAATAGCCCAGCCTGCAATGATGCAGAAAATGCACACAGTACTGTCCACACACCAAGGAATATGTGCCTTGTTATTTCACATTATTGAATCGTGTGGTCTGAGCATTTCTTCTCATAAAGTCAATGATATCGTCTTCCAAAGGGGGCAGTCCATAGGAATCAAAATATTCCACACATCCTTCTTGAGGAAAGTAGACGGCTACCCAGTGGGTTCCTGGGAGATGACTGTCGTCCGTGTTGATCACATAAGCTTGATGGTTTTGAGGTGTGCAATGAGAGAGATCATCTTTAGCACAGACGACAGGATTCCAAGAAGCCGTGTACGAACTGTGGTTCAAAAGGTAATAAAGTTCTCAGGTATCCATTTTTTGTTTTTTTTCTTCTTCACAGGTAATGATAAGTGATCAATTCGATCCTGACTTTTTGCTTGAAAATGTCTGACAAGTAACCGTTTCTTCGCCTTGTCTCCCAACTCTGATCCAAAAGAGCTTCGATGCGATGGATCTCTTGAGTTGTTAATGGAGGACAATAATGTTCACGCAAGCCTTTATACCACTGTTGTAACACGTCTTCTTCCGAGATGAGACTCCAAGCTTCGTCCAGATATTCGTCCAATTTTTCTTCTTGACTCAGCATCAGGCATTTATCGTGTTGAATTTGACTGGGATGATCGTTATGACATCCATAGCAATCTTTCTTGATCAATTCCTTAAATTTTTTTCTGTCAAGACTATAGCATAACAGGAAACTAAATGTGATTCTTGTTCTGGCCATCTAGACTTCATCATGATGACTTCTTCGTCTTTGTCTTGGGGTTCTCCTTCCTCAGGATCTTCACATTCCATGTCCAAAGAATCCCTACTATACAAACATTGATAAAAGTCTTCCATGACTTCTAATAGTCTAGAATGACTTCTCTCAAACTGTTGGTTTATATCGTATTGTCCAATTCAGCATACAGGATGACGTTCACCATATTATCTGCGCGTAGATTTTCTGCAAACTGAAATTCCACACGCATCTGGCAGGATTTTATAGGGTGAAAATGTCCCTCCTCGCTGTCTTGACTTACAATTCGTTAGAGAACCGTTTTCGAAAATGGAGTTTCACTGTAACTTTCCCTTTGGAGAATGGAATATTTTGTCCCAGATCTCCTTTTATAGCAATGTTGACAGTGTCTAAATACGACTTACTGACGGGCAAATAGTGAGGATGTACAAATTCACGGTGTACGTGATAGGTGTTTGCACCTTCCTGGTCATTGTTTGTGATACTATCCACTTTGAAAGGAATGACACGCAGTAACGGAATAGAGTTGTGTCCCACCACGTTGTACTCCACCACATCGGAATACACAAAGATCAAATTAAGTCCTTGGTTCAGTTCTACCGGGTTTCCAAAAGCTCTGTAAAAATTCATATTACTTTTGATCTTGGGGCTCATATTGTTTGCGACCATTTCTGCATGTCCACCCAAAATTTCAAACAAACTACCATTGAACCTGAGGGACAATGTGTCCGTATCTTGAAATTTGATCACGAGACGATGAGCCACTTTATGGTACTCAATCTTCACACTTTTTTTTGGCTCTGTTCAGTGCTTTGCCAAAGGCTAAGTTGAACCTGTCCGCAATAGTGTCCACCAAATGTTCACCGCTAAAATAATAACCTGAAGGAATTTTCAAGGTGTAGATAATGAAGGCTGGATTGCTGGCTGGTTTTGTATCCCCTAAAAGCCCGATTTTGTTGATTTCTTCCTCCAGTTGGGCATTCAGGATTTCCACCTCGAAAGTGTTTTGCTTTTCGGTGACGTTTTTGATTTGTGTTGGGTGAATGATTTCCACTAAAGCCACTTCCCAATGGGCTTCGTGATCTAACTGGATGGTCTGAGGTAATTTGACCGTGTAACAGCACAACGTGTTCTTGGGAAACACCTCCATGGAACTGTCACTGGGTAAGGTTAAGTAAAATTGGTTGTTATTGCTCATAATTCCAGAGTTTTGTGGCTCTCCGAGGCGATACTGGAAGTTAGAGGAGTGTCTCCACCCAAAATGGGGTTGTTGTTGGAGTGGTGACTGGCACTGACACTGGACACAAGGTTCCCGTTGTTCCCGTTCGAGGAGAATTTCAGGGAGGGATTAGGAAGCAGGTAACCGATTTAACTGCTCAATACAATGGTCCACAAGTGTTTGTCTCCTTGTTGCAAACTCAAATTGGCAATGGCTGCACCGATGACACAATACACCACGAAGGTTTGGCAGAAAAAGACGATTTGCGTTTTAGGCACACGTTTTCCATACCACACCCACAAGGGTTGTGTTTGTAAATCTTGCAGAGAAGAATTGGGCGAAGGAGTGATCGCAGTAGCTGAATCTGTGTGAAAGGGCATGAAGGTCACTTCTTTTTATAGTGCGAAGCGTCGATGCAAGAATCAAAACTTGGTGGATATCCTTTCCAACCTACTTGACTTCTTTGGCACGTCGTTTGCCCACTTTACGGTTTCTGCGTTTGACAATGCCTTTGATGTCGTACACGTTGTCTTTTTTGGTGACACGACTTGATTTGAAATATGTACGGGCTAGCGTTTTGTTGAGTACTTAACACCCATGGCTGTCTTTTTGAGCACCTTTTTCCTCCTTTACCACGCTCGGACAGAAAAATGAGTGTGTGGTGAGACTATTCCCACTCATGTTTAAAGCCTTTCAGTCAGGTTGTTAAGGACTAGTTAGTCCTACACCTGAGTGGCTAAATTTAAAAGTAGTCTGTGAGTACATAAAATCCTGGGAGATGAGGCTCTCTTTCCTTCCCCAGGAGTAATTAAAAATCACGCGGTGCGTTATTAAACCAGTGATATATGCTCCTTTAGAGCGAAAATCACTTTAATTCAAGTAAGCAAGCAAGCAAGTTCGGGTACCGTCTCTAGCACTCTTGATGACACCAACTGTCTGGGTTATTTTCTTTCTTGCAAGCCCCTATGTTCCACTTCTGTTTGTGATAATAACTTGTGATACTTCACATTTTCTAAAGTGGAAATCTTTACAAGCCGTACAAAATACAAAACTTATATGACTTTGGCTTTTGACACTTGCACAGACTCTTCACTTTATAAGTGTCACGAGAAAACTGTATATCCAATTTTTACCATTTTCAAAAACACGCACACACTTGCAGCTTGACCAGAAATATGTACATCTTGTTTTGTGGATAAGTCAGAGACAAGTCCAAGTCCATAGGTGGTTATGAACGTTAGGAATATCCCCTCATTTTTTCAGAAATATCAAAGCTTGTATGTGCATTTTCCCTTTTCCACTCTATATTAGTGCTTAGATTTGTTCCAAAAAAAGAAAAAAGAAACGAAACAATTTTGAAAAAAAAAACAACTGAATTTTGAATTCAGGTTTCTCTCTGTTTATAATTTTTTTTTCAAGTTGATGGTGCATGACAGAGTACATTCGCCTACCTTTCCAAAGTGAGAGACATTTCTTCACATGTCACTGCCTTTGTTAAATTCGGTTTCATTGGTTAGTTATCGTTAATCTTTAATTTTTTGATGCATTTCTTTTTGATAGAAGATTTAAGGCTTTCTAGTGTTGTAACGGTATTTATGTTGTTTAGTCTGTTGATGAAATCATCTATAGCAAAGTGCTTAAGATTTTTTCAGGTTTTTTATTATTTCAAGCCCTACAAAAGGAGACCAAGTTTGTCTTCGAAGAGGATTGAAACTCTAAATTACACGGGCGTGAAGGAAAACATCGTTATGTTCATTCTAATCATGCTTGCCGTATCTCTTTGTGTTTTAGAGGTCATATTTCTTCTTAAGTAAATACACGCATCAATAGACAGACAGATTGGGTCATCATCCTTGAGTTTCACTGTACTTTCGGTTCTTTATTTCATACAAACCCCAAATTTATTAGTTTGAAAGAAAAAAAAAAGATAACATTCCCCTCAATACTGTAACACATCTGTTCTGACTCTACCGATGTGAGTGTGAGTGTTTATGTTAAAATGTTTAAGTGAGATATAAAAAAATGGTCAGCTTGAAAAGGCGAACCAATACTGTGACGCTCAGTATTTTGATGTGGTAAGAAGAAATGGTACAACACACACAAAGAGGGCTTGTAAGTTCACATTTCAGTCTGTCTGCACTGTAATGGTAACAACGCAAGAACATAGGGATTATTATGCCACACAGTCCTAGAACAAAACAATGCATCACCCGTTGTAAGCCATTTCATTGGCTATACTTATTTTCTTACCGCGTTCACTTCGAATTGACTTGAGTAGCTATTCACACAGTGACGAGAATGGTCATGCTTTACTGGGTCTATCCTATAGGCGATTTATATAAAAAAAAAACATTTTAAAAAATTAAACTAGTGCACGAACAATGGTTCCATGGGCGATCCCATGGAAATTGTGTCCGTCTTATTACAAAATACATCAACATTTAATTTAACCGTGCAGATCGCTAGAACAAACCTCTGATCATATACATTTTGAAAAGTGTTGTGTGACACGGATCGCCATTGTCGCTTGGTGTCTGCTTTCTTCTTCGAAAAGAGATCGTTTCGTCTTGACTATAAAAATTTAATTTGACTAAGTTTTACGCACTACTTGAACTCATACATTTCACGTTGTAGGTGTAAGCTGTCGTTCTCAGTTTTCTGGAAGTTCGTTTTTGCGTTTCTCAGATGTGATACTATTTTTTATGGACCGAACGAAATTTCTTTTGGCGTGAATCAGGACTCGTGGTTTTGTGGCATAAATGGAGAGCATTGATGAAAGCTCAGTTATGTCGTCTTCGAAGTCGCTGACACGGATCTGAGCTAACACTTCAGGTTTTGTGTGAGGCGATACGGTACATCAGTGCCTTTTACTTCCTCAATGAAATCGTTTCATCTTATTGCAAAATTACATTTGACTAGGTTTCATACGCAGCAGGTCCCTGTATATAAGGAGAGTGTCTTAGCGTCAGAGTATTCATTCCACTCTCAAACGATCAAGAAGATGGAAGAGTCAGCACAGATCGACCAGCTGGTCAAATATTTGCTAAAAGTCATACGAAAGCATGATTCACAGGCGAAAGTGGCAACAAAACTTACTCTTTTGGTCATTGATTTGATGAGAGTCATACGAAAGTGTGTGCTAATGAAGTTTGCTATATCTGCAAAGGTAAATGGGTATTTGTCTCCAGAATACCTGCTTCGTCTAAGAAAGAGAGACAAAAGTCAAGATACCTAATATCGTTGTCAGGAGAAAGGACACTGGAATTCAGAGTGCCCTACGAGAAAAGAGAAGAAACAGAAACAAGACGAAACAGAGAAGAGGGATTCAGAAGAAGAAGAAGAAATTGAAGATGATGAAGAACTTGTGCCAGTAAAGACATGGAAATGGAAAAATTGACATTGTGAGCCGATGCGTTGGCCCCGATGTGAAATTTCATACTACCTTCTAAAAGAGAATAGACCAGAAAGAAAACGTAACTGTCTCTTGGTCTTGACATTGTATAATAAGGATGGCGTGTTTTGTTTTTACTCACACTTTATGAAATTGTGCTCTTTCACCTCTCTCTATCCCTCTGGATCATGTTTTAGTTAGAATTGAAATGGAAGGATGTTTTCCTTCACGCACGCTCTTTAGGCATGCAAGTCCGTAAACAATAGTCAGTCAAGTCATCCATCATTTTGTGTCTTGATGTTTCCTAAATCACACACTGATGCCATAAAATAACGGGTTAAATGGGTTTTGTAGTGTTGGGAGTGGGGGGTGGGGTGGGGTGTAGGTGTTTGGCAGAGTTGGTCATTGCAGGTGAGGGCTTAGGTGCTTTCAAAAAACTTTTTCTTCTTCACTCTGTGTTGATGGAATATAATGGGTTATTTTCTTCACTCTCTGTTGATAGTATATATAAAGGGTTATTTCTTCACTCCGTGTGGATAGTGTATAATGGTTTTCTTCTTCCCTCTGTGGTGTGCGTGTGTGTGTGTGTGTGTGTGTGGTGTGTGGTGTGTGTGTGTGTGTTCGCGTACGTTGTGTAGATCGTATATTTGATTGTTTTTTTCTTCTTCCTCCCGAGTGTGGATGGTATATTTGGGGTTTGTATGCGTTAGCGACGTTGTGTGGATAGTATATTTGGGGTTTTTATGCGTTTGCGTACGTTTGTGTGGATAGCATATTTGGGGTTTGTATGCGTTCGCGTACGTTTGTATGGATAGTATATTTGGGGTTTGTATGCGTTCGGTACGTTTGTGTGGATAGTTTATTTGGGGTTTGTATTATCTCCCTTCTGTGTTGATAGTATATTTGGGATTTGTTTTTTCCTCTTCTCTGTGTGTGTGTGTGTGTGTGTGTGTGTTTGTGTGTGTGTGTGTTCGCGTACGTTGTGTAGATCGTATATTTGGTTGTTTTTTTTTTCTTCTTCCTCCCGAGTGTGGATAGTATATTTGGGGTTTGTATGCGTTAGCGACGTTGTGTGGATAGTATATTTGGGGTTTTTATGCGTTTGCGTACGTTTGTGTGGAGAGTATATTTGGGGTTTGTATGCGTTCGCGTACGTTTGTATGGATAGTATATTTGGGGTTTGTATGCGTTCGCGTACGTTTGTATGGATAGCATATTTAGGGTTTGTATGCGTTCGCGTACGTTTGTGTGGATAGTTTATTTGGGGTTTGTATGCGTTCGCGTACGTTTGTGTGGATAGTTTATTTGGGGTTTGTATTATCTCCCCTCTGTGTTGATAGTATATTTGGGGTTTGTTTTTTTCTCTTCCCTCTGTGTGTGTGTGTGTGTGTGTGTGTGTGTGTGCGTGTGTCTGCGCGCGTATGTTGTGTGTGTGTATTGGTCTCTGTTTGTCCCTATAAAACTCACTTTATCCCTATCAGATACACTCTACCTACCTACCTACAGTAGCGCGTATTCAGGTCACCCACTTGCAACACTGTTGCCATGTATCCCCTAGTGTTCAGTACAGTGACGTCACTGACGCTGGAAATTTTGAGACTATAAATATGGACTTGGGGATTTCCACATTTTGTAGCTATACATATATACTAGAGTTCATAAACAGGAACGTCACTCAAGCTGAGGCTATAAAAAGATAGTGGGATTTTCCAAAGAAATAACCCACAAGTTGGAGCTATAAATAGATAGTGGGATTTCATAGGAATTTCAGCTGATTATAGATACATAGGTATTTATCCACGATCGTCACACAAGTTGATATTGTAAGTAGTTACTAATTTTATCCATTTGAGTCTAAACCGCTGTAACTTAATTTTCGGGGATATGTTTATTTTCCTTTAAATTCTGGGACAATTTCGTCATTTTAGCGTTACTTTTAGTCACATCCATTTTGTCGTTGAGCATTTCCTTGATTATAGCTATTTATAGCATCATTACAATTATGCAAATTTTTGAACACCCCAGCAAGATTTCAGGTCTTGGTAATGCTTTATATATAAATCTCACGCTTGTACTAGTGTATGTATGTTTCTGTCTCTGTTATGTTTGACCCTCTACCATCATTGTCCCTAGACAATCCCACCACGTTCAATTCCCCTTGACGCTATACAGACCCACCATGTTCAATTTCCATATGTTAAATTCCCCTAGTCCCTAGACAGACCCACACTCTATTCCCATGTTCAATTCCCCTTGTCCCTAGAGTGACCCAGCAATTGTTCCCATGTTCAATTTCCCTTGACGCTATACAGTCCCACCCTGTTTAAATTCCTTTGACGCTATACAGTCCCTATTCCCATGTTCAATTCCCCTTGACGCTCAACAGTCCCACGATTTTTCTCCATGTTAATTTCCCTTGACGCTATATGTTCCCACGATTTTTCTCCATGTTAAATTTCCCTTGACGCTATATGTTCCCAGGGGGTGTTTTTAATGCTAAGTCCCATTGACGCTCTAGTATCCCCATATACTACTAGCATATACGATAAAAACGTAATGACGTTATATACGGTAAGCTATACATATTACATCATCGGCACAATAATTATAAAACAATACCCGTGCACGATAAGAATCCTAAGGTACTAATCGTTTCTTAAAAATGAAACTTTATATTGATAATATAAATCTCTTGTTAAGTCACAAACAAGAATAGAAAATATATGCATTATACTTCGTAAGCCGAAGATACATAGAAAATATATAAAAATAAACGTGGTAGTACGATAGTTGTAACTTATGCACAAAATATTAATAATTCACATATCTATATAGCTGAAGATGTGCAAGTCCTTCAAGTAGTTGTTGACACCTTTTAGCCCTACCTCAGCATATATAGGTGGTTAGGACTTAGAAGTGACACCCTGGTTTTCCAAAAGTGTTATTTGGTGAGTGTCTCCCTGTCCACCCTTTTTATGTTACAAGTGTTAGTGTCATAAGAAGAAAATCAATAATAAAATAAGTGTAATTTAGTTACGGTTGTTCTCTGTTTTTCTCGTCAAATAGAGTTTTACGTTATCCCAATAATGCTTAGGTAGTTATTATTTTTTCCCTGTGCCTGGGCTGGCAATGGGCCTGATTTCTAACCACCCTCGCTTGAAGTTAGAATAGTACTAGCTTCCCTTAGGAATATTAGGTCCAAGGGAGGGGTTCCTTTCCTTCTTTTTTTGGATTGCGTTTAGTGGTTACTCGTTTTAAATTGACTGTGCCAAAGTCTTTTAGTCTTGTGTTGTGCAGTGTTGTTCGTTGAGCTAAAGTTGCTCCCCCTTTAGATGTAAAGACGGCACTATCTTGGTCAAATTCACTATAGTTGTACGATCTTATCTAAACCTATTTGTGTCAAAGGAAATTTTGAATAAATATTTAAAGCCGAAATAAAATATTTAGTGTTGGAAAAATAATAAACTGTTTAAGTGTTTTAGTTTGTTTGGTGAGTGCATGTGGTGCATAGTATTACTGGTGTTCTAGTTATTCTATATGCCTTAGCATATTGTGACTGCTGTTTGGTTGTTTTATATTGTCATTCGGTGGTACTTAATTGTATGATTAAAGCCAAAAATCCAGAATAGAGAGTTATTCCCTTCCAAGATTTTAAAGTATATTTAGATTATTAAAGTTCGTTATAAAAAATATAGCAAGTATTGCCAATAATAATAAATAGTAAGTCATGCTTCGGCAAATTAAAAGTAATTCAGTCGAGCTGAATTGTGAAAATCACTAGTTGGTAGTAAAAAAATTTAAGTTGTTGTAATTAATATTTATAATCAAATTCTTGGCTGTGTGTTAAAATGCCGATAATATTATTTAGTACGTCTTATTTAGTAAGTCTTGCTTCGGCAAATTGAAAGTAATTAAATCGATCTGAAATGTGAATAATCACAGATTGGTAGTAAAATTTTAAGTTGTTTTAATCAATATTTATAATGGAATTCATGTGTTTTGAATAAAAATAAGTTAATCATATTGCAATTTTGAAAGTAATCCATCAAAATCGTTATCCAATAGGTTCTTCTTTCCTTTGGTTTGTTTTGCTGGGTACCAAGATTCTCCTCCTTTATTTTGAATTTTCCGGGGATCTCTCCGTCACAGAGCCAGAGTTAAGCAGGGTTTAATTCAGACGAAGTACCATAGTATTCTTTTTCTAACTTCATTATTTTAGAAATTCTTGTCCATGTATATTCGTGTTGGTCCAGAATTTTCCGTATCTTGAATCGATATTCCGTATGGTTAAGTTGTTTGTTTGTTTTGCGTTTCATACCCCTTAGTGGTATTAATGAAATCAATCTGCGGTCCACCTTGCTGACGTGTCAGGCCCGTCCATAAAACCCGATATTATGTCTGCTGTGATAAACAAGATAAATTCTTTGAGTTCCCGTATCTGAAATCACTTTCCTAACTCGAAACCCTTCTTTGTTTCCATTCCTGCTCCGTAGAATAAATATTTTGTTTTCTGGTGTATTCCCTTTAGGGGTATTAGTGAAACAATCCGAGGTCCACCTTGTTGACTGTCTGGCCTGGCACAAAACCCCCACTATGATAGACACAGATTACGTCTTGCATCACTATAGTATTTGTTGACACCTCTTAGCCCCGTCCCATCATATATAGATGGTTAGGACTTAGAAGTGACACCCTGGTTTTCCCAAAATGTGATGTGATGCGGGGTTTCCCTGTCCTCTCATTTGGTGTTAGTTGTATTGTTAAATAAGAATAAATATGATTGTATAATATAAGTGTATTTTCGTCGGGGTTATTCTTTGTTTTGTTCACCAAATTATAGTTTGGATTTATCCCAGTAAAAGCTTGGGTGTTATACTCTCTTCCCTTTGCCTGGGCTAGCAGTGGGCCTGGTTTCAAACCTCCCTTGCTTCGAACTTAGGATAGTACTACCCCCACCTTCGGAATATTAAGTTCCAGGGTGGGTTTCCTCTCCCTTGATCCCCATAGTTTGTTACATTTGAGTGACTCTGCCAAAGTCAGTTTTGTCCTTGTGTTGTGGTGGTTACCCTTTTGTTGTTAGGACGGCTCTATCTAGATCAAATTTTCTATGGTTGTTTTCCTTATTTATACCTATTTGTGTATAAAAGAAAATTTTGAACAAATATTTTAAGCCGAATGAAAATACCTAGTATTGAAAATAATAAGGTGTATATGTGCATGCATTTGGATTTGTGAGTGCATGTTTTGCGTTTTGCTATTTGTGTTTAAGTTTAACCATATGCCTTAGCATATTGTTGTAAAATTACTTTGTGTTTGAGTATTGCACCAAAAGATAAATGTGTATACAGTGTAATTACAATTGCCAGGAACAGAGCTCCCTTTGGTAGTTTCTCCTTAGAATGCACATTCTTAGATGGCTTAACTATCCAGAGAACTCTGTCCCTGTATCTTCATAGTTAAGAGAGTTACTGCTGTAGTTTTATAATTTCATTCGGGATGATGGTGACCAGGATGAATATGCATTATGAAATACTTTCCATGAGGGGATTGACATTGAAGGTAAACATGGGTTTATTCTACAATGGTGAGATTGTGATAATATGTATATTTGTAGTCATTTGTTTTAGTTATATTGTCTTTCTGAGTTTTTGTTGTTTGGGGTTTGTACTATTGAAAGTAGAGTTTATTGTTTATATGTTTGTTTGAATTTTTTCTTCTTTTCCCCAGTTGTCTGTGTTTCATTTAGTTGATTTTTTTTTAATTTTTTTTTTTTTTGGGGGGGGGCTGGGGTGACTGCGTTTCCATTATGTGAGTTTGCTTTTCACGTGAGCCAGGTAGTAAAGTCTGAAATTTTCTTGCTGTGTAGGTATGATCAGCGACATTAAGTTCTAGTATTGTTTTTGTCATTGCCTTTCTTGTTTTGGTTCTGTCATCATTAATTGGGAGTAGTAAAAATGGTTGTTGTTTCATTTGATTTAAAAAATCTTTTGATTTCAATTGTGTTCAGTGTGTCTACATCTGGAGCTCTCTCCTGGAGTTCTTTTTATTGTCCTGTCATCTTTTGGTGAGTTGGCTTTTCTCTTGATTGACTTTTCTTCTTCTTTTGTTTCTTGGATTTTGTTTGAGATGCTGTATCAGTTATCGGTGTTTGAGTCGTTTCAGTTTCCACCTCACGTGTAGGTGTTATTTGCTCTAGTGATGGCGTGATTTGTTCTGGTGCTTTATTAATTAGTGATGATGGTGATGGTGAATGTGTTGTAAGCGTCTGTGATGTTTACTCTGCTGGTTTCCATGTCTTGTATTACTGCTTGTTCATGTGTTGCATTTGGTTGTGTTTTTGCATCTGTTTCCAGATTGTTTTGTTGTTGTTGTTGTTTTTGGTTGTTGTTGTTTTTGCAGTACCATTTCACGTGGACCAATGATTCTGCAACCATCACACGCCCTTGTTATGTGACAGTTGTAGAACCAGGTCTGCACTGTTAACGGGTATACCATAGACTTTGAAGCGTTCGGGTATTTTCGGTGGATCCCTGATATCCGTTGTAACTATGATTTTACCATTATGAAGGCCCAGAATGGTCTTGAAGTTATGCCTCTGGACTTTTGTAATCTTTACACCAGTTATCACTTGGAAGCCGTCCTGGAAAACATCCAGGGGGATCTCCCTCGGGAACTTTGAAACAAATTTCAGCATATTTTCTCTCTTTCAATCTAATCATGGGGGGAGGAGCTGCCACACTGGCCACCTTGTCTCCCAGAAGAATTATTTTTTGTTGTGGTAGAGAAGGATACCCCTCCCAATGCTGTAGTAGGCATCTAAATTTATTGAGTGTATCCCTCTAGCTGCCGTTGTAGCCAACACTGTGATATCATTGGGCCTCTGTTGGGCCGGGATGACAGAGAGATCCAAGGCTTGTGTCAACGGGTCTCTGTATGCCTTAAAACTACTGTTTTGTTCTATTTCTTCCTCCTCAGTTCTGAAGTATTGTTTGAGGAAGTGTTGCCCATTAACGTGTGGTGGTGAAGTATTCTTGGCATGATGAATTTGGCGCGAAAAGGCGCTGTAGTTCTAAAAAGAAGTTTTTGCAATGAAATTTAAACTGCGGAAGGTTAGCGAATTGGTGATTTAATGTTATTTTGGTGATTTTATGTTAATTGTAAATTTGGTTTTGTTTGTAAAAGCAGATAGAAGAGAAGTTACCTTCCTTTTTTAAACCCCTCATGGACAAGATCTTCTGTAATGTGTAGATTTAGTCTTACGGTGACGCACTTATACACAGACGATGTCGCCATACATCGTCTGTGCGCTGGAAGTATTCGGTTCTTCTCATCGAAGCGCTTCGCACGTGCGGCATAGGATGCATCGAACCCACTGTTTTGAAATATTGTATAATATACATAAATCACCATCGGCTATCGTTGTACACAAAAAACGAAACTCAAGTACATGTCTTTAATAAATAAAATGATTTATACAATTCCGTGACAACCATGTGCTGGAAACATCAGCCTTAGTTAGTCTAAAGTACAATATCTTTAGCAGTCATCTAAATAGGGAAAACAAATCGTGCCATACTTGACAACACCCGATTCCGAAAGTGCAATGAATGAATTACCAAATACTTAAAATGTAGAAAAGGTATTAGCACCTGTTTCTACAATTTACATCAGAAGTCAAGGAAGTGAAAATGACCAAGCGGAGCTAACAGGTTATTTTTTAATAGGTTCACATCTGAAATAAGGCTAAGCTGCATACTCTATAACCCATACTACACCAATCAATCATACAACTTAAAGAAAATTGAAAGTTCTTTTGACAATATCTAAGATATTTATTTTTATTTATAAAAAACCAATATAACCAGTGAGGAAGACCGGGGAAATTGTTTTCTTTAAAAATCTAAACGGTTTAGCGCTGCCAGTGGTATCATGTAATCGGCATGCTTCCCTTTTAGTCATGGTATCGTGTAATCATGCATAGATCTGGATATTGCTTTACTTCATGGTTATGAAAATAGGACACCAACCTTCATTTCATGCTCAAATGAGTTATATAGATAAGTTAGTTCCCCGCAGATCTTCAACTGTGTCAGTGGTGTAATCATGAAATTTGTTCAGGGTCTTCCTCCAATGACTTAAAAACAAATCAAATAGCTTTGTTGTTTACAGTTTAATACGTCTAATTTTTCAGTTATACATATTTGCCATGTAGCTCAGTTGTGATCACGGTATCTACATGTCACTTATTCAAGGTTTATGTTCAATCCTTTTGCCCCAATCGCACAAAGATGTAGATCGCCGTGTCTTACTTTCTTACACCAGTGGCCCTGTTGTCTATTTGGTAAACCCAGTGTTAGAGATTACCTTTTTGCATAACTTAGCTTATAAACATGGTGTCATTGCATAATTATAACTCTGCCCATGGGAAACAGGTCACAGCGGAGAAATGCACTCATTTTTTGAGGTTGAGGTTGGATGCTGGCGACGTCCCCCCTGCCCCCTCCCCCCCCCCCCGTCCCGGATCAGCCGCAGAAATGGTTGGTGCAACGTGCTTTAAAATTAAATTCGAGATCTACATTGAATAAGTTTCATGTTCTTCCGACCTTTGAAAATACAGTATTTCAGTTATTGTAAGGCAGCTTTACGATTAGGGACTCGATTCCGAATGACGTTTTTCACTTTTGTAAACGTGAAAGTATAATAACTGGATTGGTGAATCGAAAGGCCAAGAGAACATGACCTCATGTTGGTGTCTATCAGCTCTCCGTTTTGTCGACATCTGAATTAAAATCAGATTGGTGGAACGGATTATCTGTTAACTAATTACATTTGTAGTTGATAGAAAATAGTAAACCTTACTTTTTACTTGGTATTCACTATTTCAGCCTCCATGCATGTTAATTACGGTTGTGTCGCTTTTCTTGCATTTTGTTACCTGTGTGTTGGAGATATAAGCCTCAGCTAACAGACTGGTTGACATTTATCAAAATCACTACTGGCATCATTTTTTTTTTCCTTCTAATTAATTATGAGATGCGTCGAAAGAAAAAGTATCCTGATTTTAAATATAAGGACTATGCATGTAATCGATATGGTTTTGATGAACCGAACGAGCACGAAACCTGGGAACAGTGCGAGGAGAAATTCAAAACACACATCAGGTACATCCTTGATATGAACACTGATCAAGTAAAGATGTATTGTATACATATGACTGGAAGTGGTACTAAGTCAAGACAGATAATTGCCAAATTTGCAAACATTAAAGATAAACAAAATGTGCAGTTAATTCTCAAGACGAAGCATAAAGAAAAAGGTACAAACTGGTCAGATGCCTAATCCCGTCACCGGAGACTACACCCAGAACGTGAGAGACGATAGGAAGGCGTTGGCACATTTCATGATAAAAGCTAGAAATGACAATCGAAAGAATGATTTTTCACTCTATAAACTGGTTATAGACGGAAAATCGTTACTTTACAAGAAATCAACTGCTGAACTGAAAACCATTTGAAAATTTTAAAATCTGGAGGAATATACAACGGAATTGAGGCAGTATCGGACCAAACACTTGTCGGTGCACATGGCAATGTTTACCGCAACCCGCTGCGTGGTGGGAGCGTAATGCCTACGGACGAGGACGACATTCAACATTTAACTAAACCAGAAACCCCATAAAGACCAATACATAATAGGAATGCGGTCACGGCCCTCACACTCACCATGCGAAAACAACCATACGCATATCTGTTTGGAACATGGAAGGATTGTTCAAATACAAATCTGTTTGACTTTCAATCGTTTATCACCAGATTTGAATCCGTTCTTTTTGTGAAACCAGTTGGGGTAAGTCAAGAAGTCAGTTGGGGTAAGTCAAGAAGTCAGTTGGGGTAAGTCAAGAAGTCAGTGGGGGCAAGTATAGAAGTCAGTTGGGGTAAGTATAGAAGTCAGTTGGGGCAAGTATAGAAGTCAGTTGGGGTAAGTCAAGAAGTCAGTTGGGGCAAGTATAGAAGTCAGTTGGGGTAAGTCAAGAAGTCAGTTGGGGCAAGTATAGAAGTCAGTTGGGGTAAGTCAAGAAGTCAGTTGGGGCAAGTATAGAAGTCAGTTGGGGTAAGTCAAGAAGTCATTTGGGGCAAGTCAGGAAGTCAGATTGACGTTTTTCCAGAAGAATACTTTACGTTTAATAACTTTGGAAAGAAAACAGAGACCTTTGGTGGAAACTCTGGAGGTGTGACTGTATTTGTCAAGTCAAAATTAGTGTGTGTGTGTGTGTGTGTGTGTGTGTTGTATTTTTAGCACAGTGTCAGTCATTCGCTACGGTGTCAGTAGTGTGACAGTTTTTGGTGGTGTCTAGCACTGGTTCATCATGCCGCAGACATGTAATATAATGTCACACTCAGTCTCATTATGCTGACACCAGTTCGGCCAGCACTAACACAAACCTCTTAATGCTGAGTTGCAGGCGAGGCAGCTGCTAGTACTATTTTTATGTCTTTGGTATGACTCGGTGATCTCTTAAAAAATAAGCGAAAACACATTCTCTCCATAAATTTAGATTTAACAATTCCATTCAAAATCGGACAGAATACAAAATGAGTAGAAATAGGTTTAAAAATGCGAGTCACGTGAAAATAGAAAATTTTAAGTTAAAAAAGACAAAAGACAATATAGTGAATGTCGGATATATCCACGTTTTAGAATCTGATCAAAGAAGCAGGTGCGCGCAAAGCACGCAGGTAACGGTATGATATCGTGTCTTGAATGGTATGAATACTTCATATCGTTACTTTATTGTGCTGACTCAGAAATTAACTTTTATTTTATGGCTGAAACCTCAGGTGATATTTTGGAAACTCGTATATCAGAAGCTGAACTTCTTACAAGTATCTGAACCCTAAAATCAGGAAAGTCTGATGTACTGGATGGAATAATAGCCGAAATGATAAAAACACGACTCAACATATATGTCTATATTTAGTCAAATTATTTAACGTAATTTTCGCCACCAGGAATTTCCTTGAATAATGGAGCGAAAGCATTATCTTCACATCTTAAATACGCAGCCTATGATTTGACGTATTAAATGTGCAGCCTATGAATCGACGTATTGAATGTACAGCCTATGACTTTCACGTCTTAAATGTGCAGCCTATGATTTGACGTATTAAATGTGCAGCCTATGACTTTCACGTCTGAAATGTGCAGCCTATGATTTGACGTATTAAATATGCAGTCTATGATTTGACGTATTAAATGTGCAGCCTATGACTTTCAGGTATTAAATATGCAGTCCATGATTTGACGTATTAAATGTGCAGCCTATGATTTGACGTATTAAATATGCAGTTTATGATTTGACGTCTTAAATGTGCAGCCTATGATTTGACGTATTAAATGTGCAGCCTATGATTTGACGTATTAAATATGCAGTCTATGATTTGACGTATTAATTGTGCAGCCTATGACTTTCACGTAAAAAATATGCAGTCCATGATTTGACGTATTAAATGTGCAGCCTATGATTTGACGTCTTAAATGTGCAGCCTATGATTTGACGTATTACATCTGCAGCCTATGACTTTCACGTATTAAATATGCAGTCCATGATTTGACGTATTAAATGTGCAGCCTATGATTTGACGTATTAAATATGCAGTTTATGATTTGACGTCTTAAATGTGCAGCCTATGATTTGACGTATTAAATGTGCAGCCTATGATTTGACGTATTAAATGTGCAGCCTATGATTTTCACGTCTTAAATGTGCAGCCTATGATTTGACGTATTAAATATGCAGTCTATGATTTGACGTATTAAATGTGCAGCCTATGACATTCACGTATTAAATATGCAGTCCATGATTTGACGTATTGAATGTGCAGCCTATGATTTGACGTATTAAATATGCAGTTTATGATCTGACGTCTTAAATGTGCAGCCTATGATTTGACGTATTAAATGTGCAGCCTATGATTTGACGTATTAAATATGCAGTCTATGATTTAACGTATTAAATATGCAGTCTATGATTTGATGTATTAAATGTGCAGCCTATGATTTGACGTATTAAATGTGCAGCCTATTATTTGATGTATTGAATGTGCAGTCTATGACTTTCATGTCTTGAATGTATAGCCTATGATTTGACGTAGTGAATGTGCAGCCTATGACTTTCACGTCTTAAATGTGCAGCCTATGATTTGACGTATTAATTATGCAGCCTATGATTTACGTATTAAATGTGCAGCCTATGATTTGTCGTCTTGAATCTGCAGCCTATAATTTGACGTATTAAACGTTCAGCCTATGATTTGGCGTATTGAATGTGCAGCCTATGACTTTCACGTCTTAAAGGTGCAGTCTATGATTTGACGTCTTGAATGTGCAGCCTATGACTTGCACGTCTTAAATGTGCAGCCTCTGATTTGACGTATTGAATGTGCAGCCTATGACTTTCATGTTCTGAATGTGCAGCCTATGATTTGACGTATTAAATGTGCAGCCTATGATTTGACGTATTAAATGTGCAGCCTATGATTTGACGTATTAAATGTGCAGCCTACGACGTACAATAATTTAAGCACAAGGATAGACGCCTACCTTCCTGTTAATATCCGCCGGATTAGAGTAGAGTAGATTATATTAGATTAGATTAGATTATCAGAACCATTTAGTTAGCATACAATTAATGGAAATCTGCTGACATTTTCTTGGACTTCGCTCACATTCATTTTGATTTTCCCGGTAATTCGTTGCAAATGTGAATGCTGAAGAATGGTGAGTTAGGTCTCTATAAATGTGTCCAATAGCAGTAAAAGAACTTACTGTCAGAAATAAATATCTTAAAACTATAGCAATATTACTGCATTTAGTTCATGCTCTTTGATGGAACAAATGTGCAAGAATCATCAACAGTACGATGTTCAGCTTGCACGATGTTTGTTTAGCATCAGTATTGCAATTTAAATGGCACGAATCACTGACATAGGATTTCCGATTGCTTTTCACTTTCAACAGCAATCGACCTACAACAAGGCCATTGTCTTGTGGTTTTTTTTTTTTTAATTTTCTGAAGAGTAATCGTTCATTATATACAGGCTAGAAACATGTCAAGAGACTTGAAAATATGAAATTAACCCGCAATTACAGAGCTGAAACATAACAATAGTAAAATATTAATGAAGAAAATAAAATTGTCGAATAAAATAAATGCTATGCAGCTGTATATCACACGTGCGTTGCACTCTTATATGAAAGCTAAGAAATAAAACGTATTTTGCGTGCAGATTTAGAAATTTAATTTCAATTTATGCGACTGTGTTATTCTTTAATTTCAGTTTATACGACTGTTGTATTCTTCGTACACCTTTTTACATTTTAAGTGCAATTGATGACGCCGCTTTAAAGACTGGATCAAGGAACATAACTGGTCACAAGCCAATACATTCTATGACATGCATGACGTTTATTCAAGACAACGATATTGAATATTTTCAAATATCATTCTGTTAATAGCATCCAATATTTTAGAGAAATGGCAGGTGGTAAAGATTCCGAGTTTTACTTTTCACGCCTGAATTATATTAATGATTTCACATGCAATGATATAAGTATTCACTGGAGGTTTGGCTTCTCCACTTTGGGAAAACAGCAAGTGAAGCTGAGATACAATACATTAAATCGGATAACCATTCTATATCAAAAATCATAGTTCAAGCTTAATCTTACTTAAATTAAAAAGTCATGGCTATATTTTGTTTTGTTTGTTTCAGCGCTAGACACAAACAATGTTATGGTCAAGAAACAGGTGTTTGAGCTTCTATCTGCCCTATGCGTTTACTCCCCAGATGGTTACCGCCAAACTCACAGCGCTCTTGGCAGCTACATGGTAATAATACTACTACTAATAATAATAATAACATTAATTTTTGATGACGTTCAATTAGTGATAATGTATTTTTATTAAAAGGGTTTTAATAACCAAAATTGACAAGGAAAAGGACGGGTAATTTCGATGAGTCTGTCTTCAAAAGAAAGTAGGTTATGTACGGCTGTAAGATGTTGCCTCCCACTACAGACAATATACATTCAGCTTCAGATCGATAGACTGAGAAGCCCTTGCGCACGTACAGAGGGATAATGAATAATATGAGGTGATAGCTGTATTCTGTTATTTCATTGTTCCATAACATATTTCCCCTTGGTCAAATTGCACCACCATAACCCTGAATATCATTGTCATCCGTAAGTAAACACACACACACACACACACACTATGTTTATTTTTAAAAACTACAACGTACGCAAAATCTAACATGTATGTATGTATGTATGTATGTATGTATGTATGTATGTATGTATGCAGTATGTATGTATGTATGTATGTATGTATGTATGTATGTATGTATGTGTCGACCTCTCCAGTGGTGTAAGTGGCTAGAGCGTCCGCCGCGGTATCGGGTTAGAACCCCGTCCAAGTCGTATCAAAGACTTATAAAAAATGTTCCTAGCAGCTACCTGACTTGGCGTTCAGCATTAAGAGGTTACATTTAGGAATGGTAGGTGGTCAGCCACATTTAGGGACAAGTCCTAAGTGTATCAATGTATGTATGTATGTATGTATGTATGTATGTATGTATGTATGTATGTGTTGACCCCTCTGGTGGCGTAAGTGGTACGAGCGTCCGCCTCGGTATCAGATGATCTCGGGTTCGAACCCCGTCTGAGTCATACCAAAGACTTAGAAAAATGTTACTAGCAGCTGCCCGACTTGGCGTTCAGCATTAAACGGTTCCTTTTTCGACTGATCTGCCTCCGGTACATGATGATACGTGTCTGCGGCATGTTGTCCCAGTGCTGGACATTAGTATGAACTGACACAATTCAGACATCCAGGCGATATGACTAAAAAATTGTTAAAGCTACGTTACAAATCTAAGTCACAAACAGACACACACACGCACACATTTGAAAATCATTAAATGATGGAATGTATGTTTAACTAAGGTGATTGCCGTATATATTCTTGTAAACAAATAGCTAGAAGGAAACAACGTTTGACGCAGACCAGCCGTTGCAGTATGCACCGGCATATCGGGGGTCTACCTTGTTCGCTTGAAATCATCAACAGAACTAACTTTGCAGTCGGAACACGCTCAGTCCTTTCCAACAATGAAAGAAAAAACACATCGGAAATATTACGATAGCCGTCAATGTCTGTACCTAGCATGACACATCATCACATCACTCCTGACCGCGACGTATCGAGGGTGAAGACTTTCCTCGATGTAGATATATCAAAAAAGTTAATTTTATTATACCTTTAACCTAGTATTAATATTAGTACCTTTACTCGTACCTCGTGAACAGGGTACTAACATGAGCATATACGCGTTAATGGAGCAAGCGCTCTTTTAGCCTAATAATAACACTTTAAACATATTCCTTGCATATAATCCCATATATTGAGTAGTCCTCTTATTTAATACAGGAAGCATCGAAAATCATTGTAGAAATAGTTGTAAAATCTCGTTTACCTTTTTCAGCCGATATTTTCGTTTAGATCGTCCGCCATATTATTTCAAATAATGATTACTTCCGTTCTCAGCCTCGTTTGTTTGTGTGCCATATAAGGACATTGACGCCATATTTGGAAGTGCAAACAAATCGTAGTAAAATTTGGCGCCGTTTGGGTCAGAAATTCTGCGCATTAAAAGTAAATACGGTTTTTCGGCAACTTTGAAATTCCACCAAGAAGCGATTATTCGCACTTGGTTGATAATAATATAGCGTAGAATATCCAAAATATGGTCTGGCAAGCCTTACGTAGAAAAGGGTCACGGCGAGAATCTCGCGTTATCTGTCATGGCGGACAGGATAAGGTTAGAGTAACCATACCAATTTATTGTATCATGTAAGGGCTTAATGAATTCAAAATAAGCCAAACTTCTCTCACAGCATGATTATACCTGTGTAGTTGATTTCTACACTGTTTGTTTTTCTGACTTTAGTGATGATATTTTTCGCTCCATTACATGACATGGGATCAGTTCGTAGCCTCAACCACAACAAATCAAGTTGAGGCTATGACAGCTAAATATTGACTAAGTGAATTAATCCCCATCGTAATGGTCATGTATTTAAGCCATAGTGGTTACTGATGTTACGTGTGAATGATCATAACTTCACAACCACATGTTACATGTGAATGATTATAACTTCACAACTACATGTTACATTTGAATGATCATAACTTCACAACTACATGTTACGTGTGAATATATATAACTTCACAACTACATGTTTAATGGGTCAAATGTAAAATTAATAGTAACGCTTATGAACCTTTTAAGTTCCTTATTACCCGCTTATAAGTCGAGACCAACTGCAAATTGCATATACACAGATCTGCCTGCACATAATGCGCCTGAAAATCTGAGTGTGTGCAGTTTGTTAGGTGTAATCAGTTGAGAAAATAATATAGACCATGATCTGCAGGCGCATTATGCTACGACAAAACAGGATCTTTGCTATTTGCAGTTTGACGCGGCTTATAAGCGAGTAAACACGGTATCCGGGAGTTTTTTAAACTTCAGATTTGTTCTAGTGACAGTTTATAGAATATTATGATCTATTTGCAATTACAATAATGTGTCTTAGGTATTTCTATCATTTAGAAATAATTATAATGTATATATGTATAGTTTATGCTTTCTCGTGTGAAGTAATATGCAAATATTGACGGTGGAAAGATAAATAAACTGGCATCAATCGTAACTGAGTACAGGTAATAGCACATGTAAATGAGTACAGGTATTGTGCGTCTAAATGATTACATGGTTAGATGAATGGACGGCTCTCCGCTTGCTTTTCATGTGAGGTCTAAATGTTTTTCTGTATGATAAATAATGTTTACATGGCTACAAGAAACTAAAAGAAAAAGTGAGCTTAGTTTCTGTTTTTAGCAAAAATCGTAAACAATACATACATCGCTGTGAAATTCATATGAAAAGCATATTTCGGTCTCTATGCCCGTAATATTTTCAAATATTTGTACATATTCTCAGATAGTTTGAGTATTTTATCCGAAACATGATATGATATTAAGCGCTTTTTTGTCTGTTATCCCCGTCCACAACGGCTTTTGCTCTCTTCCAGAAAGGCTGGTTTTAATAATTTCCGTCGAATTCCTGTCAGTACTTGAGTTACTAAACAAAAGAAAGTTGGAAAACCCCTGATTATTATTATTCTCATCAAACATGCTGTTTACCTCTCACAATACTGCATACTGTTGGTTGTTCGGCCATGTTGGTGTTAAGGGCAATGAAACAAAAGACCATGCTGCTAAAACAATGCTATGTCTACAAGCATCCGATTTAAAACAACCATACACTAATTTCAAATCTGATATAAATAAATCCTTATTTAGTAAGCGACAGGAATCATGGAATGATGAATGTTGGTAACAAGCTCCATGTTGTTAAACTTGCATTATGCGAATGACATCCTTCCATAGGAACCATTTGTGGTGACGAGGTAGTCTTTGCAAGAATTACAATTGGTCAAACTTATATAACCCATTCCTAGATATTAAAGCTCCAATGCCGCCGTTTTTCATAAATTTGACCATTCTTCCAATCTAACTAAAATTTGGAACTAAGGAAATCATTTGTTAAAAAGTACTTTACAGTAACGGTTTTTTGAAATAATGATCAAGCTGGGTATGAAAAGACGTTTAAAATTTAATTTAGAATTAAGAGGTATCGCCTCTTGAATTTTGGAGAAAAAAAATTCTTCGAAAGTACTCCAAAAGTAGTGATATCATACATTCGAGAAATTCCTTTAGTTACTAATCTAATAAGAGCAATATTCGCACGTGGCGGACAACTCGATTCCAGAGGGCATGAAGAGAGGCAGTCTGGCTGTTTGCAAACGAATCTGTGAGAAAAAAGACTGCATTAGATAAAACGATGAATCGGGTGAGTTTTGATGAACAGCTAGGACGATGAAATACTATAAAGGGCGAATTCGTGCTGAAGAGAAATCCAGCAGTTACTGATTATATAATTTGGTAAGCGTACGACGCGGACTTCCCAAAAATGATGTACGTCAGCTATGCCTTTGAAGACAAAATACTTGTAAATGCTAGGCAGAGTTCTGCATCATATAAGACGCAAAATGATAATAGATTATTACATAAGGATTACTCACTGTATTTGACAGTCCGTGGTATTGGCTTCTTATATTTACAACCGTGACGTCATCAGATCTTGTGTTTCAGCATTCGACTAAAATCGGTTGACCTACCATTGTCGCCGATCATCATTGAATTAATTCGTACGCATGTGAAAAATGGCCGTTTTCTTTAGTTTTGAGGGAGAAATAACATGGTTCATAACGTAACTAAACGTCGATATTATCTAATTTTAATGGCACCCAACGATGTTTAGGACCAATATATCTCAAGATTCAGTATTGTTCAAATGATTTGGCATATACGACTTTCCTTTGCGATTTTTTTAAACCAACCTGGTTACTGTTAATCACCACAGTTTTTATTTTGTTATCTAATTACTTTTATAAACACCATTTACATCCCCCATTGATCAGGAACCTTCATATATTATCCTCATTAATGTCATCACTGTCTCTTTGTATTTGTATCGCTCGTTGGTATTAGGTTGATTTTACATTTTCATCAAATAACCTTTTATGTGGCGCTATATAACCTTAAAGTGCTGGTGCACTGTTAAATACAGTATTGAACTCTTTTTCCAATTTTCAATTACGTATTCAACTCTTTTTTCAATTTTCAATTAGGTATTGAACTCTTTTTCCAATTTAAAATTAAGCATTGAACTCTTTTTCCAATTTACAATTAAGCATTGAACTCTTTAAAATTTACAATCAGGTAGTGAACTCTTTCCAATTTACAACTAGGTATTGAACTCTTTTTCCAATTTACAATTAGGTCATTGAACTCTTTTCTAATCTAAAAATTAGGTATTGAACTCTTTTTCCAATTAACAATTAGGTATTGAACTCTTTCCAATTTACAATTAGTATTGAACTCTTTATCCAATTTACAATTAGGTCATTCTAACTATTTTTCTAATCCAAAAATTAGGTATTGGACTCTTTTTCAATCGTACAAATAGGTATTGAATTCTTTTTCCAATTTACAGTTAGGTATTGAAATCTGTTTTCCAATTTACAAATAGGCAGTGAACTCGTTGTTCAATTTCCAGTTAGGTTTTGAAGTCTTTTTCCAATTTCCCGTTAGGTATTGAACTCTTTTTCCAATTTACAAATAGGTTTTGATCTCTTTTTTCTATTTACAACTCGGTATTGAACATTTTCCAATTTACAATTAGGTATTGACCTCTTTTTTCCAATTAACTATTTGGTCATTGAATTCTTTTTCTAATCTAAAATTTACGAATTGAACTATTTTTCCAATTTACAATTAGGTATTGAACTATTTTTCCAATTTACAAATAGGTTTTGATCTCTTTTTCCTATTTACAACTAGGTATTGAACATTTTCCAATTTACATTTAGGTATTGACCTCTTTTTTCCAATTTTCTATTTGGTCATTGAACTTTTTTTCTAATTTAAAATTTACGAATTTAACTCTTTTTCCAATTTACAAATAGGTACTGAACTGTTTTCCAATTTACATATAGGTTTTGATCTCTTTTTCCAGTTTACAACTAGGTATTGAACATTTTCCAATTTACAATTAGGTATTGACCTCTTTTATCCAATTTACTATTTTGTCATTGAACTTTTTCTAATCTAAAATTTACAAATTGAACTCTTTTTCCTATTTACAGTTAGGTATTGAACTCTTTTTCCAGTTTACAAATAGGTTTTGATCTCTTTTTCCTATTTACAACTAGGTATTGAACATTTTCCAATTTACAATTAGGTATTGATCTCTTTTATCCAATTTACTATTTGGTCATTGAACTCTTTTTCTAATCTAAAATTTACGAATTGAACTCTTTTTCCAATTTGCAATTATGTATTGAACTCTTTTTCCAATGTACAATTTTGTCATTGAGCGCTTTTTCTAATCTAAAATTTAGAAATTTAACTCTTTTTCCAATTACAATTAGGTATTGACCTCTTTTTCCAATTTACAATTAGGTATTGAGCGCTTTCCAATTTCCAATTAGGTATTGAACTCTTTCCAATTTACAATTAGGTATTGAACTCTTTCCAATTTACAATTAGGTATTGAACTATACTTACAGTTAGGTCATTCAACTCTTTTTGCAATTTATAGTTAGGTATTTGAACTCTTTTTTGAAATTTAGAATCAGGTATTGAACTCTTTTTCAACTGGCAATTAGGTTTTGAACTCTTTCCAATTTACAATTATGTATTGAACTAATTTTCTAATCCAAACAGTAGGTATTGAACTCTTTTTCCAATTTACAATTTGGTCATTGAACACTTTTTATAATCTAAAAATAAGGCATTTAGCTCTTTGTTCAATTTACAATCAAGTATTGAACTCTTTTTTCAATTTATTATTAGGTATTAAACTGTTTTTCCAATTTGCAAATATGTATTGAACGCTTTTTCAAATTTATAATTAGGTATTTAACTATTTTTTCCAGTTTACAATTAGGTATTGAATTCTTTTTCCAATTTACAATTAGGTTTTGAACATTTTCCAATTTACTATTAGAAACTGAACTCTTTTTCCAATTTACAATAAGGTTATTGAACTCTTTTTCTAGTCTAATATTTAGAAATTGAACTCTTTTTCCAATTTGCAATTAGGTATTGAACTCTTTCCAATTTATCATTATATACTGACTTCGTTTTCCAAATTACAATCTGGTATTGAACTCTTTTTTCCAAGTTACAATTAATATTGAAATCTTTCCAATTTATAATTAGGCATTGAACTTTTTCCGATTTACAATTAGGTATTGCATTATTTTTCCAATTTACAGTTAGGTCATTCAACTCTTTTTCCAATGCACAATTAGGTATTGAACTATTTTCCCAATTTGGAAAAAGGTATTGAACTCTTTTGCCAATTTACTATTAGATATTGAACTATTTTCCAATTTAGAAATAGGTATAGAACTCTTTTTCTAATTTATAATTAGGTATTTAAATCTTTTTTCCAGTTTACAATTAGGTATTGATTTCTTTTTTCCAAATTAAAAATAGGTATTTATTTACTTTTCCAATTTACAATTAGATTTAGAACTTTTTCAAATTTGCTATTAGATTTAGAACTCTTGTTCCAATTTACAATTTGGTCATTGAACTCAGCAATTGAACTCTTTATCCAATTTACAATTAGGTAATGAACTCGTTTTCCAATTTACAAATAGGTATTGAACTCTTTTTTCCAATCTACAATTAGGTATTGAAATATTTTTCCAATTTACAAATAGGTATTGAACTCTTTTTCCAAATTACAAAAAGATATTGAACTCTTTCTCTAATTTACAATTAGGTTTTGAACTTTTTTCCAATTTACAATTAGATATTGAAATCTTTTTCCAATTTACAATTTGGTCATTGAAATCTTTTTCTAATCTAAACTTTAGGAATTGAACTGTTGTTTCCAATTTATAGTTAGGTATTTAACTCTGTTTCGAATTTACAATTTGGTCATTGAACCCTTTTTCTAATCTAAAATGTAGAAATTGAACTCATTTTGTAATTTACAATTAGGTATTGAACTCTTTCCAATTTATAATTATGTATTGAACTCTTTCCAATTTACAATTAGGTATTGAACTCTTTCCAATTTACAATTAAGTATTGATCTCTTTTTCCAATCTACAATTAAGTATTGAAATATTTTTCCAATTTACAAATAGGTATTGAATTCTTTTTTCAAATTACAAAAAGGTATTGAACTCTTTCTAATCTAAAATTTAGGAATTGAACGCTTGTTTCAATTTATAATTAGGTATTTAACTTTGTTTCCAATTTACAATTTGGTCATTGAACCTTTTTTCTAATCTAAAATGTAGAAATCGAACTCATTTTGTAATTTACAATTTGATCATTGAACCTTTTCTCTAACCTAAAATGTAGAAATCGAACTCATTTTGTAATTTACAATTAGGTATTGCATTATGTTTCAAATTTACAGTTAGGTCATTCAACGTTTTTTACAGATTACAATTAGGTATTGAACTCTTTCCAATTTACAGTTAGGTATTGAACTCTCTTTCCAATTTCCAATTAGATCATTTACCACTTTTTCTAATCTTAAATTTAGGTATTGAACTGTTTTCCCAATTTCCGATTATGTATTAAACTCTTTTTCCAATTTGCAATTATGTTTTGAACTCTTTCCAATTTAAAATTAGGTATTGAACTCTTTATCCAATTTACAATTAGGTCATTTTAACTATTTTTCTAATCCAAAAATTAAGTATTGAACTCTATTTCTAATTTACAATTAGGTATTGAACTCTTTTTCCAATTGACAATTTGGTCATTAACACTTTATAATCTAATAACTAGGCATTTAGATCTTTTTCCAATTTACAATCAAGTATTGAACCTATATTCCAATTTAGGTAGGTATTGAACTTTTCCCAATTTACAAATAGGCATTGAACACTTTTTCCAATTTACAAATACGTATTGAACTATTTTTCCAATTTACGAATAGGTATTGAACTATTTTTCCATTATAAAATAGGTATGGACCTCCTTTTCCAATTTATAATTAGGTATTTAGATATTTTTCCAATTTACAATCAAGTATTGAACCTATATTCCAATTTAGGTAGGTATTGAACTTTTCCCAATTTACAAATAGGTATTGAACTCTATTTCTAATTTACAGTTAGGTATTGAAATCTTTTTCCAATTTACAATTTGGTCATTAACACTTTATAATCTAATAATTAGGCATTTAGATATTTTTCCAATTTACAATCAAGTATTGAACCTATATTCCAATTTAGCTAAGTATTGAACTTTTCCCAATTTACAAATAGGTATTGAACTATGTTTCCTTTTTACAACTAGGTTTTGTACTTTTTCCAATTTACAATTAGATATTGAACTGTTTTTCTAATTTACAATTTGGTCATTGGACTCTTTTTCTAATCTAAGATGTAAAAATGAAACTCATTTTCCAATTTACAATTAGGTTTTTAAACTGTTTCCACTTTACAAATAGGTATTAAACTCTTTGCAGTTTACAATTAGGTATTTAACTATTTTTTCAATTTACAGTAAGGTCATTCAACTCTTTTTCCAATTTACAATTAGGTATTCAACTTTTTCTTATTTACAATTAGGTATTGAACTATTTTTCCAATTTACAGTTAGGTCATTCAACTCCTTTTCAAACTTTATAATTAGGTATTGAACTCTTTCTAATTTACATTTAGATATTGAGCTGTTTTTCCAATTTCCAATTAAGCACTGAACTCTTTGTCCACTCTAAAAATTAGGTGATTGAACTCATTTTTTCCATTCCACAAATTAGGTCATTTAATTATTTTTCCAATCTACAAATTATGACGCTCATTTCGAAGAAGTTAAATTTATTCATCTATTACAATTTGTGAAGAGGTCAGTTGCAACACAATCTCTTTAAACCGTTCGATACATTGCTTTTGGAGCCAGGTCACTCAACGCTATTCGTACCAAATTAGGTCATGCGTTTCGTTCTTTGAATTCAAATTTAGGCGGTTGATTTTATCCAGCTCGACTTTGTGCTGAGGAAATGTGGAACATTATTTTTCGATTGTCTTATGTTCGCCGTTTGCTTGTAATCAATCTACAAATACATTAAGGTTTATGTGCCCCTATTGATTATTACACCGTGTATTTTGACCATATGACTTCCAATGAGTACAGCGGACACTATAGATTGTAACTCATTTTAACTGATAGGAGTACATTGATCTATTTTGAGTACAAATAGGTAATAATAATTAATCGACTGCCACTTAAAAAAGTAATGTCATTTTTTTATATAAAAAGTCGAAAACATTTAAAACCTCTTTTGGCACGACCACTATAAATGTACACATGAGCACATGCAAAAGTGTCATCACACCTAAATTCATATATTCAGACTATAAGAAGCAATCATGTCATGCAAAAGTAATTTTAGGTTTACAAATATGTGTTTTAATTAATGGTCATTTAAAAGTTATTCCTTAATCTTTTTGACTTGGTCAATTTTTTTTCAATATTTGAAAATTTAAAAGATTAAACCAAAATTATCTGTTGATTAGCTATTCACACCTATTTTTAAATACAATAATTTTGTCTAAGTACTCCTTTCAATCAGAGTTAAGTACAATGTGTAACTTCCGCTATGCTAATTTGAAATCATATAGCCAAAATACACAGGTGTAATGACCAATAAGGGTGCCAACACTCAAGGAAACAAATAGATTTTTTTTTTTAAATTCGAAGGAAAGCTTTCATCTTATGCATTCTTACCTTTTACCTTGATCTCAGTGGGTTATCATGAACTTGTTAAATTTTGAGATTATCGTTATTGCCTTTCAGATAGAAATGTATCCATCGGTATTCTAGTTATTTGTATATCTTACCGTCATCTGTATATCTAACATTCTAGCTTCTGACAGTCAGTCAACGGTGTTTACTCGCGTATTAGTCGAATATAACTGCAAACTGCATATACCCAGATCTCCCATCGCATCATGTTATGGCATATCTGGGTCTATGCAGTTTGTTGGGAGTAATCGGTAAGACAAAAACATGGACCTTGATCTACCGGCGTATTATGTAATGGCTGGTCCAGGTCTATGTTGTTTGTAAATGAACCCGACGTCTACTCAGTATGGACGATATGTGTAAATGGACCCGATTCTACTCGAGTATAGACTATATTTATATAAATGGACCCGACTAATACTTGAGTATAGACTATATTTTTATAAATGGACCTGACTAATACTTGAGTATAGACTATATTTATATAAATGGACCTGACTAATACTTGAGTATAGACTATATTTATATAAATGGACCTGATTGATACTTGAGTATAGACTATATTTATATAAATGGACCTGACTAATATCTGAGTATAGACTATATTTATATAAATGGACCCGACTAATACTTGAGTATAGACTATATTTATATAAATGGACCTGATTAATACTTGAGTATAGACTATATTTATATAAATGGACCCGACTAATATTTGAGTATAGACTATATTTATATAAATAGACCTGACTAATACTTGAGTATAGACTATATTTATATAAATGGACCTGACTAATATCTGAGTATAGACGATATTTATATAAATGGACCTGATTAATACTTGAGTATAGACTATATTTATATAAATGGACCTGACTAATACTTGAGTATAGACTATATTTATATAAATGGACCCGACTAATATTTGAGTATAGACTATATTTATATAAATGGACCCGACTAATATTTGAGTATAGACTATATTTATATAAATGGACCCGACTAATACTTGAGTATACACTATATTTATATAAATGGACCCGACTAATACTTGAGTATACACTATATTTATATAAATGGACCCGACTAATACTTGAGTATAGACTATATTTATATAAATGGACCCGACTAATACTTGAGTATAGACTATATTTATATAAATGGACCCGACTAATATTTGAGTATAGACTATATTTATATAAATGGACCTGACTAATACTTGAGTATAGACTATATTTATATAAATGGACCTGACTAATATTTGAGTATAGACTATATTTATATAAATAGACCTGACTAATACTTGAGTATAGACTATATTTATATAAATGGACCCGACTAATACTTGAGTATAGACTATATTTATATAAATGGACCCGACTAATATTTGAGTATAGACTATATTTATATAAATGGACCCGACTAATACTTGAGTATAGACTATATTTATATAAATGGACCCGACTAATACTTGAGTATAGACTATATTTATATAAATGGACCCGACTAATACTTGAGTATAGACTATATTTATATAAATGGACCCGACTAATATTTGAGTATAGACTATATTTATATAAATAGACCTGACTAATACTTGAGTATAGACTATATTTATATAAATGGACCTGACTAATACTTGAGTATAGACTATATTTATATAAATGGACCCGACTAATATTTGAGTGTAGACTATATTTATATAAATGGACCTGACTAATATTTGAGTGTAGACTATATTTATATAAATGGACCTGACTAATATTTGAGTATAGACTATATTTATATAAATGGACCCGACTAATATTTGAGTATAGACTGTATTTATATAAATGGACCCGACTGACTAATATTTGAATATAGACTATATTTATATAAATGGACCTGACTAATATTTGAGTATAGACTATATTTATATAAATGGACCCGACTAATATTTGAGTATAGACTATATTTATATAAATGGATCCGACTAATACTTGAGTATAGACTATATTTATATAAATGGACCTGACTAATACTTGAGTATAGACTATATTTATATAAATGGACCTGACTAATATTTGAGTATAGACTATATTTATATAAATGGACCTGACTAATATTTGAGTGTAGACTATATTTATATAAATGGACCCGACTAATATTTGAGTATAGACTATATTTATATAAATGGACCCGACTAATATTTGAGTATAGACTATATTTATATAAATGGACCTGACTAATATTTGAGTGTAGACTATATTTATATAAATGGACCTGACTAATACTTGAGTATAGACTATATTTATATAAATGGACCCGACTAATATTTGAGTATAGACTATATTTATATAAATGGACCCGACTAATATTTGAGTATAGACGATATATGTATTAGATGAGGTGGTCATTGTTTTTCTTAACATGTTCAATAAATCATAGTTACCATTAGATTATTTAAATCTGTTCGAACTTGTTGCAAGACCATGACCGATTTCTCTATACTTTCCTTTCTTACATTTTTTTTTTCTTGTGGCTTTTTCTATAGTTTTATTTCTTGCATTTTGTTTGTCTTTGTTCGTTAGTTCTTCATATACAGAATGCTTTTTAGTTTTTGTCCAATTGTTAATGCTTGTTTGAACTACGACGGATAATGACTTGCAACACAATTTCAGATATCAAAATATGAAATACGTTTAAAGTCAAAGTGTTGTTTTCTTTTCGGTTTTACAAAAAACTCGTTGCTTTTTCATAAAATTAGTAAATACCTTTCAAAGAGCAGAATATCAGAAATAGGTGGAATACTTACCGTATGTACGCGCTTAAAAATGAGTCCAACTGCAAATAACATAAATTCTGATATCCAGTGCATTGAGTGCGGACAGATCTGGGTCTGTGCTATTTGTTCTACTAATTACTCCTAATTAAAAAGAAGACTCTGATCTTGTGGCGCTTTATTCGAAGTCAGATATCGGTCTTTGAAGTTTGCAGTTGGACTCGTCTAATAAGCGAGTATAGCCAGTAAGGTTTGTCACAATGAGATAAGCTGTAAAAGCTTACAACAACGACATGCACCGATTTTCAGCACACAAAACAATATCGAAATGATGGCGTATTTTCAGTAAATTAATGGCTTTTGAATGCTAGAAATCAAAGATGAGACTTTGTTTTCCTTTGAGTCAGGATTTAAGAGGTTTATATAAATGTGAAGCCTTATTGATTGTATCGCCTTAATCTTGCTACTGACATTTATCTAAATCAAAACCCTTTTTTTTAAGAAAAGAAGAATTCGATTACTCACGATTCTTTCTTCATTTAAATGGATTTAGCCGTGTTGAAAACTAACATCATTTTATTTTGTATCCTAATTGTGCAGAGAAACGTCTTGGTCGGCGATAAACACGTGTATGGACAGAAAATACTTTGCCATGCTGCTTTTTTTAGCTTGACACATCGTTATATCGTTCATTTAACTGAAATCAAATGTTATATTCTTATTAATTACAAAAACGAAATATAAGTAATTGACTGATTCCACTTCACTATTCTTAAGTTAGCTGCATTTATTTCATTGCAGGTAGCAAAGAAACACCGTTACCGGTATAGCGTTATTATGCATGAGCTAAGTACAGCAGAAATAAAGCCGTACAAAACAACCTTGCTTGCCTTTATCAACTGTATCCTTGTGGCAAACGAAGATCGTAAGGAGAGAGTTCGACTTAGAAACCAATTTATAGGTAATGCTACGTTGTTTTAATGTTTATTTTACTTATCCATTCTAAAAGCGAAAGAACTGCCCTTGGTATATCGTGGTCATGCCCTTGGTATATCATGGTCATGCCACTGGTATATCATGGTCATGTCCATGGTATATCATGCGCATTCCCTTGGTATAGTGTGATCATACCCTTGGTATATCATGGTCATTCCCTTGGCATATCAATGGTCATGTCCATGGTATATCATGCGCATTCCCTTGGTATAGTGTGATCATACCCTTGGTATATCATTATCATTCCCTTGGTATATCATGGTCATGCCCTTGGTATATCATGGTCATGCCATTGGCATATCATGGTCATGTCCATGGTATGTCATGCTCATTCCCTTGGTATAGTGTGATCATACCCTTGGTATATCATGGTAGTGCACTTGGTATATTATGGTTATGCCCTTTGCATACCATGGTCATGCCCTTAGTATAGTGTGGTCATGCCCTTGGCATATCATGGTCATGCAGGTTCCAATACTTTCCACAAAGCATTCGTGCATATATAAGTTATATTGTATTTCCACCGACATACCGTATGTACTCTCATACAAGTCGATTCCAACTGAAAATTTTACACACTGAAATCTACCGTCGCATAATGCATCGGCAGATCTATTGCTGTGCAGATTGTTAGGGGTAATAAGTCGAAGATACAACAAAAACCCTGGTCTGCATTATGCAACAGCAGCTAGACTTATAAGCGAGTACATACTGTTATCGATCTTTCCTGTTTGCAAGCGAGTCCGTCTCATTAAAACTTTTGCTTCATTTATTGACTCAAATTGTACTCTGTATCCAATAATAATATGTGTCATACAGGTTCAAGATAATCTTATTCTTTAATTCCAATTGTAATGAACTGACTGAGTTTTCTGCAATCCGATTGGATATAATCGACCACGTGATACTGATCTGAAATTTTTTACACATCGCTAAATTCTGCTGACTTCTTTTAGTTTCCAGTTTCCAGATCATTTTATGTGAGGCTTTATCTCTGCCAACGCCTTACACCTTATTAATAACAACTAACCCCATTCACTTACACCGTGATTTCCGATAAAAATGTGCTACCCCCCCCCCCCCCGATTAAAATGACCCATTAGAAGTTAAAACATTTTAATCGCACAGTCCTTCCTGTACTCCAACACTCACCCATTTTGCCAACGAAAGCATTTGTTAGAATTTACAAGCCAGTATACATTCAGCAGTTATTTCATTTTTCTTTGACGCAGTCTTCCCACCAGCTGTTACTAAATGTCAGAGTCATATGACGAGCATAGGGATCTCACTAAAAATGATACTCTGCACTATTAAGCAGTATAAGAGTTGACGACTCTTGGCCAGCGAAGACGGGTTTACGTATTTGGTGCCGTTTGAAGAGAGCAATGAAATGAAACTACGAGCTATCTACATTCAAATGCTTTGTTCATGAAATTCGCTGATATGATGATAGAAAATAAGAAAATTAGAATTGTATGGATTAAACGATCAAGAATGGGAGTTTATCAATGTTTAAATTGCAAACTAATCACACATATAGTTAACATTACATCTTTCGGACTGTATTTACTTTGTGAGTGATTAGGTAAAGTTTGCACATCGATAAATGCCCATCATCATCATTCGGTCCTGTAATATGACACACCTGATTATTTTTTTCCATTTCCTTTTTTTACTATGCGTTTGGGACCGCCATCATGGAGTTTGTTATTGTTTTGTGTATATATTTTTCACATGCCATTATTCCTTATGCCGGGGCCCCGAGTGGTCGAGTGGTCTAAGGCGCTCTCCGTTACAGATCACAGCCATCTCACCTCTGCCTGCGTGGGTTCGAGTCTCGGATTCGGCCAATGTGGGTATGTGAGAAAGCTTGCCAGTAGCTTCTCGAGGGTCGGTGGTTCTTTCTGGGGATTTCCCGGGTTCTTCCTCCACCATTAATACTGGCCGCCATTTATAGCCTATCGTGTGCTGAAAAAATGGCGTTAAACCATACAACAACAACAATTCCTTATGTCGGTAAAGTAAGCTGATTAAAACCAGATCTCCACTGACATACGGGAAGATCTAATTTTAATCGGATAGTCAGTTAGGTTGTTCTGACTTTGCTTTGAAATACGAGTTACATGTCACTTTGGAAAGCATCACTGTTTGTAACATTTTGTTCTCATTTAACAAATATAGTATCTATTTAAAACTCGGCGTGTTCGATGTGCGATATACTTTGTAAAATATGTCGTTGACGTTGTAATGGATTTAATGCCATTTTTCAGCACATGATTGGCTATACATGGCGGACAGTACATTTGGTGGAGGAAGACCCTGGGAAAACTGACCGACCCATGGGAAGCTGCTGGCAAGCTTTCTCACATATCCACAATGGCTGATCCCTAGACTCGAACCTACACAGGCAGAGGTGAGGTGTCAGTAATCTGTAAAGGCGGGCGGCGTAGATCACTCAGCCGCCCGGGGACTTACACAACCCGGCCGCCCGGAGACTTAGACCACTCGGCCGCCCGGGGCCTTAGATCACTCAGCTGCCCGGGGCCTTACACCACTAGGCCACCTGGGGCCCTGGTAAAAATATGTGGAGCGAAAACTTTACAAACAAGCTACATACCATTCACGCCGTCATTGGAGTCTGGCAGATAGAACAAATCACATAATGGTGATGTTGAAAGGTACTTCACCCTAATGTCAGATTATTAAAGGTGGATGTAAACGGTATATGATTACAAGTTTTCCAAATGACATCGACACATATGATTATATGGAAAATCGATGAAAGTGCAGTTACCATACTAATATTCATAAACTATGTGGAAACAGCTAAGATCGACCTAATGTGAATAGTTTAAGAGATTTGCCTCAGGACTGACGGAGACGAAGTTAGATTATTCGTTTTTGTTTTGTTGTTTTTTCTTCTCTTTTGTTCTTTTGTTTGACCTTTTTAATGCAAGGTTGACTCGAATGTTCCTGTTCCATTTTTCAATATCCGTTGTATGTCTTATAAAGAACTCTTTTACCAAAAGGCCAAACGGCCCTCGAGCAATAAATAAATTACATAATTCAAAGATTATTTCAATTATATGATAATAATAATAATAATAATAATAATAATAATAATAATGATAATAATAATAATAGTAATCGTCGTTGTTATCATCATCATCATCATTGTTATCCTCGTGATAATCATCATCATTATTAAATGAGGATAAAAAAACTTGGTCATACAAGTCCCATCTGTCATGCGGTCCTCGACATGCTTACATCATTCCAGGTTACTTAATGATAAACTCAATGACACACATTCGGGTCAGATTTCCACTCATGCAGATTTCATTTTCATATATATATATATATATATATATATATATATATATATATATATATATATATATATATATATATATATATATATATATATATATATATATATATACATATTAAAAAGACAGAAAGATCCACGTAAATGTTGTCATGAAGGACAAATATAGCATTTACTTTTGAATAAATACAATGCAGTCAGTAAGACAGTAAGGTCCGTGGTTTGTTGGAAAAATTTTGTTCATGACAAAACCGAGTCTCTAATTTGTTGTGGATGGGTGTTATCTACCTTCAAAGTTAACTCTTCCCGTTTCCAGGCCTGAATATTCTGGACATTTTGGAAGAGTTACGTAACGAAGATGACGAAGACCTGTTGATACAATGTAACGTATTTGACGACGAAAAGCTAGCTGACGAGGAGGCGCTGGCATTCCTGTATCCGACTGGTGTCGAAATCAATAACCACCAGGATCTTTTCAATGTCATCTATCAGAGAGTAAGCGTTTTTGTTTGTCTGTCTGTCTGTTTTCCGCAATGCTATCCTACTATTTCACATATAATCATAACAACACAATACGAATGCTGCCGATGTGATAAGCACCGACGGACGGGCAAGAAAAAATACACTTGATCTCATTGTGAAAGAAAGCAAAGGAATTAATATTTACCTAAATTGATCTTGAAACATTTTGAATGTATTTAAAAAAAAACAAAAACAAATGCTGGTGACAATACAAATTATGAGACCCATCATCCAAAATATGCGCATTTAGTCTCTCTGTCTCTGTCTCTCTGTCTCTCTGTCTGTCTCTCTCTCTCTCTCTCTCTCTCTCTCTCTCTCTCTCTCTATATATATATATATATATATATATGCATGCATGTGTGCAAGGGGTGTATTGTATTGCATACCTACATGTCAATATAACTGAGAACATATCTCACATAAGTGATAAATACCGTTTATACAAGTTTATAGTATTCCATGCCATTACAGTTTTATAATACTCCATACTCTTACAGGATTATAATACTCCATACTCTTACAGGATTATAATACTCCGTACTCTTAGAGTTTTATAATACTCCACATTCTTAGAGGTTTATAATACTCCACACTCTTGGAGGATTATAATAATCCCCACTCTTAGAGCATTATAATACTCCACACTCTTAGAGGATTATAATACTCCACACTCTTACAGGATTATAATACTCCACACTCTTAGAGGTTTATAATAATCCATACTCTTACAGGATTATAATACTCCACACTCTTAGAGGATTATAATACTCACCACTCTTAGAGGATTATAATACTCCACACTCTTACAGGATTATAATACTCCATACTCTTAGAGGTTTATAATACTCCACATTCTTACAGGATTATAATACTCCACACTCTTACAGGATTATAATACTCCATACTCTTACAGGATTATAATACTCCATACTCTTAGAGGTTTATAATACTCCACATTCTTACAGGATTATAATACTCCACATTCTTACAGGATTATAATACTCCACGCTCTTACAGGATTATAATACTCCATACTCTTACAGGATTATAATACTCCATACTCTTACAGGATTATAATACTCCATACTCTTAGAGGTTTATAATACTCCACATTCTTAGAGGTTTATAATACTCCACACTCTTAGAGGTTTATAATACTCCCCACTCTTAGAGGATTATAATATTCCACACTCTTAGAGGATTATAATACTCCACACTCTTACAGGATTATAATACTCCACACTCTTAGAGGTTTATAATACTCCACATTCTTACAGGTTTATAATGCTCCACACTCTTACGGGTTTATAATACTCCATACTCTTACAGGATTATAATACTCCATACTCTTACAGGATTATAATACTCCATACTCTTAGAGGTTTATAATACTCCACATTCTTACAGGATTATAATACTCCACACTCTTACAGGATTATAATACTCCATACTCTTACAGGATTATAATACTCCATACTCTTAGAGGTTTATAATACTCCACATTCTTAGAGGTTTATAATGCTCCACACTCTTAGAGGATTATAATACTCCCCACTCTTCGAGGATTATAATGCTCCACACTCTTAGAGGATTATAATATTCCACACTCTTAGAGGTTTATAATACTCCACATTCTTACAGGATTATAATACTCCATACTCTTACAGGATTATAATACTCCATACTCTTACAGGATTATAATACTCCATACTCTTAGAGGTTTATAATACTCCACATTCTTAGAGGTTTATAATACTCCCCACTCTTGGAGGATTATAATACTCCCCACTCTTAGAGGATTATAATACTCCCCACTCTTAGAGGATTATAATACTCCACACTCTTAGAGGTTTATAATATTCCACACTCTTAGAGGTTTATAATACTCCACACTCTTACGGGTTTATAATATTCGAGGCTATCACAGGTTTATAAGACTCCACTCTCTTACAGGTTATATAATACTCCACAATATTACAGGTTTATAATACTCCACACTCTTACAGGTTTATAATACTCCATACTCTTACAGGTTTATAATACTCTACACTCTTATAGGTTTATAATACTCCAAACTCTTACAGGTTTATAATACTCTATACTCTTACAGGTTTATAACACTCCAATGCTATTACAGGTTTATAATAATCCATGTTATTACAGGTTTATAATATTCCATACTCTAACAGGTTTATAATACTCCACTCTCTTACAGGTTATATAATACTCCACAATAGTACAGGTTGTACTATAAATACTCCATACACTTACAGGTTTATAAAACTCCACACACTTACAGGTTTATAATACTCTATACTCTTACAGGTTTATAACACTCCAATGCTATTACAGGTTTATAATAATCCATGTTATTACAGGTTTATAATACTCCATACTCTTACAGGTTTATAATACTCCCCACTCTTACAGGTTATATAATACTCCACAATAGTACAGGTTGTACTATAATACTCCATACACTTACAGGTTTATAAAACTCCACACACTTACAGGTTTATAATACTCTATACTCTTACAGGTTTATAACACTCCAATGCTATTACAGGTTTATAATAATCCATGTTATTACAGGTTTATAATACTCCATACTCTTACAGGTTTATAATACTCCCCACTCTTACAGGTTATATAATACTCCACAATAGTACAGGTTGTACTATAATACTCCATACACTTACAGGTTTATAAAACTCCACACACTTACAGGTTTATAATACTCCATACACTTACAGGTTTATAATACTCTATACTCTTACAGGTTTATAATACTCCATACTCTTACAGGTTTATAATACTCCATACACTTACAGGTTTATAATCCTCTATACTCTTACAGGTTTATAATACTCCATACACTTGCAGGTTTATATACACTTACAGGTTTATAATACTCCATGCTGTTACAGGTTTATAATACTCCATACACTTACAGGTTTATAATAATTCATACTCTTATAGGTTTATAATACTCCATACACTTACAGGTTTATAATACTCCATGATATTGCAGGTTTATAATACTCCATACACTTACAGGTTTATAATACTCTATACTCTTACAGGTTTATAATACTCCATACACTTACAGGTTTATAATACTCTACACTCGTACAGGTTTATAATACTCCATACTCGTACATGTTTATAATACTCCACGCTATTACAGGTTTATAATATTCCATGACATTACAGGTTTATAATACTCCATGCTATTACAGGTTTATAATACACTACACTCGTACAGGTTTATAATACTCCATGCTGTTACAGGTTTATAATATTCCATGACATTACAGGTTTATAATACTCCATGCTCTTATAGGATTATAATACTCCATACCCTTATAGGTTTATAATGCTGCATACTCTTACAGGTTTATAATACTCCATACTCTTGGTTTATAATACTCCATACTCTTACAGGTTTATAATATTCCATACTCTTTTAGGTTTATAATACTCCATACTCTTGGTTGATAATACTCCATACTCTTATAGGTTTATAATACTCCATACTCTTATAGGTTTATAATACTCCATACTCTTGGTTTATCATACTCCATACTCTTATAGGTTTATAATATTCCATACTCTTATAGGTTTATAATACTCCATACTCTTATAGGTTTATAATACTCCATACTCTTATAGGTTTATAATACTCCATACTCTTATAGGTTTATAATGCTCCATACTCGTGGTTTATAATACTCCATACTCTTATAGGTTTATAATACTCCATACTCTTATAGGTTTATAATACTCCATACTCTTATAGGTTTATAATGCTCCATACTCGTGGTTTATAATACTCCATACTCTTACAGGTTTATAATATTCCATACTCTCTTAGGTTTATAATACTCCATACTCTTGGTTTATAATACTGCATACTCTTATAGGTTTATAATACTCCATACTCTTATAGGTTTATAATACTCCATACTCTTATAGGTTTATAATACTCAATACTCTTGGTTTATAATACTCCATACTCTTATAGGTTTATAATATTCCATACTCTTATAGGTTTATAATACTCCATACTCTTATAAGTTTATAATACTCCATACCCTTACAGGTTTATAATACTCCATACTCTTATAGGTTTATAATACTCCATACTCTTATAGGTTTATAATATTCCATACTCTTATAGGATTATAATAGTCCATACTCTTATAGGTTTATAAAACTCCATACTCTTACAGGTTTATAATACTCTGCACTTGTACAGGTTTATAATACTCCACGCTATTACAGGTTTATAATATTCCATGACATTACAGGTTTATAATACTCTGCACTCTTACAGGTTTATAATACTCCACGCTATTACAGGTTTATAATACTCCATACTATTACAGGTTTATAATACTCCATGTTATTATAGGTTAATAACACTCTACACTTTCACAGGTTAATAATGCTCCACACTCTTACAGGTTTATAATACTCCATACTCGTACAGGTTTATAATATTCCGTACACTTACAGGTTTATAATACTCCCTGCTATCACAGATTTATAATAATCTACACTCTTACAGGTTTATAATACTCCACACACAGACGTCTTCCTCACCATTCTGCAGACTCTGTTGCATATTGGAGATGAAAGTGGAGAATGGTACGTATTGGTCTTTTAAATTATGCATGTCATATAACATTTTAAAGTAAACCCAAACGGATATCTTTTTGAAATTGTACGATAAAGAAGGACATTTTTCAAAGCCTCAAGTATGATATTACTTATGTACAGAGTGTGTTTGTTATTTTCGTGTCTAAATTTTCAGTAGATTCCCTTTCGAATAGAGACTTGGCTTCCTTTTCGCAATGGTGTCGTCACGTACACTTTTGTTAAAGTTTGTTTTCAAGTTTTTCATAATATGTATGTATGTATGTATGTATGTATGTATGTATGTATGTATGTATGTATGTATGTATGTATGTGATCATCATCATCATTGGCGACTCGGTCTCGAAAGACCATGCGAATAGCGCCCTTGGGGTGTTGTCTGTCACTGTTGGCATCGTCTGCTGTGGCTGTGCAGGCCTATACGTGAGTGACAGTCCCTACTGCAGTTGGTGCAGACATACTGGGAAGTCTGCGTTACTGTGGTTGCTGCTGCGTTCTTCTTTCTCTTACGTTTCTCTGCCGCCAACTGGCCTCTCCTCGCATCAGCGACTGATATGCCATTGTTTACCATCAGTCTCCAGGTGCCTCGGTCCTCGGCCAGCTCTTCCCAGCCATCGGGTGAAATGTTGCATGCCTTCATGTCCCTCTTGCACACATCTTTGAAACGGAGTGAGGGGCGTCCGACTCTTCTCATGCCAGTGGCCAGCTGTCCATATAAGATGTCCTTTGGCAGCCTTCCATCCTCCATGCGTCGGACGTGACCCAGCCATCGAAGTCGGCGTTTAATTAGCAGGGAGTACATGTTGGGGGTACTTGCACGCTGCAGGATCTCGCTGTGTGGAACACGGTCTTGCCAGCTGATTTTCAGGATGCGTTTTAGGCACCGTATATGGAAGGAGTTGAGCCGGCGTTCTTGCCTCATGTAGGTACTCCAGGTCTCACTTCCATATAGAAGGGTGCTGAAAACGCAGGCCTGGTAGACTCGGACCTTGGTGTGCTCTGTCAGCGGCGCGTTGTTTTCCCACACCCTCTTCGTTAATCGAGCCATGATGGTATTTGCCTTTCCAAGCCTTCTGTCCAGCTCCATATCAATTGAGAGAGTGTTGCTGATGGTTAACCCTAGGTAGGTAAAGTTGTCGACTGCTTCCAGGGTGACACCGTTGATTTTGATTGAAGGGGCAATGGTGGTATCTTGCACGCTGACATTTGTTTTTTCTAAGCTGATGGTGAGACCAAACTGCATGCAGGCAACAGCAAAACGGTCTCCCACTCTCTGGAGGGCTTCCTCGGTGTGGGCCACAAGAGCTGCGTCATCTGCAAAAAGCATCTCCCTGATGAGCACAGCTCTCACTTTGGTCTTTGAGCGCAGTCGTGCCAGGTTGAACAGCCTCCCGTCAGACCTGGTGTGTAGATATATGCCATCCGTGGACGTGTCGAAGGCGTAGGACAGGAGCAGGGAGAAGAAGATCCCAAAAAGTGTTGGTACCAGCACGCAGTCCTGCTTCACACCACTGTTAATTGGGAAGGAGGTTGAGGAGGATCCATCATACAGGACTGTTCCCTTCATATCTGCATGGAAAGAGATTATCATGCTGAGGAGTTTTGGGGGGCAACCGATCTTACTCAGAAGTTCAAAAAGGCCTTTCCTGTTGACCAAGTCAAAGGCCTTGGTGAGGTCGATGAACATCATGTAGAGTGGTTGACCTTGCTCTCTGCTCTTCTCTTGGAGTTGTCGTAAGGAGAAGATCATGTCTGTCGTCGACCTGCCTGCTCTGAAGCCGCACTGTGATTCCGGGTACACACGGTCTGCCAGCAACTGCAGCCTGTTGAGTACGATGCGGGCGTACACTTTACCAACAATACTCAAGAGCGAGATCCCTCTGTAATTATTACAGTCACTGCGGTCGCCCTTGTTTTTGTAAAGGGTCACAATTGTGGCATCACGCATGTCTTGGGGGACTACTCCTTCCTCCCAGCAGCGGCAAAGTAGCTCGTGCAGTGGTTTAATCAATGCTGGTTTTCCACATTTGATAGCTTCGGGCGGGATGTTGTCACTACCTGGTGCTTTGTCGTTTGGAAGGCAGTCGATTGCTTTGCTGAGCTCCTCTAAGGTTAGCACTTTGTCGAGCTCTTCCATGGTGGGCAGATTCTTTATGCTGCTGAGGGCTGCATCAGTGACTGACGTTTCTCGGGAGTATAGTTCTGAGTAGTGCTCCACCCATCTGGCCATCTGTTGCCCACGGTCTGTGATCTTCTCTCCCGTCAGGGATTGCAGGGGAGCGACCCCTTTCACTGTAGGTCCTAGAGCCGTCTTGATGCCACTGTACATACCTTGGATGTGTCCGGACTCGGCAATGCGCTGGATCCCTTCAGACAGTTGTTGCCAGTACTCGTTCGCACACTGTCTAGCAATGCGTTGGGTGTTACTTCGGGCACTTCTGAGAGCAGCAAGCGTCCGTTCATTAGGGCATTTTTTGTAAGCTATGAACGCTTTTCGTTTCTCCTCGATTTGTGGTTCCATCCTTGATAGGTGTGCATTGAACCAGTCCTGGCTGGGTCGTTCCTTCTTGCCAAACCTTGACATAGCTGTACTGTAGATGGCACCCTTCATGGCGTTCCACTTGGCTGTAGCGTCGTACTCAGGCAGGTCCTGGAGAGCCTTGTTCAGGGCAGACACATACTCCTCCACCTTGGCAGGGACTGACATCTGCGCAGTGTTTATGCGAGGACGTCCTTTTGGTTTTGAGCGGTGTAGCGTGTGTGGCTGTAGTCGCACTCTGCTGCTCACAAAGGCATGGTCGGAGTCACAGTCTGCACTGTGGTAGGTTCTGGTGGAGAGGACGCTGTTAAGGGCAGAGCGCCTGGTGATGACCAAGTCGAGTTGGTGCCAGTGATGAGATCTAGGGTGTTTCCATGACACTTTGTGTTGTGGCTTACACTTGAAGAAGGTGTTTGTGATGCACAGGCCATGGTAGGTGCATAGCTTCAGCAGTCTCTGGCCGTTTTCGTTGGTCTTTCCAGTGCCATGATATCCGAGGCAGGTAGGCCATGACTCGTGGTCCGCACCTACTCTGGCATTAAAGTTGTCGAGGAGGAATAGTGGTTCATTTTTTGGGGCATCCTTTGATCTGTTCGTCCAGCTGCCCATAGAACTGATCCTTCACGTCTTCTGATGACGTGAGGGTTGGGGTGTGACACTGATGATGTTGACAGGACCTGAAGCAGTGGTGAGGCGGATGGACAAGAGACGCTCAGTGCCCCCTGTGGGAGGTTCAACCGAGGCCAGGAGATTGTTTTTGATGGCAAAGCCCACTCCGTGCTGACGGGGCTCCTCAGGTTCTCGATCCTTCCAGAAGAAGGTGTAGTTTTCCTCTCTGAGGGAGCCACTAGAGGCGAGCCTGGTTTCCTGGAGGGCAGCTATGCTGATATTTAGTCTGGTGAGTTCTCTATCGATGATGGCCGTCTTTCTGGTGTCGTCCACTTCTCTGAGGTCGTCGGAGAAGCCTGTACACATGGTGAGCACATTCCAGCTTGCAAATCGAAGAGCTGGAGTCTTCTTTATTGGTTTCTTGTTTCTTTTGTCTGGTGTAGAATTACCGTCTGCTTGTCATGCTGAACAACACACTGAGCTCCAGACACACACTGGAGCAGGCAGACGATGGCGGGTCAACACCTTATTGACCGGAGGCTGCCCGGCTTGAGGCGGGCGATAGTTGGCCAGTGGGACACGATGATCCCTCCCACCGTCAAAGCTGACCCGTGGCGCCCCTTCCCTTCGCCAATCGGGTGGGACTTATAACCCGTAAACTGTCAGCTTCCGTGTTGTTTCCTCACTCAGTAGCGAGACTGGAGTGTCCTCTCCAGGGCGCAAGCCTGGGCGTGGAGTATGGAGATCCTGGGCTGCCCAGACATCAGGATCCCCCTCTCGTCCTTGCTGGTGGGGTCCAAAGGAATGCTGAGCATGACATTTGGCACCAGTTTGGATGCATGAGCTGCCGGAAGGAGGCCGTAGTCGACCCCCAGCCGCCTTAGGGGCTCCACTCCTGATTTTCTGTCTGGGTTTACTCCCGTAGCCTTTCCTTCTCCCGAAGATATCCACAAGGCAGTGGAGCCATAATCCAATGGATGGGACTTGGTTGGTTTTGAATCAGAGTTTCCTTCTCCTAGATGAACTGCCTGACAAGGATAACGAGCTTCATCTGCCCGGGTTTGGGGTCAGAGTTTCCCTTCTCTTAGACTGGTTGCCTGCCAAGGCTAATGAACCCAGTCTGCCCACCCAGTTATACCGCCGGGTACTCGGTCGCGCCACACAGCAGGCTCTGTTAAAACAGGGGGCACCGCGTGAAGGTGCTGCTGTGGACACAATAGTGTAGGAGAGGCCATATGCAAGTAACCTCCTGCCCCGCAGAGCGAGACAGTGGTCCTGCGGCGATCACTACACCTGGGAAAGAGAGGCTATGAGAGACGCTTCACTTTCCTTTGGCAAGCGGGACGTCAGGCCCAGGCCACGCACCCCCAATGTATGTATGTATGTATGTATGTATGTATGTATGTATGTATGTATGTATGTATGTATGTATGTATGTATGTATGTATGTACATGGTTGAACGAACATTATTACAATTCTGGCAATATAGTGCAGATTAAAAATATTGCTTAAAATATAAAGAATAATTGCGAAAAATAAACGGAAGATAGAATGGGCTCGACATGCAAGCGCTGACTATATATATATATATATATATATATATATATATATATATATATATATATATATATATATATATATATATATATATTCGCCTAGTTCCATGCGCTCATCCACCCAAATAAATTAAATCAGCGATGTCAAAGAAAAGTATTCAGGTGAAAAAGAACGAACTTGTTGGGCAAGTAGCATTTAGCAAGCGCAAAACCACGGGGTTCATATATAGAAATGGAGGTTATGTACTGCAAATGCTCTTATACTTGAGATAAGTTTTAGATAAATGATTATGGGCGGATTGTGGTGGGGGAGTAATGGAGCCGCCCATCACCTGTCTCTACATCCCCACCCACCCCGGACAAAACAAAAAGGGCGCGAAACAACCGGTAGGTTTTGTAGAGTAAGTTTTCGTTCACACCCAGATGGTTCAGATTATGGAGAAAAACTTAAAATCCACGACCTTCCGGGGTTTCGCTCCTTGCGCCCCCCTGTCCCCCTCCCCCCCCCATTGGTGATACCATTACACAAAACCCTAGCCTGCTTGTTTAAGTTGCACCGCCTAACCACATTTCTGGAGCCGCCCCTGTCTAGGATGACACCAATACAATACATATGATCAAACACAAACCGCGAGTAACAGCGGCTCTCACTAGCTTAGACCTCGCATCTCACCTCTGTCCGCCTGCGTTCAATACCTCCTTCGGCCAGCTTGTGTATGCCATAAAGCTTGCCAGAAACTTCCTACCAAATATACTGGCCGCCATATTTATCGTATCTTTAGCTAAAACAAATTGCGTTCAAGTCACAAAACTAAATAAAACCACACACACACACACACACACACACACACACAGACACACACACACAAAATTTGTGAATAATGTATTGTTAAAGGGAACCGAAATACAGAGATGAAGTTAACTGCATGCATTAATTGCATGCATTTACTTGCATGTTTTCTTGGTTTGAAATAGCATGACTCTTCCCTTTGAAATTTTGAATGATTATGTTTTTCACAACTTCTTCAAGTGTTGTTGTTGGTTTTAAAAGGAAACCTGGAAATATCACTTTTCCCTCACAAAACAATGTACAATGCACTTTTGGAAAATGTAATTCTTTTCTATATATATTTAGATTCTTGTGTTTCTTAGATCGAAATCCACATCTCATGAATTTGCTTCTCTGGCAGCTTGGTTGTAAATCATAATGCATGTGGCATACGTACGAGAAATAAATATTAACGCTCTTTTTGGCGGTAAAACAATTGTATGGTAAATTTTGTAACACGTGCATATTAAAATTTAGCCGACTTTGGCTTCTCTGAAGGCATTTGAAACGACGTAAATTTTGATCTAACGGCAGTAGAATTATTCTTTTTTAAAAGTGCGACTTTACCTCGCCGGATTTTTTGGTTACCTCCAAACTGTCTGCAATTAGTAGATTAACAGGAATAGAGCCTTGAATGTAAGCAGGAGGATTTTCCCAGCATGCAAATGTAAAAATATTATTCCTTATCCCAAAATCTGCATTCAGTAATATAATAAACTAGTAACCGTCAAGATCATGATCTTTGAGGAACAATATTTACTGTCTTTTTATACATTTAGTCTATGTTACACACATTGCAGATCTTATGTATCAAGAGTCCCAACGATTCCTTTAATGCACGAAGCCTCATACTTTGTCTCCCGGTTTTGTGAGTCGAACTGTTTTAGGTAAAGAAAATTTAACGGGATTTTTGTATTTCTTTAATTATTTTAGTAAAGTGAAGGAACCTGGGATGGTGTATAAATGTTTTACTTCTATATAACCTTCATTGCTTTCAGTTTAACGGTCGATATCATGGAAATTGCTTTCTTAATACTGTGTAGTATTCCATGCAGATGCGTTTCTAATACATTATAATCGAAAAACCAGCACTATCGCCATGTTTCTCATTGCTATTTTGCAATAGTCATTGCCCATTCGTTTTGTCAGTTACTTAGTGCTTCTTCTTACAAAGCTTTCAGTCTTTCTAAGACGTTAGGAATCGTGACAGTATAATCCGCTATTTATATAAGCATGCAGGTATTGGCTTTGTTGACTTTGGTCAAGTTTTTGTGCGCCCGCCTTATTCTATGAACCTGTCTTTCCGTTTGTCAACGTTTCTTTCTCCGCACGATATTTCAGTTTTTGAGGACGTACCTTCGCCAAGCTTAGTGCATAGCTTGTCATCGCGTTCAGGTAGAAGCCTATCGATATCTGTGTCAAAGGGTCAAAGGCCAAGGTCACTCTGACGGAAAATAAATATGATTTTTGCAAACTAACATTAGGTCTTCATCACATACATTCGTGATTGCACTCGGGGTAAGGACGAATCTTGTCAGTTTTGGGGATATAAGGTGAAAGGTCAAGGTTACTGTGACTAAAAGAAAATAAATGGTGTCTGCACATTTTCGCCCATGTTCCTTCGTCTAAGTTTGTGGATGACTTGCAGGTTTGGAGTCAAAAGATAAGAGGTCAAAATAAGTTAAGGTAATAAATAAAATTAAATTGTGGGGTCTAGAGGTCACGGTGATGATACATCTAAGAAGAAATTACTGGTTTCTGGGCAGTAACTGTAGTTCAATGCTGTATACTTTGACTAAAGGTCATGTTCATTGAAATCCATTGTCTGCAGAGTATACTGTACTCAGTTGGTTCCTATATAAAGGACTAGTACACTCGGAGCGTGCCTATAATGTACTCTTCACAATTCTCTTGTTTATAATGGAAGATCGGTCCCGTGGCCTAGTGGTTAGAGTGTCCGTCTCGGATGCGGGGGGTCGCGGGTTAGATCCCATGCCGAGTCATATCATAGACTTATAAAAATGGTACTTGCATATGCCTCGCGTGGCTGTCAGCATTAAGAGGTTTGTAGTAGGACTGGTCGGTCTGGTGTCAGGATAATGTGACTGGGTGGGACATGATGCTATATGTTTGCGGGATGATGCGCCAGTGCTAGACATCACTATAAACTGCTACACTGCAGACATCTTAGCGATATGACTTAATTTATTTTAAAGCTACGTTAAAAATTCAAATGAGACATATACACACAAACATTTATTATGGAAATTGTTCTCACCAGATGCTAAAGACCGGTGTCATGTCCCCACAATAGTCCGTCCATTATTCTATATATGTTTTTTATTTCCATTTGTTTCTGTGGAATGGTTGTCGTTCCATCGATCTGTCGGTCCATTCGTTTGTATTCATATTGCCGTCAGTAATCGTGTACATGAAACACTTTAGTTTGATAGATAGTTAGATGCATTGATAAATAAAATAAGCTATTCGCTAACAGTCTGAATCTAGTACAGATAATTGATCCAGATAAGTTCAGAAAAAAAGAATAATTAAATTATTTTTAGAACAGAAATGACAGGCGTAGTGGCATTATTTCTGCGCTTTTTTGCAACAATTAATTAACCCGACTCCCAAATGAAATCTCAAAATAATCAAATATTTAGCTTCTGCACAAACTCAATCGTAGCTTTTGAAGACGATTTCCAACTTCATAATAGGAATGGTGCGAGTTTCCGTACGCAGAGACTGGCATAATTACATACACCTCCATTTTTTTATAATAGCAAAATGACTACTTTACATAAAGTTTAACAGTTATGGCTCGGCTCAGAAATGACACACTATGTCTGTAATATACACGTCCAGCACGTGCATGCATGCATGCCGGACACTCCGTGGACTAATCACTTGCAAGTAACCATGAAAATGTATGTTTGCAGTGTGCTAGAGGGAAGTTTACACAAACAGGCAATACAGTGGGTCTGCTGGATAGACCCTTGTTCTAATTAAACCTTTCTCTGATTACCATGAAAGGTACTTAAGTTTTGTCTTGTTTTCTTTCTTTTCATCTGAACGTTTCCTTTTTTAACACGCCGAAAACTCTGATATATGTTGGTATGGAGCTGTGAGTGAGTACAACGGCGAAAATAACTGTAAACATGATTCACTAAGAGAATACGGATAAAAAGGACATTCAGTCATGATCATTAAATCAATGTCTGTACTGATTAACATTTTTCTTACATAAACGATCTGTCAGCGGATGATTTGCACGAGAAAGATAAACGGTCATATCAGATATATTCCGTATATCATTACAAATACCAGTGTACAGTAACTATTTAAACAGAACGATAATTTAGTTTATCTGAGCTGCTGCAGTCGAATATGCGCCCGTCGTATGACAGTTGTCTTTAAAAACTCAGTCGCAACATTATTTGTAAACAACATACGTGTGTCATATTTTGATCATTGCAAATATACACATACATGGCGACTTGCTTTTGTTTATACTAATGCCACATGAATTTGGGTTGGGGATGATTATTAAGTGTTACACATGGCCGTCCACAACCAGTCATCCCTACATCAGCATAGCATTGTTTGCTTGAATTTTCCTCCCCCTCCCACTCTATAAATTAAATCTCTGACCAGATTAATCCGCGCATCCACACATTTGCACTTGAACGAAGATTTCCTCTTTTCCTCTGGACCATGTTTCCTCTATCATCACGCTCTTTCATTTTATATGTCTGTCGTCCTTTCTCTTTTTTATTGCTTTAGGTTTGGTTTCAAATTTTCTCCCGTTGATTGCCATGACGTAAAGCAGCAAACAAATTGTACAGGATATGAAATACCCCATGTGTTTTGACTGTCTACGAAACAAATGTGAAGCTCATTCTACTTCAGTTATTTACAATGACGATAGCTGTTATGCCTGTTAATTTATTGTATTCGCAAACAAGTCCACCTGGGAAAATTAGAAATCTGATGGACGGAAAATGAATAAAGGCTGACTTTTAAAGACAGTGAATCGTTTGCCATTTAGTTGATATTTTCTATGCCGTCCTCTGAAATATTGCCATTAATATTGGCATAGGTCTTTCACTTATATATTAACGAAAGTCAAAGGTTAAATTCACAGATAATGATATATCTTTTGTTAGTTATTTTAGGGAGTCTAACTTGTGTACAAGGATGTATCTATAAAATAACAAATTTAAATCAGTGATATTTCGTTATGCATGGCTTTACACCATAGAAATAACTGTAGGATTTTTGTATTCTAGTGTCCTTTGTCCTCGCAGATTGGCAAAAGAAGTCTAGGTACAGCCTTGTTTTAGACAAAATATATGGATTTTTTACAAAAAATATATTTGACTAAAGAAGTAAAAATGAATCAATCCGTAATTCACAAATCAGTTTTAATTTTAAATTCATTTATTAAGTAGAGAGGTTTTTCCGACATATGTCCTCTCACTTATAGTTTCATTAGGCCTACTTCTGATTAGTTAATTGCATAATAAAAATTAATCCCCACTTGTGTCAAAGTGCATGCTTATATTCTCAAATTTCTATTAATCCTCAAGCGAATGCAATATATAGACATGACTAAATCATTCATTTTAAGGGCTTTCTTTTCGTTTTTTTTTCCCGGCAATCAGTCTTCTCTTAGTTAGTGACGAAATCCTTGGAGGGAAGCGAATATTTGTATCGTTTATGCCTTTATATATTGCTTTTATGACTTTTATTTATTGTTTTCAGTTTGTCTTTTATGTATTGCCTTCTATTTATGTATTGTATACATTGACTTCAATTTATGCCTTTTTTGTATTGCTTTCAATTTATGTCTATTATATATTGCTTCATTTTATGTCGTTGGTGTATCGCCTTCAATTTATACATTGCATTCAATTTATTTCCGTTATGCATTGCTTTCAGGTGTTATGGGTTCTATGTATGGCTTTCAATTTGTATGGCTTTTACGTATTGTTTTTTGTTTGTATGGCTTTTATGTATTGCTTTAAATTATAATGGCTTTTATGCTTAGCTTTAAATTCTAATGGCTTTAGTATATTCCTTTCTCTTAGTATTTACATTAATGCAATTCTCTTCATATGTAGCAATGTTAATATCTTCTTTCATAGAACGCAGATTGATAGCTATGCAAAATCTGCTTTCGTAATATGTTGATTGGCGGTTGTACCAAACTGCTTGCGTAATTGGTAGATTCATGGATGTACCAAATCTGTTCTAGTACTTGGCAGATGCACGTACTAAATCGGCCTTCATAATGGGTAGATTGATGGATGTATCATATATGCTTTCGTAATGGGTAGATTGATTGATGTACCAGATATGCTTTCATAATGGGTAGATTGATGGATGTGTAAAAACTGCTTTGGTTATGGGTAGGTTGATGGATGTTCCAAATCTGCTTTCGTTATGGGTAGATTGATGGATGTTCCAAATCTGCTTTCGTTATGGGTAGATTGATAAATGTGCCAAATCTGCTTTCGTTATGGGTAGACTGATGGATGTATAAAACCTGCTTTCGTTATGGGTAGATTGGTGAATGTTCCAAATCTGCGTTCGTTTTGAGTGGATTGATGGATGTTCCAAATATGCTTTCGTTATGAGTAGTAGATTGGTAGATGTACAAAAGCTGCTTTCGTTATGGATAGACTGATGGGTGTTCCAAATCTGCTTTCGTTATGGGTAGATTGATGGATGTATAAAACCTGCTTTCGTTATGGGTAGATTGATTGATATTCCAGATCTGTTTTCGTTTTGGGTAGATACATCAATATATAAAAACTGCTTCCGTTATGGATAGATTGATGGATGTTCCAAATCTGCTTAAGTTATGGGCAGATTGATGGATGTTCCAAGTATGCTTTCGCAATGGGTAGATCGATGGGTGAATTAAACTCCTTTCGTAATTGGCAGATTGATGGATATACTAAATCTGCAATTGGTATATTGATGAATGTGCCAAAGAATAAACGTTCATATATCTCTATATACTTGTGCACGTTAATTTTGTCGCGACTGGGCTAAGATTTACGTTGCAACAACGATTACTTAGATGACAGAGACGAAGATGATAGTCAAATAAATTTGATTATAATGTTGATAATATGATGTTGCAATGATGGTCAGTTCTTTACGTTGTGGATGGGGGAGGGTTAAGAACAGATTTAACTCATTATTGGATATATCGTGCAGAGGAAATTGGACCTAAGCGTCATTTCCCAATGATACACTGAGGCAGCCACCCAGGACTGACCTGGGCGGGTTTCGAACTTGCGACCACTGGATTACGATTCCGAAGTGGACCACACAATTGTACTTTAATATAGCCACATGTTAGTGAATATGAACATGAAGACCACGACGAACTAAGGTCGCACTACGATGAGTAATTTCCTGGCAGAATTAATATCGATAACGGGTTTCCAGATTCATATATACACTAAAACACATTTGCGTTTTATTTGGAGTTTGCCGAGAAACGAGTTTTATACGGCGAATGGATACGCCAAGGCCGTCATCCCAAGACATATTCATACGTCATATGAAACTAGTTCTTTTCCACGAATTGAAACAAAGCAAGAATACAGTTATGTGTTATTTCATGCTCCTTCTGTTATGCTTTCCGCTTATTTTAGTTATACAGTGTGAATACAATTCAAAATAGGAATTTATAATAGTTTTTTCGCCGGATCACAAAATAGCCTTGGATGCCTTTTATATAATTTATAACTGCAGATTGCTTTATCTTTGCAGATAATGCTGGAGGAAAGCCACTACGTCTTTATATAATCAATGTAGTGTAGCTGAAGCACACATGTATGAATTCATTTTATGAAATATTTTTCTTCTGTTAAAATAACATAAAAAGACATTTATTTCAAGCGTAAATTTATTTTGATATTTTAAGAACTAGGGTGTTACTAAAAGAGTATATTTAAATTTGACAAGTAATACTGACATTTCTCTGTTCCGAAAACGCTTAAGAAGATTAGGCTAATCCTTGTAAATTATCTTTTTGTAGTGATATTCGGTGGGATTGTGCAGAGACGGCAATACGACAGGCAGTACTAATGCCTCTTCATAAGGGAAGTGATTCCTCAAACGTGTTCCTTAGTTCAGAACCTTACTGTGATCACTGTGGGTTCTTCCAAAAGCGGTTTAAGGACGAAACAATTCAGACTGACACATCTACAGCCATAGAATCAATTCGGACAAGCCAAGATACCCACTTATTAAGTGATGCAGAGAAAAAGACTGCAATGCAAGAGTTGAGTAATGCTCATTTGTGTTCAGGTGTTAAACAAAGTGATCAAAATCAAATAACCCCAATGCCACCCCCTCCACCTCTTCCAGGACAGCCTGGCCAACCACCACCACCACCACCACCTACATTACCAGGTCAAGAACTTGCACCTTCACCGCCACCGCCTCCACCTTTACCAGGCTTAGTAGGAGCCTCTCCTCCGCCACCACCACCTCTACCTGGCCAAGTAGGGCCACCGCCACCTCCGCCACTGCCAGGTCAATCCGGACCACGACCTCCACCGATTCCACCTGCACCAGGCAATGTTCCACCTTCTCCTCCTCTACTAATAACTAAGGAGTCAAATTCAAATGGTCATTCTCAGCTGCCTGTGAAGGGTATCTCTACACCGACTCCAAAACATAAAATGAAGTCATTGAATTGGACCAAAGTTCCTCCCCATACGATATCAGGTAAGTATCCTCATTTTGATTATTGATTGTGAAATAGCAATCAGAAACTGTAGAAATTACCCTGCCTATATTCTGGTGTCAGCCTCATTCGATTTGATTGTTTGTTTGTGTTCAGAGCTCTGTAAAAGCTCGACAAATGTCTGAGTAAGCCATCATAGTAGTCTTGTGGCCGAATATGACAACGTTTATTAGGGGTAATCTAGGTCGGAATGGGTATATGTATCTCTGATGTGAAATATTAATACCAAATCTGATTTAGCCAAAAAATATAACGAGGAAGTGTAAAAGATACTGTTTCCATCTTTTTTTTTCTGGCAGCCTAAGCTAACCAAGCTTTTTTGTATAATAGAGAAATGTTTTCAAAAGTGGAAACGAATAAAGTTGCTAAATTAAAGATGTCAGAAATGTTTTGTACCTGTTGAACCCAAATTGGGATTATAGAGGCCTCCAAGATTTAATATTCTGTTGACATCTGGCAAGCAACATTTCCACAATGTTCCATCCAAATTAAGCTTTAATCTGGTTCCAGTGAAATTGAGCGGTTTATAGGGAGGACACCAAAGATACAACATTGACTATATCAAATCATATAGTATATCTATGAATGTTTCATCCAACTCGTCCCAATGTTTTTTTTTTATATGTTTAGACTGGGTTGGTCACGTCCCAATGGTGTTTTATATGTTCAGACTGGGTTGGTTACGTCCAGTGGTGTTTTATATGTTCAGACTGGGTTTGTTACGTCCCAGTAGTGTTTTATGTGTTCAGACTGGGTTGGTTACGTCCCAATTGTGTTTTATATCTTAAGACCCGGTTGGTTACGTCCCATTGGTGTTTTATATGTTCAGACTGGGTTAGTTACTTCGTTCTTACATAATCTAAATGGTTCATGTATAAGCCTCCAAAATCACTCATTTGATGGAATGTTATTTAAAAATACTATAGGAACAGTTTGAACAAATGGACACGTATTTATTAGATGTACAAAATAGTTTCTTATCTTCGTTGTGGTAGATAAATAGATTTCGGGGGTTTAATTTGCTCATGGCGGAAATACATTTTAATTTTGGTTGTTATGAGAGCCGAAATGGTTACAATGAGGACTAGCAAAGTAACAAATAGAACACAGGATATTTCATGAGAAGTAATCTTTCAAGCATTTCATCAAAAGTATTTCAGCACTTTCAGAGCAAGTGTGAAAAATGACTAACGTAAGACGGACGACAGACATGTCAGCTAGAGTCGTATAAGCTCATGTGCCCTTCGGACATTCATGTGGAATAATACAGAAAGCGATTGGACAAGTTTTATTTCCTATCATACATATCTCTCACTATGTTATTGTATAATTTAACAATCTTTAAGTTTGTTTATTAACTTCAAGTTTGAGGACTTTTTAGTTTAAAAATATGCACAGGGATCCAAATACCACATGTCATATTCAGCATCCGAATTTTGTCTGGATTGTATCAGCAAAACCATGTATAAATTTCTTCATAGATGTGATAAATATTCTAGTGACTGAAAGTGATAGAGGGTCATTAGGTCCGGATTGTAAGTTCTGTTTTATTTTCCAATCCAGTACAGGAAAATGTTTGGAAAGAGGTTTTGTCCATGGTTGACCGGATACCGGTTCACTATGACACCCTAGAGCAGCTTTTCTGTCAACAACAGATGGAACACGACAATGGAGATGAAAAGAAAAGCAACTCTAAATTACCGAATGTGGTATACTATCACCCACCTTTGCTGTCTCTCTCTTTCTCTCTGTCTTTCTCCGTCTCTCTCTCTCTCTCTTTCTCTCTGTCTTTCTCCGTCTCTCTCTCTCTCTCTCTCTCTCTCTCTCTCTCTCTCTCTCTCTCCTTTATGAAAGTTATAATACGCAATTTATGTTAACATATATCCAAGGAATTAACTATTACAACACCTTTAACAGTCATAGTAATCATTCCTCCAAATCCAGTTTTATTATTTATCTTTTATGCTTAATGCAACATTCTTCCTTCAGTTCCGCTTTAATTTGTCTCACCTGCATATGCATGGGTACACCAAATAGTCATTTTATCACCTGCGACGCGGATAGCGTCATTAACAACACTACAATTCCCGCTGAAGTTTTTGAAATTAGAATGTCTTCTACATCAGCTGCAGCATTCAAGTGAAGATATTTGATATTGCTACAGGTCTAAACATTATGCCGTGATATGCTAGAATTCCTGTCTTGCCTCTCTTACCTGCTTAATTATCATGGTGAACAGTGACACAATTTTGCTTAATGTGTTAAAAGTCAAACATCTTCAACGTTAATGGCTGTATTCAATTGAAGCGTTGGGATAACATAGATACAATGCTTATATGCTGATTCGCTAAGAGTTTCGAACGTTTTTTATATTGCCTACTTAAATATTTTAGTTTGGTTCATCATTGTGAGAAATATAAAACTTTTTTGTTCAAGATTTGAACAATAGATTTGTTATGAATGTTTATGAAAGTCATATAGAGGAGCTGTATGGACACACATACCAAAACAGTTGAGACGCCCGGCTCCAGGGAGCTCTTATGACTTTGATAACGTAATATTTAACCCAATGTATTGAACGTAATTTTATTCAACGACTATTTATGCAATCTTGAAAACAAAATATCAGTGGATTTGTATTGTTTGACATTTATAGAACATATATAAAAAGCCACGTACTTTGGTTCGCATAAAACTGACCTGAGATAATATAACCTTTTTGTTTCAAGTCGACATTTGTGCTTAAGCAATTGAATGTAATTTTCTTTATGCTGTATACTGCAAAGCAAGGTGACAAATACAGCCATACACCTTGTCCCATATACAGGAAGACAAAGCTCTACTATCTAATGTGCACTGAGACAAATTTATGGTATAATTGCTACTAAAATTCTCAAAAAGTCATACAAAGCAAAATTAAAATCAAAAAAGGTAAATTCTTCAAATTCGAACTCAACATACTTGAATTAACCTCCTTGATTAAAACAAACGTCACCTTCTGTGCTGGAGTATAATTAAGAAATCCATCTCACGGAAAAACAGGTTGTTTCTATTAGTCGATCAAGATCAAATTCAAATACAAATTGCATTATTTCCAGGTGTAGTTCTTTCATTTGTCAATTCTACAGGTGCTACTGCTTGATAACAAAAGAAGTATGAGTGTCAACATATTTCTGAAGCAATTCAAGCAGGGCCACAAAGAGATCGTGGAGATGATCCAAGAGGGAGACATCAACAAAATTGGAGCAGAGAGATTGAGGGGACTCCAGAAGATCCTTCCGAAACCAGACGAGGTTACTATTGGTCCTCGTATCTTTTTTAGCTTTATTATGAATACTTAATTACTATATTTATTATGAATGCTTAATTACTATATTTATTATGAATGCTTAATTACTATATTTATTATGAATGCTTAATTACTGTATTTATTATGAATGCTTAATTACTATATTTATTATGAATGCTTAATTACTATATTTATTATGAATGCTTAATTACTATATTATTATGAATGCTTAATTACTATATTTATTATGAATGCTTAATTACTATATTTATTATGAATGCTTAATTACTATATTAGTTTCGCTCTTAGGCAGTGTTTGTGCTTCATTGTAACTAATATGTGTATAATTTCATATTAATCATGGTGAAGGTACAGAACAAGTTTCATGTTTACTAAAAGATGCTTGATGTTAGGCAGAACAGTATGAAATGTCAATTACATGACAACTGAACTAAGAAAAATCTTCCATGTTTGTGGTTCCTCCAGAAAATTAAAAAACAATGTGCGAGTTATTTTCATAAAGTTGTCAGGAAATACTTTGCATTGGGAGTGTTTGATGCGGGACAAAAACGTTTATAATAACACGTCTTTCTGCAATTTAATTTAAAATTCCAAACTAGTCATATGATGAAAATATAAAAGTTTTAAATATGGTATGTGCATTAAAGGATACGACTACACTTAGGTTATATTCTGGCACATACAAACACTGATGGATATATTTGATCAGAAAAAGATTAGAATCCACTCTATGTTTCCTAAAACTCTCTTTTGCTTGTTATCAACAAATAAAACATTAAAACAAGATTTCATTTCATTATAAAAGTTGTATTACTTCTTCCAGATTGCCAAAATAAAAGAATTTGATGGTGACAAAGATAATCTAGGAGCCGCCGAGAAGTTTTACCTGCTTCTTTCTGACCTGCCTGGATACAAGACAAGGATAGATGGCCTCGTTTTGAAGATGGACTTCCATATAAATATGGAAAAATTAATGTCTGCTATTCAGACATACATACATTCCTGCACAGCTATACTGGAAAACGAGGCACTTAAAGTTTTTCTCGGATTCATTCTTCATACAGGCAATTTCATAAATTCAGTAAGTTAGAAATTATCAATTTTTCAGAATTCTTAAACTTATATTCTTGTACCAATTATCGTTTCAGTTGGTGATAGTTATGCAGTTGAAAACGAATGTGTAATCTATGTTATTATATGATTACATTTATTATGTTCACCACCTTTACCATGTCATTGTGGGCCTGTCAATTGATATCATCACCATTATCATCAGTTTCATCAAACATGTGTAGTCATCATCATTGTCGTTGTCATCACACAAAGCTATACTGCATTTGACACTGCCTTGCCATCATCATCTTTTTATTTTAACCCCAGATAAGACAATTTTCATCTGAGCGTTTCTTCTTTAAATACGTTACCCAGTTATAATGCCTTAGGAGTACTACTACTACCTCGCAAATCCAGCCGTCCCAGACGCTACTTTGAGATAAAGGGAGCTAAACGTTATCTGCCGACCAATGTGGTGATCGGGCAGAGTTATCTCCTCTAAGGTATAAGACTTGGCGGCAAAGCCTAAGAATACACGAGTTGCTATGTTCCGCTTGTGCTGAACAGCACACTGTCGTCACGAGAGACCTCACAAATGCCAGACCTATGTGACAGATGCACCATTACAAGCTGGAGGAGTTTTTCACTTTTAAGGAAAGTATACTCCATCTATATTTCCAACTTTTTTTCTCTTCCTGTCCCGACAAAGTTCTTCCTTTAAAATTTGTCGACACTTGCCGTCATCATACATTTAGGTACTTGCAGGGGAAGCCTAAGCGACTTCACGTTAAGTAGGGGCTGTACTTACTTTATGTACTTGCAAGTCTCTAGCTCTTGTAAAAACGTCTAATATATGTATAATACGATTACTAACTGCTGAGTTTATATTCCAAGGCATTCATAGCGTCCGGATGCCAACTTCATTGTTTTTTACTTGTACATTTGGTCTGTGGGCATTTCTCCCCGACAGGTAATTGGCTCATTTTGGATATTGTCGCACCCACTTTGTAAGTATTTATAACGGTGCATCAGTTCCTCCTATGTGAAACTATTTGTGTGTAAATTTTTACATGTGTGTACATTTCTGTATTGCTTCTGCTCTGGTAGGACAAGTACAGATAAGATTTATATACATAGGTTACTCAGTGGCATCTCGCTCATGCATGTTTCAGCTCAGGACAAAGACGTCATCATCCTGCATGCTGTACTTTCCTCAGCATGAAATGTCTGGCGGACAAGGGAGGTAAATCAACTTACCCTTCAGCCACGAAGCGCCCGACATTGACATGTTGTGAACTCCTAGGAGACTTCGGATTTTCACTCATCGGCTTAAGCAGCTCTACGGCACTTGTTTCATTCCTACTCAGATCTACGGAACATGCACGTCTGGATCATATAAACCAGGTCTGCTGAAATAAACAATTCTCACAGCTAGTCCTGGATAGAATTACTCTAGTAAGAGAGTCATACACTCTGAAAGCACGCATAGGCAAATGGTATATTTTCACCTTGTGGTGCATAAACGAACACATCATACCTCTCCAAGCCTCTATACAGCAAATAGATAACTTCCTCTGGCTCTTCTTCGAGAGCAAGGTCATAGTGAATACAATTAACGGTTACCACCCCGCGATCACTGACACCTTTCGTCATCATGGAAGAGGACAGAAGACAAAACAAGGACTTATTCGACCTTCTCTCCAAGTTTGAGTATACACGACCATAAAGGTTAGCCTTATGCCCAATGGGGATCCTATCCAAGGTAAAATGTGGCTGAGCAAGACATGTTTGAACCACTTTCAAGGGCATCTCTGGCACACACATACACGACCTACTTCCAAATGGAATCGCAGACTTCAGGCAGAATTACCGAAATACACATCATATCAGCGGACCCGAATTGTGTGCAGTTCCGACAAGATGGGTCAGTCTTACTAATTACGACAGTCTCTTTCATCGCCAAGAACCGGCTTCCTGCCATGGGTAACCAGACTTTCGTCATGAAGCATCTGTTTAGTCTGGACACACCTGAAGACGACAAACAAGACCCAGTTCGTGCTTTCAGGTGGTACCTTAATGTATTAGAGCACTGCATCAAGGGAGCTTAAGCCTCTTTCTATTTCTCATAAAAGGAAGGAGGATATGTCGAAAAAGACTATCTCGACTTGGTTTAAGTGGATTATTCGCTTGGCATATAGAGACCCCCTAGCTCAAATGAATATATTTCGCATTTTGGCTCACAATGTTAGAACAGTTGCCACCAGTCTAGCGTTCGACCGGAACAGTTCGCTAACCGACATCATTCAGGCTGTGAGATGGAGATGGGAGCCCACATTCTCCTGTTTTTATCTTTCATCCCAAATTGCCCAATTCGATCTGGTATGAATTATATTCGCTGCTCAACAGGTCACCCTTCAAGGTCAATTGACAGCTTCATAAGACGATCCTTTTCGATTGCCGCTCGATTTGCGGAGGCTAATTATTCCCTTTTGAAGCCGCGCCCTGAAAGGTGGAGGCCCCTACAGTCAATTTACCTAGAAGCTGTCTTGAATACCTTATGGGACCGGAGATGGTATCTCCGAGATAGGGGGATGTACCTTCCTCCACCTCCCACTTATTCTCCTAAGGTATTATGATTGGATAACGTATTTAAAGAGGAAACCAATTTTTCCTAGTAAAATGTTTCTTTGATAATATTTACCCAGTCATAATTCACATACAACCACCCGGCCTCCCCTCAATTACATCCACACTGTGCGCGCCTTCCGCTCAGTAGTAATTGATGTATTCTTAGGCTTTGTCGTCAAGTCTTATACCTAAGGGGATATAACTCTGCCCTACCGCCACATAGGTCGGCAGACAATTTTTAGCTCCGATCACCTACAACTAGTATTTGGGAAGGCTGAATTTGCGAGGTAGTAGTTCTACAATTTTATTATCATTAGGTAAGAATTCTCAATTTATACATACATTACTTGGAAAAATCGGTGTTCAGTTTCCCTTCTTTTTATTTCAAGTACTTTTTCGTTCACGCCTATCGTATATGAACATTCGGATCCATAGAAATGACTCCAACAGGGAGGTAATCCGATATTTCTGTTTGCAGTCGAATTGTATCTTAGAGGACTGGCCCAGAGAACGTTATCGAATTTAAGATAAGTCGGAAACTAATATTGTTACAATGTATGTATGTTCAAACAAAAGCCAGAACATAAAACCCAGATATTTGCAAAAGATTGTTTTTATCTATGTTTGTATTCCGTTTACTTGGAAAAATCGGTGTTCAGTTTCCCTTCTTTTTATTTCAAGTACTTTTTCGTTCACGCCTATCGTATATGAACATTCGGATCCATAGAAATGACTCCAACAGGGAGGTAATCCGATATTTCTGTTTGCAGTCGAATTGTATCTTAGAGGACTGGCCCAGAGAACGTTATCGAATTTAAGATAAGTAGGAAACTAATATTGTTACAATGTATGTATGTTCAAACAAAAGCCAGAACATAAAACCCAGATATTTGCAAAAGATTGTTTTTATCTATGTTTGTATTCCGTAACCTAGTATGATTCCATAATTTGTCCCTCACATTAATTCATCTAACATGCTTGGATAATGATAATAGTTCCTGATAATGTTGGCATTAGTTGATGTTGAGTTTCTGATTGAGTCATATTGACATTTCCATTTAACAGGGACGTTTCTCGGGCAATGCAGTGGGATTTACAATCAGTTCCCTGACAAAGTTGACGGACACGAGAGCCAACAAACCAAGAGTCACCCTACTGCATTATCTAGTGAACGAGGCTGAGAAAGAAAATAAAAACGCCATTTCATTTGCAGATGAACTTTTGCCCAGCCTGAATACCCTTAGCAAGTAAGATGTTCAATAAGTAGCAGTGAGTGTTAAATATTTCCAGCTCCAGAGGAATAGTAAAATCATGGAAACCATATTCACAAACTGAATGTCACTTATAGTAGCAAGGGTTAAAATAAGAGGTTCACAGGTGTGTAATATATATATATATATATATTATGGTCGTATGTCCAGGCATGATATGGAATGCATTTTTATGTGACAGTTTAATATAAAGCCCCTTTTAAAAGTGTATGTTGAAGACAGGTTATTGATAATAGAGGTGATCTTTACAGGCATGTTTGTTCGTAACAGGCATTATATCAGAACGATTAAGAAGACATATAAAATATGTGACTGGATAACGCATGCTTTGCTGTGATAATGGTATTAGGAATATTCCATCTTGACCGCTAGATGATAGTAATAGGGATGTTGTAGTGTGACCCATGGTTCCCACGCTACCTGAAATCGGGAAAAGGTCGTGAGAAATGATATTTTTTTCCCGACCGTGAAAAGTCCTTGAATTTCGCAAATATTGATGAATGTCGGGAATTTTCCGCCACCACTTGACGCCCAAAACAATCACGTAATTGAGTCTTAACTAAAATGATCGTGAGTTCAATTTATCGAGTTCGTTCTAGAATATTCTGAGGGTGCTTGGATCATTTGGTTGCTTGCAATAAACATATAGGCTGAGTCAATCCAAACGCCCAGTGGATTATTTTTGTCTAGAAGAATTGTATTTTCAAAGTCAGCTCGATATCTTTATTTTTCATTACATGGAAGGTATGAAAACCAGTCTAGCATCACAAGCGGCCAATATGTTGGTGGCAAAGCGTAGCTGCTTACCTGAGGGCCTAGCAAAGTTTAAACATTTTTAGATCGAGTGATACATTCATGAGATCGATATAACAATTACTTTTTTTCTCAGAAATTGTGAGTATTAAAATCGTTATGTCTTTAATCAGCTGAAAGACAAGATAAAACTTAAGTTGATGATGAAATGTGACCTGGTGCTCGCGATTTGCATTGCTAGTCGCGTGAGTACATTAATCTAACAAGCCACATTTTCAAATGTTGTAGAGAAAAAAAATTAAAAAATATTAAATGAAAGTCATATACTGGTTGTAATAAAAATACAAAAACGAAACGACACAATTGTTTTTACACTTTTGTATTCCGAGAACAATTTCTGGAGTTCTGTTGTATCACATGACTACCATGCTGACATGTCCTCTCTGCTTGATAAATCAGACTGGCCAGATTGCTGCTTTTTACAAGAAGTATCTGACATTCATTTAATATAATTGGATTTCTCTACAACAACATTATAAAGAAGTTTGTTGTTGGTATCACGTAACTATTGGACTTCCGTTGTCGTCATTTAAGATTTGTGAAGTCATGTGACTAGTACTGCAAGTGGTGAGTGCTTGCTCAGGTTTCATCTACGCCGTAGTTTCGTCTTGTCTGACTGCGGATTAACGACATAATGATTATAATACTTGCAATTTCTTAGAAAATAAATCATTTTTCTATCGATTTCATTCAGGTTTGAGTCGATATAACATAAGTTTAAATTTTCTAGGCCCGCTGGTAAGCGACTACCATATATCGCTACCGCACGATGGCGGCAAAATTCCAAATTTTCGATAAGCAGTTGCAATGACCCCACACCCGAACCTAAATGTCCAAATACGAAGAATGGGGTGGGAATATTCGGAGGAAACTCTGATTAGAAAACGGACTGTTATTTGTTTTAAGCCAAATTTGCAGGCCAAACTGTTGAATCTCAGAGCTGAAATGAGAAATTGTCGCCCCTTGTATTACGACCATGCCAGCAAATTCTGCGAGTTGGGTAATTCTGCGCAACGATACGTCATTTATGTAAAGATTGGATCATGTGTTCTTTTTTGTCAAAAATTCATTTTGTATCAAGAGACCTCTCCGATGGCCTAGTGGTTAGAGAGTCCTCCTCGGATGCGGTAGGTGATGGGTTCGATCCCCGGCAAAGTCATACCAGAGACTTACAAAAATGGTACAACAGCTGGGTCGCTTGGCGCTCAGCATTAAGAGGTTAGTGTTAGGACTGGTCGGCCTGGTGTCAGGATAATGTGACTTGGTGGGACATGATGCTACACGTCTGCGGCATGATGCCCAATTGTTAGATATCACTATAAACTGTCACACTGCAGATATCTTAGCGATATGACTGAAAGATTGTTAAAGCTACGTTAAAAATCCAGATCATACACTCGCACATTTTGTATTAAGAAAGAATGATCGTACTTTAATTAAACATATCCCACATTTCGACTTGAAATGCATATGAAAATGTGATTTCTAAACGTCAACATGAAGACCCACTCCATGAGGTTATTGAACCTGTAACCCAGAAAATCCTATTTACTATGTATCTGTTAGAATCGTACAAATAAATACATTTATAAAAGATGGAAATGTATACCTTAAAAGAATTATGCATCTTAATCAAAGTTTCCAATTTTTCAAGAAGTTGTCCCACACATACAAAATCGTCTGCTACCCAACATATCAGCTTGCCACTAGAACAGGATTCTCACAAAATTTCTCGGCGTATAATCTGTTACTAAATTCTTTAGTAATTTTTCCCCATAAACAAGACGTTGTAAACATATTACACCCTATTCATTGTTGTTTCTCTTCCACATAATAGCTTCTTTTTTTTAACAAAATGATAAAATGTTGAACGTTACTAATTTTTTTACAAGATCGGTTTAATATCGCTTGCCATTTATTGGCATTGCTATGTTGAATTTTTAAAACTAGCTATAAATCTGATCATATTACTCGACTGAACTGCTAACAGAAACAGTCCAAAGTAATGTATTTCATTTCTATAGCCCAATGGATAAACATTATATCTTTTCAAAGCTGTGCGCAGAATTGGCCGATATATCGCGAGTCATGAAAACACGGGGGTGGTATCCCGTGTGTCCATAGTTAATATTATTTTTAACAGAATATTCTGGTGTTAACTGGCTCTTTTCAAATGGCAAGTATTGCAGTATTATATTTTCGTCAATCAGTCAAATTTGGTATGATGTTTGCCTCAGTAATGGAGACGAAAACCTTAGGTGCGTGGAAATGCCCGACAGCGTTTTTTATATTAAAACAAGATACGAAACACTGTATCATTACAGGTTTGGGGACTGGTTTAACGATTTACAGGAAGACACATTGATTTTACAGAATGTTCAGTCATTGCTTATACAAGAGTGTATAATTTTGAAGGTCTTTTGTCAAAATTTAAATCAATCCTTTTGAAAATATTTTTTAAATGATGGATTTTTAACCAAGATCGTCAGTAGTGAAAGGGAACGATTCAGCGACAATGGGAATTAGCATTACAGACGCGCCCCCCCCCCCCCCCCGGGACTGTTTAGCGACTATGTAAATTTAACATGGAGAAAAATCGTGGGACTGTTTAGCGACAAGGGAAATTAACATGGGAAATAGATTTTGGGACTGTTGAGCGACGAGGGGAATTTAAACAGGGTGGGACTGTTGAGCGACAAAGGGAATTTAAACAGGGTGGGACTGTATAGCGTCAAGAGAAATTTAACATGGGATTTTTAAAAAAAAATAAAAATAAAAATAAAAAAAAAATGGGGTAGGCAATGGAAAGTCATTCTCTTTTCGAGACCTATGAGTAGCCCTGAAAAGGGCCTTTGGGTTTCTTCTTCTTTTTCTTCTAACTCCTTAACTTCTTTATCCATCCCCTTATTTTTTCCATCATTCCTTTCTTCTTCTTTTCTGTTTCCGGCATCCAGTCTGGGTGACCCATGGCTTGGCATTCTGTTGGATTTTCATCCAGTTAGCGTTTAGTTTCTCTAGTTCTTCCTTTTTCTTTCTATTTTCTTCTTTTCTTTCCTTTGACCACTTTTCTTTGATTTTCTTGACCTCTTCGGTCAGCACATTCCTCATTACTTCTTCGCGCGGACGTGAAGGAAAACATCCCCTACTTTTCTCATTTCATATGATCTACTATCCGCATACGTGAACCATCAATAAACGAACCCCAAATCTACTATTTACACACGCAAATCATTAAAACTAAATCCATAATCTACTATCCACACAATCTTACGTGATCGGTTACAAAACCCGAACTATACTCTCCACATACGCTAACAAACAATAAACAACAAACCCATAATCTACTATTCACACAAACGTACGTGAGCGCTTACAAACACAAACACACAAACACAAACACATACATTCTCATCACAAAAGAGTCAGTGTTTATACTCACACTACTCTACATACACACATTGGCAAATCGATTGTTATTTCTTTTCTAGAGTATTGTGTAGCCCTGAAAAGGGCTGTTTGTTTTTTAACTCCAGATGCACCTATCTAATGATGGCACCTTGCAGGCCGGGCACCGCACACACATCTTCTTCCCCAGTCTCCTTTTACCTTTCTTCTTGGGAGTGCAGAGGCGGGATAAGTGGCTTCAGAATCCCAATTTTCTGTCTCTGGGATTCTGAAATTTTCTCTCTCCTTTTCCTCCTCTTCTTTTTCTCTTCTTTCCTCCTCCTCTTTCATCCTTGCCTCTTCGACAATGGCCTCCGCGGCCAGTTCATTTAGTATGCGCCTGGCATATTCCAGGTGCATCTGGAGTTCTAGCAGTTTCACAGTTCTGGTATTCATTGTCTTGTCAACGAATGAACAGGGTAGCTAGACTGCCCAACGAGTTTCAATTTATACTGAAAGCGCGGACGTGATGGAAAGTATCCCCTAAAACAAAATTGATCTTACCTAGATCATGACCAAACAACGCGCGGACCTAAAAGAAACACTCACTCACTTTTTATACTACCCATTACTATTCTAAAAATTTTTATTAATCACTTCAATATACTATTCACATACGCAAAGCAATCCAATCAAACCCAAAATCTACTCTTCCCACACCTCAAACAGCAAAAAAAAAACCCCATGATTTTAATCTACTATCCACACCAACGTACGTGAGCACTTACAAACACACAATCCTATACACAAACACATACACTCACATCACAAAAGAGTCAGTGTTTATATTCACACTACTCTACCTACACACATTGGCAAATCGATTGTTATTTCTTTTCTAGAGTATTGGGTAGCCCTGAAAAGGGCTGGTTTTTTTTTTTTTGTTTGCTATGGCAATCTTTTTAGTTTCTAAGAATGCGTCGTCCTCTGAGGATAGACTTTCTGACGATAGGTCTGCTTCTTCGGAAAGAGAAGAAGATCTCTTTGGTGTCGATACGACAATCGACAAAGCCTCTGTCAGGTTCAGGTTCCTGCTGCTGCTGCTGTTGTTGTTGTTGCTGTTGCTGCTGTCTCTGAAGTCTGTACTTCTCTGTCCATTCTTCTTTCTCCCTGTTCACTTCTTCTCTGAAGAGCTCTTCTATCAGGTCTTCAGTGACTTTTAACATTCTCACATTCTCTATCTCTTCTGGCTTCGGTATCAGACTGTGTCTGACCCTATGCAAATTCACGTAGGCTTCGTTTAGCTTAGCTAGTTTGGAGCACATCTTCGTAGGAGGATGAGTCGACAATGGATGGTTAGACTGGAAATTACCCCGGTTCTTAAAGTCAAAGCGCGGACGTGAAGAAAAACATCCCTCCACGGTTTTCGAGCCGGAACGTTCAGTGAGTGTCATGAGAGGGATAGAGAGAAGTCAAAGAGCATGAATCAACATTCTTATAGCCAAACAAAAGACAAAGGCATTTTTTTCAAAACACAACATTTTTTATTCAAAATCACTTAACACTAACCAACAACTCTAACATTTTTTAACAATAATCCAACAATATAACATCAAACATTTTTTCAAATACCAAACATTTTCTTTTTCAATTAACACTCTACTTTAAACAGGGCTGACAACGTTGTGAATGAAATTGTGATTTCCATTGTTGGAAGTCATTAGGCCATTGATGGACACTACGTTTGCTAGCTTGAGACAAAAGATAAGCGTAATGGTCACAAAACCATCGATCTACTTTCACATCATTTCTAGAAGAAGAACGAGGATCAAAATGAGTCACTAAATGTTCTAAGGTAGCCCAGGCTGCGATGATGCAGAAAATACACACAATATTGTCCACATACCAAGGAATCTGTGCCTTGTAATATCGCATTATTGAATCGGGTGGTCTGAGCATTTCTTCTCATAAAGTCAATGATATCGTCTTCCAAAGGGGGCAATCCGTACGAATCGAAATATTCCACATATCCTTCTTGAGGAAAGTAAACGGATACCCAGTGGGTTCCTGGGAGATGACTGTCGTCCGTGTTGATCACATAAGCTAGATGGTCTTGAGGTTTGCGATGAGGGAGTTCATCTTTATCACAGACGACAGGAATCCAAGAAGCCGTGTACAAACTGTGGTTCAAAAGGTAATAAAGTTCCCAGGTATCCATTTGTGTGTTGTTTTTTTCTTCACAGGTAATAATAAGTCATCAATTCGATCCTGACCTTTTGCTTGAAAATGTCTGACAAATAACCGTTTCTTCGTTTCGTCTCCTCACTCTGATTCAGGACAGCTTCGATACGATGGATCTCTTGAGTGGTTAATGGTGGACAAGAATGTTCACGCAAGTCTTTATACCACTGGTGCAACACGACTTCGTCCGAGATGAGACTCCAAGCTTCGTCCAGATACTCGTCCAATTTTTCTTCTTGACTCAACATTAGGCATTTATCGTGTTGAATTTGACTGGGATGATCGTTTTGACATCCATAGCAATTTTTCTTGATCAATTCCGTCATTTTTTCGACTAAGTGTTTGGCAAAACAGGAGACTAAATGGGCTTCTTGTTCTGGCCATCTTGACTTCATCATGACAACTTCTTCGTCTTTGTCTTGGGATTCTCCTTCCACGGTCTCTTCACATTCCATGTCCAAAGTTTCTCCACTAGGTAAAGAGGGATAACAGTCTTCCATGACTTCTAATAATCTAGAATGATTTCTCTCAAACTGTTGATTTCTATCGTATTATCGAATTCTGCATACAGGATGACCTTCACTGTCTCTTTCACTTCTTCTGCAAACTGAAGTTCCACACGAATCTGGCCAGATTTTATAGGGTGAAAATATCCCTCGTCGCTGCCTTGGTCTGGAGTGAAATCGAAAGCCCACAAAGCATAGCCTCCTGCGTAATCGTCGTACGTAATGCCGTGACTGGTGTTGGTTCCAAACTGGCCGGTGGATTCGTACGATCTCAAGTAATTCATCTTCTTGTCACTAAAGTCAGGTTCGAAAGGTCGGGTACACAAGGTCTTGCCATCGCGACTGACTTCGATTTTCTTCACCTTAAAGTGTTTAAACTTAATAGGATTTTTAGTGAAGTCTCCGTTGAAGGCTGAATTCTTGACCATACCAAGGATTAAACGTTTGGGTAACTGTCCTTGAAACAGATGATCTTCGATCATGGAATGATATCCAGTGGGAATGGTGAAGGTTTTCACTTCCACGCGTCGTATGGGATATTTGGCGGTCGTTCTGCTCAATGTCTGACTGATGTTGTTTCCCACTTTGGGTAACACTTCCACGCGTCGTACGTAGAGTTTGACCTCCTCGATTTTGCTTTTAGGATTGCCACCAGTAGTAGCATCAGCATCAGCCAACAAATGGAAAGCGGCACTGCTGCGATTCAGTCTCAAGCGAACATTGACCCCGTTCAGCAAATATTTCTCTTGCAACCACATGTCCAAATGCAAACGATCCATCAGTTCTAAACTCTTTCTATCTTTGATTTTGTTTCGTCTTTCCTCAAAGCCGTCATTGTCTTTACTTATTATGTCAAACTTGGTCGCTTCGACAGGTTCCCATAGCACACAAGCATTGAGATGAGTATTCTTGGCATCTATTCCGTACGTCAAGAGATTTTCCAGGTATTCACGGTAAGGGTAAGTATCCATGCTGCTACTGACCAGTTTGTTGTTCAAGTACAAATCCACTGAGCTGAACAAGGAATGCATGAAATTGTTGACGGGAGCTACTTTCTCGTCACCGTCTATACCACCTCCATTCTTATCTAGAACTTTGACTTTGAAGTACAAGTAACTGCTATTCAGATCGATGTAATCTTCGGGCTGTCCGTTGATTTCAAACTCGATGGGAGCGGAATCTGTCAAAGAGGAGACGGGGTGAAATTCCACCCATTGGGATTCTTGCATGGTCATCATGGTGGGGGGCATGGTAAACAGATCCAGTTCCGACTTGGAACAGGCGCAAGACTCTCGGTGCATCATTTTTTTTTGTTGCTGTGTCTCAATAATCGAAAACGTCTAAGTCTCGAACGGTTCTTCTTTTCTTGGCCTTTCTAGCTTTAGAAGTGTGAAGTCTGGTGAAAGGGTGTTTTCTTCGTCGTCTCTTTCTGCCTTGTCCTTGCTGAATGCCTGACTCGGTAGCGTGCAGGGCATTTATAGGTGTGTCTCGTCGACCCAAAAGGTCTTTGCCCGTTTGCAGCAAGACATTTTTGCCTGCCCTCATGAAGGCTTCTTTAGGGTTTTGTTTGTCGATGATGACATTTTGGAGAAATTCTTTGCCTTGCGTCAGTGCCGCATCTTTCAAGGCGTGCAATCCGCGTGTCACCATCGGTTTCAACACTGGGGCCACCGAAAGAAAGGCCGATTTTAACATATCTCCTAAACCGTGTCCTCGCTGTCGAGCAACCCCTCGGTACACTGGATACATGACTTACGAATCGTGAGAGAACCGTTTTCGAAAATGGAGTTTCACCGTGACTTTTCCTTTGGTGAATGAAATATTTTGTCCCAGATCTCCTTTTATAGCAATGTTGACCGTGTCCAAATACGACTTGCTGACAGGCAAATAGTGAGGATGTACAAATTCGCGGTGAACATGGTAAATGTTTCCACCTTCCTCGTCAGTGGCCGTGGCAGAATTTACTTTGAAAGGAATGACACGCAGTAATGGCACGGAGGTGTGTCCCACCACGTTGTACTCCACCACATCGGGGTACACAAACATCAAATTCAGTCCCTGGTTCAGTTCTACCGGGAAACGAAAATACCTCGCAAAATGCCCGTTGTTGTCAATCTCTGCTTTCTCAATCTTTTTGGTTTCTTTATTCATGACCATTTTGAGGTCTCCACCCAAAATGTCATACAATTCATGGCAAAATTTAATACGTATACTTTTTTCCTCACTTTCAAATCTGATGAGTAGACGTTGAGACAGTTTGTGGTACTCAATGGTGACACGTTTATTTAGTTTGGTCAGAGCTTTGTCAAATGTTGCATAGAATGTGTCAGCGATGGCCTCCACCAGATGTTGACCACTAAAATAATGGCCTGAGTTAATTTTAAAGTGATAAACGTAAAAAGGAGGAGAAGTGTCACTGCTGTTACGGTGTAATGGGTCCTTCGCAAGAAATGATCTATGTTGAGGAGTGTTCGTCATGGTTTGCTGCACTGTTGGGTCCAGAATTTCGACGTCAAAAGTGTTTTGAGTTTCAGTGATGTTTTTGATTTGTGTTGGGTAAATCATTTCTACCAAAGCCACTTCCCAATGGGCTTCGTGCTCTAATGGGATGGCCTGAGGTAATTTGGCCGTGTAACAGCACAACGTGTTGTGGGGAAACACCTCCATGGAACTGTCACTGGGTAAGGTTAAGTAAAATTGGTTTTGGTAACTCATAATTCCAGAGTTCTGTGGCTGTCCGGGGGGTTACTGGACGTCAGAGGCGTGTCTCCGCTCAAAATGGGGTTCTGGTTGTGGTTGGAGTGGTGACTGGCACTGGCACTGGACACAAGGTTTCTGTGGTTCCCGTTCGAGGAGAATTTCAGGGAGGGATTGGGAAGCAGGTAACCGATGCAACTGCTCAATAAAATGGTCCACAATCGTTTGTCACCTTGTTGCAAACTCAAATCGGCGTTGGCTGCCCCGATGACACAATACACCACGAAGATTTGGCAGAAAAAGACGATTTGCGCTTTAGGCACACGTTCTCCACACCACACCCACAAGGGTTGTTTTTGTAAATCTTGCACAGAAGAACTGGGTGAAGGGGTGGTCGACGTAGCTGCGTCTGTGTGAAAGGGCATGATGGTCAATTCTTTTTATAGTCGATGACTTGCGAAGCGTCGATCCAAGAATCAAAACTCGGTGGATATCCTTTCCAGCGTACTTTGACGTCTTTGACACGTCGTTTGCCCACTTTACGGGTTCTGCGTTCGAGAATGCTTTCGATGTCGTACACGTCGTCTTCTTTTTTGGTGACACGTTGTAACTCGAGCAAATAAAACGTTCCTTTGAGTACTTCTCCGTTCATGTCTTCCAATTTATAGACGGCAGGATGACGGCCATGCACTCGTCCAGTGACACGAAACAATTCGGTCGTCCAGTTAGGTAAGTAACCTTTGTCGAAAGTGCGTTTGGTTTTGCCAATGCGCACCCAATCTCCTACGACCAACATTCCACTTCTCTTGGGGACCGCCCTCGTCGGGGACGTACCAAACAGGCGCTCAAACACCAACACTTCGTTCTCGGGAGTCACTTCTTGCGGGGCACGTCCGATGCTTCGATGGTAAGAGTGGTTGTACGCTTGCACCAGGTGCGGTAAGATGTCGATGTACTTCAGAGTGTGGTGATGCGTAAAATATTTCCACATGCGTTCTTTCAAAGTGCGTTGAAAACGTTCCACGATGCTGGCTTTGGTTTCGGGATTCTCGGTGGTAAAAAAATGAATGTCACGTTTCTTTAATTCTTTTTGGAAAGCTTGGTTCAGAAATTCGGTGCCTTTGTCCGTTTGCCATCGAAGAGGGTGACGACCGCTTTGTCTCAACACCCGTTGCAGGGCTCGCACTAACTCGCTGCTCGATTTGGAAGTCAAGGGCCCGACCCAGGCAAATTTGGAAAAGACGTCGATGACACAAAACAAATATTTGTAGCCACGATTGTAGCTGGCCAAATGAGAGACATCGGCTAAATCGGCTTGCCATTGATGATAGATGCCTTCCACTCGGGTGCGACTTCTGGCAAACTTGCGTCGAATGGGTTTGTATAAAGTGTAGGTAGCTTATTCTTGTAACCATCGTTGCACTTGAGGTAAACGGAGACTTTTCAGTCGAGTTTTGGCAGCACGATACAATTCTTGAACTCCTGCGTAACCTGCAGGATGGGAGGGATCGTAATAAATGCTGGCTAAGACTTTTTCCATTTTTGTGTTTGTTTGTGTGTTAATAAGTCACCCACTCTTCGGTGATGCTACTTTGGATGGGTCGAAAGGGTGGTTTAGAAACGGATTTACGTGTCCGATGGGCTACGGGAGTAGAAGTCGATGGTAGTGGTGGTGGTGGTGGAGGTGGCAATGGAATGGGTTTGGTTTTCTTTTCTTTTTTCACTTCTGGTTTCCCTTCTTTCTTTTTCACTTCTGTCGAAGGAGGAGTGGACATCATCTTTTTAACCCAAGCTTTCATTTCTTCTCGTTGGGGTGTTGGGGACGGGGTCAACAAGGATGCTGCAATCTTACTGTGTTTGAAACACTTCTCGCATCTCTTCTTCCTCAGGTCTTCGTGGGGTAACATCTCTGGTAACCCCTGGGGATGGTAGTAGTGGTGGTGGTGGTGGTAGTGATGATGGTGCTGGACTTTTCATCAAGGTCTTAAAATCTTTCAGAGTGGGTAGAGCTGTTTGGTCTAAAGCTTTCTGGTGAAAGAGTTGCAGTCGTTGCAAGAGTTGAGCGTACTTTTGCGATTTTTCTGCTGGGTGCGTTGTTCTTGCCAACGATGGTATTCCATCCATCGTTTGTAAGGCACTAAAGCTAGTTTTCGTCCTTCCATGGGGTTGTCAGGGGTCGATTCTGAGATCTTGGGACTTCCGAGGGCCTTTTTATCTTGCTTCCACCAGTCCTCCCAACATGGTTCCCAAGACTCCTTTCAGTATGGGACCTAACACGAGGGGTAAAATGCCTCCATGTTGGACCAACATCTTCTTCTTTTGACGAATGGGAATTTTCTTTTGAACCATTTGGCGAAGAACGTGACGATGTTTGCCTAAGCATTGTTTCTGGTGTTTGGACAAAGGGATCGTGCCTTTCAAGAGTTCAAACAACATTCGCACACGTATCGATGACCTCTTTGGAGGCCGATTGAATGAGTTTTTTTCTTAGAGGTGGAGAAGCTTTGGACAGGACAGATAACATGTCCCCATGTTTGACTAAACGAGGAGGCAGTCCTTTTCTTTTCTTTCCTTGGGGTTGTTTAGAAGAGGGATGTTTTCTGGAGGGTGACATCTTCAGGAACACCAAAAACACTGATACCCCGACTTGGTCACAGGCCTTTTTTATACTGGAACGCGTCGCCACTGATTGTCTTTACGTCGTATCAATTTGAGGACAGGCCTGACACGTCGTGCAGGGGTACGCAACGGACTAAATCGAGCCAGTTCTTGCTTGGACAAATCCAGTAAACTTTGTAACATGCCCGATCTTTCTTGAACTTTGATTTTGGGAGAAGGTACTTTGGGAGCAGCAGCCACTGCCACTAAATTGGAGGGTCCTGCCACTGGGGAAGTTCTTTTTGGGGTCATCAACGGAGAAGTTCTTGGTGTGATCAACGTCTCCAAGTACTCTTCAGTTCTTGGTGTCATCAACGGAGAAGTGGATGAACGTGAGGCTGCCGGAGACGCAGTCACCGCCGTGGCAGGTCGTGGTTTGCGAGTGTAAGGTTGCGTCCTGGCCGAAGAAGTGCCTCTCTTGCGACTAGTTTTCTTCTGTGGGCTTTTCTTTTTCTGGGGACGTTTTCTCTGTTTCTTTTTCTGGGGGCTTCTTTTTTTCCGGGGTGGTGTCTGGTAAGAGGAGAGTCCCGCCACTGGAGAAGTTCTCCTTGGGGGCCTGGTGTTTTTCTTCTTGGAGCTTCGTTGGACTTTTTTCTTGGGGAGAAGTTTGGGGGCATTAGGATCCCATCTTAAGAGAGAGCGAATGATGACCCCTCCTAGAGTACCGCTCCCTCCAGGTTTCAAAATGATTTGTTTTTTGGCTTGAGTGTCGATGCGGGGATCGGCCAGTTGGGTCAAAGCGACTTTGTTTCGATCATAAAAGCGTTTGGTTTGATGAGGAATCTGAATGATTCCTTGGAGTAATTGACTTGCCGTCACCGTGAACCATCGTAAGACTTCTCTGAGACTAGCTTCTAAGACACGAGCTCGTATTTGTGGATTTTTTTCTCGACTGATGCCATACAAGGCACGAATCAATTTGACGGGAAGATGCGACTAAAGGGACGTCATGTTCAAAATGTGTTTGAGACAAACGAAAAGGGTCTGAGGTTTTTATAGATTTTTTTATGTGGAGTGAAATTAAGTCGAGGACGGAGACGTGTACAGGACAGGCCCTCCGTCTTGGCACCAGTGGTGAAACAAGTGGGTACGAAATCGCAAATCCTCGGGGGTCGTAGGTTTCAAATCGACGAGTAAATAGGCGTGTGGCGTTTGAGTGGCATCGTCGTACGCCTGAGTCAGCCAAGGCGTTCCTAACTGTTTGGCTAAGACTTGCACTTGCGATTTATCTCGAGGGCTTTTAAACAAGACCACGTAATGTGCATTGAGACTGATGGTGCGATGGGCTTTACTTTGTTGAAACAAATTTTGGGTGATGTAAACGACACTGGCATTACGGTGATGCCCTTTGCGCGTAAACCACAGTTTAATTTCTTCTTCGTCTTCTCCTAACATGTCGTCAAAAATGACCAAATGGGTTTGACGGGAGTCAGAGACGATGCTGTCGTCTTCTTTAGGAATGCCTTCCACAAACACGATGGAATCGCCTTGACTTTCTCGCAAGAGGCTGTACGCCGATTGCCACTCTTTGTAACACCACACGATCCGCTGAGGTGACCGATCGATCAAATGATGTTTATGTTCGATCAAACGTTTGACGAATTCGGTTTTGCCTGAACCGCTAGGTCCAGCAATGAGCATGTTAAAGGGATGGCGAAGATACAAAGCCTCCCAACTGGCACGATCTAAGTGTTCGTCGATGACTTTGACAGTGGAGGAAGAGGGAGCAGAGACAGCAGAGGTAGCCATAGTGTGAGGAATGTCACTTGTGACACGAAAACAAACAAGACAAGAGTTTATATACTTTTTTCAGAACACGTTTATTGAATGTTTTAAACATGAATACGAAAGACAAAAATACATAAAAGCCAAAGGCTTAAGTACAACGATAAAAGGCACATGATAACCATCAACGTGGAATAAAAACAAGTGTCTGTACAACATGTTTTGGGTAATGTTCTGACCAGTTCTATAGTAGGGGGTAAGGTCACACAAGTGTCCTCCCGAAAGGGTCTTTCAGGTCTGTCCACGACAGTCCCGTCCTGGGTGACGGGTTCTTCTAGCACCGTCACTAACACTGGTTGAAAAGTAACTTTTTTCCTTGAACAACTCTCGTGCATACTGGGCCACTTCTTGGGTCCAAGCCTCAAAACCCCATTCTTTCCAGGCACGGTCATCTGTCCAGTGGGGGTGTAAGTCACAAGTTACACACACATCGTCATACACGTCTTTGGTAGCTAAAAGTTGACCAATCTTTTTTTTCCCGTAGAGGTCGAGAAGTATCCAGATGAAACTGCAAGGCTTTGAGCAAAAGGAGTTTTTCGTGACCATTTAAGGCCATTGGGGTGTGGTAAGTACTGATCGTAAAGAGTCCACAAGGAATCGGCTGGTAAACGAAATCCCAGAAAACAAGTCACTAAGACACACACCACTTGTCGACCCAAATTGAATGGATACAGTTCTTGTAATAATCGATGGTAATGATCCACGGTTTGAATATGGTCATTGAGTTCCTTCCACGGAATCTGTTCAATATGTGACATAATCCGTGGCATGGCAGCCTGATTTTATAGTCTCTTTGTTTCGGAAGCAATAAAGATAATTTCTAACTAGACATGTTCGTTCTCCAGTGGGGAATTTAAATGTTACATACTGTAACCGAAACGTCAGAGTTTGTCTAGATGTTTCGTCTTCCGCTAAGCAGATTCCACGTAACATATGTTGGTAATCCTTTAAGTCGTCTTCCTCAATACGTTGCAGTAGGTGAATCTCGAAGTAACCAAAATTACGAACGTTTATTTCATTCACAAACTGAAAGTGTTCAACAAGGTCTGACCACTGAAACAATTTCTGACGAATCAGTCCTCTTATACCATTCAGGTACCAGTGCTTAAAGATCTGGTGACGTAACGGATGCAACTGTTCTTTACGTTTGACTTGTATTTTGACCTGCTCTCGGTAAATGCGTTCTCTCAACTCCACAGGCAAAGCACGAATGTTCTCTAGCAAAGTATCCATGAATAGGTCAGTCCGTACAATTCACAATCTTCTTCTAGAGCAAAAGTAATCCACATAGTAAGTAATTTCTGACCACTGCCATTCAGGGTAACGTCCAAGAATCTCACTGAACTCTTTTGATGTAAACGGTCTAGAGTGATATAATAGGACGAATGCACACTTGACCCAAAGAAATCTAACACACTGGTTGACTTTTTTACTTTCCTCTTGTGAATTTCTCGGCACAAAAGTTCTACAGTCACCCATTGAAATTTCACTCTGGCAAGTCCCTGCCAAACTTCCTTGTAAATCTTCTCTTGCAGTACTTTAGGTAATGAGTCGATATCGTGTTTGAAATGAAGTTTAAATACTGGTCTCGTTGATGTCCAACATTCGACTCCTAGCCAAACTGGTTTCTTCTTTGTCAACGACATGGTAAGTTACTTTAATGTCTCAGTCCCACTAAGGGTAAGTAATGACAATTCGGTGACCATCGAGCATGTTCTACGTAGGCCAAATCTTGCGGTTCCCAGTGGTGAAGTGACACACCGCAACTGAAGCACTTGACTTTATCTCCTTCGCCCAAGTAGAAAAATCCGGCTCTGGCTAATTCTTCGGGGGTCGGTCCTCCCAGATACTTAGGCCATTTTCCTTTGAACGATTGAAGACGATTTTCAAAATCGCAGCATTCCGACAAACGCACAGGAAATGAATATTCGTCTTTCAAAGGTTCGTTTCGATGAGGGTTGAGTGACATGGGCAGGAGTTTGCTCAGGTCAGGCTGGATGACATCCGTAGGGGGGTAGACGTGAAGGTGAACATCCCCCTTTAAAACGAAACCCAGTAAAGTGTCCAAGAGGACGAGCGGCATCGCATTCGGATCCCTCAGGTTTGACACGCACAGCATCACTTTCCATGATAGGGGTAGTGAGAACAAAGTTCCCCGATGCTTTACGGCATCGCTAAGGTCACAACGTACAGCATCGTACCCATCGCAAGGCTCACAATCGCATTCCACTTCAGAAGCCTCACACTTGAATTGTGCCTTTCTAAACTTGTCTTGTGTTGCTCTGAAAGTATTCATCTTGTTCGCTTGGTCTTGGTAGTCACAATGAGCTATCGATCTTGCCTAGAGTTCCTTTTTATATACAGACCAATACCGACGTGTCCATACGGTAAAATGAAATGATTGGGAAGTCGCACTCGCTTCTGGTACACGATTTGATAGACTTTTTCCAAGGGTCGACTGACTATGTGGTGAGTGGGTAAACGTACAATCTTGTTCGGTTGATAGGTGGTCTCTTTAAAGTTTCCATCCTCTCCCGATTGCAAGGCTTCTTTCAGTACCCCAAAGTTGACCACTCGACTGGTACGATAATTCAGAGTCAATCCTTTCACTTTGCACGTCGTGTGCACTTCTCCTTGTTTGTCCCGGTATTCGTAGCCGTAATTTTTGGGACCGCCACTGACGAAACTTAGAATCTTGTCGTCGGGATGCTCGTCTGTCCAGGCTCCTAAACGGTCTCCTTCGATGTCAGGGTGCTGTTGACTCGGGTGATGGATGTAAATGTAACTGTCCGTGTCAAAGTACATCACGCGTTCCCCTAACAGTTCTAAAGCTTCGTACAATTTTAAGCGAGCTTGAGCTGTCACGTAAGCCGCAATGATGACATTTCCAAAAGGGTCGTCTTGAAGAAAGTCCAGATCTTCTTCGTAATTGACCAAGATCAAATCTTCGCGAACGACGTCCGCGTGTTTCACGTATTTGGTTTTGTCGTGAATCATCTGGAAGTAGCGGGAAGGTTCTGTCAAATATTCCGTTTTGGGTAAACACGGTCGTTGTGCCATTTTTCCCCACAAGCAATTTAACATCACTTTGGCAAACGATCGCCTGCCTTCGTTTTTCTCGATGTGATCTAAAGTGATGCCTTCTTGTTCGTAGTATTTCTCTTTGAATGTCTTTTCATCTTCGGGAGTGTGACACCAGGAAGGATAGCCGCTGGCTTCTTGCTTCGGTTTCAAAAAGGCATCCACGTAGTCGGCGAAAATGCCTCTCTGCGAGGGGTCACCCTTGTGGTATTATTGTGTCTTGGGAAAGTGACAAATTTCGTACACTTCTAACAGTTCGTATCCTATGTCCAGAGCTTTGAACAATTCCACGCTGACCCACGTCCCTGTCAAGGCCCGTTCTTCCTGGGTGTGATGGCAAGGCTGGTCTTGGTTTGCACGTTTCGGCACAAGTACGGCACAAAGGAAACATCAGTTTGCCTTGGCAATGGTGAGGTAACACGGGATGGTACAAGTGCGTGGGAGGCAAAACTTTACACTTGATCAGACCTTCGTATTGTCGAATGTTTTTCAGGTCGATGTGTTCCGTCAGCAATTGCGGGTGCCCTACAGGAAAGCGACAATATTTGCACACGTAGGGATACAGCGAACACACGTCCAAGTATTTGATTTCTTCTCCTTTCTCTTCGTCGGCTTGGTACAGCAAACAGGTGGCATTGGTCCTTCCTCCGTACAAACTATCCCTCGGGTTCAGCGGGTCCATGAACTGGTAACTTTCCACGAGGCGTTTAAATTCGGGATCGGTTTTCAAACGGTGATCGTATTCGTGTTCCCACATTTCCACCACTTGGTATCTTTGCTGTTCTAACTTTAGGCGTCGCTGACATGTGGCCTGGTACAAGTCTTCCATGGTTCGTTGTAAAAACTGATTTTTAGTGCCACGGTCAGGGTAGCAGACGGGACATCCGTGAAATAAGCAACCGTTAAACTCGTACACGATCTTGGGGTTTTCTATGTTGCCGCCATCGACCGAATACGTTCCGATTGTCCTTTCGCCTCCTCCGTTGCGGGCATGCTGAATCCATTTGTCTGCCTTGTCGCACAAGTAATGTAACCAACGTAGGGCTTTGACCGAGTATTGACGTTTGACATAGTGGGTCGTTTGAGGACTGATGACAGCTACGGTGTTTTCAGGCATGAATCGTTGCCGGCACACTAAGGAACACGCTTTGGCAATGGTGCAAGCTTCTTTCAAAGGATCGACCCTCCGTGTTCCATGAACAGTTCTCGAAATTTTCCACAGCAACGTCGTAAAATGTCCACGTGGGAACGACAATACTTTAACATTTCTTCCTGAAAGTCGAAATGGTCGGAGGCGTGGGCCTGGTACCAAGCGTAGAAAGCGTCTCGTTGTTCGGTACGCATGTTGTCGGGGTCGTAATAGTGAGCCTCAGGTAAATGGGGTAGAACGGCGTGTTGATTGGCTTCCGTATTGAAAAAAGTATGGAAAGTACCCTTTAGCCATTTCTGTCATTCCAAACGTTTTAGGCATTCGACTCAAAGGCATGGCCAAATAGCTCATCGAATCTTTAAACTGCACTTGTCCCACTTGCATGAAAATGATTTTGGCTCCGTTCAAAGTGACTTTAGGACGCTCGGTGCCTTGTTCCGTATAGTATCTCAAAAGAAACTGTCCATCGTATCCGGAGAAATTGTGAGCCATCACCGTGGCATGACGATGACAATCTCCGTAACGTTCGATGTCCTCTTGGCTCCACGTCTTGTCGATGGGGTCTAAGACCCATTTGGCAAAATCGGCTAACGTGTTCGGTCCTCGAAAGATTTTTTCACGCCCTCCGGGAATCTTACTGCAGTGAGGGCAATGACTGAAGATAGGTTCCTGAATGCACTTCTCGCACGCTCGATGAGCCACGCAGAAATTAGGAATGTGAATGCCGGTCTCTTGCATGCATTCGAAATCAAAAAAGATGAAATTGCCTTTCTTCTTGTGACCGTCCTCTTTCTCTGGTGGGGGTTGGTATTTTTGCACGTAACATTGGTGTTCCAAGTCCACGATGTGGTGACAAATGTGACATGTTTTCTTTCCTGAACATACGTGTGTCTTGGCATTATTGGTACGTATGCCTTGTCCACATGTAGGGCACAATCTCAGCAGTTGACAAGCACATTTCTGCTGTGAACCTTGTGTTTTCAAATGTTGTTGGTAACAGGTAGGGCTGACAAACGTGCGCAGACAAGTTGAACAAGGCACTGGTCCTTCGCTCAGACAGGGTGGAGATGCCAAACATCCTGAGCATTTCCATCCGCAATGTTTGTGTTGCTCTCCATTATTATAACCATGGTCACATTTCTCACACTAATAACCGTATCCCAGGAATGCAGTGATACTGGTAATGGTATCGAAATGGTCATCGTGATAATAGACATGAATGTATTTTCCGTCCTTAAAGTCTTTCCCTCGAAACAACAGAGGTCCGCGCACTTCTTGAGGGTGCACTTTCAAGGTGTTTCGTGGAGCTAGGACAGCTTGCAATTTTTGCATTTCAGGAATGCCACAGGGTGTGTCTTTGGACAGGCCGGCTTGTTGCAGCAGGAGTTCTGCTTCGTTTCGTTGTTTGGCTCGGTCCGATCGTCGGATAGTTTTCCAGGCTCTTTTCCATTCTGTCGTGTCGTTCTTGTTGGCATAGGTTCGTCCCACCACGATGGCTCGGGCTAAACACATCTGGTCTTGAGAATTGTGAATTTGGACGAGACTCTTTGGTGCTGCCAAGCTCGTTCACCAGTAACACCTTATTGCGTTGTCCGGTCCCTTGAGGAGGAGAGACGTGGGTCATGTCCAGTGTGGCTTTTCCATCGGTGATGTCAAACTGATCATTAGATTGTTGTACGTGTTGAATCTTGTCCATGACTTTGGAAGCGGTCAATTCTGCCGGGGTGCTAAACTCGATCCAAACAGGGGATTTCAAACCGTCGTGTTGTATGGAAAGTCTCAAGCGATCGTCTTCTTTGGGTTGACATTGTCGCTTGAGTGCGGTGAGCAAAGAATCCCACACCCCAGTGATGAACCCTTCTGCTTTCTCTAACGGTACTTCAGCCTTGAAATCTTTAACCTTCACTGTGTATTTGTAAGCCGTGGTTCTAAATTTTCTAGATGAGCGCTTTTCCGTCTCTCGAATGGAATAGTACTTTTCAGGGTTGACTAAGGGTGGTGAACTTGGTTTAGAGGGTTCGGATTCTGGTTCACTCATGTCCTCTTCAAAATCACTGGCATGAATTTGTGCCAAGACTTCAGCCCTGGTACGAGGCGATAGATCACGTTTCTACTTCTTACTTTCTTCTTCTTCTTTCTTCTCGAATGAATAGGATCGTTTCTTCTTGAGTGAAAAACGTCAAATGACTCAAGTTTAAACACCATAGACTAATTTATAGCCATGGCAGACCAGAGTGTATAAAAGGGTGCGTGTCTTGTCCTTTCACTATTCATTTCACTCTCTAACCGACCACAACGATGGAAGAGACTAGCCAAATCGAACGTTTCATCAGAGCTTTGCGAGGGGTCATTAGAAAATTCTCTTCAGACCAGCCGACGGACTACTCTCCATCCTTTCGAGATAAAAGTGAAGATACTTGCTATATCTGTCAGAAGAAAGGGCATTGGTCTTCAGAGTGTCCAGACCGTCAAAAAAGAAATAAAATAGGGGCTAGAAAAGACAGAAGTCAAGATACCTGTTATTATTGTCAAGAAAAAGGACATTGGTCTCCAGATTGCCCAAAAAAGAAACAAGAGGAGTCAGAAGAAAAGAGGGATTCTTCAGAAGAAGAGAGGGATTCTTCAGAGGAAGAAAGCAGACAGGTGAAGAAAAAGAAACAGGAGAAGAAAAGAAGAAGGGAAGAAAGCGAGGAGGAAGAAGAGGAAAAGACTGTGTCGGTGAATAAATGTAAGAAACAGAGAAACTAAACAATGAGACAGAAGAAGTGTATGACTTTTTAAAGTGCTCTGTTGTGAATTGTGAATTGGATTGTAATTATGGATAAAAGAATAAATTAATTATATAAGGTAAGTGTCTTTGAGTTTTTATTTTAAAATAAGAACGTACACTCACGCGCTCAAATGCACGCACTATAGGGGTAAAATGCTTTTTTGTTGATTTTTGAGTTATTGGCAATTGAAATTGTATTTCTTTTCGTGAGACGTGGGTGGCCCTGAAAAGGGTCTTTTTTTGGTGTAGGGGTGAGTTTAAGCAATCAACTTTAACTGTCTTAAGCCTTTGCCACGGTCGAAGCCTACTTCTGGACTGCGTACTGTTGATGATGATGATGATGATTTGGTTGAAATCACTAAGGGTGGTACGGTAGGCTTAGTCACAGGGTTGACGTGTTTAGCTCGGGAAGGTCGTATTCTCTTCGGTCGTAATAAAGAAGTCTGATACATTTGTTTCAGATTTCTTAACTCCGCTAAAATGTCCAACAGTACCGTGACCGTTTGATTTTCACCCTCTTGTTTCTTTGCTGCTACTTCTTCTTGTTGTTGTTTTTTTCTTACCTCTTCTTCTTGCTGCTGTTGCTGTAGGAGAAAAGCTTGTTCCGCTTCCTTTTGTCGTTGTATAAATTTCTCCAATTCTTCTTTCTGTCTCTGTCTAAAATTCTCCACTTGCGGTAATGAAGAAGGTAACGAAGGTTGCGGAACAAATTCTTGCGAGGTAAGAAAATCCACAAAATCCCAATTTACCTCTTCTGAAAGTAAGTCCGGGTTCCCTTGGGCGGTCTCCACTGCTGGTGCACCCCAATGGATCGTTTTCTGAGTTTCCGTCATGTTGAATCACTGTTGCATAGATTGACTACACGCAGGCGCTAGCGAATCTATATAGACCACGTGACGTCACAGACTGCTTTCTTCGGATTGGATGCGGGCTGACTGAATTTTGTAACGCGTGTTCGGATTGGTGAATGAACTCAATCCGTTTCAATCCTTCCTCTACCTATAAATAAGCGCAATTCACTGCATTGATTCACCTGTTCTCGTCGCCTTAAGATGTGAACCACAGTTGAATCATCCACCCTTGTGTCTTCAATGATGTTTAGGACGGACATGCTCATGTATGTCCGATCCAAGTGGACCGTTATCCACAGGACAGACACCAGTCTGTGGATACGTAGGATCTACGTAGAAAGACAAGGATGCCTCAAAAGAGTGCTGATTTACGGTCCTACAGTGAGGCGCAGCCTAAGGACAAGAAGAAGACCAATGCGGTGTCACTTATGTTAATGTATACATTAACATAAACCCAAAGGCCCTTTTCAGGGCCACTCATAGGTCTCGAAAAGAGAATGACTTTCCATTTCCTACTCCATTTTTTTTATTTTTATTTTTATTTTTTTTTTAAAAAAATCCCATATTAAAATTCCCTTGACGCTATACAGTCCCACCCTGTTTAAATTCCCCTTGTCGCTCAACAGTCCCACCCTGTTTAAATTCCCCTTGTCGCTCAACAGTCCGAAAATCTATTTCCCATGTTAATTTCCCTTGTCGCTAAACAGTCCCACGATTTTTCTCCATGTTAAATTTACATAGTCGCTAAACAGTCCCGGGGGGAGGGGGGATCTGTAATGCTAATTCCCATTGTCGCTGAATCGTCCCCTTTCACTACTATCGTCTTAAGGAGATTAGATTGTTTGAAATATCTTGTTTGGGATTTTATTGGCACAGATATATTCAGGGCTAAACTCTTTCGTTACAAGACAAGATTCTAATTATTGGCTTTTATTTTATTTTTCATACTGTAATATAAAATGTTACTTTCTATGAGATGCATATATATTTTGCTATATAATTCTTTAGAATTAAAGGTTTGAAAGGAAACAAAACATAATTTATTTTCATTATGTTGTTCCCACTTATCCACATAGTGCAGCAAAATAAAGTTAGAATTTGTATTCTGTACATTGAAATGACTTTACATGCCAATTTATAGGAATATAATCAAACTTGTTTCGTGTGATACATTTTGTGGTTTTGTACATGATCATCTTTTTTGATTTCAATGTTTTTGGAGAGTCTTGAAAGAGAAACATCATTAGATTTAGAAAATGCATGTTTATAATCTAACATATCCCTTAATTCCATTCAGTAATGGTCATATGTGAACCATGAAAAAGTAATTTCATCCGGGAAAAACCCTGGAAATGACCTGGAAATTTATCTTTAGAAAAGCGTGGGAACCATGGTGACCGCCAGACATTATCATCTTGTTCAGACCTTCGACAATCTTCAGAATAGTCCAAACTCTTGCACCAAATAATATTCAATCTGTGTTCTTCTATGTGCAAAAAATGTATTGCTTTGTTGCATTTTTTAACTATTCTATTTAAATTGGCCACTGTGTTCAGATGTTAAATTTGTAATGCTATGAAAAACTATTGCATCAAATAAAATTAAAACCACACAATTGGTACCTGAGTAATTATGTAAAACAAAGCTTGGTGGATTTAAATTTTTTTGCAAGATAGTACAGATGTGATAGCTGAAATATTCCAAGGTTAAATCAAGAAACAGGTTACATAATAGTTGTACCTTAGGCGCTCAAGTTCAAAGAGAATATCTATTTCACGGTCTATTTGAAGTGTTAAGATTTATCAAGAGAGTTGTTTTAGAGAGAAGTGCTAGAAGAATAGGGTTGTGGCTCAGATGAAAACAGAGGATAAAGCAATAATTGGTAAAATCTAAAACAATCAGCAAACATGAACAACTGCTTTATTGTTTGTTGAAGTGATCCAGTAAATTAAACTGATATGACTACTAAACATTTTGTAACTACTAAATGGTTATCAAACCAGTAAGATTTGCTACATATAAATAGAGGAGGGAAACGTACAACTGAAGCAGAAATAGCCAGTGATTGAGCATTTATATTAAGTAATTGTCCGTTTCATTCAGTTGATACCAGCAGTGCATATTAAGCATCAAGTCGAAATCGTACAATTATGGGGTAATTGCAGAAAGAAACTGATGAATTCAACAACAACAGAGCAGTGACACTATATTGTCTGTTTGACAGATTTAGAGAACACGACAGTGTTGCTCATAACTGAAATACTTTGAATGATACCTGTTCTATGTATTATTCAACTGATCTTGATGCTGCTTTAGAAAAATCAAGAAATCTAAACTTGGCGCCTTGTGCCAGCGTTTTGATCAGCGAGTAATTAGGGGTATACATTTGTTGTAGGTGTAATATGTATTAGCGTTTATTGTTGCTTTCAAATTTCTTGTTCACCTCAAGCTGTTAAACAGGGTTAGCATTGAACATATGATGAAATGATTTGATCTTTTACGGCACAGCAACATAAGTAGGTTATTAATTTTCGAGGAAAAGGAATAAAGTACCTTTCCCAGAGACCTCTCACAGTAGCTGGCCAAGGCTGATCTGAACCCTCACCGTTTTGGTCTCGGGTTAGGCACACTAACCACTTAGCCTTAGCGACCCTCTTGTGTTGAAATAGCTTAAATGGGAATGTTTGGTAAACACACATATTTATAAAAGCCAAAAAGATAAGACAAAGTGCTAAACGGCGAAATATATCAAATTATTTAAGTCGCATACTCCCAGTACTACTAACCTGAATAAATATTGCAAGTAGTATTACTATGTTGGTGACTAATTTTCATGATTGTTCCAAGTAAGAGTTCATGTTATTTAATGCATGATGGAATGACATGCTAACAATTCAATGGAGAATAATGTAGGTAGAATACTAATGGCATAACCATTTCTCTTATGATAGAGATAATATGTTGAAATTAAGTTACTGCAGCATTTTCATGATGACCAAAAATTTACGTTAGTAAAATCAGGACTGAAAAGAAATTGAGACAGCTGCGTTCTGTAGCTGGTAATACATATGTCACTCTTATTAAACTTGTAGAGTTTACATTATAAGACAAGATGTTTAGAATTCCATTTGACTTTCAGATATTGAGAGATTGTTGTCCACTATATGGTCTTGTTATCTGTATGATGCACGGTTTACCATTGCATTAGCAAAAGCCTCTGGTAGTGATAGAAGGTGATAACCCTGATTACGAATTGGAATATATTTGTCTGCAATACAATGCAGTTACCACATAAGCATTTGCTCATTTCAATTATTATAAACGCATAAACGAAATTCCTCACTTCTAAGACTACACCATAAGAGCAAGAATTATTGATATGGCAGCTACTATGACTTTTGCAAATTTAACACTTGATACACTTTGAAAAAAGTTTACAAGTATTTTGAATAATTTGTAAGCAGGTGGAACTGGTAAAGGAAATGCTTTGCATTCCTCAACTGAAACGATCGTGATTATTCTGGAAATATTATCCAGCATACTTTGAAGCAACAGTTTGTGGCGCAACAAAATATTTATTTAACCAAGAACAAACATAAATTAGCAACATGAATGTCAACCGTTTGCTTCACAGATTACGACTGGCTATGTCTTTTATGAGCTGCACACATGATTAAAGGCTGTATGGGAAGGGTCAGAATATAAACAGGAATACATTTGCACATAAACAGAAATGCAATCATATATGCACACAAAATGTAATTTACATTGTTCCAGATTCACATAATGTAACTTACGTTGTTCCAGATACATAAAGAACAACTGAAAACAGCTAAATTAAATACAAAATTTTGAACAATTTAATGGTGATGTATTAAAAATAACCAATAACACGAGTATGTGCCGTGCTATATAATGTGGGGAAACAAATGGTGTTTGCACTAGATTTATTAGAAACACAATATTAGTACTTCTTATTGTATGGTATCGCCATACGATAACACGTATAGCGTAACTGGTGCTGAGAACTAGCATTAAGTCCACACAAGACAAAGCTACCACCAATGTGGTTATTTAAAATGAAGAACAGTTGTTATAGATCTGCTGATACACGGATGGCGAGAGTTAACTGCCCTTACTTAACAGGGTACTAACATTCATTTAGTCTTTGAAATAATCCAACATTTTTCTTGTTCACTAGCGATGTGTCTATTTTTGCTAACAATCATTTGTAAAAATAATTTCAGCAGCGTTATTCGAAATAGTTTCTTCATAAACTATCTCGGCTATATTTCGTAAACACTCGCAAAAACATTTTAATGCAATATTTGTTCGGCTATAAACTGCAGAGCCATAGTCTTTGTTTGCTGCGTTAATATAGCTGCAAAATCGTGCTGGAATATGTAATCATCGTCAGTGAATGACAACTACATTCCTTCACAACCTTTAATTGGTTGTATAATACTTTAAACTCAGAGTAAATCGGAAAAAGGCACTGTCGACACTTGATTGAAGTTTCTAAATTTGCATTCTTGTTGACATGGAGTCTATGACGCTTTCTGTAATTTTAGCCAATCGTATAGAGTTACTTGCATCACTTTGCCGACGTCGCTCTTACCGTTCTTCTAGTATCATTTAAAACATTAACTTGTACCTTAAACTCATTTTCAAATGTATCAACATATATTATCTTTCTTTTGCATTTGTAAAACCAATAATTATGCTTTTAAGGGCTATATTTTGATTGTTTCAATTTGCAATTTCTACAAGAGGAAAGAACTGATTCAATCACATAATTTGTTTTTAAATTACCGTCGTTATTTTGAATCTAAATATAGGCTTTATTCTCAATTTTCATTCTGTTATTTCTGTATTTGAGCTTTCTCCAACAGGATGGTATAACTCAGTTGTTTTTTATCTGTTAAGTGTTCATGGCGTTTAAAGATTCTTTTCTATGATACCAGCTTTAAGTGCCTGACAGTCACTTTATGGTCCGTCAAGGCTAGATTCAGTCGTTTCTGAGGATTATGTCACTTTATGGTCCGTCAAGGCTAGATTAAGTCGTCTCTAAGGATTATGTCACTTTATGGTCCGTCAAGACTAGATTAAGTCGTCTCTGAGGATTATGCCACTTTATGGTCCGTCAAGGCTAGATTCAGTCGTCTCTGAGGATTATGTCACTTTATGGTCCGTCAAGACTAGATTCAGTCGTCTCTGAGGATTATGTCACTTTATGGTCCGTTAAGACTATATTCAGTCGTCTTCTGAGGATTAGGTCACTTTATGGACCGTCAAGACTAGATTCAGTCGTCTCAGAGGATTAGGGGCACTTGACGATCCCTCAAGACTAGATTCACTGCTTTCTAGCACACCACTGAGAGGGTTGTCGCTGTAATTGGTTGCTTACGTCAAAAACAGCCGTGATGTTGCTTCGAATGATTCAGTTTCATGTTGTAAAATGGATGAAATGAACTAACATGCACCAACAAAATTCTAATTGCTGTGAAAATCGAAATTACAAAGTAAATTAGTTCTCTTTGCCTAAACTTTGTTCTTCTGCCCTCGTTGTTTTACTAATTTTCTGCGTGTGTAACAAATGGTTCCAGACAGTTTATGAAAGTTCGTTTAAGGTGGGACTTAACGGTGGTTTGAAACATTCTTGGTATAAATTTTTGTATTGGTAACGGTTTGAAATATGGTTGTAGTGGCTTAGAAATGAAATACACGTTTTGTGGTTGTAGCTTGGTTTGACGTAATATTCGCATGCTTGTAGAAAGATAAAAGATAAAATTGCATTCAGAGGACACGGGCGTCTCCGTTATTGTATAGTAACTGTCGTAATTTCGGTTCAAGATACATTTGCGAACTTCTAAATTAAAGAAGGGTCACAAGTCAATCAGTTATCCACCGAATTTGACCTGTAAGCTTTTTGTATTATTCCATGTATACCTATAGTTGAAATAATTGAAGTAGTTGAAAAGCAATGTGGAGAAAACGAGAGTTGTTAATAATGTCTGTAAGGCCTTGCCTCTGAAATATTGTGATGTTAATTGTTGCATAAGTTGTAATCTAAAAACTGTGATTAAAGTTGGGTAATTAAGCTTACACTATAGCCTACATCTTGTTAAAGACATTGGAGCCTGACATTTGACAGCTTATTGATACAAATAGGAGGTACTGAAAATGAAACCTAAAATTTACTTGCTACACTATTTATATTATAGGCAAGGAAAATTTAAATAGGATACTAACACCCAGGCAATATATTCATCAGCGAAACATAGTAAACGAGAAAAACTATTTAATAGACTGGATACATTTTACGTAACATTCAAAGAGAAAACAACTACTCTCCTGCAAATCATAGGATGATTCGCAGTATTACAAATGAATGCAATAACTTAGCACATTAATGTACGCTAATAAGTAACTCAAAAATATTTAGATTGTTGAAAATCTGTTGTTGTTTATTTTTTCCCAAAAAGTTCGATTTGGCCCTAATATCTTTCACAACATTCCATCTTGGCCACCATGCTGGCATAACGTGGCATATCTCAAACACATGATTAAAGGCTCATAAATATAATTATATTTGTAATATTCAAAATTAATTCGTGACAAATACAACCGTTTTGTAAAAATAACTTTTTTTTAAAACTGTTGTCAAAATGAAAGCACGCTGTTAATATCATTAAATTCGCAACAAGATTAATAGGGAGTCTCAGTATATTCCTTACGGACGGAAACTATCGAGGTCAAAAAGTACAGTGGTATGTACCCCATAAATAAAAAAATACCACAGTAAACCGTTGTGCCGGTAATACCTCACTCCTCTAATGGGAGGCAACATACGTTTGGCTTTTCATAACAGATAAATAAACTTTGACCCTGGGACAAATACGATCCGCCCATCCCCTCTTCAGTATATAGTGTATTAGACGTAAAGGTGGAGAATTGCAATAGGAAGTGATGCATCCATTAACATGCACATATTGAGTTACACCTGTTCTAATGCACAACATTTGCAGATTAGTTACATATTTCGCACATGTGTGAATTTGTACTCGTATGTATTAGCAAATATGCAATGCGTTCCCGTGGGTTTTCAGATAGGCAAAATTTTGCATCCTTTGGTGGTTGCTTCCCCGAAGCTTGAGTGGGTGGGTGGGAAGTGACAACAAAGATAGTCATCATTAAATATCTGATGGACACATCATTAATGCTGTTAATGATAGTAATTGTTATTATAATGATGACGATGATGACAATAATACATGTAAACATGCTGATGATAATTAAAAGAATAAGAAAGATGTTGACAAAGAAAACGAAGATAAAGAATATTTTCGTTTCATAAAGGCATTTTTATTAGTAGTATCAGCAATAACATTATTTGCAGTAGTAGTATTAGTAGTGTATTCGCCCACAATCACTGTAGATAGCAGTCTACCTGTGCATGCCAAATGGTAGAAGAAACTAAGATTTTGCCCGTTCTAACTTGTCTTGCACCCAGAAGCTTTTTCAAGTCTCCAGAACTGAAACCAAAATTGTTTTGCTTTTTTTTTGGGATGGAAGGGCTATAATTTTCTTTTGAGTTTATGTATCTAATTTTGTTTTATCTCAAGAAAATACTTTTTTAATTCAAATAAAATATGTATATCGTATAGTGTAATGTTGCTATAAATCTGAGTAATACATTTTTGCAGCGATTGACTGGCAGAAATATAATAAAAGATATCAGGACAATGCCCCAGAACATTACATTTCCCTAATACAATGTATGTATAATGTGGTGCGTTTCGAGGTTTGTCAAGAAATACCGCGGTACAAAATAATTCGTGTTACACAACTCTACTTTCCATATTGTTTGATACTCTACTTCGCGTATTTCGGATCCACAGATAGAATATAACGATAATTACACTTTAGGAATGATAGCGGTTAATAAACTGATAAATATACGGAGCCCAAAACTGTGGGTATGATGGTCCATCCTTTGTCAGTGTTTTCCTCCAGGTTCTCCAACATGTTTTTTGTCTGCCTCAGAGATTACATTAATCAAGTATTTTAACCATCGAGAGTATTTTGTGTTTTTTCACTCTTTTTGCCATTGCAGTTCTGACCGTCTCTAAAGTACGGGACAGATCTAAATTATATAAAGCGCACTTGAGTTACAAGTACTTTGAAATGTCTTTTTAAATGTTAAACGTTTTTGTCCCTTGTACTTGTTTTTGTGGAGCCCATGTTAGTGGGAAGCTAAATGCATCAAATACTTTTATACCATCGTAAACGATTTGTTAAAGGTTTAGTTAATGTTTTTCAGCAATGAATTGTTTGTGTGGTCAACATGCAGTTACTGGCCTCTTTTTATATGCAGCTAACATGACTAGTTGTTAATACAGACAAAAAGGTAACACCAATGCATCTAGCATGACTAGATAATACAGACAAAAAGTTAACACCAAGGCAGCTAGCATGCCTAGTTGTTAATGCAGACAAAAAGGTAACACCAATGCAACTAGCATGACTAGTTAATACAGACAAAAAGGTAACACCGATGCAACTAGCATGACTAGTTGTTAATACAGACACAAAGGTAACACCAGTGCATCTAGCATTGACTAGTTAATATAGACAAAAATGTAACACCAATGCAACTAGCATGACTAGTTATTAATACAGACAAAAGGTAACACCAATGCAACTAGCATGACTAGTTGTTAATACAGACAAAAAGTAACACCAATGGAACTAGCATGACTAGTTAATACAGACAAAAAGGTAACACCAATGCAACTAGCTTGACTAGTTATTAATACAGACAAAAAGCAACACCAATGCAACTAGCATGACCAGTTGTTAATACAGACAAAAAGTAACACCAATGGAACTAGCATGACTAGTTATTAATACAGACAAAAAGCAACACCAATGCAACTAGCATGACCAGTTGTTAATACAGACAAAAAGTAACACCAATGCAACTAGCATGACTAGTTGTTAATACAGACAAAATGGTAACACCAGTGCAACTAGCATGATTAGTTATTAATACAGACAAAAAGGTAACACCAATGCAACTAGCATGATTAGTTGTTATTAATTCAGACAAAAATGTAACACCAATGCAACTAGCATGACTCGTTAATACAGACAAAAAGCTAACACCAATGCAACTAGCATGACTATTTAATACATAAAATTGGTAACACCAATGCATCCAGCATGACTAGTTGTTAAGACAGACAAAAAGGTAAAACCAATGCAACTAGCATGACTAGTCAATACAGACAAAAAGGTAACATCAATGCAACTAGCATGACTAGTTAATACCGACAAAAAGATAACACCAATGCAACTAGCATGACTATTTAATACATAAAAAGGTAACACCAATGGAACTAGCATGACTAGTTGTTAATACAGACAAAATGGTAACACCAATGCAACTAGCATGACTAGTTGTTAATACCGACATAAAGGTAACACCAACGCAACTAGCATGACTAGTTATTAATAGACAAAAAGTAACACCTATGCAACTAGCATGACTAGTTGTTAATACACACAAAAAGGTAAAACCAATGCAACTACTAGCATGACTAGTCAATACAGACAAAAAGGTAACACCAATGCAACTAGCATGACTAGTTAATACCGACAAAAAGATAACACCAATGCAACTAGCATGACTAGTTAATACCGACAAAAAGATAACACCAATGCAACTAGCATGACTAGTTGTTAATACCTACAGAAAGCTAACACCAATGCAACTAGCATGACTAGTTATTAATAAAAAAAAAGAAAAGTAACCTAAAAACAAGATTTTACCAGTCTAATAATAGTAAATATGTATTTTTCATTGGTACGTTATTTGCAATAGCTGTGATCAGTACTATAGTTCTCTGTACATCATGACAGGATACTCTGAAATAGCAGTCTATCAAATCATTTTCTTGTACTTTTAAATCAACAGAATGACATCTGTTTGGAACATCCATCAAACAGCTTATTTATAAACTCATTTTAGTGTAGGAAAAACGTATAAAAAACATCTTAACAAAATTAGTCGGGTGATAAATGTCTGAAGATTCAAAATTGGCAGAAAATTTTAATTTTAGGACCAGTCAAAAGCCAACAAGCAGAATATACTTTTACCATGCGTTTAAAATACATATTATAATTTTTATCTTACTTTAGAATGACTCTGGACAATCTCAGCACCGAAATTCGGGAGCTTGACGTCGGCGTAGAGACATTATCGAAACAGCTTCAAAATTCTCCTGATGACATAAAAAATATGCTGGAAACGTTTGTGCAAGTAAGTATTTCCTACATTCCAATGACCTAATATTCCATTATTGGATGTATGGAAAAAATAGAAAGTCAGTACCAAATTTTGTCTTGATTAAACAGTTGCATATGATAGCATGTGCAATCTCAAGTGATGACAAATTGTATTCTGGCTTTGGCTATATCAACTAAGTCGTCATGCAGCTTCCATTAAATATTAATTTCAAACTTGCTCCTGTTTTTTAAACATGGAATGAACTTAATACAAACTATTATCGCATACCCGACATGATGAATCTTCGTTTAGTAGTTTTACTCAAACGGAATCCACATATTCCAAAGTACCTTTATTTAAGTGTGTTTGCATTCAAGCTAGTTAGATAGGATTTATGATCACAGATGTGCCGAAGACGTTTTATCATCAATTATCAAAAAGCTAAGACGTTTCCGTCCAGCTTCAAAATTAGTGAATTCATTTAGTACAAACTTCTTGAGATTCAAATTTTTGGGATTAATCACACATTTGAATAACATTCTTTATGATTTTCGATGCATCATGAAATATGTAAACGTTGGGAAACTTACTTTCCAATTAGAATCGGTGTCGCCAGAATTCAGTTTTAATAGTTTTTCAAGGGAAATTCTAAGAAAATATTAACTCTTGATTATTCATAGATTTTTATTCATAAATACAGAAATATTTGTCTCAAAGGTTTAAGAATACATTATTGCAAGCGTATGTTTAGCACTGCCATATTGTAGGAGTAAACTATGAATTATACGAAGGGACCAGAGGATCTCGGAATGAATAATTACATCACAACGTCGAGCAGTATTTACTCTAAACCTAAGAATAGTGTTAGAGATAAATATTTTTTAATGAAATCCAAAATTTTAACCAACCTAAACCTCTAGTTATGTTTGGTTTTAGTTCAAATACACTTTAAGTTTGTGATGATTTCCGACCGGAGTAAAGTAAAAAGCGATACTACGATCGCTGAATGATCTCGTGGGAAACATAAAAATAATGCCTAATCTGAGCCGAAAACTAAAAACATCCGTTTTAACTTTAGTATCAGGAATGTCTAACTAGGAAGTAAATGGTTGATACTTGACATGGAAGGACTGTAACCTCGAGATATATTCGTTGTACATGTAGCTATTGTAAACAAATGGAGCTTGTGACATGACGGACAAATTTATAATGGTGATTGACTGTAACGGAGATAATACGGTACTTTGAAGTGAAAGAATAGCTGAAAAATGTTGCAGTGGAACTGTAACAATGTAGCGTGTATCTAATATTGTACACAGATTTGCTTTACATTTTTCTGTGTTGATTTTCTCGGAAATAATTTTAGTATTACTTGACGAAAAGTGACAATGTGTGGAAAGACTAACTTTTAATATACGTCTCAGTTTGTAAATTGATATTTTATAAACATCTAGCTAGTTAGTGACAGAAAGGAAAACCTTAACCTGTAGAATAGTCCATACGTCCTTATTGGAAAATATGAAGGAAATATGTAATCGGGTATACATTGTCGTTTTAGGCTGCTCAGAAGGAGTTAGCAGAAGCGAAGTTCAACATGGGCCAGATCGAAAAACTGACAAAACGTGTAGCTGTTCATTTTTGTGAAAATGAGGCATCTTTCAAAATTGAGGAATTCGTTATCATAATGAATAGTTTCTGTGAAAAGGTCAAACAGTGTCAGAAGGTACACATCATGCATCTTTTCTTTTACATCATTTACAGATTGTTTTGTTATCGTTTATTCATGTCTCGGGTGTCCTCCATCCAGAGTTATTATCTGAGATTTAAAAGTTGTTTCATTTTATTTTTTAAACCATGTCTGTGGAGAGAGAGAGAGAGAGAGAGAGAGAGAGAGAGAATAGCAGCACCGCAGACGACTGTGGTCGAGTTTGTGAAAGGTTTGGGTAACGTTTTTGCAATTAGGATTTGATCGTATGCTGGAGATGCTGGTCCTGGCCTTCTTGCTTTAATTTATTTCGGGGCGATGGTGAAGTGGGATGTGCAGGGAGCGAGTCACTGATTTTGTTATAATTCATCTAAAATCGTATCTATTCCTGTCCATTCTGACCTTGCACCAACAACCTGATCAAAATAATTTAACTTTAAAAAACAGTTTCTTTATAGAACTTTTGTACTCGTCTTATTTGGCTGCGTATTTAGCGTGTTTCACAATGGATGTCACAAGGTGAAATATAGACAGTTTGATACGTAAACGTAGATTGGCCTTTGTATAAACATTGTTTACAATAGAATTAATGAGACAGATAATGAGGAAGGATATGATATATGCTGTTTTGAGGAGTCACCTTTATGACTGGAATTATTTTCCTTATTAAGAAACGTCGCTGCAGAATGGAGGTTAAATACATGAGGAAACCAGAGAAGGGGTGGGGAGATTCGTCAGTAGAGGTGGCAGCTATTGAGGATAAGACTGGCTGTCTTTTGTACTTTAGAAATGTCATTAAACAATTTCCTGCATAGGAATTTTATTATAACATGTTATTTGTAGGAAAATGAACAGAGGAAAATCCAAGAGGAAAAGGCAGATAAGAGAAGGAAGGCACAAGCAGCTAGTGCTGCCAACGTAAAAAGTAAGGATTGGTTTTCTGAAAAATATCCCAAATATATCATTGTCGTTGCCTTTTATTAAATCACAACCAGTATACAATTAAAGCTCACCTTGAACTCAGGGGCTTTATCTTATTTATACTCGACACCCAAGCGATCCAAACCATAATTCCGCTAAAATGAAGACCTAATATATTCCCAGAAAAACTTTCTTAGAAGAAACTCAGAGTTAAAGATGCAATGGAAGCACCTTCAGTAGCTTTGTGAAAATAAAATTGAAAGTTTGGATGAAATTATTGGGTTCAACATCCAGAATATTATGACTGTCCTGGGATAATGTTTACATGTTTTGATTTTATGGTTCAGGATCAGCTCACGAGAGTCTCCCTATAGTATGAATGCAGATTAATTTCTCAGAGTTTATTGATGACGTTATGTTATATAGCTACATCAATAGCAGAAAAAAACAACAGCTTTTATTCCATCAGATCAAACTTCTGAGTGTTATTTTTTAGATATGCAAAGCGTTTTTTAAAACATTTATTCGAGTGCTTGCTTGTTCGTGTTTCACGTCGGGTTTGAGGTACAGTAATGAATGTAGCATGAAAGTGACATTAGGGCAAGAAGAGTAAACGACATTCAGGTTGCTTTGCAAACGATTTTCTTCTTCTTCAAAACCATTGACGGGGATGATCCAGCATCATCAACATCATGGGCAACATGGACCTAAAATGTAAAGTTTGTGGGCCTTTCATTATAAATATATATAACAATTTTTGTATCAGCGCGGGGCACAAAAAATGACCCGCGGTAATATTTTCTTTCTCGTCTCCTTCATTTATTTGGGATTCCTATGATAACTATTCACCCTCCTGTGTTTATATGTTAACTAGTTATGATATGCAGTGTATAATACTGGTAGTGTTTCTGCTGCAGTAGTACTTGCTCTTTTCACTTTCAGAATCACACTCCCTTCCGCCAAAGGAGGAAGATGGATGCGTCATAGATCGCTTGCTGGATGAAATAAAGAAAGGGTACAACCTTCGAAAGGCACCATTACGTCAGACGCAATCCCTTACTTGATTTTGAGGGAGTGGTCAAGTTCTGATTCAATATTTTGTCATCCATGTATCATTTTGGTCATGATAAAAGATGGGTCATATGCAAAGACTAAACATCTTAGTCGATATATCGTCATCTAATACAGCTTTTTTGTCAAAATAGAAGATGGAATATATGTTAGACTAAACATGCAAGTCGATAAATTGTCATCTAATGCAGCGTCTGTGTCAAAATAGTAGATTGGTTATATACAAAGACTAAACATCTGAGTCGATATATTGTCATCTAATGCAGCGTTTATGTCAAAATGGAAGGTTGGTTATATGCAAAGACTAAACATCTGATTCATTGACCTCTATGATTACAAAAGAGTTTTGACTTTTTTCTGTTATATTTGTTATGAGTGAAGGAAAATGGAGGAAAAAAAATAAGTGGTGAAATTGTCATTCGACCTTAATCTAACGTCAAGGGTGTGGATGGATAAATCTTGTTTTCCCTGGACTTTAATAACAATTTCAAGGAGACTTGAAATTATACATTTAGTGGTGGTTTGGAAAGTCAGGGTAACAATCTGGTGATCGGGTACTGCAAGCAGCATAATGGGGTTTTTATTATTTTAAACAATATTTTAAAATTATTTTTGTTTTAGTTATTTTCATCTTTATTATCTAACATTTCTTTACACTCGGAAATTTCATCAAATTGTTCTAGACCATAAGTGGCAGAATACTATATCCCATAACTGTACTTTAAATGTAAATATATTAAGGAACGCTACTATTGATATATTTTGTAAAGTAAAATTAAAAAAACAACAAGAACTCTATATTTGTATGTGCCTTTCTTGAATAAATATACTTAGTAAATGTATATAGATACCGTTCATCGCCTATTAATTCAATGTTGCTGTAAAGTTCATTTTAAAACTGTTAAAAGTCGCATTGAAAGGCTATGTTATACTGTAAAACAAGTCATAGATATGAACTCGGATTATGGACATACACGAGGAACTAGTTGGATTGTTTCGATTTGTGCAACCCACGCCAAGAACCAACCACTTTTTAAACTATAAATGATATATTTGGTAAACTCCAAACTGTATTCAGTAAACACTGAGGTAATGCTAAATCGTGCACATTTTCAACCGAAATCAAATTATATTTAAATTCAATTAAACGTTTCTAATAATTATCAAAACATCAAGTCAATTTCAAACCAGTCATGTCGTTGCATAACCTAAATGAACCAAATAACATCACAGGCAACGACATTTTCTGATTTCACGGGTGAAAAGCTTACAAACGTGGCGACATCCTGTGCATCTGGAAAAATTGGCCGTATAAAACAAATTGAGAAGTTATTTTTTGCAAAGGTGCCAAAAGCAAATTTGGGCGAGTACTGAATTATCGAAACCTTTACATTCGGTAAATTTATTTGTCACAGGCGCATCGTTTTGCATTCTTGATTTCGATAATCAGTTTTTTTTACGGTAAGAATGAAAATATCGGTATCTATTTCGAATCATCATCACCGTTCTTCTTTAAGGTTCATTAATTCTGCAAAACATTGGACTAAATTGAGGATCATGACAATACAAGATACACCACTCCCTCGATAACTCACGCCCTGAAAACTCGCAAGCCCGTTTATAACGCTGGGTCAGGCGTGGATCCCACTTTTAAATCAGAAATTTCCCCAAAACTGATTCCTATTTGTTTAGCTTGAAGGAAATCGCGATCAAAATTGGTAACGGAAACATTGATATTTCGTTTGTTTTATCGTGGAAAACGGTAGATAAGACCTGGAAATTTTAATCAACATTATGAATTATCAAGTTAAAAAAGAAGTCATACAGTTTGTTACATTTTTCTTCCAATCGACATTCTTAGTACACCGTAATTAACGATATTGAAGGAAATTTCGATCAATAAAAATGTCACTTACGGCTAGTGGAGGCAGTACATTAATAAATAAATACCAGTTAAATATTTTTTTATTAACTGAAATTTGTGTTCTAGTTCTGTCTATTAGCTCCTTTTAAGTGTACTCATCATAAGTGCAACGTGTCCTCTTGTAATTAAACGCAAAACCTGTCAACCTACCGTAACGGCTATGTCCGCGAGCGTTTCTCTGAGAACATAACTAAGTGCTGACGGTGGTTTGATATCGGAAGCATTTGTTGTATTGTTGAACTAAATAAAAAGCGGGCCACGTTTTCTGTTATCACGTTAGTTAGTCTGTTGAATCAAAGGAGGTGGAATTAACAACAAAAGTTAAAAGGCATACAAATCCAACGTTCTTAAGAATCAGCGGCCCCGGTCGCATGTCAGGTAACTCATTTCAGTCGATCAATCGAACACAGTTATAAATGTCATTGTGTATGTAATCTAATTAAACCACCTTAAATTAATTTACTCATTCATAACTGATTAAAGATAGCAAGCAGCCAAACGAAATGAGTACTTAGTTAACTAAAGAGTTTTGTTTCACAGATACGGATAATTGTGGGAAAACGAGTTTCAGATAATTCCCGAATTCACACGTAGATATATCCTCAAGGATGATAAGAAGTTTCTATGTTACTTGCAATGAAATTACGGCATCAGTATCTTACTAATTGAACAATTACAAAATTGAGTTTCGACGTAGACGATGTTCACACGAAATGTTGCGTTTTTTATAAAAAGGAATCTTGTTTGGTTGTGTATCAACAGTTAGTCTGGTTTCCTGCTTCGGAAAATACTCTCAATGACACTCCTGGAACCAGATTAATAATTCAAGCAAAAAACAGTGATGTAATACACGATTTTTTTGGCGCACATGTTGGTTGTTGAAAGCAGTTGGAATGATGTAATCAATCTTTCAGATATTGGACATTTTGAAAATAAATGTAATTTCTACAGAATAACGAAAAACTTCAACGGAAAAAGCGCTTTATTGACAATTATTCTCGTTGCGATTGTAAAACGAGGATTCAGTCATTAAACAGCCCAGTTTTCCAACCCAATCACGCTGTTCTTTGGATGTGTAGCAGATTTTTTGGAGGTCTCTTGGTAACTCGCGCCCTCGCTTATAGTGCGGTCTATGTTTTTGGACCCCGATGTGTGCGAGCTATCGAGGTTGAGGTGTATACACAAAAATGCAAATCATAGATTCATATTGATCCAGTCACAGTGTGTGGTGGACTCTGGGTTTTATCCTTCCACTTGAAATAATTAGTAGAACAAGTATAGACCCCGGTTTGCCAGTGCATGATGCGATGGCCAGATCCCGGGTTTGATGGCGCATCCTATCATGTGTAAAGCTACATTTTCACATCCATTGTCAGTGGTTTGAAAAGAGACATACTTTGTTAAACTGGATAAGGTCATAGTTTTGTCATCCGCCTTCCAAACACGAGTGTAATTGTTAACATGTCAAAAGAAATATTACTTGTATAATTCCATATTTTGTTTTCAAATGTAATTTGTGCTACTTCATGAAGTTAACGTGCTGAAAAAGTCATGCTTTTGAAACTATTTGATATATCTTGTTTATATGTACTCCAAAGATGGTGTAATTATATTTCATAAAAAAGTCACTGTTTATGACATTTTGTACATTTATTACATTTATTACATTATACAGTTCCAGGTACCTGTGCTTTGTTCTCTCATTGCAACTGTTTGTTATAAGAGCCTATAAATGAAGTCATGCATAGGTTACATCATTTTCATATGAAATCATTTGAAATAAAATGTTTCACCATACTTACGTTGTTTTTCTATTCTTTATATATGGTGGGTATTTCATAGTTAATATTTATAATTGTGGCTTGTGGTATTTGGGGGGTTTACGCCATTTTCAGCACATGATGACCGGTATAATAGGTTGAAAAACCCGTGGAAGAACGACTGACCTACGTGAAAGTACCGGCAAGCTTTCCACATACCTACGTTGGCTGATCCCGAGATTCGAACCAAAGCCGACATAGCTGAGATTACGGTATTATGTAAAGGCTAGCGCTTTCGACCACTCGGCCATCCAGGGCCTCCTTATATGTGCGATGTTAAATATAAAATGACCATCATTTGGAGTTATCTCGATTGTTGTGTTGTTCAATTAATCATCTTCACAATCTCTGAACGTACCGTACCAAAGTTTTTACCAAAGTTTCTTCTTTAGCTTGATTATTCGGCATCAAGGAAAATCTGTATCTTTTTTATGTAAACTAATGTTTATAAAAGTCCATGACTTGTATTGTTATAGAGTCATCAGTAGCCCAAAATTTGCTGCTAGAATCAGCATGTCATTTCAACCATGCCATTGACCCCGACAAAGAATTTGGATTTCACTGTGTATGGTTTGAAACACGTGGCACTTGTCTGAAAATGATACATTTGAAAATGATACGTTCGAGGTATAATATTCAGATCAGTTTTCCTCCCAGATGAACACTACGCAGTTAAATTAGAACGTCATCTGCCCTTATCCTCAAGTCCAGAAGAACCCGCTAATATAATTCTTCACCATTGAAAAGTATATTAAACTATTTTTGTTCACATGTCGCAATATCGCGACAGAAGGAGACAATGTCACAGTCGGAATATTCTTGGCTTCATCATTGCAGTATATTTGGTGCCTTCCGCCTGAGGCGAGTCACCAAAACCACTAAACTAGACGCGTATTCATTCAACCATGGCCAAGGTTATTTATCGACTAAGAGATACAGACTTGTTCTTTTTCAGCGAAAAATTTCTGATGTTGTGCAGCGGAAGCCATTTTATTTTCATTGATGAAACGAACATACCACGTGACAAAACATGCATCAGTGTGAATATGAGAACTAAAATATTAATTTATTTTAAAATAAAATTGAAAATAATCATTTCAGTTCATTATATACGTTTTGGTTCATTGACCTGTTTTTTAGTCTATACCCATTTAGGAAACAGAACACGTTCTGCTTACTGTCATGGTGGGTAAAACTTTTGTGTCTTTTTTATTTACCTATAATCGGGAAATACATGAACCAAATGCATAAATGGATTTTCTGGCTTGACAGAACGACCGATTTATGAGATACAGTTACTTGCTGAGTCGCGGGTTTTCAGGCATAGAAAAAAACTTCAAAAAAATCGCAGATCGCAGAGCTGAGTTGATATTGTGCCAATACGTAAAGAATACGTGACTCTTGTAAACCTTCTGTAGGAGGAATCTGGACCAGATTGTATTTCTGCTAAACATAATTGTCGAATGTATCGACTTCCACCCTGTGAGACAGAATATTTTAAATCCAATTAAGAAACTTTATGTAGATATAGCTGAAGACACAATCTTGAATGTTCGAAGGAATGTGGCATGTATAACATTTTACCGAATATTTTAAGGAGTTTGGTTTTTCCTTTTTATTTTTTTTAATGGATGTTGCCGACATTTAATGTCGTTACCTTTTATATTTTATCTTGTAGTACTTCTTGGAATGAATTATCTTCCTATGTATTAGTAAAAGGTCGATGTGAGATGACAATATATCAAATTTTGCTGAGTCCTAGGTACAGAAGAAAGAAAGTACACAGAGATTTTGCGTCGATTACATGAAGTTGAACAGTATCACGGAATTCAGGTAGAACTGTTACCTGATCCTGAGTCCATATTTGTCGGGGTGACCAACGCAAAGTATTTTTCGAAAATCGATCTGTCAAAGAGATACTGGCAAATTCCATTTCAAAGGAAGACAGTGCAAAACTTGCCTCCTCAGCTCCAGATGGGACCTACCAGTCGGTAGTCATGCATGTCGGGGTCCAGAATGTGCAGAGTGTCTTCACGCGTGTGATGCGAAAATTACTTGAACCGTTAAGGGGGAATGGAGTTTCAAACTTCATGGACGATTTACTCTTAGCGACAACTACTTGGGACGATCATATCATTTTGCTGGAAAACGTTTTAGAGCAACTTCGACAAACGGGACTGACCGCACGACCATCTAAGTGCCGTGTAGGGTTTAGGAAACTAACCTACCTAGTTCATACCCACAGCGACGAAACGTTAACCTCAGGTAGTTCAAAGGTCGACCAAATTCGGGACTAAGTACGACCGACCACTAAGACGGAACTTCGATCTTTCTTGGGACTGGCAGGGTATTATCGTCGATATGTTGCTAACTTCATTGCCAGCCCATTGCCTGACGTGACACGGAAAAAGGCTCTGACGAAACTTATATGGACAGACGCATGTAAACGAGCATTTCAGACGTTGAAGGACGGACTAACGTCAGAAGCAGTAGTGCAGTTGCCTGATGTGACACGAGATTTTGTCTTACGTACTGACGCTTGTGATAGAGGTTTAGGGGCAGTGCTATTAAAAGAGCATGACGGAAACTTATTCAAGCTGCATACAGTAGCAGGTAATTGTCAACTGCATAACGCAATTACAAGGTCTCTGGCAATTATCTAAAGGGATATCTAAATTCCAACGTTACCTGTATGAACGAACATTTATTTTAGAAACTGACCACTAGCCACTCGCCTATTTAGCTCACGCTAAGTTAACAAATGGATCATTAATGAGATGGTCATTATTTCTACAACAGTACCAAGTCCAGGTACTGTATATGAAGGGCAACAAGACTGGTTAAGTAGACAGGGACGTCTAAGGTGAAGGGTTCACCCGAGAACGTGTCAATGAATCAGGAAGATCTACAAAATTTGTGGAGTAAAAATCACTGATTTTACTCGGAGGGGGGCGGGGAGGCGGGCCTATATGTATGGATGCAAATTTCTGTCGATCTATGAATAAGACATTAATTTGGGCCAGAGAACAATTAATTAGATTTATGGGGATATGTGCTTGTTAAATCGCTATACTGCAATGATTTATAATGTCTGTGTTGGGAGAGGAAGTGATTCTTAATTAAGCCTTCATTTACTTAACCGTTATACGACAAGAAAAGGGACGGTTAACTTCGATTTTATATCGGAACTGTCAGAAGCTGAGTTTTTCCAGATCTGTTGTTTGGATTTATATAAGTCATGCTGACCCCAATTTTGGCGCATAGTTATAAAAGGCGATAAATATATTTAATCCTGATTGGTTATGCTAAATTAAGGGCGTGGTTCCCACACTAAAAATCCTTGGGGTTAAATTGCCGTCATCGAAAAAATCTAGCCAGTCTGCAATTTTCCTGCAACAGTGAAAATATAACGGATTCTGAGAGTAAATGGAAGAAATTCTCTCGTAAACATTGGTCAAAGGGACCGTATGTCTGGAAAGTCAAAGGAACCATTTTGGTGGTAGAAGCGAACAAAGCTCGAAAGCACAAGATATTTGCGTCAGTTTCATGTAATTCGTTGATACCAATATAATGATTAGATTTAATTCAATTATTTATATTTTCATGAATTTATTTGTTTAAATTCGTTGACCAATATTCTCGATATGAGTATAACTGTGAGTTCACCTATCTGAATTCGTACAGTGATCTTCTTTATATTAGTTTGACGAATTCTGTGAATTTGTCGTCTTGCTTGTTAAGACATATAATGAATTTCATTCATTCAGTTGTGTAATTGAGATGGGAACGGAACTGTTATGTCTCGTGTAATTGTAATGGGAATCATTGATGAAATAGCCATTAGGAAGGACATTAATCTTGTGAAACTAGGTTTGTTTAAGGTCTGCCAATTTTAGCTTGACCAGATAGCCTTTGGTCAGTTTGAATTCCGCTAGAGCAATATGTGACATAACGAGAGGGGAGTAATGATCTGTTCCCAGTAGGACAACTGACGAAAGATTTAGGTTGCTTCTCTGTTTATTTTGAAAAAGGAAATAGCTCCACGGACGTATCCACTGAAGTATCCACTGACATATCCACGTACCTACTAATCCAAGTACATACGTATATACGTACTTGCGTATCCACAAAGTTTGAGGGCCGAAAAGAGGCGAGACAGTAGGGAGGTCGTAAAAGGGAAAAAGCGAAAGGACCTAAAGGAACCACCATAGTGATGTTGGAGTGGACCATAATAAGCAGATTATGAAGTTGTACAAGCCAATGACTTCGATCGCTCACTAGATTATATGATGAACTTATTCTATCATTTAAAACAGATTGGCTATTTATATAAATATATTTGTGTTTGAAATTTGCTGAAAGATTTATTTAAAAAAGAAGTGTATCTTTCTAATGCAATGTATTATCACAGTTGTTTATGTAATTGATTAAATTTTTGTGTTTTTTTTTCTTCTATATATCTGCTCAGATCTCTATTTATTCCATCTATAATTTCACACTTTATTTTAATATTTACTCGATCCGGGCAACAACACCGAGGTCGATCACCCTCTAGATAACGATAACCAAATAAAGCGGGCACCATGTAAAAACGTACGATCTCACACCACCACCAGTAGCAAACCGCTACAATTGTCTTCTCTTTATCTTAATTATGAATTAGGAGTGAAATTATGTTTGTTTCTCTGGGTATGTACCTCTATAAATATATTAGACTAGTAATATCCTTTCGTATCCTTGAGCTTTAGACTAACATTTTAGCTTAGTATTCCATTTATTCTATATCAACTCTACATATATATATATATATATATATATATATATATATATATATATATATATATATATATATATATATCCTTCCTTAAACCCTTCCAGTAGTTTGCTGTTGTTAAACTTTGATCTCTCGCAAATATTTCGTATGCATACGTTGGCTTCAGCTTCACCTTGCTTCTTACACTTTATGTTAGTGTAGATTAGTGTATTTTTTAGTGTGAGTGTAGATTAGTGTAGTGTTTAGTTAACGTAGTTTCTAGTGTTAATGTTGATTAGTTTTGTTTTTTGTGTTAGTGGAGATTCTATAGTTTTAGTGTTGGCGGAGATCCCTGTTGTTTTTAGTGTTAGTGGAGATTAGTGTAGTTTTAGGTGTGAGTGTAGATTAGTGTAGTGTTTAGTTAGTGTAGTTTCTAGTGTCAATGTAGATTAGTTTTGTTTTTAGTGTTGTTGTTGTTGTTGTTGTGGGGTTTAACGCCATTATTCAGCACACGATAGGCTTTGTATGGCGGCCAGAATAAATGGTGGAGGAAGAACCCGGGAAAACCCCGGGAAGAACCACCGACCCACGAGAAGCTACTGGCAAACTTTCTCAAATACCCACATTGGTCGAATCTAAGACTTGAACCCACGCAGACAGAGGTGAGATGGCAGTGATCCGTAACGGAGAGCGCTTTAGACCACTCGGCCGCTCGGAGCCCCTTGTTTTTAGTGTTAGTGGAGGTCAGTGTAGTTTTTAGTGTTAGTGGAGATTAGTGTAGTTTTATTGTGAGTGTAGATTAGTGTAGTGTTTAGTTAGTGTAGTTTATATTGTTAATGTAGATTAGTTTTGTTTTTAGTGTTAAAGTTGATTAGCATAGTTTTAGTGTTAGTGGAGGTGAGTGTAGTTTTTAGTGTTAGTGTAGATTAGTTTAGTTTTAGAGTTAGAGGAGATCAGTGTAGTTTTTAGTGTTAGTGTAGATTAATGCAGTTTCAGTGTTAGCGGAGATCAGTGTAGCGTTTAGTGTAAGCGGAGATTAATGTAGTTTCTAAAGAAACCGTCTAGCTATTTTAATATTTCTCTGTGTTACGTGATGGTTGTTGTTATCGTTATCTAGATCATGATCACGGTGATATTGCCCGGATCGAGTAAATAATAAAGTAAAATATGCAATTAATGGATGGAATAACAGTGATTTGAGCAGGGATATAGAATAGAACAACACCAACCCCCCGTTTGTAAATTATACCAGGTTAATCAATTATATAAACAAAACTAAATTGAAAATTACATTTGAATGATGCATTTTCTCTTAGAAATAAAATTACCAAATTTAGTTTTAAAAATGAAATTAGCTGCTCTATTGATACCGATTAGACACATTTCATCATGAAATCGAATGAATGATTTAGCTTAATTGCCCAGCATTCCTGTATAGCCTAGTTGCTTGCCGGTCCTTCCAAATTCAACGTTAGTGCTTTTATACAGTCGACACATTCCTCTTCCTCTTCTCTCTCTCTCCCTTCTGATTTCGGATCATCAACCGTAATTTTTCTCCCCTCATTTGTCTTTGTATGGGTACGTATATGGAGCTGTTTCCCCTTGTTCTTTCAGGGACTCGCTCGCTTCTATGTAGCCGAATCTCTCTGTATGCTTATGTCACGTGGCCCTCAAACTTCCAGGCACCCGACCATTGGACTATTTGAACGGAAAAATACTTTCTACGAATCTCGAAGCTAAGAACTTAGTACCTTCTCGTAGAAACTTAGAGTGACTAAATTTTCGAGGGACAATACTTAAAGATTTAATTTCGTCTGGGATACACACAAGTCTTATTTAGCTTATACAATCAGGATGAAATTTATTTAACCGTCAAATATTAATACACGCCCATCGAGGTTAGATTAATTCTCTATTTTGCCCAAAACAAATTCCTTGAAAGTTTCACTTTATGGCACTTAGCTCAAATGGCATAAAATTGTTTCTTTGTTGTCCCCACTTTGTCGTTTTTCCGCTACTTAAGCCCAACTTCACTTTGCCTCTCAATCTGTGTGACCGCTATTCCAATTAAAATCAATCATGTCCCAAGCGAGGGATGTTAAAACCAATGCAGTCTGACATTAGATTACGGTATCAAGCCTATTAGTCAGTTTAATGTGTTTCGTGTGATACTTACCGCGGCAAGATTGACTAAGTTATGCGTTGCAACGACATATCATAAAATTCACAATGTTACGCTCTATAAGATTTGTTTGGTACTGGCTCAATATTCTTTCTGTATATTCCTCCGTTTCTTTCTGACTTTTTTCCAAAAGTTTTAGTATCGACCCTGTTAATGACTTTAATGACTTTATCTCCTCCATTTCGATTGGTATCGAATTATCCCCTCGTTTAGTCTTAAAAGACACTGGTTCTACATAATCACGTGTATAATTTTTGTAGTTTTACCTCGTTATACTCTTTAAGTTCGATATAGTTCATTGGTAGTGCATGGTACTAAAATGCACATAGACAGAATGTTGCAAATCGGTCGATATTGCATTTTTCTGCAGACATGTAAGTTTCAGACTATATTAGTGTGCAAAGTTTTTTAGTTTTTGAGTTCAGTTATATTCCATACACAAGCTGGTGATATTCATTAATAGCTTAAACCATTATTTTTCGAAATACGCTTTGCAATGAAAGACCATCTTAAAAATACTCGTATTTTTTAACTTCAGAAAGTGTTGTACTCGTTTATAATTAGTTTAAATCCTCAGTCTCCGAGTCTTGTAATGCCATAATTTCCTGCTATCGGATCAAATAAGTTAGTGTTCATTCTTCCATCTCGACAGTTTGTTAAATCCGAAATATGACTGCCAATTAGTATTATACTAAATTCGGAGTATGCGCATTTTGTTATAGCGTCCCGTTTTAAGGAATTCTTAGATTTTTGTGATTAAATGTTTGATTATTTGAAATCGGTCTAGTGGAAGTATTCCTTAGCCCGAAATAATTAGCCAATAAATTGTAGAAAACTTCACGGAGTGAACTGTTAGTGAGTTTGCATGATGCCATGGTTTACTTTTAATGAGTTCAGGTCAGAGCCGCCTGAGTGTCCCTGGGTACCATAGTACCTATTAAAATCTAGTGTTGTAAATTGGTGGTGTGACTGCAGTGACATTATTTACGGTAGGAGACCGTATATTACACAATGGAATCAACAAGAAGGGACTCGGCAGATAGTGTTTATGTCGCCATGATGGCAACTGTGATGCAGTTTTACTGGCGGAATGTGCCTTGAAACCATGATTGTACTGTCCTAAGGTTGCGTAATAAAAATAGTTTCCTGCGTTAGGGGGATAGTTGTATAGCTTCTACGGCGTGAATTGCTGACATTACGGAAAGTTGATGAAGAGAAAAAATGTTTTATGAGAAGATTTGTCTCATAAACTCTAAGTCAAGCTGATTCCAAAACCCGAAGGAGAGAGAGAGAGAGAGAGAGACGAAATTCAAGAGGTGTCACTTGACGATAAGATGTGGCTACATCTGGGGAATTGAAGGTACTCGGGATTGACTGCAAAGACAGAAGCCTGTCTGAGTTTCTGGCGAGTAGACGTTATTGAATATTCAACGTATAAAATAACATTCAAATATCAAATTACATAAGTTTAAATTGCGGATATAAGAAATACATATAAAACAAAACCACGATATTCCTTCACTTACCAACATCATACATTGTATTATTTCTGCTTTTTAAAATATAATAGAGCAGCAGGGAGGGCGAACAAGCTCTAATTGGTTCACTCGTATTTTACCAAAATACGACTTCCTGGGGGATCGCAAAAACCGTTAAAAAAATGCGATATTCAGCGTAAAACGACTTCATCGGTGACAAATTAGTTTACCTGTTATCGCTGATAGTTTTTTTTCCCCCGATGCAACTTAAGAAAATACTCGCGATTGTCGGTGACGCGTTGAGAGCGTCGCCTTCCCTGCTGCTTAATTAAAAAATTGTTATAACAAATAATAGCCAACATCGGAAAAGCATATTCCGCTAGATTAGCTCGGGAGCGGCTAGAAGCAATTAAAAAATATATACCACTAAGAAATGCTGTCAAAGAAAAACTTCGAGCAAGACAAGAAGCGCAAGTTGAGTTTACAGAAGGTGCAGAACAGTTATTTAAACCCATTACAAAAGATACCAGTAAAATTGTGACGGGTGTCATGGGAGATATCGAGGCTGACAAAGAGGGTCTTCTACAATTATCAAAAAAAAACTGCGGAGGCTACGGCGGCATCGCAAGATGTTATCAAAACCCTGCCAACCCAAATAGCTGAAGCTGTAGAAGCTGCTAATCAAACACGCGCCGAAATCGATGATGTTAAAAATATTGTTGATAAACTACCCAAACCAGAAATAAATACAATGTATTTTACTCAGGATGCTTACGAGGAAATATTGAAGGATCTTGTTAAGTTTGCGGCGACTAGATATCAACTAAAAAACCGATTACTAAAACCACAATTTCGTAATACTCCAGAACACGATTGGAACGCAAGATTATTTCGTGAGTTTAAAGATATTCCAAAAATCATCACTAAAGAACAAAGGCAAGAATATGAAGATTTTGTTCATCAGGTTAATAAAATGAAAGGGATTGAAACACCAATGTGGAAATCTCGGTCACGGAGACGACGATAAGCATTCCGCGACCCGGGTGAAAAATCCAGTGATGAGTTTTCAGGAAGTGGTTTTATTGACTGCCCTAACAGTGTTCTTTCTGACGTAGAACGACTGCAAATTCTCATAGGAGGTAAACGAGTTGGGAATAATTCTCCGGAAATCATTAATGAAGCGGCTGGTATTTGTCAACGATTATTTTAAGGCGGTATCATTGAGGTTGATATTTACCGAGAATTTATTGATGAGCTCCTTGACGATTACAGCGATTAGATAAATAATAATTAGATAAGATGATCATACATGACTCTCATCATATGCTCCAACGAGTTAGGGTGGTAAATTCGCGATATCCTGTCTACAGTGCGTATTACGGAGATGGACTTGGAAATGTTATTCAAGGATTATTTACAAGAATAGCTCCAAAGGCGGGGCCAATTGCAAAACAGTTATCGGCAAAAGCTATTAATATTATTCGCGAAAAAGCTCCTGGCGCGATCAGTGATGTTGCTGGTAAGGCGTTTTCGTCAATCAAAGACAGAATAATGCAATTATTACGACGGCGAAAAATGGTTCAGCTGCAACCAGTAAAATTGCAAAGCACAGAGGTTATGCCTGCGGATAAGTAAAGTAATAAATCAGGCTGCAAATCAAAAACTAGCAGCATTAGTAAATCAACAGGTTGGTGTGCCTTTCTCCAAAGAAACAGAAAAAGATATAACTTCGAGTTTAATAGCAGGAAGTGGTCTTCGTGTTAGACGATGATTTAAATCAACACAATTACAATAAGATGTTTCAACGTGTATCCAACGTAGCATTCGATATTGATAAACCAGTTAGAAAAGATGAATCCTTGCGCGATTATCAATATTATTCCTATGATGCAAAAACACCTAACGCGCAGGGGAGAATTGAATTTCAAGTTCATGATACAAGTAGATATTTTCTACCTAGTGAAGCTTATATTGAAGTCGTAGGTAGAATCGTAAAAGCGGATGATACTGGATATGGAATAGGTGATCGTATTGGTTTTGTTAATAACGGCATAATGGCGCTATTTAATAGAGCCACATACTCGATTGATGGAAAAGATATTGAATCGTGTTTGGAAAACGTCGACGTTGCCACGACGATACTTGTCTTGCAAGATATTCCGATGACTACACAAGATCGGCTGGTCCAACAATGATGTTTGTAAAGGACACAACTAATCATCCAGAAAACAGAAATGTAACAATGAATGCGGATGGGGATGCAGATGCATCAATGAATGACAATTTCAACTTGGGTTTTTCCGTGCGTCGAATGATGTTAAACGACAATGAAGAGTTTTCATGTGCGATTCCACTATCTCATATTTTTGGATTTTGTAGAGATGTCCGAAAGGTTATATTCGATGCTAAATATGCAGTAGTACTCGTCAGAAAAATCTCTGATAATGATGCAATATGGCGAGCTGATGGAGTTGATCCTGGTAAGGTAGTGTTAAGATTATCTCTGTGGATGCCAACAATGACTCCATCGGTCACTGAAGAACAACGGCTACTTTCTTTTATGAATCAGGGTGGAAAATCAATATTATCTTTGTGTGCAATGACAACAGATAGCACTTCTGTTAATGCCCCTGGGTTGTTCACGTGGCAAATAGGATCACAGCAGGGGGTGTCAGCGCCACGGCATATATTTATCGCGTTTCAGGCGAATTATAGAATAAATGACCAAGAAGAAAGTCCAATGATATTTGACCCATTTGGAGTTTCTGAGGTTTCGCTAAGAATAAACGGACATCAAGAACCCGCTGAAGATATAAATCTGGATTTTGAACATAATGATGTTGTGCGTGCATATTATCGATTGATGTCTTATGACGGGCGTGATCAAAACGTTGACACTGGGTTGCAAATATCTCAGCGTGATTTTACAACGTTGTATCCGATCTATTACTTTTCGTTGGAACATTTAGATTTATTCAGAAAATCTGTCGTTGATATAACCGTTCGGGCTCGCTTAGCTCGAGTACCAGTAAGAGTAGTTGGTCCACCGGAAGTTCCTGGAGGCGCTAGAGCAATTGCGGTTATACTTAGTGATAAAACAATGTTACTTGAAGGTGTTGGTGGCCGAATGAGAGTTATTGATGCACCAGTAGAAAACATGTATTTTTCAAAGACAATTAGATCAATCGCGTTTATTATAAAATGTCATATAGTCACGTTAATGTCACTTTGACTTCTGGTCAGATAAAGAAATTACAATCAAAGAACGCAAGTGTGTGTGGGGCAACGATAACACTTAAAAACGATCAAATCGCTAGCGGCGGCCCAAATAGGTTATCGCTGACTAAAACCCAACTAAAACATTTCAATAAAGCAAAGCAAGCAAAAACTGGAGTTCAACTTGATTTCGCTCCAAAAGCTATCAAGGATATGGTTAAAACCGGTGGTATATTTCCACTTCTCGTAGCAATACCAGCGTTGATAGCTGCTGCTGCCCCAGCTGTCGCAAAAGCAGCCGCGTTGGGAACTGTTGGAACAGCTGCTGGGATGGCATTAAAGAAAGCAACTGGAAAAGGACACAAAAAAAGATGGGGTCTAAGACTTCAAGGAACTCCGCCTTCATGGTACCCAAAACGGTTTTAAAAACCGCTGGTTTTCTACCGATGTCAAATTTTGATTTGCTCGATGCTGCTAAACAATTAGATATAAAAAATTTCAAAGGCGTCTTCATGCGAGACCAACTACCACAACAACCGAATAATCCAGAAACCGGAATTATTAATCTCGATAACAGTGATGGTCCAGGAACTCACTGGGCTGCTTACGCGATCGATCCACGTGGAATTATCTATTTCGATTCGTATGGGTTAGCACCGCCAGTCGAATTCCTCAAATATGTGCAAAGTACTCCAAGAGTGCAAAACATTCCAATCTGGCATTCAACGCTACCAACACAAACATTAACCGATCCACCGATATGTGGCCATGAAGTATTAAATGTCCTCGATGAGATATCAAAATGAACCAAACCACCTCACAAGGTCGTGCACGAGTATACCTCGGGTCGATTTAAACAATCCTTAAGAGAATAATGGTAGATGTTTACGGAAGATCTCTCATCGAAGCAGAGATAAAAAGACGCGGTGATGTAGATTTATCAAAATACGCGACCAAAGATGAAATCGACAATCTTTTAACGTTAACTGGAATAGACCCAGATAAGGTTGTTATTTTTCATGACCGATACGGAAAACTAAAAACCAGCAATATCAAATGGAATGACATAGTTCGCAGGGTTCTTGGAGCTACCCCGGATAGCATTCCTGTGTTTACTGACAGTGGAAAAATCAGGGATTCAAGTGTATCGTTTACAACCATCAGAGACGAGATGAAAAAAGTTGTAGCAAATCGCTTAAAAAATACCGGTGACACAATGACAGGTGAAAGCATGAACGGAAACAAGATAACAGTGTTAAGAAATCCAACATCCCCGGAAGATGCCTCAAACAAACAATATGTTGACGCGCATTTCGCAACCCTAGAAGCGTTATTATCAAATCGCTTAAAAAATAACGGTGACACAATGACAGGCGAACTCAACATGAGCGGGAAAAAAATAGTAGCTGTAACAACTCCAAAATCTGACAACGATGCCGCAAACAAACTATATGTTGACAACGTAGACAGTAAATTATCCACGCTGCGGGCCGAGTATGACGTTCACGTGGGCGCTTTTGCAAGATTTCGCAGAAACCATCAAAAAACCGCAGAAGAATTCTTCGGCTCTCCACACACTGTTCACATAAAACTTGCTAATATCAAAACCAATATTGACGCGATCAAACAAAGACAGCAGGATATTGTAAGTGGGATTCCTGATATCGTTAACAAAACCAGTTTGATTAAAATCCCACCTGGAATTACTCCCGGGCATTTTACCAACATAGTATACACGGTATCGTCTGGATTTGCAAGATGGTCTAAACAAAATAAAACTATCAAATACACCGCAAGAGTTACTGGTGTGTATAGACTGTCTGTGTAGCAACAACCGTCTCTTCATCAACTGCCATCGCAGGGGTTTTTAATATAATCGCGAAAAAAATATCCTCGTGCACGAGCAGAAAATACCACGATTATGTTATACAACTAAACACAGCCACGTCCGCATACTCAAAATTATCGTCGCTGATATCATCAAGCATCGATGATACAACAATATCAGATTTCGAATTCGCGTTAATGGTTAACATATACGAAGACTGCACCCGCCATTTAAAAACAACAAAGATAAATAATGACGGAATTACTTCATCGAGCTCTGCTCGACATAATCGAAAATACAACCCCGAAGAAAATTTCAATGATAACGGTAAGTTCGACTAACCCTGAATTTAGTATTAATTTTCCAACTGCAATTCCCGTGAAAGAAATCGCACTAGCACAATTACGAGTATATCACAGTTGGCCCAATATCAGATCAAAATCGTTTGGTGGATTAACAGCGAATAATTCGTTTGTGTTTGCACATAAAGACCGACCAGATGGTACACCCGACTGGATTGTCATTGGGTTACCAACCGGGTCTTATCAAATCGAAGAAATCGATGAAGAATTACAACGTCGAATAAAAAATATCACAGGAAAAGAATCCAAGATAAAAATAACTGTTCATGAACCAACGCTGTCTTCTGCGATTGAAATAAGCACTCCAGACTACGATGTGGATATACATCAGAGTTCGATCAGAACAGTATTAGGATGGCCTGAAATCTCACCACCAGCACCACTGATACCACCAGAACCGAAAAAGTCTGATTATGTTACGGACGCGCAGTCATACCACGAAATTGAACCATCATACAAACAACATTTACTTAGCATAAAAATTCAGCTTTGGCTGGTCTTTTTGAATTTATTGGTAAGATCAGATGTTTTGGACTTTTAATCCTGTACCAACCTCCAAAGAAAGATATCCAATTATTTTAGATATAGACAAAATGACTGACTACTTTAAAATCATTAATCAAGAACATAAAACACAACTACAACGACTACGACAAAGTTTCCAAGAACATCTTTTTGATGTAACAAGTTCACGCGGTGAAATCATCACGCGAATAGAAATATTAAATCAGCTCGTATCCGACATGAATTTTTTTCATCGGCGAGCAATCCTGGAGATAAAGGATCATACTAGAAATGATTCTAAGCAACGATTTTTGGAAGCATACTCACTGACAGAAGCTACGCTGCTAGATTTTAAATTTCCCTGGTATAACGCAGACGAATTAAAAAATCAGTCAGTGATGCCATTGATGAGTTCTTTCCCGACATACTCGCACAGTACAAAAAAACACCGCCACCGGCAACTATCCTCAGGCACAACAATGATTCGGAAGGGACAGGCCGGCATGTATCCCCTGGCATCGTAAATATAACCGAAGTGGTCGCGGTCAATCTTGTGTGTGATGTCATCGATGGCAGCTACAGCACAGACACAACAGTATCAAATCATGCCCAGCAAGGATTTTTTCCTTATTCATTCACCCCGAAAGAACCAGCTGGATATCTGATTGTGCAAGATCAGGTTTATCTGCAGTGTTATAATCCACAGTTATCAAGAATAAATTTCAAACTAACTGACCAATCTGGTCACCTTCTAGATTTAAGACATGAAACACTACATATTAATCTGCTTGTGAAATCTTAAGGATTTCTATCGTAAAGATCTCCATCCTAAGGATCTCATCGTAAAGATTTCCATCCTAAGGATTTCCGTCATAAAGATTTCAATCCTAAGGATTTTCATCGCAAAGATCTCATCCAAAAAGCCTGACACTCAGCGTGAATATTTTTTTTTTACTGTCGCTCAAAATTATTTTTTCCTGACAGACCCTGATTTCTAATTAATCAAACGAGTATCATATATGTGAAAGATTTTATTCACAACAAGCAAGCACTTGAAAAATATATTAGGGAGATGTTTATGCAATCCATGGTCAGCACATTTGATTTGGTTATTGATGTATTCGGTAATGAAGATTTTTTATTAACGCAGGGACAATTAGATAAACTGCGGCAAAAACGTATTTGTGTGATCACATGTGATAGAAATCAGATCTTAAATTGCGCGCACTCCTGCATTACACTTAGTCAGCTTAAGGTAATATTATTTAACCCTGCGGATCCAGATCCAGATCCAGATGCAGATGATACAAGTGAAAATAACGTATCAGATTGATGCAGGTTAGATCATGCAAGTGAAAATAACTCATCAGATTGATGCAGGTCAGATTGACATGGGTAAAAAAAAATGTGGGTGAAAAAAAATTTCTGTCAGTACGAGACTTCTACTTTCGATTTCATTTCCCAGTAATTTCATCCTTGATTTCATCCTTGATTTCATCAAGGGGGTTTAACTCACGATCTGACATAATTTTTCTCAACTGTCTTGCACGGGTATTAATTATCTTCCTGGCTTCGTATTCTTCGGACAGCGCTAACCTGATTTTTTCAATTGCACGGCACAGAGATACAAATTCATCTAGTTGCTGTTCTTGTATTGTAGCCAGTGATTTATGCAACGCTGTTTGGATTCTCTTTATAAATTTATACTGAGCAGGTAAAATATACCTACCTTCCAATTTAGCCTCATATAACGCTTCAAAATCAGACATGATTTTTTCAGGGTTTAAGTCATCAGATATATTAATTTTGTTTTCTGCTAAATTTTTAATAGCAGCAATCACATCATTGATATTTTCGTAATTCATTTTTTATATAATTATATATTTAAAAAGAAAAAAACAAAAGTAAAATGATGAGCCGCTGTTGCGCAATCACCTTGATGCAAGGGAGGGTAATTCCATCATTGACTTTTACAGGTATCTAAAACCAGTAGAATACAAGGGAACTAAATCCAGGCATTATGCGAGTTTGAAAAAGCCGATTTGGTTATATTTTCTGCAACATATCGTACCACAGTTGTTTTAACACCGAAATGTTTGCCAGCCGCGCCCATTGACTGGAAAACCATCTCTTCGCCGGTCTCTCTATTGAAAGATTTAACTGCCTTAGGTTCTGTCTTCCCCCCAGCACACCCACATGTAACATTTTGGTGTGGCGTAATAGCTTGCAGGTTAGATACATTATTATTAAGTTTATTTCCGTCAATATGAGCAATCACAAGACCGTCCTTGATCTCTCCAATGAAACACTCGTACACGAAACGATGACAGAGATAATTTTTCTTCCTGGCACCAAACCTCAGATAACCAGCATTAGTAACAACACCAACTGGATTTTTCGACCTGCAATTTCTAACTGTGCCATCGCGTGACACTTCGTAATTCTTGATGGTGGGGTGTCGGACAAATTCTTGGTTCATTATAATAATGTCATTTGTCTAATTTATAATTTGTCTGAAAACTTAGTTATATAATCGCGCTCACATTTCAGCGCGTCATGATCATTTTTTTTTGTTATAATATCGATTAAGTTCACGGTATCGCATACCGCCGCAACCTGCGTACAATTGTGTTTTACCCCTAACCCCAAAACCACATCGCAGACACGGTATTGGTCCTGAATTCCCCATTCGAACACTTTGGGAATGTTCTTCGCAGAATTCCTTTCTGCATGATTTGTTACAAACAGTTACAGACCCCACCTCAAACCACTTGCACTGATTAATTTGAGCCATTATATATATATTATTTCTTATTTAAATATTTGTGTTAAATATAATATGGAAGAATTTGAGAGATTTTATCTGCAATCAAACCTCGGAAACTTATAGATTTGATCTTGACAGACTAACCACTGATTCGCGAAGGCGAGTCCTGACTGATCTGATGGATATTATCAGAGACGCCAAAAAAGAATTTCGTAATGATAGAGCATCTCACGTGTGGTCTACATTCAAACTTGTACGCGTTGACAGAGTCAAGGACGATGTCAACGTCGACGAAGTCATTGATGCCACAATGAACGATGCACGAGCGAAAACAATCATCGATTACCTCAATCAGAAATATCATTTCAGAATAAAGTTTATTGTGCAGGCGGATTCCAGTTCGTGGATTATCAGTGACAAACGTGACCCTGTCCTTGCTGGTGGAAAAACCGCTCTGTTAAGTAAAGATTCCAAACCAGGAATGTTAACTGGGATTGATAAACCATATTACGCTCGAGAGTATCCTGTGATCGCGTTCATTTATGGAATCTATCAGCTAAATGATAGACCTAACATTAATGATCTTACCCCGATGAGATTTCCAAAGCTGAACTGTGTAGCCGAGCGAGTAATAGAGCATTTTAAAAATGCGAAGCGTGGAAACGGTTTAACTAATCTGCGACGTGAAAAAATAAACAAATGGGCTGAATCGGTTAAGGATACAGGAGCATCAATAAACGATGTCGCTGAGTTATCATGTAAATTAAAATTTCCAATGGTAGTAAAAACGTTAACGGGGGAGGTTTTATATGAATCAGTAAATAAGAAAAATGGAGCGCCAATTGAAATTATTGACCATAATGCTCACGCTTGGACCTCCGCGGTAACAATATTTCCACGAAATCGTATTGTGAGATATTACTCGTCAGAGAGTTTTTGGAGCTTTTGGAGTGGAATATTTGATGCTATCAGCCGAATAAGCAAAAACGACCCTGTGTCAGTATGGCTATTTAAAAGTTCAGAAGAAGGTGAGTATGATCAGTTTGTAAGACCTAACGGCGAATTATATCGTAAAAAATCTCTCCACGAAGAAATGAGAAAACTCGCACAGAGGTACTCAGAAAATACTGAGCATTTATTAACTAATTGTTTTACAGTTCCGTCAGTTGCTGCCCATGCCGCTCGAGAAAGAAACTCATGGAAACGAACACACACTGAATTCCTTGAAGATGTCCAGGATAGTTGTATCGAATACGGACATGGCGGTTTGTGGAACACCAAGTATAATATCAGCGAGATGACTTCCGTAGACATGACCGCGTGTTATCCCGGAAGGTTTCTTGGGATGGGCGAGTGTGCTGGATATTTTGCGAGGTTTGGTCATCCTTGTCATGAGATGGTAAGAGTATCGATTAATGGTCCATTAACCGATTTTTCCCTGACAGGATTTGCTCGTGTAACGTCGTTTGAATTCACTATGAATCTTCATCCGATTTGTTATATTTGGTTTGGCAGACACTTCTCGGAGAAACGTTGGGTGCCAATAGTGTTATTACGATATATGCTTGATAGTAAAATATTGATATCGCTGGTCGTCAGTGAAGCGATCATATCATATCGGCCGCAGACTTCGGTTTGGTTACCAACACCGGAGCGTATCAGTCTCGATGAAGTCATCGAAGAGTATTCGCGGGAATATCCAGATCTACCCGCGGATGTCATTGTTAATGATGCTTCTAATATTCTTAAGATTAAACTCAGCAACACTGAAAAAACAGCAAAAGATCTCGGTAGAAGAATAATCGGTACATTTACTCAGGGTGGTGCATATGATCATAAACGGCATCACTCACGATTGATTATGGATGATGTTGAATTGGATTTTATAATTAATGATGCCACTGCGAGAGATATACTTTGTAATCGGGAGGACGCTTACTTGTCTGACGGGAAAAAGTTGGGAACAATTGTTAGTTGCATCGAAGGAGAACCGCCTCAATACACCCATTTAAGATCTTCCGATGCTCGCTTATGTTTCTATAAATTTACTATCGATGATAAATAGATTTCATGACACTGCAGTTAGAGTTGCTGCGGATTCATTTTATATCGATAAAAAAATATTCAGAATTACTGGCTCGTTTCACAAGCAATGATGAATCATGGAGTTCGTGGAGAATAAAAAAAGAAATGTTACATTGTTATTGTGAATCCGCTGATGTCGCGGTTAAATATAATTATTGCAAATCAGAATTATCAGAAACGTCGTTGGCGCCGTCTGTGTACGATCCAGTATCCAGACACAAAACCGTTTATTTGAACGGGGCGGGTAGCTCTGGTAAGACAACTCGAGTGATCGAATTATTTCGTGGAAAATCGGATATATTTGTGTTAACACCAACACACAGACTTGTCAGGGAGATGAAACAACGAGGAGTCATCTCTTGTACTTATCACAGCTTTTTCAAATACAGCGGTGGTGTGTGGACTCCAGATCGAATGGGAGAGAAATATATTCCAAAGGTTATTATCTGGGATGAAATATGTACGATACCGTTAGAAACATTAAAAACATTTCTCGATTGGTTATTAACAAAAAATACAGCTGTGATAATGTGCGGCGATCACGGTCAGCCACCTCCGTTTGTTGGACCATCTCCACACGATTGGTTGAAGAATTTTGTTGATTATTACGAAGTAGTGACTGATGATCATAGATCTCTTGATGCAACGTTGAAGGAATTTAAAACATTAATCAGACTACAACCGAATAAAATTCAGTGTGAAATTATGCGCGAGGTGATTTCAGAAACTTCCTTGAACGACTTTTGGAAAACGTGGAAACCAAACGATTTGATAGTGGCAAGTAGAAAGATAGTCAGAGACACACTTCAATGGCGGTGTGCATTACGTACATTGCAATACCTGTAGGGTGTATAATGGATGAATAACAAAGGTACGCATCAGTAGGTTCTTGGCATTTAATCAGATGTTGAGACGACTAGAAGAATCACATGGAGACATGCAACATATACATATGCGTATCTTGCGATTATTTGAACATATCTGACACTTAATGTCAAACATCCATAGGATCGTCAATATATCGATTCGTACTGCTATATGTATGTACATGATGAAAAATCGATAGAGTAATTGAACGTATATTCAGGACATGCGCATATATAATGCTTTTGTAGGATCTACATGTAAAAAGAAACTGTATGGAAAAGAACTTAAAACGGTGTTGTTGTTTTTTTTCTTAGAATAAACCGTTACTTATTAAAGTTGAATTACTTTGAAGCTGCAGCGTTAACACGTGTCTGTAAACGTGTATAAAACAGTTCTCCCAAAATCACATCAGTTGCTTTTTACTGACAGGCGCAAATAATTCAGAGATAGCCTTGACCTTAGCATCTATAAGTTTAACTCAGTCATTAAATGTCGGAAAGTATAAGGCAAAACTCGCATCACAAACTGCATTACTGCATATTGATAAAGTCCATCTGGAGTTACGAATGCTTAAATCTACTTTGTCCTTTCTATCAGTAGAATTTGCTGGAATCCTTTTAACAGGTCAAATTTTGGGGCTAGGTTGAATATTATCGGAAATTTTGCTTCTATTTTTTTTGTAATTAACGAACCCCTGACCAATTTGTAGAGTAAGAAAACCCAATTTCGTTCGTCTGAAAAATGTCAGTAGAATTTTGATTACTTAAAACCATAAATAAGAGTGCACCAGTTCTTGTAGCTTCAAATTTCAGTCAATGATTTAAGCTGACTGTTGACGCAAGTGATGTTGGGGTTGGAACAGTATTGATTCAAGAAGATAAAAATGGTGTTCATCATCCAGCCTGCCATTTTTTCTAAGAAAGTAAATAAGCACCAGAGAAATTGTTCTATAATAGAGAAGGAATGTTTGGCTTTGATATTGGCGTTACAACACTTTAAAGTTTACATTAGTTCAGCTCCTTCTTCGATTATTGTGTTTAGCTATAACAACTCCTTTACTTTCATCCGCACGATGAAGAACAAAAATCAGATATTATTAAGGTAGAGTTTGTTGTTACAGGAATATAATATTTACATCAGACACATCAAGGGAAAATACAACATAATAGCAGATGCACTTTCACGTATATAGAAATATATTATTTCATGTATACTTTGTATCACTGATAAGACTTTTTCTTATGTTAGTTTTTTATAAACAAAATGTATAATTAACCTATGGTAAAAATAAAGCTTTATAATACAAATCTTTCTCTTACCTTTTATGGGAGAAGAGTGCTATGATGTACATTTAAATTCATTGTTTGTCTGTTAGTTTTAAAATATTTTTTATTCCATTACATGTTATATTAATGTAATATTGCTTACTGGACTTGATTTGTTTTAGAATTAAGTTCAGTTCTGTTTGACTTGATTGACTTTTTATTTCATTGATGTAAATGCCTAATAATAGAAACATTGCATCAAGTTGCTGACCTTAACATCAGTGACAGCTTTGGTAAACAACTTTTTAATTTTTTTTTTAATTCTTTCTCAGAGTAAGAATCATTTAGTTGAGTCAGGGTCAAAGCTGTACTACGTGACGTGAGGCACGTGTTAATTCGTTAATTCCAGAAGGATGATATCTTGACCCCCCCCCCATCCCGGAATCTGTTTTGCGTTTTAGTTAGTCTCATAACTGATGTTATGATAAGAACTCTACCAATGGTGCCTTAACACTTGAGAAGTCAAATTATTTTATGTTGTGTCCAGTGTGGGGCTGAATTTTTATTTTCTTCAAATTAATGAATTTCAAGTGATTGTTTTCCCTTGAAATACTAAAGTGCTCTGATAATTCTTGGACAAAGATATGTACCGGAATTCATACGGAAATCAAAAACTGGAATATTTTCTGTGATTCATCAAGAGACTGTTGACACATCAGTACAACGCTGACTACTGCATACGTCATCGCCTTCCATCTTGGATTATCATCGGGATTTGAACTGTGATTCACCGAACTTTTCATTGATAGGACTTGTGATTTTTAATTCTTTTATTACAATTTGGATTTAATTCGCAATATCGTAAGTTCTTTTTATTATCTTTTTTACTATGTAGTATAGGGAAATAAATTATCTATTAAATTTTACAAAGCTTGTTGTCTTCACTCTTTTCTGTGTCTTATTTTAAGAGCATAGACTCGTAACAGAAAATTGGGGTGCTCGTCCTTGGTATTCGAATTTTGGCAGTAATCGGTGAAGACAAGCGCTTTAGACCTCTAAGCCAGTCGGGGCCCCATATTAGATTGTAGAAAACGGCTATTGTAAAAGAGCTAAACAAACAAGATAACAATTAAAAGAGCAGCCATCAATTTACTTTATTTACGTAAATGAACATAATATATCGACACCTCCAATATGTTTTTATATTCTCGAGTGAGTTTTGCTATGATTAAGATCACTGAATATTCAACATAACCATGTTTCTGATTGGACCGGTTTGTCCATACTGCAGACTAGATTATATATATATATATATATATATATATATATATATATATATATATATATATATATATATATATATATATATATATATATATATATATATATATATATAAAGTATCGAATTTTGAATTGTATTGAACCTTCAAGTTGAATGTATTTAAGCTAGAAAAGTCTTTGTGACGGGCCACTTCGACTTTTCTTCTTTTGTCCCCCGTGTCCGTGTTAAAACTTGAAAGGCTATAATTTATGACTCAGTGAGATTTGACCAGGCCATTGTAACGCTGTCTTGAGAAAGTAAACACCTGAGCTACCAACCATAACCGTTTGATAAGAACCCATGTGAAATTACCATTTTCAAAGGGAAATTGATATGCTGCTTACAACTGGCCAGAGTAAATTAAGTCGTACACTATAGATGTAATGCAAATTTGAAGCGACGACCTTGATCAAAATTCTTATGTCTTACACTTCCTGAAAGAAATTAGTTTGACTCCGAGGAAGCCTAAAAAGAATAGTGCTTTCCTCGTTAAACAAGGAAAGGGGGCCAGGTGGCTGTCTTGTAAGAAAAGACAGTGATTAGTGCTAGGACGCACAATTTCGGAAAGAGAACAGCATTAAGGTACGCAATTTTAATTTTCCACGTACTCTTCTTTGTTTTCATTGTTTTGTACAAATGTGTTTGATATGCCTAGGATCCATATTATGTATCGTTTATTCAATTTCATGGAAATCTGTTAATGCTAGAGTTGTGATGCAATTTATCTCTTTAATTTTACAGTTACTAGTTCATTGATAGTACTGACTATTGCATGCTGTCTAAGTTTTCATATGTGTAGGAATTCATAGGGTTATATAAAATAATTTCTTTGTTAGTACGATACTGATTATCGTGAGTTAAAGATAATCGCATATTTATATCTGATGATGTAATGTTTAAATAATCTTGTAAGTTATGGATCGCTGTGAGTTAGAATTTTGTGCATTTTATGCAATAGTAATCGAGCATGTGGTAGCGTAGATAAATATATACGGTAATGTTATATATATAGCTAACGTGTTAATATATGGCCTGTCGCTGTGAAGCGAGGGTGATGTTCTATCGGATTAGTTCAGAATTTATACAGTGTGGATAGCTAGTATGCTTCTGAGTAACGTAAATAAGGGATTTTATATACGTGTAGAAAGTGGTACATACAGAGATTTAGGGATAAAAATTTTGTCCTTTAAGGAACAGCTTTCCGGGGAGAGACGGGACAATCGAAGACGGAAGTCCAAAAGAAAAGAAGTGTTGAGTACAGAATAAAGGATTAGGAAGTCCAGACAGGGAGAAAGTGTAGAGAATAGGAAGGCTCAAGGAAATACGAAGACGTGGATACATGGTCAAGGGAGGAAGGTGATGCAATCAGTCGTGGACATTGCGCTCCTTTCACCACTCGTTATTATGATGAAATAAATCCAAACTAGACACTGAAATTAAATTCTGTTGACATAACTTAGATTGAATTGGAGTTGATGCTATTAATTTTTATTTATAAATTTTTAAAATATTTTTCGTTGTCTAAGGCGGCTCGTATTGCATTATTTCTTCCCAATGGTCTTGCCCAGTTCTCTGTTGAAATTCGATCTTTCCACTCCCACCATGCTATAACTTCGAGCGAGGTCATCCTCTAGATAACGCCAGCCAAATCCAATTAACCACCCTTCTTACTAAAAGGGTGATGTTGCAAAGTAGGGTCTATCGTCTGGGGTATTTTTAACGGTTTTAGTGGCAGAGGCTGAGTAGGATAATGAATAGAAAGTAGAATACCATAGCAGTGATACATTTGGTTATTGTTTAAGGAAGGAATTACGAGAGTGAATCGAGTCAATATCTATACATTCTGTAGTTAGTGCATGCCATTCTTTGATATTTCTTTAATGTATTCTATGACATTGTATGAAATTTAGATTCCGTACCTGAACTGCTTTGCTAGCGTGGTCGTTGCCTGCATTAAAGTAATTCAGAAAGAAATATCGCCTTTAGTTACTCTTCCGAGAAAAGATAATTAAGGAAGTCCTGAGGAAGTAATTGCACATTGGTGGTGCGAGCAAGCTGAATTTGGAGAGAAATTCAGAATTTTGTACTGCCAAACAATGTTAGGTTGCTTTAGAGAGATTTGAATAAGTCCGTAGGTTAAGGCTAGATTGGAATAGAAAACGGGTAAGTATTCTTAAGGAAGCTGTTTCTTTAAGGCGGTAAGAGTTAGTAAATACTCAAGCTAAGTAAATTGGTTGGTGATACAGTCGAGTAGACTAGAATGGTAACTGATAGGCAGTTGGTCAAAGAGTTTATGTCTATTGGTAAAGAATAATTAGGTTATTAAAGGATCCATTTAGCGGAATGTGTAGAGAGGAGTCTCAAGGAATACAGAGAACAGCAGGCGGCATAGAAAGAAAGAGTTAGACAACCCGAGGGAAAAGAAAGAGAAAGAGAAAGAGAAATCGAGTTAGCCAGATTGCAGGCCGATAAAAGAGCCAGGGAGAGAGAACATACGTTAGCCATGGAGAGACTAAAGATCTAAAGGGAATCTAGAAGGGGCGAAGAACTGAATGAAGATTCAGGACCCACAAGCAAAAGATCAGAGGAAAGACGTATTATCCAGATAACAATTCCGATGTTTAACGACAGAGACGAACTCACCGATAACTTTTTGACTCAGTTCAAAAGTTAGCTTTAATCCATCATATACCCAAAGATCAGTGGGCCATTAATATCTCTGCATTTTTGCAAGGAGCTGCCAAGGATGTATATCATAATATGGCACCAACTGAAGTAGATGATTACGACGCTCTCAAGAAAGCGCTGTTAAGGCACTACGAGTTGTCGTCTGAAAGTTTTCGTAAACTTTTCAGAGAATCGTCTAAGCGGACAACAGAGACACTCGCATTTTCATACTCGCTTACGCGTGCTTTTCGATAAATGGATTAAAATGACAGGCACCGCTCTCACTTATGAAGGCATACGGGAAGAGATCCGAAAAGAACATGTCCTCAGTACGTATCGGAAAGACCTGATCATATTTTTAGCGGAGTTTGATTTCGCGACATTAGAAGATGTCAGTGTGATGGCTGAACGATATAAGAGTGTACACTCTCGCCCAACCACCTAGGGTGGCAGTGATCGACCCAGAGTCACTTACTTTAGAAGAGCTACCGGTTTGGCACCTCATAGGCGGAATGGTCAAAATGGTGGGAAGCTAGGGGCTGATAATCCCAGCCGTGATCAGTTTCGTGGCACAGGAAAGACCCAAGGGGTAGATAATGATACCCTTGGTAGGAATCTGAAGTTGTATGGTACGGCTGCAACAAACCTGGCCATATTCTCAATGACTGCAGGAAATATCGTCCCACGATGCAGTGACATCAGGCACTGGTAGAGGGTGTAAACCAGTAGGATGGTCGAATACAGCAACAGCTACGGTAAATGGAGAGAAGGTTACCGTGCTGTATGACACCGAATGTAGTTATCCAGCCTTGGTGGATAGCAAATTTGTCAAATCGGCTGATTATACAGGTGAGACAGTAGAAGTCCAATTTGCTAACAGGACTAAAGATTTTCTCCCAGTTGTCTACGAATTCAAGCAGCGTGCTTGTCCTGATTGTCGCACTACGTAATTTAAGGATGTAGGTATTAGTTGCCACAGCCTAATCCTATGACGTGTACACCTATATACGTAGGGTCAATAGAGACGAGGTCTATGAAGCGAAGGTCAGGGTCGGAGCCGCTGAACCCATCGACTTCGTCCATAGACAATTTGCTACCTGGTAAATTAAGGAAACTTCCAGAGGAAGGTTCTACCCTTAACAGGATACGCCGATATGCAAAGGAGGAGTCCGTGAGGAACTTGCCAGACGGTGAGGTAGAGTTCGTGATGAAAAGGGATATATTGAATAGATACGTAAGGAAAGGATCCAAGAGGTATAAGCAAGTGATTTTACCTCGATCTAAGAGAGAAGAAGTGCTTACGCTAGCACATGAGTGTCTACTTGGTAGTCATATGGGCGTGGCAAAGAAGAGAGATAGGTCAGTCAGGGAATTCTATTGGCCAGGTGTGTATGGGGATGTAAGGAGGTTTCGTCTGTCGTGTGACAAGTTTTAGCGGGTTACACCTAAGACCTCACGTCGCCCAGCGCCACTAGGACCCACCCCTCTGATTGATGAACCTTTCTTAAGGGTGGCGACGGACTTGATAGGTCCGATAAAGCCTGCGTCAGAAGGTGGTAATCGTTATGTGTTAACGATTGTTGATTACATTACCCGATACCCAGAGGCCGTTGCTTTGAAAAAAACATTGATTCAATTACTGTTGCTGAGGCTTTGTTAGGAGTTTGGTCCAGAGTTGGTGTTCCTGAAGAGATACTAACTGACCAAGGGACGCATTTTATGAGCCAGGTGATAGAAGAAGTGAACCGGTTACTTTCCATTAGGCACCTGACTACTACTCCGTATCACCCGCAGTGCAATGGTCTAGCTGAGCGTTTCAATGGGACGTTGAAGCAAGTTCTGAAGAAGTTGTGCGAAGGTCGACCCAAGGACTGGGATTGATACCTTCCTGCGATACTTTTCACGTACCACGAAGAACCCCACGCTAGTCTATGATTTTCACCCTCTCGAACAAGTTTATGGGAGGACAGTGACAGGACCTATGGCTGTATTGAAACAGTTTTGGACGGATGAAAAGGCATCCGAGAAAGTACAAACAACATATCAGTATGTTGTTGATCTCCGTAACAAGATGAAGAAAGTTTGCAACTTGGCCCAGAAGAATCTCTGTGACCCACAGGGAAGTTAAACCAAGTACTACGATAAAAGGGCAAAGAAAAGAGGGTTTGAAGTGAGTGTAAAGGTGCTGTTGTTGTTACCGTTGGAGCACAACAAACTCCAAGTATCCTGGAGGGGACCGTTCGTTGTAACGGAAACGAAGGGTGGACAGAACTGCCGTGCCCAGGTAGGACATAAAGAGAAGTTGCAGCACGTTAACCTTCTAAAATACTATCGTGAAAAACCCGTCGACAACGGAGGAGTGGCGGAAGTACTTTCTGGTTGTCCTTTGACGAGGGATTAAACATACGTCGACGTTGTCCTTGAAGTAACGCTAACGTCAGAACAACGTGAAGAGGTGGAGGAGATACTCCACGTCTACTCAAGTGTCTTGACAGAAAGACGAGGCATGACGGATTTGGAACAGTTCAGTTTGAAGATGCTTAATTAAACACCTGTGAAACTGAAACCCTATTTACTACCTCATGCGAAGTTAGAAACTGTACTGGACGAAATTAGAACTATGCTTGACTTAGGGGTCATTGAACCAGCGAAATCTGAAAATAGTTCATCGGTTGTTCTGGTCCAGAAGAAGGATGGTGATAACCGCTTTTGTGTCGACTATCGGAAATTAAACAGGATCACAGAATTTCAGGTCGAAATTTTGATGGATCCTGAGTCCATATTTGCCGCAGTAACCAACGCCAAATATTTTTCTAAAACAGACTTGTCCAAGGGATATTTGCAAATTCCAGTTCGTAGGGAAGACCGTCCAAAACTTGCCTTTGCCACACCAGATGGGACATATCTATGGGTAGTCCTGCCGGTCGGGGTCCAGAATGCACCCAGCATTTTCACCCGAATGATTAGTAAACTGCTAGAACCTTTAAGAGGGACCGGAGTTTCAAATTTGTTATTGGCGTGGTCTTAATGAGAAACGCTCTGGAACGACTTAGATAGACAGGTCTCACTGCTCGACCATCTAAATGTCGCATAGGATTTCGGAGACTAACTTATCTAGGACACACACTCAGTGAAGATACATTAATCTCAGACAGTGCTAAAGTCGACCAACTTCGGAACGCCGCACGTCCAACTACGAAGACAGAAGTGCGACCTTTTTTAGGACTTGCAGGTTATTATCGTAAGTATGTCGCAAACTTTAGCGCTATTGCTAGTCCATTGACTGATTTGACAAGGAAGAAGGCTCCAACGAAGCTTATTTGGACAGACGCTTGTGACAGAGCATTTCAGATGTTGAAGGATAGGTTGAGGTCAGACGCAGTAGTGAGACTACCGAACATGACAAAGTACATTGTCTTACGTACCGACGCTTCTGACGGGGTTCTTGGTGCAGTTTCGCTGCAGGAGCATGATGAAAACTTATTTCCGGTTGCTTATGGCAGCAGGAAGTTGTCGCCAGCAGGGCGTAATTTTTCTGTTACCAAAAGACAATGCCTAGCGATTATCTTTGGGATCTTAAATTTCAGCGCTATCATTATGGGCAAAAGGTTATTCTGGAAACTGATCACCAACCACTTGCTTATTTTGTCCAAGCTAAATTGACAAATGGACGTTTAATGCGATGGTCATTATTTCTTCAGCAATATCAAAATCAATTGCGCGAAATTAAGGGAAGCGCCAATGTAGGAGCAGATTGTCTGAGTAGACTGATTGATTCTGAGGTGAAGGGGTCACTTCAGGACATGTAATCAATAACTTGAAATGCAACTTCAAAATACGGAGAGCAAAATCCCCGATTTTACTCTTAAGGGGGGGGGGGGGTCGAATTTTGAATTGTATTGAACCTTAAAGTTGAATGCATTGAGCATTAAAATTTTATGACATTTAAGCCAGAAAAGTCTTTGTGAAGGGTCACTTCTACCTTTCTTCTTTTGTCTCCCGTGTCCGTGTTAAAACTTGAAAGGCTACAATTTATGACTCATTGAGATTTGACCAGGGCATTGTAACGCTGTCTTGAGAAAGTAAACATTTGAGCTACCAACCATAACCATTTGATAGGAACCCATATGAAGTTATCATTTTCAAAGGGAAATTGATATGCTGCTTACAATTGGCCAGCGTAAATTAAGGCGTACACTTTAGAAGTAATGTAAATTTAAAGTGACGACCTTGATCGAAATTCTTTAGTCTTAATATTCCTGACACAGATTAGTTTGACGCCGAGGAAGCCTAAAAAGAATAGTGCTTTCCTCGTTAAACAAGAAAAGGGGACCAGGTGGATTTCTTGTAAGAAAAGACAGAGATTAGTGCTAGCACGCGCAATTTCTGAAAAAGAAGAGCATTAAGGTACGCAATTTTAATTTTCCACGTTATCTTCCATTTTTGATTATTTGTTTTGTGTGAATGTGTTTTATATGACTCGGATCCAAATTATGTATCGTTTGTTCAATAACATGGAAATCTGTTAATGCTAGAGTTGTTATGCAGATTATCTCTTTAGTTTTACAGTTACAAGTTCATTGATAGTACTGACGATTGCATGTTATCCACGCTTTCATATGTGTAGGATTTCATATGGTTTTATGAAATAATTTCTTTCTTAGGACGATACTGATTATCGTGAATTAACGATAATCGCATATTTATATCTGATGATGTAATGTTTAAATAATCTTGTATGTTATGGATTGCTGTGATCTAGAATTTTGTGCATTTTATGTAGTAGTAATCGAGCAGGTGGTAGCGTTTTTAAAGAGATGCAGTAATGTTAGATATACCGCTAACGTGTTAATTTATGGCCTGTCGATTTGAATCGAAGGTGGTGTTCTAACGAATTAGTTCAGAATTTATGCAGTGAGGATAGCTAGTATCCTTCTGAGTAACGTAAATAAGGGATTTTATGTACGTGTAGAAAATGGTACATACAGAGATTTAGGGCTAATTTTGTTCTTTAAGGAACAGCTTTCCGGGGAGAGACGGGACAGTCCGAAGATGGAAGTCCGTAAAAAAAAGAAGTGACGAGTTCAGAATCAAGGACTAGGAAGTCCAGGAATGGATGAAGCGTAGAGAATAGGAAGGCTTGAGGAAATAGGAAGGCGTGGATACATGGTCAAGGGAGGAAGGTGATGCAATCAGTCGTGGATATTGCGCTCTTTTCCCCATCGTTATTATGATGAAATAAATCCATCAAATTCTGTTCACATTATTTAGATTTAATTGGAGTTGCTGCTATCAACTTTTATTGATTAAAGATTGTTATTTTTCTTGTCTAAGGGGGCTCGTATTGCATTATTACTTCCCTATAGTCTTGCCCAGTTCTGTTGAAATTTTATCTTTCCACTCCCACTGGGCTATAATATCGAGGGAGGCCATCCTCTAGATAACACCAGCCGAACCCAATTAACCACACCTCTTAATAACAGGGCGTCGTTACAATATATATAGATATATAGATATCTGTGTGTATGTGTGTGTGCATGAGAGAGAGAGAGAGAGAGAGAGAGAATTAAGTTATATGCACCTCTATCTCTATCTCTATCTCCATAGTTTGACCAGTCTGCATCTGAAAGTTACATTAGAATGAGTCTAACCAAATACAACCAATCGTTCATTGGTACTCACTGAAACAGATCATATCGGGTCATTACTGAGCAAACGAATCCCTATTGCCAAATAATGAATAGATAATGTGATTGCGTGACACACTTGTTCGATTCTGGTCTTAAATCTTGTATCGTACTTGGAACCTACCTTCTCATGTACACGTTTTTGCTTATCGGTTGGCGCTGTGCTATATATTATATTTTGGTACCCCATTCTTGGCTATTTTACTTAAATCGGTTAGTAAACATGTCACGTTACGGTGACCCAATTACCTGGTATTTGCGTTATATTACCTGTAGCCTAAAAATATAAATACATTATATGGTTGATATATTTATATCGTACATAACAGTATTGCTATTTAAAATATGAGATTAGGGAACCGTGGAGAACATCTGATTATAAGAGGGTGTATTTTGTAATTGGCAACCAGATAATGTTAGTCGGATGATCTCAATGTATTTATAAATTTTAGCAGGGATAAAGAAATTTCCACCTTCAGCTCGTGACTCAAAGTCAGGTATGGTTATTTAATATATGAGTGTTCTATAACTGTCTAATAGTTCACTTTTTATTTAAAAAAATGTTTCCTTTCTCTCAGAAAATATGGACTATTCATGAACTTCTTACACTATGGAAAGTGCAGGTGAGGTACAGTGTAAGTTTACACAATCGATACAAAATAGGTAGTATTAACGAACGCTTTACTATCACATAATAGCTGTGTATGCAAAAAATTTATATTAAAAATATGGAAGAAGTACTCTGAGGTCAGGAGAACTTGAGTTATCCTATCATTTGGAGTTTCTACTGAAAAAACAAGACACAAAAATCGGAGGGGGATAAATGAAGACAAAAGTCTTTAAGTGTTTCGGAAAAGCCACGGGGGGGGGGGGGGAGACACGCCCAAGGCCAATAGCTTACCATAGCTAAAGGTCAAAGGAGTGCCCACAAATAATATGGAGACCAGACCTGAGTTCAGATCGAGATGCTCCTGGAATTCAGTATAACTTCCCGACTTGTTAATCATACATACTTAGCGATTACTTATCTAATTACCTATGGGCAATCGGAAGACTATCCTTTTAGGCTGTTAAGGGAATTTACATCATGTTACATAACGTGTGAAAAGTTATGGAGGAATTCTACACCCTTGACTAAAATGTAGGAACTATATTAACATTGAGGCACACTATCTCTGAAACGAATCCTTTGATGTTTCTCAAACTTTGAAAACGACTTTCATTTTATGTATATAATAAGTTCGTAATATTTTATATTTTCGAACAGGTTCGTTCCTAGGTCTGCCAAGGACAGTAATGAGAGAGAGAGAGAGAAAGCGAGAGAGAACGCTTCTTTTGTTTATACCCATGTTGACATGTCGGAGGCAACCTAGAAAAACTTCGACATTAGCTTAGGTGTACACATGAGTGTCGGATTAAAAAGCAATGCAGTCATTATCCATACACTCTCATTTAGATCTGTGTAATGTTATTTCTTATTGGAGAATAACCGCAGAAGGCGTTCTATACTATTTATTAAATACAAGACAGCAATACAACTAGGAAGGGGAGTAAAGACTGCCCTTAAAGAGAGAGAGAGTGTGTGTGTGTGTGTGTGTGTGTGTGTGACAATTGTTTTACTTACTGATCTGCTTGGAAGACCCGATTTTCGTACAACGGGTAATCTTGTTGCCCCACTGCAAACAGAACATAACACCCTAGCCCCTTCCACAGACACACTCGCACGCACGTACACACACACACACACAATAAGATATACGCTGTATTTATGTACACTAGGGACCAACCATTTTTTCGGGGAGGGGAAAGCTTGGGTGGAGTAGTACCAGTAGTTGTTTTTGGACCGAATCTACTGATATACGGCCAAAGCCTTCTATAGCTCATGACTTTCCATAAATCACACAAGTGTACTGTTTACATTGGTGAACCACTTGTGCCCCCCCACCCCAAAAAAAAAAAATATTGGTGAGATTCTGGCAATTTATTATACGAGATCAATGCAATGTCAAATATGCTAACCACTGCTTTTGACTGCATTGAACAGAGACTGTTTGCACTAACATAATCTACTTCTTTGTGTGAGAATATTGTCCACAGAGAATAGTTTATTTGTATTAGAATATTTTCTTTGTGAGAATGTTGATTTTGGTTGTATTGCTATACAATACATTGTATTATGTATTTTTCATCTGTATTGTATGTTTAACCTATGTTCTGGACTGTAATTTGTAAACAGAACGTTTACATAGCATTTGAGTTCAAGGTCAGTCTTATTTACAATTAGACTGGGTTTATCCGTTATACTGCTTCACATTCTGATATAATATAGATAAATTTAAATGTGTAAAAAATATGGATTTGATAAACAGATAATTCAGTCATATTCTAGAACAATCTGTGGGTGTATAGTTGTGATTAGATTTGATATCTGTGTTCCTGAAATCAAATATGATTCGACAGGAATTATTTATTTAAAATAATCATTGGAGTTACTAAATTGATCATTGAATTTTGGATTATTAAATTACTTTGGATTTTGGTGAACTCATTCAAACACATTCTGGACTGCATCATTGTGTTATATCAAGACATTCAAGTTCATTCGGAACTTTCCATATTTTTGGATTTATGATAGGACATTTAGTATATTTTGGAATTTAATTAACAAATTAGTGTCTTTTGAATTTTCATTTTGTATTGTAGGAAATAAATTAGCTTCATGATTTTACTTAAATTGTTTTGTTTCAATGTCTTTCTTTTACATGAATGCCAGGCCAAATGAGCTGAAATAATTAATCACTGAGTACTGCTCCAAACCGCATGCTTCTGTTCGCAGCATCAAATGCAATAATTCTAAACCTTCTGGATTGTCTGTATATCTCGACTATGGATTTTGCTTTTCTGGACATAGAAAGGGTATTTTAAATCTAGTTTTATCGGTTAGTGAGTGCGGGTGCCATTAAATATTAATACTGAAAGTATTTCTCAAAATATAGTGATCCTCGCTGTCTTCGCTGTCGCTGATGACGTAACTATCTTCTTCAAGTGCTTCGCTCACTGTGGTCAGCGACTTGATATTTTCTCGCACAATATTAAACAATGTATTTTCTGGGGTTTTGTTAAACGCTTGACCGAGTCTACTTCGTTGTGCTTCAATAATCCCTCGGTCAATTAATTTATCAAGATGCGCTTGATACATATTTAAAAATCATATTTCATCTTTGAAACGTATTTGATAAATCTGTATGACGCAGTTTTAAGTGAAAAAACAATTTAATCTTTTTTGTAATGTTAAAACTTTCAGTTGTTCGGACATTGCGATTTCTCGCATTAGTTACATTCTAACATTCTTCCAAAATACAATACCCATCAATCAATTCTTAATAAATTCAATACCCATCAATCTTTGAGCTTTTAGCCATTGGATGTAACATGGTAGGTGTTTAATATAATATTCTCACTCAGTCTCTGTGACAGTAAATATAAAATATAGTCACACACAAAGAAAACAACATATTTATACACAGCATCGTCCTTTTCCTGCAGTAGTATTTTAGTCTCACAGATAAAATAGTCACAACCACTAATAATGCTCAGTTTGTTCATAATGTGAGTGATTTGTGACTATGGACGTGTACGAGTAGGATGATAACAGTGGGTTTAGTTTGGTGACTAATCAAACCTACATGTCTCTCCTCTGGCATGGGCGCCTCGTGGTAAGTTTGCTTGCGGGTTCGCGCGGAATGATGGGGGATGTAGAAGGCGTTTACTCGATCATTGACAAACACCCTAACCTATTTTATCATACTACTTCATCAAAGAGTTTCTTATTTGTGTTCAAGTAAATTCACGCCTATCTTACATGGAGAAAGTCAATATACTCGACAATAACGAGCTCCATTTTCACTGGGTGCTGCCAAGGTGCGCGCTCTGATCAACGTTCAACTATTATAAAATAGATTAAGCTAGAAAACCGTATGGATGTTATTTACTTCATCGATTTATATCTGTCATAGTAATGTTTCCAGTTGTGGTACATATATTCAGTATCGATGCTTCCAAATTCCGGTCATTAGATTAGTCTAAATGATGGACTGGGTGTTATTTTAGTTGGAAAATAAACATACGGATCCAACAAAAGTATATAAAAGGTTTATTCACATGATCGGAAAGCAAACAATACTCGTCAGCTGATCTAGGCTAAGTTAGGTTGTTAAGATCTATCCCAGGTTGGTATTTCGCAATTTTAGCAAGTAAGATCAGGATAATTAAATCAACACTTCGTAACTTCGAGTCATGTATCGATTTCTAAGCATCTGCATAAGTGCTTAATATCTTTTACTTGTTTTTTCAATTTCTATATTTGCCAAAATAGATGTCTCCACAGATCATGTGATGAAAGAAAGGTGAACTTAGAATTGCTATTAAATAAATGAGATTTCGTAAGATATAGATCGTTTCTGGATATCAATATTTATTAATTCATTGTAGTTTCTCCTTCTGTTAAAGTTTAATTCCCCTTTACATAAATAGGTATAATATTTTTTTGCACTTTTCTATTTTTTCACCTCGTTGTTTATTTTCATAATTTTTCTCTACATCGTAAAGAGCCATTTCTTACCAAAATGAGGTTGCACATCTTTGTATCCACTTATGTTTATTTGGTCATATGTCCTCTTTATACCATGTCTTTGCAGTGTGTGTGTGTGTGTGTGTGTGTGTGTGTGTCTATATATACTCCGTGAGTGACTGGGCCCTGGTTGGCATGAGTCGTCTAGAGGCTCTCATCCTTATAGATTCCTGACATCTTACCGTCATTTTGAGTCTCGGCGGCAATGCGGGTATGTGAGAAAGCTTTCCATTAGCTTCCCATGTGTCGGCGGTTCTTCAACAGGTTTTTTTTTCTCCATCAAACATACTGAACCGTCATGTGAGCTGATCATGTCCTGAAGAATAGCGCTAAACCATCAAAACCAAACCAAACGAAAGCGTGTACTTACAAATCGGAAGGCACAAATTTCCTTGATTGAAAAATCAAAACACATCGTGAAAACATCAGAAATAGAATGCAATAATAAAATGCTGATCTTAACGACGAAGAATGTTAAGTAACTAATGATGAACTTTGATGATCTCTACTATTTATTATCTTGTGTTTTAGCTGTCCGTTTGAGAGTAAATTTGGAGAGAGAGAGAGAGAGACGGGGGGAGGGGGCAGGAACTGGGACTATTCTTATTAAAATTAATAAATAAGAGGTTTTCATTGAAATTAGATTTGTTGACTAGAAGACAAAAACAGAGTCAGACATACATCGATATATAGATAACTATATAGATAGATGTATAAGTAAATCGGTTGGATTAATAGATCGGCCAACTTATGTACAAATGCACAGAGAGACAGAAATACAGTCGAACAGAGAGACAGACAGACAGACAGATAGATAAATAGATAGATAGATAGATAATGCAATTCATAATTAAACATTACAGCTTTCATGTTTATCAAAGAAGATAATCTAATAACTTGATCGACTCAATCTTTCAGATATATATAATTAAGAAAAGTTTCGCGAGTTTTGAGACACTGATAAATTACTTTACTAAATTTAATATGTATCTCAGCATTCTCGTCAATTCCTGAGTAGAATTTCCATATTTTTCAGGAAAAAAATGAAGTTTATTTTCTCATTTTGCGAATTAAATTCTATAATATCATTGCACTTACGAAAACCACAAAACTGTCTAATCTGTGGTGATATTAATATAACATACAAACATTTTCATATGATAACTATAAACCCTGCTAATCAATGAAAGAATATATAAGTTGTAGCCACATCGACAACCACGATTCATATAAAATTAGTCTATCGATAATCGTTAATCGATTAACTAACACATATAGCTACTTTCATAAAACCTTTTTGATATCCTTGCATTGATTTAGGCACATATTGTTATTGTCTCTTGAGAATGACTTCGACAACCTAAATCTCGCATCTTAACGTTACAAGATATCGGATCACACTTGGTTATCTTAACCGGAAGTAAAGGTGGTTGGTGTAGAATATCAGTATTGATAAATGATCACGGGCATTTTTTTCTTCTCACCAATATCACGCATCGACAAACTGGAAACTGCTTACGAATTGTTTACATATACAGTGGGAGCATACTTAATCGCTGCAGATGAATTCAGTTCGAATAACTCAATGTTTATGCAGAAGGATGCTTAGCCGCCTTTGGTGTTTGTGCTTGATTTAACATTACATATACGCGATATATTCTGAACAGTCACGCGATGACGATGTTACGGAATTTATCGAGTGGGTGTTGAACCAGCTGAACTGAAGACCTTGGATCAAGAACATTGTGCGAGTAGTGCCGAGTAGTCGAAGACAGTTCCTATTTTAAAAACCCTGCGAGAGAAAAAAAAAATTTCTTCACCAACCGCATATTGCAGAGCCTTTCCGGATGTAGTTCATACGGTTCATAACGCAGTTGCATTTGAAACCTCGGAAGCTGCAGCCACCGACAGTACTGTAATGGCATCGAGGATTAGAAATATTTTTTGACGTTGTGTTTCATCGCGACCACCGCTAACAACTTAAGTGACTCTCCACCAACTTTGATGTTTAGCTGTTTAGAACTGTTGCACATGGGTCGATGTCAACATAAGTCGTGGGCGTCCTGCTAGCTTTTTGTAGATATGTGTTCTTTTCGCGGATGAGATCTTTGCGAGATGATCTCTATTCAACTTCAGAAGTTTACGCAGAAGTGACATATTTTTAGCAGTTTCCTCATACAGATCAAGCACGTGCCTTTCCTGGTCCACGAGAAAACAAAAAATAAGGTACATTAACAGGGTATTGATACATGGAAGATCCACTGGCGCCGTTGGCTTAAACGAAAGGAAATCATTCGAGGGCGCATTTGGGAAGAATTCGAACAATATGTATGAGAGTCCACGCTTCAGGTAGAGACTCTGTAACTGCCACTATTGGCGTCACAGGCCAGGTTAACCTAAATCATGGTTCTTCTGGAAAACTCGCAGTTTTCTTTTCATCCTTTACAGTGTCTTCTGCAATCTTGTGTGCTTCAACGGCGGCTATAGATTCATTTAGGCCTTCTGGATTTGCTTTGGTAAGAATTTCATGGCCAGCGACGTTTATTTCCTGGCTGTTTTGATCTTTATGAAGCGTTTGGCTGTCTTGACAATCAGACCAGGTTGTACTTCTGTTCCTACCATCCATGCAACCCGATGTGTGATTTCGCGTTCTGGATTGAATTGAGGGCAACAATTTTATCTCGGAGAAGTCCCGGTAATACGAGCACAGCTCTTCGGCATCGGTTAGCAACCGCTGATGAACATCTATTTCCGGTTTCGTCATTATATGTTTATCGTGGTCGTTATATTGCTTCACACCTTTGTATTCAAACCCGCCCGATACTTGTGCGGCCCACTGTGCAAGTCAATCATGATCAAACCGTCTGGTCCAAGGTGATGTCTGAGAACATATTACAAAACTGATTATCACGAAGCGTAGGCAGCACACGAGTCGCAGCAGATGCTTGCGAGGCCATTCGCGTCAGCTCCACGAATTGTCATCATGTTATAATTATGCCATAACACTTTGGACACTGGTGCTTATCGTTGGGTCACATCGATCATGTCAGTGTAAATGCATGCCTCGGGAACATATTATCGTGGTTTGTCTTGCACATCAAACATCACATCACCGTACAGGAAAATAGTGTTGTATTTCGAGTCAAGGCCATCAGTTTCAGTCTGTCCTTCGATTGTGGAAAAGAACTGAATGGTTGACGATGAAGATGTCTTTGACGACATAAGCGGTTCCGTCAGATCCCTAACTACGTCATAAGACAGCTGATTGTTCGCGGATCTTGCAATCATATACAGCCGATACCACGTTAACCATTAATTAGATTGAGAAGACATGGGGTTTTCCTTGCTCCGACCGGACCAATGATCAATGCCGGAACCGAGATTTTGAACACGTGACCGCTTCCACATGAACTGTGCTTAGACTTACAGGAGTCACCGACGAAGAGATATTAACGACAGAGAAATCTTTTTCTTTTGTGATACCAAGTTGAATGTCAGTTGTTGTATAATTTACCATCATAGCTTCAAACATTGCGAGATGCTACACAAAAACACGCACGACAAATCCAACTCAGGTTCGGGCGCATAATGACAATAAATAATCGGTGGAACTTACTTTCAGCGTGGAGAAAAGAAATTTACGTTGGTGAAATAGATTGGTTTTGAACCTTTCAAATCCATCAGCTGTGGACACGCAGCGTCTTAAATCATTAGGCCGTAACATCACTGTCGTGTTAACGAAGCTGATGCGGTTAAAGTAGGGTAAATATCATAAAGAAAAACATGTTTTGATCCCTCCAGAGCCTAGATACATTTACTTCATTCCTGGAACAGAGCTGGATATAACGGCCGGACTCCAATAGCCATCCTAAACTAGAAGAAGAGCCTGCAAACCGTGTTGATGCCGGATGCTACCGACATGACCTTGCCCATAAAACTTTATCCGTTTGTTCAAAAATCTCATGTGGATATGTTCCATGATTTTAATGCATCCTACAGTCGTAGAAGGAATCTCTAAATGATTCTGTCAAAGAATACATGAAGACCAAGACGTCACTTGGCGGATCTTAGGATTCCCTCATGCTTGCTAGCACGCCACTTAGAGGTAAAGCATATTGATATAATAAATATCGCAGGGGTAATTAGAGCTTGATATTTTGAGTATTTTGATTTTTTGGTGAATCGATGCATTTTGTGGGTTTAAGCGCCATGATAAAGTCCTTGACAAGTGAAATTCAGAGGCGTCCGCGCGCTGTAATGTTGATATATTTCCCTAATGCATGCTTGAGAGAAGCTTCACAACGTCCCCGCCTAGTTAGTATTCTATTAGGATAATTACCTGGTAATCTCGTAAATCACTAGATCACCACTGTAACTTAAACTCGTCGAGCTTGTGCAGCTGCTTCAGCGGCAATTATGTCTGTGATGCAGCGGTTTCTCCTCATCAGTAACCAGATGTTCAATCTTATCAGTCTTCCTCCTAAAGAAATATTGATATGTAACTGTGCTGCAGTTTCACAAAGCTGTGACAAGGTCAAACGCATCTCCTTTGGGGGAAATTGTAAACGTGCAAGTATACCTTCCTTTGGTCGACTTCTTGCTTTCCTTATTCCACGGTCTCCTGTGGATTGTTTGAATTTTTTCAGTTTGCCTCACAACCAGCTGTGATTTGTCTGCCTCACATATAGCTTTGGCTCAACTGGAAACTTCCTTATCATGTAAGTCAATATACCTCACTTATAACGCTTGACATCCATATTCGACGGCATCGCGCTACCTGCTGAAGTCGATTTATGGTCGGCATGACCTTTCATAAGGACAAATATTAACTAATTCTTTATCTATAAATATATTGTAATATACTTTTTTATTTCCGTTACGGCATCGTCTGCTATTTTTCTTTGGCGACATCTCACGCTTTTTCTTTGATGAGTGTGTTGGCAAGTTTTCTCCGCCTTTCGCGGTAATACTTGTTGACTGTACAACATGATCGGACAGGCTGAATACGTGACCCCGATAGCAAATTTAAGACATGGCCGAGCTCTATAAGTTCTGTGTTTCTATACTGGAATAACGTCCTCATGGCTCTGAATCATTTCTGAATATCCTTTGTCACTCAAATAATGTATTGTTATACATACGTGCAAGGTTGTAGGCCGAAGGCATCTCCATAATTCACTGTGATCGCAAAGATCTTAGCCTCCTTTGCTGTCTTTTCCGTCCTAACGTGTTTTAGCTGACTTCTTTATATATTTCACTGCCTTCGCTAGGTTTTTCACTGTCTTCCAGCTCCGCAACAGTTGACATTACTCGCACCGGCGACTCATTTAACGTAAGCGACTTAGATTTTACTTCTCAATATCATTCAAGTTCTTCTATGGAGCTTTAATGCGTCTTTCTCCACGTTTTGTCGTCTTTGTTTTACTGTTGTTCGTAATAAGATTAATTTATCAGAGGGCTCTGGATACGTATTTGAAAAACATAGCATCTTCTCGGCTACATTAAAGAATTTATATGACGCATGAATATCTATTTAATCTTTCTTGGAATGGTACAAATGCACCGTTGGTCTGATACTTTAACTCCTGTATTATCTTCTATAATACTATATTTGTGAAACTGCGATTCGTAATGGCATATACTATTACACAGCCAGTTTCTATCTAATTGCGTTGGCAGCTTATATCAATTTGTTTGTATCTGTCTGCTAGCTCACAGCAGCCCGATTCAACCGCGGTCCATCTTCAAGCAAAATGCTGGACACGAGCTCGAGACGGCTAGCCGTCCACTGTTGATGACTTATTCGTTCGGACCCTTAAAGTAAGCAGCTGTAAAAGACCTTGGACTCTAGATGTACAATCAGTATGTAGCGGGTTTGAATCTTGGCCCTGTTAGAGTAAGTTGGCCGTCTTGGTTGGTCTCTGGATAAAGCACACTATCACATTTTTCTTGTATTAATAGTCTATCATGTGCTTGTTTGTTGGTTTTTGTATGTTTCGTGTTTTGATTGTGTGTAGCTTGGCGGACCATCAATATGCTATCACATAAGCCGATTCAAGATTCATTCAACTTCAAATCTGTCTTTAAACATTGACTCAACAGTGCATGCATTCCACCAACACCCCAAAATAAAGCCTGTATATTTTCTCAATAATTAGTTACTTTTCCCTTTCATTTGTCATGTTTCAGATGATTGTGACCGATGAATTATTCGTATGTTTGGTATTTTGATTAACTATGTCGTGACTATGAACGTGCGATCATATACGCTGATTCAGTAAGTCCTTCAAGGACCTTGGCAAGGAGATGTTCTCTTCAAACTTATCATTAAACAGTGACTAAACAGTGCACGCAAAAACACCATAAAACATAGCCAGTACACTTTCTAAATGAATTCAGTTTCGCTTTCGTTTGTTATGTTTCCGAGGACTATATTTTGATTATATATGGCATGACTGACTAGGGACATGGTATCTTTCAAGCTGATTCAAGAAGTCATTCAAAGACCTTGCCAAAGAGATCTACTATTAAACATTGACTAAATAGTGCATGCAAAAGCACAAAAAGCCTGTATACATTCTAACTAAATTCAGTTGCTCTTTCGTTTGTTATGTTTCAGATGATTGTGACTCAGTAAGTCACTTACTAAGTGCAACTGTTGGTGACGGATTTGAGTACTGACAGTGTTATTATTAAAACGACAAAAATTACTGAATTTATTGTTATGAATGATGACACATCCTCTTCCTCTAATATAGGTTCCAGTCACGATAGGTCATGATCGTTGCAACGACAGATGGAACTAACGTATAAATATGAACTCAGGATGGAGACCATAAGGAGTTAACTAACGCACTATTGTTGATGAATGAGTGTATGAATGTGAAAATCTTTTGTCAAATAAAATGGAAGAAGTAGCTGATAGAGTCCGGACTCCGCTATCTTTTACATATCCTACACAAGGACAGAGAAAATTTACTTCTCGTGTCTAAAACATGGTCACACGCTAACCACTCCTCTTTGGGTAGGGATGGGGAATAACGAAAATAACAAGGTATCTGATTATTTTGTCTACCAGTTACTTCAAACATGGATGTTGAGCTTATTGCATTTAAAATCCCTCCAGTTTTTGCTTAACCGTTTTCTCTCTCTTTCTAACACACACACACGCACACACATACACACACACACACATACGTGTATTCATATACTCGTGAGGACCTTGACATATGACTAAATTTCGAGGACCATAAGAAGGAATGAAAGTATATGTTAAAAATTTAAGAGTAAGCTTAACTACAACCCAGACAATATCTGTATCACTTCATTTTTGCCGCAGACTTCTTTAAACATTATGAGGACTATTCTTACTTTACCATCACTGTGAGGACTAATTGCGCACAATCAAAGACTACCATCAACCTGAGAACCTGAATATTTTTTCTCTTATTAGGCCTTTCCTGCATAACCATGAGAAGATTTTTTTTCAAGCTTAGGAACTACTTTACCTGCAATTAAAACTATAGACAGACAGACATGAGCCTAAATGCTCATATCTTATAATAATATACGTTTAAGTTATTTTGCCGAAAACAACACCTCAGGCACTGTTTTGCAACTTTGTGACCTCTTTTACTGACACAATAAAAATTACCATCCAGTTGGGGGATGAGAACTAACATTATTACAAAAATATGCATAAAGTCTAGACAGTGCAAAATAAAAACTTTAGAATATCAAACATATCTAAATTGTCAATTCATCTATTAAAATACAAAATGAGATTTCTAAAAGTTTAGGTTGACACCAAAGCAACACAAATGTCATAAGTCAGTTTGCCCATGGCAAATTCACTGAAACTGAAGTTGCCTTAAGGAAGATATGCGCTTGACCCATTATGTGACAATGTATCAACTAAAGTTCAAACTTTGGGCAGAATAGAACGGGAATTTAGGAAATGCGCGAGTGTATCCGGTACAAAATGCAGCATGTGCCTTTTGTTGCTATTTAAAATCACCTTTGCAATTTGGTAAGTTGATTGTTTTCTTTGTGAGCTTCTATTTTTGTTACATTGATTAAATCAACATAAGACATTTATGATTTAAATATGAAAGATGGTTATAATGAAAGAAGTAGAACAAGACAAACACATGGTTAGATCAATCAATGGCATGAACGCTCAGCCCTTCACGTACCAGCGCATGAAAATTAGTGTGGAATAGAAACCAAGCAAAATTATGAACAAACAAGAGGTAATTAAAATATTTTAATATATTTACAGTTGATTTAAATAGTTATTCTGCTTTAATAACAGTACAACCGACCATACTCTCTCTCTCTCTCTCTCTCTCTCTCTCTCTCTCTCTCTCTCTTTCTTTGGTCGGTTTGAATTAACTTTTGCTATCATTCATAAGTCCAGAGGCATCGTGGGATGACATAAACGAAAATCCTCCTCTGCATAGATTTTCGCCCGTATCTTGCTACTATGGTCCAGAGGGGTGGAGGGCGGTTTTGGACATTTTCATATTTAATTAATACTAATCGATTTTAGAACGTTATAATAGGTGTAAGAAACAACAACTAAACATTAAATACATCACAGTATGGACGGCTCTGGTGGCCTAATGGTTAAAGCGTCCGCGTCGGATGCGGGAGGTCGCGGGTTAAAACCCCAGCCGAGTCATACCAAAGACTTATAAAAATGGTGCTGTTGCCTCTCTTGGCGCTCGTCATTAAGAGGTTTGTGTTAGGACTGGTCGGCGTGGTGTCAGGATAATATGACTGGCGGGGGACATCGTGCTATACGTCTGCGGTATGGTGCCCCTGTGCAAGACATCACTATAAATTGCCACACTGCAGATATCGTAGCAATATGACTGACAGATTGTTAAAGCTAAAAATTCAGATCACCTACACACATCATAGTACATGTATGTGTACCATGTAACCGAGAAATTTACCGTATAATGTCGACAGGGTTTGTAACTTCAAATCTTTGATTATATAAATACCAAGACAAGTGCACACATACCGTTACAATGAGTCATATTCTTGTATGCTACTTGGTCAAAGTTCATTTTCATGGTTTTCATCCAGCCCAAATTCTTTATCTCTCTCACTCCAGGTTTATATGTATTTTGTCCCTTATGCATGAGAGGGGAGGGGGAACGGAAAGCAGAATGGATTGGGATGAAATTGTGTGTCATATTAAATTCATTTAGAAAATCGGGGATTATTAATATTTTTATCGTTATTTTCATACGTCACAGTGGCAAGTGCGCAGTTGCAAGAATGTTTATATATGCATATTATTGCGTCATAGGAGGATCACAATTTGATATAACAACAGTATTGGTATATCAAATTTCTTTATACCAACACTATAAAAGTCAAGTTCTTTTATATATATATATATATATATATATATATATATATATATATATATATATATATATATATATATATATATATATGTGTGTGTGTGTGTGTGTGTGTGTGTGTGTGTGTGTGGTTAAAATACAAATATATAGTACACCGGTTGTCAAAACTTTCTTCAAATATTCATGTTATGTCACGGATTACAAAATTTAAATTATGCACTCTAAGAGGGATCGACTGGTTATAGAAACTGTGGACCATTATGTAAATGAAGATTGCGATATATGTTATCATACATAAAGGTGATGATATATGTACTTTGGGGAAATCGCAAAGTATGAAAATTGCAAAACATAAACAATTACTAACTATACACGAGCTCTCTTTTATTTTCTTTTTGTCTTTCCCACGGGATAATGCCCATGACTAATAGGAACTTCTTCCTGGTATCAGGCAAGTAGATTCTGAAAGCCCTAATAACAATAATACGAGTGTTTTGTTATATTCTGCATCAAATTGATGACTTTTGCTAGTAACTATTGACGAAATGTATACCTATAACAATTGTACGAGATGGGTGAGGGAGAGAGCATAAAATCAAATTCAGTTATTTTTTATTCCTACTTTTTGAACATCTGAAATTATCAATATTCAATTGTTTACGTGTAATATATTGCATTGAAACAGTTTCAGATCACATATGATAGCAAGTTCACGATCCCTCATCCAAGAATATCAAACTAATATGACCAAAGCAGCACTGTAGTGTCCATAGTATACATCCGATCAGCACCACTTTTGTTTAGAACAGACTAGACATCATACGTTTTTCTTTGAAGACCTGATGGCAATATGACTTTCTATTATGGGGTAGAACAGCGATTTTCAAGATGCCTACAATGGTGGCCTTCTTAACATCATTTCTCCATTTTAATTTAGGACCAAGACATCACAAAATGTCTGTTGGTGATAACCTCATATTGGTACGACTATCCATTCAGGAGTAGCGAGAACAATACTGTCAAGATGGATGCTGGGTTGGACATGTTGAACGTTTGAGTGGCATCATTTTCATTTAGAATTAATTAGACTACGTGTGGTCAACTTTGATGGCGATCTTCAAGATCGAGTCGTACCAGCAGACAATGCTTCTTTACACTGTGTGATCTTCACATTTTTGTATGATAAATCCAATGAGCCTAGTTCACTTAAAGTGATCGTGCATGTGAATAGCTGAATAATTTCATAGGATGTTATTGCAAAATATCACCGTGGAAACAAGGCATTACCTGAGAAGAATATGACAAGTGCTAGGGATTCCCCTTCTCATTGCTCTAAATTATGCACCAATCATTTTAGGACTAAGGATGGGGGCGGAATTCTGTACAGTTGTACATTTCCATTCACTTCCTCAGCTCTCCTTGATCAAAGACATACTCTATTTCAGTTTGAAGCACATTTTTAGACCATCGGTAGCAGGGGAACCCTACACAGCTGCAAACTTCAGTTTCCTTTTCACTGCTCTCAAAAGATGCATTGTTACAGTGGTATTTTGCAATAAAAGCAAAGTTGGTGGTTTCTCCGTGTACATATTATTCACATGGTACAATGCAAAGATTTGTTTTCTCTTAATATAAATGTAGATTGTAGCCGAGACTCTAGATACCGCTGACATATACAAACGCAACTTTAAAAACATGTCACAACGCTTGTGATACATATTTAATTTGTATTTGTTGCACTTTATCAATAATTATTTGTTACGTATATCTAAATTGTGATACTGACCTTGGTCAGTAATTGAGTTTATGTGTGTGTGTATGTGTGTGTGTGTGTGTGTGTGATTCAAATTTTTAACGTAGCTTTAACAATTTTTCAGTCATATCGCTACGATCTCTGCAGTGTGGCAGTTTATAGTTATGTCTTGCACTGGGACATCATGCCGCAGACATGTAGCATGATGTCCCACCCAGTCACATTATCCTGACACCAGGCCGACCAGTCCTAACATTAACTTCTTAACGCCGAACGATTTGCGAGGCAGCTGTTAGTACCATTTTTATAAGACTTTGGTATGACTCGGCCCGGGATCGAACCCACGAACTCTGGCATCCAGTAACTGAGTTTCATGCCTACCTGACAAAACTATTTTTGTTGTGTAAACAATATAATACATAACTAATATTTATCTATGATTTTAGATTATATATTAATTCATTATTAATGGAATTAAACGTTTACTTGAGTTTAAATTTAGGAAACTGGTGTTCCTCTTGGGAATTCCTAGTGTACCCGATGCATTACATGTTCTTAACTGAAGTTTTCGTAAGAAACCTGACCTTGTTTAAAACTTAAAATTTTCTCAAAATAACCTTTAACCTGGTTCTGTTATTAAATTTTGGGTTTGTTTTACAATGGGATAAGAAAACAGAACTTCTTTATTGCATGTCTTAACATTAGGTTTTGGGGACTTTATTTAGGTTGCCTTTCAGTTAATATTTCAGAGAATTCATTTCTTTAAATTATTCACTGGAATTTCAAGGTGCTCATTATAACTTCTTTGACTAAATCACTATTTCGGAGTTGTACTGAATTTATTTTTAGACGTTTTGGGTTATATCACCCTGATACATGAAGACTTTTGGCACATTAGCACATTCGAGGCTGCTGACATCAAGTTCAATATTGGAATTTGTTTGGATCACTACTGGAACTCATTTGAAGAAGCAAAAGACAAGTGCAATTTCAGAAAGAGGGAATTGCAGAAAGAGGAGAGAGAGAGAGAGAGAGAGAGAGAGAGAGAGAGAGAGAGATAGAGATGATATGCAAATGGTGTGTGTGTGTGTGTGTGTGTGGGTGTGTGCGATTTGGATATTTATCGTAGCTTTAACAAGTTTTCAGTCATATCGCAACGATGTCTGCAGTGTGGCAGTATATTGTGATGTCTAGCACGGGCATCATGCCGCTGTCCCACCCAGACACATTATCCTAACACCAGGATAACCAGTCCCAACACTAAACTCATTGCTGAGCACATAACGTGGAAGCTGTTAGTACCATTGTTATGTTGTTATGTCTTTGGTATAACTCGGCCGGGGTTCTAACCAGGGTCTTCCCCCCCCCCCCCACTGGGACGGATGCTGTAACTGCTAGGCCACCGGAATAGTCGATAGACAAATGGAAATAAAAAAGAAGAGATGGAAAAACAGAGAGAAAAAGAAAAAGGGGAAATACAATTTAGAATTAACATAATTAGAACTGAAAAGTGAAAAGCATCCCCTCCTTTTGCATACACCCTCCTGTTCTGATGCTATCATACATAATGGGTTAGTACCAATTTTTAAAGAATAGGAAGTAGAACAGTATGGCCAAGAGAGAATTGAAATATATTTTACAAAGTGTACTTATTGGCAAAATTAATAAAATCTACACTTCACGGTCATTAAAACAAAGTGTTAATTATGATGTGGTTAGGGAATGTTAATTGAGGGATTATGAGTTGGTACCTAACGTATATCAATACAAGTTAAGAATTTCAAAACGTAAAGTGGATAGACCCATATTGCAACAAGAAAGTGCATGCTATTTATGATTGCTACAGATTGAAAAATAAGCAACATAATAAAAACAGACTTTCCAAATGCTCATATTTTAAGAGGCCAAGAGTACAGTCCTGTATTGAAAGCAATACATTTGTTGGATCAAACAAATCAGTCTGATTTTATTATTGAGAATTATAGGCCATTCGTGTTGAAAGGTTCTATATCCCCTGTGGGCAATTCTGGCAAGCCTATCCCTATTAACATATTAAGGGACACATGAGCTTCTCATAGTATTTTATTATCAGGTACATTGCCCGTATCTGAGAAATAAATATGGTCAGAGTGTTCTTAGTCAGGATGTAAAGTCCGGCTTTATTTTTCCTCTCCAGTGTAGCGGAATCATGACCATTGCATTATGAAACACAGTGATCCACCTACTGAGCTATGGCCACCTACTCAATAATGATTCAAACCAAAGTATTAAAAGTAAATAACAGATGGATGTTGAGAAAGAAAAGAAAAACATTAAATGATTAAATTGCATTGTAATTTAATTATGCCATCCAGATAAGCATGTATGAATATGACACATTTCACTTCATACAGTAATTGTTCATCTCAACAAAAATGTTTAATATAAAAGATGCAACCCAAATAAAGTCATTTCAGTCGATTTGTATTTCATTATTGAATAAATACAAGAAGCTGGCCATAGCCTGCATGTTTAGCCCACTCATGAACAATATTCAAAATTTTAGTTACAATGGTATTAAAGTGAAAGAAAGTTATAAAAAACAGTACCATTGAGGGTAATCAAAGGGTGTTGACAGATGAACGAAAAGACATCAACTTCCATCTAAGATGGCGGAGTCTTGACAAAACTTGCATCATAGGAAGACATATGCATTACTGCTGCATTGTTAGATGAAAACATCATCTTATTTATCATTACTATCTGCATGGACATTCTCTATTATAATCAGATAAGGTAGTTCCTTCCAAACTTGATAAAACGTCAAACTGTCAATTTGTTATTGGAAGGAACATCAAGAAACAAGACAATTTTCTTTGTAAAGTGTAAATATATTTGAGTAATTCAAATAATTTCATCTTTATCTATTCAGAGAAAGAAGTAAACAAGTTTATGTTATCTGTGCTTAAATTCCGATTAGATTTTCCCCGAGTCCAAAAGACTGATACAAATTAGAAGTAGGCAGCAGACCTTTGAGCACAGGTGCTAAAAATCAAGTCAGGAATATGGATGTGGCATAATCTCGTTGATTGACAATTTGAACATCTGACAAACAGAACTGTTTCATAAACAGATACATATGAACGACGTTTAAAAAGTTTTTCCTTCAGAATATTCAGACAAACTTAGGTTGGAGTTATAGACTTGCATTTAAGTTATACAATGTCCCATTTAAAAACTGCTGTACATTTCTTACCAAAGTACATATCTCAATCTAACATGGGTAAAGAAATTAAAATCCAAACTTTAAGTCGAATATGAAAAATATGTTCAAGAAGAGCATATTTGTAAAAAGAAGCAAAATTTAAAAGCATGTTAAGAAACCGAATGAATAATTATACTGAAGTAATCTTGACTTCAGAGACAACACTCTATTTTCTGATGGAAATATTCAAAACATGGTAATGCTTTCAATATTTTTTTAAATGAATGACAAATAATTAAGAACTACTTCACTGACAGGAAAATTATTTTGCTTAAGACAAATATGAAAAGGTAGAAATAACAAAACTATAAATCTGAACACCAGTTTAAACTTCCTTGGGCTGAATTTAAATTAATCAAATAATCAAAATGAAATATAAGAACACATTGTAAGCACAGCGGGAAAATCTACCCTATTTGTTAGCATATAAGTCACTGTGAAGTTTACGTCGAATCGGCACATTTTATACAGTTTCTCTCCATCATCCACGTATAAGTAGATGCCGAGTATAAGACAAGGCCAGAACAATACCTCAATGTTGTCTTTTTCACTGCTGTTTGTTCCACATAGCATCGTGGATTTTTTATAAATTTGCAGATCGATACCATCAAATGTAGCTAAAAGTACAAAATTCGTTTCACACAAATATTTAAAACAAATTTGCTACTTTTAGCCACAGATTGCTTGAAAATTTATTGATTACAGATACGATAAATTTCGCAATGATGTGTGAAAGACACTTTAGCAACTTCCATGTTCAAGAATATTAATAGTACATATTTCATATTATCGGCAACAGGGAAATTGCATCATTGATGCTAAAATGTCTTTTCCAGGGTTCTGTTTTGATGAGAGATGCACGTGCATTCTATCGCATTTCATATTATATTTGTACATTACTGCCCTGTTTATCTGAAAATTTTGTGAAAGAGAAAACAGTAATAAACTAAACAGTAAATGTAAAAATTACATACCATAATCCTTCCGTTTCAAATTTAAATATTTACAACATTTATATCCATATAGACTCCATTTAGGTCAAATCCCACAAATGACCATTGAATCATATTGTGTCATTTTCTTTGTATACACAATGACATCTCCATTCCCAACAAATAAGAGTAAGTTCATGTACACTTCCTACAGTTAGGTGTCATGTGGTTTTCATCTTTGCTCAGGCTAGTTGTTTGGGTGACATTTCTGTCAAATAATACAAAATGTGTCACTGGTTGAGAAACTTGCACGAGTAAGCACCTGGCATTACACGGTAATGTATTCAGGATACCCTATGGATAGTCTCATTTCCCGATCTGACCTGGTCTGCCTAACATTAACCTCAAAAAGGTTTTAACTGGAATGACTTGACTCAAGCATTAGTGTATTTAATTAGCATGTAAATAGCACTGCAAATCTGTTTTGTTCTTGAGACAATGGATATCATAATAAAAACTAGAAGGAATTGTCGAGACAGTGATATCAATTGATAATCGAACGTAGCATTGCCTTTGTACAGGAGTATGATCACTATCGTCAACTAACTGATCAATATAGATTACAATTGTCTGCAAACCTCTCTCTCTCTATCAGGGCAAAATTTATTTGATCACGAGGTGCAAGAAGAAAAATGCGATGGAATACCTGTCTTTGTCATGGTGACATATATGTATTCAAATTAAAACAACATATATTACTAGTACGTGCTGCTTTAGCGCAATTACATCTGATGTACATGAATTTAATATAGAAAATCATGTAGATATTCTAAAATCCTTCTCAATGTTGGGTGCTGAATTTTTAGTATGCGATATCTTTCCAAAATGATAATTATTTTACGCATTATTTTCCATACTTTCGGAAAAAATATATTTTTCTACATAACAAAAAATTACACGATGAACGATAACACGATTTGAATTACATAATCCATATACATGCCGATTTGGAGTATAAGATAAAGCCCAGACTTTCGGATCCAAAAGTATAAACTTATAGGCCAGCTGTTTGAATTTTGTAGGTAAAGGTTCTAGTTTTTTTAGCTTTAACATAGCTTTAGATTTTGCATTTTTAATAGACTTCAATCTGACTTCATGGACACCTTGTGTTAATAGGTTCCTTCCTCTTTGCCTCTTTACATGCTGCTTTTCCTGGTAGTGAAGCAGTTCTTATAAATTGTCCCAGTTGTCTTTCTACAGCTGCCTTCTCCTCCATAGACCATGGTGTTCTAGTAATTTTCTTTCATTTTGCTTTCACACTTGACTTGCAATTTTTACCTAAAACAAAATATTCCCTTTTACTTTCAGATCTTACATTCCCCAAACATTGATACCATTTGAAATAGGAATTGTTCATCTGTATACCATGTAAGGACTGTTCCATTAAAACATACATGGAACCCAGTGAAAGCACTTTTAAAGTGGTTACTCACTCGAAGATGCAATTTATAATTTTCTTATGATTTTAATATGAATTGTGTGAAATCTAAGTACCGTGGCATATAGTTAAAACACTGCCTTCCCTGGCTACCATGTATGTTTAAATGGAACTGCCCTAAACAATGTAAACAACCCAATACTGACAATAGGAAACATTAAAATTAAGATCTTGAGTTCACACTTACAAATATATTATTGAAACATACTATTAATTTGTTTTAACAGCAACAGATACAATTAAATATCATCTACAAGCACAGTAAATGTAAACGTGTTAACATCAGCATCACAACCATACTGTTTATGAGTTGTAGCCAGTAAAAGAAAATAAACAAATTTAATTGTTAACATTTCTAGGAACACATCAAGTCAAAAATGAAAGAATGTGCCATTAACTAAATTTGATTTTGATATACTGAAACAATTAGCTTTTACATAAAATACACTCAGTTTAATATTGTGGGATAAAGTTATCACAAATGTTTTGTTAAACAATCCTAAAAGCACAAATGTTAGCATTAACAGCGATTTTTTTCATGTGAGAAACTTGTGGTGTGTAAAAATATATTTCTGATGGTGCTCTAATGTTCTGAAATATAACTATTTTGATACAACAAAAGGGCATATCAATCTAGTATGATACATTTAGATAACATGTTATAATCATGTAATTTCAACGTATAGATATTACTAAGTGGATATCCTTAATATGTGAGTTCGTCTTCCAAGACAGCTTATCATGGGATCTTGCAATTAGTTGTTTGCGGTAACCATCAAGAAAGGAATGCACAGCCTTAGTGGTTGTTTTGATCACATCTGGTGGGTTGTTTTTGCAAAGCATTGCACATCAATTTATTCCAAGTGCTAAACTCCAGGGGCATCAAGTTTAATATATTACCTTTACAAAATTCCGCTGTTACGTAAATTTAATTTGCACTATTTGTTAGTTGCTTTTTTATAATTTTGTATTACATTACATGCTATTGTAATGTAACATTGTATGTTGAACTTGACCTTGTCCAAAACTGAGTTCATCTTCAGCTTGACTTTAACTGACATATTTTAAATTTTATTTTGTAAACAAATAATACCTAGCTAAAATAGTCTATATATGTATGAGCTTAATATCATGATCGTTATTAACAAAATAAGTAAATATGTTTGTTTTGGTCTGGGTCTAGGTTTTGCAATTCCCTTAGTGTAAGTCACATAGTCCAGTTTTTGCTTTCTAATAATAATTAACATTTTTATTTTGTAAACATCAGGATCATTCTAGAAGGTTACTGTCCATTAGGTATTTGGTTTTGTTCTAGAAAATGCTAATGGTGACCTAAAGTCAGGTAGAGAACTATATAATCTTGTATCTTAGAGGATTTTTCATTCATGTTTTAAGGTCTAGCACTTTCAAGTTGAATTATAAGTTGTGTTGAGTATTTTATTTCGGGATGGAATCTGTTTCTTCAAATTATTCAAGTGATCATTTTCTCTGGAAATACAAAAGTGCTCTGATGAAATTCTTGGATAGAGACATTAACTGGAATACATAGCGAATTCAAACCTGGAAATATATTACTGTCATTTAACAAAAGTCTGTTGGAACATCAACACTCTACAAGCTACTACATACACAGCAACATTGGATTTAACTTATTCAGGACTTTAAATTATTAGGACTTGTGTCTTTAATTCTAGGATTATTTGGGATTTAATTCATAATTCCATAGTTACTTTTAATTACATTTTCACTTTGCATTCTAGGGAAATAAATTATTTGTTGAATTTTACAAAGCCGTTTGATTTTCACTCTTTTCTGTTACTTATCTTAAGAGCATAGACTTGTAACAGAGCTCTTTTTTCTTCTTCTGCCTCCTCTGAACCATCATCCGGAAGGTATTCAATAGCATCTGTACGACTAAATCTTCACATATATTTTTAATTAAATAAAATGTAAGAACTGGATACTTGTCAATTGTTTTCATTATCAGACATGCAATAACAAGGTAACCAAACCTGGTATGTGTATTATATCTTGCTGTAATCTGACCTTTAAAACTGGGACCTATCAAATGTGTGAAAATTGTGAGCTTTAATAAAGTGGCTAATAACCTTTGGTGGTCAAAACATTTATTTAAAAAACAAATACTTGATTCTGTCTGGATATACTTCCACAAGGAAAAAGGCGTAATGGTAACTTTAGTATGACCAAAGCAATTAGACAATGGAACATGTATGAAGCAGAATTATTTTAGGAAATGTGTGTGTGTGTGTGTGTGTGTGTGTGTGTGTGTGTGTGTGTGTGTGTATGATTTGAAATTTCAATGTAGCTTTAAAAAGTTGTCAGTCATATCGAAATTATGTCTGCAGTGAGAAAGTTTATAGTGATACTCTAGCACTGGGACATCATGCCGCAGACATGTAGCATCTTGTCCCACCCAGTGACACAGCACCGGCCTTGGCAAACGTAGGGTCCGATTTGGATAATTTTGGCGGAAACCCCTGGACCTCCTGTGAACAAGGTATTGGAAAATAAACTTTAAAACAAGTTTTATATGATGTTGAACTTAAACTCAGTCCAGTCGGACTAAGACCGGCCCTGTAGTTACATCATCCTGACACCAGGCCTACCAGTGCTAGCACTAACCTCTTAATGCTGAGCGCTAAGCAAGGCAGCTGCTAGTACAGTTTTTATAAGTCTTTGGTATGACTCGGCCGGGATTCTAACCCACAATCTCCCTCATCTAACCCACAATCTCCCTAACTGCTAGGCCACCGGCACGGTTTGTTCAGGAAGTAACCAGCCCTAATCCCAATATACATATATTAGGCGACAGCTGACACAGTATGACTAGGTTAACAGTGTTACGTCGATCAATTAGCAGCCTTAATGCTATATTAATCCATCATTCAAGCATAATTTCTAATTTTGGAAACAGTAATCCAGCCATTGTTTATAAACTTTAATTCTTTACTGACCACTTAATGGGGTCTCCAATGGGACAACTACTTAATTCATGAACATTATTTAAGATTCAAATAAAGCTAGTCATAATAATATATTAAATACTGCATATGTAATACCATCTATGCACTATTCATTTTATTTCATAGAAGGTATGGATAAGGAATCTCAAGGTAGAAACAATCAAGTTACGCTTGTGACAAGGTATGCTCTCCTTGTACACAGAGGCAAGGTTCTCAATAGATTTCCGAAATCTCAAGGGCATTTTATTATATGTCTTCTCAAAGGTTGTAATTTAAATCGTTCCTAACACTATGCTGTATAAGTTTCGATATTGCAGCTATATTGATGTGCTTTATACACAAGAAATCATGGTCTAAAACAGCCGATACAATAACAGTATCATCCTACCCCATTTTGATTATGCACTGTTTCGACTCGAAGTCATAAACTGCTAGTCTATAGAGAATGAACCTCTCAATGACAAAAGTTATTTGTCATTAAACAATCCATTACACTAACTATCCTGCTTTAAATCAATAAAGTTCTCATCAAAGTCTTTAGTAACTTTTTCGATGAGACAAACCACCCTCTGCCTAAAACAGTCGCTACTAAACATCTGATGGCAATGTGACAGACAACGGACACCTACATCAGTAACACTGTTCAGAATACTGTAATGAAATCTCAAGCTCCATGAGGAGCGGTTGTAACCGATTTTATTTAGGTGGTTCTTTGTTACTGTAATGTGGGCACATTTTCAAAAAACAAATGCTTGTCTGATACATTTTACAGCTTTATCAGCGTCCTTTACGTATGTTTTAGGGGCCCTGAGTGGCCAAGTGTCTAAAGCACTCACCGTTTATGATCACTGCCGTCTCACCTCTGTATGCGTGGGTTTGAGTCTCAGGCATGGTTAACGTGGGTACTTGATAAAATATTGAAATTAAATTCTTCTCCTTTAAAATTGTTTTTGTCTATGATTATCTGCACTTCTCACAAAATGAGATATAATGGATGCATATACACATTGCCCATTAACTTTTTAAAAATAGATCATAACCTAAATCTGATAGTAGGCTTTTGTTTGCTAACAAATAAGCAATTTGATTATAATACCATCCTGATTTTCCCCAAGTTGTTATTTTTGCTTTCGAGACAAAATCTCTCCCCAATCAAAATTATAATAAACATATGAAAACCTTCAGGAATGTTAAAGTGAATTTTTTGGTCTCATTTTTCTGGTAAATTTGAGTGTTCTATGTACTTCTGTTATTATGGTGGCACGAAAAGTAATAGACTTGTGTGAAGGTGCGAAGTGCAAGAAATCTTAACTCGGGTAATTTGGGGGCCATATGCTTATGAATGACGTCACCAATAGTTGTATCTGGGAACTATCTATTATTGGTCAAACGTCACCTAGCTCTGTGTACAGATAATATATAATCATGGCACAGGACAGTGATGTCTTCTGATGTCCAATCTAGACCAACTATTAACCGCGTGCTAATACTCGGAAGGAGATAACACATGTAATAGACTATACCTCTGTATTACTCTAACAGAACATCAGTGAAACAAATATTACAACAGACTTATTTGCCCAAGGAAGCTGTTGTCAACACTGTACATTGATGTAAGCAATATGGTGGCTGTTAATTGTAGGTGTAGTCTCACAGCTGAGTCATAGCCAGTTGCTGCTGACTGCCGTATATATGTATGGGATAGTCCTAAGTAGAATAAAGGGCATTGTGTGGAAGTGTAGAAGTGTAAATAGCAATATGCAGAGTTTTCCAAATTTGAGAATTAATTTTCAGCAGGAATGTACGTGTTGATGTGAAAGTGCTCCGACATATCACATGTAGACATGGTGTTCCCATTCAGTAACAACATCAAGTTCCACTAGATAGAGCTTAAACTAATGTCTGAATATACCTACCCGGTTGTTTGTAACCTCCCCCCCTTCCAATTTAAAAAGCAAAAGGCACACATGAGATCAAAGAAGCTCAGAACTTAATCAGTTCGTTTATTGATTTTTATTTTCAAACCTGATTATGTCCAGGGGTCCCTAAAACAGTTATCATCTGCAAGTTTCCCTTAAAACAAAGTTTTCAGTTTTAAAGACGACCATGCTTGTTAGTCATTTCGGGTTCCTGGACAAATCCATTTTCAGTGAAGTGGTATATGCAGGACTAAACGTGTATGTACATAGAAGGAAAATAATATGTTGTCTGCTTCCGATATTTACAATGTCGAATCAAGCAAAATAAAAGAATGACAAATACAAATTGTCCTTTCCCGTGGATTTGTTGTTGTAGGGTTTAACGCCATTTTTCAGCACACGATAGGCTATACATGGCGGCCAATATTAATGGTGGAGGAAGAACCCGGGAAAACCCAGGAAAGAACCACCGACCCACGAGAACCTACTGGCAAGCTTTCTCACATACCCACTCTGGCTGAATCCAAGACTCGAACCCACGCAGACAGAGGTGAGATGGTAGTGATCCGTAACTGAGGGCACTTTAGACCACTCGGTCACTCGGGGCTCCCTCTCGTGGATTTACAAAGCAGTATAATTTCTATAATAAAGAGTGGAAAGAGATATAAAACTAAAGTCTGAACATTGTGGTAATTTATGGAATTATCCGACAGTTACCAAATTCGATGAATTACATTGCAATGCTGTCTGAGGAAAAGAAACTCATCCATAGTGTATGCAATATGCCGCCGTGATAGTATGGAAAGGCCGTTAAGCTTGAAAGTTGACTAGTTCATTAGTACCTGAATTTGGAATGGTCCTGCTCGTGAGATGCTAAGTCAGGATTCAGACTATAATAATAATAATAATAATAAGGACTTTGTATAGAGTCTAATCTATAGAAACTCTAAGCTCTTTACAACATTAGACAACACCTATAACATAAAAAACATATATAATAAAATGATTACCAAAATAAACCCACCATGAAATTAGAAAACATTAAAAAAGGCTGAAGATATTTAAGGTAGGAAACATTATTAGGTCTTGAAGTTTGTTCTTGCAGTCGCAATAAGTGAGTTTAAAGAGCACTCTTGAATGGGATCACTGTGTCTTTGTTTGCTTATCAACGATTCTGTCATGTATAGATCTTTATCTTATGTTGGGGGATATATTGTATCATCAAGAGTGAGAACTGTACTAGCTTGAAAGGGACCAACAATTAACTTTTCGAGGGTATCAGGTACTGACACAGATGTATTCCGTTTTCCTTTCCTGGCCTATCTGACATTTTTTTAATGTTCTCTTTCTTTTCGTTCTCTTTTTGGAATAATACACAAAACAAACAAGAAGCACAATATCCTTCTTGCACTATACAGTTCATCTTACTCTTCTTCTCTCTCAACAATGACGTTGAAAAGGAAATGGATGAGAGAGAGAGAGAGAGAGAGAGAGAGAGAGAGAGAGAGAGAGAGAGAGAGAGAAGTGATCCACTTCTTCGTTAATCCACTATTTTATGACATCAATTTGAACTGTTGTGGCATGTAAATACAATAATCAAGACCTTCGCACAGGGGCTCGTATCATTGCTTACAATTTAACTGTCAGTCATAATATTATTTTATGCAAAGTGTCTGACTGATAAGCAATGATACGAGGCCCTGCGCATCAAGCTCATTCAGTCATTGGTGGAACTTGACACAAGCAAGTTGTCACAGATGATTACGAATGGAAGAGCGAACAACTGTTTTGGACGAATATAATAAACAGCTTTTTAAAGAATCTTTTTATTTCTTACCAGTCTGATAGAGTACGTCTTGCCATCCATCTTCCAAGATCTAGGTCACATGTGTGTTACGTCTCGCAGCAATAAAATCCATATACACACCAAATAACGCGCCAAAACACTGCACTATATCAGCCGCGCCGGGCTTAAAAATAACATAAAAATAATGAGGACTTTGTATAGCGCCTAATCGTTAGAAGCTCTAAGCGCTTTATAACATTAGACAACACCTATAAGATAAAGAACATATAATATAATGATATGATCACGAAAACAAACACCATGAAATTTCTTGGCATCCGTCCGTCTACGAGAGACGATGGCATAGCTCCAAAGTACGCTTTTGCTTATCCTTCTTTTTAGCTCTCTTTTCAGCTTGCTTTATTCTTCTCTTTTCCTCTGCGTTTTGAACTCCCTGCCTGACAGCTAGACGCCAGCTGGAACGGTTGTTTGCACAGCTCTCCCAGTCGTTGACATTGATGTTTGCTGTCTTCATATCCTTCTTGCAAACATCTTTGTAGCGCAGATGTGGTCGTCCAGTTGGTCGTGCACCTTCTGCTAACTCCCCATATAACAGGTCCTTGGGAATGCGACCTGGGTCCATTCTCTTGACATGGCCAAGCCAGCGAAGGCGCCTCTCGCTGAGTATGGAGAACATGCTGTTCATGTTGGCGCGTTCTAGAACTTCTGTGTTGGGTACTTTGTCCTGCCACTGGATGTGCAGAATGCGCCGCAGACATCTCAGGTGGAAGCTGTTGAGTTTCCTCTCGTGTCTTGCATAGGTGGTCCATGTTTCGCTGCTGTAGAGAAGTGAGCTGAGCACGCACGCTTGGTAGACACGCAGTTTGGTCTTCTCTGTGAGGTTGGGGTTGTTCCAGACCCTCTGGTTAAGTCTGGCCATCACTGCTGCTGCCTTGGCAATCCTGCCTCCCACCTCAAAATCAATGGAGAGTGAGCTGGAGATGTTAGACCCGAGCTATGTGAAGTTCTCGACAACTTCCAAATTGTACCCATCGATGGAGACAGAGGGAGGGGAGTCTGTGTCCTGTGCCATGACATTTGTTTTCTTCAAACTGATGGTCAGTCCAAATTCCTTACATGCATGGGAGAGGCAGCATACCAGCTGCTGAAGTCCATCTTCCGTGTGTGATGTCAAGGCTGCATCGTCGGCAAAGAGCAATTCACGGATGAGTACCTCTGTGACTTTAGTCTTAGCACGGAGACGGGCGATGTTGAACAGCTTGCCGTCAGCCCTGGTATGGATGTACACTCCCTCGTAGCAGTCCTTGAATGCGTACTGGAGAAGCATGGAGAAGAAGATGGCAAAGAGCGTCGGTGCAAGGACACAGCCTTGTTTGACTCCGCTAACGACTGGGAATGCTTCAGATGTTGCGCCATTGAAGCACACACTGTGCTGTGCATGTTCTCGTGGAACGACATAATGACAGCAAGCAGACGTGGGGGGCAGCCGATCTTCTGCAGAAGTCTGAAGAGTCCACTCCGACTAACCATGTCAAACGCCTTCGTCAGGTCTATGAAGGCAACGTAGAGGGGCATCCGCTGCTCGCGACACTTCTCCTGCAGCTGACGTAGTGAGAAGATCATGTCTACAGTTGACCTGCCGGCTCGAAATCCACACTGGGATTCTGGGTAGACGCGGGAGGCTAGGATCTGCAAGCGTGCCAAGGCAACACGGGCGAAGGCCTTTCCGACGATGCTGAGGAGGGAGATGCCCCGATAGTTGTTTCAGTCACTACGGTCTCCTTTGTTTTTGTACAAAGTGACGATGTTGGCATCACGCATGTCCTGTGGGATGTATCCCTGTTCCCAGCAAAGGCAGAGGAGTGTGTGTAGGGGCTGGAGCAGTGCTGGTTTTCCGCTCTTGAGGACTTCAGGCGGAATGCCGTCGCTTCCGGGAGCCTTCCCACAGGCAAGGCAATCGATGGCTTTTCCGAGCTCTTCCAGGGTGGGCTGTGTGTCTAGCTCCTCCATGACAGGCAGGTCTGGAATGGCGTCCAGGGCAGTTCCAGTGACATTGTTTTGGGTTGCATATAGCTCGAGATAGTGCTCAACCCATCGCTGCAGTTGTTTCCCCTGGTCTGTGATGACTTCGCCCGTCTTGGACTTGAGGGGGGCGGTCTTGTAGCTGGGGGGGGCCTGTCGCTTGTTTGATACCCTCATACATTCCTCTTGTATCCCCGGTGTCAGCAGCTGTCTGTATACTGTTGCAAAGGTTCAGCCAGTAGGTGTTGGCACAGCGGCGGGCGGTCTTCTGGGCATTATTCCTTGCAGTCCTGAGGGCTTGTAGTGTTCTGGGACTAGGTGCAGCCTTGTATGCCAGGAGGGCTTTCCTCTTTGCCTCAGTCACGGGCTCCATCTCCTCCCAGTTTGCCTCATACCAGTCGACATTCTTTCGCTCCCTCTTCCCGTAAGCTGTGATGGCTGAATTGCACACAGAGTCACGGATATGGGACCACTTGGAATCAATGGTGTCATCAGGTGTCACTTTGGTGAGGGCTTCCTTCAGTTTGCTGATGAACTGCTGTGTTTTCTCTGGGTTGCTTGCACAGCAGGTGTTGATACGTGGGTGACCCTTCTTCTTGGCGTGGTGCAGCTTCTTGGGTAATATTCGCACCTTGCTGGCCACGAGGGAATGGTCCGTGTCACAATCGGCACTGTGCTAGCTGCGGGTAAGGAGGACACTGGCCAGTTCTGCACGCCTGGTGATGACGAGGTCTAGCTGGTGCCAGTGGCGTGAACGTGGGTGTCTCCACGACACCTGGTGGATCTCCTTGCATTTGAAGAAAGTGTTTGTCACACATAGGCTGTGGGAGCAGCACATCTCCAGCAGTCGCTGACCATTCTCGTTGATCTTTCCCCTTCCGTAAAAGCCGAGACAGGTGGACCAGGCCTCATGGTCAGCTCCCACTCTAGCATTGAAGTCTCCTAGTAAGTAAAGGCTTTCATTGTTGGGGATACTAGATATTGCCTGATCCAGAGCCTCATAAAACTTGTCTTTCTCCTCGTAGGTGGAGTAGAGGGTTGGAGCGTACACACTGAAGATGTTGACCGGGCCTAAGGATGTTGACAGCCGGAGGGCAAGGATTCTCTCAGTACCTGATGATGGAGGTTCAATGAAGGCGATTAGCGTGTTCTTGACGGCAAAGCCTACACCATGATGCCTAGGTTCATCCAAGGGCTTCCCCTGCCAAAAGAATGTGTAATTGGCTTCCCTGATGGTGCCGCTGTCAGCCAGTCGGGTCTCCTGGAGGCAGGCAATGTCGATGTTCAGTCGGGAGAGTTCTCTGTCAATGACGGCAGTCTTCCGTGCATCGTCGATCTGATGTAGGTCAGTGGTCAATCCAGGACACATGGTCCTGATGTTCCAGGTTGCAAAACGAAGAGTTGGAGTCTTTTTATTTCTTCTTTTAGTCTTTCCTGGTGCAGAGTTTTGTGGCCCACTTGTCGAGATGGTTCTCTAAGCTCCACGCACCCAGTGAAGCAGGCAGGCCATGGCGGGCAGCACCTTACTGACTGGGGGCTGCCCAGCTTGAGGCGGGCGGTAGCTGTCCAGTGAGACCTGATGATCTCTCCCACCGTCAGAAGTAACCCCTGGCGCCAAGCTCTACGCCAATCGAGCTTTGACTTAGAACCGGTAAACTGCTACTTCTCGTGTTGTGCCGACGCCGTACGACGACGCTGGAGTGTCCTCTCCAGTGGAGCTATGAAGCCTGGGCAGGGTGGTATGGAGAATCAGCTGTTGCCCATGCAGCAGATCCCCCCTCTCCACGCAGCTGGTGTGCCCAAGGGAACGACGAATGCCGATACAGCTTGGCACCAACGGCGTCGCAGGAGTTGCCGGAATGACGTTGAAGTCAATGTCATACCGCCTTAGGGACTCCATCTCCGGATTTTCTGTCGGGGTTTACTCCCTTAGCCTTTCCCATGAGTGGGTATAGCCACAAGGCAGCAGAAGTTTGGAATCGGAGTTTTCATTCTCCTAGATGAGCTACCATCCAAGGTTTACGAGTCCCATCTACCCGAAGCAACTGGTTTTAAGGCGCCAGTGGGCCGCCTTCACCCCTTCTCCTGTTAGTAGAAAACATGTTCTGCCGGGCTTCAAATCTAAGCCACTCGCGAAGGCCAGGAGCTGGATTTTAGTTGACAGAGGCAGTAAGAGACGCAGGCCGTATGGGGCATTTTGGAGGATTGGGGCGCTTGTCTCCCACTCCCACCCCGGGCAATGTCAACCTTAGACCACACCATGAAATTAGAAAACATAAAAAAGCACGCTGAAATTATTTAAGGTAGGAAACATTATTAGGTTTTCAAGTTTGTCCTTGCAGTCAAAATAAGTGAGTTTTGAGATCTCTTCAAATATTGCACTTCTGATGGCATCACCAGTTTACCGTTACTACAAAATAATTTTGTTTAAATCACTAGTAATATTAATAATTATGTTTGAGTCGTTTGTATATGTATACGCAATTTACAGTGACACTGCACAGATGAGATGTTATCAATCGATGACAAACAATCAGAACTCACACGCCTTCTGATTGTCAAAGCGTTTGCACACCTGTCTACAGCCGCAATACACACGGAGTGTAACTGTCTGTCCAACATTACCGACTTTGTGAGGACTTTCACAATAACGCGTAATTCATCTCTTATGATCATTCTCAACCATTTGCCGACGAAACATTTCGAAGGCTGGTGTGTAAGTCCTCACAATGTAGTCCATTCCTCAAGATGTTGGTGTGCATTCAAACTCAGGTCCTCGCAAGTAAACCAAAGCACACACAAATCACGTAAGCACATTTAGGTCTCTATAACAACTATACGTACACAGGTATTCAGGTATTCTATGTAACGACCTGCTGTAAGTCATGTAAACATATGCAGATTTATATTAATCATGAGTTCGGCAGGACAGGTAAAATTCTTACAAATCTATTGTAAGCAAGAAGTTCGGTATGTACCTAGAACTGATACCAAATACACCTATTAATATAGCACAAGGCTTTGAAACCAACACATACTCCCTTTACCTCACGATTATAATATCGTATTGTATTAACCCCGCACCATCAAACAGAATAAGGTACACACCATAGTGTTTTCTTAGTGTTACAGTAAAGAATATTATCCAAATCGTATACTATCTGCCAAACAAGGTCTAATATTGCATCCGAATTTAGTTTCTATATTGTCATCAATATTTAAGTTATTGGTTGTAAACTGTATTACTACTTGATGTCTTAAAATAGTATATAATACTCTATATCTCATTTACGTATTTGTAAAATTAGCCTGGTTCGGTGCTAAGACGCTATTGTGGAATTGTTGACTTCCTCACTTTTTAGCAATGAGTAAGCTAGATCATCCCATGCATAAGACAGTTGCTGAGTACGTAATATATTATTATTTGTAGAAAAAAAATAGTGACATACGGGAACAAATAAACGAATGTTAGCTCATTATTTCTGTATTTTGCTAGTGTAGTGAGAGAGATCAAAATCATTTTAATTACAAGTTTCTAGTTAAAGTCCTGTACGGATTTTTCAGCATGTGATTTTACAAGTGCCTTATATTTGTATTCCTAATTCCTAATATTTGCTTCCATGAACGCAAATAAAAAATAGCAGATACTGTTTTTGGTATAGATTTGAGAAGAAAATTGTGTTGTGAATTCTCTTTCGCCTAATATAAATCGAATGAATCTGGTGAGTATTATAGTTTAATTAAGATTTTTTGTGTTGTTGCTGTAAATAAAAACAAACACAGACAGACATAAATGTATTTATTTTAATTTTAGCTCGTTACTTTCTATCAGTACAACAGTTATAACTTTGTATTCCATATCATCAATAAATGATTTGAAATATTCTTCTGACACACAAGAATATAAACAAACGCGCACACACACGCACACACACACACACACACGCACACACACACGACACACACACGACACACACACACTACTTCTTATCAACCTTTTCTCTAGATCAGTGAATCATTGAATGAACTGTTGCCCCTTGGCTTGGGTTAACTCACAAAAGTATGTGGTTTAAACAAAATTATACAAAATGATTGCTATTTATACAATAGTGGTATTTTTAATTGAGTGTAAAGGTAATCACGAAACTTGCCAAGTTATTAGTGTCATCAAGGTTTCAAGTGAGTTACGTGATAATTAAAATCAGTAAATAGCAATTATTCCTAAATCTGATTGACAGTGTTTTCTTGTCTATTGAGTAATGGCTCTATTTATGAAATGATTTATGAAAATTGGGTGTTTAATTCAGCCCCTGTCCCAGCTGCTGTCATTACTTGACAAAACTGTGGGGAATTGTTGTCGACATTGGATTACAGTAATTATTTCTCGTTTTTTGTTAAATCCAAAGAAACGCACACGTCAACTTGCCCTCGACGTAGTCACGATCACTAGAAATGTAATTCTGATTACCAAAAGGAATATATATATATATATATATATATATATATATATATATATATATATATATATATATATATATATATATATAATGTTGAAACTGGAACAAATAGCAATTGATTAATGAGAACCGAATCCATAGTTTTTTAACTAGGCTGTAAGTATATATAGGAACATTACTGTGAATTTGAGTTGGCTTATTCATGAGACTGGCAAGTTAGTAATGCAGGTCAGAAGGTCTAGCTTAAGTTCTGAAATATACCCCATTCGTATACTTTGAAATTGAGGACATAGTTTTATTAGCAATTCGGGGACAAAAGACAGGTAAGTTTTTAAGTATCTGTTTACAAGTATTTCATTTTTCTTCTTTTATTTTCATTCTTCTCAATAATTTCGTATTGAAACACAAGTAATGATCGATAAATGCCTTCTACAGTGCAAAACTTGAAGACACTCTGAAGATAAACGATAAACCATTCTTAATTGAATATCGTTAGGTGTTAGTCGTCTCCTGTAATCACTAGTTTATAGATTACGGTGTAAAACACTCATTAGGCCCTTGTTGGTGTTGCTATTCTTTAAACTGTGATTATCCTTTCAATAATTACATATAAGTTTGTAGTTTTGTTTAGATATTGCCTTTGTTTCATGCCACCTTGTTGTTTGTCCCAGTTCAAAAGATCTTTCTTGTTAGGCTTTAGAGGATACCTGGGAACGACCAAGAAAAATAATTTATATACTAACGGCATATAAACAGAGGGTTATCTGGGCGTCAATTTAATTGGTATGTCACCGTCATTAATTAGAGAGAGAGACAATCGACTGTGGTTTATAAACCATTATTAATAGGGACAGCGGAGGTAAACCAAGTCAAGTTCACTCCCGTCTAAACTCAAAGGTCATCCCATACCCGCCCACATTGTGCAGGGGTGGTAAATAAGGTAGATAAACGAATTGCTGCATCATTTTACCCTTAAATCATATTGCATACATGAATACTTGTATTTAACATTCTCTGTCTGTCTGTCTGTCTCTCTATTGTTCTCTTTTTTATGTTGCTATGTTTATGGAGGTATGTGCATGTCTTCCTAAACAGGACTGGGGCCCAGGATGGCTTTTATAAATCTAGGCACATTTCACCTCTGGGTGCATGAGTATGAGTCTCAACTCGACCAACAGCTTACCATTGGTCGGTGGCTCTTCCTCCCCCTTGCATTCGTGTTCAGAGATTGGTGTTAAACCAAACAAGACCTAGCAGATCTTCTTACAAACTTGATATCCATACCTTTGTACATGTAGTGCATATACAATTCGCACGATATATAGAATCTGTGTTGGGGTTAGTACCGAGACAAGGAAATCCCAGTCAAGGGGTTATATTATTTATCTTCCCACATGCTTGCCTCGTGGGGAGACATAAAATGTAATCCCGAGACTGGGATTTTCTTGTCTCTGTCCAAACCCTCACATAGATTGTTTTTCTCACTCATTTTGTCCTTTAAAATAAAATGAACTCTTCACTAGTGTAATATAATTCACGTCCAAATGTTTACGTGCGGCTCATTAATTCAAATATTTCGACGAGGGCTGTGAGGTGACTGTTGCATCAGAAGTACACAGTTTATACGCGTGATCAAATAAAAAAAAAACAACATAAAACGGCTCATAGTAATGAGGTATTGTCACATTTAATATATGCATGTTATATGAAATTAACAATAAATAATTAATATTTGTTACAAGAAAATGTTTCGTTTTCATCAGTTCCAATTTTGAAAAGTTACATTGTAAAAAACGAAACGATACTGGGTGCACATATCTATTGTAGTTATACTTTGTACAAGCTTTAACGAAGAGTAACATATTGCATTAGTTTATTCATGGGTAATTAGATATCTATGTCACTATCTTATATAAATCTCCTCTTCTTTGGATGAGGTGACACTCTTTGTGACATACTTGTGTTGTAATTAATATTGATTGTAAAATCACTCCCGTGTATGAAAGACCATCTTGATATGGACCCTAGCAGATAACCATGTTCAAGTTCACGGATTCTTTGAAAATGCCATTTTTCTTTCTTGGAAATATGGCGAGTGCTACCGTGGAATTTGCTATTGGATTAATGTGTTGACGGATAAATAATTTCTACTGGTTGGTAAGTGCATTATTTGTCATTATATAGTGTAGGTATATTTTTGATTCAACTGGGGCACATTGGAGATGCTTATCACAGTTAGAATAAAGCATTTTTGACATAACACATTTCTGGCTGTTACTAACTTTTCTGTGGTTGTCAACACATTAACCCCCAGCGACGACTTTACGGGGCAGGAGGTAGTAACCTACTGGCGAGCTCTGTAGCGTCATGGTCATGCATGATACACTAAAGTGGGTGGTATTATAGAAAGGTAGACAGATGTAGCTCTACAATGATACCAAATAATCTGGAATATCTAGTTGCACTACAAAATACAGATAGAAAAACCTCATTTTTTGGACCCGACTTTTTGTTGCGCAAAACTCGCCCGTGGTCGGAATCCCATTTTGTGTCCGGATTTTAGACTTTTAGGTCTCAGATCAAAGGCAAACCGGTATGAACTGCAAATAGACAGATGAGCCTTTGCAAAATGTAGGATAAGATGAGCATTTGGAATAAAGAGTGGTCTCCATACAAAAATAATATCTCCGTTTAGCAAACAAAAAAAAAAAAAGAAGTCCAACTTCTACCCTTCTGCTCACGCGCGAGTCAAATAGCCAACGAAAAATGATGTTTCTAACACAACTAGGCAGTATGTTATCGAAAGATGACCGGGGATTTAGTGTTTTCGAGTCTATTCAGAAATAGCTTTCAAAATGTGTTTCCTACTCGATTTTCAGGCAAAAATGGCAAAAACCTCCAGGGGTTAATGTGTTAAGAGAGTTGGGAGGTTATCAAGTGTATAGGTCTATAGTATATGTGTATGGATCAGTGTTTTTGTCATAGTTCATTCCACATCATTGAGAATTGTATTATATCTGTAGCACAGTCAATTTTCAGGTCATCGTCATTAAATGTAGCTAACATTATATAACTTGTTTCACACGAGGAATTTAAAACTGGATGGGTAGCTTTAGCTACATTTAATGGCGTTGACATGAAAATAAACTGAGCTACACCTCTATATAGGATAAAATTGACCATGCTGTGTGGAACGAACTAGCATAATACCAAACAAGCTCGACGTTGTTTGCGTGTATCTCTTTATTATCTCTCGAAATGCTTTTGTTTGGTGTGATCTCAAAGATAGATTAACCTTAAGTTACTAGGTTTTTGTTATAAATTTGTTGCTTCTGTTCTTTAATTTCAGAACAACTACAATAGGCACAGCAAAAGACAAGGGTTGGTTACTATTTTTAAAGCAGTTCTAAGCGCGTGGACACGATGATTGAGACGACTGGTCTGAGATGATTAAGGTAAGATAAGAAAAGAAAGGTTAGCAAAACAACTATATTCATCTGTCGCATGGGCGACTAAATTCCATACAGTTATAACAAATTCACTGGAGGTAAAGACGGCAGTATGTAGGTGGAATTCAAGTACAATAGATGTAGACATACCACACAGATGTGAGATCCATTTTTCTCCTCTGTATGTCTTTAAAGAACATTGTCATAAGAAATGAACTGTGCGTTAACCCAAACCGACATACACCATGGAGTTTGTTTCTGCTAGGTAGAGGAAATTACGTATATGATTCAGAATTTATAATATATGTCCAAAAGAGATTTAATATTATCACAATGTTTTCAAAACAGATTGTCATAAATATTCGGTTCCTTCATTGTCATTTGTGCACAATATATTAAGCATAGTGTATATCATCAAAGATCTTATTTACTTATTTGTAAAAATAGCTTTAATCGCAACCATTACGGAATTCCTGGTTTCGTTAATTACATCAGTGAATACATATTTGACAAGTTGTGTTATTTCCAGCAAAATACATTTTCGCAACATTACCTGTAGTGTAAAAATAAGAACTGGATTCAATAAAAGGTATCTGCATTTGCAGATAGAAAGTAGTGGCGGATTGAACCTTACTTAGAATTTGAGTTGGCTTATTCATGAGATTGGCAAGTTAGTAATGCTGGTCAGGAGGTCTAGGTTAGGTTCTGACAAATAGCCCATTCGTTCACTTTGAAAGTGAGGACATATTTTTATTAGCAATTCGGGAACTAAACCCAGGTACATTTCCTAAGTATCTGTTTTTAAACATTTCATAATTTTTCTTTTATTTTCGTTCTTCTCAATCTTTTCTAATTTAATCGCTGAGAACGATTGGCAAATGTCCTTTTAATGTGCAAATATAGAAGACAGGACTTCTTCTGAAAGGTAAATTATGAACCATTCTTAATTCAATATCGTCAGGTAAGAATCTTCTCATGTAACCCCTGTATTATAGATGGCGATGTACAACACTCTTTAGACTCTTGCTGCTGTTGCTATTCTTTAAAGCATGATTACTTTTTCAGTAATTACGTAGGAGTTTGCAGTTTTCTTTATAGTTTGCCTTTGTTGTCTGCCACTTGTTTGTTTTCAATTTCAAAGGCTATTTCGTGCCAGTGTCAATAAGGGTATATTATTTGGACACAAACTAAACATGTATACACTATCCGACTATAATTAAAGATGCATTGGGACTTCAGTTTAACTAAGTTGCCAAAGTCATGAACAAGGAAGAGAGAAATTCGTCCACGGTTTATAACCCTTCCTAATAGGGGCAAAGAAACGACACTTAAATAGGATCACTTCCGTCTAAACAAGACCGACATCCCTTGCCCCCAGATGTTGTCCAGGAGTAAGCAATAGTGTAGAGTCGAGTTTCTGCATACTTTTATTCCAGAACTCATAATGGATACCTGTCTATTTATACTTAACATTAACCCGTTCATTGGTCATGCCCTCCCTCTCTCTCTGTCTCTTTTATTTTATTTTGCTATATTTACGGATATATTTGCATATCCTTCGAAAAGGTTTCGCAGCCCTAGGTTTGCTTTCTAAATCATTCACACATATCAGCTCTGGGTGCGTGAGTTTGAGTCTCAACTCAACCAACGTAGGTATGTGAGTAAGCTTACTAGTAGCTTTCCGTTGGTCGATGGTTCTCCCTCCACAAAGCTACTGACATTCGCGACCTGAAAATGGTCCTAAACCTTCCAAGGTTAAGCAGATGTTTAAACCTTCTTGACTTGCATATGTTTGTGTATTTGGTGCATAGGAAATTCGCAAGATAAGTAAATAGACTTATTACAAATGCACAGCAAACAACGATGGCAATAGGCTGCTAGAATTGAAGTAAAATACAGGTAATACATGTACCACACAGAATTGAGATCCACTTTCATCTACTTCAGTCATAAAATACTATTATAACATAAAGTTCAATGTGTGTTATCCCAAACAGACGTATAGCATGCCGTGTATTTTAACAAGAATATATGCAATTACGTGTGCTATTTATATCGCATAATATCTACACCGAAGATTCTTAAGATTCTCAACTTATTTTAGAAATATTGATATAAATAGTTAAGTCATTCACTATATATGTCCAAAAGAGACTTAATATTTTCACAATGTTTTCAAATTAAACTGTCATTAATATTCGGTTCCTTCATTATCATATTTGCACAATATCTTAAGCACAGTGTATATCATCAAAGATCTAATTTACTTATTTGTAAGAATAACTTTAATCGCAGCCATTACGGAATTCCTGGTTCCGTTAATTACATCAGTGAATACACAATTGGCAAGTTGAGTTATTTCTAGCAAAATACAATTTCGCAACATTACCTGTAGTCTAAAAAAAGAAATGGATTCTATAAAAGGTATTTGCATTTGCAAATAGAAAGTAGTGGCGGATTGAACCTTACTGAGAATTTGAGTTGGCTTATTCATGAGATTGGCAAGTTAGTAATGCTGGTCAGGAGGTCTAGGTTAGGTTTTGAAATAAACCCCATTCGTATACTTTGAAAGTGAGGACATCGTTTTATTAGCAATTCGGGAACTAAAGCCAGGTACATTTTCTAAGTATCTGTTTTTAAACATTTCATAATTTTTCTTTTATTTTTCGTTCTTCTCAATCTTTTCTAATTTAATCGCAGATAACGATAGGCAAATGTCCTTTTAATGTGCAAATATAGAAGACAGGACTTCTTCTGAAAGGTAAATCATGAACTATTCTTAATTCAATATCGTCAGATAAGAATCGTCTCATGTAACCAGTGTGTTATAGATGACGATGTACAACACTCTTTCGACTCCTGCTGCTGTTGCTATTCTTTAAAGCATGATTACTTTTTCAGTAATTACGTAGGAGTTTGCAGTTTTCTTTATAGCTTGCCTTTGTTGTCTGCCACTTGTTTGTTTTCAATTTCAAAGGCTATTTCTTGCCAGTGTCAATAAAGGTATATTGTTTGGACACATGCTAAACATGTATATACTATCCGACTATAATTAGAGATGCATTGGGACTTCAGTTTAACTGAGTTGTCAAAGTTATGAATTAGGAGGAGAGAAATTCGTCCATGGTTTATAACCCTTCCAAATATGGGAGAGAAAAGACACTTAAACAGGATCACTTCCGTCTAAACAAGACCGTCATTCCATGCCCGCAGATATTGTGCAGGATTGGACAGTAGTGTTGATAACCGAGTTTCTGTATACATTTAATCCAAAAATCATAATGCATACCTGTCTATTTGTACTTCACATTCATCCGTTCATTGGTTATGCTGTCTCTCTCTATTTTTAGTTTTGTTATGTTTATGGATATGTTTGCTTATATTCCAAACAGGGCTAGAGCCCTAGGTGGCCATTGTAAATCATTCACATATGTCACCTCTGGGTGCGTGAGTTTGAGTCTCAACTCGACCAACGTGGGTATGTGAGAAAGCTTACTAGTAGCTTTCCGTTGGTCGATGGTTTTCCCTCCACAAATATACTGACATTCCTGTACTGAAAATGGTCCTAAATTTTCCAAGGCCAAGCCGATCTTTAAATCATCTTAATTTGCATACCTTTATTTATTCGGTGCATATGAAATTCGCAAGATAAGTAAATATAAATATTACAAATGCACAGCAAATATCGACGGCAATAAATAGCTGGAATTGAAGTAAAATACAGGTAGTACATGTACGAAACAGCATTGAGATCCATTTTTGTCTGCTTCAGTCTTAAATTACTTTTGTAAAAAGACTTTCAGTGTGTTTGATCCCGAAGAGATATAAAGCATGTCGTGTATTTTAACAAGAGTATAGGCAATTACGTATGTTATTCAGATCGTATACTATCTACACCGAGGAATCTCAATATTCTCCCAATATTTTAGAAATATTCCTATAAACAGTTAATTCATTCACTATGGATTTTGCGCAATATCTTATACATAGTATATATTATCCCAGATCTTATTTATATTTGTACAAAATAGCTTTAAGCGCAGCCATTTAATTCGCGGTTCCCTCACTGATAACAGTGGGCAAACATTTGGCAAGTTTAGTTATATCATGCAAAAGATAATTTGGTAACATTATCTGTAGTCTAAAGTAAGAACTGGATTCTGTTAAAAGATGTTATTTGCAAATTGAAAAAAGGAGCGGTGGAAAGGACGTTGCTGACAATGTAGTTGGCTTATTCATGCGATCGGCACGTTAGTTATACTGGTCAGATGATCTAGTTAATTCATTTCTAACAAATCAACAGAGAAGAACGAGGGCACTATATAGGTAGAATAGAAGTAAAATACATGTAGACATGGACCACACAGCTGTGGGATCCATTTTTATCCTCTGTATGTCTTTAAAGAATATTGTATAAGAAATGAACTGTGCGTTAACCCAAACCGACATACACCATGGAGTTTGTTTCTGCTAGGTAGAGGAAATTACGTATATGATTCAGAATTTATAATATATGCCCAAAAGAGACTTAATATTTTCACAATATTTTCAAAATAATTTGTCATAAATATTCGGTTCCTTCATTGTCGTATGTGCACAATAAATTAAGTATAGTGTATATCATCAAAGATCTAATTTACATATTTGTAAGAATAGCTTTAACCGCAGCCATTACGGAATTCCTGGTTCCGTTACTTACATCAGTGAATACACAATTGGCAAGTTGAGTTATTTCCAGCCAAATTCAATTTCGCAACATTACCTGTAGTCTAAAAATTAGAACTGGATTCCATAAAAGGTATTTGTATTTGCAAATAGAAAGAAAGGGCGGAATGAACCTTACTGAGAATTTGAGTTGGCTTATTCATGCAATTGGCAAGTTAGTAATGCTGGTCAGGAGGTCTAGGCTAGATTCTGAAATATACCCCATTCGTATACTTTGAAAGTGAGGACATCGTTTTATTAGCAATTTGGGAACTAGAACCAGGTAAAGTTTCTCAGTATCTGTTTTCAAACATTTCATAATTTTTTTTATTTTCATTCTTCTCAATAATGTAATATTTAATCGCAGAAAACGATTGGCAAATGTCGTTTTAATGTGCAAATATAGAGGACAGGACTTCTTCTGAAAGGTAAATCATGAACCATCTTTAATTCAATATCGTCAGGTACGAATTGTTTCATGTAACCAGTGTGTTATAGATGACGGTGTACAACACTCTTTAGACTCTTGCTGCTATTGCTATTCTTTAAATCATGATTACTTTTTCAGTAATTACGTAGGAGTTTGCAGTTTTCATTATAGGTTGCCTTTGATGTCTGCCACTTGTTTGTTTTCTATTTAAAAGGCTATTTCTTGCCAGTGTCAAAGAAGGTATATTATTTGGACCCAGACAAATCATTTATAATTAGCGATGCATCGGGACTTCAGTTTAATTGATTTGCCAAAGTCATGAACAAGGAAGAGAGAAATTCGTCCACGGTTTATAACCCTTCCTAATAGGGGCAAAGAAACGACACTTAAACAGGATCACTTCCGTCTAAACAAGACCGTCATCCCTTGCCCCCAGGTGTTGTGCAGGAGTACGCAATAGTGTAGATAACCGAGTTTCTGCATACTTTTAATCCAGAACTCATAATGCATACCTGTCTATTTATACTTAACATTAACCCGTTCATTGTTCATGCCCTCCCTTTTCGTCTTTATTTTTTATTTTGTTATATTTATGGATATGTTTGCAGCCCTAGGTGTCCATTGTAAATCATTCACACATATCACCTCTGGGTGCGTGAGTTTGAGTCTCAACTCAACCAACGTGGGTATGTGAGAAAGCTTACTAGTAGCTTTCCCTTGGTCGATGGTTCTCCCTCCAAAACGCTACTGGCATTCGCGACCTGAAAATGGTCCTAAACCTTCCAAGGTCAAGCAGATTTTTAAACCTTCTTGACTTGTATACGTTTGTGCATTTGGTGCATATGAAATTCGCAAGATAAGTAAATAGACTTATTACAAATGCACAGCAAACAACGATGGCAATAGGTTGCTAGAATTGAAGTAAAATACACGTAATACATGTACGACACAGAATTGAGATCCAATATTTTCTACTTCAGTCTGAAAATACTATTGTAACAAGAACTTCAATGTGTGTTATCCCGAACAGACGTAAAGCATGCCTTGTATTTTAACAAGAGTATAGGCAATTACGTATGCTATTTATATCCTATTATATCTACACCGAAGAATCTTAACATTCTCAAATTACTTTAGAAATATTGATATAAATAGTTACATCATTCACTATGATTTTTGCGCAATATCTTATTCATAGTATATATACACAACGATCTTATTTATATTTGTACAAAACAGCTTTGAACAGACTCTTTTCTGAATTCGCGGTTCCCTCACTGATAAAAGTGGGTAAACATTTGGCAAATTTAGCTATTTCATGCAAAAGATAATTTAGTAATATTGCCTGTAGTCTAAATAAGAACAGGATTCTGTAAAAATATTTTTATTTGCAAAATGTATGTAGCGGTGGAGGGGACGTAGCTGAGAAATTGATTTTGCTTATTCATGCGATCAGCAAGTTAGTAATACTGGTCAGATAATCTAGTTAATACATTTATTACAAATCAACGGCGAACAATGAGGGCAAAATATAGGTAGAATTGATGTAAAATACATGTAGACATGTACCACACAGCTGTGGGATGCATGTTTATCTTGTGTACGTCTTTAAAGAATATTGTCATAAAAAAGGAACTGTGCGTGAGCCCAAACCAACATACAGCATGCATTTTGTTTTTGCTAGGGTAGAGGAAATTAAGTCTGTGAGTCAGATGTAATAATATATTCCAAAAGAGACTTAATATTTTCACAATGTTTTTCAAATAAATTGTCATTAATATTCTGTTCCTTCATTGTCATTTGTGTACAATATATTAAGCATAGTGTATATCATCAAAGATCTAATTTACTTATTTGTAAGAATAACTTTAATCGCAGCCATTACGGAATTCCTAGTTCCGTTACTTACATCAGTGAATACACAATTGGCAAGTTGAGTTATTTCCAGCAAATACAATTTCGCAACATTACCTGTAGTCTAAAAATTAGAACTGGATTCTATAAAAGGTATTTGCATTTGCAAATAGAAAGTAGTGGCGGATTGTACTTTACTAAGAATCTGAGTTGGCCTATTCATGCGAATGGCAAAATAGTAATGCTGGTCAAGAAGTTAAGGTTTGTTTCTGACATATAACCCATTCGTATACTTTGAAAGTGAGGACATCGTTTTATTAGTAATTCGGGAACTAAAGCCAGGTACATTTTCTAAGTATCTGTTTTTAAACATTTCATAATTTTTCTTTTATTTTCGTTATTCTCAATCTTTTCTAATTTAATCGCATATAACGATAGGCAAATGTCTTTTTAATGTGCAAATATAGAAGACAGGACTTCTTCATAAAGGTAAGTCATGAACCATCTTTAATTCAATATCGTCAGGTAAGAATCTTCTCATGTAACCCCTGTATTATAGATGGCGATGTGCAACACTCTTTAGAAAATTCGAAAGATAAGTAAATAGACTTATTACAAATGCACAGCAAACAATGATGGCAATAGGTTGGTGGAATTGAAGTAAAATACAGGTAATACATGTCCGACACAGAATTGAGATCCACTTTTGTCTACTTCAGTCTTAAAATACTATTGTTACAAAACGTTCAATGTGTGTTATCCCGAAACAGACGTAAAAGCATGCCTTGTATTTTAACAAGAGTATATGCAATTACGTATGCTATTTATATCGTATAATATCTAACCAAATAATCTTAGCATTCTGAAATTACTTTAGAAATATTGATATAAATAGTTAAGTCATTCACTATGATTTTTGCGCAATATCTTATACATAGTATATATACACAACGATCTTATTTATATTTGTACAAAACAGCTTTGAGCAGACTCTTTTCTGAATTCGCGGTTCCCTCACTGATAAAAGTGGGTAAACATTTGGCAAGTTTAGCTATTTCATGCAAAAGATAATTTAGTAATATTGCCTGTAGTCTAAATAAGAACAGGATTCTGTAAATATATTTTTATTTGCAAAATGTATGTAGCGGTGGAGGGGACGTAGCTGAGAAATTGATTTTGCTTATTCATGCGATCGGCAAGTTAGTAATACTGGTCAGATGATCTAGTTAATACATTTATTACAAATCAACAGGGAACAACGAGGGCAAAATATAGGTAGAATTGATGTAAAATACATGTAGACATGTACCACACAGCTGTGTGATCCATGTTTATCTCGTGTATGTCTTTAAAGAATATTGTCATAAAAAAGGAACTGTGTGTGAGCCCAAACCAACATACAGCATGCATTTTGTTTTTGCTAGGGTAGAGGAAATTAAGTCTGTGAGTCAGATGTAATAATATATGTCCAAAAGAGACCTAATATTTTCACAATGTTTTTCAAATAAATTGTCATAAATATTCTGTTCCTTCATTGTCATTTGTGTACAATATATTAAGCATAGTGTATATCATCAAAGATCTAATTTACTAATTTGTAAGAATAGCTTTAATCGCAGCCATTACGGAATTCCTAGTTCCGTTACTTACATCAGTGAGTACACAATTGACAAGTTGAGTTATTTCCAGCAAATACAATTTCGCAACATTACCTGTAGTCTAAAAATTAGAACTGGATTCCACAAAAGGTATTTGCATTTGCAAATAGAAAGTAGTGGCGGATTGAACTTTACTAAGAATCTGAGTTGGCCTATTCATGCGAATGGCAAAATAGTAATGTTGGTCAAGAAGTTAAGGTTTGGTTCTGACATATAACCCATTCGTATACTTTGAAAGTGAGGACATCGTTTTATTAGTAATTCGGGAACTAAAGCCAGGTACATTTTCTAAGTATCTGTTTTTAAACATTTCATAATTTTTCTTTTATTTTCGTTATTCTCAATCTTTTCTAATTTAATCGCATATAACGATAGGCAAATGTCATTTTAATGTGCAAATATAGAAGACAGGACTTCTTCAGAAAGGTAAGTCATGAACCATCTTTAATTCAATATCGTCAGGTAAGAATCTTCTCATGTAACCCCTGTATTATAGATGACGATGTGCAACACTCTTTAGAAAATTCGAAAGATAAGTAAATAGACTTATTACAAATGCACAGCAAACAATGATGGCAATAGGTTGGTGGAATTGAAGTAAAATACAGGTAATACATGTCCGACACAGAATTGAGATCCACTTTTGTCTACTTCAGTCTTAAAATACTATTGTTACAAAACGTTCAATGTGTGTTATCCCGAAACAGACGTGAAAGCATGCCTTGTATTTTAACAAGAGTATATGCAATTACGTATGCTATTTATATCGTATAATATCTAACCAAATAATCTTAGCATTCTGAAATTACTTTAGAAATATTGATATAAATAGTTAAGTCATTCACTATGATTTTTGCGCAATATCTTATACATAGTATATATACACAACGATCTTATTTATATTTGTACAAAACAGCTTTGAGCAGACTCTTTTCTGAATTCGCGGTTCCCTCACTGATAAAAGTGGGTAAACATTTGGCAAGTTTAGCTATTTCATGCAAAAGATAATTTAGTAATATTGCCTGTAGTCTAAATAAGAACAGGATCCTGTAAAAATATTTTTATTTGCAAAATGTATATAGCGGTGGAGGGGACGTAGCTGTGAAATTGATTTTGCTTATTCATGCGATCGGCAAGTTAGTAATACTGGTCAGATAATCTAGTTAATACATTTATTACAAATCAACGGCGAACAATGAGGGCAAAATATAGGTAGAATTGATGTAAAATACATGTAGACATGTACCACACAGCTGTGGGATCCATGTTTATCTCGTGTATGTCTTTAAAGAATATTGTCATAAAAAAGGAACTGTGCGTGAGCCCAAACCAACATACAGCATGCATTTTGTTTTTGCTAGGGTAGAGGAAATTAAGTCTGTGAGTCAGATGTAATAATATATGTCCAAAAGAGACTTAATATTTTCACAATGTTTTTAAAATAAATTGTCATTAATATTCTGTTCCTTCATTGTCATTTGTGTACAATATATTAAGCATAGTGTATATCATCAAAGATCTAATTTACTTATTTGTAAGAATAACTTTAATCGCAGCCATTACGGAATTCCTAGTTCCGTTACTTACATCAGTGAATACACAATTGGCAAGTTGAGTTATTTCCAGCAAAATACAATTTCGCAACATTACCTGTAGTCTAAAAATTAGAACTGGATTCTATAAAAGGTATTTGCATTTGCAAATAGAAAGTAGTGGCGGATTGTACTTTACTAAGAATCTGAGTTGGCCTATTCATGCGAATGGCAAAATAGTAATGCTGGTCAAGAAGTTAAGGTTTGTTTCTGACATATAACCCATTCGTATACTTTGAAAGTGAGGACATCGTTTTATTAGCAATTCGGGAACTAAAGCCAGGTACATTTTCTAAGTATCTGTTTTTAAACATTTCATAATTTTTCTTTTATTTTCGTTATTCTCAATCTTTTCTAATTTAATCGCATATAACGATAGGCAAATGTCTTTTTAATGTGCAAATATAGAAGACAGGACTTCTTCAGAAAGGTAAGTCATGAACCATCTTTAATTCAATATCGTCAGGTAAGAATCTTCTCATGTAACCCCTGTATTATAGATGACGATGTGCAACACTCTTTAGAAAATTCGAAAGATAAGTAAATAGACTTATTACAAATGCACAGCAAACAATGATGGCAATAGGTTGGTGGAATTGAAGTAAAATACAGGTAATACATGTCCGACACAGAATTGAGATCCACTTTTGTCTACTTCAGTCTTAAAATACTATTGTTACAAAACGTTCAATGTGTGTTATCCCGAAACAGACGTGAAAGCATGCCTTGTATTTTAACAAGAGTATATGCAATTACGTATGCTATTTATATCGTATAATATCTAACCAAATAATCTTAGCATTCTGAAATTACTTTAGAAATATTGATATAAATAGTTAAGTCATTCACTATGATTTTTGCGCAATATCTTATACATAGTATATATACACAACGATCTTATTTATATTTGTACAAAACAGCTTTGAGCAGACTCTTTTCTGAATTCGCGGTTCCCTCACTGATAAAAGTGGGTAAACATTTGGCAAGTTTAGTATTTCATGCAAAAGATAATTTAGTAATATTGCCTGTAGTCTAAATAAGAACAGGATTCTGTAAAAATATTTTTATTTGCAAAATGTATATAGCGGTGGAGGGGACGTAGCTGAGAAATTGATTTTGCTTATTCATGCGATCGGCAAGTTAGTAATACTGGTCAGATGATCTAGTTAATACATTTATTACAAATCAACAGGGAACAACTAGGGCAAAATATAGGTAGAATTGATGTAAAATACATGTAGACATGTACCACACAGCTGTGGGATCCATGTTTATCTCATGTATGTCTTTAAAAAATATTGTCATATAAAAAGGAACTGTGCGTGAGCCCAAACCAACATACAGCATGCATTTTGTTTTTGCTAGGGTAGAGGAAATTAAGTCTGTGAGTCAGATGTAATAATATATGTCCCAAAGAGACTTAATATTGTCACAATGTTTTCAAAATAAATTGTCATAAATATTCGGTTCCTTCATTGTCATTTGTGCACAATATCTTAAGCACAGTGCATATCAGCAAAGATCTAATTTACATATTTGTAAGAATAGCTTTAATCGCAGCCATTACGGAATTCCTAGTTCCGTTACTTACATCAGTGAATACACAATTGACAAGTTGAGTTATTTCCAGCCAAATTCAATTTCGCAACATCACCTGTAGTCTAAAAATAAGAACTGGATTCTGTAAAAGGTATTTGCATTTGCAAATAGAAAGTAGTGGCGGATTGAACCTTACTGAGAATTTGAGTTGGCTTATTCATGCGATTGGCAAGTTAGTAATACTGGTCAGAACGTCTAGGTTAGGTTCTGAAATATACCCGGTTCGTATACTTTGAAAGTGAGGACATCGTAAGTTTCATTAGGAATTTGTGGACTATTATTAATAAATCCAAATGAATATAAACTATGATTTAATCTCAAAGATAATTTCCACTTACTTTCTACTCCTGAACGCGATTTACCTTTGATGGTTAGGAGGCTTATTCATTTATGTTAACTTAATCTCTAAGAACGAAATAACTGCAAATATGAGATCACTTATGATGCCAGATGACAGGAAAGAGAACACAGCAAGACGTTTCGAGTGGATAATATACAAGCTGCTACATGTATCGTTTATTGATATTTGACCAGAAGATTACTGTGGTTGTGGTTTCAAACCCATCTCCGTTCCTGTATAACTGTATTTTCAAGAATGGAACGTTCCGCCCTTTATAAAAGAATATTGTGATTATCACTTCAAAATGTACTTTTTGCATTATAAATAACGTTTACCCTCATTACTGTTTCGACAATAAAATGTAGCAATGTGGGGAGTCTCTGCTTTAATAACGATTTGCTCTCTCTGCCGACCGTCAACGAATCAATGTTGTGATGTATATGTTGACATTGGATATATCTACGGTAATGGTATCTTGTAATGTAACTTGTATTATGTGAAAATTGTTGATCAAAAATGGGGGGGGGGCAGATGGTGGAGTTCGAACCCGACTACAAATAGAGACGCATCGTGTCTTTCGTTCAGCTGGTATGCCAATGTCATGTATTAGGGATGTGGTTTATAACCTTTCTTAATTGGTACAGGCGATGGAAACCAAGTCAAGGTCGCTCCAGTTAAAACTCAAAAATCATCCAACACCGTGGCTACTTAGTGCACGGGTGGTTTCTCTCTCTCTCTCTCTCTCTCTCTCTCTCGTTTATCCGTTCGCTTTTATATTTAGTTATGTGTACGGATATATGTACAGGTCTTCCAAACAGGTTTGTGGCCCCGAGTGATCTTTATAGATCAGTCACGCATTTCACTTCTGTCTGTCTGCGTTTGAGTCTCAGCTCGACCAACATGAAAATGTGCGAAAGCTTACCAATTGCTTTCCGTTGGTCAGTGGGGTCTTCCTTCACCAACTATACTGGCATTCTTCCGCAGAAAAATGGTTTTAAGCCTTACAAGGCCAAACATGAAGTGTATATGAGATTCGCAAGACAGGTAAATACAATTATTACAAATATACAGCTCTAAAAATAATATGTAATTAGAATTAGTGTACGTTACAGGCAGTTATGTACCACAAAGCTTTCCGATCCACTTTTATCCTCCTGATCTCTAGAAATACTATTGTTAAAAAAGATTAAATGTGCGATTCCTTTAACAAAAATAAAACATGCACTATATCTTGTGCTGTACTGTACGAAATTACGTAAATTATTTAAAGTGTATGCTATCTGTCAAACATCCCTTAATATTTGTCAATATGTTTAAAACATTTGTTATGAAAATCCGTTCTTTAACTGTATTTCTGTACAATATCTTAGACATAATATATTATCTTAGATCTTATTTACATATTTGCACGAATAACTCTGAGCGCAGCCATTATGGATTTCATCCCCAACAACCAATCTTTGACACCTCCTACGTAAGAGAGACGCAACTTATTTTTGGGTGGATGTACTAATTTAATAATTTTGAGATACGAATTATCATTGGATGCGTAACTTGGATTTGTTTGGACGCGAGATAGATTCCCATATTGCATTTGAAATTATCTTTACACTCGAAAATACCAGGTCATCGATGGCAATTCTAATATAGATTGGTGCTTACATTAAGGCAGGATTGTATTACGTATTTTAAACCAAATGTTGTTGTGTTAGACTATAATCAAGATTAAGCATATACTTCTTTATTAATCGAGGAAACATATAACGCAACTTGTGTTGCACACGAAAATGAAAGTAAAATCTGACAATATGTTCTCAGAGTCGACTGCTCTACCGACCACTAACGAAAAGCAATCCTGTCTGAAACAACATATGACCCTTCAGGAAGTCGTTTGACACATTATGGGCTCAATCAAGGTTGAAATTTTACACCACCATAACCTGTAGCCTGTAACAAATTAGCGTGCAACATATAAAGACTGGAGCGTGCCTTTAATTCACAAATAAATGCTATCAACAAGGATAATGCCATTATAATAGTAAAATACTATATTAAACAATGACAGCGGGTGATATATAATTTCATCAAAACACTATCGTTATCGTTTGGCATGCACATTATCGTGGAAAAATCAAGGAATTGCCTTCACGGTGGTGAAATTTTGTCGTCACGGAATAAATTTAGTTCAACGTTCAGCCTGAATCCTTCATATTAATGTATTGAAGAAGACCCCAAAAGGCTCTAAAATATTTAAATACATATCCAAAATACCTTTATAAATTAACCGAGCATGGAATTGCGTTGGAGAGAACATACAAAGCCAGAAAAGCCATTGTATTATGTCGTGAAAGAAATGATACAAGTTTCAGTTCGCGAGTGAGCGCAGTTTACGAAGCTAAAGACAGTAGCGCACACAATGAAGGCCATACAATGTGTAGGGAGGACGGCAATGACAGGTAAGACAATGAAGATCTCCATGTCACCGTTAAAAATAAATAAATTAGTGAAATTACTTCAGCATATAAAATATAGAACCACCAAAGGGATAAATACAAATGGAGGATACATTTCTAAACATCAAAGATTATGACAGCAGTCTCGGGTGTTCTTTTGAAAGAGATTGACATGCAAAGACATAGCACCTATGGAGTCAATATATAAGCAGTGAAAAAGACGTTTTAATTAACCCGATGGTTTTGTACAAAGGGTGGTCATTTATGGGTTGGTGTAATACTTTGGACTGGCCAGCGTACAGTGGATGTCAGATTCAGCAAAAGTCTTTTGAGGAGGAAACATATTTGATTGTAATTATAGGTTACTGCATTTATATGGAAAAATATGAATAAGGTTGTTTTTTTTTCGGATGAATACTACACAACCTGTGGGAGTACAGTACCCATCCGACAAAACGAGTTCATATTTTATTTTTCAATACAAATGCAGTAAACTTTTTATTTTATACTAATTTTCTGATTCTACGTCAGGCCTAATTACAAAAATACATTGCAAGAAACAAAGTAATTGAATCAATGCCGTATTTCAAAATAGATACACAAGCGCACATTCATTAACACACAACAACAATATTAATTCGCACAAAACTCCGCCCAGCTAAATTTGAACTTAGTCGTGCGCTCAGCATCACTTTTGAAAGAAATGGTCACTTTGGTCTGCTTAAAAGTGAAATTTAGATTCGTACTGTGAATGAATGAGCATTGCAGCAGCTTTTCCAGTTGGTCTGGAATTAATGCATTTTTTTTTCTACTTAGTTTCGCAGATTATGGACCTGAATTTACCAGCTGTGTCAATTCCACAAAAATTACACGTGTCTGTGATTTGAGCAGGGACGGATGTGTCTTGACTCAGCTGCATGTGTGTTTCTGTTCTGTCGTTGAATGTTTGGAATCATAATATGGGCAAAATATGAACTTTTTAAATTATAATTATCAAAAAACGCTATGGAATAACACGTTCATTTTATTTTGAGTGCAGTAAGGAGAATGTTTTTACACATAGAATGCAGTCGAAATCATAGTACAATTTACAGTGCAATTTCAAAATATGTAATCAAGCTTTAGAACCGATGAGATAGCTCATGTAATTCGAATTTACAGACCTAAGTAAGCAAATTTTGAGGAAATTCAAAACGCGAAAACGTAAGTATACTTTTGCCATTCTTTTTATCAGTTAAAGAAAACATTTATGCCTGGTCACTGCATGCCCACCCCCGACCCCACCCTGCAATGTTATGACCTGCATGGCGTCCATCGATAGCCTAAAGCCGAAACAATTTATCAACAAAGATAACACGGAAAATTGCAAAAGCAGCTTGTGTGTAACCATCCGTTCAGCAAGCGGAAATAAGAATTATGTTTAGTCTTCGCTTATTTGCTCTGAGGCCATTATTTTTCAGCCAAACCATTCATTGGCATTTTTCTCACAAAGTTAGTACTTTCACTTATAAAATGGTACGTATATGACAGATAAGCGGTAGCCGTTGCCATAAACATGCCTTACTAAATGCTATTTTAATAGACCACAGAAAGCACAGGTCATAGTCTAAATCATTCCGTAAACTTTTAATGATGAGAATGGTATTTTCAATAATGCGTCTCTACGTTTGTTGTGGATATTGGAATATCATGTTCACTCATTTGCTTGTTTGAAAGTTTCATTTGTGACTCAGTAAACTCGTCGACATTGTTCACTTTACCATCTCTACTTTCAGATAGATGAAACAGCTATTTGAGTTCATCCACAAATAAATCTAATAAACTCTAAACTAACGTGTACTACATGAGTGTACATGGTTTGTTTACAAGGTAGTTCCTAATACACTATACTATTTTAGGCACACGTGGCGTGTACGTGCGTGCAATATACATATATGCTTTACATGTAAGATGTTGCTTGCTAAAGGAAAGTTGAAACTAGCGGGAAGTTTCAGTGAAATTCACTTCTCATTTTCATGTCATTGGAAAGAAGAACATGCGCAACAGCTAATCAATTTGAAATTCTGCAGTTCTTTTATATTTCTTACTTTTGGAAGTATAGGGAGAGAGGATAGAGAGGATAGGGTCACGATTTGGGGAACTTACGTCACGTGCAGCTGTTCATAATCTCCATGTTACAAATGTTACATATATTTCTTTATTCTTAATAGTTTCTTCCTAAAACTCAAATAAGATTTGGAAAAATGATATTTCTTGTAGAAAATAGAAGACACAAATTTTCCTGAGAGGTAAATGAAGGATTACGGTTAGTTCAATTTCGTCTGATATAAATGGTATCTGGTAAGCATTATATAAATTGTATCTGGTAAGCATTCCATAAATGGTATCTGGTAAGCATTATAAAAATGATATCTGGTAGGCATTATGTAATAGATGATAGCTTTATGTACTATCTTAAACAATATACATTAGGGTATTTCTTTTGTTGAAGTTTTACAATTTAATTATCTTTTAAATAAAGATGTAGCAGCTTTTTCCTTTTTTATTGTAATTTTAGTTGTTTTTTTTTTTTTGTTAAATCGTATTATATCACCTCGTTGCATATTTCTTTCAATCTCAATCCCTTCCCGATGGATTGTATATCTACTTATTTCTTTATCTTGGTCCCATAAACATTTTTAGTGTTGTCATTGTATCAACACATACGTACATGAATTTACACTTGATATATCTTGCTCTATCTAAATTTCCTCTATTTTTAGATGACAATTTTTTTCTGTACTTATTTCCTGTTCTGAGTCTGGGAATTGATAATATTCTTAAAGAAGGAGAAAGTAGTTAGATGTAATAACACTTACTGAATCTCATTATGTTTAAATCTGAATAGTAATTTAGTTCAAACATAGATATAGTAATGCTGTCAAATCTACTTGAGTCTCGTATTATTGATTTTAGTTGTTCTTGCACGAGTTGTTATTTTTCTATTGATACATGAAAGTTTTGCTTCTATTGTCTTAGGTCAAAAATATTTACTCCTAAGTGACGAGTTTATAAATTTACAGAATGTAGATGATCTTTCTTTGCAGATATTTGTCAAAACGATACTAGAAAAGATCTAATTATCTGATTAAAATACAATTTTGTTGAGGTGCTGACGTGCCGTTAAACCCTAATACATAATAGATCATTTGAATTATTTTTGTTAATAATTTTGTATCAATGTCTCGCATTAAACCTATGAAATGTTAATCAAAGACTAACTTATTTCAATGTATCACTGAAAATCAGACAAATAGTGTATCGTAAAAGTTAGGTCTTTCACAACATCCGAAACAAAAGGGTAAAATTGATTTAATCTTTGAGGGAAAAAATAAATTACCTCACTGTTTGCTTTCTGTCCCCCAAACAATCCCAGAAAGTGATGAAATTCTGTGTTTCATGCTACTATCTAAGGATTTCTCATTTATTTCATCAAACAAAATGGAAATGTTAGTTTCAAAAAGCTCGTAAAATACAACAATATAGTTTCTCTTTTTCTCAAGATGGTTGAATGCTACAAGGCATTTGAGGAAATAAAACAAGACCTACAACTGTGTTTACTTTCTTCAAAAATGAGTCCTTTAATTTTTGTATATTTTTTATTTAAAAAATTGCAGATTTTTGCCTAGAACAGGTCATCCAATAGAATGGCAGAAGCTGACAATACCAACGAAGGGAAAGAACGCACTCCTATGACATACGATGGATATCTAAAGGTATATATATATATATATATATATATATATATATATATATATATATATATATATATATATATATATATATTGAGACACTGAAGATATATTCTGGGGTCCAGTATGTTTTAGTAACAGGGGGATTGTACAAACAAGAAGACAAATGGAAGACAGGAAAGAAAAAATGAAAAACGGTTTTATAACGGGTGAACTTTATATCTATTCTGCGCTGGGGTCCGGGAGGTGGAGTGTTATAAAGAGCTAGTCTTTACCAAACACTACCATCGCACCTCTGTTCCCGTTGGTTCGAGTCTTTGGCTCGGCAAATATGGGTATGTAAGAAAGCATTCCAGCAGCTTCCCTGAGTCATTAGTCGTTACCGGGATTTACCTGGGTTCTTCCTCTACCAGTTATGCTGGCCGCCATGAACAAGCATATCGAGCGCTGAAAAAATGGCGTTTAACCCCAAACAACAGCAATAACTATTCTAATATCAGACCAACATAGTTATATAACATACATTAAACGGATTATCGCGTCTGTCACATAGAGAAGCAAAATGTTTTGATTTAATTCCACTATGTGGCAAAGGGCGGAAACCGACAAAAATCAAACCTATGTAAAACATGTAATAAAGAAATCATATACTGGTAAAGTTATGCTAAAGGAAATATGTCATTTTGTTGTTGTTGTTGTTGAAGGGCTTAACGCCATTTCTCAGCACACGATAGGCTATACTTGGCGGCCAGTATTTATGGTGGAGGAAGAACCCGGGAAGTCCCCGGAAAGAACCACCGACCCTCGAGAAGCTACTGGCAAGCTTTCTCACATACCCACATTGGCCGATTCCAAGACTCTAACCCACGCAGAGGTGAGATGGCAGTGATCCGTAACGGAGAGCGCTTTAGACCACTCGGCCACTTGGGGCCCCGCAATATGTCATGAGAATGGTGTAGTGGTATAATGGTGTAGTGGTATAATGGACAAGAGCTGAAATGACTGCAACAACAGCGGCGATACTACTACTACTACTACTACTACTACTACTAATAATAATAATAATAATATACATAAAGAGTTATGCTAAGTTTTCAACTGAAGTATCCAGTAGTTTTCATTACGTGTACATTCTTTATCGGTCCACCCGATGTTACACTTAATCGGTAGCATCTCGAAAACGTCGACTGAATCTCCAGTTGAACTGTAGTGGTTGGTGAGTTTTTCTTTGATTTTTGTTACGAGTAAGGCTCTTGAAATTTAACGATTTCGCTATTATTCTGAGTGGCACAAATTTTGCATGTCAGGGGATTTATTCAGGGGATAGATTACATTTTAGGTTCGATATTTTTTCTAGCATATGATATCAAAGACGGACGACGTTCAAGCTTAACACCAATCAGAACATACTATATCTTTTCCATGGCATGTTAGCAACAAGCCTCAGATTTAATTAATGGGCATTTTTAATTGTCTCGAAGCCCGTGATTGCTCCTATGAAATTAAATTATCATGGTTGGGATTTTACGGATCAATAAAATATAATCATTCACAACATGAAGTCTGAGGGACTTTATGTTAACTATTGGTGATGAGTCCGAATGACTTAATGTCAGCTATCGATGAAAAAATAAAATGTACATATCGATAAATATCCAACCATGATCAGTAAATTTATTATAAGTTCTATATTCTCCCTTCCATCGTCAAATCAGAGCATTTAATCAACAAAACATCTGATAGTAGGTACCACTCAGTTTTCTTTCATTCTTTTCTTCAAATGGCGCCAGAATTTCTAGCGGCCCTCGTCGCTAGCAAGGGTCGTCTATTCTCTCACAGTACTATAAATAGGGCAGAGTGTTATAACTGGTCATTGCAGAGGTCTGAGGAACTTTGTAACTATATGATTTCTTTTATTTTTCTTCGTTTCAATAAGGCTTTTGCTGTTCTACACGTTAAGCTTGCTCGTGACGCCCGTTGTTTTAGCATTCGTTGTTCTTGCTTTCTATGAAAATATATCTTTCAAAACAAAAATCGTATTCATTTTAGTGAGATCCCATTCTCTTATGTACTAAGACTTTAACCTTCAACAACGGCTGGTAAAATATATTCTCTAAACAAAAATGGAGTAATTTATTAATGTAGTGTTTGCTCGTAAAGCCTGGCATACACTGTTCTTGGCTAAAGAGGTGAATGTTGGATTTCAGGAATATCAAAGAATTTATATCATTTGAACTTCTAAACTCTAAATTGGAGATTTCTTATGAAGATCGAAATTTTTATCTTAGTATCCTGTTTTGAGGAGATGATAAACTGTTGAGGGGATTTAAAATTACCTCTTTTGAGGACAAGTGTCCATTGAATTTGGACGTTAAATTATCATGCATAACCTTTCATTGGACACAGCATCGTCAATAAACCTAATCGACGCAAACCAATCAAGACAGCGGGAACTTTGGTTAGTATCTCAAACTCGGTCGCTTATTTTCATATTTTATTCTGTGTGTCTCTCTCTCTTTCCTTTCATTTTCCTTTCTCATTTTTTATATTTAGGTTAATCAGCTGTTGGATTGCCAATCCCTGGTCAGCACCAAGCATGGAAAAACTGCACACGATGAGCACCTCTTCATCATTGTACACCAAGGTGAGATTTTCTGCTCATTGCTCTCCCTCTGATGGCACTGATCTAAGCGCCCAGGGCTTGCTGGAAATTGGACGCTATCCCATCTTTCTTGAAAGTATATTTTCAATCAATAAAGTAAAGCCTCGAAATACATTATTAATTTGTAAGGAAGAGATTCGGAAGAAATTTGAAAACCTGAAGATAAGTTTAAAATTGTCTACAATGCAATTTAAAACATGGCAATCTTGACATCATTTTCGTTGTTTGATGATATTTTTTGATCGGAAAGAATAAATAATTTAATTAATTAAATTAAAACTCATTTGCATCTCATTTAGTTGGCAGATGTTCAATTTATTCGATTCCCTGATTATGGTATAACATTCTTGTACTTATAGATTTTATAACTTTAATATTAGTTTTTGCCGTAAATCCAGTATTTTGAGCGTTTTATTGGAGTTTTAGTCATCGTCTCAGGTAACACTGATATTTGGCATAGTAAAACTACCATTAAATTCCTACAATCATCAAACACTGATATTTGGCACAGTAAAACTACCATTAATTCCTACAATCATCAAACACTGATATTTGGCATAGTAAAACTACCATTAAATTCCTACAATCATCAAACACTGATATTTGGCATAGTAAAACTACCATTAAATTCCTACAATCATCAAACACTGATATTTGGCATAGTAAAACTACCATTAAATTCCTACAATCATCAAACACTGATATTTGGCATAGTAAAACTACCATTAAATTCCTACAATCATCAAACACTGATATTTGGCATAGTAAAACTACCATTAAATTCCTACAATCATCAAACACTGATATTTGGCATAGTAAAACTACCATTAAATTCCTACAATCATCAAACACTGATATTTGGCATAGTAAAACTACCATTAAATTCCTACAATCATCAAACACAATAAATATCAGCTGAGTTTTAATACACTTCGGAACATTTATGGAAGAACATAACTAATAATTTAATTCTCGTTTGAATTACGTTACAAGAGAGTTTTGACCTCACCGTAAATCTAACGATTCATGCAGTATATCGTGAATTTGACTGCCGTAATTTGACGTTCGATCTATCAGAGATTGTGTTGCATTCCCAGCTATGTCCGAATATATGAGAGATCTCTAATTTAGTCACAAATTTATGTTGTATAAGATTTATGTGTTATTTTGGTTAATTAACTCGTATCATCATGATCTTTATTATGCACGTGCTAGCACCTTGCGACATCAAGTATCCAAAAGTACTTCAAAGGAACTGCTCAAAACCAATTGTGGATTTTTTATTTTGGTATAAATATAATATTTTAATCATTCGAATGCAATATCTCAGATTTTACTTAAATTTTTTGTCTTATGAAAGTTAATATCTAAACTGTTTCCATTTAACCTCATCAAGAGTCAACTCAGCAAGTGAACAGTGCCTAGTTTATATTTCCGGCATTTAACCAATGAGATGTTATTAATTGCATTCACTCCCGAACTGCTCCCAAGTAAGCCGGGAAGCTTCCTTTTCCCTTTACCTCGTTTAAAAATAAATTCGCAAAACGCAGAGGTAAATAATAGACATTGTAAATCTTGATTCAGCAATAGGCCGTGGCAGTGTTTAGTGCGTTCTCTTGGGTGCAGTTTGATTACATTCGTTGCTTGCATATGTGATTGGGACGGGAATTGTTTGTAAATAATATGCTTATATTTATTTCAAACGCTTTAAGAATAAACACGAGAAACTAAATTATTATATTACCTACGAATTCTAGAAATGAGCGATAAGATGAGAGTAAACTTACCGGAAACATGACTGTCACTCATATGTACCTCGGCTTTCCCTCTCCATTGACTGCCTATTTCTCCCCTTAAGCCATTCAAACTTTGGCTACTTCTCAATTACTCATCCGCTTGCTCGAAACTACATTCCACTCAGTGTCGACTTCTCTTGCTTGGTCTCTATTATTCTAGCTCAGCTCGATTAATGCACCTCACTCTTTCCATATCGATTTCGTTTGATTCATGTCGCTATGGTTTACTCTTTTACTCCATTTTTGGAATCGATTTTGAACGATTTCACAGCAGTTATGAATACTGACTCTCTATTTCAGCTTTCGAGCTATGGTTCAAGCAGATTTTGTGCGAGCTCGATTCAGTTTGCGAGCTGTTCCAGTGTCTGGTAAGTGTGAGCTTTTGTCTAAGGGCATCCAAAATTATGATGTTTTCATTACATCTTTTAAAGTGACACGCAGCAATCAGATTTTTCAAACTGCTTGTAAGTGCTATCCGTCAGATCGCTGATATAATACTATTCGTGTGGTGAAAATTGCAGCAATGTAATTAAAAGAACTCAAAACATATAGCGTGGCAAATAACAATCCTTTCAATTGTACTGGATCCAGCAAGGGATCACGTGTGTCAGGGATTGATTAAGATAAATGCAATAAACTGACAACCAAGAATGCCAAACTAGTATCTAGCTAGCCTGAACGCTTGTGACTCTTTAATGAGTGTGTGTGTGTTTGTGTGTTTGTGGTGGGTGTGTGTGTGTGTGTGTGTGTGTGTGTGTGTGTGTGTGTGCGTGCGTGCTGATTACGAAGTGCGTCCACCAGTAAGTTAGTCATTTAGGATTTTAAGTAGTATAAAAGAGGGTTTTGAACATAAAAACATTCAATTCAATATGTTTGCACATGACGCGCCCACATGAACACAATATATTGAAATCTGTGTCAAGCAACTCTTAATAGCTCATTAATATAGACCTGTGCAATTCATATTTTAATATTCGTGAAGAACAAATTCACCATAAAAATAAATAGCTTGCATTTTGCTTTGCTTCTTTTCTTCTAAAACCAATATCTCTTTATTTATGAGCGGATACTTACAGGGAAAATGAAGCCCCCTTATACGCAATTAGGAACTTCAGTTACTCAAGACAATAAGATCATTAATCTTTCTTTTCTTTATCATCCTTTTGCCTCAGAGCAACACTTTTTATTTTTAGGTTTCGGACGACAGCAAGGCCTTTACTATTCGTATTAGAATGCACCGTATCAATTTGATTTTGAAGGTAAACCACGACATCAATCTATGATAGATTTCTGAAACTTTAAGAACGGGTGTTTTATGTGACACTAATCGTGGTGTTTCATTGTTACTATCGATTAAGATGACGTGTAGCATCAGCTGTTATTGTCAAAAGTGAAATGGATAACTACAGACGACCGTCAGGCAATACAGAAAAGAGATAGACTTCGGCAGCATTACATCAAAAGCCGTAACGGAACTTACTGCATTTTTAATTAAATCCCAAATAATCCTAAAAGTTCTATCGCAAGTCCAAAATTATAGAGTGTTCTGAATGAAGTATAATATTGAATATGCTGATGTATCAATAGTTTTGAATAGGTTGATGTACCACTAGTATTGATGTATCACAATGATATAATCCAGAATGTCTTTAAGCGTATTCACAATTATCCATAAAATAGTCAGTGGACTTGATTCATCTCTAATTATATCCTAACACAACACTAAACAATTATATCTAACAAAACATGACATAAAATATGCGAATAATTAAACATATCGAATTTGTCTGGTTTATCTCTTGCAGCTCATCATCGAGCACTTCACGATAATGGAAACTATGACTCCCATGGACTTTCTTGAATTCAGGTGAATTTCCTATCGTCACGCTACAGCAAATCGTCTTTATCTGTATCAATAGATACATTGTATCTCAACCGATATCAATAAAAGGGACCAAAAGAAAAAAGAACGAAAGATAATATAAGGAAAAAAGTTTCAAGAAAATTAAACAGTCAATGCCGGTGATTCTCCATTTCAAAATGATATCCTACAGATGGTTAATTAAGGTATAAAAAATCATAATGCGGATTGTAGGTTTGGGTGTAAATTTCAGCTGACTCTAAATTTGTCATAATCATAGTACTAACAGGAGTGGTTTAGTAGACATTCTCATCTTGAAATCCTCACTGGTTCTGACAACTTTGAAATGCCGTTCCATCGATTGAACTGACTCATTTCAAAGACAAAGCAAAAGGTGTGTACGAGGAAATTAAAATAACCTCCAACCTTTGCAGTCCTAAGAAGAAACTCGAGCTCGTTGCTGACATTTCTTTAAAGTTATTTAGCAGCTTTCTCCAACCTAAAAAACCAAACCTAATAAGCGTTATTACTGTAACCAGTGATCAGCATTCTTAAACTTCTGCGCACGTAAACTATTATTTGCAGAAAAAGAGGTAATTTTTGGGAGACTACGATTTAAACATTGCAGCAACAGTTCATAATAATGTGCACGAAGGAATATAAAAACCAATGGCAGCAGCATTTGTAGAAGCAGTAAGAGTATTTGTAATCATAAGAAGACACATAATTAGAAATTAACATCGTAGAAAGGAAGGAGCGACATATGAGACGATGAATAGTTGGCGAACATAACCAGTGAAGAAGAAATTATTAACGAAGAAGCAGTCCCACATTGCAGCATGCCGATGGGCTTTTCACAGTAATCACCGTGGATACACCACAACGTTTACCAGTTGGCGAATAACTTTGCCAGGTTCATTTTTAACATCAAGACACCACATCAAATCAGTTGTCAAGATACAAAAAATATGCCAACATGCATGCAAGAAAAGAAGGACAATATCATATGATACTCAATTTTTCTTTACAAGAATCACAAAGGAATTAGCGAAAAGAAGTTTGTGGTTTTGTGGGTTTGACGCCGTTTATTAACACATGATAGGCTATACATCATGGCGGACTATAGATTTGTGGAGGAAGAACCAGGGAACATCCCAGGATGAATCACCGACCAACAGGAAGATGCTCGCAATATCCACGTTATCAGAGCCTGGACTCAAATGTCGGGGAGTTTAAGGCGACCAGCGTAGACCACTCAGCCATCCGGGCGCCGATGCCTTCAGGAACCGAGACAATAATAAATATACAGTTTATTTACAGTGATGTCTGTTTTTATAATTCAATACAAGTAACGACAGAATGTATGTCTCCAGGCTGCCCACATTTTTACGGATTTGTCTGCATTATATAGATCTTTTGTCATTGTTGAGGAAATGCGAACATATGTTGTGAAGCTTTGTTTTCTTCTTTCAGATCGTATTTACACGGTTAAACTGATAATTTCTTTCAGTGTCTGTATCTATCACTTTTTTTCAACAAATATCTGTTTAATTACAATTTTAAGGCACCTAATTTTAAAGCAAAGATGTTAAGGAAAAAGGACGATAAAAATATGTGCCTCTTTATGTATCTCTATTTCTCCTGAGTTTCTTATTTTATTCCTTGTAAATGCTGATTGCAAACCATATTTGCTGACAAACAAATATTTTTTGTGCCAAATCTTTGTTGTCACATGGTGTAATTAGCAAAAGATTTCAAAACTTCATGACGATATATTAGATCCATCCGGTCATACACCGAGGACAAAACTATAGTTTGACCAAACACATCACGTCACATGATGTGTACTTTCAAATAGACGAGTAAACTAGAACTGCATCCCAATAAAGATAACTGTAGACATTTTGAACTGGAGATTCACCGGCTGAACTCCACCAATCATGTCGTTTAACGGAATTTAAACCTTTCGTTTTTATGGCAGTAAAGATCTATTCATTTTTATTTTTATCTTTTGTAACCGATGACACATATCATTTATCTCTCTACCAATAAATGTCAGTAACTTCTTATCACCATATCAGTATATTGCGTGGGCTTCTTAACAGCCTACCAGTATATTTCAGGGCCACTTATCTCTCAACCAATACACTTCAGGGGCTAATTACCTCTCAACCAATATACTTTAGGGGCTACTTGTCTATCTACCAATACATTACCGGGGCTAATTATCTCCCTACCATTACATTTTAAGGCTACTTATCTCTCTACCAATACTTATTTCCCTACCAATACATTTCAGGGTTACTTATTTCCCTACCAATACATTTCAGGAGCTACTTATCTCTCTATAGTAATACATTTCAGGGTTGCTTATCTCTCTACCAATACATTTCAGGGCCTACTTATCTCTCTATACCAATGTATTTCAGGGTTACTTATCTCTCTATAGCAATACATTTCAGGGTTACTTATCTCTCTACCAATACATTTCAGGGGCTACTTATCTCTCTATACCAATGTATTTCAGGGTTACTTATCTCTCTATACCAATACATTTCAGGGTTACTTATCTCTCTACCAATACATTTCAGGGGCTACTTATCTCTCTATACCAATGTATTTCAGGGTTACTTATCTCTATATACCAATACATTTTAAGGTTACTTATCTCTCTGCCAATACATTTCAGGGTTACTTATCTCTCTATACCAATACATTTCAGGGCTACTTATCTCTCTATACCAATACATTTCAGGGGCTACTTATCACCGGCATCAGGATTTCAGAGTCTGCAGTTTCGTCTGATCGAGAATAAACTTGGTCTGGAAGAGGTAAAAATCTCAAACAAATTTATTATTTGAGCTTACAACATATGTATATACCGACGCTCCTTACAAGGTTTCAGAGAAATTTAAAACAAAAACTTTCTTGAGTCCATCGAACGAAACACGATAAAAACATTTAGTATTATAATGGACGTTTCATCAAATAGAAAGTAAACGCTCGGTGTCATTTTGATTTGTTTGTAAATACAATGTATTTCTACACACTTTTAACACATTAAAAGGTGAACTAAAAATCAAATCTAATGCAATTCGTCTGAATGTTTGCAGAAAGACCGTGTCCCGTACAGTCAGCAGCATTATTCGGCTGGCTTCAACGACCAATCCAAACAGTTGTTGCACAAGTCCCTTACTGAACCTAGTCTTCTCAAGGCTGTGGAGGTAATGTAGTACGTGAATATGCAAGAAATAATATAGAAGCAGTAAGATAGTATATATATATATATATATATATATATATATATATATATATATATATATATATATATATATATATATATATATATATATTGTAATAACGTTTAGGGGATTAAAATATACATGCATATATACAACAAATATTATTGATACAAGCCATCCCATTCGGTGTCCATTTTTTTAAAAGTGCATTGCTAGCGAATTTCTCCAACGAGTTAATATTTATATTTTCTATGATTCAATATTTTGTATACTTCTTCGAACAATTGGTAGCTGGCATATACTACATGCAGGTTTGAGTTAGCGAAAATTGGGAGTATCAATGCAGACGGCTGGCATTCTTTATAATTTGACCAATGACGTTTTTAGTTATCCATTTAATAGTGTCGATACATATTCAATGTGTTTATACGCCCTATTGTTGCGTTTTTGTACGTCATTGTATTTAAATTTTAATTCCTCTTCTTTATTGCGCTTGATATGAACACAGGCAGATTTCCCTTTCAATGTGGTCTACTTCGGTAATATCAGAGTGCATAACTTAACACAGGTTCCGAACCATTTCTATGATCGACAGCGTAAGCACGGTGCGTGCCGAGAAAAACAAACTGATTTTATATTTTTTGTGGGGAATACAACCGTAATGTAGTAATGAGCTGGTAATTCCTTTATGTAAATCCTTACGAAAACGGACTAAATGTACTGTTGCCATACCAGCTCATGCTTTTTGGACTATTCTAACAACCTTTGTGGGTTTTGTTGGCTTTGTGTGTTGTGTGGGCTCTGTGGGTTTTGTTGGTTTTGTGGGCTTCTTTGGTTGAGTGTTTTGTGGGTCTCGTCAGGAGTACATAAGGCCTTGTGGACTGCTTGTGGCCAGTCAGTTCACCAGTTCACTCTCATCACAATACTGTTATTGTGAGTTTTATTTATTTATTGATTTATTTTGTTTTCTTTAGTTTAGTATACAGTTATGTAACTGGGGGCATTTTTTTGGACAGTAAATGTTTGTTTAAAGTTTAATCGAGAACAAAGCAATATTTATTTCAAGACTGTCACTCCCTTGTCTCTTCTAAATTATATAAATCCTATTCATTTGTAATTTCTTAAACAAGCTAACTAGATATTGTTATATCTTTGCTAGCACAGTGACTAGAGAAAAACGTGAAAACAGAGAATGTCATTTATCGCATCACATGTAAGATCTGTCTCCTTCCGTATGTCCGGGAAACTGAAAAGCTACACAAAAGGACCAACGTTCATAGATCTGATTGGATGACACAGAAGCTGTACAGAAGCCCGGTCGCAGAACAATTATGCTCCCTTTGCCACACTTTCAATGATATCGAACTTATTGCAATTGCTCACAACTCCAAATGGAGTTCCCAAACCAGGAAAGAAATGGAAGCTTACTTGATACAATGTCTTAGAACATTGAAACCAAGCATTGTAAACCAAATAGACTAGAAAAAGACAACCATGTACAAACGATACAATCTTTTGCAGCCTACACATTGTCTTTTAAATAATTCCCTAAATTTGGTTAATTGCCTATGACTACAATAGTAATGCATTATCCGGGATATAATTTGCTCATACATAAATTTACATAAAATAACAGATGTCGTTATGGCTCATCAATTTCTAGGTCAATAAGAATATTTTCCAGTATCAGCAACAAGCTGAAACAAACTAGTTGAAACATAATAAATTTAAAAGGTTTAATTCCTGTAGAAACAGCAATGTAAAGTTTCGCAAACATAACCGTTTTTCTTCTGTTTTATTTTATGTGTCTTGTCTGTGCTTTGTATTTGCCTTTGACAACGACTCATTAAAGAATCGAACTCGCTTTGGCTTGTTTAGATACTAGTTTCGCACTGTTCGTTGTCAGTTTATTGCATTTATCTTAACCAATCCCTGACACAAGTGATCTCTAGCTGGATGCAGTGTACTTGAGAAGATTGTTATTCGCCATATGATATGTATGTATGTATGTATAGTCGGTTTATCAGTTTCTGTAATACAGCATTCTTAATAGATTTATACAAAACTTTACCCTTACATATATGGATTGAGATGTGATTTTGACTACTCAGTACATGAAGATAACGTTTCTGGAATATGGGGCAGATTGTGTGGTGGGGTGATATTTGTGTTTATTTATGACATAATGCATTATGATTCAATTTTTGATTGCAAATTTGTTTCCACATGAATAATTTATAATTTCCCTCGACAGCAATTACATTCAGGTATGTGCAAATATGTTCAAAATACATCAAATGTATAGATACATTTTGTGCAACTTGGATAATAATTTTGACATTGACAGACATGGCTGGAGAATACCCCTGGAATGAAGGAAGATGAATTCAACTTCATTGCTAAATATACGGAAGCTATCAACCAATATCTGAATGAGGCATATCTCATTCCGGCGGAGGTAAATCTACCTTAGCTTTAACTGTTTTCTCATTTTAGTCTTCATCTTTCTTTCCCTATTCTACTCCTTCATTTCACTTCTCTCCAATTTTCATCATCTTCCTGTCTCTCGTTCCTGGACGCAGTTACAAAAGAATAGCGCAGTCTTTTCGTGTACATATTCGGTATGTCCCATACTCGGATTTAGAAGAAGGTTGGAGTACGGATTCGAGAGTTCGACTGAACTCCACTTAACAGTAAAAGTATATTACAATTCAATTTTAAAGAATGCTGGATGTGGCGATCTTGAGTAAAGCGAAATCATCTTTTTGAACTCGAACCCATGTCTAATATATTCTGGATCGCCCTGTGGATTACTTTTTTATACTGTCTTTTTTGCAGATAAAGACAGCCATACATACACAAAACCCTATGATCACTTTGTTTGAATATATAACGCATTTTAACAGTTTCCACTATACATATATCAGTGGAAGTTTTAAAAGCCCATTTACACCAGCATTGGGGGGGGGGGCCGAGAGGCCGAGTAGTCTGAAGCGCTCTCCGTTACGAATCACTGCAATCTCACCTCTGTCTGCGTGGGTTCAAGTCTCGGATTCAGCCAATGTGGGTATGTGAGAAAGCTTGCGAGTAGGTTCTCGTGGGTCGGTGGTTCTTTCCTGGGTTTTCCCGGGTTCTTCCCCCACCATTAATACTGGCCGCCATGTATAGCTTATCGTGTGCTGAAAAATGATGTTAAACCCTTCAACAACAACAACACCAGCATCGCGATATTCACACAAAGAGTGTGAACCTTAAGGATATACACCCGGCTCGTCCTATCCGTGGATAACATGCTTCATTCTGATATCGTCCTATCCGTGGATAACGTGCTTCATTCTGGTATCGTCCTATCCGTGGATAACATGCTTCATTCTGGTTCGTCCTATCCATGGATAACATGCTTCATTCTTCACAAATATAAGGCAAAAAGATCGTTTTTCAAGCTCATAAACAATAAAAGTTTAATTAAAAACCAAGTATTTTTACATAACTTTTAATTGTAATTGTGTTGCATGTGTTAGACAAAACCTTGATGAATTATTTAGTTTATAGAACGATCTATGCTGATGATTTTCATGTATGTGTTGCTCTGTTTCGACGATTTCAGTCATCAGGCTATGATGTGGTGTAGCACTGGCAATCAGAAACATGTCAACAATAGACTTTTTAAAAATAAAAAAATATTATGCTGATGAATACGGCCGATCTTCCATATACAGTGCAGTACGTCATACAAGCGAACCCCAGAAACAAACATTTCTTTGACTTTTCTCGTATTATAATGGGTATAATTTAAACATAAACGTTTAAATAAGTATAGGGTGAATTCAAACACTCACAGTATGAACAGCCCATTTGAAAGAAATTGCTAACCTAACAAAAGACTGAACTTCGCACATGAATTTCAGTGCTAATCTCTCGTTTGTTCCAAGTACAAAGGTACATTCAAATCCCACTGAATCAAAGGCTTTGTCGAAATCAAGTTAATTCTGATGATCGTGTCGTAACATTTTTGTACCAAGCATAATTTAATATCGCTTTCATTTTTGTTCGATGACGCGACTACTGAAAAATATTTGTTATTTTTCGTTGATCCAAATAACCCTCTTTATTCTATAATAGCGGTTTTTCTTAATTGTTTGAATTAAAACAGTGTATGCTCTATACTCAAAGGAGAAGATGCAACATCACGTCGTCTAGACTTTCAATTGGCTAACTTTTTAACCGACATATTTTACAACTCATAGTTGTTAAGGTTTTAACTTTTAAATAGCTTATATTAGTTTACTGACTTTATACCTTTACAAAATCGCTAAACGTATAAATGAATCTGCATGTAGCTGTCAGCAGTGCATGAATATCCTTTCCAGTCCAATGCTATATTTTCTCATCTCTGCATTACAATATTGTTACTATAATATTTGTGTTAATTCATTTTTTAAAGTATTCATGATTTCACATCAACTGAGGCATCGTCTCAGCAAATGTTAACGAGTGTTGGTTATAAAGAACATTAGACAACAGTACACGTAAGTTTGGTTTGCTAAAATGTATGATAACATTTCTTTAAACAATATTATTTATGTTTGAAACGGATGTGTGCGTCAGGTTAATTTTACTCATCAAGTATATATATATATATATATATATATATATATATATATATATATATATATATATATATATATATATATATATATATATATATATATATATATATATGTAGCAGTTAAAATATATATATCACGACAATCGTAGTGATGTGTTACTGAAATCATTCAACAAACACATTACATATAAACTGAGTCCTATAAAAGGTAAAATACACACAGAAAGCAAACAATCGCATCTTGAGCGAGGCACACATTATGAGCGAGGAAAAAAGAGTTTCTTCTAATCGTTCAATTAAACGAGCGGTTATATTAAACTGTACACATTTAGAAATTTGGTAAACGTTGTAGTCTTTTTCGTTGTTTTCTAGCATTGAATGTCTGTTAGAAATTCAGCGACAATGTTATGAAATATATTCAACTGGAATTTCAGCACTAGTCCTCAAAACTTTCCTTCCTAAAATAAGTTTTCTCTTCCTCCCTTTTAAAACTTAGCGTTCACACGATTGAATGATACATAAACATAGACGGTTTGCATTAATTTGATAGGTATCCTTTCATAACAATGAAGTTTACTTTTCAGAAAGAAACAGATGAAACGAAGAAAAAAGCAATCATGGCCGAATATCAGACAGCTAAGGTACACAATTAAGGCATGTCATACATGCGGATAATGTTATTGTAGCAATGAAATGCAAATAGCCACGGATAATGTTATTGTAGCAATGAAATACAAATAGCCACGGATAATGTTATTGTAGCAATGAAATGCAAATAGCCAGGGATAATGTTATTGTAGCAATGAAATGCAAATAGCCATTCTTGCATTCTGAGAACAACTTCTTCTCAATAAATCTGAAAAGAATGTTCAAAGCATACCTCTCCTTAAGCTGTATTTTGTCTGTGTATATTTGCGTGGGAGGGATAGTTATTTGCGCTGTAGATGTTGTGGTATAGATTACTTATCACAATATAAACTACTTGCAAGAGAGCAAGAGAGTTGATTTCTTACATTATGGACGAACTAAACAGTGGAAGGCATGTAAGTTTCAGTTAACATAAATTGCGTCAAATGCACAAAGAAAATTAAAAACATATCAATATCAAGAAGCCATACAAACGAAGACAGAGAAAATTAAATTTTATCATGACTCACTGACCCTGATGAAACTTGAAATTTAACTAACCCTAATTGTATCGTAATTTGTTACATTTGCTTGGTTCTTCTCTCCCTATCTCTTCTCTCTCTCTCTCTCTCTCTCTCTCTCTCAGATCTAGGTCTGGATGTTTTCATCCTATTACAAGAGCACCTGCATAGTTGTCAGCAATGTTTTGTATTTTTCAGAATAATTTTGATGCCATTGTTGATCCCAAGAAGCACGAAGAATTGATCCAAGCAGGTCCATACATAATTTTAATGACATACGTTTATTCAATTATAATACATACAGTCCAATCAATTCGATATGACTTGTTTCTATCGGTTTACTTTACCGGCAACAGACCAAACGTGTTTTACAACAGTGAAGATAATGAGATCTGCTAGACGTTTATGAACTAATTCTTTGCTCGAAAATCCAACATTTTCATAAAGTTATAATACCAAAGTCAACGTTATTTCTTTAGATGATATAAATATTTTTAACATTTTCATGTCGAGAGATAACAATGTCATGAGATATTAATTTCTTAAAAAGTAAAGCCATATTTTGACTGTATCGTTATCACAGTACGTTCGTAACTTAAGTAACAGATATAAGCAAAACTAGCAAGTTTTATAAACTGTAACAAAACAATTTAATTATCAATGTTATAAACCTAAATTGTAAGAGTAACTTGAAGTATTATGAATTTAATCTAATCCTTTAAAAGGTCTATTAGTATCCAAAGAATGAAAAGTTCCGGTTCAATTTTTCATGCACGAATATACATGTCCGGCCACAGTCCCGACGTATCAAAATGCTGTTGTTCTGACCTTCTTTGAATAATTTATAATAGTCCCAAAATACTTTATCGTCCAATGAGTAGTTTCTATTTCTAGGGAATAATTCAAAAACATAATTTATCTCAAATAGTATATATATTCAACATAAAAATACGTCTTTAGATTTCATGTTACAACAAGAACACAAGAAATAAGAATGAGAAAGTTGTCTAGTCCTAGGAATGTATATACAGGCAAAACAGGCATATTGTCTCTACTCCTGCGTGACAATATGCAAATCTCCAACATCGTAGGGGAAGGCACATGATCTATCCCATCAAATGGGAATTACCTTATTTCTTCTAAGAACCACCGGACCGAAATGTCCAATGGGAAACAGAAAGAAACCTGTCAGCTTATTTACTAATAATTTTATTATTAGTAACTGTAAGCAAGTACGTAAGCATTTATTTATAGATTGTATGCAATTTTAGGTTCTTAATATTTTAAAACGGAACTAGTATACGTACGAAGTTTGACACTAATCACAATCACTACAATTTACAGCAATGAATGAAATTCACAGAAATTATAGATATACTTAGCACATAACCTCATGAAGAGAAACAGAATTATGCAATAAAGCTTTCTTTTTCCATATTAATCATACACATAAACGAGAATAATAAAAATAAATTACACAGGAGCATTTATCATTAAAGTACAACAATTTATATAAGATAAATCAATATGGAACTCCTAAAAATGTGAAAGTTCATCTGCGATTAAATTTTATTTTCCCTTGATATGTCTCATGTCGATGGTGTATTCGTCCAACATCAAACTCTACCGCAACAATCTGCTTTTTATTTTTCATTTTATTGATGAAAGTAAGGGGGTTGTAATAATAATAGGAAAAAGAAGAAACTAATATACACTTCAAAGTATTGAAACGCTACTATCAAAGCCAAATATTCTTTCTCGACTGGGTAATGATTGTTCTTTTTCTTATTACATTTTTTAGATAAATGTCACACTGGATGATCAACGCCAATTTTATTCTCTAGAATTAAGACGTAACCAATCCCAAATCACTAGCATCAGCAAACATTTTAATTTTTTGGTTGAAATCTGGAGCTAAAAGAACCGAGCACTCTTAATTATGGCCTTTAATTTAGCGAACGCTTCCTGAGATTTGTCAGACCAGTAAAACTTGTTCTTTTTACCCAGTAAGTTTATAAGGTCCTCAGCAATAATGGAAGAATATGAGCAAAGTTTCTATAATGTCCAGCCATCCCCAAAAATTGTTCCCGTTGTCTCTTACTGATAGGCACAGGAAGTCCCAATATTACTTTAAGCTTAGCTTATACAGGCTTGGCTTGACCATGACTTTGATATATTTTAAAAATGTGACACAAGCTAGGCAAGATACACCTCTACTTAAATTAAATGTCAAATGTGCCTAGCTAAATCGAACGAAGAGTTTCAGGATTGCTTCCAGGTGATCTTTCCAGGTTTCGCTGTATATAATTACGTCGCCAATATAAGCATCACAGCCTTCTTACAAGATTGAATCGTGTCCTTTAAGCGCTGGACTGATCTGAGAGACTTTTTCATACGAAATGGCATTACTTTGTATAATAGAGTCCATCTGGAGCTGTAAGGACCGCGATTTCCTTCGCTCTATCTGAAAGTGGAATCTGCCATAATTCTTATGACAGGTCAAACTTGGTGACATTTCGCATCTCCAGTTCTGTCAATACAGTCATCAAATATTGGTATTTGAAATGAGTCTACATTGGTGACTCTTTTCGCTTTTCTTTAGTCTGTGCACATAAGGAAACTTTTATCAGGATTTGGTTTAATCAAGTTATTCTCCAACAAATATTCAATATTCTTTTTCAGGCATTCCTGCTTGTGATGATTCATCCTCTAAGGGTACTGTTTTAAAGGTGTAGGATCTAAATTTCAGCATCTTGTAAATTTTGTTGGTTTGAGTTGGAACATCAGAGGACAAGTGCTCATATTCACATATTACGTGCTTTAACGTATTCTTTTCCTGTGGCTGTAGACGTTTATTGTCTAGATTCTTCAATTTTCAGAATTCCGAAGACTGGTTGAACAAAAGTCACTACAATCAGTCTGTACGTCTTTATTGAAATTGTCTCTGTGTGGGACATGAATATCTAAACTTAGTGAATGATTTACAGAGCAATCTCAATCACGGTACTCCTTTAACATGTTTGTATGGCAGATTTTGTTTTCTTTTTCCGGCTCCCTGGAGTGTCGATGATATAATTTAAGGCACATTTTTAACGGTGTATAGACCATACTACCTTGCCTGAAGAGGATTTTGAGATATGGATAAAAGAGCGAGAACTTTATCAAGTTGAAAAGTCTTTCCTTTAGAGTATTTGTTATACGTTAAATTCATTTCTAATTGGGTAGACTGGAGATTATATCTTGCCACCTCACAAGCTTTGGCCAGTGTGTATTTAAAGCCAGAGTCATACTCAAGCCCATTAATCTCTGATTCCTCAGTTAAAAGAAGCTTTCCTTTCGACAACTTCAATGGTCCACCAACAGTGTGCACGGAACCAAGACCAATTGGGCTAAATTCTGACAGCAAACAAGAGTGACGGAATAACTTCGTCCCAATTTTTTGGGTATATCAAAGCAATATGATCGTATCATATTCTTTAAATCTGATGAAATCTTTCCCATGTCCCTTGACATTCAGGGTGATGTGCAGAAGACTTAAATTATTGGATACCTAATTAATGCTTAATGTGTTGGATGATCCGTAGAGTTAAATTAGTACCTTGATCGGCTTGGATGGTGTAATGAACTTCATTTACGCTTTTAGTATAGTTTTAGATGTAATATTCCTTATAATAATTCCCTCTGGAAATCTCGACGAACACATGTCATGAAAAAGTATTGGTTGCCTGAATTAGTCTTAGGTAAGTGACCTACACAGTCTACCATTATTTTGCTAAATGGTTCGTCAAATGCCGGAATAGGTTATAAATGAATTTGATGTATCTTTTGGTGGGATTTCGTACCTTTGGACAGGTGTGGCAAGATCTACAATATTTCGAAACATCACTTTTAATATTCAGCCGGTACAAATGATGTAAGACTTGCGATTGGTTTTCTTGACTCCTAAATGACCCGCCAAAGACGTTTCAAGGGCTACATATAGACTGTCCTGCCTATACGACTTAGGAACAACAATTGGATAGCTCACTGACCACGTAGTACCATCGGATATCTCAGGTGGTCTCCATTTTCTCATAAGGACCTCATTTGTCACAAAATCGCAAAATGGTACCTCTGCTGCTTGAGTTTTGCTAATGGATATCTGAAACCAACAGGATATATCATGATCTATATCGTGTTCGACTACAAGTGATTGACGGTTTTCACCATGATTAGAAATGAGAAAATGAGTTGAACAAAAGGGATCAGAACGATCAATACCTCTTTATTAATTAATACCAAAAGCAAAAATGACCTCACCAAAAACAAGATCAGTGGATGTGTCAGGCAAAGAAATTATATCCTGATTAATTTCATTCTCAAAAGCTCTTTTTGCCATTGCTCTAGTAGCTGCATCAGCGGGGTTATATATCAGGGATTTCATTTTCAATGGGATCAACATTTTGATCCAAGCAAGGCTTGCCAGTTACAAATGAATTAACTTCAACTTTGCCTAGCAATAGAAATACGCTCTCATTGGCCAAAGAATTCACCGCTCCGACAGTCACAGGACCTAAAGCTTCGTCTGATCACGAATTTACACAATGGAGAGAAACATTAACCAAGTCTCACCCAACTCGCTGTATAATAACAATTTCGCAAGAAGATCTTTTAGCAGATAAAGGTCTAGTACATATCAAAGAAAGACTGAGAAACTCACGTGCTTCTTATCATTTTAATAGGGATATTATTCGCATAATCACCAATAAGGGATATATAACCCTTCGACATCAATGGTTCATAATTCTCCATTACTAAATCAGACTAGGGTTGTTTGACCCATCCAATTTATAGCTTCCAATACAGGACAAAGACCTTGACCTCTTAGAAACAAAAGTAGATGGAACAGTTGTCTTTATTTTGTTGCTTATTGTGTAAATTAAGGCAATCATAAATAACGAGCCCTACTTTCTCTAATAAGTGCACGTTGGAAAAGACAAGGATTTGTAATTAGTCTTATAAGAGGTTTGATTCTTGTAAATGGCGCCAGATTTGTAGTCACTCTGAGCCTGAGGTTATTTCTTATTAACCATCTGCTGAGAGGAAAACTTATTGACACATGCGACTTAGTCGCCGGCTGTACGAAGAGCCTTGTTTAACGTTTATATATGATGTTCATCAAGGTAAAGCTTGATGTCACCATGGACATAGTTCCTGAACTCTTCGATTGATATTAAGTTGAATAAATTTGTACAATAATCTTTATCAATCCTTTTTGATGAACAGCAACTGTCAAATAGTTTTTATTTTTGCCTTGCAAACTTGTTTGATGATGGCTATTTTCTTTTATGAGATTCCTAAATTTTTGTTGATCTGCTTCAGGTACCAAATCATAACCCTTGAAGATACATACATTGTCCAAAACATAATCAATAATAGCTTCTACTGAGAGTGAGATATAAGAATCACAAGCTTTGCCAAAACGTACACGCTGTAATAACATTATTCACTGCTCCTTTGGTCCTTTTCAATTCTCGGCTATTTTTTTAAAAATGCGAAATATATCGATCAACATATGTTTTTTTAAAAGAGGTTACTAATCAAACTTTTGGTAACATCAAAACCTGGGCTTTCGCGAGGAGAGTGTTGCTTGCTTGCCAGTTCCAATTATTTCGGTTCAATTACATTTCCATCACGCTTTCTTCTTTTTGTATTAGTATTTTACCTTGAGTTTCTCTTTCTTCTATTACAATCTGTATTTGCTTCTCTGCTCTTTCCATTTCTTTTTCTCTTTCTTTCCTTTTGCATTTGGAATTTTATCTGCATCTCTCATTCTTCTTTTTCTCTTTCATTTTCATCCTTTTGTATCTGAATTTTTGTCTGTCTCTTTATGTTTTCCGAATTGCATGTCTCTTTCTTCTTTCCGAATTGCATGTCTCTTTTTTCTTTCCGAATTGCATGTCTCTTTCTTCTTTCCGAATTTGCATGCCTCTTTCTTCTTTCTGAATTGCGTGTCTCTTTCTTCTTTCCGAATTGCATGTCTCTTTCTTCTTTCCGAATTTGCATGTCTCTTTCATCTTTCCGAATTGCATGTCTCTTTCTTCTTTCCGAATTTGCATGTCTCTTTCTTCTTTCTGAATTGCATGTCTCTTTCTTCTTTCCGAATTTGAATGTTTCTTTCTTCTTTCCGAATTGCGTGTCTCTTTCTTCTTTCCGAATTGCATGTCTCTTTCTTCTTTCCGAATTGCATGTCTCTTTCTTCTTTCCGAATTTGAATGTCTCTTTTTTCTTTTTCGTTTTGGAGGTGAAGTTTTCTTAGCTCTATATCCTCCTATGTGTTTTATTTTTAATCTTTTTACTTTCATTTCTGAGCCATATTGAGACTGACTAAGTAAACATAAAGCACTTGAATCCGGAACATTCATTTTCACTAACTGTTGTATTAATTATTTTTAATTTGTTTGTTTTGATAAAGATAGTTTTGCGTCCGAAAGACAATAACAGCTAATAAACTCTAGCAACTCATTCTTTTTTTAAAAATTCTAATCCTCCCGCAAAACCAAAACTCTCCATCCTAGATGACATTGTACAAGCTTCTTGATTTCACTAAGAAAAGTAAAACAAAAATGGACCAAGAAAATTCCGAAACAAAATATCTCTGCAATATTTCTGAAATTCGCATCCCGGACGAGCCCCGATCTTTTGTTACAACTCTATGGCCATCAACTAAGTAACAGAAAGAAGCGAAACCAACACGTTCTGTAAAGCAGTACAGACAATTTAATTATCAATGTTATAAAATGAAAATTTAGTAGGAACTTGCAGTATTATTAAATTGAACCTGAAATCCAAAAGAATGAAAATTCCGTGTAAATTTCAGATCTACAAATATACTGGTCCTCCTCTAGTCCTAACGTGCTAAAATGCCTTAAAGCAGGCATACTGTCATTAATTCTACGTGAAAAATAGGAATTCTCCAAGATCGTAAGAGAACGCACATGATCTAACCCATCCAATGGGAATTAATTTGATTCTTATAAGAACCAACCTGACTGACTGTCTCATGGGAAACAGCCCAAAACTTTTCAGTATATTTAATAATAATTGTATTATTAGTAATCGTAGATACGTACGTAAAAATATATTTATGTGCAAGTTTACGTTCTTAAGATCTTAAATTAGAACCTATATACGTAAGATATTTCAATCTTTAACTACAAAATTATAGCTTCTCTAGTTCCCTATCTCCCAGTCTGTTCTTCTTCTTCCAGTTTGTCTATATGTCCCTCATATTTTCGTCTGTTTTGTCTAGGTCACCGGCGCCTGAGCCATAAGGCTCTCCAGGGATTGCTGATGATATCGTTGTACCGAAACGAGCCTCGTTTTAATCAGCCCTACCAGCTGCTGACCCTTCTCATGGACATGGACTCCCTCGTGGGCAAGTGGAGATGTAAGTTAAACAGAACAGGGATTTGCATGTGTGCGTCTGTATGTTAGCTTTGTGCGTGCGTGTATCATGGCGTCTGAGCAAAAATAAAATATTTCTAGAGTAACTCTGACCCAGTTCAGATCCAAAGTACAGCAATTATATTACCTATGCATGCACGCATACTACGTTATATGTAATGTGCTCGAAAAACAAGGTTTGTATTTTATATGTTTGCTTCCCTTGACAAATAGTATCAGTTTTTATATTGTATTACTTACACTAGTTTTGTGTTTGTTAAACTGTTTTTATGCGTCCGGTCGACGACTTTGATTATAAAATCATATCACTTTTACAACGTACGAACGACGACTGTGATCCTAATAACATAACAATTTTACAACGTACGAACGACGACCTTGATATTAATAATATGACACTTTTACAACGTACGAACGACGACTTTGATCTTAAAAGCACTTTTAATCGAATCAGCGATTGTTTATCATCTTTCATTCACATTCGAAGTTTTACTATACAACAAAATATTCGATAATTATCATGAATTTTGTTCATTCGCATGGCTGTAGGATTTTCTACCAAAAACCCCTTTCTTTGAATAAGATCTTTAAATTCTTAAATACAAAAGCAGATAAATTTAAATTTTATATATATATATATATATATATATATATATATATATATATATATATATATATATATATATATATGTAAATGATATTTATAGTTATCAGCATGCAAGTCATTAATGGTAAATTGGTAATGCTGATTTCATGGTGAGGCATATTTTATTGCTCTCGTCGCCGCTGTTGTTGTACATTGTACAAATACGAAGCATTATTCTGTCTGCAGACCACCATGTACAGATGGTACAGCGCATGATCGGAAGCAAAGTTGGCACGGGAGGATCTTCTGGTTACCATTATTTGAAATCCACTGTCATGTACGTACACTTTGCCAATTACTCCTCATAGATACATTTAAAATTGGAAATTACATTATAAATAAAGTCCTGTCGAACAATTAAACAATTAAAACTCATGTCCTAATTTTAGCCTTTTATTTTTTTTTTATTCAGCGACCGCTACAAAGTTTTTGCTGACCTGCTCAATCTATCAACCTACCTTATTGAGCAAAAGTACATCCCGCCTTTGACTCCATCGATGAAGAAGCTGCTGAGTGTCTTCTCCCAATAGCAGATCACTGAGGAAGATAAGCAGAAATAGAATGCAGGTCTAGGGAAAGATCTGACCAACAAGACGTTGTTTCGACATGAAAACCAAAACTCTTTGATTTTAAATATGTGACTATGATTTAACCAAGTGAGTTTTAATTGTTTTGTTATGCTGCTTTCTTTCTTTATTCTGATCATTAATTGTTACAAAGGGTTCTTACGCAGTGTATTTTTTGCCTTCAGCTGTTGAAATATCAGCTAAATGATGAAGTTTCGTTAGCAAATAACAGAAGATTTTAAATTTTAAAATGTGTATAACGTATTTGAGAACATGATCTTTTTGTAAACATTAATCTTTTTTCTCCAAAAACATTTAAATCTATATTACATGGTTGACATATGCCAGATAGATCGACATAAATAAATCTGCAAATTGATGATGTAAATATTACCATAGACACGTAATTATTCAATCTAATTTAATGGATAGTGGGTCGAAGTAACAAACAAGTGAGAAATCAATAATTATTGTAACGGTATTACATTACACAGCTCACCTATCCGTTTCAGTCACTACTTTACAGCGAGTAGAAAGTTCTCAGAAATTATCTGAAATCCATTCCATTGGTTTCTTTATAGTCAACATGTGCTACATTTAAATATAAATGACTCATACTTAGAGGGAAGATATTAGTGAGGTTCCAAATTTACTTGACGTAGGCTGAATGGCATGATTGACTAACGTTATCGTCGCAACTTCAAATGATTCTAAAAATATGTATTACCATCATACATGCACATTCTATAAATAAGGAATAACACTTAACGACAATTATTTTGAAAAGAAAGTGTGTCACTACATATCCATTATTTTCTCTCCGATATAACCTGGCATGGTTATTGTCCAGAATTAGTTCAACATATCTGAATAGATTTTTCTCTGTAATCTGTCGATCATCCATTGAATGCTGTGTTTCAGGTTTTTTTTTTTTTTTTTTTTTGTATGTTTGTTTTATTTTTGTTTTTGCAAATAGTAGTTATTATTTACGTTCTAAATTTAGTTACATTTGGAGGCTGTCTATCGCAAGTAATAAATGATACCAATTAGTTAAACCCTGATAAAAAATATATTTACTTTTGTTATAGAATGAACTCTTATAGTTTGTGAATGACTGCAGTAATTACATTCTGTTTTGTTTTAATTCTTGAAACAGAGATATGGACAAATATTTTGTTGTTTTTTTCAAAACGCGTATAAAATGGTCGCTATTTTAGAATTTCCTTGATATGTGCCAAGGACTAAACTAGAATATAACGGATACTTACTGTGTAAAAGGTTCCGGCAAGAATGCTAGAATGCGTACAAATCCAGTTGGATGGGCGGGCTAACTAATTTGAACTAGCCAGGAAGAAATAGCGAGAATTGTGATTGGGGGATGATGAAATTGAATGTCAGGACAATGATTGAAAAAATTGAAAACGAAAACATCCCGGTAATCAAGATAGTGCTTTGGCATAAAAAGCGAACACTGTGATTCAAACGGAAAACTCATGGATTGAGGGATGTTCGTAAGAAATTATCTTTTGGTAATATACTTTGTCCTTCTGTTCACAATATATAATCATTTTATATTTTGTATTTTAATTTCTTTTTAAGTTATCTCTGATTCTTTCATTTAATCATTATTTGATACTAGTGAATTATACAGTGTATTATTTAACTAGACTTATATTGCAAATCTTGACAAGATTTCGCTTTTGTACTAAGACTGGTGTAGATAATTATGAACCCATCAACTGAACTGTATCGGAAAAAATGGGTTCATTTTTAACATTTTTTTGATCATTTTCATAAATGGTCTTATCTTTTATTAATAATAATAATAATAATAATAATATATGTTGAAATTATACCTGATTTTCTCTGCGGAGTTTATTTTGTACACGTCACAGCAATTTTCAAGTATGAAATGAGACAAGTTCATTTGGCTCAATATAATAATGCGGTCCTACGCTGTATAAGAACTTTAAGCAGATGGATTGCGGAATTAATAGTCTCCATGTAACCTAGCTTATCCAGTGGAAATCAAAGGATTGTATGTGAGATTTTATAAGAAACATTACATGTCGTCATAATGTTATGACATTTGCCCTCATCGACGACATATATCGTTTGACGCTATATATGAGAAATTTTGCTCAGCTACCGTTCACACTAGACATGGAAACTTGAGCCGCTTTAGTATTGTAAACTTACATGATGCATTTTATAGCAGACTTGCACGCCTTTGCATTAAATTGTAAATAAAAAAAATTAATTGCTAAAGGAGTAAAAAATAAACACAGTTGTCAATATTATTTACCAATAACAATTAGAGAACAATGAAGTAAGGTAGGTAAAGCGTTTTTATTTTTAAATAATACTAATGAATGCGTTATCTTTAAAGTATATCCAGCGGATTAATATTTGAAAAATCTATATATATATATATATATATATATATATATATATATATATATTACTCAAAATAATTTTAATATTGTAGCAATAACTTTTATTCAGTTTTGTCTTAACGTATTACGCAATAAGCAGCCAATCAAAACGGTGTTATTAATCCTCTATTTCCTCATTATACTAGACAAAAATCCACTTAAGCTTTTTCTTTACCTTTGATTTTGTTGATGTTCTGAAAAATATTTTATTCAATAATATATTTTAACCTTATGTACTGATATTGTGATTTGATTTAAGACAGTATAGGATGTAGCTTCCCGGCATTTCTATCAACTTCAACCCTTTCTCAATTTTCCCACTTCATGCCTTTCTCAATTTTCCCACTTCAACCCTTTCTCAATTTTCCCACTTCGACCCTTTCTCAATTTTTCCACTTCTTAGTCGTGTTTATTGTAATGCATAACTTGCAGAAAAATCTTGAGTTTTACAACGATTTAGAACCAAATATGACCCACTAAACAATTTCAGACTTTTGTCACATTTTTTATAAATACGATTCTTCTCAAAATCTGATAGACACTGATTTAATTGCAGGATAAAATACTAATAAAAATTGTTTACTTTTGAGAAAGTGTCGTCGCTTTTATTCATTTTGGTGTTTGCTTGAATGATATTAAAGGTAAAGTAAAAATTAAAACAATTACCAAAGTGATGCCGAAGGTTTTGTTTATAGATGATTTGTATTGCACCGCACACCGGGCATTCATCAAAAATGACTACGTGTTGTACGGTATGGGGCTCTTTTTACAAAGTGGCATAAATAAAGAGATATGCAAATGAAAGGACAGATTGATAGATCCTTACAAAAGTATACTAAATGAGATGAATGTTTATATGGCTAGGGAAATGAATGAAATGACGACAAAAAAAGACAAACGAGTACAGCGTTTGTTGATGGTAAAGCAACCCGTTTAAAGGCCATTATTCAACTGCACGGAATCCTGATGAGCGTTATCGTTTACACCCGAATAGTACGTGTACACTCTGGTGATATACTGCTATTCCAGCAGTTATCTAGAAAACAAGCTAAACATTTATTCCTTGTATCACACCTCAATCATCTTATTTCATTTAAACCAATGAACGCTTCTCGCGTTACTCAGAGTGGGCACACGCACGCACACACACAGACACACGCCCACACACAAACATAGGATAAGATCCCGCCTCCAACTATAACGAGCAAGATAAGGAAGTATTTGGCCTGCTTTTTAAGAGATTAAGACATTTCCAGCAATCAGAAAACCTTCACGAAATTTATACCTCAGTTGGAGTTGGTAGATGCGTGTTTAGTTAGGTCCTAATAATTAGTAACTTTATTATGGTCCTAATAGTTAGTAATTCAGTGAGGTATTAATATTTAGTAACTTTAGCCAGGTCCTAATATTGATATGTTTAGGTTCAGTACACCTTGCATTCCTCATGGAAAAAAATACTTCCTTCCATTTCCATCAGATCGTTTAATAGAGTGTAAAAAGTAACAAGAGAAGAAACAGCAACCCCATTATTGGGGTCAGACATAATGAAAGATATGCTAAAGTACGTGTGACAAAAACCGGACGACATACATATCAAGCCTCGTATATCCAAAATGGCCTTTAGCGATCGCAGCTCTGAATTATCAATGTACAAGCACAAAACCTAGTTATTTCTGGACAATAAAATCATTATAGATAATACCAATGCGCCATACAAAGTAATGCAGTTTAACTTGTCCTCCCCAATGTAAGAATCCAGTCACTGTTATCAGTGAAAGCAAATAGAAAAGGATGAACATTATGTGCCAGGAGTTATCTGTCCACCTCTTTGGTGGCGGTAAGAATCACCCACTACTTCTGGGGCATTTAGTACATGGACCCAGAACACAATTAATTTTACTAAATATTCTGTACATTTGTTTCCAAGTACTGGACTTTCCACTGTGTGACAATGAATATAAGTCATATGTTAATCTCAAATACCTTCAAAGATGACCTCACAGTGAAATTCTTGTCATAGGTTCACCGGCATTTCTTTGAGAGGCTGGACTGAAAACAAACCAACTTGCAATGGAACACAGATTTCACTTTCGGATCATCACCAAGACCTTATCACTCACTGTACACTGTCGCCGAAACACAAACAGACAACTACACCATTAGCTCATGTTCTAACCAATAAACAATTACGTTTAAATCCATACCAAGAATGCCTAAATCTAACTATTGTATCACCACCAAATGGAGACAGGAAAAAATGCTCTAAAAAACGACTGGGACTACATTCGTGTGCATTGACCTGGAACTAATAATTGTCATCTGATTCCACATGACTTAGAATTTAAATCGCCAAAACGCATGCGAAGCATTAACAAGCTAAACTAAACACATTTTAAATCCAACACACTCATAAACAAAGACCAAAAAAGGCAAGCAATAGAAGCATCATATGCATCAGTATAGAATTGGAAATTTCACGATTTGAATTCATTCGGAACACCAGTGGAATTTATTCTGAATACTATATATTTTTGGACATCGATAGAACTTTTTGGACTGTTTGAGATTTAATTCATACTAATGCAAGTTCTTGTAAATTTGAAGTTTGTATTATAGTGAAACATTATTTGCTGAATTTTACTAAACATGTTGGTATCTTTGTTTAAGACCATAAAAATAGACAACCGGAGCACTCGTCCAGGATATGAACTTCTTAAAAATATATAGAAAACTTCTATTTGTTTTTGAAATTTAAATTACTTTGCTTTTGGAGAACTTTGTTTTTAATCCTACCCAGGAAGGGTTAGAGTCTTTGAAAGAGGATGAATTGCTCCAGCTTGCCGGACACTATGACATAAAGCCAAGAATTCCTTTACGAAACGAGAAATAGCAAATAATAATTTTGGTTAAGAGTGCAAGTTTCTATCCGGCTCTGAAATGACATTGACGGAATCGAAAGTAACAAAACACATGGAAATAGAATTGAAAAAGACTCAGCTTCTAAACGCAATGATGAAAATTCATGATCACGAAAGAGAAAAAGAAAACGAAATGCAAAACAAAATGAAAAAGGAAAGAGAAAGGAGGGAAAAGTAGAGATACAAATGCAAACACAAAAAAGAACACGAAGAAGAGAAATGCAAATGAATAAGAAAGAAAAAAAATGAACTTGAAATTAAACCAAGTGGCAAGTACCCTCGCCCTTTATATAAGAATTCAGCTCTTGATGTTGCCAGAAATATTAGTCTAGTACCCTCATTTAAAAGGATGTATAAATATTTTCATCATTTTAGCAACATTGCTGAAAATTTGAAATGTTCATACCTTTTTGGACTTTATTATTATAAAGCGCAAATATTGACAAAAGTCATGAAGTCTTCACTTCACTGTCGGTACAACAAACTGCTAATTATGATGTAGTTGAGGGATTTTCATAGAGGTTTTCGACAAAAGTTCAGCCCAGAACATTGATCAAGTTTACACTAACCTCAGTCACCTCATATTAGTTTAAAAATTCAAGAATTGTTTTCAGAGTGACGTCAAGACCAATCTTGATAAGCAAAAGGTCGAAACTATAGAAAATAATGCTCGTACGGATGATGATTATTCCTAGACTCACAAAGTTTCATTTTTTTATAAGTCTTCCTCTCAGTAACGTTTTTTGCGAAACCAAAGACATCCCAGTCTCATGTGTTTATTTCTAAATCTCAATCTGGCGCATCTTGAAATAAAAGTTCTGATACGACTGATCATAAATCCTTATCTCTTCCTACATGCAGTTACTGTTATAAAAAGCCGCGTTATTTCTGATTGCAACGGATTGAAAAATAAGCAACAAAATAAAGACTTACATATTCCAAATTATCTCCGTTGTGAGAGGTTAATGACACGGTCCTTTGTTCAAAGCTATACAATTGTCAGGTCAAACAAACTCCAGTCTGGTTTTATTATAGAGAATTAGTTATTGGTGATTCTGTCAAGTGTTTTCCTATTGAAATATTAGGGGAAAGGTAGGCTTTTTAGAGGCTTTTATTATCAGTAATTTTGTCTGAAAAGTTTTGTTTTAGTAAAAGCATTAGTATTCAGGGAGTAGACTACGCTTTTGTTATGGTTCCTCTCCATTATGCAAATTTGTCATCAGACACAGCTTCAGGACCCGTGACAGTCGGAACATAATTTTCTTTGCCCATCGAGCGTATTCATTTATTACCAGATAATGACGTACCTTGAGATACGTTTTTGGTTAATCCAATTGTAACTGACATGCCACGTTTGGATCAAAAGTTTGACAATATTCAGAATGAAATCCCTTATTTATGCCCATCCTGTGCAGGTACTAGAACGATGTTAACGAGAGCTCTTCAGAATGATTTTGATCAGAAAATTGTTTCTTTATGTGACAGTTATCGGTCAGCCTTTTGATGATGTTACTTTTGATCCTGGGTTTGATCAATTAATAGATATTGGTCACAGTGGTCCTACTGCTAATATTCTCTTTATTCTAATCATGGTGGTAAAAGAAAAGAGGATTTTAAAACAACTGAAGCCACAGAAGAAAGAGTTTGCTATTTTGTAATAAATGGGCGTGTTATGGGGAACTGGAAACCACCTGAGGTTTCCACTGGTGGCATGTGGTTAGTGAGCTATCAAATGCTTGTTCTGAAGCCATATCAACAGGACATTCTTATTCTAGCCCATGAAACACCGTTTGATTGTCATTTAGGAGTCAATACGACTTATCAGAATATCTTGAATAATTTGTATTGGTCAAAGAATTATGGTCATGTTTCTAAACTCTGCACATCTTATCATACTTTTCAAATGGTAGGAAAACTAAATCAGAAGATACCCAAGTCACATCTGTAAAGAATAATAATATATTATGTCTGCCCTTTACCTAAGACTGTCAGGCGACCAATACTTGATGACTTTAATTTGAGCGTCCACAAGATTTCCAGTGGTAATTCCTTCCTTTGAGGAATATTTAACCTAACACCATAGTGAAAGCTTGATAAAGGTTTCTTTTACACCTTTTGGCCGTCCCTATTCTATTCAGTCTGATGAAGGGTCAGATTTTATGTCTGGAAGTTTACAATATAGTATGCACAAATTAGGCATCCTACAGTTTGAATCTTAGGCCTATCTTCAAACTTGAACAATATGGTTTGGTCATATTGCTTTCGACCGGAAAAGATAGAGAGGAGGTTGTTCATTTACTGTTGGTTTTTTTGTAAGGAATCATTATGTTTTAGTCCCTCTGAACTAGGTGTTTGAGATAATATCCACGGACATTTAAGTTCTTAAAAGAGAAACTTCTGTCAACCAAAAATGTATGTGGTTTCAAATATAACTTGTCAATAGCTTTTGAGGTAACAAAAACTAGTCTTCACTATACTCTGTCAAACATGTTATTTAGGTATGACAGAATTTTACGCTAGGTAATATAGTTCTGGCTATGTTGCCCATATTTTAATATCCTCTTCAGGCTAACTATTACGGTCATTATAAAATTGAAAAGAAAAGTAAGTAACTTTAATTATATCATTAACACGCATAGGAGGATGAAACAGAAACGCTTATGTGATATAAATATGTTATAGGATTATTTTGGAAGATAGCAAATTTAATCATTTAATCAATTTTGTTGTAACCGTCCCACACAATGAGGTAGTAAAAGATGGAATGCATCTCACTATATTGATTTCACATCCTTATCAGCAAGACAATAGTGAACTAAAACTGCTTTTAAGTGAATATGATCACGTTTCTACGTGTTCCATCGCAACCAAATAAAAATGTTGAAAATGTAGATTCTAAGCCTGTGAAAGAGCGTCCTTACAGGGTGCGTCATATCAAGCAGGAACGTTAATTAAAAGAAACACAATATTTGCTGGAGAATTATTTCACAGAACCAAATTAAAGTAGCTGGAATTCACTATGTATTAGTGTGGCTAAACCAGATACTACTTTCTGACTAAAGGAAAGTCAAAAGTGTTACCAAAAAGGATTTATTTCGAGTACCAAGAATCGATGACTGAATTGAAAAAAAATTGAAAATAAATATTATGTCACCACGTTTGACCTTTTAATGGATTATTGCAACTTAAACTAACGGAAAGAACAAAGGCCATTACAGCATTTGCAACTCCAAGTGGACTTTATCAATATAAATTGATGCCGTTTGGTATAAAAATATTCTCCGTCAACATTCCAGCGTTTATTAAACATTATGATGTCAGGTAAATACAAGATCACAAAAGGGCAATGATTTATTATAGAATTTATGAAACAATTTGTGTAATGTCCGGCTATTACGAGCATTTTTATCACATTTTTTATTTCAGTGGAAATTATTTAGATAGAAAGAAGAATGAATGATCTCGTTCATTCTGACCATCGGTGCATTTGTAATTTATTGCGCATAAAATATAGGTGAACTTGTAAAAATTGATTGTACTTTTTCGAGACGGATTTGCATCACTGAAATACTGCGCAAATATGCTGTGGTTGGAAAAAGTACTGTCAGTTGGGAGAAACGTTTATGTCTACATTATTCTGTGAACAGAGGTGAGTTTATTTACTTTTTATAAGTACACATTTAAACCACGCTTGTATATAGGGCGGATTCGAAATATATGTTACAGATGTACCGCTCCCACGCCCACCACGCCACCCGCTATCAAATGAGCATTACCCTTAGTTTTACTTATTGTTGTTCTTGTTCTTGTAGTTTTACGCCCTTTTCTTTATGATGATATTGTTATACATGACAAAACTAAACTCATGTGTGGGTAACTTGTCCATATTCAGACAACCGAGATAATTATTCTTCATTTTTCTTTAGCAAGTCGAGATGAAAAATGGACGGAAAATAATCATTCAAAACAAAATATTCCAGAAGGCGTGGTTTTAAAAACATTCCCAACGATCGTAGCCAATCAAAACAGAGAATACTGCACACTATTTTCATGGGTTTATTTGGATCAATCAGAATCACATAAAGTGATATGTTCACATGTAAAAAATATTAAACTGCAAGCACTAAAAGCAGACTACCGGATATGTGATAAAGAAAATAATGACGCATACATCAGTGACATCATCATCTACAACGATACCTGGAAAGGTAATTTGAAAACCATTGGGATATTGTTTGATCGTCTACGTGATGCAAATCTGACAATTTACTTAAATGAGAGAGATATTTGACGTGATTGTGTTGCAGTTTTAAGGCATATACATGAAGTTGGACACTATCGAGTTAAGCACGTAAAGTCAATGTTTGACTTCCCAGTGACCGTCAGTCAGAAGCATGGGTATGGCTGGATATTATCAGAAAGTTGGCTCATATTTTTCCATAATTGCCGAACTACGGAACAATCTGAGTAAAACATACAAGTTTCATTTGTCTGAAATATGTCAAACCGCTTTTGATAAAATAAAGGTCATACTTAAGAGTGCAGTATCGGCTTCAGATTTGAGTGAAGCCCTTAAAATGTATGATGATCCAGGTAATGTTGGGGTGTTGGAGCATTGATTCAAGATAAGAAAAACGGTGTGGATTATCCAGTGTGCTAAGTTTCGAAATTATTAAATTAGCAACAGAGAAAATATCCCACAATCGTGAAGAAAAATTTGCCTTTTTAATGCTTTGAAGTGTATATTAGTTCGGTGTCTCTTCTCCGATTATATTATTCAGTGATCACAACAAAAAGAAAAACAAAAATCAGAGGTTTGAGGCGGGGTTTGATGCTGCAGGAATATAATGTTGCATAAAAGTATTATATTGTTCCATCTGTTTTATTTCATCCATGAGTCATGTTCTTGTGTAACTTTAATTATAATAGTATGATATGTATATTTGATTAACGTGTAAAGAAAGCTTTCTATAACTCTTTCTTTTTCTTTATGAGGGAAAGTGGTTTGTGTATTTAATTTGTATCGTCAGATTGACTTTAACCCATAATTAAAGTTAGGAGTTTGGTCATACTTGACTAATTTTTATTTGTAAACTACATATTGCATAGCTAATTTGTGTCTTTGATTGTTGATTATATCTTAAGTTTATTATTAATTTGTAGGTAAACATGTTTACCTGAATTTGGGTTCGGTGTATTGGCTATTCCCTGTTTTATTCTTGGTGAATTCGGTATTTTCTCTACTAAACCTTAAGTAATAGAATTGATTTTGTCGACAACTTAGACTGTTCTAAAACTGATTATGTCCCTCCTATCGTGTCTTATGTTACATATATCAGATTTAAGTCATATTTATTTTAATTTATATGTTTGTCAGTTTTTATTTTTTTAATTCTGTTATACGCTATTATAATGTAAATTTATTCACTGAAGATATTTTTCCAGAAAATCAGTTGACCAGAATAATTCTTTTGTAAACACCATGTGTTGATCTAAATCCCGACCTTGTTTCAGAATTTGTAGCAAACTTCGCAAATAAGTTCTATTTTATTTTAAAATGATTGGTTTTCGTCGTGATCATTTTTGGTGTACGTGACATAAACACGATCACGCGACACCCCCCTTTCCATTTCGCAATTGCGATTTTTCCATTATTGCGCGTATGTTAGTTTTATTAGAGATACGTAGAGAGAGATTTGTCGGTTTGGGGCTTTTTACACTGATGTCAAGTTATTTTGTTGTAACCAGATTTTGAGTTATAATTTTCTTCAGACCAGTTGGATTTCAAAAGGATTAATTCTTTTTTCTCTGGAAATATTTTGAGGAGTGCTCACACATAAATTTTGGAAATACATTGCTTACAAATTTAATTTCGATTTCCAACACCGGAGTTCCATTATTTGTATTTCTACAAGGAACTGTAGGTAAGCACAGTAATGACTACAGCATACGTCATCATCATCCATCTTGGATTTTCCATCAGGATTCGAACTTTAAATTATTAGAACATTTATTACTAGGACTTTTGCAATTTAATTCATTGATTATTCTTGGATTCTTTTTGGATTTGATTCTTGAAACCGTAAGTTCTCTGGTTTTTTTTAGCCTAAACACGTTACACTTAGGTTTTTATATTAAGGTTGTTTATACTAGAATGAACCAATCCCAGCATGACATCTGACTATTCGAATCACCGTTTTAGTTGTGTTCAGTGTTGGTTTGAGAATACTTATTTATTAAAAATATTCATTGGCATTACAGAATGCTCTTCGACTTCAGGACTAAATCAAAATTTTGAAATAATTATTAATTCAGAGAGATTTTATATTATATCATTGTAATACATCAATACTCTCAGCACACCAAGACTATTCCAAGCTATTTGTACACTAGCACATTCAAAATTGGAATTCATTCGCAATACTCTATACTTTTGGACATATGATAGAACTTTTAGGACTATTTGGAATGTAATACACAATACTCTGAGCTCTTTTTAAACACTTTCACCTTGTTTTCTATGGAAGCAAATGGTTCTTGAATTTTCCCTCTTTTCCGTTACTTACTTGAAGACCATAGAGTCGTAACTATATACGTGTGTGTGTGTGTGTGTGTGTGTGTGTGTGTGTTAGTAGTTGTAGTAGACATAATAACATGAGTTTGAAATACACCAGGATTTATGAATGAAATAGTGATAGCTGCGTCAGCTATATAATCAGTGAATCTACGACCCAGCTAAGTTAGTTTATGGTTGACATTACTCTTGCTGAAATACGAAGTAATCAGAATAATTGTTTCTTAGAATTCAATGGATACATGCTTCTTAGATTTCCATGGACACATGTTTCATAGATGTCCATGGATACAGACCGTTTCAATATTTGATTCCTTCAACTTAATAGATGGATACAGGGTGATCCATTTACTGAAAATCAGGTAAACGGAAACAGAGAGAGAGAGAGAGTACTTAATTCTAAGTAATGAAGAAGAGTTAATGGATTTACAAATACTCAGGCTGACAGACAGACAGACAGATAGATAGATAGATCGATAGACAGACAGATAGACAGATTGCTAAATATATATACATTATAAGACTCCACTTAGAGATAAACATTATATTATGTAAATATAGGAGAAGGCAAATTGATGGAACTTAGATGTTTGTTATATCGAAGCTATAATATTCAAATCATTTGAATTTGAATGGAATGTAATGGTCGTACCTTATTTACATGTTACATAAATATAAAGAGCGCTTCATGTCTTTTTGACACGCATCCGATATCATCGTTGTGTTCACACAAGATCACACATTCAACAGTAAACTCCTGAACGTCTTCGTAAATATACCATAGATTCATAAGCTGCTGTAGTTTCATCTATATATCATAGATTCATAAGCTGCTGTAGTTTCTTGAATGCAGTGCATGATTTGACAAGTTTCATATCATTATTCCTCACGTAAAATAGAAATTTCCTTATCAGCCCAAGTACTCAGGCCTCCATATATTATATTGATCAACGATTGATTTATTGTTTTATGATAACTTGTACGACGTCATTCTGCTGTTAACTGACAGCACAGCAAACTTTAAACTTGAAAATGTAAACAAGCGCTTCTCTTCTTGGAGGGTTTGTTTCTGCGGGGTAGGACTGGACCATTCAAGCTCTGATATATAGATTAATTTTCCTTGATAAATCGTGAAATAAATTATTGATTTGTCAACTTGGTTGGCACATAGGAAACGTTGATCGGCTGGCTTTTATTTGAATTTGGAAATCCTTTCTATTTTCTTTATTTTGATATTTTACAAGAATCGTGGAATTTTACTCATCGCTTGGTTAGAAGGTCATAATCATGTTCTATGCATTGTTGCCTTATTAGTCTTAAAAATTGAACACTATTTTATTCGAGTATTCTCTTTACCATGAGAAATAATTGATAGCTTGCCTTTTGTTTCTATTTATTTATTGTGTCATTTCTTAAGATTCAAATCTTATTTGAGAAATGTTTATGATTGCTATTTAAACTTGTATCAACTAGGTCCGAGTATCTGTAACAACATGATCTTTTCCAGACAGTAACACGTAATATTAAATACACGCTAGCTACATCAATTGAATACCTTCATATTCTGGAAAGCGGTGGATCGGTTGTTATCGTTCCTGACTTGAAAGCAGTATAGTGCGAGTCTGAATCGTGGTCCCGTCTCAAAATAAGGCACTTTATAATTATCTGACACCAATAGTCTGTCATACGTTTATACGCCATTAAACGACAGCCAATGAAATAGTCGTATGAATAGTATTTTGATATAATATGGCACATCACATTGACGAAGTCTTTGTGGCCTCTTGGTAAATTGTGTATTTCATCTGTGACAAGATAGCAATTACAAGAATAAACGAAATCGAACAAGCTAGGTTTTCTATATGTGGTTGGGGTGTTAACATCTTGCAAGAGGTTATAAGGTAACATTTGTAGGTGAATCACGTGCTTTCCTGAACTAGCTGTTAGTGACATTTTGTGGTTATTAAAGCAGTTGATGACCTTCCTCCATAAACATCTATATCTTTTATCCCAAATTTTGCAATGCGATTTCATCAGGAAAGATATATTGATCAAAAACAGGTGAATAGGGTTATATCGGCCTCGAACTTCAAAGAGATTTCCGTTAATGCTGAATGTCACATTTTCAAGTACTAGGAAAAGATTTGTTTCTCTTCCTGCTACACATGTTATTATAGATACTCAAGTTCTATGTACGATACTTAGTGAGGATTTACATCCAGTTAAAATTCTTTTTTCTTTCCCACTCCAAGATTTCCACGCAATTGTTTCCTGAGAGAGAGAACACATTGGATTTCGATGAAATTGTGGAACGTGCCTAAGTAATGAATACGGATATATTTTCCCGTTCTTACCTAACGTTATTAATGACTAATAACTGAGAATTCATCCTTGGGTTTATAGAGTATACAGGTATGTGTATTCATAAGGCATCAATGTTATTCTTCTTAAACTTTTCTTTCATTTTCTCGGTTTGATTCGAAATATTTCCAAATAAAGTTTGAATTCAATCTAATGATGGTGAAAATGGAGTTTATATACGGCCATAGTTCGACGTGCGAAAAACTCTCCTAAAAAAGAACTTGACTGCGATATAAATATGATCACGTGACATATCAAAAATAGTATTCTAATGCATAAACCGCGTGACAATTGATTAATTTATGTGATTAAAAGAGTCTATAACCTTATGCCGACGATGGGATAATATAATCCTAATACATACTTATTGATGTAAAGCAGTTTTTGTCTCACGTTTTAGCATAGTAGATAAAGCAAGTAATTTGCTCTGTTGCGTGATCACGATGCTCTCGTATCAAGGTGGCTAGACTTACGTTGAATTGATTTGTGTCACTGTTTTAGCGTTCCTGAAGCAGACTAGAGAACATTCAATAAACTGCATGCCTTTGGACTAAATTAAAATTTGACTAAACTGAGATATCTGGAAGAATTTTATGGGAGCCTTCCCAGCATAATAATTTCAGGAGATTTTGTGCAAAATTATGCATGTATCTATTCACTCTGATTCAAATTTTCTTCCACAAGCACGTGGACAGTGTCACGTGTACAGTTTTAACACTAGATGATTGCTTGGGTAAACATCAAATTCAGTATAATCCACAGTGAGATACACAAAGAAAATATAAGACAAATAAATAAATACCGCAACACTGTATATCCCCACGCTTCCAATCAATAGAACCAAGGGTGTGGCCTGATCCAGGGGTCAATTTGTCAAAACCGTAAATGTGCATTCTTCTTTTAACATCCAGTTATCAATATATATATATATATATATATATATATATATATATATATATATATATATATATATATATATAAAGAGAGAGGCGGTATAGGATGAAGGTTTTAATTATTTCCATATTATGAGCGATTGTCAAGTCTCCAGCTATAGGAGACAAGATAGGATCTATGTTGGACATATGTTTCATTTGATTTCCTCGTGCCGTTCAAACCTATATAGTATTATAGACCGGAGATTTCAACAGTTTGCAAGCGATGTTTCAAATGCAAATCATTGTAAGTAATTCATTCTGAGCACCATGTCAGGAGAGAACGTATTACATCTGAGGTAATTAACTTGTGAAATCCTATGTCACGCTACTACTTGGTTTATCTATCGAAAAGTGATACATCAAATGCATTCCTCTCTACATTTTTTTTTTTTATATATAACTACTACTATTTTCGGTTGCCTACACCGTGCGATGCGATTATTAGTTCAATCACCATGAGACGAAATAGGCTCCTGGGTCATATAATGGTGACATCAATGAAAGTTGAAAAATACAGGACAAATGCAGTCCAATAGCCAATAGTAAGGTTATTGCTGACAGCGGTAGTTTACAGGTCTGTAGACGCCTCTGTTTCTCTCAGGGGCCCCGAGTGGCCGAGTGGTCTAAAGCGCTCTTCGTTACGGATCACTGCCATCTCACCTCTGTCTGCGGCGGTTCGAGTCTAAGATTCAGCCAATATGGGCATGTGAGAAAGCTTGCCAGTAGCTTCTCGTGGGTCGGTGGTTCTTTCCGGGGTTTTCCGGGTTCTTCCTCCACCATTAATACTGGCCGCCATGTATAGCCTATCGTGCTGAAAAATGGCGTTAAACCCCACAACAACACAAACACAAACACTCTATTTCTCTCATATCAATTTACTTTAAATCATAGTTTATATAAGTTGGAAGCGTCTGGTTCCATTGTATTTTTCTAGTGTCTTCTATGTATTCTTTCTCCATCTTCGTGATCAAATATAGCCCGGTTGTAATGGCGGATTTTCCACAACGAAACTTTTTCAGGGATGTGCGTCATCGCTAACCACAATGTTTACATCAAAGAATGAGCTTCTACTGAAACACTCACAGGTGTTCGAATAAGTATGCATCATTCCTGTGCACTATAGATCTCATAAACGACGTCGCTTTTTTTCAAATCTGTATAGTACAGAATTGTTTTAAAATATATGCTGATTTTTTTCGTAAAAGACGGGTATTCTGTATGACCATGACTGGTATTATATATGACCATGGCTAATACTCTGTATGGCCATGACTGGTAATCTGTGTGACCATCCTGGACTTCACATACCAGCAAACCAAGCTTTTTCGTCTCCATGCTTTCCCTTCCTGTGAATTTTTTACGTGTATTTATAATATCTAAAATGTAGAGATTATGTAAATGTATATCTAAAATTTAGTTTTATATATCAATTATTTCAAAAAAAGTATTTCGATTAACCAGAACTCAAAGTCTGTTCTTTCTTGCAGCAAACCCGTACCTCTCCTTCAGCGTTCCCCAAAATGTAGTCGATCTATACCGTTATGAGTGACATCCCTTTTTAAGAGTGTTCTTTCTCTCTCTCTCTCTCTCTCTCTCTCTCTCACACCATGGGTGAAAGACATTTCTTAACTTTATGAGTAAATTATTTTTATAACATAAATATGCACAGACTATCATGAAAGTGTGGGTTCAATATTAGGATCATTTTCTTTGTATGGGTCAGTGCCATTATGTTTACCAAGTTCTTTATGATAAGCTTAGTAACAGTTTCTTCTATAATGGAAAATTCCATTAAGTCATACTATTTTCAGAAAATGCTAATTGTGACCTATATCAAGTAGAAGGTTTGTTACTGAGAAATGACTGTTTCTTGCTTTAAGATCATAATGTAGAATCATTTATATGTGTTGTGTTCAACATTTGATATGGTTGAAATTATTTATTCAAATTATTTATTCACTGGAATTACAAAGTGCTCTAAAATAATATTTTTTGACAAAGACATTAACTGGAAATTATAGTGAAATCAAAACAAGGACATTTTGGATTATATTATTGTGATTCATCAAAAAACTGTTGTAACATCACCAGGACACAGACCACAACAGGCACATCAACACCTTCAGCGTGTAACCTTATTCCGAATACCATTGGAATTTAATTAGAACTTTATTCATTAGGGCCGGTGAAAGATCTTTTCGGACTAGTTCGTAGTGAATTTGCATTACTGTAAGTTCTGTTGAAATTTTCACATTGTATTCTATGGAAATAATTTAATTATAGAATTTTACAAATTTAGTTGACTATTTTGTGTTACTTATTTTAAAACCATAGAGTCGTAATAGTGTTTATATGTATAATGGCACATGGGAGTAAGAAGGAAATTGCCTCTGGACAGTATCGCAGTGACAGTTTCTTATATTTATAAAACATTTTACCACATGCATATTATATTTATCATGCTTAACGTGGCACTCTGTCTCTGTGCGATGCATTTAAAATTTATGAATAGAAGCTCTTCAGATGCACCTTGTTCATCAACAATTATCGGAAACATGTTTCTTGATATGGCTGGACCGTCGACGTTTCCCTTCAAATTCACACAAAAATAAAGTTTCATAGACGCTAACAAATAAACCCCATACTCGTCTGCCCCAAACCTAACAAACTAGTTATGTTCACAGAGGTATTTAGAGCTATTTCAAATTGAAAACTTGTATCCATCATAAATTATACGCAAATATTTACCTATTGAATTATTTACTGATCATAACTAACGTATAATTTGAATCCTGTCTTGCCAGTAAAATGTAGGAATTTATGCATACCGCGGCGTGCCCGATAGACAACTGAAACTCGAATTGCTCCTTTCATTATCGTTGTATCGTGCGATCATTGCCGACCCTAAATGCGTACAGTAAATTTAGTTTCGCTTTGTGTGTTGTGTTTAAAAAGACTATGATTCAGAAGCATACAGACTTACTGAAGCAGAAGCAATCGATTATTCACAGGGTTATTTATTTAAACTGCAAATTAATGCAACGCTAAAGCACGTATGTTGACATTTCATGTATTTCCAACATGGGTTTACGTCAAGATAGGCAATGTTTACTGCCAAGGTACACGGAGCAAATGTATACATATCAACTAATAACTAAAGAACCTACTTTTATTTATGAAATAATCTTAGTCTGAACAGCAAGGAGGGCGAACAAGCTCTAATTGGTTCATCTGTATTTCGCCAAAATACGTCTTCCTACGAGATCACAAAAATCGTTAAAAAAAACGCGATATCCAGCGTAAGACAACTCCGTCGATGACAAATTGGCTTACCTGTTCTTTTCTTTGCGATACCCCAAAGGAAAATGCGCGATAGTGTCGGTGATAATTTGGAGGCGCGCCCTCCCTGCTGCTATGAATAAAAAATTTACGTTATTGATAATGGCAAATATTGGAGAAGCATATACCACTAGATTAGCTCTAAAGCGACTAGAAGCAATCAAAAAATTTCTTCCTGTGAGAGATTCTGTAAGACAAAAATTACAAGCGCGGCAACAAGCACAAGTTGAATATGCTACAGGCACAGAACAGTTATTTAAACCCGTTACAACAGCTACTGAAAAAGCCGCGGCGGTCACTGAAAGAGCTTTATTGGGAGATATTAAGGATGAGAAAGAAAGATAAAAAGGTATTCTTCCAGTATTAAAACAGACCGCTTAGCAAGCTGAAAAAATTGCGAGGAAAACCAAACAAACAAAAAAGATTTTACGAGACCTTCCGGCTGGCGTAGCTGCAGCTCAACCTGCACCTGTCGGCGAAGAAATACTTGAAGGTATTGGACAAATTAGTACTGAAATTGCCGACATGAAAAAAGAACTTGCGTTTAAACCAATAAAGGAAAATATTGGAATGATTGCACAATTTAGGGAGGTTTTTGTCATGGATATTAGAAATACTAAAAGAGAAAAATTGCCTGGAAAAATATAAATTAGTATATTTAATAAATCTAGTATATTAAAAGCCGTTTCTGAAAAAGTAACTGATGATAATCTTATTACATGGATATATCGCATATAAAAAAAGCAAAAAAACAAGCCAGAGATTATGATTTGGAATATAGAAGTCTCGATGAAGAAACAAAGAGACTTTATAAAGAAACACTGAAACAACTAGAACAACAACCCTCCCAGCAGGAACCTTCATATCAACTTCCTCCACCTCTGCAACAGATAGAACAACTACAGTCTTCTTCACCGCAGCAAAAGTTGATGTCGGAACTTAAAAGGTCTGAGGAGCTACTTAAAAATGCAAAAGGAGAAAGATCGCCCTTAAGACTATTTAAGAAAAGCACGCAGACAACAGAAGAAGGAGCAACTGGCAGTGGTTTGGGAAGTGGTCTTATCCCCTGTCCGAACAATATCATCAATGACGTGCAACGGTTAGAAGTTCTCATGGGAGGAAAGCGAGCTGGGAATAACTCACCAGAAATAATTAATGAAGCGACTGATATATGTCAACGATTATTTCAAGGCGGTATCATGGATACTAGTATCTACCGAGAACTTATTGATGAGCTCGTTGATGACTACCACAGTGACTAGTTGTTAGATAAATAAATAATTAAATAAAATGATCGTACACAATTCTCATCGTAGACCAGTTATGGTCAGGGTGGTAAATTCACGATTACCCGTATACAGGATGACTTACGGAAATGGATTAGATGTTGTTCGGGGTTTATTCGCGAGGATGGCCCCTAAAGCAATACCGATTGCAAAACAATTATCAATGAAAGCTGTTGACGTTATTCGTGATAAAGCTCCTGGTGCTGTTGGTAACGTTGCCAGTAAAGCATTTTTGGCAATCAAAGACAGACAAGCACGATTAATACGCAAACCACTACCATCAGTAAAATTACCAAGCACCGAAGTAATGCCGGCAGATGTTAGTAAAGTAATAAATCAAGCTGCAAATATAAAACTAACAGCGCTGATAAATCAAGGGGCTGAACAAATAAACACATGTCTGGTGTCGGGAAGCGGCCTTCGTTTTAGACGATAACAAATTATAATAAAATGTTAAAACGTGAATCCGACGAAGCGTCCGACATAGACGAACCGGTTCTTAAAAGTGAATCAGTGAGTGATTTTCAGTATTATTCTTATGGCATACAAAATCCAAATCAACGAGGACGAATTGAACTACAGATTCAAGACACAAGTAGATATTTCTTGCCCGCTGAAGCGTTTATTAAAGTAGAAGTTGAAATTTTAAAAACAGATAATACAGAATACTTGCCGGGTTTTAAAGTTGGTTTTGTCAATAACAGAATTATGGCCTTATTTGAAAACGCTGCGTATCTTATTGACGGAAAAAAATTGAGTCAATTGAAAACAATGTTGATGTGGCTACAACAATAATAGGTTTAGCAAGATACTCTGATGATTATGCAAGATCAGCTGGTCCATCAATGATGTTTGCTAAGGACACTTCTAATTATCCTAACAGTGATCAGTACAATATTAGACGACCAAGAAACTTTGCCAACAACGCCGACGCTGATGTGGCGCCGGTGGTTCATGGTACTAATACAGAATTTAATTTAGGTTTTCATACACGTAAATTAATGTTGAAAGGGGATAGTAGAAGATTGTCTTGTGCCATTCCGCTGTAGAGATGTCCGAAAGGTAATTTATGGAGCAAAACATACGGTTGTGCTTTTTAGAAAATCTGATGACAGTAGTGAATGGGGGCACTAGAGCGACAATGGGAATTAGCATTAAAAACACCCCTGGGCAAATATAGCGACAATGGAAATTTAACATGGAGAAAAATCGTGGGCAAATATAGCGACAAGGGAAATTAACATGGAGAAAAAAATCGTGGGCCACTCTAGCGACAAGGGGAATTGAACATGGGGGGAATAAAGTGTGGGTCTATCTAGGGACAAGGGGAATTGAACATGGGATTTTTTTTTTAAAAAAAAAAAGGGGGGGTAGGCAATGGAAAGTCATTCTCTTTTCGAGAAATATGGGTGGCCCTGAAAAGGGCCTTTGGGTTTCTTCTGCTTCTTCTATTTCCTCCATTTCCTCATCCAGCCCCTAATCTTTCCCCAAATTTTCTTCTTCTTTCTCTTTTCATTTTCCGGTATCCAGTCCGGGTGACTCATGGCTCGGAACTTGTTTTGGATTTTCATCCAATTGTTGTTAAGCCGCTCAAACTCTTCCTTTTTCTTTTTGTTTTCTTTTTCTTTTCTTTCTACAGTCCAAATGTCTTTTATTATCTTGACTTGTTCTCTCATCACTTTCCTCATCATCTCCTCTGCTTTCATCATTTGGTTTAAACCCCATTTCACATAGGACCACTCAGTCCACTCCAAAATATCTGTTAAAAGACACCTCACTTCAATAGCATAATCAAGGGCCTCTTTCAGTTTACCTACTTTCACATAGTCAGGTTGTATGAAGCCTCTAAACTTTTTAACCTCCTCTTCAATCATGTCCCCAATCAGATCCCTGGCAAGTTTTAGACTCGTCACTTGACTTTTGACAAAGTCCTTAGTAACTGCATGCATCCACTCCTTCTCTAGCCTTTCCACCACATAGGCTGCATCTGTCATCCAGTACCAACTATCCTTTAGCTCATTAAATAGTTCAATACTCATTTTCTTGGGTTCTTCCGTAGAATGGTACGAACGACTAACCTTGTGGGTTCTTATAGTTAAAGTACGGACGTGAAGGAAAACATCCCCTAAGACATAAAATTGATATTACCTAGATCATTACTTAAAATGCGCGGACGTGAAGGAAAACATCCCCCTTACTTTCTCATTTCATATAATAAAACCCAAACTATACTCTCCACATACGCTAAGAAACAATAAACAAACCCATAATCTGCTATTCACACAAACTTACGTGAGCAGTTACAAACACACAAACACATACACTCGCACTATGAAAAAAAGAGTCAGTGTTTATATTCACACTACTCTACCTACACACATTGGCAAATTGATTGTTATTTCTTTTCTAGAGTATTGGGTAGCCCTGAAAAGGGCTGTTGGGTTTTTTTTTTTGAACTCCAGATGCACCTATCTAATGATGGCACCTTCCTGGCCTCGAGCCACACACGCATCTTCTTCCCCAGTCTCCTTTCACCTTTCTTCTTGGGAGTGCAGAGGCGGGATATGTGGCTTCAGAATCCCAATTTTCTGTCTCTGGGATTCTGAAATTTCCTCTCTCCTCTTCTTTGTTTCTTCTCTCCTCCTCTTCTTTTTTTCTTCTTTCCTCCTCCTCTTTCATCCTTGCTTCTTCGACAATGGCCTCCGCGGCCAGTTCATTTAGTATGCGTCTGGCATATTCCAGGTGCATCTGGAGTTCTAGCAGTTTCACAATTCTGGTATTCATTGTTTTGTCAACGAATGAGCAGGGTAGCTAGACTGCCGAACGAGTTTCAATTTATAGTGAAAGCGCGGACATGAAGGAAAACATCCCCCTAAAAAACATAAAATTGATCTTACCTAGATCATGACCAAACAACGCGCGGACCTAAAAGAGACACTCACTCACTTTTTTATACTGCTCATCACTATTCTAAAAAATTTTTTTCATTAATCACTTCAATAGACTATTCACATACGCAAAGCAATCCAACCCCAAATCTACTCTCCCCCACACCTCAAACACCAAAAAAAAAAAGCACATCATTTTAATCTACTATCCACACCAACGTACGTGAGCACTTACAAACACACAATCTTATACACAAACACATACCCTCACACTATAAAAAAAGAGTTAGTGTTTATATTCACACTACTCTACCTACACACACATTGGCAAATTGATGATTATTTCTTTTCTAGAGTATTGGGGTAGCCCTGAAAAGGTCTGGGGTTTTTTTTTGTTTTTTTTTTTTGTTTGCTATGGCAATCTTTTTTATTTTCTAAGAATGCGATGTCCTCTGAGGTTAGACTTTCTGGCGATAGGTCTGCTTCTTCGGAAAGAGAAGAAGAACTCTTTGGTGTCGATATGACAATCGACAAAGCCTCTGTCAGCTTCAGGTTGCTGCTGCTGCTGTTGTTGTTGCTGTTGCTGTTGCTGCTGTTGCTGCTGTCTCTGAAGTCTGTACTTCTCTGTCCATTCTTCTTTCTCCCTGTTCACTTCTTCTCTGAAGAGCTCTTCTATCAGGTCTTCAGTGACTTTTAACATTCTCACATTCTCTATTTCTTCTGGCTTCGGTATCATACTGTGTCTGACCCTATGCAAATTCACGTAGGCTTCGTTTAGCTTAGCTAGTTTGGAGCACATCTTCGTAGGAGGATGAGTCGACAATGGATGGTTAGACTGGAAACAACCCCGGATCTTAAAGTCAAAGCGCGGACGTGAAGGAAAACATCCCCCACACGGATTTCGAGTCGCAACGTTCAATGAGTGTCATGAGAGGGATAGTAAGAAATTAAAGAGCATCAATCAAACATTCTTATAGCTAAACAAAAGACAAAGACATTTTTTTCAAAACACAACATTTTTTATTCAAAAATCACTTAACACTAACCAACAACAACTCTAACATTTTTAACAATAATCCAACATTATAACATCAACCATTTTTTCTAATGACAAACATTTTTTCTCAATTCACACTCTACTTTAAACAGGGCTGACAACGTTGTGAATGAAATTGTGATTTCCACTGTTGGAAATCATTAGGCCATTGATGGACACTACGTTTCCAAGCTTGAGACAAAAGATAAGCATAATGGTCGCAAAACCATCGATCTACTTTCCCATCGTTTCTAGAAGAAGAACGAGGATCAAAATGAGTCACTAAATGTTCTAAGGAATAGCCCAGGCTGCGATGATGCAGAAAATACACACAGAACTGTCCACACACCAAGGAATCTGTGCCTTGTAATTTCACATTATTGAATCGGGTGGTTTGAGCATTTCTTCTCATAAAGTCGATGATATCGTCTTCCAAAGGGGGCAATCCGTACGAATCGAAATATTCCACACATCCTTCTTGAGGAAAGTAGACGGCTACCCAGGGGGTTCCTGGGAGATGACTGTCGTCATTGTTGATCACGTAAGCTAGATGGTCTTGAGGTTTGCGATGAGGAAGTTCATCTTTAGCACAGACGACAGGATTCCAAGAAGACGTATACGAACTGTGGTTCAAAAGGTAATAAAGTTCCCAGGTATCCATGTGTTTTTCTTCTTCACAGGTAATAATAAGTCGTCAATTCGATCCTGACTTTTTGCTTGAAAATGTCTGACAAATAACCGTTTCTTCGTTTCGTCTCCTCACTTTGATTCAGGAGAGCTTCGATACGATGGATCTCTTGAGTGGTTAATGGTGGACAAGAATGTTCACGCAAGTCTTTATACCACTGGTGTAACACGTCTTCGACCGAGATGAGACTCCAAGCATCGTCCAGGTACTCGTCCAATTTTTCTTCTTGACTCAACATCAGGCATTTATCGTGTTGAATTTGACTGGGATGATAGTTTTGACATCCATAGAAATTTTTCTTGATCAATTCCGTCATTTTTTCCGCCAAGTGTTTAGCAAAACAGCAGACTAAATGGGCTTCTTGCTCTGCCCATCTCGACTTCATCATGATCACTTCTTCTTCCACAGTCTCCTCACATTTCATGTCCAAAGTTTCTCCACTAGGTAAAGAGGGATAACAGTCTTCCATGACTTCTAGTAATCTAGAATGACTTCTCTCAAACTGTTGATTTCTATGGTATTATCGAATTCTGCATACAGGATGACGTTCATCGTTACATCAGGGTCTCGGTTTGCAAACTGAATTTCCACACGAATCTGGCCAGATTTTATAGGGTGGAAATGTCCCTCGTCGCTGCCTTGGTCTGGAGTGAAATCGAAAGCCCACAAAGCATAGCCTTTTGCATAATCGTTTACGTAATGCCGTGACTGGTGTTGGTTCCTAACTGTCCGGTGGCTTCGTACAGGGACAAGTACGATCTCAAGTAATTCTTCTTCTGAAAGTCAGGCTGAAAGGGTCGGGTACACAAGGTCTTGCCATCGCGACTGACTTCGATCTTGGACACGCCAAAGTGTTGAAAGTATAAAGGATTTTTAGCCAAAGCTCCGTTGAAGGCTTCATTTTCGACGATACCAACGATCAAACATTTGGGTAGCTGTCCTTGGAACAGATGATCTTCGATCATGGATCGCTGTCCCTTGGGAATGGTGAAGGTTTTCACTTAAACGCGTCGGATCGCATACTTAGCGGTCGTTCTGCTCAACGTCTGACTGATGTCGTCACCCACTTTAGGTAACACTTCCACGAATCGTACGCAGAGCCTGGCTTCCTCGATGACAGTTTTGCAAGCGGTAGTACCTATCAAATGGAAAGCGGCACTGCTACGATTCAGTCTCAGGCGAACATTCAATCCGTTCAGCAAATATTTCTCTTGCAACCACATGTCCAAATGCAAACGATCCATTAGTTCTAAACTTGTGTTGGCTTCTATGATTCTGTTTCTTCGTTCTACTTTTTTGCTTGCATTAGTTTCGAAATTTTCAAACTGATCTGCTTCGCCAGCTTCCCATAGCACACAGGCATTGAGATGAGTGTTCTTGGCGTCTATTCCGTACGTCAAGAGATTTTCCAGGTACGCTCGATAAGGATAAGTATCCATGCTGCTGCTGACCAGTTTGTTGTTCAAGTACAAGTCCACTCCGCTAAACAAGGAATGCATGAAATTGTTGACGGGAGCTATTACCTCATCGCCATCTAGGGTCGAATTGTCCTCATCGACAACTTTGACTTTCAAGTACAAGTAACTGCTACTCAGATCGATGTAATCTTCGGGCTGTCCTTTGATTTCAAACTCGATGGGAGCTGAGGCTGTCAATGAGGAGACGGGGTGAAATTCCACCCACTGGGATTCTTGCATCGTCATCATGGTGGGGGGCATGGCAAACAGATCCAGTTTCGACTTGGAACAAGCGCAAGATTCTCGGTGCATCATTTTTTTCTGTGTTTCAATAATCGAAAACGTCTAAGTCTCGAACGGTTCTTCTTTTCTTGGCCTTTCTAGCTTGAAGTCTGGTGAAAGGGTGTTTTCTTCGTCGTCTCTTTCTGCCTTGTCCTTGCTGAATGCTTGACTCGGTAACGTAGAAGGTACTTTGTGAGCAGCAGCCACTGCCACTAAACTGGATGGTCCTGCCACTGGGGAAGTTCTTTTTGGGGTCATCAACGGAGAAGTTCTTGGTGTGATCAACGTCTCCAATTACTCTTCAGTTCTTGGTGTCATCAACGGAGAAATTGATGAACGTGAGGCTGCCGGAGACGCAGTCACCGCCGTGGCAGGTAGTGGTTTGCGAGTGTAAGGTTGCGTCCTGGCCGAAGAAGAAGTGCCTCTCTTGCGACTAGTTTTCTTCTGTGGACTTTTCTTTTTCTGGGGACTTTTTCTCTGTTTCTTTTTCTGGGGGCTTCTTTTCTTTTTCCGGGGTGGTGTCTGGTAAGAGGAGGGTCCCGCCACTGGAGAAGTTCTTGTTCTTGGGGACCTGGTCTTTTTCTTCTTCTTGGAGCTTCGTTGGACTTTTTTCTTGGGCATAACTTTGGGGGCATTAGGATCCCATCTTAAGAGAGAGCGAATGATGACCCCTCCTAGAGTACCGCTCCCTCCAGGTTTCAAAATGATTTGTTTTTTTGGTTTGAGTGTCGATGCGGGGATCGGCCAGTTGGACCAAAGCGACTTTGTTTCGATCGAAAAAGCGTTTGGTTTGATGAGGAATCTGAATGATTCCTTGGAGTATTTGACGTGCCGTCACCGTGAACCATCGTAAGACTTCTTTGAGACTAGCTTCTAAGACACGAGCTCGTGTTTGTGGATTTTTTTCTCGACTGATGCCATACAAGGCACGAATCAATTTGACGGGAAGATGCGACTGAAGAGACGTCATGTTGACGTTGTGTGAGACAGACGAAAAAGGGTCTGAGGTTTTTATAGATTTTTTATGTGGAGTGAAATTAAGTCGAGGATGGAGACTTGTACAGGACAGGCCCTCCGTCTTGGCACCAGTGGTGAAACAAGTGGGTACGAAATCGCAAATCCTCGGGGGTCGTAGGTTTCAAATCGACGAGTAAATAGGCGTGTGGCGTTTGAGTGGCATCGTCGTACGCCTGAGTTAGCCAAGGCGTTCCTAACTGTTTGGCTAAGACTGGCACTTGCGATTTATCTCGAGGGCTTTTAAACAAGACCACGTAATGCGCATTGAGACTGATGGTGCGATGGGCTTTACTTTGTTGAAACAAATTTTGGGTGATGTAAACGACACTGGCATTACGGTGATGCCCTTTGCGCGTGAACCACAGTTTAATTTATTCTTCGTCTTCTCCTAACATGTCGTCGAAAATAACCAAATGGGTTTGACGGGAGTAAGAGACGATGCCGTCATCTTCTTTAGGAATGCCTTCCACAAACACGATGGAATCGCCTTGACTTTCTCGCAAGAGGCTGTACGCCGATTGCCACTCTTTGTAACACCACACGATCCGCTGAGGTGGCCGATCGAACAAATGATGTTGATGTTCGATCAAACGTTTGACGAATTCGGTTTTGCCTGAACCGCTAGGTCCAGCAATGAGCATGTTAAAGGGATGGCGAAGATACTAAGCCTCCCAACTGGCACGATCTAAGTGTTCGTCGATGACTTTGACAGTAGAGGAAGAGGGAGCAGAGACAGCAAAGGTAGCCATAGTGTGAGGAATGTCACTTGTGACACGAAAACAAACAAGACAAGAGTTTATATACTTTTTTTCAGAACACGTTTATTGAATGTTTTTTCAAGCATGAATACGAAAGACAAAAATACATAAAAGCCAAAGGCTTAAGTATAAGAATAAAAGGCACATGATAACCATTAACGTGGAATAAACACAAGTGTCTGTACAGCAACATGTTTTGGGTAATGTTCTAACCAGTTCTATAGTAGGGGGTAAGGTCACACAAGTGTCCTCCCGAAAGGGTCTTTCAGGCCTGTCCACGACAGTCCTGTCCTGGGTGACGGGTTCTTCTGGCACCGTCACTAACACGGGTTGAAAAGTAACTTTTTTCCTCGAACAACTCTCGTGCATACTGGGCCACTTCTTGGGTCCAAGCCTCAAAATCCCATTCTTTCCAGGCACGGACATCTGTCCAATAGGGATGTAAGTCACAAGCTACACACACATCTTCATACACGTCTTGGGTAGCTAAAAGTTGACGAATCTTTTTTTCCTGTTGAGGTCGAGAAGTATCCAGATGAAAACGCAAGGCTTTGAGCAAAAGGAGTTTTTCGTGACCATTTAAGGCCATTGAGGTGGTAAGTACTGATCGTAAAGAGTCCACAAAGAATCGGCTGGTAAACGAAATCCCAGGAAACAAGTCACTAAGACACACACCACTTGTCGACCCAAATTGAATGGATACAGTTCTTATAATAATCGATGGTAATGATCCACGGTTTGAATATGGTCATTGAGTTCCTTCCACGGAATCTGTTCAATAATATGTGACATAATCCGTGGCATGGCAACTTGATTTTATAGTCTCTTTGTTTCGGAAGCAATAAAGGTAATTTCTAACTAAACATGTTCGTTCTCCAGTAGGGAATTTAAATGTTACATACTGTAACTGAAACGTCAGAGTTTGTCTAGATGTTTCGTCTTTCTCTAAGCAGATTCCATGTAACAAATGTTGGTAATCCTTTAACTCGTCTCCTCAATACGTTGCAGTAAGTGAGTCTCGAAGTAACCAAAATTACGAACGTCTAGTTCATCATCAATCACAAACTGAAAGTGTTCAACAAGGTCTGACCACTGAAAAAATTGACCAGTTCTCGGTAAATCCTTTCTCTCAACTCCTCAGGCAAGCCCAAAATGTTCTCTTGTAAAGTATCCATAAGTATATACACTGTTTTTGGAATCCTTGGGTGGTGGCCAATAGCCTCGTTTACCTTTGTGCCTGATGTAATATCCACTCATAATCAGTCTTCTTATACTTTGGAACAGAGCATAATTTAAAAACGGTTCAATAACTTTGAGTTTGCGTTTCACTTGTATTTTGATCAGTTCTCGATAAATGCGTTCTCTCAACTCCACAGGCAAGGCACGAATGTTCTCTAGCAAAGTATCCATGAATAGGTCATACTAAATCCTCTTTGGTCTGACACAAGACATGTACTGTTTGCACAGACATGGTTTCAATTCATTGTCGAATCTAAATCTTTTGGTTACTAATTTACACGTTACAATTCGTTCAGAAGTTTCCTCTTTCACCAAGTTGACATTGTGTACAAGATGTTGGTAATTCGTTAACTCTTCCTCTGGAATTCGATGCAGTACGTTTATAATGTAGTAAATAGAATCGTCCATACCAAACCATTCCTTTTTAAAACTAGGGGATCGTTGATCAATGTCTGTCCAATGGAACACTTTCAACTCAATCAGTCCTTGTATAGCATTCAGGTACCAGTGGTTCAAACACCGGTGACGTAACGGATGCAATTGTTCTTTACGTTTCACTTGTATTTTGACCAGCTCTCGGTAAATGCGTTCTCTCAACTCCACAGGCAAAGCACGAATGTTCTCTTGTAACGTATCCATGAACAGATTATGGTAAGTTACTTCAATGTCTCGGTCCCACTAAGGGTAAGTAATGACAATTCGGTGACCATCGAGCATGTTCTACGTAGGCCGAATCTTGCGGTTCCCTGTAATGAAGTGACACACCGCAACTGAAGCACTTGACTTTATCTCCTTCGCCCAAGTAGAAAAATCCGACTCTGGCTAATTCTTCGGGGGTCGGTCCTCCCAGATACTTAGGCCATTTTCCTTTGAACGATTGAAGACGATTTTCAAAGTCGCAGTATTCCGACAAACGCACAGGGAAAGAATATTCGTCTTTCACAGGTTCGTTTCGATGAGGGTTGGATGACATGGACAGGAGTTTGCTCAGGGCTGGATGACATCCGTAGGGGGGTAGACGTGAAGGTGAACATTCCCCTTTAAAACGAAACCCAGTAAAATGTCCAAGAGGACGAGCGGCATCACTTTAGCATCCCTCAGGTTTGACACTCACAGCATCCCTTTCCATGAAAGGGGTAGTGACACTAAAGTTCCCATGATGCTTTACGGCATCGCTAAGGTCACAACGTACAGCATCGTACCCATCGCAAGGCTCACAATCGCATTCCACTTCCGAAGCCCCACACTTGAATTGTGCCTTTCTAAACAACTTGTTTTGTGTTTCTCTGAAAGTATTCATCTTGTTCGCTCGGTCTTGGTAGTCCCAATGAACTATCGATTTTGCCTAGGGTTCCTTTTTTATATACAGACCAATATCGACGTGTCCATACGGTAAGGTGAAATGATTGGGAAGTCGCACTAGCAGCAGAGGGGGCGAATCGGACATTTTGTCCAATCGTTATTTTGCTTAATTATTACTTTCTGCACTCAGCGGATCCGGTGTAGTCAGCGCTGGTAAAAAAAAAACGACGTCGGTCCATCTTACACGATGGTGACGTCATTTGGTTTAATTAATACCTTCTGCGCGCCGATCCTAGCGTCGTCAGCGTCCGGTAAACACATCGACGACCGCGTCGATGTCATCGCCCCCTCTGCTGCTAAGTGGTTATTTACAATGAGGGTCTTTATGATCTTACAAACAGAGTGATCACTAACTCCTCCTCCTGTAGATCAATTAGGTTATTTGACTGATCGGTGAGTTTAAAATTAATTCTCGTTAAAAACCGATCATGGCATCGCATATAGACCGGATTAATCGGATTCTCAACGATTAAATATCCCGGAGGGGCTGTTGGTGAAAATGAATAAAGGATATATCCCTGTTGAGCTTGATTTGATTGATTGGTATCCACCTGGTAACTCCCTTCGATAACATCACACACTAGATTGATTGCTATCACCGATGCGATGTTTACGTTGTACGGGGCAATATGCCTACCATCATCCCCGTTATCGTGTCTGAGGATATAAGTTGATGAACTGAGAAAATCATTAAGAGACTTTCTTAGTTCTGGCGCGTTGTATCCTGGAAACTTGAAATCGGGTAAATCGGCTTCTGTGATATTATACTCGGTTAGGAATTTTTGTTTATCATTATCGCTGTTAGCGTATATTTCTTTAACGATTCGTTCACTAATATATTCCATGTCTGATATAAGTTGATTTAACACCTCAACGTGTTTTCGTGTTTTTGTTTGCCGTAGCTGTTCTAGTTGTAATTGGTAATAACGATTAATCTCGGCAAATATATTAGTGATATCACTTAAACCAATTGCGAATGTGGTGCGCGATTCAGGAGTTTCCCCATACTGAAAATACCATTGCATGTTATTCCTGTTTTGAAAATCAAATATACTGGGTAATAACGCGTTTTTTATAGTGGACAAACTATCTCGATACCGGGGGGTAATCTCATGATACGATTGCGCATTCGTGTGCAAGTCTGTGGCGATTCCATGAGGTGGATTCTTAGGCCATCCTAGTATGGTTCTTATTGAACTGTTATAGATATCAACCATATACCCCGGTGTGCTTATTTCAATCGTCGACGATAACGTCGGTTCATGAACTGTAATAGCGATTTTTGATTCCTTTCCTGTGATGGATTTTATCCTGCGCTGAAATTCTTTATTGATTTGTTCTATTTGGTATGACCCAGTTGGTATTGTAACCTCCTCCCAGTCTGGGGATCCATTGGGTTTATTTGTCCGTGCAAAAACCAGCGAGTTATTAGGTTGTTGTCCGTTAAATGCGTCCGCTCGGATATTAGGCCAACTGTGATATACTCGCAATTTTGCCAGCGCTATTTCCTTTACTGGAACCGGCGATGGGAAGTTCACACTGAATTCGGGTTTCGTTGACGTTATCGATATCATATTTGTTTGTACCGGAGTGGTGTTCTCCGCGATCCGCTGAAGTAATTGAAACCCTTCGGGGTTCAGCGACATTATTATTATTCGTTGTCTTTAGTGTCTAATTTCAGCAACCAGGTGGTTCCGGCTTCCAGTTGAAAATCCTCGATTTTTGACATCGCGGAGTTATACAACTGGACCATCGTGGAGAATTCAACATCGGATACGAACAAATTATCAATTGACAACGAGATCAACCCGGATAATTTCGAGTACGCGTCGGATACTATTTGATGTTTTACTGTATACTCGTTGAGTTTTTTCTGAAAACACGATGATATCTTCCTAGTGATTGCGTTGGCGACTCCAGCAATTGTTGTCATCGCGGAGACGGCGATTGGAACAGCGATCGGGGCTATCGTGGTCACCGTGGATAAAATAACACCGGCGCCAGCTACTATACCCGACACCGAGTACACGACCGCGTCGATGGCGGTTATTTTACGACGGTATTTTTTTATTTTTGCACGGTATTGTTCGGAAAGCGTTTTCAAGTTCGCGGAAAATTCTTTTGCGGTATCGAATCGATATTGATGTGACGTCGGTGATACCTCTGATTCAATTTCCTTGGTGGTCATTTTTATTTTAAAAGAGCTAGTGTTTTTAATTACTTAGATTCGCCGCAAATTCCACATACCATGTAATGTTTGCCCCGGCTAGATTTCTATCAACAGCATAAATTGTAAACTGTTCAGTTGCGTTCTTGTCTATAATTGTTGATATTGTATTGTTAAACCCGGATGAACTCGACGATAATATATTAAACTGCATCATTGAAACCAGTGTCAGTCGATAAATGCCCTTAACAGTTGCGGTGATATTTACTGTAATCTGTGTAGGAGTCCAATCGAATGATCCATGCCGAATTGTGTATACTGTGTTGATGATGTTCTCATGAGGGGTTTTTATTTTTTCGAGTTGCTCTGCCATTCTCGGTAGTCTGTCTTTAATCGCTTCAACATCAGTTATAACTATTCCTACTCCCCGCCAACTCGCGTCTATATTATTCTTGTTCGCTGCAACATTAGTTTTGATTGTTTCTATTTCCCGTGTAGTCTCGGTCATACTTTTTTTGTTCGCTGCAACATCAAGTTTGATTGTTCCTATTTCATATGTATGCACGTCTATACCCTTTTTATTCGCTGCAACATCGGTTTTAATTAATCCTATTCCCCGCCAATACGCGTCTACATTTTTTTTGTTCGCTTCAATATCAGTTTTGATTGTTCCTATTTCCTGTGTATGCGCGTCCGCACTCTTTTTGTTCGCTTCAATATCAGTTTTGATTGTTCCTATTTCCTGTGTATGCGCGTCCATATTATTTATGATCGTTGTAACATCAGTTTTGATTGTTTCTATTTTCCGTCCATGCGAGTCTACATTATTTATGATCGTTGCAACATTAGCGCCGATTATTTCTATTTCCCGTTCATGCGCGTCTACACTCCTTTTGTTCGTTGCAACATCAGTTTTGATTGTTTCTATTTCCTGTCCATACGCAGTGATATCATTTATAGTTATTGTGATTTCATCCGGTTTGGCATTTTTTTTACCAAGGAATTTGTCAAAGTTGTCATCGATCCTGTTAACATTTTTTCGTAACGAGGTAAATTGGCCCGACAGCGTCGTAAACTCCAAAATAGTATTTTTTATTGTTGCAAGATTTGGTTCGGTCACCGTCGGGGTTCCCAAAAAACTAGCAGTAGTGAGTTGTATATCGGTGACAGATTTTTTCACCTCGGTGACAGATTTTTTCACCTCGGTGGCAGATTTATTCACCCGCACGTCAAGTTCGGCCATCGATTTATCCAACTTTATAATACCGCTCTGGGCTAACATTACCGCCGATATATGTCCACCCGGTTTGAGTCGTCCGTCGCCGGTATACAACGCGATAGTGCCCTCGGCGGCATCACGCTGTCGTATTAAAACATCATTCAGTGACACATTACCGGATTTCAATTTACCCTGGCGGTCTTGAAATACAACTATTTCGCCCGGGTCAACACTTGTTAGATTCAACATATCAGCGATTTCATCCTCAATTAGTTTTTTTATGTCGGCGGCGGCCGTTTCCGTGGATTCTTTCAGCGCCGAAACCGGTCGCCCCCAGATATCAATCATTATTATTGTAAATGTTATTCTCTAAAATCCGTTGAGCTTCTACGACCCCACTAGTGTATTCGTTTACAACCACATGAGGTGGTTTTCGCGATGATGAAATCGCCGCGAGTACGTTTAATACCTCACGGCCACATATCGGTGGGTCACTTAACTGCTGTGTTGGCAGCGTGGAATAAAAAACCCGGGCTGAACACGCCCGGATATACCGCATGAACTCTTTCGGCGGAGCTAACCCGTATGAATCAAAATAGACGATCGCACGCGGATCAATCGCGTATGCAACCCAATGAGTTCCCGCTCCGGAGGACCCATCGAGGTTAATTATGCCGGTTTCAATATTCCTTGGTTTTGTCGGTAATTGATCCCTCATAAAAACACCTCTGAAGTTTTTTATCGCTAACGCGTTTGCGGCATCTATTAAATCAAAATTAGACATAGGAGTCATTAAACGGTTCCCGGTAGTCTTAGACCCTTCCCCGAGTACCATGAATACGGGGTTCCCGGTAGTCTTAGACCCTTTCCGGCTACGGGTCGTTTTTTTTTATAGCCTTTCCAGGTTGCCTTCTTTAATGCCATTCCAGCCGCGGTACCAACGGCTCCTAACGCCGCCGCCTTCGCCACTGCTGGGGCCGCCGCGGCAATCAACGCTGGAATCGCAGCTAACAGCGGAAATATCCCACCGGTCTTTTCCATGTTTTTAATCGCTGCGGCCGAAAAATCTATTTGAACACCCTTTTTATTCTTCATCGCATCATTGAAATGTTTTATTTGACGCGCCGTCAACGATATCTTATGATTACCACCTGCCATCTGTGACGGCTTCAGCGTTATTGTGGTTCCACATTGTTTAGCCGACTTTGATCGTAATTTCTTGACTTGACCATCAGTCAACTCTACACTGACGACACTATACGACATTTTATTGTAAACGCGTTTATGCTTTCAATTACATGTTTTCCACTGGTGCATCAACGATTCTCATTCGTCCACCAACACCTTCTAGCAGCATTGATTTATCGCTGAGGATGACAGCAACCGCTCTGTAATTAACACCACCCGGGGCTATACGAGCTCGGAAGTGTATATCAACGACGGATTGTCTCGTTAAATCAATATGTTCCAGCGAAAAATAATAAATCGGATACAGGTTTTTAAAATCAAGTTGTGATATTTGCAAACCAGTGTCGACGTTTTGATCACGACCCATATATGACAGCAATCGATGATACACACGTGCGATATGGTTGTCGCCGTAATTAAGCTGTATATCCTTGGATGGTTCCTGTTGTCCGTTTATTCTCAGCGAAACATCCCTGACTCCTAATTGATCAAATATCATATGGCTGCGTTCTTGACTGCCCAATCGTTCCCTATTCTGTAGCGCTATGAATATATGACGCGGGGCTGAAACACCTTGTTTTGATGCCGGGTGCCATGTAAACGTATCGGCGACGTTATCCTCTTTAGCATCAGTTGTTACCGCTAGCCAACTCAACAACGATTTTCCTCCCTGTTCCATAAATGCTAACAATCGTGCTTCCGTGGTAACTGATGGAGTCAGCACCGGCATCCACAATGCCATTTTAGTTAAAATGACTTTACCGGCAGCGACGCCAGCAGCACGCCATATTGCATTGTTATCATCGCCCCTTCGCGTCAGGGCAATTGTGTGCTTGGCCCCATAGATGACTTTTCTAACATTTCTGCAGAATCCAAATATGTGATGGAGTGGAATCGCGCATGAAAACTGTCGGCGTGGTCCTTGCAACATTCCTACTCGTGCTGCGAATCCTAGATTGTAATTATCGTTAAGACTTTTTATAATATTGAAATTAGTGTCTGGTTTTGCTCTGCGGTCTGGATTGGCTGCTTCAGCCTGTGGGTCAGTTGCGGTATCTCTTTCCGCCAGCACGTTGATGTACTGAATATGGTCAGCGTTATTGGTGGTGTCCTTCGCAAACATCATAGATGGGCCCGCCGATCTTGTATAATCATCCGAGTATCTCGCCAACCCAATTATCGTTGTTGCAACATCAACCTCGCGTTCTATTGATTCAATTTCTCGCCCGTCAATAAGATATCTGGCGCTCTCAAATAACGCCATGATACCGTTGTTGACGAAGCCAACTCGAACACGATGGTCATCTGCGTATGGTGCATTATCGGCGGCATTTGTCACGAGTTCTCCCTCAATTTCGATAAACGCTTCACACGGCAGAAAGTATTTACTGGTATCTTGGACTTGAAGTTCAATTCGCGATCGTAGGTCGGGTTGCGCTGCATAATAAGAATAATATTGATAATCACGGACAGAATCATCCCTGCGCACTGGGGCATCCATATCAAACGCGGGATCAGCGGTACGCGCAAACATTCTATTATTTATCATGTTGATGTTTTCAATTGCGATTTTTTCGTCGTAGACCACTCCCCGCTATCGCGTTCATGAGCGCGTTGGTTGCCGCATCGGCGGATGGCGAAGTCACCAACGACTGAGTCGTCGCCAACGACTCTAGTTTTTCTTCCACGGCGTTATTTATTACTTTACTGACATTTGCAGGCATCACCGTCGTTGATGGCATCACCGGTGGTTTCTGTTTTCTTTTTGCAAATCCCCTAGATTTCACCAATGACATTAGTTTGTCCCGCGCGGCTGAAAGCGCCTTTCCGGCAACATCTCCAATGGCACTAATACCCTTATCACGAATAACATCAATAGCCTTCATTCCTAATTGTTTGGCTAACGGCGCTGCTTTTGGAGCCATTCTTGTAAATAACCCCGCAATGGTGCTACCGAGACCATCTCCATAGTACGCGCGGTAAACAGGCAATCGCGAGTTTACCACGTAGACGAGTACTGGTTTATCGTGGTTGTAGTGTATGATCATCCTTATTAAAAACACCAGTTTTCCAATTAATCATCCACGAGTTCGTCTATGAGCGTTCGATATGCATTAATGTCCATAATACCGCCTGCAAATAACCGCTTGCAAATATCAGCGGCCTCATTGATTATTTCCGGAGAGTTATTTCCGGCTCGTTTTCCTCCAATTAGTACCTCTAGCCGTGATATATCACTGAGAACACTACCAGGACAGGTAACGCCGTAGGATTCTTTACCAACAGAGTATCCTTTTCCTTTTTTTGGTTTTATACTTTTTACTTTATTGTGGAATATTATATATTTATTATCACGCGGTGGTAATGCATCTTTATGTTTACTCGCTAAATACACCATTCTTGTCCAATCCTTTAACGACTTTATATTTTTCTCGTAACCGCTATTGATATGCTTCTTATCTCGTATGCTCTTAGCAAAATTGTTGGCAGCAAAATTAATTAATTCTTCATGGCTGAAGCCTCTAATTTCATCTATTGTGCTCTTCTTGAGTACATTACGGGGTATATCCCTCTCTTTTTCTTCCGGTATTTCTTCTTCTGGTATTTCTTCCGGTATTTCTTCTTCTGGTATTTCTTCTTCTGGTTCTCTTGCGGTGGCGCCTAGTTCTTCTTCATCGGCCATTGTAACATAGGGTTCTTGTGGTTCCGTTATAGCGAGTGGTGGTGGCCTCCGTGTTGTAGCAGCCGCTATTTTCGCAGGGAGTGTTTCTAAAGACTTTTTTGTTTGTTTTGTCTCTGCCGCTATCTTTTCAAGCGCATCGAGGACGGGTACAGTTGCCGCCGTAACATCTTTGGTCGCTTTAGTTACCGGGGCAAAGAGTTGTTCGCTTCCAACAGTAAAATCGGTTTGTAGTTGCTGCCGCGTTTGAAGTTGTTCTCGGACCCTGTCTCGTAACGGTATAAACTTTTTAAGCGCTGCTAGCCGCTCTCTGGCTAGCCGAGTAGTAAGTGATTCGCCTACCATTATTGCAATTGCGAAGCAATTTCTAATTTCTCGCCGAAGTTTTCGTCTATAATCCTTCTAATGTTTTTGATCTTGCTAGAAATCTCCCGGCGTCGTTCATAAAAACGTCCGAGTTTTTTTCGTATTATTTCAACGGCAGTGAATAGTCCAATAAATGCATTTGCGTCATTGTGGTACAAGTTTTCATTGATCGTATGTTGTAATCGTTTTATAAAAAAATACTCGCGGGCCAGGGTAAAACGCCCCCGTTTTGATTGTTCGTTAATAATCTCATAATCGGATAATATTTTTTCACTGTCGAGACCATCAGATAATTCAATTCCTTGACTTTTTAATTTTGAAATCTCGGCTAATATATTATTGATGTCTTCGATATTCATTATTCTTATAAAACATCTTGTTTTTAAATTTAAAAAAATGAAAACCCCGTGTATCAATTCCGAGGTGTTCATACTTTGTTTTCTTCCGGAACAGACAATAACGTTTCACACTGTCATGGTGGCCTTGTCACGGTGACTTCGTCACTCGCTAATTTCTGTTATATATGAAAATCGAATTCTATGCCCGGTCTTTTTTGAGATCGCTGTTTGATATACTCGTTCTGCTACTTTTCGTATTGAGGCTCAACAAATGTCAAAGTATTTTCCTGCCGCATGCATGGAGTGAAATGTTTTTTCCTCGTGCGTTGTTGTATCAAACGATTTGATGCTCTTTGCTTTTTTTGCGTGCTTCCCTGTTTTACCCTTTTTGGTGTTTTGACTCTGAGAGATGGCTTGCAGGTTTGTAAGAGAATTCAGTCTTATTACTATTAATATGATCAATAACAAGCCCATTCTCGATTAATCCGTTAAATGCTTCAAATACCACCCTGTGAACAAGATAAATTTTTCCCCCGGCACCAAATATCAAATACCCGTGATTATTTACGGTACCAACCGGCTTCTTCAGTTTGCGGTTTCTAACAATGCCGTCGCGAGATGCCTCGTAATTGACGAGCACAGGATGCGGCTGAAATTCTTGGTCCATTTGTATAATAATACTACTTGTCTAATTTATTATTTGGTTTAATTATAAATCTTTCAACGTAGTCTTGGGGGGTTTTAATGACGAAATCGGCGGTGGGGTCAATGACGGCGTTTTTAATTCGCTTGTCATAATAGCGTTTTAGTTCCCTGTATCGCTTTCCGCCACAATTAATACATAACTGCGATTTTCCTCTTACACCGACGTGGCAAACCAAGCACGGGAGGGGGCCAAGAGAACCATTACGAACGCTTTGTAAATGATACCCGCAGAATTCGCCTCTACATGATTTATTGCACGGGGTTGTCGACCCAATCATCAACCATTTGCAGTGATTCATTATACTATATTCTTTCATTTAAATACTTGTTTTAATTATATGGATGAGTTCGAGAGATTGGCAGCAATTAAGCCCCGGAAAAATATTAAGTTCAATCTCGATAGAGTCCTCAAGGACACACCAAAAGCGTTAATAAACGATAGAACCCTGTTGAGTAAAATACGCGATTGTATCAATGAATTCAAGCGTGATGGCGCATCTCATAGTTGGTCAACATTTCGAATTGATGGCGTTGTTGATGCTACCATGAACGACAACCGCGCAGCAACGATAATATCACAACTTGACGGTAAAAGGTATTTCTTCAGAGTAAAATTTATTGTCCGGGTGGAATCAGGCGATTGGATCATACGTGATAAATTTGAACCAGTTCTCAGCGACATGAAAACAGTCATTGTTAGCCGCGACTCCAAGCCGGGGCTGTTAACCGGAATTGACAGACCATACTATGAACGAGCGTATCCTGAAACAGCAGTTGTTTATGGAATATACCCGTTAAATAAGAAACCTGATATCGGAAAACTGAAACCAATGAAACAGTCAACGGGGATAAATTGTGTAGCAGAACGAGTAATAGAGCATTTTACAAATGCGTGTCGAGGAAACAAGTTGACTGATTTACGACGTAGCAAAATCAACCAGTGGGAACTAACCGTAAAAGAGCGTGGAGCAACCATCAGCGACATAGCGAGATTAGAAACATCGCTGAGATTTCCAATAACCGTTACAACGATAACCGGTGAAGTATTATACGAATCAAAGTATAAATCGAAGGGAGCCCCAACCAAAATTATTGATCATAACGAACACGCATGGACGCCCGCGATCACAATATTTCCACGGGATAGAACAGTAAAGTATATACCCGAAGAATTCCTGGAAGAGAACGGTTTTCTCGCGGAGAGGAAACTATTTGATGCTATTGCCTGCTTGTGTAAAAACGACCCTGTATCAGTGTGGTTACTTCGCAGCGCTGAAAACGATGCGGATACCTTTGATCAGTTTGTAAGACCAAACGGCGAATTATATCGTACTGAAGCGTTTCACAACAGGATGAAAAAAACCGCCATGGAATTTGAAGAGCATGATGAACAACTGCTAACAAATTGTTTTACGATTCCATCGGTTGTAGCTCATGTTGCAGCAAGGAAAAATGCGTGGAGACCAACGCGCAAGGAATTTCTGCCGGATGTACAATCCAGTTGTTTGGAATACTATCACGGTGGACTATGGAACACTGAATACAGCCGCGACGCTATGATCTCGGTTGATATGGTTGCCTGTTATCCAGCGAGTTTTCTCGGGTATGGATCCGCCGCTGAGTATTTCAAACGATTTGGACACCCCAGACATGAAATGACTCGTGTTGCTATTAATGGACCACTGCCTGATTTTGATTTAACCGGATTCGCTCGCATAGTATCATTTGAATTCGCGGCAGGACTTCATCGCTGTTGTTATATTTGGATCGGTAGACACATGTCTGAAAAGAAGTGGCTGCCAATAACGCTGCTACGGTATATGATTGATTGTAAAATGCTAATTTCGTTGATTGTCAGTGACGCGATTATATCATACCGGGCGCAGACTGAAGTCTGGTTACCAGAACCAGAGCGTCTAGATAGCATAATTGACGAGTCCAGAAAAAACATTGATGCCGACGAGGAATATATCATCGAATGGTCCAGGAGGATATTCAACCAACGAAACCACGAGGCAAAAGATCTCGGTAGAAGAATAATTGGTAAGTTCACACAAGGTGGAAAAAACCACGACTACAAACGATATTGCTCACGGCTGATTATAGATGACGCAGAATATGATTTCGTAATCAAGGACGCAGTGGCAAAAAATAGATACGTGAACTGCAAAACAGCTTTCTTGTCCAATGGAACGAGGTTGGGTACAGTTGTTACCTACAGCGATGGAGACAGCCCGGCGTATCCACATTTGAGGGCGTCTATGCTGGGTTACGCCGCTATTAATTTATTCTCGATGATAAATAGATTCCCCGACACCGCGGTTAGAGTAGCCGTTGATTCGTTTTATGTTGACGTAGCGTATAAGGAAAACGTAGCCGGGTTTACTAGTCCGGACGAGAGTTGGGGTACATGGAGAATTAAAAATGAAATACGACGCGATTATTCCCCGTCAGCAGATGTCACCGTTGAGAACAACTACTTACGCGGTGATAAATTGTCAGAATGGTCTAATGAACCATCGTGTTCTGATCCAATTTGTAGACACAAGACGGTTTATTTAAGCGGCTGTGGCGGGTCAGGAAAGACGACTCGGGCAATTGAATTATTTCGAACGCGGGCAAGTATAATCGTGCTTACACCGACCCATAGACTAGCGCGAGAGATAAAACAACGAAATGTTGACGCCGTTACTTATCACAGCTTTTTTCGATACAGCGGCGGTGAGTGGACTCCTGATCGAATGGGTGAAAAATTTATTCCTGAAGTTATCATCTGGGATGAGATATGTACTGTTTCGTTAGATACTTTACAAATGTTTCTTGAGTGGTTGCTGCGCGCGAATACAGCGGTAATCATGTGTGGCGACCATGGCCAACCACCACCATTTGTCGGCGAGGGTCCACATGATTGGTTGAGCGGGTTCGTAGACTATTATGAAGAAACCGATACTGATTACCGAGCACTTGATGAACAACTGCGCGAGGTTAAAAAATTAATCAGATTACAGCCGGATAGAATTCAGTGTGAAATAATCCGCGAGGTGATTCCGGAAACGCCGTTAAATGAATTCTGGGAAACATGGAGACCAAACGATTTGATTGTAGCGAGTAGAAAGATAGTCAGAGACACACTTCAGCGGAAGTTGTTTACGTTGCATAAGGAAAAGTTTCCAACGCGTCCAGTGCCGTTATGTTATAGACCCGCGGACACACGGCGGCAGAACATTGAAGTTGAAATCCCGGGCCGGACAGAAAAACAAATTCTCGTGCTGAATGATATCGTGCTCGTTGATATCAGCGTCGTCGAGGACGCGCTACGTGCTGATAAATCCCCGTGGACGCTAGGATACGCAACAACAATACATTCCTCGCAGGGACTAACCATCACGGACACAATTGTTTGGATGGTTGATAATCGCATCGAATGGTCGAATCTAGTCTATCTTGCAGTGTCCCGAGTACGGAGGATAAATCAGCTTCGAAGAATTGTTATTGACGAAGCCAGTGACGGAGTCACTGACAAGGTCAGTGACGACAACGACATCATCGATGCAAGTGTCATTGATAGAAAACTCTCGGGTTACCGCCAACAGGATAAAAAAAAACAACGGCGTTTTGATATTGATGCCGAATTAATAATTGCGTTACGACAACAACAGAATAATCACTGCGCGAGTTGCAATTGTGTAATGCGCTGGCGTTATTCGGATAAAGACGCTCGCCAATTTACCGTGGACAGGATCGATAACAGTCTCGGTCATGTCAAAAACAATGTGAGGTTGACATGTCTTGAGTGTAATAGACGCAACGGCGCTAGTTAAGACCACGCGGGGGTAATTGAGTATCGTCAGGTATCACTTGTAGTTGCTCGCGAGTAAATCCGCGCTGAGGGGCAGTTAAATCCAGTCTATAGATCGGTGGTCTACCAGTTGATCGTGTTATCGTTGATATGTTATGTGTGGTAACACTCCAAATAGGATCAGTAGCTCTTTTTTTACCGCCTTCAAGCTCTCCTGGTTCATACAGATATCTAACAGTGACATCGCCGAGAATCGGCTTGGAAACGCTATCTATTTTTGATCTTCCTGGTATATACTCGTATTTAATCGCGTCGCTGGGCTTCATGTTGATTGCTCGGGTAATCTCGTTATTTAACGCTGCAATTACGCCTGGCAACCTTTTGACCCATTCACGAGATCGTTTTTCTTGGATGAATTCCTTCGCGTATTGATATCCAAATAACCGTTCAGCGACAGTCCGATTGAATCGTTCAACAATTGCCTGATCACGATGTAGCGCAGTATGACCTCGTCGTATCGCGACGCTATGATGTTTCAGCGTTGATAGAACAGCGCCGCGAAATTCACTACCGGGATCAACTTGTAATAGATTTGGCCAGCGCAGAGGACCTCTTCGATAAATTCTTTCAAACGCATCGGCTACTTCAGTTGCTGACTTTGTTTTCAACGGCTCCGCTTGTTTGTATCGACTCGCAACATCAACTACGGTTAGCGCGTATTTGTAACCGTTGTCATGCGGCAGAAATAATATGTCAGCTTGATGAACTTCATTGGGTACGCTGACATCAAAGCGCGAGAAGTTGATTTGTTTAGGCGGTGGTAGATAGATTTGCCATATAGCCTGTTTGGATAACCAATTAGCCGCAACGGCCTTTGTTACCTTTGCAGCGCTTGCGAGTTGACCAATTGCGGCCTTCCCCTTCCAGTATCCTCTCGGAGAATAATAGATGGATTCCATGTTGTTATTATAAACGCTAGCGTTTTCAATTACCAGCGCGAGAAGCTCCGCTTCCAATCATTAATTTACCTTTCATAGCCGATTTTACCAACCATGAAGCCAACTTTTCTTTGAGGGATTTATCAGGAATGGCATTTAACGCGTGAATTAATTTTACATCCGCGATATGACGCTGTTGCAGATCACCGCTACGATAAGCTATATCATGTATCCGACATGCTTCGTCGATAGCGTTTATTGGATACTCACCGGGTCGCGGCTGATTTTGATCATCGAGTCTGATATCTAATCGTGTTCCGGGGCCACAGTAGCTATATCCTGGGAGGTGTTTTTCTCCTGGATACTTTGCCCACGGTGTTCCGGGGAGTTTTGATAACCTGGCTGCAATATCACCTCCTCGCTTTTTTTTAAAACATCCCCGGGTCTAGCAGAAATAAATCTAAATTTCTTTGTACCGCATTGTACACACTTACCAGTAAGCGCCGATCTGTTATTTCTTGTTGTAGCGGTTGTCATATCATTTGTACCAGTACGCACTCTACACTTCACACAATATAGATCCATAATTTATGTATAGAGATATGAATATAATTGATTTTTCGGCGACTAAAACAAGAGAACCAGTTAAGCATGTTGCAGCGTTACCAAACTCGATCCGGATGATTATCATCGGACCATCTGGATCCGGCAAGACGCAATTGTTACTCAATTTAATAATGAGATGGATGAAGTGGGATAAGTTGTATTTGGTTGCTCCTAGCGTGGATGATCAACGATGCTACGAGGTGTTGAAAGATTTCAACGAGAATGCATCAGCGATCGCTAAAAAAAATGTCATCGAGTTTATTACGGATATCAATGATGCACCAGGTATTGATGATATTGATGGCGACGTTAACAATCTAGTCGTGTACGATGATGTTATGTTAGACAATCAAAAAAACCCAGCTAGGATATTTTCCAGAGGCAGGCATAAAAACACTGACGTGATATATGTCACTCAACGATACACTCAGATTCCAAAAGTAATCAGAGACAACTGTAATATTCTTGCTGTATTCAACGGCGTTGATACACACACGCTACGAAATATTTGGCAGACATGGTGTGGCGGTGACATGGACTTTAATGTTTTTCGAAACTTTTTTAGTCATGCTCAGTCGACCCCACATGGATTTGTAACGATAAATTTACATGACCCTCGGACACGATATCGTATCGGACTTGACCAAATATTCGGTTAGTTGTAAATAATTTTCATTGTAAATAACCACTTAGCAGCAGAGGGGGCGATGACATCGACGCGGTCGTCGATGTGCTTACCGGACGCTGACGACGCTAGGATCGGCGCGCAGAAGGTGTTAATTAAACCAAATGACGTCACCATCGTGTAAGATGGACCGACGTCGTTTTTTTTTTACCAGCGCTGACTACACCGGATCCGCTGAGTGCAGAAAGTAATAATTAAGCAAAATAACGATTGGACAAAATGTCCGATTCGCCCCCTCTGCTGCTGCACTCGCTTCTGGTACACGACTTGATAGACTTTTTCCAAGGGCTGACTGACGATGTGATGAGTGGGTAAACGTACAATCTTGTTCGGTTGGTAGGTGGTCACTTTAAAGTGTCCATCCTCTCCCGATTGCAAGGCTTCTTTCAATACCCCAAAGTTGACCACACGACTGGTACGATAATTCAGAGTCAGTCCTTTCACTTTGCACGTCGTGTGCACTTCTCCTTGTTTGTCACGGTATTCGTAGCCGTAATTTTTACGACCGCCACTGACGAAACTTAGAATCTTGTCGTCGGGATGCTCGTCTGTCCAGGCTCCTAAACGGTCTCCTTCGATGTCAGGGTGCTGTTGACTCGGGTGATGGATGTAAATGCAACTGTCCGTGTCAAAGTACAGGACGCGTTCCCCTAACAGTTCTAAAGCTTCGTACAATTTTAAGCGAGCATGAGCTGTCACGTAAGCCGCAATGATGACATTTCCAAAGGGGTCGTCTTGTACAAAGTCCAGATCTTCTTCGTAATTGACCAAGATCAAATTCTCTCGAACTACGTCCACGTGTTTCATGTATTTGGTTTTGTCGTGAATCATCTGGAAGTATCGGGAAGGTTCTGTCAAATATTCCGTCTTGGGTAAACACGGTCGTTGTGCCATTTTACCCCATAAGCAATTTAACATCACTTTGGCAAACGATCGCCTGCCTTCGTTTTTCTCGATGTGGTCTAAAGAGATGCCTTCTTGTTCATAGTATTTCTCTTTGAATTGTATTTGGTCTTCGGGAGTGTGACACCAGGAAGGATAGCCGCTGGCTTCTTGTTTCAGTTTCAAAAAGGCATCCACGTAGTCAGCGAAAATGCCTTTCTGACTGTGATCACCCTTGTGGTATTGTTGTGTCTTGGGAAAGTGGCAAATTTCGTACACTTCTAACAGTTGGTATCCCATGTCCAGAGCTTTGAACAATTCTACGCTGACCCAGGTTCCCGTCAAGGCACGTTCTTCCTGGGTGTGCTGACAAGGTTGGTCTTGGTTGCACGTTTCGGCACAAGTACAGCACAATAGAAACATCAGTTTGCCTTGACAATAGTGAGGTAAGACGAATGGTATAGGTTCGTGGGAGGCAAAACTTTACACTTGATCAAGCCTTCGTATTGTCGAATGTTGACCAGGTCGATGTGTTCCGTCAGCAATTGCGGGTGCCCTACAGGAAAACGACAATATTTGCACACGTAGGGATACAGCGAACACACATCCAAGTATTTGATTTCTTCTCCTTTCACTTCGTCGGCTTGGTACAGCAAACAGGTGGCATTGGTCCTTCCTCCCTACAAACTATCCCTCGGGTTCAGCGGGTCCATGAACTGGTAACTTTCCACGAGGCGTTTAAACTCGGGATCGGTTTTCAAACGGTGATCGTACTCGTGTTCCCACATTTCCACCACTTGGTATCCTTCCTGTTCCAACTTTAGGCGTCGCTGACAAGTGTCCTGGTACAAGTCTTCCATGGTCTGTTGTAAGAACTGATTTTTAGTGCTACGATCAGGGTAACAGACGTGACATCCGTGAAATAAGCAACAGTTAAACTCGTACACGATCTTTGGGTTTTCTAAGTCCCAGCCATCTACCGAATACGTTCCGATGGGCTTTTCGCCTCCTCCGTTGTGGGCATGCTGAATCCATTTGTCTTCCTTGTCGCACAAGTAATGTAACCAGTGTAGGGCTTTGACCGAGTATTGACGTTTGACAAAGTGGGTCGTTTGAGGGCTAATGACAGCCACGATGTTTTCAGGCATGAATCTTTGCCGGTACACTAAGGAACACGCTTTGGCAATGGTGCAAGCTTCTTTGAAAGGATCGACCCCTCCGTGTTCCATGAACAGTTCTCGAAATTTTCCACAGCAACGCCGTAAAATGTCCACGTCGGAACGACAATACTTTAGCATTTCTTCCTGAAAGTCGAAAGGGTCCGAGGCGTGAGCCTGGTACCAAGCGTAAAAAGCTTCTCGTTGTTCGGTACGCATGTTGTCGGGGTCGTAATAGTGAGCCTCAGGTAAATGGGGTAGAACGGCGTGTTGATTGGCTTCCGTATTGAAAAAGTGTGGAAAGTACTCTTTAGCCATTTCTGTCATTCCAAACGTTTTAGGCATTCGACTCAAAGGCATGGCCAAGTAACTCATCGAATCTTTAAACTGCACTTGTCCCACTTGCATGAAAATGATTTTGGCTCCGTTCAAAGTCACTTTAGGACGCTCGGTGCCTTGTTCCGTATAGCATCTCAAAAGAAACTGTCCATCGTATCCGGAGAAATTGTGAGCCATCACCGTGGCATGACGATGACAGTCTCCGTAACTTTCAATGTCCTTTTGACTCCACGTCTTGTCGACGGAGTCTGAAACCCATTGGGCAAAATCGGCTAACGTGTTCGGTCCCGGAAAGATTTTTTCACGCCCTCCGGGAATCTTGCTGCAGTGAGTTCAATGACTGAAGATAGGTTCTTGAATGCACTTCTCGCACGCTCGATGAGCCACGCAGAAATTAGGAATGTGAATGCCGGTCTCTTGCATGCATTCGAAATCGAAAAAGATGAAATTGCCTTTCTTCTTGTGACCGTCCTCTTTCTCTGGTTGGGGTTGGTATTTTTGCACGTAGCATTGGTGTTCCAAGTCCACGATGTGATGACAAATGTGACATTTTTTTTTCCTGAACATATGTGTGCCTTGGTACTATTGGTACGTATGCCTTGTCCACACGTAGGGCACAATCTCAGGAGTTGACAAGCACATTTCTGCTGTGAACCTTGCGTCTTCAGATGTTGTTGTTAACAGGTAGGGCTGACAAACGTGCGCAAACAAGTTGAACAAGGCACTGGTCCTTCGCTCAGACAGGGTGAAGAGGCCAAACATCCTGAGCATTTCAATCCACAATGCTTGTGTTGCTCTCGATTATTATAACCATGGTCACATTTCTCACAGTAATAACTGTATCCCAGGAATCAGGTGATACTGGTAATGGTATCGAAATGTTCATCGTAATAATAGACATGAATGTATTTTCCGTCCTTAAAGTCTTGGCCTCGAAACAACAGAGGTCCGCGCACTTCTTGAGGGTGCACTTTCAAGGTGTAGAGTGGAGCTAGGGCATCTTGCAACTTTTGCATCTCAGGAATGCCACAGGGTGTGTCTTTGGACAGTCCGGCTTGTTGTAACAGGAGTTCTGCTTCGTTTCGCTGTTTGGCTCGATCGGATCGTTGAATAGTTTTCCAGGCTCTTTTCCATTCTGCCGTGTCGTTCTTGTTGGCATAGGCTCGTCCCACCACGATGGCTCGAGCTAAACACATATGGTCTTGAGGATTGTGAATTTGGACAAATCTATGCTTAATGCTGCGAAACTCGTTCACCAATAACATCCTTTTGCGTCCGGTCCCTTGAGGAGGAGAGACGTGGGTTATGTCCAATGTGGCTTTTCCATCGGTGATGTCAAACTGGTCATTAGATTGTTGCACGTGTTGAATCTTGTCCATGACTTTTGAAGCGGTCAATTCTGCCGGGGTTCTAAACTCGATCCAAACAGGGGATTTCAAACCGTCGTGTTGTATGGAAAGTCTCAAGCGATCGTCTTCTTTGGGTTGACATTGTCGCTTGAGTGCGGTGAGCAAAGAATCCCACACCCCAGTGATGAACACTTCTGCTTTCTCTAACGACACTTCAGCCTTGAAATCTTTAAACTTCACCGTGTATTTGTAAGCCGTGGTTCTAAATTTTCTAGAGGAGCCCTTTTCCGTCTCTCGAATGGAATAGTATTTTTCAGGGTTGACTAAAGGTGGTGAACTTGGTTTAGAGGGTTCGGATTCTGGTTCACTCATGTCCTCTTCAAAATCACTGGCATGAATTTGTGCCAAGATTTCAGCCCTGGTACGAGGCGATAGATCACGTTTCTGCCTCTTACTTTCTTCTTCTTTCTTCTCGAATGAATAGGATCGTTTCATTTTGAGTGAAAAACGTCAAATGACTCAAGTTTAAACACCATGGACTAATTTATAGTCCTGGCAGACCAGGTATATAAAAGGGCGTGTGTCTTGTCCTTTCACTATTCATTTCACTCTCAAGCCGAGCACAACGATGGAATAGACTAGCCAAATCGAACGTTTCGTCAGAGCTTTGCGAGGGGTCATTAGATAATTCTCTTCAGACCAGCCCACGGACTACTCTCCTTCCTTTCGAGATAAAAGTCAAGATACTTGCTATATCTGTCAGAAGAAAGGGCATTGGTCTTCAGAGTGTACAGACCGTCAAAAAGAAAAAAAAAGTCAAGATACCTGTTATTATTGTAAAGAAAAAGGACATTAGTCTCCAGATTGCCCAAAAAAGAAACAAGAGGAGTCAGAAGAAAAGAGGAATTCTTCAGAAGAAGAGAGGGATTCTTCAGAGGAAGAAGAGGAAGAAAGAAGACAATTCTATTTACAAGAGGCAAAGAAAGGGGAGAAGAAAAGAAGAAGGGAAGAAAATGAGGAGAAAGAAGAGGAAAAGACGGTGAAGAAATTCAAAAAACAGAGAGACTAAACAAGGAGAAATAAGAAGTCAATGAACTTTTAATTAAAGTGTTCTGTTGTGAATTGTGAATTGGATTGTAACAATGGATAAAAGAATAAATTAATGATATAAGGTAAGTGTCTTTGAGTTTTGATTTTAAAATAAGAACGTACACTCACGCACTCATACACAGACACGTACTATAGGGGGTAAAATGATTGGTTTTTTTTGGGTTTCTTTTGAGTTATTGGCAACTGAAATTGTATTTCTTTTCGAGAAATGTGGGTGGCCCTGAAAAGGGCCTTTTTTTGGTGTAGGGGTGAGTTTAAGCAATCAACTTTAACTGCCTTAAGCCTTTCCACGGCCAAGGCCTACTTCTGGACTGCGTAATGTTGATGATGATTGGGTTGAAATCACTAAGGGTGGTACGGTAGGCTTAGTCACAGGGTTAACGTGTTTAGCTCGGGAAGGTCGTATTCTCTTCGGTCGTAATAAAGAAGTCTGATACATTTGTTTCAGACTTCTTAACTCCGCTAAAATGTCCAACACTACCGTGACCGTTTGATTTTCACCCTCTTGTTTCTTTGCTGCTACTTCTTCTTGCTGTTGTTGCTGTTGTTTTTTCTTACCTCTTCTTCTTGCTGCTGTAGTAGAAAAGCTTGTTCCGCTTCCTTTGGTCGTTGTATAAATTTCTCCAATTCTTCTTTCTGTCTCTGTCTAAAATTCTCCACTTGCGATAATGAAGAAGGTAACGAAGGTTCCGGAACAAATTCTTGCGAGGTAATAAAATCCACAAAATCCCAATTCACCTCTTCTGAAAGTAAATCCGGGTTCCCTTGGGCGGTCTCCCCTGCTGGTGCAACCCAATGGATCGTTTTCTGAGTTTCCGTCATGTTGAATCACTGTCGCATAGATTGACTGTACACAGGCGCTAGCGAATCTATATAGACCACGTGACGTCACAGACTGCTCTCTTCGGATTGGATGCGGGCTGACTGAATTTTGTAACGCGTGTTCGGATTGGTGAATGAACTCAATCCGTTTCAATCCTTCCTCTACCTATAAATAAGCGCAGTTCACTGCATTGATTCACCTGTTCTCGTCGCTTCAAGATGTGGACCACAGTCGAATCATCCACCCTTGTGTCTTCCATGATGTTTAGGACGGACATGCTCATGTATGTCCGGTCCAAGCGGACCGTTGTCGACAAGTCAGACACCAGTCTGTGGATACGAAGAGTGTATGTAGAAAGACAAGGTTGCCTCAAGAGGACACTGATTTATGGCCCTCGAGTAAGACGCAGCTTGAGGACAAGAAGATGCCGCAGATGCCCTTTATGTTAATGGATACATTAACATAAACCCAAAGGCCCTTTTCAGGGCCACCCATATTTCTCGAAAAGTGAATGACTTTCCATTGCCTACCCCTTTTATTTTAAAAAAAAATTAAAAAAAAAAAAAAATCCCATGTTCAATTCCCCCTTGTCTCTAGATAGACCCACACTTTATTCCCCCCATGTTCAATTCCCCTTGTCGCTAGAGTGGCCCACGATTTTTTTCTCCATGTTAATTTCCCTTGTCGCTATATTTGCTCACGATTTTTCTCCATGTTAAATTTCCATTGTCGTTATATTTGCCCAGGGGTGTTTTTAATGCTAATTCCCATTGTCGCTCTAGTGCCCCCATTCACTACTGATGACAGTGATGCTTTATGGCGAGAAACTGGTGATGCTGGTAAAGTATTACTAACAAAACTTTTGTTGCGGATGCCAGTAATGGCTCCGGCAATTGCTGAAGAACAGCGACTGCTTTCTTTTATGGCTCAAGGTGGTAAAAGGTTGTTATCATGGCTTACAGTAACCACATATCGCATTCAGAGTACCGTTAACGGTTTATTTACATGGCATGTAGCATCACAGCAGGAGTTTCTGCACCGCGACATATTTTCCTTGCTCTTCAAGATATTACACGAAGAAGCTAACACATAGTCACATGATATTTGATCAACTCGTTCTTACTGACGTTTCTTTGGAAATAAACGGGCATCAAGAACGATCTGAAAATATACAATTAAATTTTGATAATAATCATGTTGCACGTGTGTATCAACGTTTGATGAAATATCTATCGCGTGATCTAAATATTGATACTGGTTTGCAAATATCACAATTGGATTTTATGACACATTATCCAATCTATTACTTTTCACTAGAGCATCTTGATTTAACTAGACAATATGTCGTTGATGTAAACTTCAGAGCTCAAGTGGCAAAAGGACCTATAGCTGAGTACAGAGCAATTGCTGTTATACTCAGCGACAAGGCAATGTTGCCTGATGGTGTTGGTGGCCGAATGAGAATCGTTGATGCACCAGTAGAAAACATGTAGACAATTAGATCAATCGCGTTTATTATAAAAATGTCATACAGTCACGTTAATGTCACTCTGACTCTTGGTCAGGCGAAAAAATTACAATAAAAAAACGCGGGTGTATGTGGGGCAACGATAACACTAAAACAAGATCAAATTGCTAATGGTGGTCCAAACAAGTTATCGCTGACTAAAACCCAACTAAAACATTTCAATAAAGCGAAGCAAGCGATAACTGGAACTACTTTGATTTCGCTCCAAAAGCCATCAAGGATATGGTTAAACCCGGTGGTATATTTCCACTCCTCGCAGCGATACCAGCAATAATAGCTGCTGCTGCCCCAGCTTTTGCAAAAGCATCCGCGTTAGGAGCTGTTGGAACCGCTGCTGGAATGGCATTAAAGAAAGCAACTGGGAAGGGATACAAAAAAAAGACAGGGTCTAAGACTTCCAGGAATTCCGCCCTCATGGTACGGAAAGGGTTTAAGACTTCCAGGAACTCCACCCTCATGGTATCCCAAACGCCGCTAACAGACGCAGCGCGTCTCCCACCGATGTCAAATTTTGATTTACTCGATGCCGCTAACCAATTTGAATAAAATATTTCAGAGGCGTCTTCATGCTAGATCAGTTACCGAGACAACCGAATAATACAGAAACTGGAATTATTAATCTCGATAACAGCGATTGTCCAGGAACTCACTGGGTTGCTTACGCGATACATCCACGTGGAATTATCTATTTTGATTCGTATGGGTTAGCACCGCCAGTCGAATTCCTTAAATACGCACGAAGCACTTCCATTCCAGTTTGGTACTCAACGCTACCAACACAAACACTAACCGATCCACCAATATGTGGCCGTGAAGTAATTAATGTGCTTGACGCGTTATCAAAATCAACCAAACCACCTCACAAAGTCGTGCACGAGTATACCGCGGAACGATTTAAACCATCCCTAAAGAATAATGGTAGATATTTATGGAAGATCTCGTGATTATATCAAGGGTGAAAATCGCAACCACGTGGATATATCAAAATATGCGACTAAAGATGACGTTAACAATCTTTTAAACTTATCCGGGGTAGGGCCAGATGAGGTTGTTATTTTTCAGGACCAATACGGAAAACTAAAATCTAGTGATATCAAATGGCATGAAATAATTCATATTGTTATTGGAGCTACTCCGGGTAACATCCCTGTGTTCATTGGCAGCGGAAATATCAAAGATTCGCTGATACCAATTTCGGCGTTAAGAGATGATACGCAAAACGCTGCAGGGAAACGCGTAAAAACGACCGGCGTTACAATGACAGATGAACTCAGCATGAACGGAAACAAAATAGTGGTTTTAGAGGATCCAACATCCAACGAAGATGCCGCGATGAAAAAGTATGTTGACGTTAACCAGAGCGCCGTTGACGGTAAATTATTCACGTTGCGGGCCGAGTATGACGTTCACGTAAACGTGTTTTCAAGACTTCGCAGAAACTTTCAAAAAACTAATGAAACCGCAGAGGAATTTTTGGGTACTCCGCACACCGTTAAAAAAACTTTCTGATATCAAAACTAACATTGACACGATCAATCAAACAAAGCAAGATATCGTAACGCTCACGCTTGGACCAACGCAGTAACAATATTTCCACGAGATCGTGTTATGAGATATTACTCGTATAGAACTCGTGGGGTGGAATGTTTGATGCTATCAGCCAGATAAGCAAAAACGACCCGGTGTCGGTGTGGTTGTTTAAAAGTTCCGAAGATGGCGAGTATGATCAATTTGTAAGACCAAACGTCGAATTATATTGTAAAGAATCTCTGCATGAAGAAATGAGAAAACTCGCACAGAGATATTAAGAAAATACTGAGCAATTATTAACTAATTGTTTTACAGTTCCGTCAGTTGCTGCCCACGCCGCGAGAGAGAGAATTTCATGGAGACCAACACGCGCTGAGTTCCTTGAAGATGTTCAGTTAAGTTGTATCGAATACGGACATGGCGGTTTGTGGAATACCAAATATGACCACAAGGATATCATTTCTGTGGACATGACTGCATGTTATCCAGGAAGTGTTCTCGGGATGGGCAAGTGTGCTGGATATTTTAAAAGATTTGGTCATCCTTGTCATGAGATGGCAAGAGTATCAATTAATGGTCCATTACCCGACTTTGATCTGTCAGGATTTGCTCGTGTAGTGTCGTTTAAATTCGCTGAAAATCTTCATGCTATTTGTTATGTTTGGTTTGGCAGACACTTGTCGGAGAAACGTTGGGCGCCAATAGTGTTATTACGATATATGCTTGACAGTAAAATATTAATATCGTTGGTTGTCAGTGAAGCAATTACATCATATCGGCCGCAGACTTCGGTTTGGTTACCAACACCGGAGCGTATCAGTGTAGATGAAGTCATTGAAGAATACAAACAGGAATGTCCAAACGTGTCTGCTGATGTTATTGTTAATGATGCTCCTAATATTCTTAAGATTAAACTCAACAACAGTGAAAAAACAGCAAAAGATCTTGGTAGAAGAGTAATCGGTAAATTTACTCAAGGTGGTGCATATGATCATAAGCGGCATTACTCACGATTGATTATGGATGATGTTGAATTAGATTTTATAATTGCAGATGCCGCTGCGAGAAATGTATTTTGTAATCGGGAAGACTCTTACTTGTCTGGCGGAACACGGTTGGGCACAATTGTTAGTTACATTAATGGAGAATCACTTCAGTGCACACATCTAAGATCTTCGATGCTGGCTTATGTTTCTATAAATTTGCTATCGATGATAAATAGATTTCCTGACACTGCAGTTAGAGTTGCAACGGATTCATTTTATATCGATACAAGATATTCAGAATTACTGGCTCGTTTCACTAGCAATGATGAATCATGGAGTTCGTGAAGAATAAAACGAGAAATGTTACATTGTTACTGTGAATCCGCTGATGTTGCGGTTAAAGATAGTTATTGCAAATCAGAATTATCAGAAATGTCGTCGGCGCTGTCTGTGTATGATCCAGTATCCAGACACAAAACAGTTTTTTTGAACGGGTCGGGAGAATCTGGTAAGATAACTCGAGTGATCGAACTATTTCGACAGAATTCAGATATGGTTGTGCTAACACCAACACACAGACTTGCCAGGGAGATGAAACAACGAGGAATCAATTCTGGTACTTATCACAGCTTTTTCAAATACAGCGGTGGTGTGTGGACTCATGACCGAATGGAAGAGAAATATATTCCAAAAGTTATTATTTGGGATGAAGTGTGCACAGTGCCGTTAGAAACATTAAAAAAAAATTCTTGATTGGCTATTAACAAAAACATACTGAAGTAGTTATGTGCGGCGATCACGGTCAGCCACCTCCGTTTGTTGGACCATCTTTACACGATTGGTTGAAGAATTTTGTTGATTGATTATTACGAAGTAGTGGCTGATGATCACAGATCTCTTGATGCAGAATTAAAAGAATTTAAAACATTAATCAGACTACAACCGAATAAAATTCAATGTGAAATAATGCGCGATGTGATTTCAGAAACTTCAATGAGCGACTTTTGGAAAACGTGGAGCCCAAACGATTTGATAGTGGCAAGTAGAAAGATAGTCAGAGACACACTTCAACAGCAGTTATTTCAATTACACAAGAAAAAAATTCCAACACTGCCAGTGCCATTGTGTTGTAGACCAGCTGATTCGCGGTTACAGAATATCGACGTTGATATACCAGGACTGTCAAGGAGGAAACAAAATCTCGTATTAAATGATGTTGTTGCAGTTGATGTCAATGTTGTTGAAGATGCACTGCGCGCTGATAAATCCCCGTGGACGCTAGGATACGCAATGACGATACATTCATCTCAAGGACTGACTATCTCTGATACAGTTGTTTGGATCATTGATAATCGTAACAAGTGGTCAAACTTAGTTTACTTGGCTGTGTCCAGAGTCAGAAGGATATCTCAACTGCTGAGACTTGTCTTGGATGAGTCAATTGCTGATGAAATTAATAATGAAAACAACAATGATATAATAAGAAATAAATTAACTGGTTGCAAACAGAGTGGCAAAAAAAAAATAATCGCGATTTTGACCTTGATGTTGAATCTATCATGACACTGAAACAACAACAGGATAATCACTGTGCGAGCTGTAATTATATAATGTTAAGGCAGTATTCGAGTAATAATCCAAGACAATTTACCGTAGACAGAAAGGATAATAGTTGCGGTCATACACGAGAAAATGTGATACTGACCTGTCTTGAATGTAATCGACGTCGGGGTGCTGGCACCCTTGGTGCTCGCTAGGTGATCTGGGCGGTAATTGTGTGTCTTCGGGAATTACTTGCAATTGTTCACGTGTGAATCCACGTTGAGGAGCAGTTGAATCCACTCTGTAGATTGCTGGCCTACCAGTAGATCTAGTTATACCAGATATCGTATGTGTCGTGATGCTCCAGATAGGATCAGTCGTTCTTTTTTACCACCTTCAAGTTCACCTGGTTCATATAAATATCTCAAAGTGACATCACCCAGTATTGGTTGTGCTGAAAAATCACGTCGTTGTGGTATATCTTTTTTGGTAATTGCGTTAATAGGTTTTATGTCGGTTGTTCGAGTTATTTCATTATTTAATGCAGCTATCACACCAGGTAATCTTGCAACCCATTCGCGTGATCTATTGTCCTGAATGAATTCTTTCGAATATTGATATCCAAATAACCGCTCAGCAAGTGTTCGATTAAATCGCTCAACAATTGCCTGATCACGGTGAATTTCAGTATGTCCTCGTCTGATGGTGACATTAAGTTGCTTCATCAACGATGATAATGCGCCCTGAAATTCTTTGCCAGGATCAACTTGTAATAACTGTGGCCATCGTAGACCACCTCGTTGATAAATTCGTTCAAACGGAGAAGCAGCCTCAGATGCTAATTTAGTCGTTAACGGTTCTGCATCTTTTATCTACTTGCAACATCAACTACAGTTAGCGCGTATTTATATGTTATTTGACGTCTTCGGATTTTTATAGTATCATGTGGCAGAAATAATATATCAGCCTGATGAATTTCATTAGGAACACTGACATGAAAATGTGCAAAGTGAATTTGTTTAGGCGTTGGTTGGTAAATTTGCCATATTGCCTATCGGGATAACCAATTTTTAGCAGTAACGCGCGTAACTTTTGCTGCTTCAGAGAGTTTACTAATTGCTGCGCTACCCCTCCAGTATCCTCTTGGGGAATAATAAATCGACTCCATTATAATTAATTACCAGCACCTAGCGCTAATTTACATTTCATTGCGGATTTTATTAACCAGCTAGCTAACATCTCCTTGAAAGATTTATCAGTGATGGAATTTAGCGCGTGAATTAAGTTCACATCCGCAAGATGCCTATCTTGCAGATTTTTACTTTTATAAGCTGCTTCATGAGCATGACACGCCTTATCAATATCGTTTATTGGATATTCGCCTGGTCTTGGTTGATCTTGGTCATCAAGTCTGGTTCTAGGGCCACAGTAATTATATCCTGGAAGATGTTTTCCTCCTGGGTATTTAGCCCACGGATCTCCTGGCAACTTTGTTAATTTTGCTGCAATATCACCCCCGTGTTGCTTTTTTCTTTACTTGGCGCTGGCTTATCACCTGAGGGAATAAATATAAATTTTTTGTACCGCATCGTTCACATTTACCCGTAACCGCTGTTCTGTTATTGCTTGTTGTAATGGTTGTTAGATCGCCTGTTGGGGTACGCGCCCTGCATTTCACACAATATGAATCCATATTCTTTATATATATATATATATATATATATATATATATATATATATATATATATATATATATATTTATACCATGAATGTAATTGATTTTTCTGCAACACGAAAACAAGAACCAGTCAAGCATCATGCTGCGCTACCAAATTCTGTCCGTATGATCATAATTGGACCATCTGGAAGTGGTCAAACACAACTGCTACTTAATTTGATAATGAGATGGCTTAGGTGGAATAAGCTGTATTTGGTAGCTCCATCTGTAGATGACCAGCGATGCTATGATGTACTAAAGGATTTTAATGAAAATGCAAAATAGTTAAATGAGAACGGAGACGATGTTGTTGAATTTATCACTGGTATCGATGAAGCGCCAAGTATTGATTCCATTGTTTATCAACAATGTAGTCGTGTACGATGATGTCTTGCTGGACAAACAGTCCAATCCTGCTAGGATATTTTCCAGGGGCAGACACAAAAACACTGATGTGATATATGTAACCCAGCGGTATACACAGATACCAAAAGTGATCAGAGATAATTGTAATATTCTTGCTGAGTTTAATGGAGTTGATACTCACACGTTACGAAATATACATCAGACTTGGTGCAGCGGTGATATGGACATACTTAAGTTTAGAAATTTAATTAGTCAGGCTCAGTCAACCCCACACGGATTTTATAACAATAAATTTACACGATCCTCGAACACGATATCGAGTCGGTCTTGATACGATTTTTGGATAATAGCAGCAGGGAGGGCGACACTCTCAACTTGACACCGACACGATCGCGTATTTTCCTTCGGGGTATCGCAAAGAAAAGAAAAAGCCATCGGCGATAACAGGTAAGCCAATTTGTCATCCACGGAGTTGTCTTACGCTGGATATCCCGATTTTTTTAAAGATTTTTGTGATCTCGTAGGAAGTCGTATTTTGGCGAAATACAGCTGAACCAATTAGAGCTTGTTCGCCCTCCCTGCTGCTGTCTGTATGAGAAAATATAGTAGAAGAACTAATTAAGTCTAAACCAGACTACAAATCGAGATCCTTCAGAGGTTCGTTACATCTAGCCTGCTGACGTCATTGATTGTGGAGAGAATTGGAAAGTAGTGTATGATAAATAAACTTCCTTTATAGAAACACAGAAGAGCGATCTAAGCTTAATCTTCTCAGGCATAGAGTCATAACACAACCGTCCCACTTTCGGTACGGATGAGTAGCGCACACATAGCCAGGTATCTGCATTATTTGCTCCCAAGTCCCATATGTACATGGTTGTTGCATTTATAATGTCATTATTCGTGCTTTCTCTTGCGCTCAAAGATACACGCGCAAACATTTATGTATGTATGCCAATAGTTTCCTAGGTCTTCCAAGCGCATTATTTGACAAAGTGACCTGCTTGGAAGACCTTGAAAGATATGCATATTTATATTAATTTGCCAGACAGGTAAAGTTATTGCAAATATACTGCAAGCTAATGTCTACAGGTGATTTGATGTATTTACTCTTTTTAAAACAGAAAATTACATACCCATACAAACACATAGACACATGCTCTCTCTCTCTCTCTCTCTCTTAAAGAAGTCATCAGGACCTACTCATTCGCCCTTTTTGATGATATTCGTATCCACATGGCAAACATAAACTCCTATTTCACCCCAAATACCCTTGGCTCCATATATGGCATTGGTAGACTCTTGATTTAAGCCAAGTCATCCCCAAACGCAATAAGAAATTCACCTTAGTTTTATTTTAGTGTAGGAAGTAAAACACATTGTCCAGGTCTTATAATATCTGCCAAACAAGGTCTAATGTTGCATCTAAGTGTTGAATCTATTTTTTATTTAATATTAGAATATGTGGTTGGAAACCGTATTACTCCTCGGTGTCTTAAAATAGCGTGCAATTCTCTTTATCTCATTTACATATTTCTACGAAAAGCACGGCTCGGTGCCCGGATGACATTGTGGATTGCTGGTTTCTTTACTTTTAGTGATGAGTAAGGTAGGTTATTCTATGTAAAAGACAATTGCTGTACATTACCTGTTGCCTAAAAACAGGCCTGAATTTACAGGTAGTATGATATTATCTATAAAGAAAAGTAGGAACCAACCCAACAGTAATTTCTACATCTGACACGTGTTTTTTATATTCTTCATTCTCAATATTTTCTCACTTAAACGCAAATAACTATGGGCAAATGACCGATACATATTTTTTGTCACCCTATTTTTTTCCAACTAAATAAAATAATCCTGAACTCTTGCGATCTAGTCAGCAGATACAAGATACATTATTCATCCGTTATTATTATTGCTTCTCACTCTATTTGAAGGTCATCAGGTACTATTACTGCATCTCACTCTATATCAAGGTCACTATGCTTCTCACTCTGTGTCAAGGTCATCAGGTTTTGAGCTGTTATAAAAATCTGAATAACTATCTAATAGTAATTTAGCTATACGTGTCGCTCTTTGTCAAAGAAGAAATAATCAGTAAAAAATATTATTATTATTATTATTATTATGTGTTGAAAGTATTGTACAATGAGCGTTTATGGCCGTGCTTTTGTTTATACTGCAAATTCGGACGAATATGATAATCATGGCAGTTGGGTGACCTGTCGACTATAAGTACACCAGTTATGTATTATCACATCTAATCGATGGATGTCAAATGAAATTTACAATAAATATTTAATATTTTTATACGGTTACGTTTAAACGTTTATCAGTTCTAATTAGGACAACGATTTATGGTAGCCAGAGCTGCGATACTGTGCAGTACAACATGTTTAGGCCTACTGGTAGAGTTCTAACGAAGTGTGTAGTGACATTAGGAAATTTCTAATTCATGACTTTCTTGGATATATATATATATATATATATATATATATATATATATATATATATATATATATATATATATATATATATATATTTATATTTATGTGTGTGTGTGTGTGTGTGTGTGTGTGTGTGTGTGTGTGTGTACTAGTGTTACTATCACTAGTGCTTAATGGAAATATTTTTTTGGAATTGCGTGTGGACTGATGAATGCATCACTAGGGCTCTTAAGTGCATACATTTTCATCTGCAATCGCATTATTATATTTGTTCAACTGGGATGGTTATGGGTGCTCGACAGATTTATAATAAACGAGTTTGGCATAACATATGTCTGGTTTTTTGCCAGCATTGCAGTAGCATATGAGAGAGTTTGGTTTTGTGTGGCCAGTGATGTGTGTTGCCTGTGTGTGTTAACCTCTATCAAATAGCTCGAAGTGTGTATGTGTGTGTGTGTGTGTGTGTCAAAATGTTTTGTATGGTATTATCAAAATTGGAGAGACATTAAGTTGCTTTATAAATGAATTACTTCTTATTATATATATGTTGTTGTTGTTTTTTTGATTTTATAACAATTCCGTCAGGCAAAACAGAAGACATCAAGGGTTTCTTTTTAAAAGTAGTTTCTAGCGCGAGGTCAACATGACTGAGACGACAGGTAAGAGAAAACCAGACTGAGATAGGAAAATTACGGTTAACAAAACAGGTAGATTTCGAGGTCGCATTGATGAGAAACTCCCATAACAACCTAAATACCTAGAGCTCCATGCACGGTATTGGTTGTTTGACTTTATGGGGTTTGTGTAAATTTTATGATAACCTTTCTAACTTCATTCCCGTGTCTATTAACACAACAAACATTATTCTTGAAAATGTAAATAAACTCTTATCTTTGGAAGAGAATTTATTTACGTTGTGCTGTTGTTCCGCTTTCTGTCCACCTGGAAAATCCATTACCAGCCGAATAGCTCTGCATTGTACAAACTCTGGTATATAAAGTATTCTGCTTTGATAAAATTATGAAATAAATGATTGATTTGTTAACTCAATTTTCAGATTATTTCTATTTTCTGTATTTTTATATTTTATTAGGATAGATAAATTTTACTCATCGTTTGGTTATACGGTCAGATATTCATATTCAATACATTCTTGCCTTATAAGTCTTCAATATTTGATTTTTAAATTTGTTTCCTTTCTTCAACACGAGCAAGAATTGCTATCGAGCCGTCATTGTCATTTTCTTATTTTGTCATCACCGATGATTTAAAATCAACAAGAGTTTCGAGTCAAGGCGACAACCAAATCTTTCCCCGAGAGAAAACATGAAGTGTTAACTGCACGCATGTTACATCAAAGAAGTATTATCTGTTCCAGTCTCAAATTTTGGGGTCAAGTGGATTGGTTGTTAGCGTTACAATCAGTACGTTGCTGGTTTGAATCTTGCCCCAATCAGATTAAGTCGGCAGCGAAGTTTTCTCTCCTAATAAGGTATTTTAGCACTTTTCGTTGGTACAAATAGCATGCCATGTGCTGATCTGCCAATAAATAATAACCAGTGGTTTAGTCATGTATTTTGTAATTTGGATTATCAATGACATGACGGACTATGCCCGTGATATCATACAAGTTGATTCACGAAGTCCTTAAAAGACCTTTCCAAGATGTTCTCTTCAAGTATACCATTAAACTTTGGCTACATAGTGCATGTAAACAGACAGCCGTTTAAAAAACCATGAATACTAAATTATGAAAAAATTTCTTGATCAAAACTTGTAATATTGTTTTAAAAGATAACATAGTATTTTATAAAGAGTGTTCTTATATGCTCCTTCATAAAATATGATGTTTCTTCACTGGAACAGAAATGGTGCGACCAAACAAAACCTGACAGTATTAATATTCAAATGTAAGTATAGTAATATTAAAACCACTTAATGCGAGTTTTACGACAAGGTTGAAAAATACGGAAGCCCATATTTACCATAGTGTTATCTTTCACATCAGTCATGCTATCCCATTTGCAGTACTAGATTACATTCAACTCTTATTTGCAGCAATTTCATAATACTTTAAATATCCCAGTCTGAAAAGAAGTTTTCAAAGTATACTTTTATGCAACGCGTTCTAATTATTATATTGAACTGAATAAGTATTATTAATGGCGCATCTATTCAAAATTGAATCTTCATTACATAGTTTGAATATTATAAAACATCAAATTAATTTTAAATTTAAACTTACGAATATTGAATAACTATATGAATTTGCAAGCGCCTTTTTTAAAACAAAATTTCAAATGGCGAATACTCTATTGAACCTTTCTTGAACTAATCTTTACTAACTGCATTTACCTGTAGTGCAATACCCTTGAAGGGCAAATATTGTTTGTGGGTGTCATAATAAATGAATACTTATTATATTTATATAACATTTTATCACACCAAGTATATATTTTCTTAAGTTATACCATTTGTTTACCTCTTTTGGTCATTGTGGTATATGTCTATTTCTGTCATTGGTCCATTGGAACAGGAATGGCATAAGTGTTATTGTGAATAAAAAAAAATTATTCTGAAAAGTACTAAACCATACAAGTAAGTCGAGGATGTCAGAATAAATGGCCAAACGCATTACTGTTACTCGCTTCACTGCATTCTTTAAACAACTTTATTCTGAAATGAACTCTTGTTATGTATATTTGATTTAATTATATGTGATTTAATATAAAAAAAATTCAAGTTAATTGTTTGTCAGTTTTAAATTTGTTTTATTTTTCATTACATGATATTGCAATGTAAATTTATTCACTAGAGATGAGATTTTGTTTAGAAAATAGTTTGACCTTGACTATTATTTATAAACACCAGTTGTTGATCTATATCCTAACCTTGTTTCAGAATTTGTAGCAACCTTCGTAAATAAGATATATTTTATTTCAAAATGATTGGTTGTTTCCAAGGTCATAATGGGACATTGTCTTTAAGATGTAAACAATTTTCTTTTTATTTCTTAGAGTCAAAATGGTTGGTTTTCGTCAGGGTCACACTGGGTAAACGTGAGTTTTAGCAAGTATTTGCTTCTATAAACTTCTATAAAGATGATCACGTGACCCATTTTTACGTTTTAGAAAGCCCATATAACCATGTTTTGGAGAATAAATCAGTAGAAGTTGGGCTGTAAAATTGTTAGTTGTATGTTGTGCTGTTTTGGAGTTATTTCAAATTACTTGGTTTGGAGTTAATTCAAATTACTTGGATTCAAAAAGGATTAATTATGCTTTCTGTCTGGAAAATACGCGTGCTCGTGTAATATTGTGGAACAAGGACAGGTTTTTTTATAAAAATGTCTTCAGCTATCAGACACCGGAGTGATAATTCTTATTTCTACAAGTAACTGTCGACTTCAACATTTCACATTGTAGCATACATCATTTCTTCCATCTTGGATTCTTCGTCGGGATTCGAACGTGAAATCAGTAGAACATTTTGTTATTAGGACTACTAAAATTTTATTCTCGGATTATTTTTGGATTTGATTCTATAAAATTGTAAGTTTATATTTTATTCATTTTTCCAGGGAAATAAATTATTGTATTTTTAAAAGCTTATCGTTTTCGCTCTTTCTTGTGTTACTGTTTATTGGAGCGTAAACAAGTGACAGAAGAAATTGGGCGCTAGTCCTAAGGATAATTTTGAATTTTGGATAGAATATTTCATGAAACTTAAAATACAAGATGGAATTGGAGTTTAGGAAGCTAGAGCTTCAGTAAGATAAAGAATAAAAGCAAATACAGTTGCAATTGGAAAATGAACAAATGAAATTGGATAAAGACAAAGAACAAATAAAATTGGAGAAAGGGAAAGAACAAATGAAATTGGAGAAAGAGAAAAAACAAATGCAATTACAAGAGAAAAAAATGCAGTTACAATATGAAAATGAGGAGACAGAAAGTGAGACAGGAAAGAGAGAAAGAAAAACAAATGCATTTACAAACAGAAGAAAAGGAGAAAGAAAGACAAATGCAGTTACAAAAAGAACAAATGCAAACGCAACGAGAGAAGGAAGAGAAGGAATATCATTGTAGAACGAAAGAAGTTGAACTGGCAAGTGAATAGCACATTCATACTTCATATTCAAATTTAAGTTTTGATCTTGCAAATAGTATTAGATTAGTACCCCCTTTCAGAGAAAAATAAGTAGACAAATATTTTACTTATTTTGAAAATAAACTCTGAAAATCTGAAATGGCCAAGGGAGCACTGGACTCGATTATTACAGTGTGTAATCACTGGTAAAGCTAGTGATATTTACCGTTCACTGTCAGTTCAACAAAGTGGTGACTATGATACGGTCAAAGAATGCATCTTAAGGGGTTATGAGTTAGTCCCTGAAGCTTATCGGCAAAAATTCAGAAACTATAGAAACGAAGCTGGACAAACGCATGTCGAATTTGCTAGAGAAAAAGAGCAGTTATGTGATAGATGGTGCTTAGCCAAGAACGTTGAACAAGATTATGAAAGTCTTAAACAACTTATATTACTTGAAGAGTTCAAAAACTGTGTACATAGTGACATTAAGTCTTATCTTGATGAGTATCAGATTGAAACCTTGGAAGATGCTGCTCGTGCTGCTTATGAGTATTCTTTAACGCATAAAATTCCTTTTGTAAATAAGACTTCTACTCAACAGTCTTCTGGCAGAAAACTATTTCAGCCTAATACAAGCCCTTCTAAAACTCAAACTGGCACAACTTCTAAAATTCAAACTTCGGAGAAACTTGATTCAAGACCCTTCTCTCTTCCTACGTGTACCTATTGCAATAACAAAGTACAAGCTATTTCCGATTGCTACAAATTGAAAAATAGGCATCAGAATCAAGACAGACCTATTCCAATACTTTTATATCTAAGAGGTCAAGGTCACGGTCATGTATTGAAAGCAATACATTTGTTGGGTCTAAACCCCATTCTGATTTGATTGTGGAGAAATGTGAACCATTTGTATCGAAGGGTTCTCTATCTCTTGGGTGATTCGGCCAATTCTATCCCTATTAAAATTTTAAGGGACACAGGAGCTTCTCAGAGTCTTTTATTTTATGTCACCAAATTTGACCTTCTGAAATAATTTTGGCAGATTCCACTAACGGAAAGAGCATAGGAAATTTCGGCATTCGTTACTCGTGATGGACTTTATCAATATAAAGTAATGCGTTTGCGATTAAAGGGTCGCCAAGTACATTTCAACGCCTCATGAATATGATTACCTTAGGTCTAGACAATTGTGATGCTTACATCGATGATGTATTCATCTACATCGACACCTGGAATATTTTTAGCAACGATTCGGAAATTCTTTGACAAACTCACATATGCATGTTTGACAATTAATTTATCTAAAAGTGTGTTATGCCGCGCTAGTGTAACTTTCCTAGGACACAACGTGGGACATGGACAAGTTAAATCTATAGATACAAAGGTCAATACTATCTCTGAATTTCCTGTAAATAAAAAGCAACTGATGCCATTTTTTTTGGTATGGCCTGATACTGTCGAAAATTTTGTTCCAATTTTTTTATATAATTGCTGAACCCCTGACAAATTTATTGAGTAAAACAAACAAGTTCCTTTGGACTGAAAAATGTCAGGAGGCTTTTGACAAGTTGAAAGCCATACTTAAAATCGCGCCAGTTCTTACAGCTCCAACTTTCCGCCAGTCTTTTAAACTGTCTGTTGATGCAAGTAATGTTGGGGTTTGGAGCAGTTTTGATTCAAGAAGTTGTAAGTGGTTTTGATGATCCAGTGTGCTATTTTTCCAAGAAGAAATAAAATAAGAACCAAAGGAATTATTCAACAATCGAGAAGGAATATTTGGTTTTGATATTGGCATTAAAACATTTTGAAGTTTACCTTAGTTCAGCTCCTTCTTCGATTATTGTTAAGTGACCACAACCCCCTTACTTTCATCGTCAAGATCAAAAATAAATTAAAAAAACTACTAAGGTGCAGTTTGTTGTTACAGGATTATAATCTTAACATCAGGCACATCAGGGGAAAAGATATTTTAATAGCAGACAATACATTATTGTATTTTTAAAATCTTGTCGTTTTCACTCTTTCTTGTGTTAATGTTTATTCGAGTCTAAACAAGTAACATAAGACTATATTGTGAGTATTTTATGAGACTATTTTTACATGTGTACGGCTCTGTCGTGTTACTCTGTTTTTATATGTGTACGGCTCTGGCGTGTTACTCTATTTACACATGTGTACGGCTCTGGCGTGTTACTCTATTTACACGTGTGTACGGTTCTTTCGTGTTATTTGAACATTTCTTCTACAAGAGAGATCCTGTTATTCAAGGAGTACCTTCTGTGTGTGTGCGCATGTGTGTGTGTGTGTGTGTGTGTGTGTGTGTGTGATTTTGATTTTTAACGTAGCTTTAACACTTTTTCAGTCATATCGCTACAATATCTGCAGTGTGGCAGTTTGTAGTGATGTCTAGCACTGGGGTATCTTGTCGCAGACATGTAGCATGATGTCCTACCCAGTCACCTTTTCCTGCTACCAGGCCGACCAGTCCTAACACTAACCTCTAAGCGAGGCAGCTGTTAGTACCATTTTTGTAAGTCTTTGGTATGACTCGGCCGGGGATCGAAGCCCACGATCTCCCGCATCCGAGGTGGACGCTCCAACCACTAGGCCACCGGAGCAGTTCACCTTGGGTTTCTAAGATGCGTTTAAAATGAGTGAATAGAAGTTATTCAGATGCATTCTTGTCTCATGAACATTTATCGAAAACATATTTTTTGATAATGGTGGACTATTTCCTATAGAGCCGTTGAGATTTCCGTTCAAAATTCACAAGTACAAAACGACGTTTCATACCAACAAAGCAAGCACATCCCTAGCCCAAACTTCAAAAAACTACATAAAGTGTCACAAATTATACGTGACACATACAGCTTAAAATTCCATATTTAAAAATTTGAAAGGAATTATTTCCTAGAACAGAGGAAAGAAACAAAAAACTTACTCCCGTTTTAATCTCAAGTCAAGCTGAAGACTATCTCATCAAAACAAAGTGAATTTCAATAGTGATAACCAAAATGGGAAAACAAGTGATAGTTTACATAAATTCTCACTGCCAATCATCATGCCAGGTAGTCTTGATAATAAAACCAGAGCAATTAAATCTAATGAATTTAGCTGCTTTGTATTTGTAATTTGCACATATAGTGAGTGATGATAAAGTAATTTTATGCACAGGTTTTTGGTCAGGAACAGATTTGTCAATGTTTGCCTGTTAGAGGTATGATTTTATATATATATATATATATATATATATATATATATATATATATATATATATATATATATATATATATATATATATATATCATCATCATCATCATCATCATTGGCGACTCGGTCTCGAAAGACCATGCGAATAGCGCCCTTGGGGTGTTGCCTGTCTCTGTTGGCAACGTCTGCTGTGGCTGTGCAGGCCTATACGTGAGTGACAGTCCCTACTGCAGTTGGTGCAGACATACTGGGAAGTCTGCATTACTGTGGTTGCTGTTGCGTTCTTCTTTCTCTTACGTTTCTCTGCCACCAACTGGCCTCTCCTCGCATCAGCGACTGATATGCCATTGTTTACCATCAGTCTCCAGGTGCCTCGGTCCTCAGCCAGCTCTTCCCAGCCATCGGGTGAAATGTTGCATGCCTTCATGTCCCTCTTGCACACATCTCTGAAACGGAGTGAGGGGCGTCCAACTCTTCTCATGCCATTGGCCAGCTGTCCATATAAGATGTCCTTTGGCAGCCTTCCATCCTCCATGCGTCGGACGTGACTCAGCCATCGAAGGCGGCGTTTAATTAGCAGGGAGTACATGCTGGGGGTACTTGCACGCTGCAGGATCTCGCTGTGTGGAACACGGTCTTGCCAGCTGATTTTCAGGATGCGTTTTAGGCACCGTATATGGAAGGAGTTGAGCCGGCGTTCTTGCCTCATGTAGGTACTCCACGTCTCACTTCCATATAGAAGGGTGCTGAGAACGCAGGCCTGGTAGACTCGGACCTTGGTGTGCTCTGTCAGCGCGTTGTTTTCCCAAACCCTCTTTGTTAATCGAGCCATGATGGTGTTTGCCTTTCCAAGCCTTCTGTCCAGCTCCATATCAATCGAGAGAGTGTTGCTGATGGTTGACCCTAGGTAGGTAAAGTTGTTGACTGCTTCCAGGGTGACACCGTTGATTTTGATTGAAGGGGCAATGGTGGTATCTTGCACGCTGACATTTGTTTTTTCCAAGCTGATTGTGAGACCAAAGTGCGTGCAGGCAACAGCAAAACGGTCTCCCAGTCTCTGGAGGGCTTCCTTGGTGTGGGCCACAAGAGCTGCGTCATCTGCAAAAAGCATCTCCCTGATGAGCACAGCTCTCACTTTGGTCTTTGAGCGCAGTCGTGCCAGGTTGAACAGGCTCCCATCAGACCTGGTGTGTAGATATATGCCATCCGTGGACGTGTCGAAGGCGTAGGACAGGAGCAGGGAGAAGAAGATCCCAAAAAGTGTTGGTGCCAGCACGCAGCCCTGCTTCACACCACTGTTAATTGGGAAGGAAGTTGAGGATGATCCATCATACAGGACTGTTCCCTTCATATCTGCATGGAAAGAGATTATCATGCTGAGGAGTTTTGGGGGGCAACCGATCTTACTCAGAAGTTCAAAAAGGCCCTTCCTGCTGACCAAGTCAAAGGCCTTGGTGAGGTCGATGAACATCAAGTAGAGTGGTTGACCTTGCTCTCTGCTCTTCTCTTGGAGTTGTCGTAGGGAGAAGATCATGTCTGTCGTCGACCTGCCTGCTCTGAAGCCGCACTGTGATTCCGGGTACACACGGTCTGCCAGCAACTGCAGCCTGTTGAGTATGATGCGGGCGTACACTTTACCAACAATACTCAAGAGCGAGATCCCTCTGTAATTATTACAGTCACTGCGGTCGCCCTTGTTTTTATAAAGGGTCACAATTGTGGCATCACGCATGTCTTGGGGGACTACTCCTTCCTCCCAGCAGCGGCAAAGTAGCTCGTGCAGTGGTTTAATCAATGCTGGTTTTCCACGTTTGATAGCTTCGGGCGGGATGCTGTCACTACCTGGTGCTTTGTCGTTTGGAAGGCAGTCGATTGCTTTGCTGAGCTCCTCTAAGGTTGGCACTTTGTCGAGCTCTTCCATGGTGGGCAGATTCTTTATGCTGCTGAGGGCTGCATCAGTGACTGACGTTTCTCTGGAGTATAGTTCTGAGTAGTGCTCCACCCATCTGGCCATCTGTTGCCCACGGTCTGTGATCTTCTCTCCCGTCAGGGATTTCAGGGGAGCGACCCCTTTCACTGTAGGGCCTAGAGCCTTCTTGATGCTACTGTACATGCCTTGGATGTGTTCGGACTCGGCACTGCGCTGGATCCCTTCACACAGTTGTTGCCAGTACTCGTTCGCACACTGTCTAGCAATGCGTTGGGTGTTACTTCGGGCACTTCTGAGAGCAGCAAACGTCCGTTCATTAGGGCATTTTTTGTAAGCTATGAAGGCTTTTCGTTTCTCCTCGATTTGTGGTTCCATCCTTGATAGGTGTGCATTGAACCAGTCCTGGCTGGGTCGTTCCTTCTTGCCAAACGTTGACATAGCTGTACTGTAGATGGCACCCTTCATGGCGTTCCACTTGGCTGTAGCGTCATACTCAGGCAGGTCCTGGAGAGCCTTGTTCAGGGCAGACACATACTCCTCCACCTTGGCAGGGACTGACATCTGTGCAGTGTTTATGCGAGGACATCCTTTTGGTTTTGTGCGGTGTAACACGTGTGGCTGTAGTCGCACTCTGCTGCTCACAAGGGCATGGTCGGAGTCACAGTCTGCACTGTGGTAGGTTCTGGTGGAGAGGACGCTGTTAAGGGCAGAGCGCCTGGTGATGACCAGGTCAAGTTGGTGCCAGTGATGAGATCTGGGGTGTTTCCATGACACTTTGTGTTGTGGCTTACACTTGAAGAAGGTGTTTGTGATGCACAGGCCATGGTAGGTGCATAGCTCCAGCAGTCTCTGGCCGTTTTCGTTGGTCTTTCCAGTGCCATGATATCCGAGGCAGGTAGGCCAGGACTCGTGGTCCGCACCTACTCTGGCATTAAAGTCGCCGAGGAGGAATAGTGGTTCATTTTTGGAGCATCCTTTGATCTGTTCGTCCAGCTGCCCATAGAACTGATCCTTCACGTCTTCTGATGATGTTGACAGGACCTGAAGTAGTGGTGAGGCGGATGGACAAGAGACGCTCAGTGCCCCCTGTTGGAGGTTCAACCGAGGCCAGGAGATTGTTTTTGATGGCAAAGCCCACTCCGTGCTGACGGGGCTCCTCAGGTTCTCGACCCTTCCAGAAGAAGGTGTAGTTTTCCTCTCTGAGGGAGCCACTAGAGGCGAGCCTGGTTTCCTGGAGGGCAGCTATGCTGATATTTAGTCTGGTGAGTTCTCTATCGATGATGGCCGTCTTTCTGGTGTCGTCCACTTCTCTGAGGTCGTCGGAGATGCCTGTACATATGGTGCGCACATTCCAGCTTGCAAATCGAAGAGCTGGAGTCTTCTTTATTGGTTTCTTGTTTCTTTTGTCTGGTGTGGAATTACCGTCTGCTTGTCATGCTGAACAACACACTGAGCTCCAGACACCCACTGGAGCAGGCAGACGATGGCAGGTCAACACCTTATTGACCGGGGGCTGCCCGGCTTGAGGCGGGCGATAGTTGGCCAGTGGGACACGATGATCCCTCCCACCGTCAAAGCTGACCCGTGGCGCCCCTTCCCTACGCCAATCGGGTGGGACTTATAACCCGTAAACTGTCAGCTTCCGTGTTGTTTCCTCACTCAGTAGCGAGACTGGAGTGTCCTCTTTAGGGCGCAAGCCTGGGCGTGGAATATGGAGATCCTGGGCTGCCCAGACGTCAGGATCCCCCTCTCGTCCTTGCTGGTGGGGTCCAAAGGAATGCTGAGCATGACATTTGGCACCAGTTTGGATGCAGGAGCTGCCGGAAGGAGGTCGTAGTCGACCCCCAACCGCCTTAGGGGCTCCACTCCTGATTTTCTGTCTGGGTTTACTCCCGTAGCCTTTCCTTCTCCCGAAGATATCCACAAGGCAGTGGAGCCATAATCCAATGGATGGGACTTGGTTGGTTTTGAATCAGAGTTTCCTTCTCCTAGATGAACTGCCTGACAAGGCTAACGAGCTTCATCTGCCCGGGTTTGGGGTCAGAGTTTCCCTTCTCTTAGACTGGTTGCCTGCCAAGGCTAATGAGCCCAGTCTGCCCACCCAGTTTTACCGCCGGGTACTCGGTCGCGCCACACAGCAGGCTCTGTTAAAACAGGGGGCACCGCGTGATTATGGATAAGCTTTATTATTTCAGACTTTAAAGGATTTGATGCCTGGATGCTTTTTGTTGAATTAGGTTAATTTCTTTCTTTTTTTGAGGAATTTTTTGAAGGTTTTTCTGTTGTAAGTAAAAATATTTGATGGCAGACTAAAATTATTTTATCAAATTTTAAAGGTCTTATAGCCAGAATGCATTATGTATAATTTGGTAAAATTCTGTTCAACAGAACTTTAAAAAATATATTTTAATTAGATATTTTTTAATTTAGTAATGGTAGCCATACATGATAACAAATCAGCATTAACTGCACGAAACTGAATGGTCATGGTGCCTGAATGCTCTGTCAGATTTGGTCCATTCTGATTAGTGCTTTAAAAAAAAAAACAGATTTTCTCTATACATGTATTTAATAAACTACATCCATATGTGATGATGATTTGGCATCATTTGCTCAAATGTATGTAGTAAAGTATGGCCATGTATTTGATGATGATTTGGCATAATTTGTACATAAATGTATCTAGTAAAGTATGGCTATATTTGATGATGACATGGCATAATTTGTACAAATGTATTTAGTAATTATGTCCATATTTGATGATTTGGCATAATTTGCACAAATGTATTTAGTAAAATATGGCTATATTTGATGATGATTTGGCATAATTTGTACATAAATGTATCTAGTAAAGTATGGCTATATTTGATGATGATTTGGCATAATTTGTACATAAATGTATCTAGTAAAGTATGGCTATATTTGATGAAGATTTGGCATAATTTGTACATAAATGTATCTAGTAAAGTATGGCTATATTTGATGATGACATGGCATAATTTGTACAAATGTATTTAGTAATTATGTCCATATTTGATGATTTGGCATATTTGTACAAATGTATTTAGTAAAGTATGGCTATATTTGATGATTTGGCATAATTTGTACATAAATGTATTTAGTAAAGTATGGCTATATTTGATGATGACATGGCATAATTTGTACAAATGTATTTAGTAATTATGTCCATATTTGATGATTTGGCATATTTGTACAAATGTATTTAGTAAAGTATGGCTATATTTGATGATTTGGCATAATTTGTACATAAATGTATTTAGTAATTATGTCTATATTTGATGATGACATGGCATAATTTGTACAAATGTATTTAGTAATTATGTCCATATTTGATGATTTGGCATAATTTGCACAAATGTATTTAGTAAAATATGGCTATATTTGATGATGATTTGGCATAATTTGTACATAAATGTATCTAGTAAAGTATGGCTATATTTGATGATGATTTGGCATAATTTGTACATAAATGTATCTAGTAAAGTATGGCTATATTTGATGAAGATTTGGCATAATTTGTACATAAATGTATCTAGTAAAGTATGGCTATATTTGATGATGACATGGCATAATTTGTACAAATGTATTTAGTAATTATGTCCATATTTGATGATTTGGCATATTTGTACAAATGTATTTAGTAAAGTATGGCTATATTTGATGATTTGGCATAATTTGTACATAAATGTATTTAGTAAAAGTATGGCTATATTTGATGATGACATGGCATAATTTGTACAAATGTATTTAGTAATTATGTCCATATTTGATGATTTGGCATATTTGTACAAATGTATTTAGTAAAGTATGGCTATATTTGATGATTTGGCATAATTTGTACATAAATGTATTTAGTAAAGTATGGCTATATTTGATGATGACATGGCATCATTTGTACAAATGTATTTAGCAAACTATGGCTACATTTGATGAAGACCTGGCATATTTGTTCAAATGTATTTAGTAAAGTATGGTTTTATTTCATGATGATTTGTCATCATTCACACAGATGTATTCAGCAAACTGTGGTCATATTTGATGATAATTTGGCATCATTTGTACAAATATAAAAGGTCATTATAAGAATGCTTTCAAAAAAGAATGTTTAGATTCGTACAGAAGATTTTAAGAAGTCAACAAAAATAGAAATTAAATGCTGACAGATGGATGACATACAATGCAGGGATATATCAGTATCTCCTTTGACCTTATGACCTAGTATTCTAAATAAATGAATTCTTTCTGGAGCAAAATATATTCCTGATTACCCATACCTATTAATGCATACCTGTCATAGCATGACATGTGACATGAAGAACATCATTTCTACCTCCCCAAATCACCCAATATGGAAATGTTTTTAAAAAACAATTTCTAATAAATCTCAGTCTTAAAAATGTTCAAAAAAAATGTTCATATATATATATGTGTGTGTGTGTGTGTGTGTGTGTGTGTGTGTGTGTGTGTGTGTTGTTACATATTACTTATATCTTATTTAATTCTTATTTATTTTAATTTAATTGTTTGTCAGTTTTTAAAATTTTTATTCTATTATATGCTAATATAATGTAAATTTATTCACTGGAGATTATATTTTTCCAGAAAATCAGTTGACCTGAATCATTCTTTCGTAAACACCATGTGTTGATCTAAATCTTAACTTTATTTCAGAATTTGTAGCAACCTTCGCAAATAAGTTCTATTTTATTTTAAAATGATTGGTTTTCGTCAGGGTCATTTTTGGTGTACGTGACATAAAAACGATCACGTGACCCCACACTTTCGATTTCGCAATTCCGGTATTTCCATTACTGCGCATTTGTTAGTTTTAATAGAGATGCGTAGAGAGAGGTTTCTCAGTTTTGGGCTTTTTACACTGATGTCAAGTTATTTTGTAGTAGCCAGTTTTTTTATTTAATATCCTCTTCAGATCAGTTTGGATTTCAAAATGATTAATTCTTTTTTCTCTGGAAATATTTTGAGGACTGCTTACACAGAAATTTGGGAAAGACATTCCTTACAAATTTAATTTGGATTTCCAACACCGGAGTGTCATTATTTGTATTTCTACAAGGAACTGTAGATAAGCACAGTATGGACTACAGCATCCATTTTCGATTTTCCATCAGGATTCGAACTTGAAATTATTAGAACATTTATTACTAGGACTTTTGCAATTTAATTCGTTGATTATTCTTGGATTATTTTTGGATTTGATTCTTGAAACCGTAAGTTCTTCTCTATTTTTCACTTTTACAGAATTTTTCCAGGGAAATAAATAATTTGTTAATTTTAAAAGGCTTCTTGTTTTCACTCTTTCTATGTTACTGTTTATTCGAGCCTAAACACGTAACAATGTATGTATGTATGTATGTATGTATGTATGTATGTATGCATGCATGCATGTATGTATGTATGTATGTATGTATGTATGTAGCGGAAAGATTACAGTTCTCACCCTCCTTGAATTGTCTGCAGCATTTGACACAATAGACCATGATATATTACTTCCCCGTCTCCATCATGTATTTGGCATTCATGATACAGCCTTACTGTGGTTCAAGTCCTACTTGGTACAGAATACAAATTGTATCTGCAAATGGAATACACTCCAGCCCAGTTGATCTATGTTGTGGTGTTCCTCAGGGGCCTGTTCTTGGACCTGTTCTCTTCATTCTGTACCTTAGTCTCTCTCAAGTGTCATAGATCATCATCCAGTGTCTCGCCAATTGTACGCTGATGACACCCAACTATACAAATCTAGCCACCTAACTGAAGTTGATGCTACTATCCAAGGTGTAGATATGTGTTTTTCTGATGTGAAATCATGGATGACATGTAACAAGCTGCAGATGAATGATGATAAAAATGAGGACATTCTGATCACAACACAAAGACTTTCTCATTCACATCCTTTACCTCAAACAATAAATATCAGCAACGCCAACGTTAAATCCACACATTCAGTACGAAACCTAGGTGTTACTCTGGACAGTACCTTCACATTGTACCAACATGTCATGAACATATGCAAGGATGCATATCTTGAGCTGAGACGCATCAGCTCAGTTCGCAGATATCTTTCAGTTGATGCCACTAAAACACTTGTGTGTTCGTTAGTACTTTCAAGACTGGACTATTGTGACTCAATTATGTCTGGTTCATCTCAATATCTACTCCACGGACTTCAAAAAGTTCAAAACACAGCTGCTCGGATCATACTTAGAGTACCACGATCAGAGCACACCTCCCCGCTGCTCTGTACCCTACACTGGCTATCCATTTGATCCAGAATCAAACACAGAAAATTTTCTTTGTCCTACGTTTCACTGTCGGACTCTAGTCCAACATACCTATCCGATCTCACCCATGTGTACACACCAGCAATATACTTACGCTCCTCTTCTGACAATCGTATAATCATTATTCCCACTATGAAAACAACGTCATATGGACACAGCGTTCTTTTGCATACCAGGGCCCAGCAACGTGGAATGAATTGTCCACTGAACTTAGACACAAAGACACAGTGATCACATCCAAGAGGGCTCTCAAAACTCACTTATTTCGACTGCAAGAACAAACTTAAAGACCTAATAATGTTTCCTACCTGAAATATTCTCTCTCTCTCTCTCTCTCTCTCTCTCTCTCTCTCTCTCTCAGCAACCTTTTTTCCATACTACATAATCGATTTAATGTATTACAACCTCTTGCACAGTTATCCCAACCATAGTTATGCTATTTAATGAAAAATTATGCAAACAATTACAATTGATACAGTAGAGGTTTCGATTCATTTTACATTTCCTTGAACTTGTATATACGAAGGAAAGTATGAAATATGGCAAATATTTAATATACGTAAAGTTTCAAGTGAGTTACGTGAAAAATAAAATTAGTGCATAGTAGGCTAATTATACATGAACCAGGTTGGATTTGTTTTTCCTGTGTGACGATTGGTGGCTTTATGGATGAAAATATTTGCTACAGAAATTGGGATTTTAACTAGCTTGTAGCCTCCTTAGCAACCTATTCTTTTTCATACAGATACAGTTAGCAATAAGTTCACGCAGGACATGCAATAGCAATAATATCCGATTTATTTTTTTTTATATTTGGTGACGTGGTGACTCGGTCATTAGCGTGACGTTACAGTTGTGTTGCATGTTTAAATCCTGAGGCGTTTTGCCTAGGTGAGGTGCTCGGGTTTTATTTGGGCTAAGTATTTCATCTCATTCTCTAAATTTAGTATTTCTAACTTGTATGTGTCGTTAAAATAATTGAATGAACTACTTAAACAATCGATTATATTATGTATGTCGCACATAACTTATATTCGCATCTACTGTATACGTATTGATTATACATGAAAAGAATTACAGCACAGAATAACTTTGATTATCCGTCAAAGTGCCAGACCGAGACCATGACGGTAATTAGAATAGACGAATAATAGAATATGCACATTGAAAATATTATGCAATAGACAGGATCATGAAAACATCATAATATCTACATATGTGTACCTGTTTTTAATATTTTGACGTGCAATGCCCTGGCGGTAACAGAGACTGACGGTTAATAGGGTGACGGATAATCGATGTTCTACTGTAATTCATCACGTTTATAACATTATGAAAATGTATTGATGCTATATACAAAAAGCCCATATTAAATTTACTGGACTTGAAATATTGCAAGATTTTCCAGGATAAAATATTTACATGATTGATACCATGCCTATGCATGTCTCAATAATGCCAATAATCGTTCAAATGATTATTGTTATCCTGGAATTCTAGACTCAGTATTCATAGACACCTCGTCTCCCATAATCTCAGTGGTCCGTGAAAAGTAAAGGTCATTTGAATAAATTTGGGATTCTCTTGGAGGGAATTATTGTCAACATCAGACTGAAGATTCAAAACGTATTATGTTTTTTTTTTTGTTGTTAAGTCCAAAGAAACCCTTTATACTCAAGTAGATTACATACATATATACATGAGGGTTGTACTTAAAAGGTTGAATCATTCATTGCTCATATTCTGTATGTCTGTCTGTTTCTCTCAAATTCAGTTCTGTGTACGGATAAGTATACATGACTTCTAAAGCAATGCAAAGGCCTAGTGTGGCCGAGTGGCCTAACTCGTTTGCACCATTACAACTCTCTTAGAGACATTAATTTTAAACACCTCGAAAGTCTGTGTTATCAGATGCTGCAAATAAAGACAATTATGTAGTATACAATAATACTGAAAGGAGACTGTTAACTCTAAAGGAATTGAAAAAAGCACATTGTGTCAGCAATAAACAAATGATGAAGATTCAACTTGACACAGAAACTAATGCATAAGTACTAACTCCTCCAAAGTCATATTCATTGGTAAGAAATCTATCAGCATTATCAAACAGACTGAGATAATATACCATCATTTATTTATACTTAGTGTGAAATATAGTGATTTAGTGGCGAAATAGTTTTTTATTGTATTTTCATTCTTATATCGGCACAAAAGAAAAATATATCCTTCTCCACTCGTTAAAATATCGCGTTTTTTGGTACCACACGATGAAATTTATCTATATTAAGAAAATATCCTCTGTTTATTTATGTGCACAGATACGCGGTGGAACTGCAGGACTAATCAGCATGTCCCTTATTGATTCAACGGCAGATGTAGTCATACTAGTAGATATCTAGAATAACGTCAATATCATGAAACAGGTTACTCAGAGAGCTATTGTTTCCAAACAGGAAAGTAAATTATATACTGAGTAATAGCACATTTCACCTAGCCTCACAAGTGATTATTAAAATCATGTTCTTCTATATCAGAGATTACACTTACTGATGAACATGAGAAATCCATGTCAGAAAAAGTATATTTTTGAAACTGAACTCTCTTGTGTTTTAACTAGAGGCAGAGTGTAACTAAAACATTAACTCTGGAAATGTTTATTTATTTCCTATCTGGTAGTGATTAACCCTGTTAAATATCTTTTATGTGAATCTATTTATTATCATTTCGATCTTCGTTTCAAAAAGAAGAAAGCCGTAAATGTAAGATTACCACATTTAAAACTGAACTCGATCATATATTGATTTATACTATACAATATTGATTTATACTATTCAATATCGATTTATACTATACATATGACTATTGTTGATGAACTAGTATATTCCGAGTATTGCTTAAATCAGGGGTCTTAAATTCAAACCACCATAAGGGTCTCGTGAAGGCATTTTCGATGGCCCAAGGGCCACACCACCTGTGTTATCATTGTGAACTCCAATCATTTTGTGGGCCACAGGATACGGATTCCCGATAGCGTGTTTGAAACCTCTGCATAGCTTTTTAGTTAAAGGAGATAAGAAGCCAATATTTCGCATTCTGATTGAGTCAATCTTCAACTACTCCCCGCGAAATTAAAGATGATTGGCCTCTGGTATGGATGGGCAGTATAATATACAAATTTCTCTGAAATGTTGAAACCGAGGAATTAATATAAACCTCAAAATGTGGATAGTAACAACTAACAAATGAAAAACTTACAGCGTGATTGGTACCACGCTACTCTTGTTGATGAGGGGGATACACGTTCTACTCTGAGGCATAGTATGAAAGCAAAGTATTATAAATCAAGTTGACTTTTATGAATACTACTGATTATAAATACTTTTAAAGTAAAATAAAAAAATTAAATAATCGATATTAACTAAAATGTGACGAAACTAATTGTGTTATAACTTATTTCGGTTTACATAAAATTTGCAACGAATCACTTACTTAAATCATTCACTGAATTACAAAGTGCTGATTGAATTTTAGACAACAACCCTAGTAGTAAATAGGGATAGTATAGCCTCAATGGGAATTAGCATTACAGACCCCCCCCCCCCCCCGGGAACATATAGCCTCAAGGGAAATTTGACATGGAGAAAAATCGTGGGAACATATAACCTCAAGGGAATTTAACATGGAGAAAAATCGTGGGACGATATAGCCTCAAGGGAATTGAACACAGAGAAAAATCGTGGGACGATATAGCTTCAAGAGGAATTGAACATGGGAATAGGGACTGTATAGCGTCAAAGGAATTTAAACAGGGTGGGACTGTATAGCGTCAAGGGAAATTGAACATGGGATTTTTTTTTTTAATTTAAAAAAAAGGGGTAGGCAATTTAAAGTCATTCTCTTTTCGAGAAATGTGGGTGGCCCTGAAAAGGGCCTTTGGGTTTATGTTAATATGCTCTTAACATAAAGGGCATTTGCGGCATCTTCTTGTCCTCAAGCTGCGTCTTACTCGAGGGCCATAAATCAGTGTCCTCTTTAGGCAACCTTGTCTTTCTACGTAAACTCTTCGTATCCACAGACTGGTGTCTGACTTGTCGACAACGGTCCACTTGGACCGGACATACATGAGCATGTCCGTCCTAAACATCATTGAAGACACAAGGGTGGATGATTCGACTGTGGTCCACATCGTGAGGCGACGAGAACAGGTGAATCAATGCAGTGAACTGCGCTTATTTATAGGTAGAGGAAGGATTGAAACGGATTGAGTTCATTCACCAATCCGAACACGCGTTACAAAATTCAGTCAGCCCGCATCCAATCCGAAGAGAGCAGTTTGTGACGTCACGTTGTCTATATAGATTCGCTAGCGCCCGTGTGCAGTCAATCTATGCGACAGTGATTCAACATGACGGAAACTCAGAAAACGATCCATTGGGGTGCACCAGCAGTGGAGACCGCCCAAGGGAACCCGGACTTTCTTTCAGAAGAGGTACATTGGGATTTTGTGGATTTTCTTACCTCGCAAGAATTTGTTCCGGAACCTTCGTTACCTTCTTCATTACCGCAAGTGGAGAATTTTAGACAGAGACAGAAAGAAGAATTGGAGAAATTTATACAACGACAAAAGGAAGCGGAACAAGCTTTTCTCCTACAGCAACAGCAGCAAGAAGAAGAGGTAAGAAAAAAACAACAACAACAACAACAAGAAGTATCAGCAAAGAAACAAGAGGGTGAAAATCAAACGATCACGGTACTGTTGGACATTTTAGCGGAGTTAAGAAGCCTGAAACAAATGTATCAAACTTCTTTATTACGACCGAAGAGAATACGACCTTCCCGAGCTAAACACGTCAACCCTGTGACTAAGCCTACCGTACCACCCTTAGTGATTTCAAACCAATCATCATCATCATCAACATTACGCAGTCCAGAAGTAGGCCTTGGCCGTGGCAAAGGCTTAAGGCACTTAAAGTTGATTGCTTAAACTCACCCCTACACCAAAAAAGACCCTTTTCAGGGCCACCCACATTTCTTGAAAAGAGATACAATTTCAATTGCCAATAACTCAAAAAAAAGAAAACCATTTTACCCCTATAGTACGTGTCTGTGTATGAGTGCGTGAGTGTACGTTCTTATTTTAAAATCAAAACTCAAAGACACTTACCTTATATAATTAATTTATTCTTTTATCCATAATTACAATCCAATTCACAATTCACAACAGAACACTTTAAAAAGTTCATTTACTTCTTCTGTCTCCTTGTTTACTCTCTCTGTTTTTTAAATTTCTTCACCGTCTTTTCCTCTTCTTTCTTCTCATTTTCTTCCCTTCTTCTTTTCTTCTCCTGTTTCTTTTTCTTTGCCTCTTACAAATAGAATTGTCTTCTTTCTTCCTCTTCTTCATCTGAAGAATCCCTCTCTTCCTCTGAAGAATCCCTCTCTTCTTCTGAAGAATCCCTCTTTTCTTCTGACTCCTCTTGTTTCTTTTTTGGGCAATCTGGAGACCAATGTCATTTTTCTTGACAATAATAACAGGTATCTTGACTTCTGTCTTTTTTAGCCCCTTTTTTTCTTTTCTGACGGTCTGGACACTCTGAAGACCAATGCCCTTTTTTCTGACAGATATAGCAAGTATCTTGACTTTTATCTCGAAAGGAAGGAGAGTAGTCCGTGGGCTGGTCTGAAGAAAATTTTCTAATAACCCCTCGCAAAGCTCTGATGAAACGTTCGATTTGGCTAGTCTCTTCCATCGCTGTGCTCGGTTAGAGAGTGAAATGAATAGTGAAAGGACAAGACACACACCCTTTTATATACGCTGGTCTGCCATGACTATAAATTAGTCCATGGTGTTTAAACTTGAGTCATTTGACGTTTTGCTATCAAGATGAAACGATCCTATTCATTCGAGAAGAAAGTAAGAGGCAGAAACGTGATCTATCGCTTCGTACCAGAGCTGAAGTCTTGGCACAAATTCATGCCAGTGATTTTGAAGAGGACATGAGTGAACCAGAATCCGAACCCTCTAAACCAAGTTCACCACCCTTAGTCAACCCTGAAAAGTACTATGACATTCGAGAGACAGAAAAGCGCTCCTCTAGAAAATTTAGAACCACGGCTTACAAATACACGGTGAAGTTTAAAGATTTCAAGGCTGAAGTACATAGAGAAAGCAGAAGGGTTCATCACTGGGGTGTGGGATTCTTTGCTCACCGCACTCAAGCGACAATGTCAGCCCAAAGAAGACGATCGCTTGAGACTTTCCATACAACACGACGATTTGAAATCCCCTGTTTGCATCGAGTTTAGCACCCCTGCAGAATTGACCGCTTCAAAGTCATGGACAAGATTCAACACGTGCAACAATCCAATGACCAGTTTGACATCACCGATGGAAAAGCCACATTGGACATGACCCACGTCTCTCCTCCTCAAGGGACCGGACGCAAAAAGATGTTATTGGTGAACGAGCTTCGCAGCATTAAGCGTAGCCTTGTCCAAATTCACAACCCTCAAGACCAGATGTGTTTAGCCCGAGCCATCGTGGTGGGACGAACCTATGCCAACAAGAACGACACGACAGAATGGAAAAGAGCCTGGAAAACTATTCGACAATCGGACAGAGCCAAACAACGAAACGAAGCAGAACTCCTGTTGCAACAAGCTGACCTATCCAAAGATACACCCTGTGGCATTCCTGAGATGCAAAAATTGCAAGATGCCCTAGCTCCACGATACACCTTGAAAGTGCACCCTCAAGAAGTGCGCGGACCTCTGTTGTTTCGAGGCCAAGACTTTAAGGACGGAAAATACATTCATGTCTATTATTACGATGACCATTTCGATGCCATTACCAGTATCACCGGATTCCTGGGATACGGTTATTACTGTGAGAAATGTGACCATGGCTATAATAATCGAGAGCAACACAAACATTGCGGATCGAAATGCCGAGAATGTTTGGCCTCTCCACCCTATCTGACCGAAGGACCAGTGCCTTGTTCAACTTGTCTGCTCACGTTTGTCAGCCCTGCCTGTTACCAACAACATCTGAAGACGCAAGGTTCACAGCAGAAATGTGCTTGTCAACTCCTGAGATTGTGCCCTACGTGTGGACAAGGCATATGTACCAATACTGCCAAGGCACACGTATGTCGAGGAAAGAAAAAATGTCACATTTGTCACCACATCGTGGACTTGGAACACCAATGCTACGTGCAAAAATACCAACCTCCACCAGAGAAAGAGGACGTTCACAAGAAGAAAGGCAATTTCATCTTTTTTTGATTTCGAATGCATGCAAGAGACTGACATTCACATTCCTAATTTCTGCGTGGCTCATCGAGCGTGCGAGAAGTGCGTTCAAGAACCTATCTTCAGTCATTGCCCTCACTGCAGCAAGATTCCTGGAGGGCGTGAAAAAATCTTTCGAGCACCGAACACGTTAGCCGATTTTGCCCAATGGGTTTTAGACCCCGTCGACAAAACGTGGAGCCAAGAGGGCATCGAACGTTACGGAGATTGTCATCGTCATGCCACGGTCATGGTTCACAATTTCTCCGGATACGATGGACAGTTTCTTCTCAGATACTATACGGAACATGGCACCGAGCGTCCTAAAGTGACTTTGAACGGAGCCAAAATCATTTTCATGCAAGTGGGACAAGTACAGTTTAAAGATTCGATGAGTTACTTGGTCATGCCTTTGAGTCGAATGCCTAAAACGTTTGGAATGACAGAAATGGCTAAAGGGTACTTTCCACACTTTTTCAATACGGAAGCCAATCAACACGCCGTTCTACCCCTTTTACCTGAGGCTCACTATTACGACCCCGACAACATGCGTACCGAACAACGAGAAGCTTTCTACGCTTGGTACCAGGCTCACGCCTCCGACCCTTTCGACTTTCAGGAAGAAATGCTAAAGTAGTGTCGTTCCGACGTGGACATTTTACGGCGTTGCTGTGGAAAATTTCGAGAACTGTTCATGGAACACGGAGGGGTCGATCCTTTGAAAGAAGCTTGCACCATTGCCAAAGCGTGTTCCTTAGTGTACAGACAACGATTCATGCCTGAAAACACCGTAGCTGTCATCAGTCCTCAAACGACCCACTTTGTCAAACGTCAATACTCGGTCAAAGCCCTACGTTGGTTACATTACTTGTGCGACAAGGAAGACAAGTGGATTCAGCATGCCCACAACGGAGGTGGTGAAAAGACCATCGGAACGTATTCGGTCGATGGCTGTGACTTAGAAAACCCAAAGATCGTGTACGAGTTTAACGGTTGCTTATTTCACGGATGTCCCGTCTGTTTCCCTGATCGTAGCACTAAAAATCAGTTTTTACAACAAACCATGGAAGACTTGTACCAGGACACTTGTCAGCGTCGCCTAAAGTTGGAACAAGAATTATACCAAGTGGTGGAAATGTGGGAACACGAATACGATCACCGTATGAAAACCGATCCCGAGTTTAAACGCCTCGTGGAAAGTTACCAGTTCATGGACCCGCTGAACCCGAGGGATAGTTTGTACGGAGGAAGGACCAATGCCACCTGTTTGCTGTACCAAGCCGCCGAAGAGAAAGGAGAAGAAATCAAATACTTGGACGTGTGTTCGCTGTATCCCTACGTGTGCAAATATTGTCGCTTTCCTGTAGGGCACCCGCAATTGTTCACGGAACACATCGACCTGAAAAACATTCGACAATACGAAGGCTTGATCAAGTGTAAAGTTTTGCCGCCCACGAACCTATACCATCCCGTCTTACCTCACCATTGTCAAGGCAAACTGATGTTTCCATTGTGCCGTACTTGTGCCGAAACGTGCAACCAAGACCAACCTTGTCAGCACAGCCAGGAAGAACGGGCCTTGACGGGGACGTGGGTCAGCGTGGAATTGTTCAAAGCTCTGGACATGGGATACCAACTGTTAGAAGTGTACGAAATTTGTCACTTTCCCAAGACACAACAATACCACAAGGGTGACCCCACGCAGAAAAGCATTTTCGCCGACTACGTGGATGCCTTTTTGAAACTGAAGCAAGAAGCCAGCGGCTATCCTTCCTGGTGTCACACTCTCGAAGACCAAATACAATTCAAAGAGAAATACTATGAACAAGAAGGCATCACTTTAGATCACTTTGAATAAAACAAAGGCAGGCGATCGTTTGCCAGAGTGATGTTAAATTGCTTGTGGGGTAAAATGGCACAACCACCGTGTTTACCCAAGACGGAATATTTGACAGAACCTTCCCGCTACTTCCAGATGATTCACGACAAAACCAAATACATGAAACACGTGGACGTCGTTCGCGAGGATTTGATCTTGGTCAATTACGAAGAAGATCTGGACTTTGTACAAGACGACCCCTTTGGAAATGTCATCATTGCGGCTTACGTGACAGCTCATGCTCGCTTAAAATTGTACGAAGCTTTAGAACTGTTAGGGGAACGCGTCCTGTACTTTGACACGGACAGTTGCATTTACATCCATCACCCGAGTCGACAGCACCCTGACATCGAAGGAGACCGTTTAGGAGCCTGGACAGACGAGCATGCCGACGACAAGATTCTAAGTTTCGTCAGTGGCGGTCCCAAAAATTACGGCTACGAATACCGGGACAAACAAGGAGAAGTGCACACGACGTGCAAAGTGAAAGGACTGACTCTGAATTATCGTACCAGTCGTGTGGTCAACTTTGGGGTATTGAAAGAAGCCTTGGATTCGGGAGAGGATGGAAACTTTAAAGTGACCACCTATCAACCGAACAAGATTGTACGTTTACCCACTCACCACATCGTCAGTCGACCCTTGGAAAAAGTCTATCAAATCGTGTAGCAGAAACGAGTGCGACTACCCAACCACTTTAATTTGCCGTATGGACACATTGGTATAAAACATTGGTTGTAAGAGGATAGTCACCCACTAGAAGGATGACTTCGCCACAGCAAGAATCGAGTGAGAAACCCGATGAGAACTCCAAGTTCAAACCCTACCATTTTCCAGTCGTCTTACCTGACTATTGTGATTGTACCCGTCGATTGGACACGTTTCAGAAATGGCCTACGGATAGGGAAGGATTACCTTCTTCGCATGTTTTAGCTAGAACAGGATTTGTCTACTTGGGACTTGAGTCAGGATTGGGATACGAGGTACAGTGTTTCGCTTGCGGACTGAAGTTACGAATGGATCTATGTATCTATAAAGATTCAGCTATTCTGGAACATACTCGATGGTCTCCGCACTGCCCTTACCTTTCAATGGCCTTTCCACCCATCACAGTACGGTACAATTATGACGGTACCTTAGAGACGGTACCTTCCAAAACAAGACATAAAAAACATAAAAAAGGAAAGATGTACAAGCTGGAGACTGCATTGCGACTAGTATAAAAAGGGCCTATGGTCAAGATCGATAGTTCATTGGGACTACCAAGACCGAGCGAACAAGATGAATACTTTCAGAGAAACACAAAACAAGTTGTTTAGAAAGGCACAATTCAAGTGTGGGGCTTCGGAAGTGGAATGCGATTGTGAGCCTTGCGATGGGTACGATGCTGTACGTTGTGACCTTAGCGATGCCGTAAAGCATCATGGGAACTTTGTTCTTACGACCCCTATCATGGAAAGTGATGCTGTACGTGTCAAGCCTGAGGGATGCGATAGTGATGCCGCTCGTCCTCTTGGACATTTTACTGGGTTTCGTTTTAAAAGGGAATGTTCACCTTCATGTCTACCCCCATACGGATGTCATCCAGCCCTGAGCAAACTCCTGTTCATGTCACCCAACCCTCATCGAAACGAACCTGTGAAAGACGAATATTCGTTTCCTGTGCGTTCGTCGGAATACTGCGACTTTGAAAATCGTCTTCAATCGTTCAAAGGAAAATGGCCTAAATATCTGGGAGGACCGACCCCCGAAGAATTAGCCAGAGCCGGATTGTTCTACTTGGGCGAAGGAGATAAAGTCAAGTGCTTCAGTTGCGGTGTGTCACTTCATTACTGGGAACCGCAAGATTCGGCCTACGTAGAACATGCTCGATGGTCACCGAATTGTCATTACTTACCCTTAGTGGGACCGAGACATTAAAGTAACTTACCATGTCGTTGACGAAGAAGAAACCAGTTTGGCTAGGAGTCAAATGTTGGACATCATCGAGACCAGTATTTAAACTTCATTTCAAAAACGATATTGAATCATTACCTAAAGAACTGCAAGAGAAGATTTACAAGGAAGTTTGGCAGGGACTTGCCAGAGTGGAATCTCAATGGGTGACTGTAGAACTTTTGTGCCGAGAAATTCACAAGAGGAAAGTGAAAAAAGTTAACCAGTGTGTTACATTTCTTTGGGTCAAGGGTGCATTCGTCCTATTGTATTACTCTAGACCGTTTACATCAAAAGAGTTCAGTGACATTCTTGGACGTTACCCTGCATGGCAGTGGTCAGAAATTACTCACTATGTGGATTACGTTTGCTCTAGGAGAAGATTGTGAATTGTACGGACTGACCTATTCATGGATACTTTACAAGAGAACATTCTTGCTTTGCCTGTGGAATTGAGAGAACGCATTTACCGAGAGCTGGTGAAAATACAAGTCAAACGTAAAGAACAATTGCATCCGTTACGTCACCAGATCTTTAACCACTGGGACCTGAATGGTATAAGAGAACTGATTCGTCAGAAATTGTTTCATGGTCAGACATTGTTCAAAACTTTGAGGTCGCCAATGATCGACATGTTCATAACTATGGTTACTTCGAGATTCACCTAGTGCAACGCATTGAGGAAGACAAGTTAAAGGATTACCAACCTATGTTACGTGGAATCTACTTAGCGGAAGAGGAAACTTCTAAACGAACTCTGACGTTTCGGTTACAGTATGCAAGATTTAGATTCCCTACTGGAGAACGAAGATCTCTGGCTAGAAAGTACGTGTATTGCATCCGAAAAAAAGAGAATATAAAAACAGGCTGCCATGCCACGACTTATGTCACATGTCATTGAACAGATTCCGTGGAAGGAACTCAATGACCATATTCAAACCGTGGATCATTACCATCAATTATTACAAGAACTGTATCCATTCAATTTGGGTCGACAAGTGGTGTGTGTCTTAGTGACTTGTTTTCTGGGATTTCGTTTACCAGCCGATTCTTTGTGGACTCTTTACGATCAGTACTTACCACATCCCCCCATGGCCTTAAATGGTCACGAAAAACTCCTTTTACTCAAAGCCTTGCGGTTTCATCTGGATACTTCTCGACCTCAACGGGAAAAAAAGATTCGTCAACTTTTAGCTACCCAAGACGTGTATGACGATGTGTGTGTAGCTTGTGACTTACATCCCCATTGGACAGATGTCCGTGCCTGGAAAGAATGGGATTTTGAGGCTTGGACCCAAGAAGGGGCTCAGTATGCACGAGAATTGTGCAAGGAAAAAAGTTACTTTTCAACCTGTGTTAGTGACGGTGCCAGAAGAACCCGTCACCCAGGACAGGACTGTCGTGGACAGGCCTGAAAGACCCTTTCGGGAGGACACTTGTGTGACCTTACCCCCTATAGAACTGGTCAGAACTTTATCCAAAACATGTTGTAAAGACACTTGTTTCTATTCCACGTTAATGGTTATCATGTGCCTTTTATCCTTGTACTGAAGCCTTTGGCTTTTATGTATTTTTGTCTTTCGTATTCATGTTTAAAACATTCAATAAACGTGTTCTCAAACAAAGTATATAAACTCTTGTCTTGTTTGTTTTCGTGTCACAAGTGACATTCCTCACACTATGGCTACCTCTGCTGTCTCTGCTCCCTCTTCCTCTACTGTCAAAGTCATCGACGAACACTTAGATCGTCCCAGTTGGGAGGCTTTGTATCTTCGCCATCCCTTTAACATGCTCATTGCTGGACCTAGCGGTTCAGGCAAAACCGAATTCGTCAAACGTTTGATCGAACATAAACATCATTTGATCGATCGACCCCCTCAGCGGATCGTGTGGTGTTACAAAGAGTGGCAATCGGCGTACAGCCTCTTGCGAGAAAGTCAAGGCGATTCCATCGTATTTGTGGAAGGCATTCCTAAAGAAGACGACGGCATCGTCTCTGACTCCCGTCAAACCCATTTGGTCATTTTTGACGACATGTTAGGAGAAGACGAAGAAGAAATTAAACTGTGGTTCACGCGCAAAGGGCATCACCGTAATGCCAGTGTCGTTTACATCACCCAAAATTTGTTTCAACAAAGTAAAGCCCATCGCACCATCAGTCTCAATGCGCATTACGTGGTCTTGTTTAAAAGCCCTCGAGATAAATCGCAAGTGCAAGTCTTAGCCAAACAGTTAGGAACGCCTTGGCTGACTCAGGCGTACGACGATGCCACTCAAACGCCACACGCCTATTTACTCGTCGATTTGAAACCTACGACCCCCGAGGATTTGCGATTTCGTACCCACTTGTTTCACCAATGGTGCCAAGACGGAGGGCCTGTCCTGTACACGTCTCCGTCCTCGACTTAATTTCATTCCACATAAAAAATCTATAAAAACCTCAGACCCTTTTCGTCTGTCTCACACACATTTTGGACATGACGTCCCTTCAGTCGCATCTTCCCGTCAAATTGATTCGTGCCTTGTATGGCATTAGTCGAGAAAAAAATCCACAAATACGAGCTCGTGTCTTAGAAGCTAGTCTCAAAGAAGTCTTACGATGGTTCACGGTGACGGCACGTCAAATATTCCAAGAGATCATTCAGATTCCTCATCAAACCAAACGCTTTTTTGATCGAAACAAAGTCGCTTTGGTCCAACTGGCCGATCCCCGCATCGACACTCAAACCAAAAACCAAATCATTTTGAAACCTGGAGGGAGCGGTACTCTAGGAGGGGTCATCATTCGCTCTCTCTTAAGATGGGATCCTAATGCCCCCAAACTTCTCCCCAAGAAAAAAGTCAAACGAAGCTCCAAGAAGAAGAAAAAGACCAGGTCCCCAAGGAGAAGAAAAACTTCTCAAGTGGCGGGACCCTCCTCTTACCAGACGCCACCCCGGGAAAAGAAAAGAAGCCCCCAGAAAAAGAAACAGAGAAAAAGTCCCCAGAAAAAGAAAAGCCCACAAAAGAAAACTAGTCGCAAGAGAGGCACTTGTTCTTCGGCCAGGACGCAACCTTATACTCGCAAACCACGACCTGCCACGGCGGTGACTACGTCTCCGGCAGCCTCACGTTCATCCACTTCTCCGTTGATGACACCAAGAACTGAAGAGTACTTTGAGACGTTGATCACACCAAGAACTTCTCCGTTGATGACCCCCAAAAGAACTTCCCCAGTGGCAGGACCCTCCAATTTAGTGGCAGTGGCTGCTGCTCACAAAGTACCTTCTCCCAAAATCAAAGTCCAAGAAAAATCGCGCATGTTACAAAGTTTACTGGATTTGTCCAAGCAAGAACTGGCTCGATTTAGTCCGTTGCGTAACCCTGCACGACGTGTCATGCCTGTCCTCAAACTAATACGACATAAAGACAATCAGTGGCGACGCGTTCCGGTATAAAAAAGGCCTGTGACCAAGTCGGGGGTATCAGTGCTTTTTTCGGTGCTCCTGAAGACTCAAAGATGTCACCCTCCAGAAAACCCCAAGGAAAGAAAAGGAAAGGACTACCACCACGTTTAGTCAAACATGGAGACATGTTATCTGTCCTGTCCAAAGCTTCTCCACCTCTACGAAAAAAACTCATTCAATCGGCCTCCAAAGAGGTCATCGATGCCGTGTGCGAATGCTGTTTGAACGTCTTGAAACGCACGATCCCTTTGTCCAAACACCAGAAACAATGCTTAAGCAAACATCGTCACGTTCTTCGCCAAATGGGTCAAAAGAAAATTCCCATTCGTCAAAAAAAGAAGATGTTGGTCCAACGTGGAGGCATTTTACCCTTCTTGTTAGGTCCCTTTCTGAAAGGAGTCTTGGGAACCATGTTGGGAGGACTGGTGGGAGAAAGATGAAAAGGCCCTCGGAAGTCTAAAGATCTCAGAATCGACCCCTGACAACCCCATGGAAGGACGAAAACTAGCTTTAGTGCCTTACAAACGATGGATGGAATACCATCGGTGGCAAGAACAACGCACCCCGCATTTACCTCCCAATCCCAATTTGAGCGAGATGTCCCAGTTACAACACGAATTGCAGTCCTTGATGGATCGCCAAGATTTGTCCGAAACAGAAAAATCGCAAAAGTACGGTCAACTCTTGCAACGACTGCAACTCTTTCACCAGAAAGCTTTAGACGAAACAGCTCTACCCACTCTGAAAGATTTTAAGACCTTGATGAAAAGTCCAGCACCGTCATCAGTACCAGTACCAGGACCAATACCAGTACCAGTGACCAAGACAGAAAAAGGAGAAGAAGAAGAAGAAGAAGAAGGGTTTCAAACTCCACCAGAAAAAGTACGCAAGTTAACAACACCGCCTGTTTGGTACGTCCCCGACGAGGGCTGTCCCCAAGAAAAGTGGAGAGTTGGCCGTAGGAGATTGGGTGCGCATTGGCAAAACCAAACGCACTTTCGACAAAGGTTACTTACCTAACTGGACGACCGAATTGTTTCGCGTCACTGGACGAGTGCATGGTCGTCATCCGGCCGTCTATAAATTGGAAGACATGAACGGAGAAGTGCTCAAAGGAACGTTTTATTTGCCCGAGTTACAACGTGTCACCAAAAATTAAAACGACGTGTACGACATCGAAAGCATTCTCGAACGCAGAACCCGTAAAGTGGGCAAACGACGTGTCAAAGAAGTCAAAGTACGTTGGAAAGGATAACCACCCAGTTTTGATTCCTGGATCGACGTTTCGCAAGTCATCGACTATAAAAAGAAGTGACCATCATGCCCTTTCACACAGACCAATCCTTCACCTACTTCTTCTGTGCAAGATTTACAAAAATAACCCTTGTGGGTGTGGTGCGGAACACGTGTGCCTAAAACGCAAATCGTCTTTTTCTGCCAAATCTTCGTGGTGTATTGTGTCATCGGGGCAGCCATTGCCAATTTGAGTTTGCAACAAGGAGACAAACAATTGTGGACCATTTTATTGAGCAGTTGCATCGGTTACCTGCTTCCCAATCCCTCCCTGAAATTCACCTCGAACGGGAACCACGGGAACCTTGTGTCCAGTGCCAGTGCCAGTCACCACTCCAATAACAACAATAACCCCATTTTGGGACGAGACACGCCTCTGACGTCTAGTAACCCCTCGGACAGCCACAGAACTCTGGAATTATGAGTCACCAAAACCAATTTTACTTAACCTTACCCAGTGACAGTTCCATGGAGGTGTTTCCCAACAACACGTTGTGCTGTTACACGGCCAAATTACCTCAGGCCATCCCCTTAGATCACGAAGCCCATTGGGAAGTGGCTTTAGTGGAAATCATTCACCCAACCCAAGTCCTCAATGTCCTTCCCAATCAAAATAAATTTGATGTGGAAGTTCATGACGAGCAAGTGCAACAGCACTTGGATGCCAACGTCAAATATGACAAGAAATCTCGTACACAAAATCAAAAGTACACCACCTATCACTTGTTCATTCCCCCAGGCTATTATTTTAGTGGTCAACATTTGCTCAGCACCATAGCCACCAGGTTTAATGGCGTGTTTCTGAAAGCTTTGGAGCATGTCAAAAAAAGTGTCACCCTGGAATACCACAAAACAGCTTGTCGCTTCCTGATGAAATTTCCTGAGGGGGTTAAAATCATGTCTTTCTTATTTTGTCCTGAATTGTTTGACATGTTGGGCGGAGACATGAACATAAGAATGGTCATGATGAAGAAAAACGAATTACCCATCGTTTACGACAACGAGTCTTTTAGCGAGTTATTTCGTACCCCGGTAGAACTGAACCAAGGACTGAATTTGATGTTCGTGTATTCCGATGTGGTGGAATACAACGTGGTGGGACGCACCTCCGTGCCGTTACTGCGTGTCATTCCTTTCAAAGTGGATTCTGCCACGAACGCTGACGAGGAAGGTGGAAACACTTACCACGTCCACCGCGAATTTGTACATCCTCACTATTTGCCGGTCAGCAAGTCGTATTTGGACACGGTCAACTTTACTATAAAAGGAGATTTGGGACAAAATATTCCATTCACCAAAGGAAAAGTCACGGTGAAACTCCATTTTCGAAAACGGTTCTCTCACGATTCGTAAGTCATGTATCCCGTGTACCGAGGGGTTGCTCGACAGCGAGGACACGGTTTAGGAGATATGTTAAAATCGGCCTTTCGTTCGGTGGCTCCGGTGTTGAAACCGATGGTGACACGCGGATTGCACGCCTTGAAAGATGCGGCACTGACGCAAGGCAAAGAATTTCTCCAAAATGTCATCATCGACAAACAAAACCCTAAAGAAGCCTTCATGAGGGCTGGCAAAAATGTCTTGCTGCAAACGGGCAAAGACATTTTGGGTCGCCGAGAAACACCTATAAATGCCCTGCACGCTACCGAGTCAGGCATTCAGCAAGGACAAGCAGAAAGAGACGACGAAGAAAACACCCTTTCACCAGACTTCACACGTCTAAAGCGAGAAAGGCCAAGAAAAGAAGAACCGTTCGAGACTTAGACATTTTCGATTATTGAGACACAGAGAAAAAAAATGATGCACTGAGAATCTTGCCCTTGTTCCAAGACGGAACTGGACCTGTTTGCCATGCCCCCCACGATGATGACGATACAAGAATCCCAATGGGTGGAATTTCACCCCGTCTCCTCTTTGACGGATTCCGCTCCCATCGAGTTTGAAATCAAAGGACAGCCCAAAGATTACATCGATCTGAATAGCAGTTACTTGTACTTGAAAGTCAAAGTTCTAGATAAGGATAAAGGTGCAGTAGAAGACACTGAGAATATAGCTCCCGTCAACAATTTCATGCATTCCTTGTTCAGCTCAGTGGACTTGTACTTGAATAACAAACTGGTCAGCAGCAGCATGGATACTTACCCTTATCGTGCCTACCTGGAAAATCTCTTGACGTACGGAACAGATGCCAAGAACACTCATCTCAATGCTTGTGTGCTATGGGAACCTGACGAAGCGACCAAGTTTGACGTAATAGAAAAAGACAATGACGGCTTTGAGGAAAGACGAAGCAGAATCACAGGTGGACAGAGTTTAGAACTGATGGATCGTTTGCATTTGGACATGTGGTTGCAAGAGAAATATTTGCTGAACGGGGTGAATGTCCGCCTGAGACTGAATCCCGGCAGTGCCGCTTTCCATTTGTTGGCTGATACTGCTGCTGGCACTCCTAAAAGCAAAATCGAGGAGGCCAAACTCTACATACGACGCGTGGAAGTGTTACCCAAAGTGGGAAACGACATCAGTCAGACGTTGAGCAGAACGACCGCCAAGTATCCCATACGACGCGTGGAAGTGAAAACCTTCACCATTCCCAAGGGACAGCGATCCATGATCGATGATCATCTGTTTCAAGGACAGTTACCCAAACGTTTAATCCTTGGTATGGTCGAGAATTCAGCCTTCAACGGAGCCTTCGCTGAAAATCCTTTCCACTTTCAATACTTTGACGTGTCCAAGATCGAAGTCAGTCGCGATGGCAAGACCTTGTGTACCCGACCTTTCGAACCTGACTTTACCAAGAAGAATTACTTGAGATCGTACTTGTCCCTGTACGAAGCCACTGGACAGTTAGGGACCAACACCAGTCACGGCATTACGTACGAAGATTACGCAGGAGGCTATGCTTTGTGGGCTTTCGATTTCACTCCAGACCAAGGCAGCGACGAGGGACATTTCCACCCTATAAAATCAGGCCAGATTCGTGTGGAACTTCAGTTTACTAATGCTCTACCAGACAAAAGTGAAGGTAATCCTGTATGCAGAATTCGATAATGCCATAGAAATCAACAGTTTGAGAGAAGTCATTCTAGACTATTAGAAGCCATGGAAGACTGTTATCCCTCTTTACCTAGTGGAGAAACTTTGGAGATGGAATGTGAGGAGACCATGGAAAAAGAAGAAGTGATCATGATGAAGTCAAGATGGCCAGAACAAGAAGCCCATTTAGTCTGTTGTTTTGCCAAACACTTGGTCGAAAAATTACGGAATCGATCAAGAAAAATTGCTATGGATGTCAAAACGATCATCCCAGTCAAATTCAACACGATAAATGCCTGATGCTGAGTCAAGAAGAAAAATTGGACGAGTATCTGGACGATACTTGGAGTCTCATCTCGGACGAAGACGTGTTGCATCAGTGGTATAAAGACTTGCGTGAACATTCTTGTCCACCATTAACCACTCAAGAGATCGATCGCATCGAAGCTCTCCTGAATCAGAGTGAGGAGACGAAACGAAGAAACGGTTATTTGTCAGACATTTTCAAGCAAAAAGTCAGAATCGAACTGATGACTTATTATTACCTGTGAAGAAGAAAAAAGCCACACAAATGGATACCTGGGAACTTTATTACCTTTTGAACCACAGCTCATACACAGCTTCTTGGAATCCTGTCGTCTGTGCTAAAGATGAACTCCCTCATCGCAAACCTCAAGACCATCTAGCTTACGTGATCAACACAGACGACAGTCATCTCCCAGGAATCCACTGGGTAGCCGTTTACTTTCCTCAAAAAGGATGTGTGGAATATTTCGATTCGTACGGATTGCCCCCTTTGGAAGACGATATCATCGACTTTATGAGAAGAAATGCTCAAACCACCCGATTCAATAATGTGAAATTACAAGGCACAGATTCCTTGGTGTGTGGACAATATTGTGTGTATTTTCTGCATCATCGCAGCCTGGGCTATTCCTTAGAACATTTAGTGACTCATTTTGATCATCGTTCTTCTTCAAGAAACGATGTGAAAGTAGATCGATGGTTTTGTGACCATTATGCTTATCTTTTGTCTCAAGCTAGGAAACGTAGTGTCCATCAATGGCCTAATGACTTCCAAAAGTGGAAATCACAATTTCATTCACAACGTTGTCAGCCCTGTTCAAAATAGATTGTAAATTGAAAAAAATGTTTGATGTATATGGTTGAATTATTGCTAAAAAATGTTATAGTTGTTTGTTAGTGTTAAGTGATTTTTGAATAAAAAAATATTGTGTTTTGAAAAAAAATGCCTTTGTCGTTTGTTTGGCTATAAGAATGTTGGATTCATGCTCTTTGACTTCTTACTATCCCTCTCATGTCACTCATTGAACGTTCCGGCTCGAAAACCGTGGAGGGATGGTTTCCTTCACGTCCGCGCTTTAACTTTAAGAATCGGGGTAGTTTCCAGTCTAACCATCCATTGTCGACTCATCCTCCTACGAAGATGTGCTCCAAACTAGCTAAGCTAAACGAAGCCTACGTGAATTTGCATAGGGTCAGACACAGTCTGATACCGAAAGCTGAAGAGATAGAGAATGTGAGAATGTTAAAAGTCACTGAAGACCTGATAGAAGAGCTCTTCAGAGAAGAAGTGAACAGGGAGAAAGAAGAATGGACAGAAAAGTACAGACTTCAGAGACAGCAGCAACAGCAACAACAACAGCAGCAGCAGCAGGAACCTGAACCTGATAGAGGCTTTGTCGATTGTCGTATCGACACCAAAGAGTCTTCTTCTCCTTCCGAAGAAGCAGACCTATCGTCAGAAAGTCTATCCTCAGAGGACGACGCATTCTTAGAAACTAAAAGATTGCCATAGCAAACAAAAAAAACAATAAAAAACAGCCCTTTTCAGGGCTACCCAATACTCTAGAAAAGAAATAACCATCAATTTGCCAATGTGTGTAGGTAGAGTAGTGTGAATATAAACACTGACTCTTTTTTTCATAGTGCGAGTGTATGTGTTTGTGTTTGTAACCGCTCACGTACGTTGGTGTGGATAGTAGATTAAGATGATGGTTTTTTTTGGCTGTTTGAGGTGTGGGGAGAGTAGATTTGGGGGTTTGATTGGATTGCTTTGCGTATGTGAATAGTATATTGAAGTGATTAATGAAAAATTTTTTAGAACAGGAATGGGTAGTATAAAAAAGTGAATGAGTGTTTCTTTAAGGTCCGCGCGTTGTTTTTAGTCATGATCTAGGTAAGATCAATTTTATGTTTTTAGGGGGATGTTTTCCTTCACGTCCGCACTTTTAGTATAAATTAAAAGTCACTCGTCAGTCCAGCTAACCTTGTTGATTGATCAACGCCAGAATGAACACCAGACTAGCGAAACTGTTGGAACTTCATGTGCATCTGGAATATGCCAGGTGCCTGTTGAACGAACTGGCCGCGGAGGTCATTGTCGAAGAGCGAAGGATGAGAGAGGAGGAGGAAAGAAGAAACAAAGAAGAGGAGGAGAGAAGATACAAAGAAGAGGCGGAGAGAAGATACAAAGAAGAGGAGGAGGAAAGAAGAAACAAAGAAGAGGAGGAAAAGGAGAGAAGAAGAAGAAATTTCAGAATCCCAGAGACAGAAAATTGGGATTCTGAAGCTATTTACCCTGCCTCTGCTCTCTCCCCCAAAAAAGTAAAAAGCAACTGGGGAACAAGATGTGTATGTGGCGCCAGGCCTGGAAGGTGCCACCATTAACCAGGTGTCCATGAAGTTCCAAAAAGACAGCCCTTTTCAGGGTTACCCAATACTCTAGAAAAGAAATAACTATCAATTTGCCAATGTGTGTAGGTAGAGTAGTGTGAATATAAACACTGACTCTCTTTTCATAGTGTTAGTGTATGTGTTTGTGTGTTTGTGTTTGTGTTTGTGTTTGTAACTGATCACGTAAGTTTGTGTGAATAGTAGATTATGGGTTTGTTCATTGATGGTTTAAGTATGTGGATAGTAGATCATATGAAATGAGAAAAGTAGGGGGATGTTTTCCTTCACGTCCGCGCGTTGTTCGGTCATGATCTAGGTAAGATCAATTTTATGTCTTAGGGGGATGTTTTCCTTCACGCCCGCGCTTTTCGTATAAGAACCCACCACGTTCGTCGTTCGAACCATTCTACGGAATAACAGATACAAGATGGAAGTGTCGGCGTTGTTTAATGACTTAAGAAATGTTTACTTTTGGATGATGGATGGAGAATATACTATTGAAAGGATAGAAAGAGAATGGAGGTTGAGAAAAAGTCTTGACTATGTCAATGAACTAAAATTAGCGAGGAAGATGATAGAGGAGATGATAGAGGAAGAAGTTAAGAGATTGAGAGTATTGATTCAACCAGAGTATGTAAGAGTGGGGACTATAAAAGAGTCTATGGACAAGGTAAAAGGAGTGAGATGCTATTTAGAAGAGCTAGAGAAATGGTCAGAGTGGAAATTCGTGAAAAGGGGCAGTGAACAACTAAAGAAAGCGGAAGAAAAGATGAAAAAGATGATAGAGGAAGAAGTGCAGAAAATTAAGGACAGGTGGGCAAAAGATAGAAAAGAACAAAAGAATAGAAAGAAAAAAGAAGAATATGAGAGATTGAACAATAACTGGATAAAAATCCAACAGAAGTTCCGAGCCATGGGTCAACCGGACTGGATACCGGAAAATGAAAAGAAGAAGAACAAAGGAATTTGGGGAAAGATTAGGGGCTGGATGAGGAAATGGAGGAAATAGAAGAAAGTCAAAGGCCCTTTTCAGGGCCACCCACATTTCTCGAAAAGAGAATGACTTTAAATTGCCTACCCCTTTTTTTAAATTTAAAAAAAAAAATCCCATGTTCAATTTCCCTTGACGCTCTACAGTCCCACCCTGTTTAAATTCCTTTGACGCTATACAGTCCCTATTCCCATGTTCAATTCCTCTTGAGGCTATATCGTCCCACGATTTTTCTCCATGTTAAATTTCCCTTGAGGTTATATGTTCCCGGGGGGGGGTCTGTAATGCTAATTCCAATTGAGGCTATACTATCCCTATTTACTACTAACACTACTTTGGAATCATTGTAATACATCAAAACGATTGGTGGATCAGTCAGCCTATTAAAGACTACTGGTACATCAGCACTTGTGATATGAGAATTCGTTAGGACCACTCTATTCTTTTGGACGTGTGATATTACTGTATAGGATTATTTTCGATTTATTTCACAATACCGAATCATGCGATGCAGTGCCTGTCTTTTAGTTTTATTTGTCAGTCATGACTATAAGATTCATTGTAAACTTTACTCAACGTGCACAAACGAGATCCAAATAAAATTATAAAAAATATGTAAAGACTACAGTGAAATCAAGGAATGTAAAACACCACGCTGAATAACAAACTAAATCTTCAATGTAAAATGAGAATTTAACTTTTCGCCTACTACGAAAGATATTTTCTTAGTTTTCTTTGAATATCGCTTGTGTTATGTTTAAAGATTCACGTAAGTATTATCTTTTTGATTATTGATTATCTTGATTGATTAAGTATTGACTATCTTGATTGATTAAGTATTGAGTATATTGATTGATTATTGATTATCTTGATTGATTAAGTATGGATTATCTCGATTGATTATTATCTTGATTGATTAAGCATTGATTATCTTGATTGATTATTGATTATCTTGAATGATTAAGTATTGATTATCTCGATTGATTATTATCTTGATTGATTAAGCATTGATTATCTTGATTGATTGTTGATTATCTTGATTGATTATTGATTATATTGATTGATTAAGTATTGATTCTCTTTCTGTGCATCATAGGATACTTTAATGATTGAATAAAAATTCAGTATTGTTTCAAACGACAATTAAAGAAGCACAAACATTCGACAGCGGAAGAACAATGATGACTCACATTGAAAATATATATATTTTTAAACTATGTAATAGAAAGATGTTGAACTGATATGTTTATTAGCATCACGATATGATTTTTTTAGAATTGTGTGCAAACTTAAAAGACACTTGCAGAATTATGAATTAAATCCCCAAAATCATAAAGCTTATACTACAGGTCCGAAAGTATAGAATGTTCAGAATGAATTCCAGTAATATTGAACGTACTGATGCACCAAGAGTACTCAACGCCATGCTGTACGACAATTATATAATCCAGAATGTCTTTGAATAAGTTCTCAATAACCTCAAAGTAGTGTTTAAGTCCAAAGAGTCAAGGTCAACTATCTACTGCTAATGAATAATTTAAATAAATAGTTCTTCAAGAATTATATTTGAACATAACTACATCATCTGATTATATATTCCCAGAGAATAATATGAAACAGAAATTAATATTTATGTCGAAACCAAATGCCTATGAGTACCTTATTTCTAATGGAAAATACCATCAAATTTTTAATAATATTTGGCCTTGAACTTAGATTTTAGTAAAGACATTGCTTATCACTTAAAATCATGAAAACTATATAGCCAAAATATGACAATAATAAGGTAGGCAGCTAGTATACCCTCAATCACGGACAAACGTCAAGCACACAATACAAATTAAATGTACATTGTTATGACACCATGGTCTTAAACTACGTACCAGAAAAAAAGCGAAAAACAACAAGCTTTGTAAAATTCGAGAAATGTTGTTGTTGTTGTTGTGGGGTTTAACGCCATTTTTCAGCACACGATAGGCTATGCATGGCGGTCGGTATTAATGGTGGAGGAAGAACCCGGGAAAACCACGAGAAGAACCACCGACCCACGAGAAGCTACTGGCAAGCTTTCTCACATACCCACATTGGCCGAATCCTAGACTCGAACCAACGCAGACAGAGGTGAGATGGCAGTGATCCATAACGGAGAGCGCTTTAGACCACTCGGCCACTCGGGGCCCCAATTCGAGAAATAATTGATTTCCCTAGAAAAAAAAAGTGAAAATCTAAAAAGAATTTACAGTATTGTGAAATAAATCTTAAATAGTCTAAAAGTTATATCATAATTCCAAAAGTATAGAATATAGAATTCCAATATTATCCCGAATGAATTCTAATCTTGAAATTGTTGATGAGCAAACAGTCTGAAATACTGTTGATGTGCCAAAGGTCTTTATATATCACAATGATGGAATCTTAAATATCTCTAAATGATTTCACAATAATTCCAAAATAGTTATTTAGTCCGAAAGTATTACGGAGAACCGTGTAATTCCAGTGAATAATTGAAATAAATAAATTAAAAATTTAACATGAAGTAATAGATTGATTTCACTTCGGATGTGAAGATAAGAATATCGAATTACATTGTACCTCCCTCTCTTATATAAAAACCAAAGTCACAATATGAGTACTAGGATGACGGTCTAAATTAAATTTCTAGAACATTCTAAGTTGTCAACAATATCAGGTATGTTCCTAAAAGTTTAGTAAAGAACATTGCCGATACACCATGAATTAGCTGGTTGAAAACCCATGTCCTAAATTAAAATCCAGGCAAAATTGTTTACCTACAAATAATAATAATAATAATAATAATAATAATAATAATAATAATAATATAATCAGCAATCTGATACATAATTTAGCTATGTAATATGGTATTTACAAGAACAAAAAATATCATTCTAGCAGACGTTGTATGATAACATTTTATTGGGATGCATTAAAACCTAAGTATGTTCGGAAAGAAATGAGCCATAAATCTCCTATCTAACATAATTATGTTGAGCCCTTTTTGTCGAGAAGTAATCGTACGATATTTTGTGCCTCATTTCCTGTGTTATTCGGCAACTGACAGTTTTTACCACAAAACAACATTAAAATCTTAAGTACCCGCAATCTACGTGCTTGGGTTTTCATATTTGAATATGCCTTGAGTAAAAATATATAATATATTAAATCGATCCACTTTCTTGGTTTGTTTGTTTCAGGGATTGCAGTGTCTTTGGTTACATTTCAAATACTTTCTACCACTTTATTATCATCAGTTAAAAGGCAAATATCTTATTAAATTGAATCTATTGGACATCAGCAAAGGTAAGCCAGTCATATCACTCATACACAGACTGTTGAGACGACAGCAGTCCAGTAATTCGTTTTCTTCTGTCAATCCATCAACTGAATAAAAAAATAATTGTCTTTCTAGATGAAGATATTTTCCATGCCGTTGAAAGATCAACGATATTTGAAATCTTGGTTTCAAGTCTATGTTGAGGGTTTCGTAAAATATTTGTATATATAATCAAAAGGCAAAAGCCTTTGAAGTCAGAATTGTTGTAGTTGGACTGCAAGCTTGAGAAAGGTTCTGTTTCCTAATCTATATTTTCCATCTCCTTTTCCTGCTACTGAAGGTATGTCAAGGTCGTTTGAAATGTAGGTCAGGTTTCATCAACATTTCTTCCGTACATTCGAAAGGTCCAAACCTTGCAAATCAATCATTTCATAAATGAACCAAGCAAGTTTTAAGCATTGCTTATTCACTTTCATGCGAGCCAACTCTCGTTCTTTTCACTTCGAAGTCTTTAAGAATATTTGCTTGATCAGAGGCACCAAATCCTTCATATGATTTTCGTCATTACTGAATAATAAAATTATAAATACAGATTGGTTATCAAGACTCTTTTCCACCCATCCAAGTTCCGCAGAAAATGATAAAGGTCATTTGCATTAGTGAAGCTTTAAATTAAAGTTCTGAATCTCTCTCATCATTAGTTTTAAGTCGTCTAGAGAATTAATATCTAAATTTGACTGGAAATTCCGTATGCAATATAGTTTGTTAAATCAACGAAAGTTTACCTACCCTGTTGTTCTAGATGCAATTTCACGAAAACAAAAAATATTATTTAGGTCTAAATTGTTTATTTGATCGTTGCAACCAGAACTATTTGAAGTGGATTAATACAAAGGAAGTAAATTCACAAGACTTAAATCATGTGCATGAAAATGTAGCATACATAATAAATATTCGCCTACTCACATCTCTACATCATATTGCGAATTTCTAGCAGCATATAAATAAAAAAACATGATGGTCAACATAACATAGTAATCAAAGGAGTACCTAAACTTTCACTAGCTGTACGGATAGGTATTGTGCTGCATTTATACGTACAGTTCACATGTACGTACAGTTCACATATACGTACAGTTCACAAATGTTTATGGACACCATAGGAAAAAAAATCAGATTTTTCAAGACTCTAAAATAGTCCATAATTTACATACTATCCACTAAGTTTAAAGGAAGTTACGTATATAATCTGCTTGATATGCAATATGCCAAATATACTTAATATTGTAGATAGATAGATAGATAGATAGATAGATAGATAGATAGATAGATAGATAGAAGTCTATGCATCCCAGCCCCAAATTTATATTTGCCTTTTTCATGTCAAACGGTCGTTTTTTACACTATGTGATGATCACTGTGCAGCCACAAGCACTTTTCCAATGTGACGATTTTACTAAATATGTTGTACTAAACAGCATTATGCAATTCAAAATATTTGCCATCCTCGCCATTTTTGAGATGTTCTACATGCATTGGACCCACATACCTACTGCTACGGTTGCATGGCATTGCATCCTAGCCGACTATTGGTATTTCACTATCTGCATACTGCAGAGTAGATATGGGAGGTGTACGTGCCTCACATCAGTTTCAAGAACAACACAAAAGCAAAACACCTAGTTCGCAAATATATCGATATCCTTAATTAGTAAACAATAATAAATGAAAACGTCACATTATTCCTTAAGTACAGAAATTGTACAGGGTCAAATTACAAATCTATTCCCCAACATAGCTTTCATCAAGAAATGTTTCTCCATTACTCCACGCATAATGGCCGAGTGGTCTGAAATGTTCGCCGTACCGGAGCACTGCCATCTCACCTCTGTCAAAGGGCGCCCGCAACATAGGTGATAAGGTCACGTGACCCCCCCCCCTTGGAAAACTTACCGCAAATAAAATTTCCCACGTTTACGCACGGAACTACGCAACTAACTCTCCCGGCCGTGACTGTCTGCCTCGTCCCCTGCAAAAAATTCTGCGGGCACCCATGCCTCTGTCTGCGTTGCTTTGAGTCTCAGGTTCGGCTAATGTGGCTACGTGAAAAAGCTTGCCAGTAGCTTCTTGTGGATCGGTGGTTCTTTCCGGGGTTTTCCTGTGTTTCTTCTTCCACCATTTATACTGACCACCATGTATAGCCTATCAATTGCATAAAATAAATGGCGTTAAACCCTACAACAACAACAACTGTTTGTATCGTATCACATGCATACATACATACATACATATATACATACATACATACATACATACATACATACATACGTACGTACGTACGTACATACATACATACATGCATGCATGCATGCATGCATGCAGACAGACAGACAGACAGACAGACACACAGTCATGCACGCACGCACGTGCGTGACGCATGCACTCACGCACATAGATACATACATACATACATACATACATACATACATACATACATACATGCATACAATACACTTAATCTTTCTTCTGCTTTGTAAACTCCTTTCTGTTGTGAATCATATATTTATTTTTTGGGTACTTATTCATGTCCGGTCCTAATTATGTGAAAACGTTATATTGTTGGCGAAAACGAAAGTAATAAGATGGTATAACTAGTATTAATAAGATAGTATTGCTAACATTAATTCTCGAACTGTCGAAATGTATGTAATACTAAATGTTTAGAACAAATGAGAATACGTTAATGACAAAGATGATGGTGGCGATTACTCTCATCATCGTCATCGTCATCATCACCATCATTATCATCATCATTATTATTATTATTAATTATTATTATTATTATTATTATTATCATTATTATTATTATTATTATTATTATTATTATTATTATTATTATTATTATATCTACGTGAGTTTAGATGGGCAAATTCGTAACCATTTGGGGTTCTATGTCTAAGGAGATTCATCTATGAGACAACTATATATATATATATATATATATATATATATATATATATATATATATATATATATATATATATATATATATATATATATATATATATATATATATATAAAAACACAGGAACAATATATCTCACAGTATGTTAATATCAGTAGGTTACGTTATTCCAGTCAATTTCCGAGTATTATCAATTATCAATAGTCTAAAAGTAGGTTTTCATTATATGTAAAATATTTGTATTTGCAAGTTTTATTACCATTTAGCGAGCCAAGTTCATGTTTTCAATAGATGCGTGTTACCAATGTTTAACATTTAATTGTACATTATTGCATTCTCATTCTACGTGTAACAAATAGGATACACACTGTTGTGCAAAGTTAAGGTAGGACCACTGTTGATTCGGTTTCGGTTTCGTCTAATTTAAATCTCATCTGATAATATTTTTTCTTATCTTGAGTAGCAAACATTAGATATTGTTGTTGGTGTTGTTTCTTGTTTATAAATGAATTTTTTAAAACTAAATAAATACCAGCTTCTAAAATCAGACCAAAATACCAGACATCAACATAAGTATTATCACATCATTGCATATTTTTATTCAATAGGGATCACGTACAAGTGGATTCCGTATATTTTATTTTCTTTCTCTCTGGTGTTGTCGTAGTCTCAGCATATATATATATATATATATATATATATATATATATATATATATATATATATATATATATATAATGAAGAAAGATAAACAACAGTATATAATTACTATATAGAAACAATATACTGTACGAACACTCTTCATCAGGACACAGCCAGGCCTTATATGTCTTCTTGTGGCCGTTATATTTTCCGTTTTAGCTCATACATTTATTTGTACGATCTCATTCATTTCCGCAACTTTTTCTGGGAAATGCTGTTCTTCTTAGGGAAAGGGAAAGTATTGCATTGATTTACCTCGTTCTGAATCTCAAATTGTTTAACTCAGAACAATAAACGTTTGCGGCACAGGAGAAAAAAAAATGGCGATGATTATGATTGGTATTATTGTGGTTATGATTATTATTCTGATTATTATTATTTTATATTAGAAACATAAATGCGTGTACTTAGCTGCAACCTGGACATAGAGTGACCGAGTACTTTAAAGCGCTCACCTTTACCGATCACTGCCGTCTCATGTCCGCGTGAGTTCAAGTCTACGGCTCGGCCAATGTTGGTATGTGAGAAAGCTGCCTGTAGCTTCCTGTGGGTCGCTGGTTTTTGCTGGGATTTTCCCTGGTTCTTCCTCCACTATTTATATTGGCCGCCATGTATTGCCTATCTTGAGCTAAAACTTGACATTAAACCCACCACCACCACCAACAACAACAACAACAACAACTATCCTACGTGTTTGGGTACATGCAAATGCACGAGCTTGCCATTTGAATCACTAAATACCTGCGATATAATGTATCCTACGTCAAACGGATGCACTATAAGAATTAAAGCATATTTCGCTTTCTTTCTTGTTACGACCGAAATTGTATTTTTCATATCATCTACAGATGATCTCTTGCATTTACTTGTTTTGAGTCAACAATAATAGACACACACATATTCTCTCTCTCTCTCTCTCTCTCTCTCTCTCTCTCTCTCTCTCTCTCTCAACCTGTTATAACCTACTTTTTTCATGGACCCATTAATCATTATCTATTGCAGACTCTTGAGTTTGGTTGCCAACAACAAACTTCTGTTATCTGAATAAAACTGATATATTAGCGGTTCTTTAACATTTTAGTTTGGTTGAAGCTTTTCTTATGAATAATGTTTTGCGAAACTTGCCAAAATATTATTAGGGTTTACATATTTACTTTATTATCATTAAAATTAGTGAATATTTACTATTTCTAAACCCGATTGACTTCCCGCTAACACACAACGTTGCTGTAAGGTTGTATTTTGGTTACGTGGTGATATAACGTTCTAGTAACGTTGCTAAAACATTACATATGAACATGACTTTAATAGTCCTATGGTTTCAAAAATATAAAAATTACAAATGGAACTTACGTGCATTGATTATAACAGCATGTGCAACAAATGTTATCATTTTTTAAAAATAATATGTAACGTTTATACAATGGTGTGCCAGTGTTGTTTAAAAAGTTGTACTATCAGGAAGAACAATCAAAGTTTCGTAGTTTAAATGTTTATTTGATAAAGAAATAACTGACTGAAAGTTACAATTTGTATGGGGAAATATTTTATTCGTTAGCTTTTATGATTACATGTATAACGAATGATCACTGAAGTTTCAATTTTGTACGAATATAAGAACCGAAATTCGTTGCACTTCTTGTACCGGCAGAATGACATTTGTGTCTGAGACGATGACTCATCTGATAATTTCAAGAGTCCATTTATGTAAATTAATTAATTAATTAATTAATTAATTAATTAATTAATTAATCTATAATTCGCATATTTAGTTGCAGAAAGTAATTCTGCAATTGTGGTACAGACATTCTTTGTTGTCTGATTGTTTCATTATATCTGTTGACGCGTTCATGCATATTTTTACACTACGCCACGTGACGGTGCCATTTCCAAGCCAAAAAAGAAATGTGGTCAATCTGGCAACATTCTCAATCCATACATAAAATGACAGACTTTTTGGCGTATTTCTGTGACCTTTATCAGACTTGTATGAAATACATTAAGTTGATAAAGTGGATGGCGGGGGTGGGGGTGGAGGTATGTAAGGGTTTTCAAGATAAAAGTGCGGATGGGATGAGTTTACGTAATAAAATTCTTCGAGTTAAGGTTTTTTTTTAATCGCGCATGATCTTAGATCAATATTTATCATTCTTGAAAAATATTTTTCAAAATTTCAAATAAATTACAACCGAAATTTAAGGAAATTTATGTTGACATAGATGTGTACATGCTGACATGCATAGATGTAAAATAGTAAATGCACATTAAAAGGTAATTAAATTTTGATAGCTACAGACGTGAATGGCCATATAATCTTGATATTATTCCTTTCTAGTTTTATTATGATGGTGTTAGTTGGGAATAATTTACTACTGTTTCAGAGAAAAGTACGTACACGAGGATTTTGTGAGCAATGAGAATGGTGCACACGAATAACATATGTCATCAACTACACATTTACTAAGCAATGACATGGATAATCTGGACCGGAAAGAATTTTTTTGGGGTGCGGTTGGGCGAGGATCAAAATGTGTGATTGGGGGATACACGCAAATTTCTATGGAGTTTCGTGGAATCTTCAACCAAATGTACATACATTTGTGCGTTATTTGTACATGCCCTATCTTTATTTCTTTGTTAAATTTCTTTTATATTCTGAATTGATTATTGTGTGCATAGTATTGTTCATGAAAAATAAAACGTTGACGATGCAGAATGATAATAATAAATAGCAATAAGCTTAAATACATATTGAAGTTGAGTTAAAATTGACCTTCTTCCAAATTATTTTTAGTTTTTACAATATTCTAAGTTGTAAGGGAAAAAACTATGGATAAATACAAGAACTATATATTGGATTTTTCAGTTTGACCATGCAAATTAGTTAATGCGCAACATAATTTACAAATTTCCAAATTTACAAGTACCGTTTACTTCATTTACACAGATTTTCTGGAATTATGCTCTTATTTCATAAATATTGGATTTTGACTTTGTATTTTGGTTCATTGTATTTGCAAAAGTGGATGCATTTCTAAACTACATATAAAATTATGCCTATCTTTGTGCCAGGGTCTAAATAAATGTTAGTACTGACGACTACAATTCTTATTCGTCTTCTTCTCCTTCTACGATAAATTTTTGTTTAAGTGAATGATCTGCACAAATAAAATCTACTTTTTTGCAAATTGATTTCATCCTCCACTTGCTTGAATTGAAAAGGGTGTGCAAAAGTTAACATGTAACCCTGCTTAATAATATTAAAAGAAACATAAATACACCAAAGGAAGTTTCATTACTCTAGTCAACTTGACTTCTACTTATGAAAGCAGTGATGAGGTGACATGACTTTGTTCAAGCATTATTTTTTTTCTTCTTTTTTTTTTTTTTTTGAAGGAGCCTAAGCAGAACAAGACACAGACGGACTTTACTTAGGTGGATACAGATTATGATTTTTACTCTTAATAAAATCTGGAAAATCAACATAAAAATACAGTGATGGTCACATATTGTGAATTGTTTACTTTATTCATACCCAGTTGTCTCTTCTTAATTCAGTGTTTTTACTACTGAACCTTTTCAGATTCTTATTCACTTTATCTTACAATCTGAAGAAAAAAAATTATGTACAGTTCAGAGTGCATTTTTATATGTTCGACTTTGAACTAATTTGCATGAGTTATCGCGCATCACTGCCTTTCAAGTGCGAAAATTTGTACCGTGTCAGCGAGATTTGTGCACTTACGTGCCATGTGTTCATAAATCTACTTCTGTTACGGTCAAATAACTGTGATATTTAGTGCGTCCCAAATGAAAATGGTGCAGACCTGACATTAAACTATAGTGGGAATGGCAGCCTTCATGAAAGTCATGCTATCTCTGCTTGCTGGATGGTAATGTCAACATGTTTGTAATGGTTAATTGAAGTTTTGGACTTTCTTGATAGCAGTGGGCCATATGGGTTTCACGAGCACAATCGGCTTTCATTCTTCAATTTTTAATATAAATTTTGAATGTTGTCATAATATTGTGAGAATGTCATTTTGTGACGTTAAACAACAACGTTGTAGCAACATTCCAGCAAGTTCAACAAACCAAGCTGCCACAACGTTATATGACAACATTGTCACAACCTTAGTGCAACGATGCTGCAACGTTGTTGCAACGTCGAACTGTTTGCTAGGAGCTGTACTTTTCCCTCATAAAGACGAGGGGGAATATTTTATCATGTTGATTGGAGGCATGAACGGGTGGCCGAGGTCTAAGGTAGCCGATAAGGCAAAACGCTCATTTCGTCATAGTCAAGGGCTGTATGACACTTGCTATTTACGCTTGTATCAACAATATCTGTGGATAACAACATCATGAGCAGATGTTTGATTTTTTCCGTTAAAGAACTCGATGTTAATAATAACTGTGGTCAAGATAGATCATTGAAATATATTATCCGATTCGTGTATTATCTTCTGGGACAAGCTGGCTCTGTCGTTTGCCAACCAAATGTAGTATCTAGGTTAGGATTTTGAATCCTGACCCGATTAAGCTACGTATTATGCCGGTGATTTTGCTCTAGACGATGTCTTTCATTCCATTTTCTGGACACCATCAGTCTTTCTTGTGCTGATGTTCCGTGTCTGGCCTGATCCACAATGTAAGTATTTTAAGATTTATACCCATTCGGAGGAAAGTATCACCAGCTAATATTCAGCAGTCAAAAAGACAATTTTTTTAAATTAAACTTTCTATTGCCTGCTCCAGCAAAGACATGATCGTGTCATTTACCTAATTCAAAACAGACTGCTTAAAGGACCAAATTAATAGCCTAATTAATAGTCGCTTTATCAGTTGGAGATAGCTTTTATACTTAGTCACTCGAATATATAAATATTACCCGTATATAGTCAGGCGTTTCCCAATGTCTCTTTTAATTGTATTTTAAATGTAATCCGATCGGGAACGATGCAAGCTACCGTAACCGCTGATGCAAATCACACCCATTTATATAGTCAATACTTGAAAAGTTATTTATTGCAGCAAGAACTTGCTGAGTTGATGCCCGAATTTGTTTGCTTGTGAATATTTCGCCCTCCAGAAAAGGTAACGCCATCATATAGATCTTCAACCTGTAGAGACAAGCATTTTAATTTATTCTGACACTTACTATATTTACAGTATTAGTTCCTCTCCAGGAAAGGTGATGTCTCCAGGAAAGGTGATATCTGTCCCAACAGTAAATTAGGAGCAAAAGACTGTTCTTTGGTTAATAGCCTCCAACATGGGATTGAGAAGGCGAAGTATCCAAAGTCACTTCCGTCTAAAATAGAAGATCAATCCGAACTATGTGGGTGTGGGTAGCAGGGCAAATAGCAGAATTTCCACATCTTTCCCAAACCATACATACATTTGTGCATTCAGTCATTATTCTCTCTCTCTCTCTCTCTCTCTCTCTCTCTCTCTCACCTTTTCACATATAGTGCAAGATATATAAATAAGTTCTTGCAGATGTGCAGAACATAACTGTAATATTTACTTCGAACTGCGGTACATTAGACCATTACATATACGGCTAGGCATCGAGAATCACGCCTTTCTCTCCGCCGTCTCGAAATGCTCTTGTATTAGATATTAGAACCCGATCTCACCCGCAAAGCCGAAAAAGGAATGCAATACATTTTTATATCGTATACGGAATTATTTATGTTAAACAGATTTTATAGAATATGTGCCCAAAATGCCACTTAATATTGTCCCAATACCTTTTCTAAAGCAATATTTTTGTTAATATTCGGTCATTTCACTGCCTTTACGCACAATATCCTAAAAACTAATATATTTTATAGCATGCATCATTTAGATATTTCTGAGAATAGCTCTGCGCGCTCATTCGTCATGATATCTTCTTATTCCAGGTAAAAGACGATTTCTGAGCATTACATGTAGTCTAAAAATATTTCTCGATCATATTTAAGATACTATTGTTTGAAAAGAAAGTAGGGACTCCTGGAAATTTCGGTGTGTTCACGTGACCGAAAGAAATGCTGGGGGCCCCATTTAGATAACATTCTGAAACTCGTATTTCTTTCATTTGCAACAGTAGGGAGTGAGGATAAAGTCACGAAGAGTTCGAACTAAAGTCAGGTAGTATTTTTCAATATCCGCATGTTATGAATATTTCCTATTTTATTTTTTAAATGTCCTTGTTTTAATATTTTCTTCCCAAAACGAAAATAATAATTTGAGAAAGGATATTTCTAGCAGAAAGGAGAAGACACGTTTGTTCTGTTATTTTTATTTTTATTTTGTCTGATATAAATACATGCTAAGCATTACCTGACAATGTATTGCTTCTTTCTTACCTGAAAAATCACACATCCGATTAGTTTTTCTTTGTTGTTAAAATTATATATTTAGCAGCTTTCTATGTTATTTTAGTTGTTGATTTTGTTTGCTTTGGTTAGCTTTTATAATAAAACAAACCTTTATTACATCACTTCGTTGTTTATTTTCGTGCATTATCAATCTAGTGGATAGTAAATCTAATTATTTGTTTATCACGCCCTGAAACATCTCTCGCGTTGTAACTGAATCAACATTTATGCACATGTCTGTAAATTGGACATAATTTGATCTATCTAAATTTTATTTCCATCTTCCATTACATATTTGTTTTTACAATATTTTTTCTTGTCCTGAAAAAAAAAATCGGTCTGAATTGTAACATAATGTCTTCGGCATAATCATTCAACCCTTCTTTCCAAGTGTCGAATCCGTGTTTGTTCCAGTCAGGTATATCTTTTCAGTCGAAATTATGATGATGTTTCCAATTAGCTTTAAACACTTCTTGGTAAATATAAAGAACAGATAAGTACGAAGAAATGTCTTCCTCACACAAAGGTACAGGAGTCGCAGTCATCTCTATTCTTAGCACTTTGACACAATTAGTTTTCATGTACAAATAAGGTATTGGTAGTACTATAGTGAATTAGACTTTTACATGCACGGAAAGGCTTTGAAAATCTGTCCATACTTTGCCCTGGTCTCCAAATATTATGGCATTTGATATGAGCACCCACTTTACACCCAAGCGGAATAAGACATGCACTTATTTTTATACTGTTTAGGAAGTTTCGCCCGTGATCGAAAATATTTTCATTAATATTCGCTTCATTCACTGCCAGCATGTACAATTTCTTAAAGCGAGTATAACTTATAACAGATCTCATTTACATGTTTTTAGTAATAGCTCTGCGCGCTCATTTTGTAATTGTCATGGATTAAATGCTGTTTATATTTGAGGAGTCTGATAATAGGTCTAGATCATGTGTAATATGGTCTGATAATAGGTAATATGGTCTGATAATAGGTCTAGATCATGTGTAATATGGTCTGATAATAGGTCTAGATCATGTGTAATATGGTCTGATAATAGGTCTAGATCATGTGTAATATGGTCTGATAATAGGTAATATGGTCTGATAATAGGTCTAGATCATGTGTAATATGGTCTGATAATAGGTCTAGATCATGTCTAATATGGTCTGATAATAAGTCTAGATCATGTGTAATATGTCCTGATAATAGGTCTAGATTATGTGTAATATGGTCTGATAATAGGTCTAGATCATGTGTAATATGGTCTAATAATAGGTCTAGATCATGTGTAATATGGTCTGATATTAGGTCTAGATCATGTGTAATATGGTCTGATAATAGGTCTAGATCATGTGTAATATGTCCTGATAATAGGTCTAGATCATGTGTAATAATGTCGTTTCCAAACGAAAAGTAGCGACTCAAGGAAATTTCTGTGAACTTAAGTTCACTTTATCTCGTGACCGGAAATAAAGAAATGTTGGAGAGGCGTTGTAGATCACATTCTGAAACTCTATCATATCTCTTTCATTCGCAAGGGTAGTCAGTGAGGGTAAGGTCAGGAATTGGTAGATTTGTTTGAATATTTGCATGCTAAGAATGTTTCATTATTTGTTATATTTAATTTCTTTTGTTTTAATAGTTTCTTCCCAAAACGTGAATAATAATTTGAGGAAGTAGAAGACGCCCATTATCCTCTTATTATTATTATCATCTGTTATAAATCGTACCACCGCTCCGGTGGCATAGTGGTAAGAGCGTCCGCCTCGGATGCGGGAGGTCACGGGTTCGAACCCCAGCCGAGTCATACCAAAGACTTTAAAAAATGGTACTAACAGCTCAGCTGCCTCGCTAGGCGCTCAGCATTAAGAGGTTAGTGTTAGGACTGGTCGGCCTGGTGTCAGAATAATGTGACTGGGTGGAACATCATGATACATGTCTGCGGCATGATGCCCCAGTGACATAAACTGCCACACTGCAGACATCGTACCGATATTACTGAAACATTGTTACAGCTACGTTAAAAGTCTAAATCAAACACATAAATCGTGCCTGGTAAGCATTACTTGTTAATTTATAGCTTCTTTCGTACATGAAGAATCACACATTACATTTCTTTGGTTGTTGTTAAAATTATATTTTAAATAAATATATCACAGCATTGTATGTTTTATTTTTAAGTTTTTTTTTCTTTGTTTTTGGCTTAGCCTTTATAACAAAATAAACTTGTATTATGTCACATGGTTCTGTGTTGCGTTCAATAACGACGGAAGTTTTCCTCACGCAGCTCAAGTCGCATGCATCTCCATTCTCAGCACTTTTAACAGTGAGTCTTTCGTGTACAAATAAGGATTTGGTATGTTGGTAGTACTGTAGGAAATCAGTAGTATAGAATACCAATACATGTACGTAAGACAAGGCGTTGAAAATCCACCCATACTCTCCGCTTGTCTCGAATTACTATTGCGGGAGATATTAGACACCCCCCACCCCCCATCTCATCCTCCAGACAAATCAGGCATGCATCATATCATTGTTATAATTGTAAAGGAAATTATGCATGTTGGTAGACAGTATGCCTATACATTCTGGATAACAGGACTAACTTTCTATTCAGTTTTAAAAATAGAGTAGATGCGGTTTCCGTCATATATTTTATAGTACTTATTTCTGGTCATGATTCTGAGAAAATCTTGCTTATTTTAGAGAAAATGAAAGTAACAAAATAATAATCCGTATGGAATCCCATATTGTTTAAATCTGAGTATTACTAAACCTTTAGAGAAAACAGGAAAGATTTGATGATGGTGATGATGATGATGATGATGACGATGAACATTTGTTACATGTTTTTCATGTTTTGATTTTTTGGTTTTCTGAACGACAGAACATGTGTCTTAAACACCAGCCATTAATGATCTGATATGTTTGCTTGTTTCAAACTACAATAATATAAACAAGCAAATACAATCTCTCTCTCTCTCTCTTTCAGAATCAACTGGCCTTCTACAAAAATCAATTATTTAATTTACATCGGAATCTAGCCTTTTATATCGAATGATTGTATTTGATATATCAGCGGTTTAATTTAACATTTACTTTGCTTTACGATTTGCTTATAAATAGTGTTTTGTGAAACCTGCCTTATGAAACATTTTGAGGAAATGCGCTTCTTCTTTCTTTTCTTTTTTTTTTTTTTTATTTGATCGTGCATCAGCAATGTCTGAGGATTAAAGTCACGTGAAAAATAGATTATTTTCTATATAACAACCTGTGGTAATAACTGTAGGAAGTACATATCATTCTACAATTGGATGGCTTGATGGCAATACCAGGAAGTATTGATGCCATATCCAACAAGTTTTTTGGGTGGGTGGGTGAGTATTTTTGTTTCGTTTTTCCCGTGTGTGTGTGTGTGTGTGTGTGTGTGCCCTTCAACACATTTAGAAACGTTACAGGATACCATAGGCATAGCAATGAGACTTGTGTATCAAGCTATTGATTTTTGGTTCAAGCTAAAGAATTTTTATTTTTGTATTACAGTACAGTACGTGTAGGCTTACATGTGGTGACTGTCTGGGGCACTGTGTTAAAATTATCGGTAGGTTTAACATTCCTTGATACTTGAGGGGTCTATGGATGTCAATACTGACGGCACATGGTTACATTGTTACAAGTAGCGAACCTACAATAGGCCCACGTTGTTACATTTTTAAAGGTGAATGACCTCGAAATGAAGCTACATTCTTTGATATATATATATATATATATATATATATATATATATATATATATATATATATGTGTGTGTGTGTGTGTGTCTGTGTCTGTGTCTGTGTCTGTATGTGTGCAACAAAGATTTTATATAAAGCGTAACCAGTATCTCAGATGATGTTGGAGGTATCCGTAAATTTACGTATATTGACATGATGATACAAGGAGGCAGGGACAGGTTTTATGCACAAATGTAATGTCGTATTCACAGGCCAAGTATAAAAAGGTCATAAAATAATAAAATGCACAAGTTTGGTCAAATAGGTACATATTTTTGGAAGGCTATATTAAAATAAAGCATACGAATATTATCCACTTGACCAGAAAAGGCAATGGCAATTCATAGTAGAAGACGTTTATGCTCCCCAACCTCAAATTAATACCTGCATATTCCACGTCCGAAGTTCTTTTCTGACACCATGTGATGCTCACAGTGCAAACACAAGCCTTTTTCCTAGATGATAATTCTGCAAAACCGCACAATTGAATACAGTTGTCATCCAATCAGTTTTTGAGATATTCTAATTGCCTCGAACCCACGCGTCTACTGCTAGCTCTTCTGCTAAGCCGACTATTGGTATTTCACTATCAACATACTAAAGAATAACTATGGAAGGAGTACATACCTGCCATCGATTTCAAGAATGCCATCGATTTCAAGAACAACACAGGCCCGAAACACCTAGTTCACAAATATTTCCATAGCTTTATCTAGTAAACAATAATAGCTAAAAAAAAAAAGTCACACCATAGCCTTAAGTTAAGAAACTTGACAGGGGTCAGATTACGAAACTATCCCCCAACATAGCTCTCACCAAGAAATGTTATTCCACTAATCCACACACAATAGAATTTCTGAGCATTATAATGTGGTCAAAAAATAGGACTGGATTATATATAAGACACTGTTCTTTGCAATAGAATTGCATCCAAGGAAACAATTCTGTGAATTTTACTTTGCTTATTTGCATGATCTACAGACAAGAGATGCTGGACAAATTATCTAAGTCTGATTCTTGAATGAGTTTGTTTTGCTAGTTTAGTGGGTAATAATATGATACTTTTAGTTACGAAATGTACAGCTGAAGTCAGGCACAGCTTTCAATACCTGCAGATTACAAATGTTTTATCTTTATTTTTTCTTCATTTTCAATATGTTCTCCTTACATTGAAACACTAACTGGCAAAACCTTACTTTTGAATAACAAAGAAGACTTGCCTTTTCGTAAAGCAAATGTAGGAGAATTGTTAGTTTAATTTCCCAAGATATCAATCCAATCGGGGTAGGTATTATTTGACCACTGGCAGCTTCAATTCTTGTCTTGTAAAGCATACATTAAACTCTTTTCTGCTCTTGTTGTTGCTTTAAATTTATTTATTCTGTAAACATATATGCACAAACCTTTCTGTTTTATGGAGTGTGTGTGTGTCTGTCTGTCTGTGTTTGACGTAAATTATATCACCTCATTGTTTTGTCTTTTCACCCAGTGTCACTTTCTTCCCTGTGGAATGTATACTGTTTTTATCTAACTTATCAATTGAAACAAAGTTAGTGCTTGTACCGTATCTACACTTATATATATATATATATATATATATATATATATATATATATATACACTTGATCTTTCTTCTGCTATATAAACTTCCCGTTGTGAATCATATATTTATTTTTACGGTAGTTATTCATGTCCGATTCTAATTATGTGAAAACGATACAGTGTTGGCGAAAACGAAAGTACAAAGATGGTATAACTAGCATTAATAAGATGGTATAACTAATATTAATTCTAGAATTGTTCAAATAATACTAAAAATGTAGAGCACATTAGAACACGCTGATGACAACGATGATGATGGCTATTATTATTGCGATGATGATGATGATTATTATTATTATTATTATTATTATTATTATTATTATATCTACGTGAGTTTAGACGGGCAAGTTCGTACCTATTTGGGTTTAGCTATGAACCAACTAATATCTTAAATGAAATATAAGTTATATATATATATATATATATATATATATATATATATATATATATATATATATATATATATATATATCACAGATGCAGTACACAAAATATATTTGGAGTTGCGGTGTTGGCTCTGAAGCACAAAACACACATAAGCAATCTGTCTCTCAATATGTTAATATTAAGTTACGTTATTCCAGTCGAGTACTGAGTATCGTCAATAGTCTAAAAATAGGTTAGGATTATATGTAAGATATTGTTATTTGCAAGTGCTGTGAGTGAGGCTGGAGTATTTTATATTACCATTTGATGAGTCAAATTCCGGTAGAGGTTTTCAATAGATGCGTGTTACCAATGTTTAGCATTTAATTGTACATTATTGCATTCTCATTCTACATGTAACAAACAGGCTACGCATTATTTTCAACGGTACATGTAGAACATCTGCTATTTCGGTTTCGTCTGATTTAAATCTCATTAACCACATTTTTGTTGCTGTTGTTTGGTTTATAACTGAATTATCTTTTAACTAAATCAGTACCAGCTTCTAGAAACACAAATCAAAAAGCTGACAACAATGGGATCACGGTTCATCTTACCTGTGGAGTCCGTATCTATTATTGTCTTCAACTTATTCCCTTTCTCTCCGGTGTTGTCATTGTCTCAGCACACACATATATATATATATATATATATATATATATATATATATATATATATATATATATATATATATATATATATATATATATATATATATATATATGTATATATGTGTGTGTGTGTGTGTGTGTGTGTGTGTGTGTAAACAGCAGTATGTTATTACTAAACAGAATCAATAGGATGTACGAGCACTTTTAATCAGGCCACTTCTTCTGGGAAAATGCTCTACTTCTTAGGGAAAGGAAGAGTAGTGCATTGATTTACCTCGTTCTGAATCTCAAATTGTTTAACTCAGAACAATAAACGTTTGCGGCACAGGAGAAAAATGATGATGATTATGATTGTTATTATTATAATTATGAGTATGAATTATTATTATTATTATTATTATTATTAGAAACATAAATACTTATCTTCAACCTGTACGTAGAGTGACCGAGTGATTTAAAGCGCTCGCCTTTACCGATCACTGCCGTCTCATGTCCGCGTGAGTTCAAGTCTACGGCTCGGCCAGTGTTGGTATGTCAGAAAGCTGCCTGTAGCTTTCTATGGGTCGATGGTTCTTGCTGGGATTTTCCCTGGTTCTTCCTCCACGATTTATATTGACCGACATGTATAGCCTATATTGCGCTAAAAATTGCCATTAAACCCACAACAACAGAAAAAACAATAACTAAACTACGTGTTTTGTGTTCATGCAAATGCACGAGTTTGCCATTTGAATCACTAATTACCGTACATCAAATTGATGCACAATAAAAATAAAAACCTTATTTCGCTCTCTTTATATTTGCGACAAAATGTGTATTTCATGTCATTTACAGACTATCTCCTGCATTTACTTGTTTTGAGTCAACAATAATTCACACACACACACACACACACACACACACACACACACACATAATCTCTCTCTCTCTCTCTCTCTCTCTCAACCTGTGTGAATCGAGGTTTTTTTCTGGACCAATTATCCACTATCTATTGCAAACTCTTGAATTTGATTACCATCAACAAACTTCTGTTATCTGAATAAAACTGATATATTAGCGGTTCTTTTACTTTTTAGTTTGGTCGAAGCTTTGCTTATGAATAATGTTTTACGAAACTTGCCAAAACATTATTAGGGTTTACATATTTGCTTTATTATCATTAAAATTCGTGAATCGATTGACTGTACTTTTCCCTCAAAAAGACCAGAAGGGACAGCTAATCATGGGGATTGAAGGCATGAACGGGTGGCCGAGGACTCTAAAGGTAGCGGAAAAGACAAAACGTGCAGTTTCGTCGTAGGCAAGAGTGGTATGACACTTGCTATTTACGCTTGTATCAACAATATCCGTGGATAACAGCATCATGCGCAGATGTTTGATTTTTTCCGTAAAAGAACTCAGTGTTAATAATAAATGTGGTCACGATAGATCATTAAAATATATTATACGATTCGTGTATTATATTCTTGGCTCTGTCGTTTGCCAACCAAATGTAGTATCTAGGTTAGGATTTTGATTCCTAACCCAATTAGACTACGTATTCTGTCGTGGATTTTTCTGTGGACGATGTCTTTCATTCCATTTTCTGGACACCAACAATCTTGTGCTGATGTTCCGTGTCTGGCCACAACGTAAGTAATGGAAGATTTATACCCATTCGGGAACTATCACCAGCTAATATTCAGCAGTCAAAAAGGCAATTATTTTATTAAACTTTCTCTTGCCTGCTCCAGCAAAGACATGATCGTGTCATTACCTAATCCAAAAGGGACGGCTTAAAGGATCAGATTAATAGCCTAATTAATAGTCGCTGTATCATTTGGAGATAGCTTTAATACTTAGTCACTCGAATAAATAAATATTACCCATCTATAGTCAGGCGTTTCCCAATGTCTATTCTTTTTTTTCTTTCTGTTTTTTTGTTTTAAATGTATTCCGATTAGGTACGATGCAAGCTACCATAATCGATGATGCAAATCACACCTATTTCTATAGTCAATACTTTAAAAGATAATAAATGCAGCAAGAATTAGCTGGGATGATGCCCGGATTTTGCTTGTGAATATTTAACCCTAGAGAAAAGGTAACGTCATCAAATGGATGTTCAACCTGAAGAAACAATCATTTTACTTTATTCTGACACTTATCATGTCTACAGTATTAGTGCCTTTCCAGGAAAGGAGATGCCTGCAGGAAATGTGATGTCCGTCTCAATAGTAAATTGAGGACAAAAGATTGTGCTCTTTGGTTAAATGCCGTCTAACACCGGACTGAGAAAGGCGATGTAACCAAAGTCACTTCCGTCTAAAATAGAAAACCAATCCCAACTCATTGGGTGTTGGTAGCAAAGCAGATAACAGACTTTCCACATTGTTCCCAAAGTATACGATACAGGTGTGCATTCAGTCATAACTCTCTCTCTCTCTCTCTCTCTCTCTCTCTCTCTCTCTCTCATAGATATAGTTCTCAAGAAGAACATTTTTCACGTCTTCCAAACAGGTCTTAACAATTGTTTTGCATACCAACCCGTTAGGAACACCTTTTCACATATAGTGCGCATGATTTTCGCAAGACAGATAAATGTAGTTCTTGCAAATGTACAGAACATAAAACTGTAATAATTACTTTGAACTATGGTACATTAGACCATTACATATACCGCTAGGCATAGAGAGTCACGCCTTACTCTCCACTTGTGTCGAAATGCTCTTGTATTAGATATTAGAACCCGAACTCACCCACAAAGCCAAAAAAGGCATGCCCAGCATTTTTATACCGTATATGGAGTTCTTTATGTTACAAGACTTTGTACAATCTGCGCCCAAAATGCCACATAATATTGTCTCAATACCCGTTTTAAAAATGTTGTTGTTAATATTCAGTTATTTCACTGCCTTTACAAACAATATCCTAAAAACAAGTATATTTTAACATTCACCATTTAGACATTTCTGCGAATAGCTTGGCGCGCCCATTCGTCATGATACCTTATTTCATGTACAATACGATTTCTGAGAATTACATGTAGTCTAAAAATAGTTCTCGATCATATTTAAGGTACTATTGTTTGAAAAGAAAGTAGGGACTCTTGGAAATGTCGGTGTGTACACGTGACCGGAAGAAACGATTGAGAGTCCATGTAGATAACATTCTGAAACTCGTATTTCTTTCATTTGCAAGAGTAGGGAGTGAGGATAAAGTCACGAAGAGTTCGAACTAAAGTCAGGTAGAATTTTTCAATATCCGCATGCTATGAATATTTCATATTTTGTTTTTTAAATGTCCTTATTTTAATATTTTATTCCCAAAACAAAACTAGTAATTTGAGATAGGCTGTTTCTGGTAGAAAGGAGAAGACACTCGTTATCCTCTGTTACTATTAGTATAGTCTGTTATAAATCGTACCTGGTAAGCATTACTTGATCTTTTATAGCTTCCTTGTTACATGAAGAATCTCACATTAGATAATTTATCTTATTTTTGAAATTATATTTTAAAAAATATATAACGCAATATTATCTGGTTGTTTTTTATCGTTTAAGTGTGCTTGGTTTGTTTCTCATTGTTAGCTTAGTCTATATAAAAAATAAACTTGTATTATGTTACTTTGATACATGTTACGCTCAACAGCGACGGATGTTTTCCTCAAACAGGTGTACAGAAGTCGCATGCATCTCTATTCACAGCACTTTTCACACAGTGAGTCTTTTGTGTACAGTCTTGGAATGTTGGTAGTACTGTAATAAATTAGTATTAAAGTCAACCAATAGATGTACGGCAAGGCATTGAAAATCCACCCATACTTTCCGCTGGTCTCAAATTACTATTGCGTGAGATATTAGACCCCCACCCCATCTCATCCTCCAGACAAATAAGGCATGCATCATATCTTTGATATAATTGTATAGGAAAATATGCATGTTGGCAGACAGTAGGTCTATAAGTTCTGGATAACATGGGTTTCCATCATGTGTTTTATAGTACTTATTTCTGGTCATGATTCTGGGAAAATCTTGATTTTGTTATAGAAAAAGAAAGTAACAAACGTTAATAATCCGTATGGAATCCCATGCTGTTTAAGTCTGAGTATCAGTGAACCTTTAGAGAAAACAGGAAAGATTTCATGATGATGATGAACCTTTGTAATATTTGTGCTTCATGCTTTATTGTTTTGGTTTTCTGAACTATAGAACCTGTGTATTTAACACCAGCCATTGATGATTTGATTTGTGTGCTTGTTTCAAACCACAATAGTATAAACAAGCAAATAAAATCTCTCTCTCTCTCTCTCTCTCTCTCTCTCTCTCTCTCTCTCAGAATCAACTTGCCTTTTACTAATATCAATTATTTAATTTATATCGGATTCCAGCCTTTTATACTGGAATTAATTTCAAGAACTACACAAGTCTGATACACCTAGTTTACAAATAAATCCATACCTTTAATTAGTAAACAATAATAGCTGAAAAAGTCAGACCATAGCTTACGTTAAGAAATTTGACAGTGGCCATGTTTCGAAATTATCCCCTGCCACCTAAATAGCTTTGAATGGGTAAACCAGCTCGTAATCAAACTAAAATGGACTTGGCTAAAATTATCACTAAAAATTCTGCATCGACTTAGTGGAGACTGGGAATTATCTGGAAAAATGATCTAAACTTGTGCCTAGACTAAAAGTAGTATTAAAATTCTGAAACTATGCCGGACTTAAGTGGAGGAAAGATATTATCAAAAACATTAGATTACATGGTTTAGGCTCTAAATAGTAGTACAATTACGAAACTATCACAGACTTTAGCAGAAACTGAAAATGTTCCTGAAGAAACCCCACAAATTTGCCTAAACTAAAAGTAATACTAAAATTATGACATTGTCTCGGGGGGTCGGGGGGTTGGCGGAGACTCAAAAAAATCGGGAATATTTTAAAACTTTGCGTGTTTAAAAAGTGCTGCTAAAATTATAAAACAATCACGGACTTCAATGGAGCCTAAAGATTTCAATGGAGTCTAAACATAATTACACATTTTTTAAAAGACAATTCGAAACACTCTAACAGTTTTACAAATTGTGAAAAACATATATAAGACTTTTACATTTTCAAGCACTTTTGAATGACCAACACCCACATCATGGAAATATAGACACTTAATATACATCCACACTTATTCAACAGCAAAACTAGTTGGAAAATACACCCACTGTCATCAACGCGTCATTGTGAATGACCAACACAAACACATACACACCTACTAATTAACAAAAGGGTAGAATTATACACACACTTTATACACACAAACATGCTTTTATACTATCACACAATGGCTTGCATGTAAAAGAAAGTGGATGGAAGAAGGAAGTTAAAACCTTTATAAACAAAACTAAATCTCTGCGTACCCTTTTCCGTATAACTTTCTTACCACCCCCTTATAAACAGAAATACCACCCCTACCATGTTTATAATCTGTAGAACCGTAGCAGCAAATTGAAAAGGGAGAAAATGGAAGAAATATAATGCATCGAATGATTTAAGGGCGTATGAGTTCTTACGCACATACACTAGCATAGCCTTTTGCACACACAAATCATGATGGAGAGAACAAACACGCACTTAAGGACAGGTGTTATCTTGCCTATAGAGTAGAAGTGTGTTAAACCATATCTGACACGGACATTAATGTTGAATGGAGCCAAGTGCGGTTTATAGTTTGTAATATTGTTTCGTTTTGATCGGCCTATATTTAATTCTCTCACCGAAAGGTTAACTATTCTCACTCGATAAACATTTGCAGGAAGTTTTTAGGCAAAAGAACAGTATCAAGTGAGGCAGATTTGGTTCTTTAGTTAGTTAGAAATTTACTGTGTTTGCTTTTGCCACACTACATTATAACACACCCTGATGCATTGCTGCTAGATAAAGATTTTATAATGTGTGTTACAAAACAGCAAAATATTCAATGTCGGTTTGGTTCACTTCTTCACAGATGTGTTGGCTTTTTATTTTTGCTCAAGATTTAATAGGCTGAGTGAAATTTTGTTTATGCTATGATGACGAGACAGTTACGTTTTCCACATTGTCAAACTATGTTTTAATTTTCGTGAAGCTTGGGTTTCTTGTTCTGAAAGGTTTTAACATATTCTGTTTGAGTTTGAAAACTGCTAAATTATTGTACATTGAAGTTGTGAGTATGTCTGTACTTGGTAATAAAATATCTCGATTGTCTGCAAACGTGTGCATGAGTATCTTCTCTAACTAAAGAAAACAATCAATATATAGAAACATTTACGTTTGTTTTGTATGTCCTCGTGAATACGAATCACAATGAAATTTCAGAACACATCACAAAAGTGCATAATGTCTTCATCCTAAACTGTCGTTTTATATTTCTTCACTGTAACGGGTTCGTCTGATTTTTATGTTTATCTTCCTTTCAGTTTTCTTTGCTGGAACGTATTCTTCTTTTGTTTCTGATACTTTTCTTTCTAAAATTTCCAGTTATCTCTTTACTCACTTTCTTGGAACACTCTATGGACCAATGGACCATTTAACTGACAATGATAAGAACACTCTATGGATCAATTGACCATTTAACTGACAATGATAAGAACACTCTATGGACCAATGGACCATTTAACTGACAATGATAAGAACACTCTATGGACCAATTGACCATTTAATTAACAATGATAAGAGCTAATTTTGCGTTGGTCACTCTTTTCTCCTTTCTAAGAGATACCATTTCTTTCAAGTTATGGACAGCTTTTCAAAATCAGAATGGCCATGCAAAAGCACAGGCAAAAGCATTAATATGTCACAACCAATGCATATCATCGGTAGGTGAAATATCGCATTATAATTTGGTTTTCACATACCGAAATGTCGTTTTTATTTGTTATGAAATGGTTGCAAAGAAAGTTTCATTGTGTGCGTCGCTGCATCATTTTCATTCTTTCAATTTAATGGAAAGTGTTATAACTAACACATGCTCACTAAACTTTGCTCATTTTATAATGACTTAAATCAGATGGGAGAGTCTGACTAATTAGGTCATTGTGGCTTTATGTTCATTTGTAAGCAGTAACCACTAAAGTTTCGAACAATCCTTTCAGATAATTATTTTCAAATTCCATCTTCTTCTAATGTTTCAGTAGTTAAAAATCTAAATAAAATTGTTGGGGTACATACTATGATTTTGTTTTCGTTTGTTCCGTTCTTTTTCCATGCTTTTATATCGACACACATTACTGTCAGTAAACGTATTAAAAGTTGAATTGATCCCGTGGAAAAAATGAACACCTGATATTTCCCATTTGGGTGGTTTTCTTTGCTAGTGTTGCGATGCAAAACATATATACATATTTTCTGCATATAATTAAAGGTTACTGTTGTGTGGTATCTCTTGTGAACATGACGTTTTACGATGTGTCCAACGAGCATGCGCATAGTCTATGTCAAATCATCCAGCCCATCTGAGATTTTAGAAATTACAGATACAATACCGTTTTTATTATACACGTATAAACTTACATAAATTCGTCATTCCTGACAGATACGATACCCTGTTTATTACACATGTATAAGCCAATTTAAAATCGTCATTAGTTACAGATGCAATACCTGTTTTTATACGTGTATAAGCTAATTAATTCTAGTCCTTAACTACAAACGCAAATTCATGTTTGTTATATATCTATAAACGAACGTAAGATTGCAATTAGTTACACACTTACAAAAACTGCTTCACCGCCATAAGTCCAATATTCCGATCATTTTCGTAACTCAGCTTAATTGATCATATCATTCTGGTGCACATAAATATGTACATGGCGAGATAAAATATGTTAAAAGTAGTTGGATGACTTCGATGTGAAACCTAAACATCGACGGAATGAAATCGTTTATATCATGATTGTTTAGCATAATCGTCATCATTAATATGACGATCTTTTAAAATCATATTGGTGTATAGCCTTGAGCTCTGATGATTGCCACACGGCACCGAAGGAAATAGCAAGAACTTGTATCAGAAAGTTTTTAATTTGGGGAAAAACACAGATTATGATAATAGACATGTATAGGTGGCGGCGGCGAAAGGAGATGATTAAGATAAAAAAAACAATTGCTGTTTGTTTTCTTCAAGACTGAGTCGTTCATTCTGTTTATATTTTTATTTGAAGAGTTTTAGACCATTTGCCTGGAACACTTGATCCAAGAGAATGGCAGAAGTTGACGATACCAACGAAAGGAAAGAACGCACTCCAATGACATACGATGGATATCTAAAGGTATATATATATATATATATATATATATATATATATATATATATATATATATATATATATATATATATATATATATATATATATATATATATATATATGTGTGTGTGTGTGTGTGTGTGTGTGTGTGTGTTCGCTCTGGTGATGCCATCTGTCGACAAATATTGGAATGCTAGAGTAAGGGTCTTTCTAATAATGTAGGCATTTGGTATATGTACAATGATAATAATAATAATAATAATAATAATAATAATAATAATAATAGCAATGGTAATAATAATAAACTTTCTTTTACGAGGATAACGCATTTGGTCATGACTGATCCATCTACCATGTGGTCACATTTTGTAATTGACAATGTTGAAAACAACAATTTATAAGATCATGCACATAATCATTCTTACATATTTATCATGAATGACTAAGTGTGACTATACTTGGAAACATATACACATATGAACAATATTCTATACACAGGTATATATATATATATAACTCCTCCGATCGGTGCAATAATATACGCTTGGTTGTGTGTAAACATCATATGCATCAGTGATAATATACTTTTCTGTGTGTAAATGTATGCTGAAGAAGTCGTACAATTGTTCAGAACCCTCAAGCCCAAGCTCTTCCATCGTAATTATTTAATAGAACCAATCTTAGACTGGCAAGATATAGTGTTACGACTCTTAAACAAGGAACAGGAAAAATATCGAAAAGTCATAAGTGTTCAATCCGTTCCAAATGTTTCGAGTGGATGTATTAGTTCCAAAGATATTCTGTATGGTAGTTTGCATGTAATGATGTATCAACAATACAGACGAATCACTATATTATAATCCGAAAATGTCAGAAATAAATTCACAGTAATCCCATGACAGTTAGAAATTAAAATAGTTTTTAAACGAATTCACAGTTATTCCGTATAGCTAATTTTTAAATGAATGTTAGAGCACTGTAATTCCTACGAATGTTTAAATTCAATCAATATAGCAATCCTCTTCATACATATCTTCCAAGACTGTTTGTACTACTAAGAATGCCTAATTCTACGAAACAACTCTATTATAAAGAATAGCAATACAAATTAAAGAACATGTCATACAAGGTTTGAACGAATCATCTCGGTATTTCGAAATCCCTGTCAGGAAACAGATCATCTGCTCTAACACCGACTATTTATAAATTAGGACAGCTTGGCCTTTCAGAACTCATGTCCTGGAGGTAGGTCAAGTGGTGTTTGCCTGCGCTATAACCTTATGACTTTATGAATGAATCGACGCACTTGATACATGTCTCATATTACAGTGCGAACATAATATTGATAAGAAATGTAGTATTTAAAATGGTATTAACAAAATAACCCTTACGAATTATAATTATGAATGGCCATTTTGAGCTGTCCTTAAACCAGTGGTTGCTATTATGTGAGTAAATAGTCATGGTTATATATTTATCGATTTACAAATTTTCCCCAATCATTCAAAAATAGGTAACGACCGAGGGAATTTATGTTAAATATGAGTGATTAGGTAAAAGATACACATCGATAAACATCCAGCCATAATCATTTATCAAAATAATTCAAATGTTCCACTTTGCATCCTCAAATCAAAGGATTCTATCAACATAACATTTTGTTTCAGGTACAATGTAGTTTTTTTTCTTTGCATTAGCCTCTACGCGTGGACCCAGGACACATAATCCTTACTTCGCTGGCCAAGGGTCGTATATTTTTTATATAGTACTATAGATATGGAGAGTGTCAGAGAGGGTCAAAACAGTGATCTAAGGAACTTTGTCGCTCTCTAAGGTTTCTTTTTTACCCTGCTATTAGGACCCCGAGTGGCTGAGTGGTCTAAAACGCTCACCGTTACGAACCACTGCCATCTCACCTCTGTCTGCGTGGGTTCGAGTCTCGGGTTCGGCCAGTGTGGGTATATGAGAAATCTTGCCAGTAGCTTCTCGTGGGTTGGTGGTTCTTTCCGGTGTTTTCCCGGCCTCTTCTTCCACCATTTATACTGGCCGCCACGTATAGCCTATTTTATGCTGAAAAATGAAGTTAAACCAAATAACAACAACAACAACAATTACCCGGTTATTGCGTTTTGTGGACATTAAGCATGTACAAGGCACATGTTTTTTTAGTATTCATCGTTATTACTTTGTATGTGTTTTTATCTTTCAAAACAAATATCGAATTTATTTTTATGAGATTTCCTGCCTGCACATCACATGAATATGATCTTCAATAACGGCTGATATAATGTATTCTCGAAGTAACAATGTAGTAATTTATGAATATAGAGTTACTCCTTAACATTGCCGTATGTTTGTTTAGCTACAAAGGTGATTGTTGCAGGAATAGCTGTGGGATTATATTGTTTGAACTTCTAAACTTTAAATCGGACATTTTACCTGGACCCTTGTGAGCGGGGAAGGCGATACGTGAGGGGGGAGGGGGAGGAAAAGTGTTGTTGATGTTATTAATAATTTGTAACAAGATTATAACGCTGTGATCAAGTGCCCATTAAGTCTAGAAATGAAAATATCGTTCTTGACCTTTCGTGGACAAACACTATCTTCACGTTTGTGACCAAAGTCACCGCAGATCTCTCCAGGCAATATGACCAATGGGCAATATTTCAAAATCAGGCACACGCATAGATAGTTAATACAATATCTTTGATGTTTGAGAGTAAAACATTGTATTTTTTATTTTTTTTTAATCTTCCATTTTCTTTTCCACTCTTTTTTTTCATTCGCATTTACACTTTTTTAGGTTAATCAGCTTTTGGACTGTCAATCCCTGGTCAGCACCAAGCACGGGAAAACTGAACACGATGAGCACCTCTTCATCATTGTACATCAAGGTAAGATGCTTTACTTATTGCTTTTCCCATTTTAATGCACCGTCAATCATGGGCAAGGCTGTGAAGTTACACCTTCTACGGCTTGTTGGAAATTTCCCCTCTTTTTTGACACACCTTCCTTTCTTGATAAACAATATAATACATACTTTAAATCAATATGTAAAACAGAGGTATTTGGAGTACAGCCTAATACAATATTGAATAGTACTTGGTGAGGAAGCTTTAAAAAAAGGATTTAAATTATCTGATATAATTTTTAAATTGACTAAAATGCAGTTGAAATTTAGGAAACTTGAAATTATTTTAATTAGTTTTAAAAAATTGTATAGGTAATCAATAAATATTTCGATCTATAGTTCAAAACTTATAGGCATCTAATTTAGTTTGGAGTCGGCAGAACTTGAATGAATTCGACTTATAGCTACGGACTAACAGTCCGGTGCTTATCGACTTTATGACGTTAATGTTGGGTTTTTAGGCCTTAAAATGGGTTTCACCAACGACGAGTCTGAGTCGCAGATAAAACAGATATCTGACATAGTAAAACCACCACAGAGTCTAACAATTCTCGAAGACATTAATTGTTATCCTAATTATAATACACTTTGGAAAGTTTGTGAGAACTAAGGCATGGAAGGCTCGTCGTCTTGTTACCTCGTTTATCAAGAATTTCTCAAAACACCAGGAGCAAAAATTGAATTATCCTAAATGACTCAGAACGAGTTCAAAGGGTTTGTAGAGGTCATGGCATCGTTTTGTGCGCTATCTGGGGAGCAGTTTGGTTCAACACATTCTTTTTTGTATGTGCGATTTTCTTAATTAATGTCTTTTCCAGGTAGGATGTCTTAACTTATAAAAATAATACACTACGACAGTAACATTTTTGTGTTAGGACAAACAATTATCGCAAATAAAATCTTAATAATGTATTCTGAGATATCCATGAACAGTCACGAGAAACTCCATGGCTATGTCACCTACGAATATTTAAGGGAAGATAACTCTAAATCTATAATAAACACGACTGTAACTCATATGTACTCCGGCTCGCCCCCACCCCACCCCACCCCCACACACACTACTTGCTATGATCACCCGCATATAGAGGCGAGAGAGTGGAACCTGCCCCCATCCCCAAATCCAGCCCCGGTTTTACCTATAAGCATGTTTAGGTCTACATCCATAAAACATAATAGCTGACAACTACATGGTTTCCCGCTCTCTGAAATAATTCTGCGTGCGCCACTGCCACTCTTGATTTGATCCACCTTGTCTGTATTGCTTCCGCTTGCTCTCAAGTACACTTATTTTCGATTACTTGAGCTTGCTTTCGACTGCATCCCACTCAATGTCGACTTCTCCAGCTCGGTCTTTATTACTCGAGCTGGCATCGATTAATTCAGCTCACTCTAGATTATTGTCTTTTACCCTAGATTTTGAAAGATTTTTGAGTTACATAACAGTTATGGATATCGACTCTCTATTTCAGCTTTCGAGCTATGGTTCAAGCAAATTTTGTGTGAACTGGACTCGGTTTGCGAGCTATTCCAGTCTCTGGTAAGTGTTAGCTTATGTTTATAGATCTGCGAAACGTACGGTGTGTTTCATCAGTCTGTTTAATGTGATACGCATCAACCATCTTTTTTGTTTTGCTTCAGTTCGTAATCGGTAATAAGATACTATTTAGTTAGTAGTTAGTAGAGATTGCAGCGATATATTAGATATAATGTATGCATATATATATATATATATATATATATATATATATATATATATATATATATATATATATATATATTCTCATTCGCTACATATCGATTACGACGTATGTCCTCCAGTAATGTAGCGATTCAGGTGCAGTCCATTTCGATTACATTGTGCACAAAAGACGCATCCCACCACCACAACATCTAGAAATCTACAAATCTGGGGTAAACAACGTCTTAATCGACATTAAAATAATTTCATATCCGTTGACGAATAATTCGACGGTGAAAAATAACAGCTTGTTTTTTGCTTTATTCGTTTGTTTTGTTTTTTTTTTTACTTTGCTGTTTTAACCATTTATTCTGATAGTATTTTTAGATACCTTCATGAAAACCCCCATATTATTCACTTCATGGAAACCCCCATATTATTAACTCCATATTATTCCCTTCATGGAAACCCCCATATTATTAACTCCATATTATTCCCTTCATGGAAACCCCCATATTATTCACTTCATGGAAACCCCCATATTATTCACTTCATGGAAACCCCCATATTATTAACTCCATATTATTCCCTTCATGGAAACCCCCATATTATTAACTCCATATTATTCCCTTCATGGAAACCCCCATATTATTCACTTCATGGAAACCCCCATATTATTCACTTCATGGAAACCCCCATATTATTAACTCCATATCATTCCCTTCATGGAAACCCCCATATTATTCACTTCATGGAAACCCCCATATTATTCACTTCATGGAAACCCCCATATTATTCACTTAGGAATATTAATAAATATCAATTCCTCAAAATAATAAAATAATAAATAATTCATCTGTTTCAAGTTGTCACTTCTATATATTTTTAGGTTTCGGACGACGGCAAGGCCTTTACTATTCGTATCAGAATGCAGCGCATCAATCTGATTTTGAAGGTAAGCCACATATCTGCTCTGTTAAAAAGTACGAAATGTTATGAAGCCGTGTTTCCTAAGACACTAGTGGAATATTTTTACGATCGACTAAAGTTAAGCGCAACAGCTGTTCTTGTCAACAAAAAAACCCTATCATTCCCGACAACGTTGCTGACAGAAATATCAAGCAATCAAGGAACAAGGCAGCATGATATCAAAGACGTATATTTGTGTATTGGCGTAAAGCTTTTCAAGGCAGCTGATGCAATGAAACCTTATTAGTAAACGAAATAGATACAAATATTTTTGTCATAATGTCCCATTTTTAGTCCTTAATGTAGCATGATAGTTGCGGTGTATAAAATTCCCATCTCGTAAATGTGTCGTTTTGTAATATGTTAACCACATTGGAACTGAATGGCTTTAGATTTCATTAGTTTCTGAAGTTTTCCTTGTTGAAAAACATACTCGTTCCTGATGGAAACAATTGTTGACTCACCCAGATGCATTAGAAAAACAAACTGGGTCCAAACACGTTTTACTGTCGAAAATGTTTAATTCGCGATGTGATAGGGATGGTATACAGTGTTTTGTCCAATCCCTTATTTTAAATCTGATTAGTGACTTTAGTTTGCAAAATTAGCGTTAGACTTCCTGAACATGCATTGTCGCTGGCACTTTAATATCATAATAATTCTAAATTTTAATGAGCTGAACTCGTTTTCTACTGTTTTTTCTATTGAATGAAAATGGTCACGTAATACTGGTCTGAAATTTGTTTTACACATCGATAAATTCTGCGGACTACTTTTGGGTCCTTGTTTCCAGGTCATTTTATGTGAAGTTTTATCTATATCAACGCCTTGCACCATAATGATAACAGCAACAAATCCCACCCACCCACGCCAGTCATTTCCGATCAAAATTTATAAACCTTTGATAAAAATCGGCCATTAGGCGTTAAACCAATGTGATTGACCTTGACCTTCCTGCACTCCAGTACTCTACCCTTTTGCCGAAGAAGTCATATAGCAGGCTTTACCAGCCAGTTATCATAATTTATTGCATTTCACTTCGATAACATATTTCAGCAGCTGTTAAAGGTCAGGGTTATATGAAGTGAAGGGGATCTCACTAAAATGGACAAGAGTTTGCTTTTGAAAGATTGAAATGCGCAGAAAGCTAGAACAACCGATGCCATAACAACACGTACCATACGCAAGCACATTGTTAGAAACAGGAATAGCCTGGTTTACATATCATCAGCAATTCTTTTTAAATTACAAAAATGATCATAACAAGTTCCTTGGATAACGCTTTAGCATATATTACTACATAAAAATCGACCACTCTTGGCTAACGAGTATTGGACTATTTATTATGTCGCAGAGAAGAGGTTAACGAACGAAAACTTCGAGATACCTACAAGCGAAAGCTTTGTAAATGAATCGGCCGATATGAAGACAGAAAAAAGTAAATTGGAATTAAAAGGAATAAATGAACATGGCTGGGTATTTATCGATGTGTAAATTGCTACCTAATCACTCACAAAAGTTAACATAAAGTCCTTCAAACTTTATATATACTTTATGAGCTACTGCGTAAAATTTGCACATCGATAAATATCCAATCATGATCATTTAATACTATATTATTAATGAACTCTTAATGAAATCATTACCAAATCCCATATTTAGACAGAGTTTTGAAAATATTCGTTTGTACACAGACTGTTCGTGTTAGTTAGTGCTATATCAGTTGAAGCTGTTGGTTCCTATAATAGGGTAGATTGTTTGTCATGAAATATAATACAAAGCTATCTTAATGGACAGTGGGTTTTTGGAATTCCTTACCGTCGTATGTCATTCACTTTGGTTTCCTTACCTTCGTATGTCATTCACTTTGGTTTCATTACCATCGTATGACGTCCATTTCAGTGTTTTTGTCTTCGCATGACATATAGTTTGGTTTCCTTACCTTCATATGACATCTATTTTGGTTTCCTTGCCTTCGTTTGAAATCTGTTTAGGTTTTGTTACATCGGTATTACAGACATCTCTTTGATACTAAAGAAGTACGAGTATTTATTTGTCAAGAACTAAAATAGCATTAAATAGCACAAATACATGTCCGACTAACGTGAATAGAATATAATAAATAATTAGACATTCGAATCTTTCTCTTTTCTCTCTTTTCAGCTCATCCTCGAGCACTTCACAATCATGGAAACCATGACTCCCATGGACTTTCTGGAATTCAGGTAATTTTTAAATCGTCATACATTACTACTAAATCGCTGTTATCTGTACTAGTTCATAATGTGTCTCCGAATCGCCATGAGCAAAAAAAGATGAAAATAAAGTACAAATAGTTTTAGAAACTAATGAAATGAAATACAAAAGTCAAACTGTTAGTAGTAAGGATCGTAATACATGTTGTTAAAACTTGTGTAATAAAGTATAATATACAAAATACCAAATCATAAAGGTTGATTTATATGCGAGTCTTTTTCAGACTTAAAGTATTTTGAACGGGAACACATCTTAGTAAATAATCATATCATAGCACATATTCAGAAAATTTATGAGGTACAGATCATATGTACCTAATCAAATCTAAAAATTAGGAATATGTCAGTCCACATTGTTAAATTAAAGTCATTAGTAATGCCTATATTGCTCTTCAGACTGCTGACAGATCACTTCATGTGAAATGAAGTTTTCAGTAACACTAATGCTTAGAGTTCAGACTGCTGGCAGTTCACTTCACGCAAAATGATGATTTCAGTAACACTATAGCTTTGTCTTCAGATTGCTGGAAGTTCACTTCAGGTGACATGATGTTTTCAGTAAAACTAATATTTAGTGTTCAGACTGCTGGCAGTTCACTTATTGCGAAATTATGTGTTCAGTAAGACTATTTTTTCGTCTTCAGATTGCTGGAAGTTCACTTCATGTGACATGATGTTTTCAATAACACTAACGCTTAGTCTTCAAACTGTAGGCAGTCCACTTCATGTGACATGATTTTTCAGTAAAAGTATAGCTTAGTCTTCAGACTGCTTGCAGTTCACTTCATGTGAAATGATGTTTTTCTGTAAAGCTAATGCTTAGTATTCTGACTCCTGTCAATTTACTTCATGTGAAATTATGTTTTCAGTATAAACAAATATCGCTTAGTCGTCACACTGATGGCACTTCACGTCATATGAAATGATGTTTTCAGTACAATTAATGCTTAGTCTTCGGACTACTGGAAGATCACTTCATGTAAAATGATGTTTTCAGTAAAACAGTAACTTGGTATTCAGACTTTTGGCAGTTCACTTCATGTGAAATGGTGTTTTCAGTAACACTGTAAATTAGTTTTCAGAATTTGGGCAGTTCACTTCATGTGAAATGATGTTTGCAGTAGAACTAATGCTTAGTCTTCATACTTTTGTAAGTTCATTTCATGTGACATGATGTTTCCAGTAAAACTATAAATTAGTCTTCAGACGTCTGGCAGTTCACTTCATGTGACATGATGTTTCCAGTAAAACTATAAATTAGTCTTCAGACTTCTGGCAGTTCTATTCATGTGACATGATGTTTCCAGTAAAATTAATGCTTAGTCTTCTGATCTCATGCATTTACTACATCGCAGTGAGGTTTAGAAACTTATGCTTCTTACACCGGGTGACCGTAAAGATTTGCCCAAAACAAATATTTAATTTTGCTCGCAAATGTTGCTGAAAATCAGCATTTGCACGGAATGAAATAGGAATTTATATAGAATTAGCAACATAAATAGAGACACCTATAATTGTCTCGTGGTAGTTTTCCTTAATTTACCACTTAGATGGCTGTTACATTTTGATTTGAAAAACCTGTAGATACAGAAACTGACAGAAGCTATCAATTTCAAGGAATAAGTACTATCTAAAAGACAAATTTTTACCTTCCCTTTGCAAGATATGTTGTCATTTCCCTTTTGCAAGATATGTTGTCATTTCCCTCTGCAAGATATGTTGTCATTTCCCTTCGCAATATATGTTGTCATTTCCCTTCGCAATATATGTTGGCATTTCCGCAACAAATGACAAAACTTTTGTATAAAGCAGACATATCCGTAAATGTGGGAAGCCTGGACACATACATACATACTTCTACAAAATTATGACTGCATTAGTCACTGTAAATAAACGTTACTTTCATTTATGTCTCAGTTTCAACAGGCATCTGGGCCCCGAGTAGCCGAAGGTTCTACGGTGCAAGCCTTTACAGATCACTAATATTTTAGTTTCGGCTTGGCCGACGTTGGTTTCACCAGTAGCGTTTCGTTGGTCTGTGGTTCACCCCGGTGTTTTTCTGGGTTCTTCCTCCACTCTAATGTACTGTCCGCCGTATATAGCCTATCATGTATTAATAAACAGCGTAAAACCCAAAGAACTACACACTTCTTTACGCTACATCCTTATGATTCTTTTGATCATATGATATTCTCATTTTCTTGTAAGCAGGTTTGCATACTTTTTTCGAAACTAGTTGTAGCAAGTTTGAGAAAGAAACAAAGATCTTGCGAAATGATTTGGTGTGGTGTCTCGATGACAAAAATAGGTCCGACTAGGTGCACTGTCCCCTTGAAAAGGTTGTGATGTGTCGAGGGTGATTACATTGAAAAGCACATAGACATACTGGAATGTTGTAGATATTTTAATGCTACTATTTCCTCACTGGTTATGTTCGTCTTCTCATATGTCTCCATTCCTTTCTTCTATGTTCTCTTCTTTTAATTTTATGTTTCTACTTATGCTTCTTGTTCCGACTGCTACAACCACAACGACTGCTACTGCGGATACTGTAGTTGCTGCATTGTTTGCTTTAATCCTTCGTGCGGAGTATTTATTACATATAAACTCCTTCGGGGAAATAATAATTTATGTACGCAAAAGTTTGAGAATGCTTGTCCTTGATCACATGAACAAAGCATTAGAGATGGTGTTGATTGGCTTACAGAAGATTGTTAAACAACTTTAAAGCAAGTAGTACAGCAACATCATCGATCTTCTTCTTCCCATTTCAAACTATACTTGAGATATGGAGGTTATCATAATTTATTTATCCCCACTTTTTATAAGCTGTCTTTGAAATGCTTCCATTTAATAAATGAAGTAATATTTATAAGTTTCCAGTACCTACAAGGACATCAATAAGCCACTCTAATTAATGCATCGAATACAGCAAATTTACTGTCGTCTAAGATGTACAACAAAAACCTATTATCCGCGAGTATAATTGTTACAACTGAGCTAATTACCTCTTTACAAATACATTGATGTGGTTACATATTACTATGCAATTGCTTTGCAGGGCTACTTATCTCTCTATACTAATACATTTCAGTGGCAACTCATCACTCTACCAATACATTTTACGGGCTATTAATCTCTTCTCTAACAGTACATTTATATGGCAGGTTATGTCTCTATCAATCCTTTTCCTTCTACTTAGGGCTAATTATCACCGGCATCATATTTTCAAATTCAACAGTTTCGTCAGATCGAAAACAAACTTGGTCTCTGACAAAACCTTTTACAGGCGACTTACATCTCTGTCAGTACATTTCAGTCGCTACTCATCTCTCAGGGGCTACATTCAGGGGCTACTTATCTCTATACCAGTGCATTACAGGGGCTACTTATCTCTCTATACCAATATATTTCAGGGGCTACTTATCTCTCTATACCAATATATTTCAGGGTTACTTATTTCCCTACCAATACATTACGTGGGCTACTTATCTCTCTATACCAATATATTTCACGGTTACTTCTCTCTATACCAATACATTTCAGGGGTTACTTACTCGCTATTGGTATATTTCAGGTGCTACTTATCACCGGCGTCAGGATTCCAGAGTCTACAATTTCGTCTGATCGAAAACAAGCTTGGTCTGGAAGAGGTACAAATCTCAAACAAATTCATTCCTTGAGCTAATTACACGCGTGCTTACGACGTTCCGAATAAGGTTCGAAATAAATTAAAACAAAGAAACATCTTTCCTGATTGCACTGAAAGAAAGAGTACAAACTGTGTTTTACTCAAGTAGAAGTATTTGCGTGCGTTCTAATTTGCATCTTTTGTTCTTTTCCTCTAAAATGAACCTATGTTTGTAGTCGAGTCTATGCCAACTGTTCCATCTAGCCCAGCCACAGCAGTAACTGAAAATCAGAAATTGATCAACACCGTATGCTTTGTTGATCAGAACACTCGGCACATGAATTCGGATTGTCATCAAATAAATATTATATCGACTGAATAATTCCTATATTATTATTATTATTATTATTATTATCATTATTATATATATATATATATATATATATATATATATATATATATATATATATATATATATATATATATATATATATATATATATATATATATACATACATACATACATACATACATACATGCATACATACATAGTGTCACTATTCAGGTACTTTAATTTAAGCAGCCAGTATACTTGAAAGGCAAATAACAGCATAACAGAAAGTAATTATTTAGAATTTTTATTGTATGTATGACAAAATGTCTCCTTTTATGTCGTGTCCATCCTAATATCTTAGAATTATGCTTTATTCACCAGCCACAAAATAATCTCTCTATCTATTTTCTATTTTTTTTTATTTTTTTTAAATTGTTAAAAATCAAAAATTCAGTTAAAAGTCAAATATAATGTTTTCTTTTGAATGTTTCCAGGGAGATCGTGTCCCGTACTGTCAGCAACATTACACGGTAGTATTTAACGACCAGTCCAAGCAGTTGGTGAAGAAGTCCCTTACTGAACCCAGTCTTCTCAAGGTCGTGGAGGTACTGTAGCATGTGAATGTGCAACAAAGATAAAGCTTTTTTCCGTTTTCTTTAGCTGCCAGAAGTTGTTTCATTTATTTTATATGGCAGTCGATCATATCAGAAATGTAAATCCTTCGAATAGGAATATGTACCACATAAATGTACTTAAAAACTAGAATAATCTTAGGAATATATACCACATAAATGTACTGATAACTAGACAAATCAAAGGCAAATAAAACGAGACATGTTTAAGATATGCTACCATTAATTTTGAGGAAAAAATTTTAAAACCATCATTTCAAAAAAATTCTGAGGATGGATTTGCCATTGCATTCTGGTTAATTGGAACACAGTATCTCAGAGACTTTTAGGATTTGCTGGAGTCACAGATCCTAAATTTTCCCGATACTTTTTATTAGATGCCAGCGAAGCAAGTTTAAGTGTGGACCGAAACTCCGGAACATGATCACTTATTTTTCGGATTCTTTGTAGGTTTATCGTTATCTGTATAACATCATTGTTCATAGATATATACGAAACTTACCTTATTAGTATATCAATTTTGCATTGCACACACACGTGTGTGTGTGTGTGTGTGTGTGTGTGTGTGTGTTTCAGCATTGTTCACAGATTTATAAGAAACTTTACCATTACATATTAGGATAAAGACTTTCCAAATTCGGAAAAATTTTTAAATACTCAGTACACGTACACTATATTTTGGAGTATGAATTCATCCCGGGATGGAGGGTGACGTACAGGTTTTGGGGTAGGAGTAACACCTGTGCATATATATGCTTCAGTAGATTCTGAGAACTCATTCATTCAATACATTTTATTTTCCGAATGACAGTGTTTGTATTCTCCTTGACAACTTTATCGTTAAGTATTGCAAATATGTTGTCCAGCGTACATCAGAAATTTAGAGCAGTTGTGCCAATCGGATCACAATTTTTAAATTGACAGAATTGGCTGGAAAATACCCCTGGACTTGAGGAGGATGAGTTCGACTTCACGGCCAAATATGCGGAAGGCATAAAGCGATATTTGAATGAGGCATATCTCATTCCGGCACAGGTAATTCTATATTAGCTTTACTGTTTTCTCATTTTCATCCTTTTTCCTTATCTCCTAATTCTGGTCCTCAGTTTCTTTTATCCCTTTCTTTCCTTCTCTTCCTCTTTCTTGGCCTCAGCTAATAAAAAATCGCGCAATGGATATTCATGCAAATATTCCGTATGTTCCAGGGTCGGATTTAGATGGTATTTGGGGTGGGGATTCGAGTATTCGATGGAACTCTATTTTCCTGTGAAAGTATATTAAATATTACATTTCAGTGTTAAAGACAGAAATGTGCCCATTTTGAGCGAATTCTTTAAAACTCGAACCAAAGTAGCAAAATTACTGGATCCACCTGTGGATTCAGTACATATAATGTGTTTTTTTCCCAGATGGATGCTGTTATGTGTAACTTAAATCCTATGATCTCTTTGTTTTTTTATATATATATATATATATATATATATATATATATATATATATATATATATATATATATATATATATTACATATAACGCATATTACTATACATATATCAGCAGAAATGTTAAAACCCCATTTACACATGCGTGTGCAGTATTCACACAAAGAGAGTGAACCGTCCTTCATTCTTCTCAAATTTAACAATGTAGCTTAACACGAATATTCAAATTCAAATCTCTTTCATTTAGGCTAAGTAATAAATAATTGACGTTTAATTTTAATTAAGTAGAGTACTGTTATTTCTCTATAATCGATATTCTTTCGAATTTGGATGTGTTCAAAATTTAATTTCTAAATGACAGTAATTACGTGGATTATCTGACACATTTTTGCAGAAAAGTGTTGTTCAGGGTGATGAAAGCCTGATGTAAAAATGTGTTTAGAGAAGGATCTATGATGATTCTTTTATATATAATAATACTAACTCACAAAGACATCAGTCGTCTAGTTATAGTGAGGTATAGCACGGACACTGAACAAGATGTCAAAAATAGGTTGATCTGTTATGCAGTTTACAACTGCGGATCATCCATTTATAATGATGTAATCATACCACTGAAACTCGTACACAAACATTTTTTTTTCTCGTGAAAATTCGTGTGTTATAAGCGGTGTAAATAAAAGTAAACTTGTAAATAAGTTTGGAAGGAATTATGATATGCACAATATATCCATTTAAAACAAATTATTCAAATTATTAGATATATTCAACAAAGAAATGTCTTACAAACCACACCCTCTCAGAATAAGACTTGCACAGTATAGGAAACAATCGCAAACTTCAGCGTGTTACTCATTGTCGTAGCTGACAGCTGTTCAGTAAACCTAAGGAGAAAGAGTTTCTAATAGTTCTGTTAAAAAGATTTGTTATTCTAAAACAATTTGCGTGTTTGGAAATGTTGGTAAACGTCATTGACTTATTTTCTAACTTATTTGTTGTCTCCGACCACTGAATAATGTATGTTGGTAATTCAAGGAAAATGTTATGAGAGATAACCAATTGGAATTTCCTCACCGGTCTTCCATAGTTCCCTCCCCTTATATTTTTTTCTTTCTTTCTTGCCTTTCTAAACTCAACAGTCACGTGTTTGCATGAAACAGACGCTTAAGACATACGTTGTAATGTTACACAAATAAAGATGGTCCCCATTAAATTGACACTCGTTTAATTACAGAAAGAAACCGATCAAACGAAGAAAACAACAATCATGGCTGAATATGAAACAGCGAAGGTACACACATACGGGCGTTTCATGCATGCAGAGAAAATTCTTGAAACAATTAAACATAAATAGTCATTCTTGCATTTTTAGAGTAATTTCTTGTCATTAAACGTTATTGTTATTGTCGTTGTTCATTTTTTATGGGATATGGCATATTTGTCTTAAATATCTTTCCAATGTATGCATATGCATTATCTAAGATAAGCTTGTGATTAAATTTGATTTCAATTTTTTATTCTAATGAGATGTAAAAGGATCAAACAGTGCAATATTATTGAGTCCATGTATACATATCATATTATAAATATTCGTTGAGTGATATTTACAAACATGACATATATCATCTTTAGAATCATAAACATCTTCAAGAAGAATGTATGTTTTATTATTAATTCTATGTCTAAGAAATGTTTGAAACACTTCCATGCGAAATTACAAAATCTATCAAACTTTAAATCTGCCATTCCAATGCACGTGGCTAGCTGTTATTACCACTTTATATCAAAACAATGTTCGATCTTTCTCTCTGTCTCTCAGCAATGTTTTGTACTTTTCAGAACAATTTTGACTCCAATCTGGATCCTGAGAAGCACGATGAACTGGTCAAAGCAGGTCCTTATTTATTTTTTATGACATAAAACTAATTCAGTGAGGATACAAGCAATTTAATGAAACCAACATGACGATTTTCTACCTTTTTACTTTACCGGCCATTTAACAAACGTATATTATAAACAGTTTAAGCTAACGAGTTCTGGCAAAGTTTTTATGAATTAGCGTCTTGCATGCATTTTATTGAAGCCATCCTAGGAAATGTATAAGAACATGTCATTCTATGGAATAGGTGACATTATGTATATTTGAACATTTGCATATCGAGACAAAGGGTAATATATGCCATGAAGGATTAAATTATGTAACCTTAAGACGATAGTGTGATGGTGTCTATGTATGTAGATTGGTGCTAAAAATGGAACCATCCTCTCTACTTATATTTTTGTTATATATCTATATATTTTCTTCTGTGTCTAAACTCTTCCGACTGTCTCTCTGCCTGAATTTATCCATGTGCTTTGTCCCGCTGCCCGTTTGTCTGTCTATTTTTCCGTCTCATCTGTTTGTTTTCACCAGGTCACCGGCGCCTGAGTCATAAGGCTCTCCAGGGATTGCTGATGATATCGTTGTACCGAAACGAGCCTCGTTTTAATCAGCCCTACCAGCTGCTGACCCTTCTCATGGACATGGATTCCTTAGTGGGCAAGTGGAGATGTAAGTTAAACAGAACATCCATTGCACACGTGTGTGTGTGTGTGTGTGTGTGTGTGTGTGTGTGTGTGTGTGTGTGTGTGTACGTGTGTGTGTAGTTGCTGTGTGTGTTTGTCTGCCAAAACAAACTAGTGTAATTATTAACCTTTTCAACGAAGAAATTCAGACTGATAGATTATTACTCAACCTCTTTTCATTAGTATTATCGATGTCTTTGCTGCTAATAAGATCTCACTTCTCAACGTTAATGGTAATCACGGATTTATAACACTTTCCTGTACAACCGATTTTTACAAATTAATCAAACATTTAGACAAGGGTCAACGATTTTCTGTATTCGAATGGGTTTAGAACTTGCATCTAAAAAAAACTCTTAATTTGAAGAAGTTGATCTTTAAACAAATTATTTAAGCACAAAAGCACTAAGCTGAAATTATATATATATATATATATATATATATATATATATATATATATATATATATATATATATATATATATATATATATATATACATATATATATATATATATATATATATATAGCTCGTTGCATTCAATATGTTTGTCATGGGTAAATGGTAACCCTTTTCCACGATGAAGCACATTTTATTGCTCTCTTGGTCGCATTTGCTATTGTTCCTTGCACAAATCAAAAACAATTTTCTCCCTTCAGACCACCATGTTCAGATGGTACAGCGCATGATCGGAAGCAAGGTTGGCACGGGAGGATCTTCTGGTTACCATTATTTGAAATCTACTGTCACGTACGTACACTTTGCCTACGACTTCTCATACATACATTTAAGATCGAAGTTAAATTATTAATAAATTACTTTAAAACAATTAAAACTCATTTATTTAATCGATTTTAATTCAACGTATTTTATACTTTTATTATTCAGCGACCGCTACAAGGTTTTCGTAGACCTGCTCAACCTATCAACTTTCCTTATTGAGCAGAAGTACATACCGCCTTTAACTCCATCCATGAAGGAACTGCTGAGTGTCTTCTCCAAGCAGCACATCTCCGAGGAATAATCTGGACGCATGGCAACGGACAGAACAAGAAACAAACGAACCAGCAAGCCAGATGGTTTATTGACATGAAAATCAAACTTTTGATTAATAATGATAGATGTGAAGTTAAAATTAATTGATCCTTAAAAATATGGTTTTCTTCTTCTTTTTTAAACATTGCAAGTATGTGACCATGACGTAAGCAAGTGAATTTTATTTATTTGTATTCTTATTTACTTTCCGTAAACGGATCATTACTTGTTAACAAGAGTTCATATGCAATGTATTATTTGTCGGGTGTTAGATGTTTCGTTAATAAAATTGATCTGGTTAACTGTTGACACATCAGCTAGAAATGTGCTAGAAAACGAAAACATATCTGTTTGGAAAATATATATATATATATATATATATATATATATATATATATATATATATATATATATATATATATATATATATATATATATATTTAAGAACATTAGATTTCTGTAAATATTAATCTGTTTTCTACCAAAGCAGTCGAATACATATTTCTGGACGGCCATGTACATATTGGTTGACTGAGATAAATTTGCAAAAAGTTGGTGTAAATATTATGTTAAGCTCAAGATAGTTTAATCCAACTTTAGGGAAAAAGGGTCAAATAATTGTTTTGTTTTTTTTCTTCTAAATAACAAACAAGTCAAAAATGAGTAAATATTGAAGCTGTATGACACGAGAAAGCTCACATATCCGTTTTGGTCACTACCCTGCAGGATGTATGAAGTTCTCAGAAATTATATTACATCCATTCGATTGCTTTGCTTATAATGAACACCTTTCCTATGTATAAATCAGATGGACTCGAGTCTTTGTATTTGCATATGTATCGCTATTGAGTTATAGTATATATGAGGTCATTCTAAGAGGAAAGATATTGATTCCACATGATATAGGCTGTGGGCGTGATTGACTAACTTTGTTTATCTTTATCTTCGTGATTGTCAAGAGGTTCTAAATGTTGTTACATTACTGTTATACTTTCATCTTCTATAAAGACGGAACTTTTTGGCAAGTTGACGAAAATTATCGGATATTAATGTATATCACTAATCAGCCATTTATCCGTCGGATTTAATCTACAAAGGGTGTTGGCCAGAACGATCACAAAAATGCTCAGCAGACTTTGACGCGGTTACTTGATGACGATTCATCGAGTACAGCGTTTGTTTTCTTTTGTGGGTTTTTTTGTGGTACTGTTGATTTTGTTTTTCTTTGTTAGATGGTTTAGTTTTTGCAAATAATATTGTTTACGTTTTAGTTCAATTTGAAGACTACTTGTCAATGTAACAACTGAATAATTTTTCGCTGATAAAGTTTAGTTTTGTTAAAATTTTCTTTACTTATTTATTTACTTTCAGAATAAGATCTTATAGGTTCTGAATAAGCGAAAACATTGGGTTATATTTTTGTAATATATGTGCTTAGAGGAGAGATAAAGACAAATATTTATTTTCAAGAGCAGTCTAAAATGGTGGCTATTGTAGGTTTTCTTTCCAGGATGACAAGCAGAAGCTTGAAGATAGAAGATATATGCTGTATAACAGGTTTTTGGCAAGGGTTCTAGAATGCATAAATGTTCAGTGGAATGGATGGGCCAGCGAATTGGAAATAATCCAGATATAAACATCTAGATTTGTGTTCGGGGGATGAAGACGACAAAGTTAGTGCAATAATTTAAAAAAGGCAAAATATAAAGAATCATCCCGACAATAAAGGTCAGCATAGAAAGCAAATCTCTTGAGTCATAAGAATCAATGTAACATAAAAACTTTCACAATTTATTTTCTCCATGTTGTAACTATATGTGTTCTCTTTTTATTTATATTTGTTGAGTTTCAATTTGTTTTACGTTTTCGTTGCTTCTTTCATCTCATCACTGTTTGATAATAACGCATTATATATAGTGTATTATTAAACCAGACACTGATTGCTAACCTTCACGTGGTATCTTTCCAGTACTAAGACTGATCTAGCAAATTGTTGTCCCATCTTCGGTGTTGTGTCGGAAAAAAAGGATAAATTTGTTCAAACATTTTTGTGATTATTTTTAGGCACATTATATTATCTCTTAAAATAATAATAATAATAATAATAATAATAATAATAATAATAATAACGTCATTCAACACGCCTGGTATGTTGCTGAACAGATCAATTAAATTAAGAATACTGTTGATCAAAGAGTAAATCAAGGACGTATTTATTCAAATATCTTTTTTCTTTACAGATACGTAATGATTATTGCTAATTATACATAATGGTATATTGTGAATATACTGTTTGATATTTTGAAAGGATACCATGTTTTTGCCGTAGCCAAGTGCTAAATTCGTCCATCCGAGATATCAGTCAGTACACATGCAATGACTATGATTATATACTCTCATTTCAAATCATAGTTACCAGATCGTTACAAGTTCGATTAGGGAATCAATCGCAAATATTGAAATTGGTATCATTTTTTCTCAGCTACATTAGTAATTTGAATCCTGACGTACATGTCTGTATTGGGTGAGTTGAATGACCTCTTCTTGTTATTAGTTATATAGCTGTATGTGACCATAGGCGAGAATTATGTATCAATTCGTATTGACGATGTACTTTTGCCTGGACCAATACTAACTTCAAAATGACTCCATAAATCTTATATAAGGTAACAAACAAACTATATAATGATTGCATCCCACTGAAATCCTTAGCATCCCACCGAAATAAATTTCGACAAACACAGTGACCTATCTTTAACACTTTCACGTACATGGACGTGTACAATTTCTGACGGTCTTACTTTTGAGAAGACAGTGTGGTTGAAATTTTCATTTGCGTTTTGGAATGGACATTTAATGATGTTGAAAGTGTTTCTTGTGAAGGGGGCTTTTCATATGTTTGCTTTAACAATACTTTATCTTCTCTCGGGTGCTTAATTTGTACATTTCACTGTCATTGTAAAGTGTGAAGGAGAGATAAAGAGAGACCAACTCATTAGCAAAATCTGATATGGCTGACGTACATTGGGTACTAACTTGGGCAAACGAAATACGGAATTTCTAGGGTCTCCAAGAAGTCTAACTTATCCAACTGCATTCAAAGAAATTTATATGAGATTGGATAAGAAACATTATACGTCCTCACACTGTCGTGACATATGTTCATATCGACGACGTATTTCGGCTGACGACGTATTCTTGAAGGATTGTTCAGTTACTTCGTACGTTAAGTCTCAATATCCGTACATGTGAACTAATTTGTGTTTGCAAGCGTAAATTTTAATAACATTGTAAATTGAGGTGTTACCTTCATACCAGACTTGAACTATTTTGTGTTTTCATATAAATCAAAGACTTATTGCTGCAGGGGTAATCAACAAATACCACTGGCAAGATTGTTTACTAATAACAAATAGGGAACAAATGAAACGTTGAAGTAAGGAAGGTAAGGTACTTTTGTATTTAAATAATAGTAATGAATTAGTTATGTTTAAACTCTATCCAGAGGTTTAAAGTATGAAATACCTGTTGAAATTTTGCAACAAAAATTAAACATTGGTGTTCGTTTCCAACACTAACTGCCATTCATTTTTGTCTTATCATCACGCAACAAGCAGCAAATCAAGATGGTGGTACAAATCCATATTTTGATGCTTATTGCCAAACTTACAGAATCTTCATCTATACCGTTGGTTTTGTTACTTTTCGTTTGTTTACTTATCCGTTCAGTAATAACTTTTAACTTTATATGTGGAAATATTTGTGTTATTCAAGAGTTTATAAAATATACATATCTAGCATTTCTATATGCGTCAATCCTTTTTCATTTTCCGACCTCTAAGTTATGTTTATTTATATCATTAAGTTTTTTTTTCTGTCCTGGATCAATAAAATTTATTTTGTCTTTGCAAAATCTACTATCAATGTATTGTAATGTATAGCTTGCATATCAAAACTGAGTTGTACAAAGATTCAGAACAAAATAGGAAACCAATACAGCTCTAGACTTAAGTCACATTTTTTATAAATACATTTCTTTTCAGATTTAATAGAAAAAGATTATTACATCATACAACACGAATAAATCATTGTTTATTATTGATAATGTGTTCTACTTTTTATTCCTTTCCCGTAATCTTACCATCTCATCAGAACAGCAATATTTTTTTAAACAATGTTTTGTTAAAAATACCTTGTAAAACCTGTTGTTAATTCTTACTTACATGACCAACATTCCCGAAGTTTCATTTACATTTGCGATCCTCTAAACACTCTTCTATAAGTTGTTTTAATGATATGAACCGGTAAAATAAAATATAAAACAATTACCATGATGATAACCCTTAATTCGATGCTTTGCATTTGACCTGCCCCTTGTATTTGATTAAAAATGACTTCCAATAAAAATTCAACGTGGGTTGAGTCAGTGGTAAAGTTTGGTGCTTTCTTTACAAAGTGGCATAATAAAGAGATAGATTAAAAAAAAACAAATGATAGACTGATTGATCCTTAGAAAAGTATTCTACCTGAGGTGAAAATGTACACCACTAAGTAAATATAGGAAATTATCACAAAAGAGGTACAAGCTAGTACAATGTTTGCAGATGACAAAGAAGCCAGTTTGCAAGCAATTACTCATCTGCATATAATCTTCACGTATGTAACTGTGTACATCCGGGTAGTATGTGTACACTGCGGTAATATACTGATAATTCTTAGAGGACTGGCAAAACCTGACATAAGCATACTTTTCACAGCTGTCGTTCCCAGGATGCACACACTTCACGGAACCATTACCTTAGCTGGAATAGTCTGGTGACTCTGGTCAATCAGTCTGGTTCTAATATTCCGTAAATTTATTCTGGTCTTATCTGGTCTTATTACTAATAAACTTTCGGTTCAGTACTTCGTGCAACCTATATAGAAAACATATTTCCTTCCATTTTCATCAAAGAAAGTGAAGCTTATAACAATCATCGTTTAACAGTGTATGAAAACTAGCTAGAGAAGAAACAGCGACACCACTTTTATGGGGGGTGGGGGTGTAATATCAAAGATAGACCAAAGTAAGCGTGAAAAAGGCCCGACAGCATACATACCAGGCCTCATGTATCCACAATGGCCTGATTTCGACTATCACCCTGAACTGTCAATGCAGATAGGCAAAACATAGCTAATGTTGAAAAACAACATTACCGATAATATATATTCCATTACAAATGGGATGCGATATAACTTTGTACTAGAAATACAGTAACCGTCATCAATCATAAAAAAATAGAAACGGATGAACATAATAGGCCCAGAGTCATCGGTCCACATAATAGGCGGATGTACTAATCGCCCACTACTTCTGGGGCAATTAGTGGATGATCATGACGAAGAATCTGCATCAACAAAAAGCATGCACGTGCATTACCATACTAAACAAAGTTTACATTCAACACTAAATAAAGCCCAGTTATGGAAGCGATGAATGATAGAATCCATCATATGCATCGGTGTAGGATAGGAATTTTCACCAGCGGGTGGAAGTTTCCCACCCTACACTGAAGCATAAGATTGGATTATTTATCTCACATTTCTGGACGCAAAACGAGGGCTGAAGTAAATATGGCGTGCCGTGAATGCTGTTGTAACTTTCAAATGGCAATAAACCAACTGAAATTTTAATTACCCCAAAGCTAGAGCGTAAAAAGTTAGGTTTGCACTGAAACTCTGATTGTAAACATTCAGTGACATTTAACCTTAATGGTATCGACAACGAAAGCGGTTTCCAACGCTTTTTAAAAATTAAACTATAGTTAGTCTAAAAGGCTGCATAAAACGGAAATTTTAAATTTGCCAATTTTAAAGACAGTGATCTCATTTATTTGTCTCCTAATGTAGAAGATTAGGTCCATATTTTACTGCGCTTTCTTTTGGTGGATGAGTGCATTGGTGTAAATTATATTCCACTTGAACCATTTGGTTGGCCCATAACGGAGCAGATAGTTTTGTGGCGGGAACATTGATTTATTAGCCCTATATATCCATGGTCAAACATAAGTGGTTTTATGGTCATCAAAGTTAGAGATTGTGCTAGCATCAATGCCTACTCTACATGCCTGATGTAATTTTGCCATAAGTTTAAAAACATGCTATGTTATTGTGGCCGTTAAGGCTCTTTGATAAGCGTGTCCAGCTCACATGCGGTAGGTTCTTAGATCGAATCTAGTACAGACCAGTCATGGTCGGCTGATGTATTATGTCCTGACGCATGCATCTTACTCCTATTGTCTCTACGCTGATTTTCATGTCTTGAAACACAAGTCAATCGATAAACGGAAAACAAATTCCATTTAAAAGTTTGGTGAATTTGACTAACAATGACGATTGCAAGTGTTTAGATAAGCATATGGTTCAGTCGTTGACACATAGAATACACATTACATATAAAGCACGTCAAAGTGGTGTGCTCATTCGTTTACATTTTTATATACACCTGATATGCCAATAGGTCAATTGCAATTACATTCGAATCTGAAATCAGATATTTGGCCAACTCTAGTGAAAAATAAGTCTGAAACATAATCTATAGCATATGACCTTTGAACGCGCCATTGCTTTATGGTCGAATAGTAAACGCGCCATTGTTCTGTGGTCCAATAGTATCAATTCGTTGTCAACGACACCAGTATGTTAACACTAAAAGATATTTGAAATTCTAATTCGAACGGCAAGCTACATTAAGACAGAAAACCAGATGATAATACATATAAGACATTTTGCTATAGAAACAGATTGATAATACATACAAGACATGTTACTATAGAAATAGATTGATAATACATATAAGACATTTTACTATAGAAACAGATTGATAATTCATATAAGACATGTTACTATAGAAGCAGATTGATAATACATATAAGACATTTTACTATAGAAAAATTAGTCATCTCATGCAGACTTTACGATCATAGCTTAAGCTCGGAAGACGTCAAAACAGCGAATACAGTGGTAAGCGACACTAATGCCTGGATTGCCGTGAGATAATGGTAGAGCCCCTGAAGAAAATGGGTCGGCATATGATCATTACTTCTTAACGTAGCGGCTGAACAACGTTACATGTTACCAAAGATTACCAGATTATCAGATATCATTAAGACCGGCATCCAGTACAGCTTTACTAAAAAAATGGAATGGCCTTGTGCAGTGAGGAAACTATAGAGGTGTCATCGTCGTCCTTGTGAGTACTGAAGTCCTTTAAGCCACCCTGTATCCCAAACAGATTAAGTATTGACACAGGTCTGTTGTATACAACAGTGAAACGTCGCTGCTTACACATCCAACAATACGGCATTACTGGATAATGAGGCAATCAACTAGTCCAAGAAAACCAAAATACCCTTAGTTTTGGCCACATTTGGAGCTGAAAAAATTCCCGAAGTAGTCTGGCATGAGAGACCTAGTATAGATTTCAGTTTTAATAAAACACTTGCAAGAACTTCAGATGTGATAACTACAAACTTGAAAACATTAATCTCCAGAACGATATTACTCCAAAATCAAGTGCATAGTGTTCTATTGATAAATGGACAAAAACATAATTGCTTTCTTTAAGGACTATATCACAAAAGAGAGCATTTTCGACAACTTTAACGTACCTTAGGCTGGATTCTCCTAGAATGATTTTAAAATGTGTTCTAATATTGACCATATAAAGTGGGTACGATCCCAAAACGTTTATCTACGAAGCAATATAAAAAATATTTCAGTGACTACAGAAGGCATACTGCACATGGTTGATTCATATGGTTTCCACTTAATTCAACAGTTAGTAAAGTCACTACATATTTGCATGATAACACAGAGGTCCGTATCATTATTAACCCTTACGTTACTGAGCTATGTTGCTTGTTGCTAATTAGGTCAATATGTATTGCCTTTTGCAAACTCACTTAAGAATGCTAAGACACAAAACAATGATAAATGTAGTTCGAGATACTTATTGGTATCTATATAGGTAGACATGAGTAGTGAAGGGGGGCACTTTAGCGACAATGGGAATTAGCATTAAAAACACCCTTGGGGCACTTTAGCGACAAGGGAAATTTAACATGGAGAAAAATCGTGGGGCACTTTACCGACAAGGGGAATTAACATGGCGATAAATCGTGGGGCACTTTACCGACAAGGGAAATTTAACATGGGAATAGAGTTTGGGCTTGTTTAGGGACAAGGGGAATTTAACATGGGATTTTTTTTAAAAAATTTTTTAAAAAAGGGGTAGGCAATTCAAAGACTATCTCTTTTCGAGAAATATGGCTGGCCCTGAAAAGGGCCTTTGGGTTTTCTTCTTCTTCTTCTAATTTCTTCTTTTCCTCCACCAAGTTCTTATTTTATCTGCTACACTCTTCTTCTCTTTCTTTTTTTTCTTCTCCTCCTCTTCTTTCTTCTTCTCTTCCTCCTCTTCTTTCTTCCTCTTTTCATTTTCTTCTTCTTTTTCAATTTTTTCGTTCCAATTGCGTATTCTTATTCTTTCCTCTTCATCCTCCTTCTCCTCCTTGATCTCTTTCATGACACCACTAATCTTTTCCTTTGCTTTCCTTAAGTTATTAATTTCCATCTTCACACGATGGGGACTATAGGAATAATGGTCTTCAACCAGTCTTAATAGCATCTGTTCCATTATTCCTAAGTTGTCTAAAACGTCTTGCAAGGTTTCTATTTTGCCCATTTGGTTTGACGCCATCTTCTTTTTATTCTTTGCAGAATGGTTTGAACGACGAATACTGTGGGTTATTATAGTGAAAGCGCGGACGTGATGGAAAACATCCCCTAAAAACATAAAATTAATCTTACCTAGATCATGACCCATCAACGCGCGTACGTGAAGTAAAACATCCCCCTACTTTTTCATTTCATATAATATAACCCCAACTATACTCTCCACATGCGCTAAGAAACATTAAAAAAACCTATAATCTACTATTCACACAAACATACCTGAGCTCTTACAAACACACAATCACACAAACACATACCCTCACATTTTTTTTTAAAAAAGAGTTAGTGTTTATATACACACTACTCTACCTACACACATTGGCAAATTGATCGTTATTTCTTTTCTAGAGTATTGGGTAGCCCTGAAAAGGGCTGTTTTGTTTGGAACTTCATGGGCACCTGGTTAATGGTGGCACCTTCCAGGCCTGGCGCCACATACGCATCTTATCCCCCAGTTACTTTTTACCTTTTGGGGGGAGAGAGCAGAGGCAGGATATGTCGCTTCAGAATCCCAATTTTCGCTCTCTGGGATTTTGAAATTTCTTCTCTCCTTTTCCTCCTCCTCTTCTTTGTTTCTTCTTTCCTCTTTATATCTTCTTTCTTCTTCTTCTTTATATCTTCTCTCCTCCTCTTCTTTGTTTCTTCTTTCCTCCTCTCTTATCCTTCCCTCCTCGACAATGGCTTCCGCGGCCAGTTCATTTAATATGCGCCTGGCATATTCCAGATGCACATGAAGCTCCAACAGTTTCTCAAGTCTCGTGTTCATTTTTTGGTGTTGATCAATCAATAAGGGTAGCTGGACTGCCGAACGACTTTCAATTTATACTGAAAGCGCGGACGTGAAGGAAAACATCCCCTAATAACATAAAATTCATCTTACCTAGATCATTAACCAAAAAAAAAACAACAACGCGCGGACCTAAAAGAAACACTCACTCACTTTTTATGCTACCCATCACTATTGTAAATTTTTTTTATAAATCACTTCAATAGACTATCCACATACTCAAAGCAATCCAATCTAATCCCAAATATACACCTCAAACACTAAGATAAGATATCATTTTAATCTACTATCCACACCAACTTACTTTTAGCTCTTACTAACACTAACACACAAACACACAAACACATACCCTCACATTTTTTAAGAGAGAGTTAGTGTTTATTTTCACACTACTCTACTTACACACATTGGCAAATTAATAGTTATTTCTTTTCTAGAGTATTGGGTAGCCCTGAAAAGGGCTGTTTTTTGTTTTGCTATGGCATTCTTTTTTAGTTTCTAAGAATGCGATGTCCTCTGAGGATAGACTTTCTGGCGATAGGTCTGCTTCTTCGGAAAGAGAAGAAGAACTCTTTGGTGTCGATACGGCAATCGACAAAGCCTCTGTCAGCTTCAGGTTGCTGCTGCTCTTGTTGTTGTTGTTGCTGTTGTTGCTGCTGTTGCTGCTGTCTCTGAAGTCTGTACTTCTCTGTCCATTCTTCTTTTTCCCTGTTCACTTCTTCTCTGAAGAGCTCTTCTATTAGGTCTTCAGTGATTTTTAACATTCTCACATTCTCTATTTCTTCTGGCTTCGGTATCAGACTGTGTCTGACCCTATGCAAATTCACGTAGGCTTCGTTGAGCTTAGCTAGTTTGGAGCACATCTTCGTAGGAGGATGAGTCGACAATGGATGGTTAGACTGGGAACAAACCGGTTCTTAAAGTTAAAGCGCGGACGTGAAGGAAAACATCCCCCACACGGTTTTCGAGCCGCAACGTTCATGAGAGGGATAGTAAGAAATGAAAGAGCATCAATCCAACATTCTTATAGCTAAACAAAAGACAAAGGCATTTTTTTCAAAACACAACATTTTTTATTTAAAAATCACTTAACACTAAACAACAACATTTTTAACAATAATCCAACACTATAACATCAAACAATTTTCTTCAAATCACAACCATTTTTTTCTTCAAATACTAACTACTTTGAACAAGGCTGACAACGTTGTGAATGAAATTGTGATTTCCACTGTTGGAAATCATTAGGCCATTGATGGACACTACGTTTCCTAGCTTGAGACAAAAGATAAGCATAATGGTCACAAAACCATCGATCTACTTTCACATCGTTTCTAGCAGAAGAACGAGGATCAAAATGAGTCACTAAATGTTCTAAGGAATAGCCCAGGCTGCGATGATGCAGAAAATACACACAGTACTGTCCACACACCAAAGAATCTGTGCCTTGTAATTTCACATTATTGAATCGGGTGATCTGAGCATTTCTTCTCATAAAGTCAATGATATCGTCTTCCAAAGGGGGCAATCCATACGAATCGAAATATTCCACACATCCTTCTTGAGGAAAGTAAACGGCTACCCAGTGGGTTCCTGGGAGATGACTGTCGTCCGTGTTGATCACGTAAGCTTGATGGTCTTTAGGTTTGCGATGAGGGAGTTCATCTTTAGCACAGACGACAGGATTCCAAGAAGACGTATACGAACTGTGGTTCAAAAGGTAATAAAGTTCCCAGGTATCCATGTTTTTTCTTCTTCTTCACAGGTAATAATAAGTCGTCAATTCGATCCTGACTTTTTGCTTGAAAATGTCTGACGAATAAACGGTTATTCGTTCTGTTTCCTCACTCTGATTCAGGAGAGCTTCGATACGATGGATCTCTTGAGTGGTTAATGCTGGACAAGAATGTTCACGCAAGTCTTTATACCACTGGTGCAACACGTCTTTGTTCGAGATGAGACTCCAAGCTTCGTCCAGATACTCGTCCAATTTTTCTTCTTGACTTAACATCAGGCATTTATCGTGTTGAATTTGACTGGGATGATCGTTTTGACATCCATAACAATTTTTCTTGATCAATTCTGTTATTTTGTCGACCAAGTGTTTGGCAAAACAGGAGACTAAATGGGCTTCTTGTTCTGGCCATCTCGACTTCATCATGATATCTTCTTCGTCTTTATCTTGAGATTCTTCTCCTTCTACGGTCTCCTCACATTCCATCTTCAAAGTTTCTCCACTTTGTAAAGAGGGATAACAGTCTTCCATAGCTTCTAATAGTCTAGAATGACTTCTCTCAAACTGTTGATTTCTATGGTATTATCGAATTCTGCATACAGGATGACGTTCACTGTGTTCCCTGCATCCAGTGGACTCGCAAACTGAATTTCCACACGAATCTGGCCAGATTTTATAGGGTGGAAATGTCCCTCGTCGCTGCCTTGGTCTGGAGTGAAATCGAAAGCCCACAAAGCGTAGCCTCCTGCATAATCGTCGTACGAAATACCATGACTGGTGTTGGTTCCTAACTGTCCGGTAGCTTCGTACAGGGACAAGTACGATCTCAAATAATTCTTCGCGGCACCAAAGTTAGGCTCAAAGGGTCGGGTACACAAGGTCTTGCCATCGCGACTGACTTCGATCTTCGACACATTGTAATGATGAAAGTTGAAAGGATTTTCGTGGTAGGGTCCGTTGAAGGCTGAATTCTTGACGATACCAACAATCAAACGTTTGGGTAACTGTCCTTGGAACAGATGATCTTCGATCATGGATCGCTGTCCAGCAGGAATGGTGAAGGTTTTCACTTCCACGCGTCGTATGGGATACTTGGCGGTAGTTCTGCTCAATGTCTGACTGATGTCGTTACCTACTTTAGGTAACACTTCTACGCGACGCACGTAGAGTCTGGCTTCTTCGATTTTGGTTTTGTAAGGGGAATTTTCTGCAGCCATCAAATGGAAAGCGGCACTGCTACGATTCAGTCTCAAGCGGATATCCACCCCGTTCAGCAAATACTTTTCTTGTAACCACATGTCCAAATGCAAGCGATCCATCAGTTCTAAACTACGACTTAGATGAATTTTCTTTCGTCGTTCTACAAATCCCGTTGTGTTTTGAGCATCCCCAGCAACTGTAATGCTGTTGAACCTAGTCGCTTGGTCAGGTTTCCATACCACGCAAGCATCCAGATGAGTGTTCTTGGCTTCTTTTCCGTACGTCAAGAGATTTTCCAGGTAGGCTCGATAAGGGTAAGTATCCATGCTGCTGCTGACCAGTTTGTTATTCAAGTACAAGTCCACTTCACTGAACAAGGAATGCATGAAATTATTGACGGGAGCTACTACATCATCATCGGCTAGGTCAGCGTTGGGTGGTTCGAACACTTTCACTTTTAAGTATAGGTAACTGCTATTCAGATCGATGTAATCTTCGGGCTGTCCTTTGATTTCAAACTCGATGGGAGCGGAATCGGTCAATGAGGAGACCGGGTGAAATTCCACCCACTGGGATTCTTGCATCGTCATCATGGTGGGGGGCATGTCAAACATATCCAGTTCCGTCTTGGAACAAGCACAAGACTCTCGGTGCATCATTTTTTTTGTTCTTCCTCAATAATCGAAAACGTCTAAGTCTCGAACGGTTCTTCTTTTCTTGGCCTTTCTCTCTTGAAGTCTGGTGAAAGGATGTTTTCTGCGTCGTCTCTTTCTGCCTTGTCCTTGCTGAATGCCTGATTCGGTAGCGTGCAGGGCATTTATAGGTGTGTCTCGTCGGCCTAAAATGTCTTTACCCGTTTGCAGCAAGACATTTTTGCCTGCCCTCATGAAGGCTTCTTTAGGGTTTTGTTTGTCGATGATGACATTTTGGAGAAATTCTTTGCCTTGTGTCAGTGCCGCATCTTTCAAGGCGTGCAATCCTCGTGTTACCATCGGTTTCAACACCGGGGCCACCGAACGAAAGGCCGATTTTAACATGTCTCCTAAACCGTGTCCTCGCTGTAAAGCCACCCCTTGGTACACTGGATACATGACTTACGAGTCGTGAGAGAACCGTTTTCGAAAATGGAGTTTCACCGTGACTTTTCCTTTGGTGAATGGAATATTTTGTCCCAAATCTCCTTTTATAGTAATGTTGACCGTGTCCAAATACGACTTGCTGACCGGCAAATAGTGAGGATGGACAAATTCGCGGTGAACGTGATAAGTGTTTCCACCTTCCTCGTCAGCGTTCGTGGCAGAATCCACTTTGAAAGGAATGACACGCAGTAACGGCACAGAGGTGTGTCCCACCACGTTATACTCCACCACATCGGAATACACAAAGATCAAATTCAGTCCTTGGTTCAGTTCTACCGGGAAACGAAAATACCTCGCAAAAATATCGTTGTCGGAAATGACTGGCAATTCGTTTTTCTTCATCATGACCATTCTCATCTCCGTGTCACCGCCCAATATGTCAAACAATTCATGACAAAATAAGAAAGACATGAATTTTTTGGACCCCTCAGAAAATTTCATCAGAAAGCGACGAGCTATTTTGTGGTATTCCAGGGTGACACTTTTTTGGACATTACTCAAAGCTTTATGGAACACGCCATTAAACCTGGAGGCTATGGCGCTGACCAAATGATGACCACTGAAATAATAGCCTGGGAGAATGAACAAGTTGTAGGTGGTCGTTTTAGTTTTGTCATCATAGGTTTTATTGGTAGATGTGCCAATCTTATCCAACTCCTCTTGCAATTGTTTGTCATGAACTTCCACCTTAAACCAATTTTGCTGGGCAGTGATATTGTGGACTTGGGTCGGGTGAATCATTTCTACTAAAGCCACTTCCCAATGGGCTTCGTGATCTAACTGGATGGCTTGAGGTAATTTGGCCGTGTGACAGCACAACGTGTTGTGGGGAAACACCTCCATGGAACTGTCACTGGGTAAGGTTAAGTAAAATTGATTTTGGTGACTCATAATTCCAGAGTTCTGTGGCTGTCCGAGGGGATATTACTGGATGTCAGAGGCGTGTCTCCGCCCAAAATGGGGTTCTGGTTGTGGTTGTTGGAGTGGTGACTGGCACTGACACTGGCACTGGACACAACGTTCCCGTTCGAGGAGAATTTCAGGGAGGGATTGGGAAGCAGGTAACCGATGCAACTGCTCAATAAAATGGTCCACAATTGTTTGTCTCCTTGTTGCAAACTCAAATTGGCGATGGCTGCCCCGATGACACAATACACCACGAAGATTTGGCAGAAAAAGACGATTTGCGTTTTAGGCACACGTTCTCCACACCACAACCACAAGGGTTGTTTTTGTAAATCTTGCACAGAAGAACTAGGGGAAGAAGGACTGGTCGACGTAGCTGCGTCTGATGTGTGAAAGGGCATGATGGTCACTTCTTTTTATAGTCGATGACTTGCGAAGCGTCGATCCAAGAATCGAAACTGGGTGGATATCCTTTCCAACGTACTTTGACTTCTTTGACACGTCGTTTGCCCACTTTACGGGTTCTGCGTTCGAGAATGCTTTCGATGTCGTACACGTCGTCTTCTTTTTTGGTGACACGTTGTAACTCGGGCAAATAAAACGTTCCTTTGAGTACTTCTCCGTTCATGTCTTCCAATTTATAGACGGCAGGATGACGGCCATGTACTCGTCCAGTGACGCGAAACAGTTCGGTCGTCCAGTTAGGTAAGTAACCTTTGTCGAAAGTGCGTTTGGTTTTGCCAATGCGCACCCAATCTCCTACGGTCAACTCTCCACTTTTCTTGGGGACAGCCCTCGTCGGGGACGTACCGAACAGGCGCTCGAACACCAGCACTTCGTTGTCGGGAGTCACGTCTTGCGGGGCACGTCCGATGCTTCGATGGTAAGATTGGTTGTACGCTTGCACCAGGTGCGGTAAGATGTCGATGTACTTCAGAGTGTGGTGATGCGTAAAATATTTCCACATGCGTTCTTTCAAAGTGCGTTGAAAACGTTCCACGATGCTGGCTTTGGTTTCGGGATTCTCGGTGGTAAAAAAATGAATGTCACGTTTCTTTAATTCTTTTTGGAAAGCTTGGTTCAGAAATTCGGTGCCTTTGTCCGTTTGCCATCGAAGAGGGTGACGACCGCTTTGTTTCAACACCCGTTGCAGGGCTCGCACTAACTCGCTGCTCGATTTGGAAGTCAAGGGCACGACCCAGGCAAATTTGGAAAAGACGTCGATGACACAGAACAAATATTTGTAGCCACGATTGTAGCTGGCCAAATGAGAGACATCGGCTAAATCGGCTTGCCATTGATGATCGATGCCTTCCACTCGGGTGCGACTTCTGGCAAACTTGCGTCGAATGGGTTTGTGTAAAGTGTAGGTAGCTTGTTCTTGTAACCATCGTTGCACTTGAGGTAAACGGAGACTTTTCAGTCGAGTTTTGGCAGCACGATACAATTTTTGAACTCCTGCGTAACCTGCAGGATGCGAGGGATCGTAGTAAATGCTGGCTAAGAGTTTTTCCATTTTGTGTTAATAAGTCACCCACTCTTCGGTGATGCTACTTTGGGTGGGTCGAAAGGGTGGTTTGGAAACAGATTTACGTGTCCGATGGGCGACGGGAGTAGAAGTCGAAGGTAGTGGTGGAGGTGGCAATGGAATGGCTTTGGTTTTCTTTTCTTTTTTCGCTTCTGGTTTCCCTTCTTTCTTTTTCACTTCTGTCGAAGGAGGCGTGGACATCATCTTTTTAACCCAAGCTTTCATTTCTTCTCGTTGGGGTGTGGGGGACGGGGTCAATAAGGATGCTGCAATCTTACTCGAAATGGGAGCTGCTGACGGTGTTTGAAACACTTCGCGCGTCTCTTCTTCCTCAGGTCTTTGTGGGGTAGCATCTCTGGTGACGGTTGCGGATGACAGTAGTGGTGGTGGTAATGATGATGATGGTGCTGGACTTTTCATCAAGGTCTTAAAATCTTTCAGAGTGGGTAGAGCTGTTTCGTCTAAAGCTTTCTGGTGAAAGAGTTGCAGTCGTTGCAAGAGTTGACCGTACTTTTGCGATTTTTCTGTTTCGGACAAATCTTGGCGATCCATCAAGGATTGCAATTCGTGTTGTAACTGGGACATCTCGCTCAAATTGGGATTGGGAGGTAAATGCGGGGTGCGTTGTTCTTGCCACCGATGGTATTCCATCCATCGTTTGTAAGGCACTAAAGCTAGTTTTCGTCCTTCCATGGGGTTGTCAGGGGTGAATTCTGAGATCTTGGGACTTCCGAAGGCCTTTTTATCTTGCTCCCACCAGTCCTCCCAACATGGTTCCCAAGACTCCTTTCAGTATGGGGCCTAACAAGAGAGGTAAAATGCCTCCACGTTGGACCAACATCTTCTTTTTCTGACGAATGGGAACTTTCTTTTGAACCATTTTCCGAAGAACGTGACGATGTTTGCCTAAGCATTGTTTTTGGTGTTTGGACAAAGGGATCGTGCCTTTCAAAACGTTCAAACAACATTCGCACACGGTATCGATGACCTCTTTGGAGGCCGTTTGAATGAGTTTTTTTCATAGGGGTGGAGAAGCTTTGGACAGGACAGATAACATGTCCCCATGTTTGGCTAAACGTGGTGGCAGTCCTTTCCTTTTCTTTCCTTGGGGTTTTCTGGAGGGTGACATCTTTGAGTCTTCAGGAGCACCTAAAAACACTGATACCCTACTCGGTCACAGGCCTTTTTTATACTGGAACGCGTCGCCACTGATTGTCTTTACGGCGTATCAGTTTGAGGACAGGCATGACACGTCGTGCAGGGGTACGCAACGGACTAAATCGAGCCAGTTCTTGCTTGGACAAATCCAGTAAACTTTGTAACATGCCAGATCTTTCATGGACTTTGATTTTGGGAGAAGGTACTTTGTGAGCAGCAGCCACTGCCGCTAAATGGGAAGGTCCTGCCACTGGGGAAGTTCTTTTGGGGGTCATCAACGGAGAAGTTCTTGGTGTAATCAACGTCTCCAAGTACTCTTCAGTTCCTGGTGACATCAACGGAGAAGTGGACAAACGTGAAGCTGCCGGAGACGCTGTGGCAGGTCGTGGTTTGCGAGTGTAAGGTTGCGTCCTGGCCGAAGTGCCTCTCTTGCGACTAGTTTTCTTCTTCTGTGGACTTTTCTTTTTCTGAGGACTTTTTTTCTGTTTCTTTTTCTGGGGGCTTCTTTTCTTTTTTCGGGGTGGTGTCTGGTAAGAGGAGGGTCCCGCCACTGGAGAAGTTCTTCTCTTTGGGGACCTGGTCTTTTTCTTCTTGGGGCTTCGTTGAACTTTTGTCTTAGGGATAACTTTGGGGGCATTAGGATCCCATCTTAAGAGTGAGCGAATGATGACCCCTCCTAGAGTACCGCTCCCTCCAGGTTTCAAAATGATTTGTTTTTTGGTTTGAGTGTCGATGCGGGGATCGGCCAGTTGGACCAAAGCGACTTTGTTTCGATCGAAAAAGCGTTGGGTTTGATGAGGAATCTGAATGATTCCTTGGAGTATTTGACGTGCCGTCACCGTGAACCATCGTAAGACTTCTTTGAGACTAGCTTCTAAGACACGAGCTCGTGTTTGTGGATCTTTTTCTCGACTGATGCCATACAAGGCACGAATCAATTTGACGGGAAGATGCGACTGAAGGGACGTCATGTTCACACTTTGTGAGACAGACGAAAAAGGGTCTGAGGTTTTTATAGATTTTTTTCATGGGAGGAGTGAAATGAAGTCGAGGACGGAGACGTGTACAGGACAGGCCCTCCGTCTTGGCACCAGTGGTGAAACAAGTGGGTACGAAATCGCAAATCCTCGGGGGTCGTAGGTTTCAAATCGACGAGTAAATAGGCGTGTGGCGTTTGAGTGGCATCGTCGTACGCCTGAGTCAGCCAAGGCGTTCCTAACTGTTTGGCTAAGACTTGCACTTGCGATTTATCTCGAGGGCTTTTAAACAAGACCACGTAATGCGCATTGAGACTGATGGTGCGATGGGCTTTACTTTGTTGAAACAAATTTTGGGTGATGTAAACGACACTGGCATTACGGTGATGCCCTTTGCGCGTGAACCACAATTTAATTTCTTCTTCGTCTTCTCCTAACATGTCGTCGAAAATGACCAAATGGGTTAGACGGGAGTCAGAGACGATGCCGTCGTCTTCTTTAGGAATGCCTTCCACAAACACGATGGAATCGCCTTGACTTTCTCGCAAGAGGCTGTACGCCGATTGCCACTCTTTGTAACACCACACGATCCGTTGAGGGGGCCGATCGATCAAATGATGTTTATGTTCGATCAAACGTTTGACGAATTCGGTTTTGCCTGAACCGCTAGGTCCAGCAATGAGCATGTTAAAGGGATGGCGAAGATACAAAGCCTCCCAACTGGCACGATCTAAGTGTTCGTCGATGACTTTGACAGTAGAGGAAGAGGGAGCAGAGACAGCAGAGGTAGCCATGGTGTGAGAAATGTCACTTGTGACACGAAAAACAAACAAGACAAGAGTTTATATACTTTTTCAGAACACGTTTATTGAATGTTTCAAATATGAACACGAAAGACAAAAATACATACAACCCAAATAGTAATGTAAAGGAATATAAAACACAGCAAAGCGATCAAAGTGGAATATAAACAAGTGTCTGTACAACATGTTTTGGGTAACCAAGATGTCCTAGGGACAGTGTGTAATGTTCTTACAGTCTCTACATGAGGTATTGTCACACAAGTGTCCTCCCGGAATGACCTTTCAGGAATGTCCATGACAGTCCTGTCCTGAAGCGAGTGGTTGTTCTCGGTGACGGGTTCTTCTGGCACCGTCACTAACACAGGTTGAAAAGTAACTTTTTTCCTTGAACAACTCTTGTGCATACTGGGCCACTTCTTGGGTCCAAGCCTCAAAACCCCCCTTTTTCCAGTCACGAACATCTGTCCAATGAGGGTGTAAGTCACAAGCTACACACACATCGTCATACACGTCTTGGGTAGCTAAAAGTTGACGAATCTTTTTTTCCTGTTGAGGTCGAGAAGTATCCAGATGAAACCGCAAGGCTTTGAGCAAAAGGAGTTTTTCGTGACCATTTAAGGCCATGGAGGTGGTAAGTACTGATCGTAAAGAGTCCACAAAGAATCGGCTGGTAAACGAAATCCCAGAAAACAAGTCACTAAGACACACACCACTTGTCGTCCCAAATTGAATGGATACAGTTCTTGCAATAATCGATGGTAATGATCCACGGTTTGAATATGGTCATTGAGTTCCTTCCACGGAATCTGTTGGATGACATACGACATAAGTCGTGGCATAGCTGCCTGTTTTTATAGTCTCTTTGTTTCGAAAAGAATACACGTACTTTCTAGCCAGTGATCTTCGTTTTCCAGTGGGTAATGTAAATCTTGCATACTGTAACCGAAACGTCAGAGTTCGATTAGAAGTTTCCTCTTCCGCTAAGTAGATTCCACGTAAAATATGTTGGTAATCCTTTACCTCGTCTTCCTCAATGGGTTGCTCTAGGTGAATCTCGAAGTAACCAAAATGATCAACACGTGAATCATCGGGGGCCTGGAAGTATTGAACAAGGTCTGACCACTGAAACAATTTCTGACGAATCAGTTCTCTTATACCCTTCAGGTACCAGTGGTTAAAGATCTGGTGACGTAACGGATGCAATTGTTCTTTACGTTTCACTTGTATTTTGACCAGCTCTCGGTAAATGCGTTCTCTCAACTCCACAGGCAAAGCACGAATGTTCTCTTGTAAAGTATCCATGAATAGGTCATACTAAATTCTCTTTGGTCTGACACAAGAAATGTACTCTTTGCACAAACATGGTTTTACTTCAGTGTCGAATTTAAATCGTTGAGTCACTAATCTACACATTACAATTCAGTCAGAAGTTTCCTCTTTCACCAAGTTGACATTGTGTTTAAGATGTTGGTAATTCGTTAACTCTTCCTCTGGAATTCGATGCAGTACGTTTACAATGATGTAGGTAGAATCGTCCATAACAAACCAATCCTTTTTAAAACTAGAGGATCGTTGATCAATGTCTGTCCAATGGAACACTTTCAATTGAATCAGTCCTTGTATAGCCTTCAGGTACCAGTGGTTCAAACACCGGTGACGTAACGGATGCAATTGTTCTTTACGTTTCACTTGTATTTTGACCAGTTCTCGATAAATGCGTTCTCTCAACTCCACAGGCAAAGCACAAATGTTCTCTTGTAAAGTATCCATGAACAGATTATTATGGTAAGAAGTTACTTCAATGTCTCGGTCCCACTAAAGGTAAGTAATGACAATTCGGTGACCATCGAGCATGTTCTACGTAGGCCGAATCTTGCGGTTCCCAGTGGTGAAGTGACACACCGCAACTGAAGCACTTGACTTTATCTCCTTCGCCCAAGTAGAAAAATCCGGCTCTGGCTAATTCTTCGGGGGTCGGTCCTCCCAGATACTTTGGCCATTTTCCTTTGAACGATTGAAGACGATTTTCAAAGTCGCAGTATTCCGACAAACGCACAGGAAACGAATATTCGTTTTTCACAGGTTCGTTTCGATGAGGGTTGGGTGACAGGAACAGGAGTTTGCTCAGGGCTGGATGACATCCGTAGGGGGGTAGACGTGAAGGTGAACATTCCCCTTTAAACCCGGTAAAATGTCTAAGAGGACGAGCGGCATCGCTTTCGCATCCCTCAGGTTTGACACGCACAGCATCACTTTCCATGACAGGGGCAGTGAGAACAAAGTTCCCATGATGCTTTACGGCATCGCTCAGGTCACAACGTGCAGCATCGTACCCATCGCAAGGCTCACAATCGCACTCGTCTGCAAACTCCGTTACGCAATTACAATGGTAACCACATGGACAATCGCAGTTTCCTTCCGGACATTTTCCGTCGCAATGCATGGGTCTTATCCATCCAATATTAGTCACACTAGAGGAAGATACAACTTTTTTACAATCCCCAAACTGGAACGATGTCTCTTTCAAAGTATTCATCTTGTTCGCTCGGTCTTGGTAGTCACAATGAACTATCGATCGTGACCATAGCCCCCTTTTTATACTAGTCTCAATGCAGTCTCCAGCTTGTACATCTTTCCTTTTTTACGTTTTTTATGTCTTGTTTCGGAAGGTACCGTCTCTAAGGTACCGTCAACATTGTACCGTAGTGTAATGGGTGGAAAGGCCATAGAAAGGTAAGGGCAGTGCGGAGACCATCGAGTATGTTCCAGAATAGCTGAATCTTTATAGATACATAGATCCATTCGTAACTTCAGTCCGCAAGCGAAACACTGTACCTCGTATCCCAATCCTGACTCAGGTCCCAAGTAGACAAATCCTGTTCTAGCTAAAACATGCGAAGAAGGTAATCCTTCCCTATCCGTAGGCCATTTCTGAAATGTGTCCATTCGACGGGCACAATCACAATAGTCAGGTAAGAAGACTGGAAAATGGTAGGGTTTGAACTTGGAGTTCTCATCGGGTTTCTCACTCGATTCTTGCTGTGGCGAAGTCATCTTTCTGGTGGGTGGCTATCCTCTTACAACCAATGTTTTATACCAACGTGTCCATACGGTAAGGTGAAATGATTGGGAAGTCGCACTCGCTTCTGGTACACGATTTGATAGACTTTTTCCAAAGGTCGACTGACGATGTGGTGAGTGGGTAAACGTACAATCTTGTTCGGCTGGTAGGTGGTCACTTTAAAGTTTCCATCCTCTCCCGATTGCAAGGCTTCTTTCAATACCCCAAAGTTGACCACTCGACTGGTACGATAATTCAGAGTCAGTCCTTTCACTTTGCACGTCGTGTGCACTTCTCCTTGTTTGTCCCGGTATTCGTAGCCGTAATTTTTGGGACCGCCACTGACGAAACTTAGAATCTTGTCGTCGGGATGCTCGTCTGTCCAGGCTCCTAAACGGTCTCCTTCGATGTCAGGGTGATGTTGAATAGGGTGATGGATGTAAATGCAGCTGTCCGTGTCAAAGTACAGGACGCGTTCCCCTAAAAGTTCTAAAGCTTCGTACAATTTTAAGCGAGCATGGGCTGTCACGTGAGCCGCAATGATGACGTTTCCAAAAGGGTCGTCTTGTACAAAGTCCAGATCTTCTTCGTAATTGACCAAGATCAAATTCTCTCGAACGACGTCCACGTGTTTCATGTATTTGGTTTTGTCGTGAATCATCTGGAAGTAGCGGGAAGGTTCTGTCAAATATTCCGTCTTGGGTAAACACGGGCGTTGTGCCATTTTACCCCACAAGCAATTTAACATCACTTTGGCAAACGATCGCCTGCCTTCGTTTTTCTCGATGTGGTCTAAAGTGATGCCTTCTTGTTCGTAGTATTTCTCTTTGAATTGTATTTGGTCTTCGGGAGTGTGACACCAGGAAGGATAGCCGCTGGCTTCTTGCTTCAGTTTCAAAAAGGCATCCACGTAGTCGGCGAAAATGCCTTTCTGACTGGGGTCACCCTTGCGGTATTGTTGTGTCTTGGGAAAGTGGCAAATTTCGTACACTTCTAACAGTTGGTATCCCATGTCCAAAGCTTTGAACAATTCCACGCTGACCCAGGTTCCCGTCAAGGCCCGTTCTTCCTGGCTGTGCTGACAAGCTTGGTCTTGGTTGGACGTTTCGGCACAAGTACGGCACAAGGGAAACATCAGTTTGCCTTGACAATGGTGAGGTAAGACGGGATGGTATAGGTTCGTGGGAGGCAAAACTTTACACTTGATCAAGCCTTCGTATTGTCGAATATTTTTCAGGTCGATGTGTTCCGTCAGCAATTGTGGGTGCCCTACAGGAAAGCGACAATATTTGCACACGTAGGGATACAGCGAACACACGTCCAAGTATTTGATTTCTTCTCCTTTCTCTTCGTCGGCTTGGTACAGCAAACAGGTGGCATTGGTCCTTCCTCCGTACAAACTATCCCTCGGGTTCAGCGGGTCCATGAACTGGTAACTTTCCACGAGGCGTTTAAACTCGGGATCGGTTTTCATACGGTGATCGTACTCGTGTTCCCACATTTCCACCACTTGGTATCCTTGCTGTTCCAACTTTAGGCGCCGCTGACAAGTGTCCTGGTACAAGTCTTCCATGGTTCGTTGCAAAAACTGATTTTTAGTGCCACGGTCAGGGTAACAGACGGGACATCCGTGCAATAAGCAACCGTTAAACTCGTACACGATCTTGGGGTTTTCTAAGTCCCAGCCATCGACCGAATACGTTCCGATGGTCTTTTCGCCCCCTCCGTTGCGGGCATGCTGAATCCACTTGTCTTCCTTGTCGCACAAGTAATGTAACCAACGTAGGGCTTTGACCTAGTATTGGCGTTTGACATAGTGGGTCGTTTGAGGACTGATGACAGCCACGGTGTTTTCAGGCATGAATCGTTGTCGATATACTAAGGAACACGCTTTGGCAATGGTGCAAGCTTCTTTCAAAGGATCGACCCCTCCGTGTTCCATGAACAGTTCTCGAAATTTTCCACAGCAACGCCGTAAAATGTCCACGTCGGAACGACACTACTTTAGCATTTCTTCCTGAAAGTCGAAAGGGTCCGAGGCGTGAGCCTGGTACCAAGCGTAGAAAGCTTCTCGTTGTTCGGTACGCATGTTGTCGGGGTCGTAATAGTGAGCCTCAGGTAAATGGGGTAGAACGGCGTGTTGATTGGCTTCCGTATTGAAAAAGTGTGGAAAGTACCCTTTAGCCATTTCTGTCATTCCAAACGTTTTAGGCATTCGACTCAAAGGCATGGCCAAATAGCTCATCGAATCTTTAAACTGTACTTGTCCCACTTGCATGAAAATGATTTTGGCTCCGTTCAAAGTCACTTTAGGACGTTCGGTGCCTTGTTCCGTATAGTACCTCAAAAGAAACTGTCCATCGTATCCGGAGAAATTGTGAGCCATCACCGTGGCATGACGATGACAATCTCCGTAACGTTCGATGTCCTCTTGGCTCCACGTCTTGTCGACGGGGTCTAAGACCCATTGGGCAAAATCGGCTAACGTGTTTGGTCCCCGAAAGATTTTTTCACGCCCTCCGGGTATCTTGCTGCAGTGAGGGCAATGACTGAAGATAGGTTCTTGAATGCACTTCTCGCACGCTCGATGAGCCACGCAGAAATTAGGAATGTGAATGCCGGTCTCTTGCATGCATTCGAAATCGAAAAAGATGAAATTGCCTTTCTTCTTGTGACCGTCCTCTTTCTCTGGTGGGGGTTGGTATTTTTGCACGTAACATTGGTGTTCCAAGTCCACGATGTGGTGACAAATGTGACATTTTTTCTTTCCTGAACATACGTGTGCCTTGGTATTATTGGTACGTATGACTTGTTCACACGTAGAGCACAATCTCAGCAGTTGACAAGCGCATTTCTTCTGTGAACCTTGCGTTTTCAGATGTTGTTGTTAACAGGTAGGGCTGACAAACGTGCGCAGACAAGTTGAACAAGGCACTGGTTCTTCGCTCAGACAGGGTGAAGAGGCCAAACATCCTGTGCATTTCGATCCACAATGCTTGTGTTGCTCTCGATTGTTATAACCATGGTCACATTTCTCACAGTAATAACTGTATTTCAGGAATCCGGTGATACTGGTAATGGTATCGAAATGTTCATCGTGATGATAAAGGTGAATGTATTTTCCGTCCTTAAAGTCTTGGCCTCGAAACAACAGAGGTCCGCGCACTTCTTGAGGGTGCACTTTCAAGGTGTATCGTGGAGCTAGGGCATCTTGCAATTTTTGCGTCTCAGGAATGCCACAGGGTGTGTCTTTGGACAGTCCGGCTTGTTGTAACAGGAGTTCTGCTTCATTTTGTTGTTTGGCTCGATCGGATCGTTGAATAGTTTTCCAGGTTCTTTTCCATTCTACCGTGTCGTTCTTGTTGGCATAGGTTCGTCCCACCACGATGGCACGGGCTAAACACATCTGGTCATGAGAGTTGTTAATTCGGACGAGACTCTTTTTGGTGTTGCGAAGGTCGTCCACCAATAACATCTTTTTGCGTCCAGTTCCTTGAGGAGGAGAGACGTGGGTCATGTCCAATGTGGCTTTACCATCGGTGATGTCAAACTGGTCATTAGATTGTTGCACGTGTTGAATCTTGTCCATGACTTTGGAAGCGTTCAGTTCTGCAGGGGTGCTAAACTCGATCCAAACAGGGGATTTCAAACCGTCGTGTTGTATGGAAAGTCTCAAGCGATCGTCTTCTTTGGGTTGACATTGTCGCTTGAGTGAAGTGAGCAAAGAATCCCACACCTCGGTGATGAACACTTCTGCTTTCTCTAACGGCACTTCAGCCTTGAAATCTTTAAACTTCACCGTGTATTTGTAAGCCGTGGTTCTAAATTTTCTAGAGGAGCGCTTTTCCGTCTCTCGAATGGAATAGTACTTTTCAGGGTTGACTAAGGGTGGTGAACTTGGTTTAGAGGTTTCAAATTCTGGTTCACTCATGTCCTCTTCAAAATCACTGGCATGAATTTGTGCCAAGATTTCAGCCCTGGTTCGAGGCGATAGATCACGTTTCTGCCTCTTACTTTCTTCTTCTTTCTTCTCGAATGAATGGGATCGTTTCATCTTGAAAGCAAAAAGTCAAATGACTCAAGTTCAAACACCATAAACTACTTTATAGTCATAGCAGACCAGCGTATATAAAAGGGTGTGTGTCTTGTCCTTTCACTATTCATTTCACTCTCAAGCCGAGCACAACGATGGAAGAGACTGACCAGATGGAACGTTTCGTCAGAGCTTTGCGAGGGGTCATTAGAAAATTCTCTTCAGACCAGCCGACAGACTACTCTCCTTCCTTTCGAGATAAAAGTCAAGATACTTGCTATATCTGTCAGAAGAAAGGGCATTGGTCTTCAGAGTGTCCAGACCGTCAAAAAAGAACAAAAACAGGGACTAAAAAAGACAAAAGTCAAGATACCTGTTATTATTGTAAAGAAAAAGGACATTGGTCTCCAGATTGCCCAAAAAAGAAACAAGAGGAGTCAGAAGAAAAGAGGAATTCTTCAGAAGAAGAGAGGGATTCTTCGAAAGAAGAGAGGGATTCTTTAGAGGAAGAAAAAAGACAATTCTATTTACAAGAGGCAAAGAAAGAGGAGAAGAAGAAAAGAAGAAGGGAAGAAAATGAGGAAAAGACAGTGAAGAAATTCAAGAAACAGAGAGACTAAACAAGGAGAAAGAAGAAGTCAATGAACTTTTTATTAAAGTGTTGTGTTGTGAATTGTGAATTGGATTGTAAAAAATGGAGAAAAGAATAAATGAATGATATAAGGTAAGTGTCTTTGAGTTGTGATTTTAAAATAAGAACGTACACTCACGCACTCATACACAGACACGTACTATAAGGGTAAAATGGGTGGGGTTTTTTTTTTTTTTTTTGAGTTAATGGCAAATTGAAATTGTATTTCTTTTCGAGAAATGTGGGTGGCCCTGAAAAGGGCCTTTTTTCTTCATGGTGAAAGGGTGAGTTTAACCAATCAACTTTAACTGCCTTATGCCTTTGCCACGGCCAAGGCCTACTTCTGAACTGCGTAATGCTGATGATGATTGGGTTGAAATCACTAAGGGTGGTACGGTAGGCTTAGTCACAGGGTTGACGTGTTTAGCTCGGGAAGGTCGTATTCTCTTCGGTCGTGATAATGAAGTCTGATACATTTGTTTCAGACTTCTTAACTCCGCTAAAATGTCCAACAGTACCGTGACCGTTTGATTTTCACCCTCTTGTTTCTTTGCTGCTACTACTTCTTCTTGCTGTTGCTGCTGTTGTTTTTTTCTTACCTCTTCTTCTTGTTGCTGTTGCTGTAGGAGAAAAGCCTGTTCCGCTTCCTTTTGTCGTTGTATAAATTTCTCCAATTCTTCTTTTTGTCTCTGTCTAAAATTTTCCACTTGCGGTAATGAAGAAGGTAACGAAGGTTCCGGAACAAATTCTTGCGAGGAGAGAAAATCCACAAAATCCCAATTCACCTCTTCTGAAAGTAAGTCCGAGTTCCCTTGGGCAGTCTCTCCTGCTGGTGCACCCCAATGGATCGTTTTCTGAGTTTCCGTCATGTTGAATCACTGTCGCATAGATTGACTGCACACAAGCGCTAGCGAATCTATATAGACTACGTGACGTCACAGACTACACTCTTACGATTGGATGCGGGCTGACTGAATTCTGTAACGCGTGTTTGGATTGGTGAATGAACTCAATCCGTTTCAATCCTTCCTGTCCCTATAAATAAGCGCCGTTCACTGCATTGATTCACCTATTCTCGGAGCCTCAACATGTGGACCGACGTTGAATCTTCAACCCTTGTGTCAACAATGATGTTCAGGACGGACATGCTCATGTATGTCCGAGCCAAGTGGACCGTTGTCCACAGGACCAACAGCAGCCTGTGGATAAGAAGAGTCTATATAGAGAGACAAGGTTGCCTCAAGAGGACTCTGATGTATGGCCCTGCTGTAAGACGAAGTTTGAGGAAAAGAAGATGTCGCAAATGCCCTCTATGTTAAGGGTATATTAACATAAACCAAAGGCCCTTTTCAGGGCCAGCCATATTTCTCGAAAAGAGATAGTCTTTGAATTGCCTACCCCTTTTTTAAAAATTTTTTTAAAAAAAATCCCATGTTAAATTCCCCTTGTCCCTAAACAAGCCCAAACTCTATTCCCATGTTAAATTCCCCTTGTCGGTAAAGTGCCCCACGATTTATCGCCATGTTAATTCCCCTTGTCGGTAAAGTGCCCCACGATTTTTCTCCATGTTAAATTTCCCTTGTCGCTAAAGTGCCCCAAGGGTGTTTTTAATGCTAATTCCCATTGTCGCTAAAGTGCCCCCCTTCACTACTGACATGGTTTGTTTATGAATGATGGCAGTATCAACCTTGACGATGTAAATAAGAAAGCATCTACCATTACGAAACCATTATTAGTGATGCATATTTTATTTATCGTTTGGTAATTGCAGAATGTAAAAGATTTAAGAGAAATGCACATTTTTAAACGTTTTACCTCAAAGACAGATTATGTGCTTCAATATGTCCATAGTAAATCCAGATAAAGTCAAAGGAGTAGTTTTAGATACTACCAAACATATCAAAAGATAAACACTTTGCAAGTGTTTAGTGTTTTGCTTTAATTACATGGTGCGTAAGTGTCTGTCAAATAATTAGCTTTACAATGTCAATAATGAAACCGTTCTCGACATTCATAAACAGTACTACCTTGTTTTTATTATGTCTATACATCACATGATTGAATGAACTGGGAAAATTCATTTCTTTGTAATTTGTTATGTGCTTAAATAACGAATCAGCATACATTGTGAATATATTGAATTCATTTTTATTTTACACTTTTTTCTTTATTGACTTTCTTACTATCACATAGACTACTCAGTTTCAAACATATCCTAGTATCGCAATATATTTTTCATGAAATTTGTGTTAAAGGCTGTGAAATCAGCAATGTCAGTATCGTAGTATTATCGGAGGTGTTGAACCGAAGAAGCACGAAGCAAAATTAAATAAAAGTATAGGAACATGCTTACATCAGTACCTTAGTACTGTACTACCCTGTGGATATTGCATCCGAAAGACCACAGAGCACCCACAGAGATAACTCACTAGCGGCTTGATCGATATGATGTTATTCGCCCTTACTTCCTTGACAACAATGATCGCCTACAATGATACATTAATCACTCGGACTTTCTTTATGGTCAGATACGATCAAATGTTTCCCAATAGTCAAACATGTATTATACTGCGACAGATTTGGCCACCCCAAACCTACCAAGTTCTTAAATTCACTGGTATTTATATTATCAACCCATGAAAGTGACGTAACTTACGAGAAGTGGGTGGGGTGTTTAATTTTAGCCATCGAATAAAATAAAAATTTCTTTTTCTACACAAATACTGGATATAGTTATTATTGTGGTGCTAAAGACGATGTATTTTAGTACCACACAATGAAATATATCTTATAGGAATTTTTGGACTAGTTAGAAGGTCCGGAAGTTGCGGGTTTGAACCCCGGCCGAGTCATACCAAAGACTTATAAAAATGATACTAACAGCTGCCTCGCCTGGCGCACAGCATTAAGAGGTTAGTGTTAGGACTGGTCGGCCTGGTGCCAGGTGCCACGTGACTGGTTCGGACATCATGCTACATGTCTGCGGCATGATGCCCCAGTGCTAGACGTCACTATGCAGACATCGTAGCGATATGACTGAAAAATTGCTAAAGCTACATTAAAAAATCCAAATCACACATCGCACTTGTTTCAGATTTAGTTATCTCAGTTTTATTGTCCTGTTATTATAACGTTTCTGCTTTGGCTTTTGAAAAGTATTGTAAACGTTTTACAAGTTGTTCTCTAAGTTCCACTGTAGGTTGATCATCCTAATGTGAATGGGCTTTTTCTGGTTTCCCTATAACCTTAGAGATTTCTTCAGATTTCTAAACGCTTTCTTCTTTCTTTTAATATTATATTCAGTTTTGTTTCTCTGTACATTTAATTTATTTTGCAAGCAAAGCGAAAATACTCCACGTAAATGTGAGTATAGTCTTAAATTAGTTACATATAATTTAATACCACCTTTAACGATACTTCGCATGATCTTAAACTTAAAGATGAAAGAAAAGAAATGACATAAGAAATTCATTATAAAATAGAGTAAAGGGAGTGAAGAATGAAGATGACGTAACTAAATTGCAACTCATAGAAAGTTATTATAGAGTTCGCAAACTCGTTATCTTTTTATGTTTTTTTGCTTAAATAAGTCACTTCGTAATGTATAATATCATGACTTTTCTCAGACTTTGTTTATTCCTAGACTAAATGTATCTGAATGACTTTAACAATTGTTGTTGTAATATATTGCAAAATATTTTCATCATAATATTAGTTGGTAACAAAAACATACACGCACCACAATATCATAGCTTAGCCTGAATGTCAGACCTGAACAATATTTATGTAATGTTAGTAATTTTGTATATCTGAGTCATATCATTTTTCATCTAGAATTAAGTTGTTGAATATATTTTGCACTGGTCACATCAAATACATATAGTGTAAAATTGGATATTTTTATTTAGTCTGGATATTCCATCTAGTGTTGGCCCGTTGATATCTTGTACAACGAAATAGGTCTTTCCTGTTTTTTGTTTTGTTTCATCAATTATAAACACTGAGTTATTTATTTTGTAGTCATTTGCTTCTATTATTCAATTGTTCTAGCTCGGTAATTACCTGTTTACATGTAAGCATCTTTTATACGATTGGATGTGGGTTCTCCAAAACCCTGGTATGCGGTATTCTGTTTTACGGGACCTTTTCTCAACACGATATTTCACCATAAAAATATCTCCAGTCGTGAAGAGGAGGAATATTAAAATGATTACCGATAATGTTTATATCTATATTATTGTTCGCTGGTTTTAAAGATAGATTGATGTAACAGTTTTCTTACCTTAAAATAGATGCGAAACCAATATATCGAAGGTACTAATCCTGGTGTGTTAGTATCTGTTCGGTACCAATTAGATATCCCACATCCAAATGTTGTTGTCCATACTACACAGATCAACTGATTTTACCTGAATTGTATGTCACGCTGTGCTGTATATATATGTTCACTGAATCGCCGTTGTCAGTTTTAAACCATAACCGTGTAAACTGCTCATGGCTGTTTCATAAAATAATTGCTTTATCTGTAGCTGAGCTGCTGGACAAGGGAAGGGGATAGTGTTTGCTAGTTTGAGCTGCTGGACAAGGGAAGGGGATAGTGTTTGCTAGTTTGTTTTTAAAATCTAAATTGCATTATTAATTTGTTAAAGTTCAAATTTTTTTAATTTAAAAATATAAGATAATGGCTGCGAGACATTGATCTATAGTTTTAACATAAGTGTATTTACCAAGAAGGTACGGGCGTTGATGAAGATCGCATCGCTGTCATTCAAGCATGACAATGCTCTGGCAAATGTTTTATATAACAGGAGCTATAGCCTCAAAGGTGGTTTCATTGTTGTTATTAACGTATTTTGGTCTTGTGGTAGTTAGTGTTTTAGTGTTAGTCTTTCAAGCATTATGTTCGTCTCATTGGTAAGTGTTAGGTTTTGAAAATAAAAATGTCTGATTGCTGGTATCATGTTATGTTCTAGCACACATCGTAGTAGAAGGTTCGGTTTTAGGGGAAAATATTTTAGAAACGTAACTTCTGGTTATTAATAATTTATTTTTGTTTTATTTACTTAGAGTATTGTTTTCAAATAATGAAAATAAGGCTAAATTGTGTATGAATTACTGAGTGTTTATACTTAAGTTAGGGGCTCATGGTCGACAAGAGTACTACATTTTGTGGATGTGCTAAAGGATTGTCCTTATGAGATGGTCTAAAGTCTGATTCTTTGCTCGTGTTAATATCATGAATGGGTCATAATAAATTAAACAATTTCTTTGATTTAGTTTCACAGTCTTAAAACATAATTTTCTATTAATACGATCCGCGATTCGGGAACGTTTCTTTAAATACCTGTCTTAAAAATCTTTTCAATAATTTCAGCTTAAAATATAATTTGGTTAACTAAGATATTTAAAAGGGAAAGATTATTGGTGTCATATCCCATAATCTTTTCTTTATCACGATGATTTGCTTAATTTTACAATTCTAATACAATTTTACAATTCTAATAAGTGATTAAATATGAATAGAAGGGGCCACGTTAAATAAAACCTGTATGCATATATAATAAATTAATGTACCAATTTATTCTTAAAAAGTATTTTTGTGAAAACTATTAAATAAAAAGTATATTCATTATTTTGTAGAATCGTTATTGAAAGGGGACAAAAGAAGACGGAATAACTTGGGCCAATCAACATGTTTTTAATATGCTACTACAGGATGCATAACACTGCATAGACATTGGTTAATGTACCCCACCAAACATTGTCATCGCCTACGGAAACATTCAAAATTGCATGTTGGAATGCATACAATTAACTGAGTGTATCAGACTTTTCAATGAGTAACGATACTCAAAGGGATTTAAATTATATTGTTTTATTGTTTGTGTGTTTAGTTGCGAGAACACAATTCTAAATGCAGAGTAGATATTTATTATAAAAGTTGAGGAAATATCTTTGAAGAATTTGTAGATACCATTGTTAAAATAAATACGTAATATTTGTATAACTATGTGATGTTATAAAGTAGGTAATACACAGATATATTTATAGACATGATTATCTGACAAATACACACAGGCATTCTTTTTTAAAACTGTCAGAAAATTACTGTTTTGAGATTTACTTTGTCTGTTAGGGTCTATAGTCGGGATATTATGAGTCAAAGAATCTGGTATTTTCCTGAATGAAGAGATAAAAACAGCATTTAACACAAAATCACTTAATTAGCAATCACAATGCCGTTTGATCAGTAAGGCGGCATGTAAGTTAGCTTTTACTTTCCATTGCGGTGGTATGTTCATCCTAGGGACGTTCCTTGATTAATAGCGTGATGTTCACTACATCTTCAAGCAGAGACACATGCGCCAAGAGATACGAAAATGCTAAAATAGAACACTGACATTTCTCCTTTATTCCACTGGGATATGAGTCGTTATCACATAGTAATAAATTAACTCCGATGCAAAAATGGAACACAACGTATCCCGAGCTAAACCTAGGGGGTCGAATCATGTCTGATACAAAATGACCGGGATCCTCGTGCAACTCGATGTTTAACCACACAACTGAACATTACGAATGAAATAGTACAAGTGTGCAAGCTCTCACGCCAGTTAGATAAGATCGTGTGCATCCGCATATCAGTCTTAATAAAATCGGCTTCATGCATTAGAGACTGATTTGTGTAACTTGTGTTAGCAAGGATTTACTAGTATTATATGCTCATTTTATTCTCCGTTAACTTTACATTGTCAGAATCGTTCGATATTTTACGATATTGCACACCTTCATATTGCATTCACGTGCATAAAGGAATTACTTTCTATTGTAAACAAACAATAGACGCAGACGCCAGTACTTTTGATTTGTAAACAAATCATGTACACTCGCGTAGTAGGCGCTTTACGTTTTGGTTGATTAAATTTGTTTCTGAATGAAGTAAAGCAAATGTTTCGTGGACTGCCACATTCCAGCTGCTTGGGCAAATTCCGCCTTAACTTTTTTGATACAATGTTTGGGAATTAGGTTAGCTATACAGTTGACGCCAGATATTGTCCTTACAAATAACATACAAGTGACAAGGGATAAACTGTCTTCTTTAGCTTTAAATAAGGATGGCAAAAATATACTTAAAGCTTTACATCCTGAATTTCCTCAAAATGTACTTTCTTAGTTCAGCAAATCCGAATTACATGAACCATGTCATAGGTTCTCAATCTTGATTACACATTTCGAATTGTACTGTAATTTCGAATATAAGTGCAATTACATCCTCCTTACTGCAAAATGAAATAAGCATTAAATTCCATAGCGTTTTTCTGATAACTGCAATTGAAAGATTTTACATTTTTCCCACATTATGATTTCAAACATTCAATGACAGAAACAGAAACACATCTGCAGATGTCAACACGCTTCTCCCTGGCTTTTTCAATTCGATGTATTTCATGTGGAATTGTCACCTATAAATCCAGTCCATAATCGCAAAATTTCGTAGAATCGAAACAAATACCAAAATCTATTCATTCCAGATCAAATGGAAAAGTTGTTGCAGTGCGCATTCATTCACAATAGGACTTCAAATTTCAATTTTAACTAGATACGCCATTTTCTTTCGAAAATTATGTCGAGCGCGCGGCTAAGTTCAAATTTATCTGGGCGGAGTTATGTGCTCAGTAATAATATTGTTGTTGTGTAATGATGAATCTGCGCTTGTGTATTTAGTTTGGAATACGGCATACATTCAGTTACTTTGTTTCCTTTAGTGTATTTTGTTAACATAATTAAGCATTAGGTAGAATAAGAAAATTAGCATATAATAAAAAGGTTAGTGCATGTGTATGGGAAAATATGAACTCGTTTTGTCGGATAGATATACTGCACTCCCAATGTCGTGCAGTATTCCATCCAAAAAACTAGTTCATATTTTCCCATACACATGCAGTAACCTATAACTCTTTCAAATCTGTCAGAAGTGCTAACAAGCATAAACGGTGCGTGATCTTAAAAATCGTCATCTTTTATCGCTTTACACGTATTAAGTCAAATCATAATACACTGCGTACTGTTAATGATTTTAAGTTGTCCCATCAAAAATCATGTATTATTCTATATTCTTAGCTCTACATTTTATTTGCATTAAGCCTCTGGATTTCTATATCATTCATGAAGCGTACCCACAGGTATGGTATGAGTTCAACCGATTCTAAAAACTGACCCTCAGATCTTCCCATTAAAAATTTTAACATACCAGCAGGCCATTTTTGAACCCATTGCGGTTCAATTGATTTGGAGGTAGTTTTCTGCATTGAATATAAAGTTACTGAGTTTTAGGACAAACTCCAGATGTTTAATTCAGAAGGGAGTAGTGAAGGGGGGCTGTATAGTAAACGGGAAAATGCTTTACAGACCCACCCACCCCGGCACGTATAGCGCATTATATTTGTGAAGCGTGGACGTGACGGAAAACACCCCGGCACCAAAAGTCACAAGGGTCATCTCATCTCATTTAATTATAGTGGTGTTCTTCCAACTAGGGACATGTACCACTGGTTAATGATACCACCGGCATCTTTTTAATTACTCCTGGGGGAAGGAATTAGAGCCACATCCCCCAGGCTTTAATGTACCCATAGGGTACTATTTAATTAAGCCTTCAGATTGTAGGAATAATAAGTCCCTAACAATCTGACTGAATAGCTGTTACATGAAAGGGAATAGTACCACACAGCTCATGTTACTAGAAGGTTCCGATGCATTGAAAAGCCCCAGGTGTCAACCCAAGCAGTATGTGACGCAAGCTACGATTGGTCGGCAGCGATGACGTCACATTAGAACACCTGGTCGTATGGCAGTTGGAAATATTTCCACATTCTGCCACTTGTACGTTGTCCGAGCATGATAAAGGAGGAAAAGGCACTAGGCATGCCAGCCTTGGACGCTGTGTACTTCCTGAAACGCTAGCCCGTACTTAATTAAAGTCCAGTTATAATTATGGACAAACTAAAACCAATAATGTATTAGCCACTTCTGCAATTAATCAAATAAAACAAGACAACAATTTTGAATATGATTCCGAACAAGTTTGAATTTAGTGTACGTAGTGTACATTTCGTATTCTAATTTTAAAAAAAACAACAATCAGTTAAGTCGAAATGACTTATAAAAGTTGGAGTCACGCATGAGTAGAATATAAGTATTACAAATTTTGACGGCGGTACCAAAATAGGTCAAATTAGGGTTTTAAATAGAGCTATTATCAAATACGGCTTTCAGCCAAATGAAAGCCGTGTACATTAAGGCAATGGTAGCAATCTTGTATCCCTCAATCTTTTCATAGACTGCTATTGTTGTACTGCAGGTTTCCGGTGTTTTGGTAGCTGTTACGGTATAGAAGGTTGTCACATAAGTTTCTCTGGTATCCTCGGGGCTTACGACTTCCTTTTTTGAAAGTTGACCAGAAAGACTTCTCATTAAACTCTTGTAAGTCCACTCTTTCACCGTTCAGCTAGTATTTTCATTCACCGTTTCTCTCACTTGGTTCAGGTGGTGCGCTTCTTTGTTCTATGTTACAAGGTCCACATTACTATCCATCATATGGAAGGCGCGGACCTAAAAGAAACACTTATGTTCACTGTTTTACTTGCAAATTATAAACAAAAACACACATACTATTTGACAAGCTACGGAAAGGAAGTGCTTATAGACACACGCCTATTTTTTAACGTTCAGACAAATACAAATACACACATTTTGACAATTGGACTAATATAATGTCTTTTCTAGAGTATGAAAAGGGCTGCTTTTTTGGGCGGGGAGTTATGGGAACCTTTTATCGTCTGTGATTGCGACCCTGATGGCGACAGGCTTTCCCACAGGATAGGGTTTGCTTTTTCGGAAAGAGGTGGAGAACTCTTTCATGTCTACACGGCAGTCGACAAAACCTCTGTCTGGTTCCTGCCGTTGTTGCTGCTGTTGCTGCTTATGCTGTTCTCCCTGCTCTCTTTGCTTCAGAAGTCTGGACATCTTCGTCCATTCTTCTTTCTCCTTCTTAATTTCCTCTCTGAAAACCTCTTCTATCAGGTCTTAGGCCATTTTAAGCATCCTGACATTCTTTATCTCTTCAGGCTTGGGTATCAGGCTTTGCCTGACACGATGCAAATGCACGTAGGCTTAGTTTAGTTTAGCTGTATTAGAAGGCATCTTCATAGGTTCATAGGTTGACGAGTAGCAATGGATGGTCAGACTAGTTAGTTAGTAATTTTAATTATAGAGGCGTTCGCACATAGTGCAATTGCATCTGTTTAATGTCCACACGGCGGACTGATAATTATTCGTGGGGGAAGGAACCAGTGCCTCATCCCCCACGCATTAATAAGATGAAAGAGCACTGCAAATTCAGGCTCAGGTCGTAGGACAATTTTAGTCCCTAACGACCTGAATAGAAGGCTTTCATGAGTGGGAATGGACCCAACACGGATTCACGTTCCAAAAAGATTTATCAGTCTGTTCCATTGAGCCAGGTGCCTACCAAGCAGAAGGAGACGCCCGTCGCGATTGGTCGGACTATGACGTCTCATCGGGACACATGAGTTTTGACGGGTGGAAATTGTTCCAAATCTCCGTCATGGTACGAATGTCCGAGAGAGGCAAGGGAGCAAGGGACCAGGAGAGAAGACACAAGCGCACAGAGCCCTGAAACGCCAGCTCGTACTTGATCAAATATAGTCCAGTTATTTTTTGAACAATGCTAAAATACCAATAATGTGTGCGTCACCTGTTCAATTAATCAAATCAAATAAGTTAATAAATTTCTGAATGATTCATTGATAAATTTTAAATTTTGTGTACAAACTGTACTTCAGTTCTTAAAATAATACTAATCATTTAAGTCAAAATGACGTGATAATGTTTTGTATCACGCATTAATAATAAAACGGAATAAAAATTTTGATGGCGGTATCTAAATGATCAAATTAGGGTCTAAGATAAAGATATTATTAAAAGCAGTTTCTCAGCCAAAATGGAAACTGCATAATTCACTTTGGCAATTTAGGCAGGTAACTCGACCTTTTCCATATCGAGATAAAACTGGGGGTTATCAGTCCACCATTAGTCAGCCGGTACCACTCTTTAAGTTCGACCCAAAACCTCGCATGTGGGTCCACCCAACCAATGGACTGTTAACACCTCAGCCTATAATTTGCTTGCATACTCAAGAGTAAAGTTCCTTTTAACTACAGCAGCACTCTTCTCTCTTGTTCAATATGAGGACATGCATGTATCTCCGGACTTCTATCTGTATTCTTCCACAATTATGTGGGTCCCCATGTCCGCACATGCCACTCCGTCAAGGTACCGGCCAGAGCTCCGATGTTACTCCCTCGCTGTCGCCAAAGTGAATCAATCATGGTCAAACTTTCTTATTTTGAATTAAAGTGGTTTTCGCACAGCAATGCATGTACCACTGTTTTATGCCTGCACAGCAGGCTGTTTAATTACTCCTGGTGAAAGGAATTCGAGCCATTCCACCAAGCTTTTATGTGCTCAAGGAGCACTGTTTATTGAAGCATCAGGTAGTGGGTCTAATAGAAGTCCCTAACTGACTGGATGGAGGGCTTGATGGCGAGTGGGAATAGACCCAGAACACACACAATTTTCCAGTCGGTATCTACCGGGCAGCGCAAGGTGTGTGTGAGTGGGAATGGACCCATCACACACTCATACTTATGATATAACTGTACTGAAATTTCAGTAGCACTAAGGGCGTGCACTGCACGTTGATAGATTTTTATGCAGGGCCGAGGCAAGTGACGAGAGGGCGGAAAGGACGGATCCAAGTTCACAGGTCGGTGCTCCTAGACTCCAGTGTATATGATCTAAATTTGTTTAGTGTTATTGGTAAGTATAGATAAAATGACGCTTAGCCAGTCACTTATTATTACTGCTTTATGTGTGTTGTTATTTTTAATCCCCCTGAGGGGGTCCAAGATGACCCAGAATTCAGCTGTGCAGATAGAGCGGTGGTCAGGTAGATCTTTTCCCATTTTAATGTTCAATTCGGGGATTACTACTCCTGCTGCTTGCTACTGTTCGGGGGGGGGGGGGGGCTCTGATATTTTGGACCCTTCAGTGTATATTTTAAACGAATTAGGATATTTGGCCATAATTTCCATTGTGATAATTGTTTTTATCTTAAGCACTTGTTCATTTTTGTTGCCAAGTTTCGTTATTTGTGTGTTAATTGGTGGTTTTGTGTTAGTCCATGGCGTTGTGTCATAGTTATTAGTTATTTCAGCCTGGTAATTAGCTATTGGTGGTCGTCCAATTAATTGGTACATGTGTTTTCCTGCAGGGGTGTTTGGTACTAATTTATTACTGAATGGTTTGTTGCATTTATTGATGGCTATACGGGTGGGGTGTGAATTTGGGTGGGTTATTATTCTAGCTTCATATCCTAAGGTTAACTCCTGCCTTTTTAAGTGCAGTGGTAGTTCTCCAGTTACAATGTGGAACTCAGCTACAGACGGCAGAGTGCCGCTTCAGATAATTAACGCTTTTCTTTGAATCGTATCTAATTTTTTAAAGTTGTTGTTGCGGTGCCGAGTTACATATTTGACACCTACAATTCAATTTTGACTTTATTAATGCTCTGTATAGTGTTAGTAGGGTTTCTTCGTTGGATCCCCATGTGGTCCCTTTAAGGTTTTTCAGTAAGAATAGGTCTTTGTTGCAGCTATTTACTAGAATTTTTATGTGATGACCTCAGTTAAGGTGTTCGTCATAGTACATACCCAGGAATCGTGCTACTTTTACGAATTTAATGATATTATTTTGGATGGTAAGTTTAGGATATTTTAAATTAATGCAACGTTTGGGGTAAATAGTAAGGTAATGGTTTTTTCATGTTATAGATTGAACCCCCATTTATCTGCCCATCTCCCTATACTGTTTAAACTATCTTGGATTTCACTGATGATTTTGTGACTTCCGGGGTTTCATGATCTCCATAGTCCACTGTCGTCCGCAAATTGAGACATTTCAATTCGGTTGGAAGTTATGTTTTGATCTAGGTCATTTATCATGATGTTAAAGAGTGTAGGGCTGAGTACGCTCCCTTGCGGAGTACCGTTTTCTAGTGAGCGTACTTCAGAGCAAGTGTCCCCAACTCTAGTTACTATTTTGCGGTCAGTTAAAAGGTCTTCGATGAAGTTCAACATTCGTCCAGTGATTCCGAAGTGGTTTAATTTGGCTATTAAGCCCTTTGTTCAGACGAGGTAGAACGCTTTTTCGAGGTCCAGGAATACTGCTATTAAATTTCTGTCTACTTTTCGATTGGAGTAGAATGCTATTTTAATTGCCGCTTCCAATCGAATAATCGGTTGTGGACCTTTTATTTCTAAATTCGCATTGATTTTCAGATATTAGGTTGATTCTTTCTAAGTGATATTTAAGTCGATTTGTTATTATTGCTTCCATAATTTTGCAGACGTTGTTAGTCAGGGAGATGGGTCTGTAAGAATTTATGTCATTAGGGTCTTTACCTTGTTTAGAGATTGGGATTACGATGTCATGTTTCCATTTATCAGGTAGTTTACCTACAGCCCACATCTTGTTAAACAGCTTTAGGAGAGAGTTTGGAAAATTTTCAGGCAACTTTTTATATATAATTTAGCCTATCTGGTCTTCTCCTGGCGATGTTTCCTTTTTAGATCCCAATGCCACTCATATAATGATATTTCGCTATTTAACTTTGATTCTTTCGGACCTAGATCTTGAAATAGATGTTTATGAGTTTTTCCCTGTATCCCTGTGTTGTTGGAAGGCTTGGGTGTGGTTTAGGTTGTTACTCATTGCATTAAATTGTTGGATAGCTTGTCTGCCTTTTCCTTGTTTGTGAGGGCACCTGTTATTTTGGAAGTGGTGTTAACTGTTTTTCCCCTAATTGATTTGGTCTTATCCCGTACTCGCTTAGAGTTGGTGTTAATGTTGTTATTAGAGCAGTAATTTTGCCAAGATTTTTCCTTTGCCTGCTTCATTATTTGTTTGAAGTTTTTTTTTCCTTTTCCTTATAAGTTGTGCAGTCTATAGAATTGCCTGATCGTTTAAAACTTTTTAAGTGCCTTTCTTTTTTCTTTATGAGCCTGTTTGCATTGATTGTTCCACTAGGGTACCGTTTGTTTAGTTAATGTACCACTGGTTTTAGGTATGTTAGATGTTGCTGCTGCTTGTATTGTACTAATTGTGTTTTCATAAAATATATTTCTATCCTCATTTTCTAGACTATCGGTGTTCATTTTTGTGAACAGTTTTCCGAATGATCCCCAATCAGCGCTCTCATATTTCCAACGGAGCTGTTTGTTGGTGGGGTTATACTGGACGGCCATCTGCAGAGTGATGATGATTGGAAAGTGGTCACTGCCTAGCGAGTCATTTTGATCCACTTTCCAATCAATCATCTGAGCTAATTTCGGCTAGCATATGGTTATGTCGATGGCAGACAGAGTTCCATCCTCCGGGTTGAGTTGTGTTTTTGTCCCATCATTAAGGATGGTCAGGTTGGATTCGGCAGCCCATGCCTCAACCAACCTGCCTCTTTTGTCCGTCCCAGGTCGTTGTGGGCATTCACGTTTCAGCAGATGACGATGTTGTTTTCTAATTTGTGTTTGGTAATTTGCCTGTAGGTTGCCAAATTGGAAACGTTAGTGTTTCCACCCGGGTCGTAGATGTTAGAGATTTTAATACTACCCCTCCCCGTTTGGATTATTAGGGATTGTAGCTCGAATGTCTCCTTACTACCTATTGTAGGTATTATGTTAACTGGAGTTATATTTGGTAAATTATATATTATGAAAACGACAAGGCACCCTCCCTTTCCATTATTACGATTTTTAAAATCACCTGGGGAGTAACCTGGAATTTTTTGTAGCTGCTTAGTTTTATCAAAGATCTTACTTTCCTGAATTCAAATGATTTCGGGCTTTGGAACTTGTTTTTGTAGTTTGATTTTTAGTTAATTAATGATGTTGCATGGAATACCCCTACAGTTCCATTGCCATATTATTAGATTGCTTTTAGTTGTGCTATTCACAGTGGCATGTGGTCGTTTAAATTGGTTATTGAATTGTGGGGGAGGGGAGGTTAAGGCATTTTGGCTAGTATTTGCTTGATTTTTCCGAACGTTTGCTCTAAATTTTGTTTGTTTGGGATTAGGCTGTTTATGGTTACTGTAAGGATTTCTTGTATTATCTGTTCTACTGAGGGCACAGTTGTGATTCCATTATTTATGTTTGAGTTTACCTTAGCTGTTAAACGGGGGGCGTGTGTACGTTTACCCTTGTCCTGTTTAAGTGATGTTAATGCCTTTGCTTTAGGTTTTTCTAAGCTTGATGATTGTTCTTGTTGTTTGGGTTTGACATTTTTGTATGTTTCTTGAGTTAATGTTTTATTTGTTTTATTGATATTCCTGCCTGTTTCGAAGTTTTGGTTAGATAGCCGTGTTATCTGTTTGGCTGCATTGTAGGACATATTTTTGCTGTTCATAAGATCTATGATTTTGCACTCCCTAATTGCATAAGGAGATTCAGGGGATTGTGGTTTATGTTGTCCCCGGCAGTTTGTGTACTTTGGTGTGGCCCTTTTGCAAGGTCCCCTATCGTTCCTCCCGCATTGTTTACATTGTTGAATTTGCATTTGGACGCGTAGTGCCCACAATGCTGGCAGTTACTGCAAAACCTGAGTTTGTTAAGATATGGTTCCAGGCGATGGCGTACTCCATATGGGCCTAATTGTACCATGGTTGAAAGTGGTGTTTTAGATTTTATGACTGCTGTGTTGGTCTCCTGTCCTTTGTGATTATTCAATCCGTGCCCTTTTAATGGGCGCACCATTTTCCTTGAGCTTTTTTAGTTAAGGTTTGATTGTCCATCCATTTGCTGGGGCCTTTTAGTTTCAGGACTGATTTAAATTTAGTATTTTCCATTGGGGGATAAGTTTTCTCTTTTTGTTTTACTGATATTGTCAAGTGGGGTTTTGGTCCTGGTTTTGGGGGTTATGGTCTTCTGGGGTTTTTTTTGCCTACTTTGTGGTGTCTTTCCAATTTTTTTTATGTTGTCGATTGCCTCCAGTTCTAAGAATTTGGCTACTTGGTATAAGATGCTACAGTGCACGATTACGTCTGCTCTCCTCGATGTTATGTGTTGGAATGATGATCAAATGATGGTCAGACTATCTATCTATCTATCTATCTATCTATCTATCTATCTATCTATCTATAATTGAATTAATGTAGTTTTCATAATTTCGTACATGTACCACAGCTTTATTCCTGCAAGGCAGGATGTTTAATTACTCCTGGGGGAAGGAATAAGTGCCTCATGCCCCAGGCATTTATGTGCTAACAGAGTACTGATTGATTCAGCCGTCAGGTCGTAGGACTATTATTTTGAAGTCGTTAACGACCTGAATGTGGGGCTTACATGAGTGGGAAAGGACCCATTACACACTCATGTCTAAATAGAAGAATTTTAGTCTGCCATCACTGAGCTGGTGTCAACCAAAGCAGTATGTAACGCCTGTAGCGATTGATCGCCACTATGGCGTCACATCGGGACACCCAGGCTAGACAGGTGGAAATAGTTCAACATCTCCACCAATGTACGAATGTCCGGGAGAGGCAAGGAAGGAAAGGAACCCGGCAAAAAAGGAACGAATGCACAAGAGCCCTCAAACGCCAGCCCGTACTTGATCAAATCGAGTGCAGTTGTTTTAATGGACAATAAAAAAATGCCAATAATGTATAAGTGTAGCAGGAGCATATGTTTTATAATTTTATATTCATGTTTTAATTAGGCAGAAGTAGGTATTTTATTATTTTATGTAGTTAATGCTTGTTATTGAGTGAAATACAGTCATCAGTTGCAATTATTGTGTTATTCTCATTTTACACATATTTAGCCATTTAGGTAACCTTGAACCAGTATTACCTGTTAGAGTTTTTTTCACTGAGCAATGCAACTACCCTGATTACTGGTCATGCTGGGTTGTTCAATTGTATGACAAGTGGTAAAAGTAGCGCGTATTCAGGTCAGACCCTTGCAACATTGCTGCCAATGTCCAGTACCGTGACGTCACCTCACCTGTTCCATTCCTATTCACCCTATACAACAACCCAACTTTCCCTTGTCCATATACCGGCCCACTATTCCCTATGTTAAATTCCTACTGTCGCTATATGTGCCCAAGGGAGTGGGGGGGGGGGGCTGTCTAAAAAATCTTGTCGCTATACGTGCCGGGGGGCGGGGGGCTGTAATGTATTTTCACATAGTCGCTCTACAGCCACCACCACCCCTTTTCTGCTGAAGTGAGTGGGCGGATTGTCCACATTTATTGTTTCCCATGCTTCCTTACATAGCTGTATCCCTTCTCTGTGCGGTATATTAGTATACAGAGATGTGACATCTAAGGAAACAAGCATTGTATCTGACAGTAATGGTTCGCTTGCATTGGCTTCTCGTGGGTCGGTGGTTCTTTCCGGGGTTTTCCCGGGTTCTTCCTCCACCATTAATACTGGCCGCCATCTATAGCCTATCGTCTGCTGAAAAATGGCGTTAAACCTTACAACTACAACAACAACAAAAATCGCTTGCATTGCTTTTTATGAGATAATCTGTCGTGTCATGAAGACAGGATGTGGAAATATGGTCTCATGAAATTATCCAAATACTCTGATATCTTTTGTGCAGAATGCCAGTAACCGAAGATTATAGGTTTGCCGCGGTTTCCTCGGTTGTGAATTTTGCGAAAAAGGTACAATGTTCCTGCATTCGGAACAATGAACATCCGGAATATAATTTACGGTTACACCAATTTATATAACAAACAGATGTAATATAGCTCATCCGTTTGCAGATCGATATAAATAGATACACAGCATCATCAGTCAAGCTGAAGCCAACTAGTCGAAATGTAAAACATTTACTAGCTTTGATTCCAGTAGAAACAGTTATGTAAACTTATAACTTCAACGCTTTTTGTGTTATTCTTTCTAGTCTTTTCGCAGTTTTGTCTTTGCTTTTAACAAAGACTCGGAGTCGAAAGCGTTCAGGCTAGTGAGAAAATAGTTTTGCACTGTTCGATTAAGTTTTATATATATATATATATATATATATATATATATATATATATATATATATATATATATGCTTACACAGTAGAAATAAGGAAATGAGTTTGAAATATATTTGGAATTAGACACCAAATAGTGATAGCTGGGACTGCTATATAAGTAGATGGTCTGAGGCTTAATTAAACAGATTTATGGTTTAAATTAAACATGCTAAACTGTGAAGGAATCAATTGTAATATGTGTCATAAATTTCCATTGATAAAGGTCATAGGATAATGCATGGCTATTAATAACATTCTAAGCATGAAGAATTTGTTCTAGTATCTCACTTACATATTTCCAAGACTATTTCTTTTACGTTTACTATAAACCTGTTGAGATACGTTTGTAAACATTCAAAATGTTCGCACCACTGAACAGGCTGGATCTCAGTTTGCTTGTTATGATTTGTAGTCTAATGATAGAACTGGATTATATATGATATTTGATAATTTGCAACATAAAAGGAGGAATACATAGGAATAACAATGGGAATTTAGGTGATATGATTTGAATGTGATTATAGAGAGAATTTTTATTTCTGTATTTCCCAATTTTGGAAAGGGCCAGATGTTCAATCGCCACTTTGTTACTGCAAGTCACTTATAGTTTTCAATATTTGCTTGTCTTGTAAGTATTACTATGTTATTTTATATTTTGTTTTCAATACTGTATTCCTTCGACGCAAATAATAGTTAGCTATAGGGTGTTACATTTGAAAATGAGATAAAAAATAATTAAACGTCTACGTACGGAGAGAGAGAGAGAGAGAGAGAGAGAGAGTGCACATAATTTACAGTAATTCAGAAATGCGAATCGTTCCAAATTAGATGTTCAGATGATCAGATAGATAGATAGATAGATAGATAGATAGATAGATAGATAGATAGATAGATAGACCTATACAGATAGATAGATGATATAAGACTCCATTTAGATGATCTTATTTTATTTAATTTATATTATTTGTTAGTTTTATTTTTCCAAATGATTATGTGTTTTGTGTAATTCTACTTTAGACTTGACTTCGTCCAAAATCAAGTTCGTGTTGTACTTGACCAGTAACATCTGCTCTGTGGACAACAAAACACATAGCTAATATTTTTCCTGTGATGGTGGATTATTATTATTATTCAGATTATTATTAATGTAAACATATTTATCTTAGTCTGATTCTGGGACCAGTGACGTCTTTGGGGGAGGGGGGATGGGCCCCCCTCCCGAATTTGCATGTGCTGTAAAATGTAAAATTGCTGTTGCCTATATACGAAAATTAACAAGCCCGTCAAGTTTTGCCCCCGCCCCCCGAAAAAACTTGAAATGACGTCACTGTCTGGGACCTTGGAATTCTCCCACAGAATAACCCACTGTACCTGTTGTTTACTACATATCTTTATTATAATTTTAGTTACAGGTTTGATCTGTTTGCAACTTCGAATATTCTAGAAATGAACTTTGGACCTACATGCTTGATCTACTTTTGTGTCACTTTTTTATATACTCTTCTTTACTTGAAAAAGTATTCATTCTTGCTTTAACATCGTTAGCAGAATCATTCTTATTGTTTTATTTAGTATCTAATTGGGTGGGGTTATTTATTCTAATTACTAATCACTGGGAATACAAGGTGCTCATCAATAATATTCTTGGATAGAAACATGAATTTGGAATTATAATGAATTCAGACAAGGACATCTTGAATTACATTATTGTGATTAATTTGAAGAATGCTAGCACATCATCACTCTTCAGGCCACTGGTTCATTAGTACATTCAAGAATTCAAGCAAATTAATACCTCAGCGCTGAATCTTATTTCGATCACCACTGGAACTTAATTAGAACATTTTCGTTAGGACTGGTGATAGAACTTTTCGGATTGTTTGGGATTTAAATCACAATACTGTAATGGTCTTTTTATTTCTTGAATTTTAGAAGACTTGTTGCTTTTTGTTCTTTTCTGTTACTTAGTGTTAGACCATATAGTCGTAATAGAGAGATATTTTATATAATGACATACGTAAATATAAAAGAAGTCAATTTAATAGAACTTTATTTTTTTTTTGGTATCAAAGGTATAATGTTCAAATCTTTTGAATCTGAATAGATTGTAATGGTCTTACCTTATTTACATGTTGATGTACATAGAGAATGCAGCATGTCCTGACGACGCATATCCGGTATCAGTTGTGCAATTATACAATATCGCACAAAAAAACGGGAACTTCCTGATGCGCCACTTAACTGTATCACAGATTCAGAAGTGAGTAAGCAGTTGTCACGTTTTCAAACATAGCGCGTGATTTAGCAAGTTTCATATCTTTGTCCCCAATGTCGAACAGAAACTTCCATATCAGTCCAAAGATCCAGGGTTCCATGTATGGTGCTGCTCGACGGTTGACACGAAATAGTTAAACGATAACCTTTACAACTTTATTCAGCTGTTAGCTGACAGCACAGTAAACTTCAAACTTGACAATGTACATAAACACATCTTCGACGAGGATTCGTTTGTTTTTAGCTGGTGGGCTTGTCCACTTGGTCAATCTTCTACCAGCCGCGCAGGACTGGATAATTCAAACTATGATATATTGAATGATGTACCTTGATACAATGATGAAATAAATGATTGATTAGTCAACTTGATCTGTACATACGAAACATTTTTCGCCTGAAATTAATTTGAATTTAAATTTTTTTCTTCTATTTTTCATATTTTCTTATCAAGGATTTTTATACTCATCGCTAGGTTACATAGTCAGGTAATCATACTCAGTACTGTCTTGCCTTAAATGTCTTTATTTTTTTTTTTTTTTTTTTTTTATTGCTTTATTTCCCTTACCATTAGTAAGAAGTGATAGCAACCCGTCATTTCTATTTATTGATTTGCCGTAATCATGCAGGATTATTTTAAAACCAAGTTGTAATGATGACTGTTCTCGATTAAACTTCGCGTATTTGTTGGGGGGGGGGGGTTGTTCTTTTCTGGTGGGGGGTTGGGGATTTGGGGGGTTATTGTTTGTTTTTGTTTTCTCCTTGTTCTGGCCGGTCTCATAGAGACGTCTATATGAACTTTTTTCATATAAATTTCTCCAGTTAAAATTATACTTTCTACATTATTTCAACTGTATCTTATTTTATGAGAACTAAGAGCTTTCTGGTCACTTTAATGCCTACTCAGTGACTAATTCAGTGATTATTTGACCAGTGGTCAGAAAAAAAATCAGTATATTATTTAAATATGTATATTGACCTATACAGTCTTCTCTGTACATAATATCTCAGTCGTATAAAAGTCATGATTGGTGATATTTCACAATTATGCACTCCACATGAAGGTAGATGAAAAGTGCGTGCTATTTTGATGTAAATTCTAGTGTTCATGGCGTGAGGAAAGGGCATTCATTACTTTGGAAAATGAAGACTTCTGGTAGTAGTTGGTGTCGTCTGTGATGTAGATTCATTTTCGGTATTTTTTTATTATGCTAATCTGCATGTGACATATGCACCGCGACTCATGTGGTTTGTATGTTACATATACGTACCGCGATTCGAGTGATCTGTTTGTGAAATATTTGCACCGTGATTCGAGTGATCTGCATGTGACATTAATACACCGCGATTCGAGTGACTTGCTTGTGACATGCATGCACTGTAATTCGAATGATCTGCATGTGACATTAATACACCGCGATTCGAATGACTTGCTTGTGACATGCATGCACTGCAATTCGAATGATCTGCATGTGACATTAATACACCGCGATTCGAGTGACTTGCTTGTGACATGCATGCACTGCAATTCGAATGATCTGCATGTGACATTAATACACCGCAATTCGAGTGACCTGCTTGTGACATGCATGCACTGCAATTCGAATGATCTGCATGTGACATTAATACACCGCTATTCGAGTGACCTGCTTGTGGCATATATGCACTGCAATTCGAATGATCTGCATGTGACATCAATACACCGCAATTCGAGTGACCTGCTTATGGCATATATGCACTGTAATTCGAATGATTTGGATGTGACATTAATACACCGCGATTCGAGTGACTTGCTTGTGACATGCATGCACTGCAATTCGAATGATCTGCATGTCACATTAATACACCGCGATTCGAGTGACTTGCTTGTGACATGCATGCACTGCAATTCGAATGATCTGCATGTCACATTAATACACCGCGATTCGAGTGACTTGCTTGTGACATGCATGCACTGTAATTCGAATGATCTGCATGTCACATTAATACACCGCGATTCGAGTGACTTTCTTATGACATGCATGCACTGTAATTCGAATGGTCTGCATGTCACATTAATACACCGCAATTCGAGCGACTTGCTTGTGACATGCATGCACTGTAATTCGAATGATCTGCATGTCACATTAATACACCGCAATTCGAGTGACTTGCTTGTGACATGCATGCACTGTAATTCGAATGATCTGCATGTCACATAAATACACCGCGATTTGAGTGACTTGCTTGTGACATGCATGCACTGCAATTCGAATGATCTGCATGTCACATTAATACACCGCGATTCGAGTGACTTTCTTGTGACATGCATGCACTGTAATTCGAATGATCTGCATGTGACATTATTACACACCGATTCGAGTGATCTGCTTGTGCTCAATAAATGAAGTGTCAACTTTGTTTAATAACAATAAACAGAGTGATAGCTTTGTTTTATTTCAATACTCCTGGAGTGGTGCTTTTGAAATGAGCTTTATTACTCATGTTTATGTGTTATTATATCAACAATTTTGCATTGAATTTTAGTATTATTTAAATTTGCGTAAATAAGTTATTAACTGGGCATTGTCAAATAGAGATTGGTGAGGTGCGGGGATTTTCGTTAATATAAAAATTTCTCCCGGTTCGGACGATACTTTAAGAAAGTTTTTTGTTCTCACTTATAGCAAATAAAACCCTATTATATAGATGATATTTATAAACAAATTGTCTAGAGAGTAAATAAAATATCATGTTTCCAAAGAAAATTCCTGATCCCCCACATGCACAACATTAATGGTCAGTCTCTTACGTTTTTTGAAGGAACGTGAAAGGGTTAAAATGATGTTACTCCTTAAAACGTGTATATTTTTCCGTCTTTCTGAAATACTGAATGACTGCCTTATTTCATTTATTTCTCTTATGTTTGTATATATACTGCGAACTACAAAGTTGTTTCCTTCTTGGCAATAATGACAAGTGCTCATAAAGAATGAAATGTGTTTAACTTTAAAAATAATACTAATAGAGTTAGTGCGATTAGTGAAAAAATAATGCGTATCTATAACATCAGCTGATGACACATTGCTATTGCACTGCATGCAAAGATATATTAAATATACAAACAGTTTATGGAATATAAGATTGAAATAACATAACGTGATATCATTATATAAAGAAAAGTAAAGATTCTGATAAAAGGTTTGTTAAAAACTACTAAATAAAAAGCATTGAATTTTAAATTTATTGAAACTTTATCCACACACAAAATAGGGATTAACACAGTGGCTTGTAATGTTTAAAGGTTTGACCGAGTTTTGATTTGGAACAAGTGTTTACATGGAGAAAAATAAATTTTGTAATATTACTGTCTTCGGGCATGAACTTGCTTTAAAAATTGTCTGTCTTATAACATTTTGCTTGGTTAAGAATTTTTTTTAAAAAAAGGAAATGTAATGAGATGTAATAACTCGTACTGGGTTAAAAGTATTTAGATCTCAATAACAATAAACATTTAAAGTCAGATATTAAAGAATTGACGATAATATTTATTTATATTATTATTATTAGTAGTAGTAGTATCTCAGCATGTGTATATACGTAATATCTACAAACTAGGTGCCTGAGTTCATGCAGATCAAGGTGCTTTGGCTATGAACCACATAATTACGTAAATAAAACATATCTTAGATTGATCTAAACAAATCTTTATTTCACTTTTTATATTTTACTTCATATGAGCACAAGGAGTGTAAATGCGTATTTTATGTCACCTACCCACGTCACGCACACATACACATGCACACACATGTCCTCTCACAAGCATGCACACATTCTCTATCTCTCTTTCTCTCTTAAAGCCGTCATTATTATATCTCCATTCTTAGTTTTTGATGAAATACGGGCTCGCATGTCAAACAGAAACTCGCATATCAGCCCAAATACGTAGGACGCCATGTATGATATAGGTCGACGGTTGGCATCGGATATGTGAAAAGTTATATGATAACCTTTACAACACTCACTCCACTGCCTACTGGGAGCACAACAAATTTTAATCTTTAAAATGTAAATAAACTCTTATATTCGACGAGGTAGTTTTCCAGTTTTGATGGTTTTGCTTTTTTTTTTTCCACCTCGATATGTATTACAAGCGGGAAAGGGCTGAGTTGTACAAAGTAGTGCCCCTTGATAAAATTATAAAATCAACGATTGATTTGGTAACCTCATTTCAAACCTAATGCATTACTTGGGGCATTTGCATTGAATTTCCGTGTGGAAAACATTTCTTTTTTGTTTATTTGGATATTCTATTAGGGTCAAGGAATTTTACTTATCGTTTGATAACAGTCAGGTAAACTTATCCAGTACATTCTTTCCTTATAAGTCTTTATTATTTATGGCATATCGGACTATGAGCGTGCAGTCATATAAGCCGATTCAAGACGTCATTCAATGACCTTTACCAAGGAGTTGTAATCTTCAAAATTACCGTTAAACTTTAAATACAATTATTATTATTATTATTATTATTATTATTATTATTAAATAGACCATATAATAAAAACAAATCCATAAAGCCTGTATGTTTTCTTAAGTACGTATACAGGTATTGATCAAAACAGAATATACTGGCACAAAGTATTAACAATATCTTATACCAAGGGAATTTTAGGGTACTTCAAAATTTTAAGTTTCTTCACTGCAGTCAAAATGTTGAGACCAACCAAAACCTGACTCAGTCATAATATGGAAAGCAAGCATGGCGACATTGTATCAATTAAAGACGATTTTTATGGCAAGTTCGCTAAATTAAACAACCTCTTACATTTAAACGATATTGTTTACTTTTACAGCAGTAAGATTATTGCATCTACAGTACTAGATTGCTTTAAACTCTTTTTTTTACAGCAAATTCACAATACTTTATATTTCTCAGTCTAAAATAAAGTATTTTTCAAAGTACATTTTCATGCAAAGTTACCTAGTTTACTATCTTTTAAAACGAAAGTAATTAATGGTATATCTATTACAAAATATTATATTATATTTGACATGCAGTAAAAACATTATTAAACACCAACTTAATTTACAATATAAACTTAAGAATATTTTATAAATACCAATTTGTTTGTGCTTTTAGTCAAATTTAAATCAAGTTCCTTAATTGTCTCCTTCCTTGTTGCTAGAAGCTTTCCGTACATAAGGATGTTTTGCCTGTGATTTCAAACTATCCCAGTCCAATTAAAGCACAGTAAGCGAAATCTATACACTAATTATCATGTTAATAGAGGTGTACAATAATATTTTCGAAATTGAAAATGTTGTATCGGAGTTAAAATAATGCGCAAAACATTTACCTATAATATTCATATTATTGCAGTAATAATGGCTTATAGATTGAATACTATTTAGACAATAAAAACAACAGTTGGTAATAACTTCACACACGATATATTAGTAAGATAATTTTCGAACTATCTTTGATATTTGGACACGTAAGACAGACCAATGTAACTTGCGTGTTTTATGTTGCCCTCCATTGCCACGTCGGTTGCCCTGGTTTCCTCTGGACGAGATATAATAACCTATTCCATTGGTATTTCGTATGTTGTGCAGTTAATCACCAATAAATAAAAAATAACTGAACCAATGAAACAATTCTTGTTTTTATGTTGATCATATACTGTCGGGTTAATTTTTCCTTATATCCAACCAGCACTCCTGCAGTATTTGTATTAATTGCACATGAAAGCAATCGCGGCAACTCGTTGTTTCCATAGCAATTTGAAGAGGTGTTGATGATATATCCATCATCTACATCTGGTTTCGTCATGTAAACTACTGCAAGAGGTTCCATAAATAAATATTAAGATGAATGATACGATGCCGATGTGTCTTTTGACGATAGGTTACTTTTGTGTGATTACTCAAAATAATTATTCGTTTTCAATTACATTGTCTGCGAAAATTATCGTTGAGTATGTCAATTGGGAAATGGTGTAACATTTAGTGGAAGTGGAATTCTAAATAGGTGTATGGAAACTGTTGATAAAGTACTCGATAAAATGTTTCAGATTGCTAGATTCAATGAAGCCTGATATGCTATATCCAAATACTCAAATTGAAATAATTGATTCTTGGGAAAAAATGAAAGGAAAACGTCTGAGTACTACCCATGCTCATCAAGATCTTTTGCAAACAAAATTCTGTCAGTAGTGATGCATTATAGAGGATAAATCTCTTCATCAAAACTCTGGAGAAAATAGCATGGTCGTAAGTAATCCAGACTCAAGCCTGTCAGTTCGTCCATTTCAAACCGGTCAAATATATTTACTTTGGATTTTCAAGATTTAAAGATTACTCAGACAAACAACACTGCATACGACGGTTTTCTCTATTTCCTCAAAATAAATCAGAACATAAGATAGTTTGGGGCCTGGAAAGAAAAAAGAATATACAAAAATGAAATAAATGAATAAATGTATTTAAATATAAACATAAAATATGACTCAGGAGCAAAAGGAAGATCCGGTTAATTCCCGGTCTTAGAAACGGTTCACCTTCAATGACCAAGAGACTTATATCACTCACATTTTAGCCAGAAATTATTGTAACTCTTGAATCAAGTAGGAAACTCGAAGACAGCAACGAAAACGGAACAAAATTCTTCTATGGTTAATATACAAACTGCTAATTGCATCGTTCCATGTTACAACCATAATTCGGCACATAAATGGTGTAATTTCACAAATATCCCCTGCCTGACAATAGCATATGAAGCACAAATTGCACAATTGTGATCGTGTTCACAAAGGAAAACGTCATCTGCAAAATTGAAAAGGTACATTCGTCCTTAAGTAATACACAAATATGAAAATTTTCATCTCTCATGTTTGCTTTTTAAATTAAAATGACATTTAATTTCATTGCTGTTTAGACAATAAAATATGGCAGTTCATGCATACTATTGTGTATCTCTTTCCGTCTCGAAGACTTCAAATCGCCTTTCTTTTCGTGACCTCTTTTGCTCAATGTCGTCTGTCAACAAATTTAATAAATTTACTTTCTTTCTCTTTTTTGTATTTGAAACGTATCCTTATTAGGTAGGATTTAGACTTATTGCCTGTCATTATTGATGATTTAAATAATACCTAATTATTCATAGGGTTATTACTTAAATATGTTTATTTTCATGTATGTGGTATGTTGATGCTTGCTGTATCACCTGCATCGGCATCCTGCAAGATAAGTGATGTCTGTTTCAGCAGGAAACGAAGCAAGTGTGCGAATTGCAACTAATGACGGATACCATACTTGATGAGCACTCTTATGTCCATTAAGGTGTCGTTGTCTGCATGTGAAACTGGTTCAGTAATATAGTAAAAGAAACAAATGGTGGATCCATGATCAGTATACATATCGAGATACCTAAGGGGTCAGTTCATTTGGTTTTCCAACGTCACCGATCACTGACTGTTTATAACCCTCCAATATGGAGACAGTTTAAGGAAACCTAACCAAAGTAGCTCCAGTCTTAAATAGAAAATTATTTCATACAAGCCACACTCTGAGTTGGTGTTGGTAATATTGATGATAAACGGGTTTCCGTATCGTTTGCACACCAGGAGCATACATATATAATATATGGATGTTGTATTTCACATTCATCAGCTGATTTTTCATACTCTCTTTCATATTTAGGTTGTATACAAATATGGTATTCATACTCTCTTTCATATTTAGGTTGTATACAAATATGGTATTCATACTCTCTTTCATATTTAGGTTGTATACAAATATGGTATTCATACTCTCTTTCATATTTAGGTTGTATACAAATATGGTATTCATGCTAACCTGCTCCATAGACTTTTGTACATATAGTGATCATCAGATTCGCAAAACAGGTAAATAATACTGTTATTAAAATTATCCAAAACAGGTAAATACTGTTATTACAGTTATCCAAGACAGGTAAATACAGTTGTTACAATTATCCAAGACAGGTAAATACAGTTTTTACAATTATGAAAAGCAGGCAAATACAGTTATTACAATTATACAATGCAAGTAAATACAGTTATTACAATTATGTAAAACAGGCAAATACAGTTATTACAATTATACAATGCAAGTAAATACAGTTATTACAATTATGTAAAACAGGCAAATACAGTTATTACAATTATGTAAAACAGGCAAATACAGTTATTACAATTATACAATGCAAGTAAATACAGTTATTACAATTATGCAGCAAGTAGAAACATTGATAAGTACCTAGAACTGAAAGTAAATTTCACGTATGGATGTATTACAGGGCATTTACCATCGAATTATATACTCCGCATGTCTTGAAATATAATGATAGTATAAGAAGTTAACCTTACGCTACCCCGAAGCGGACTAATGCATGAATAATATTTTTAATACAGTAAAGACAATGAAATAATATGTATTATCACATATTTCATCTGCATATTACTAGGAATAGCTCAGCGAGCCGCCATAACCGAATTCTTGGACTTTCATCAAGTTACGTGATTTCACGTAAAGAGAATTTCTCAACATTACCTGCAGTCTAAAAGTAGATCTAGATTATGTGTCACATGTTGTTATTTGCCAATTAAAAGTAGGGGCGGAAACAAAAACTTGGCTTATTCAGTGATCGGCAAGCTAGAAGTACTGGTCAGACGCTATTGGTGAGTTTATGAAATTTATTATATTTGTGTACTGTACAAGTGTAAGATTGAGGATAAAGTAAATTTTTATTACGAATTCGGAGCAAAATTAAGGTACAGTTTTTAATTATCGGCATTTTACAAGAGTTTCGTATATTACTTTTTATTTTCGTTTTTCTTAACGATTTCGGTCTTAAAAACCAAAACATAATTGGGAAAGACAACGTTTCCTAAAAGTTAAATGTAGAACCACTTTTAATTCAATTTCGTCTGCTATAAATTATATCTGGTTTTCGCTCTTTTATTATATACATTAGACAATTAAAAGTAGGGGCGGAAAGAAAAACTTGACTTATTCATGTGACCGGCAAGCTAGAAACACTGCTCAGACGGTATTGGTGAGTGTTTGTTGTTGTTTGAAACTAAGTTATCTTTTAAATAAGCAAACAGCAGTTATTTTATTTCGTTCCAAAATTGTATTATATCACCTAGTTGTATATTTCCATTCAACATTAATTTCTTGCAAGTGTCAATGAGGGTAGCAGGGTCAGATCCAGTGGAGTGATGAGACAACAAATAGACGAGTGGTCTGTCGGACGGAAACTCCGTGAAGCTCCTTGATTTTAAGCATAATTTTAACCACCGAGATGTAAAGAAAACATAGTTTAGAAAACGTTCCAGTTGTTTTGCGATAACTTTCTTTATATGCGGGGGTGGGGAGGAAGGAGGCGGCGCTGGATCCGCCCCCTAGTTAGAAGATTGCATATCTACTTTTTCTTCAACTTTTTATGTGAACCATTTGTAGCGTTGGAATTGTATCAACAATTATTTGCATTGCTATTTAATTGATATGTTTTGTTCTTTCCAAATTCCTTTGTTTTGCGTTTTAAAGTTATTTTTATAGCACTTCTTCATTTCTAATACCGATTCTCGGAAGAAGAAACAAACATTTGTAGGCAAAATGAAAGTAATAAGATAAAATAATCCGTATTGAATCTCATATTTTTTAAAATCTGGAGAATATTAATGTAGTATGCATGTTTAAATTTGTTAGATTTTTCTCCATGATCAAAGGTTATGTATAATTGTATTTTGGAATTGACCTTGGCCTGACTAGTGACATTTATGTTGTTTTTATTTTGTAAACAAATAATACAAAGTTAATATTTTTTACGAGTCTGATTTAAACATTAGGATCATTATCAATAAATGTAAACATGTTTATTTGGGTCAGGGTCTAGGATATGTGAATTCCCCATTAAAGAACCTGTTATACCTAATGGGTTTTTTTAATGTTTTTTATTATAATTTTAGTAACAGATTTTATGTTTCAAACTTAGAATTTTCTAGAAATGAACACGAGACTTACATTCTGGCTCTAATTCTGTGATTTAGCTTTCAATATGATCTTGTTTACTTGAATGTGTTCATTCGTGCGATAACAACACAAGCAGAATCATTTTTTGTTGTGTTCAGTGTTTGGTTTGGATGGAATATTTTAGTTAAATCATTGTTCTCTGAAGTACAAAAAGTTCAGTAATATTCTTGGTCATAAACAATACTTTAGAATTATAGTGAAGTCAGACAAAGACATCTTGGATTATATTACTGTGATTAACTGGAAGACCGTTAGTACATCATCACACTTCGGGCCACTGGTACAATAGTACATTCAATACTATTTTGCACATCAACACCTTCAGCACTGGATCTTATTTCGAGCACCACTGGAATTTAATAAGAACTTTCTTAGGACTGGTATTGTTGTCATTTTTGTTTTTTAAAAATGTTCCCTGAGTAGTCATAGGAAATATATTATCTGTTGAATTTTACAGAACTTGTTGGTTTTCACTCTTTCCTATTACTTAGTTTAAAACCAAAGAGCCATAATAGTAAAGTGTGGGGTCTTGTATACGATACGAATTTCTCTAAAACATTTCAGAAAACTTTGCTTTTGAATTTAAATTCGCTTTTTTTAGGAATTTGCTAAATCCCGTGTTTGTTTTTATAAATTTGAGCAATCAGTATTGAAACCAATAAGCTTTCACAATGTCATCTAAAACGGAGAACTTTATTTTCAATCCTACACAGGGACGGTTAGAGTCCTTGAAAACAAATGAATTGCTCCAGCTTCCCAGACAATATGATATTTCTGAGGCGAATGCTCTGAGAAAGTAAAAAATAAAAAATAGTTTGGTCCGATATTTCGTAGAAAATAATTTTTTTGAATGGAAGTGTTTTAGGTTTGATTACTAAGTCTGTATCAGGCTATGAAATAAAATTAATGGAGTTGTAATTAAAACACAAGACATCATAAGAAGTCTTTTCTGAAAACCTAAGATTGTTATGATCATTCATTCGGGAAGAGTAGAAATAAAAAGATTTTCAAGACCTGGCGTTTAATAAAGAACTAAAATTTGCCCGATTTCTGTCTCTTTATAGTGATTTTGAGAACACATTTGATTTCTTGAGAAGATACATTCTGTAACCATCTAGCACATACGTAAATTTTATGCATGTTCTTATTTGCCCTCACCATAATGAGCAGAAAAATGAAGGCAACATGCTTCAGAAAGAGGGAAGAGAAAGATAAATTCAGCTGAAGAAAGAAGAAAATGAAAAACAAACGCAGTTACAAAAAGAAGATAATCGCCAGAGGAGAGAGAGAGAGAGAGAGAGAGAGAGATATGCAAATGGAGACCGAGGAAAAAGAGAGTCAAATGAAATTAGAGAAAGAGAAAGAAGAAAGACAAATGCAATTGCAGAAAGAGGAAAGAGAGACAGAGAATATAGGCTAATGCTAATGTAAATGCAAAGAGAGAAACAAAAGAGGGAAATACAGATGCAGAGAGGAAGGGAGGAAAGGGAATTTCAATTTATATTAAAAATATTAGAGCTGGCAATTGGAAAACACTCCCCTTACAAATTCAGGTTTTGATGTTACCAGAAATATTAGATTAATGCCTTTTAAAAAAAATAGACGCAGACAAATATTTTCCTCATTTTGAAACAATTGCTGAAAATTTTAAATGGCCAAGAGAGCATTGGGCGTATTAGTACAATGTGTACTTATTGGAAAAGCTTGTGCCATATACACTTCCCTGTGCGTACAACAAAGTGCTGATTACAGTATTGCTAAGGTATCTATCTTGAAGGGTTATGAGTTGGTACCCGAGGCATATCGACAAAAGTTCAGGAACTATAAAAAAAGAAACGGGACGGACCATGTCGAATTTGCAAGAGGAAAAGAGCAATTATTTGATAGGTGATGCTCAGCCAAGAAGGGTGGTCAAGACTTCGATAGCCTCAGACAAGCTCACCTATACCAAGACTAAAGGACAGATTATTTCTGATTTCTACAGATTACAAAAAGCCAACAGAATCAAGACAGAGCTATTCAAAAATGTTCTTTTTTCTAAAAGGTCACGGTCACGGTCTTGTATTAGAATTAATTCATGTGTTGGGTCAAAGAATCCCCAGTCTGATTTAATTATGGAGAATTATGAACCCTTCATATTAAACGGTACTATATCACTTATTAGTGATTCTGCCAATCATATCCCTATTAGAATTTTAAGGGACACAGGAGCTACTCAGAGTCTTTTATTATCAGGTATTCTGCCTTTTTCAGAGAAGGCTTCTTCTAATGAAAGTGTTCTTATTCAGATAGTAGGGTGAGGCTTTGTTAATGTTCCTCTCCGTTGTGTAAATTTGTCATCAGACAGGACCCGTGACAGTCGAAACAGCGATGTTTTTTCCTATCGAGAGGGTTCATTTACTACTAGGCAATGGCCTAGCTGTAGATAAAGTTGTGGTTAATCCACTTGTAACTGTTTGGATCAGAAAGTCGATCCTATTGAAAATTAAATCCCTGATTTCTGCCAGTATTGCAGTTAATGGAGCCATGACAAAGAAAGCTCTAGAGAATGACGTTGATCAGGAAACTACTTCTTTAGCTTACACATTGATTCACCACGTTTTTGATGAGGTCTCTTTTGCTCCTGGTATGGATCGATCAAAAGGTATTGATCACAGTGATCCTCTTGTTACTGCTCATTCCTTTTATTCGAATCAGGGTGACAAAAGACAATCACTCAGTGTTGAACAGGAACAAGATCTTGAGATCTCCTCTTTGTTTCAGTGTGTGTGTGTGTGTGTGTGTGTGTGTGTAATTAGATCTTTACCATAGCTTTAGCAATTTTTTTAGTCATTTGGTTACATAACTACGATGTCTGCAGCGTGGCAGTTTATAGTGAAGTTTAGGTCTGGGGCATCATGCCGCAGACAAACCATTTAGCAGAACCATTTAGCAGAATAATGGTAGACTGTGTCGGTCCCTAACCTAAGACCAAGTCAGGCAACCAATGCTTATTGACCATAATGTGTGCGTCCACAAGATTCCCAGAGGCAATTCCTTTGAGGAATTTAAAAATAAAACGTTAGTAAAAACTTTGATAAAGTTTTCTTTATACCATTTGACCTTGACCTACAATCAGGATAAAATTTTACGTCTGGAATTTTCCAGCAGGTTATGCATGAATTAGGCATCCAGCAATTGAAGTCTTCTGCCTTTCACCCTTAAAACCAAGGGGCCTTAGAAGAGTTCATCAAGCTTTGAAAATATGGTTCGGTCATATTTTTTATGTAACGGAAAAGATTGGGATGAAGGTGCCCTTTTACTGTTGTTTGCTGTTAGGGAATCAGTTCAAGAATCTATAGAATTTAGTCCTTTGAACTAGTGTTTGACATACTGTCCGTGGACCATTGCAGTTATTAAAAGAGAAACCTATTCATATGAAGATTCAGAATTTAATTTTTGTGTCTATGTTTTTAATTTCAAATATAAGTTGTCAAAGGCTTGTGAAATTGTAAGAACTAATCTTCGCTCTATTCAGTCAAAAATGAAATTAAGGTATGACAACAATACAACGGAAAGGAGTTTTTAGCCTGGCTCTCTTGTCCATACCTCAAAACCCTCTTCAGGCTAAATAGTATGGTCATTGTACATTTGAAAAGAAAGTAAGTGACTTAAATTGTATCATTACTACTCCTGGGAGGCGAACGCAAAAACAACTTTTTATATATAAGTATCTTAAATGAGTATTTAAATAGAGACGGCCATGTTAATCATGCAGCCAATTTAGTTGTATCTGTCAAATTGTGATTTCTGGGTTAACGATGTTACAAATCTCCTTTCTACATTCGGATTTGGCAATGTTTGGTGTACTCAGGGCGTAAATGATAAAAATACATTTCTTAGATTGTTCAGCCAGAGATGTGAAAATATTTTTAAGAAAAAGTTGCAGGATGAGATAATGTCGATGGAAAGTCATTGAAAGTAGAACTCACTTCTCAAAGATACCTAGAACCGTTGTGAGATAGCGACTTTTGCGATATAATAACTACGCTTAGAGCGAGGAACTTGCCAATCAGAGGTAATACGGGAAGATGTGAAAGTATTTGCTGTGACGAATGATTGTGCCAAATTTGTAACCTTAACATCGAAAATGAATTCTATTTTATTACTGCTTGTCCGCTATAGGGAGAAATACGAAGAAAATATTTACTCACCTTTGTATATAAAAAAATCAAAAGTAAGAACAATTTAGGTCTTTTATACAAAGTTATACTAGTGAAATTCTGATGACGAATTTAGCAATATTTACTATAAAAGCCTTGAAGATTGGAGAAACCGTTTTATCGATGACTCCTGCTACATAATATTCAAGATCAATATCAAAAAGTTGATCCATGCAGGTTCCGGGGTTCCCCTTAAATTCTTTTGTGTGATTATTGTCTAATATATACTTGTATCCCATCTAATGCGAAAAATGCAATAATGATCACTTTCATGTAAATGACTTCCAGTAGATACGATGTTCTTTTGTTACACAAAAAAACATCCTATTGTACCGCAGGATGTCTGGATATGTATTTTGGGCCCGTGGCTTGTATTATAAAAAAAACAATTAAAAAAAAAATTATTAATTGTTATTATTATTATTATTTTTATTAACGAGAAAATGTACATATAGCCATATATACATAAATCCGTCCAATCTAGGCACGTGGATGTTTACAATTGAACGTGTTTCGGCGACGGCGAAGCACATACTACTGCAAGTAAAAATATTATCTATTTATTTCATGCCTTAGAAGAAAAATAAATGCATACCTTGTACTGTGACGGTTTTGACATTGTATTCGTTTTGCAATGTAAACTATTTATTCATATTATCGACCTAAAATCGGTTCATGTATGTTTCTGCCTGATATCTCGTGTGGACAGGATGTTTCAGCAGGTGTCCAACGAGTATGCGAGTAAACTACGCCAAATCAGTGAGCCCACCTGTGGTATCAGATATTTTAGACTTGCGAGTTGACCCCGTCAAATCAAGGAGCCCACCTGAGATAGCGGGTATTGAAGCATGTGTGTAGGCTACGTCAAAATAAACAATCGCACCTGAGATGTCAGATATCAATGCATGCGATACCTTTTATTTTACACGTATCAGCTAAATTAAAGTCATCATAAGTTATAGATTTCCAAAGATTGTCTTCAGGGCAGAGATAAAAATCTTCAAATAAGTTTTCTCTTGATTCTTAACTCAGCTAAATTTATCATTTCTTTCTTGGCGCTCATGATTTAAAATATGTCCGAAAACGTTGGAGATCATAATATGAAAGTGTGAAAGAGAAGATAATTTTATAGTGCCTCCTTTTCGACATACACCTCCTGAGGACGATGAGGAAAGGGGAAATATTGTTCACCTTCCTCGTATAAGTCCATTCGACTACAACAAAGTATACCATAACCTGAATCATGGGATCGTTCCGATTGTATTTCTCTAACTTTATCATCGGCGTTATGATGAGCGTCCGTTTAAATAATATCGTTTTATGCGATGATTTCAAAATATTGATATACTGAATGTGAAAAATTAAACTTGCATAAGAAACTTTTGGACTTGATAAATAAACAGTCTTTGAAAATAGTCATGCATATAAAAAAGAAAGGACATGCTGAAAAAATTTAAAGTGCCGCTTTGAAGTTGAGGAGGTGGCAAGGAAATATTACGAATAGAAAGAGAAAGAAACAACAAAAAATCAACGTTTCACATTCTTCAAGATTCAGCTCTTAATTGTTGTTCATTCTTTATTATCTTTATTTGAAGATTTTCAGAATTTTGTCTTGAGTAATTTCTCAAAGAGAATGGCAGAAGTTAATGCAACTGAAGAAAGGCTAGAACGCACTCCTATGACATACGAAGGATATTTGAAGGTAAATATATATATATATATATATATATATATATATATATATATATATATATATATATATATATATATATATATATATATATATACATATATACATATATATACATATATATATATATATATATATATATATATATATATATATATATAGAGAGAGAGAGAGAGAGAGAGAGAGAGAGAGAGGGACAGACAGACAGAGACAGAGATGTGTGTGTGTGCGTGTGTGTGTGTGAGAGAGTGAGAGAGAGAGCTTAGAACCGGGTACAAATGCTCATGACTGGATTGCTTCAGGCTGCTTTGATGTTTTCTCTTTTATGCCAAAGTCTGTAGTTATACATAGGAATTTTACGTAGTGCTAAAGTATATTTTCCCCCATTTTTAGGTATTTGGTATATATTTACACTGTACTTCTTTATATCAATGTATCAAATATACACTCTTTTTGCATTAGTCGCAAGTGACTATGAACCCTTGGACTCAAACTCTTCCCTCCTTATTTAAGCAAAGCACCGAAACGCTTAACACATCTTGAACTGGCCAAATATAGATATAATTATTGTTTAAATTAATACAGGCATGTAGTAGAAAGCTTTTTCGGATAACACGGAAGTCAGACTCCTGTTTAGGTTGATGTAGATGTGCAGTTCTGCAAATACATAATCTCATTGGCATATCCTATAGACGCCTGACGTAATATGGTCATCTAACAGAAGATAAAAATTCCAGAATACCTCGACCAATGCATAAGACCGCGTGTGTCGCTAGCTGAATGATACAACCGATTTTCTAACCAAAAGAACTTCGAACATTACATGAAACTGTATGTCGCCGAAACTTTTATGATACAACCACTTTTCTAGTTAAAAGTACATATTTCATTCACTTTATCTTTTCCGGAATATATAATACGTAACATTTGAGAAGCAGTTCACCAAAGAATGACTTAAGATTGTGAAATATACAAAGAGTAACGTTTATGGAGGATTATAGGTACATTTGAATTCAGAAAGATGAATTTACATAGTTCTCGATTTACATGAGATCTGATGCAGTCATCAATTCTACTATTATGTATATCTAAATGGGTATAGCAATATGACTTTGGATACAATTTTCTAAAATTATTAATTTCGTTAAATATCAACAGATAATAACATTAGTCTCCAGTTTAGTGGGTAATTTATGACTCGGGGTTCTAAATGCCACTTAGTGGATTCCAAATTTGTATGGCTCGAGATTCAGATATTTTAAAACTAGGAAAGTATTTCCAAGCAGTGAACTATTACCACCTATCACAGTGCTTGCTTTGCTGCATATGTCTTCCCAATAGCATCCGAACAGGATGACATTTCGAGGATACGTGACAGACTCTTAGAACCAACTAGTACTAAAACAAAATAAATATGAGTTTGAAGGAAAACACTTCTTACAAATTTAGTCATGAGTACAAAGATGGCCTCTTACTGACAAACATATTCATAGGCAAAAGTGGAATGCGGGCTAAATTATTGGGTGGTAAGGAAGCAAAATGATAAGGAAGGAAAAGCCAGATGAATTCATTATAAGCGAACCAGTTCCACCATTATATCAAATTCAAAGCAGAAATCTTTAACACCACAAACTCAGACTGGAGACAAAATAAAAGTTAATGAAAAACATTGTGTATAAACATATAGTCCAAAACAAATGAAACAACATCAATTCCTTCTCCCATCCAGTTGCCACCCCAAAATTGTATTCGATGTTATTAATTGCTAAGAAAATCTCTGAATAGCTGTAAAGCATTATCTCAGTACCTGTTTGAACAGAACTATGACAAACAATTTTGGTGATCATGCAACTAAAAGAGTAAATGTAACAGAGATGATCGTGGTATTCCTGGGTTGCTAGGTTTATATAATTGTGAGTCCGATCTTATACATTTTTCTTGAAGATGTGACGTTTCAAATATTTAATATTTCAAAAAATATTTAAATTACATATTTCTTTTCTGTCCATGATACACTCAGAATGCAACTTGCATAAGGAGTGGTTACAAATACAATACATTTATTCAAGTTATTTCTAGTATCATAACATAAGAGGAGTTATATGGGGTACATGTGGGTCATATAGATTAATACAGAGAAAATGGCGGAAACATTTAGTGAGTCAGTGGGAATTTAACATGGGAATGGCACTTGGTGTTCAATGGAAAAATTAACATGGGTGACATCACGGTACTGGGTGCTGCGAGAAAATATGAACAGTTTTACAAGTGGCTGACCCCAATCAGGAGGGAACTTGGTGCCAGTGTCCGAGTTGACTTCAATAGGCGCTACTGTAGGTAGGTATGGAAAATGTTTTGTAAATGGATTTATCGGGTCAAAAGGGTTTATGGGGTCACACATACATATATACAAACAAACAAATACTTATAATTCCAATTTGTATGAAATGACTGCGTTTTCTACTATTTGACTGGATGTAAACAATCACGTGATACAGATCTGGACTTTTCTTTTACACACCTTTTGGTTTTCTGTTTCGAGGTCATTTTATGTGAAGTTTTATCTATATCAACGGCTTATACCACAATAATAACAACAACCAATCCCCTCCCTCCAACCTTCGTGATTTCCGATCAAAAATTAAAATCTCCACATTTAAAATCGTCCATTATAAGATAAAACAATGTAATTGCGCAGACCTTCCTGCACTGGAGAAGTGGCCCCCAGAGACGACAAATGCAAATGAAACCAATTAGCACCCAACAAAGATTCGCATACTCGACCAGCTAGCAACCTCGACGCCATTAGTACCCCTACTAGAACTACATCAAGGGAGATTCCATCTTCCAGTATAAAAACAACTATGGAGGCCCATCTTAGCTTGCCAATAATATCAACAACAACAACCGCCTCAGTGAATATTACTCACACAGAGGCGCTCCAAAGGGGCAAGGAAGTGAAAATTAAAATACTGGAGGGAACACAGGGGATAGAAACAAAGGATGTCTTACGTTAAGTGTTTAGGCTCTAATAAACAATAACAAAAGAAAGAGCGAAAAACAACAAGCTATGAAAAATTTAACAAATAATTTATTTCCCTGGAGAAAAACAATGTAAAAATGAAACAATAAGAACTTACGGTTTTAAGAAATCATATCCAAAAATAATCCAAGAATAATCCACGAATTAAATTTTAGAAGTCCTAGTAATGAAATGTTCTAATGAATTCAAGTTCGAGTCCTGACGAAAACTCCAAAATGGAAGGCGATGACGTATATTGTAGCCTTTATATTACGGATGTGTCTACAGTTCTTTGTTACTTCACAGACAATTTTCCGGTGTTTGAATTTCTGAATAAAATTTAAAGAAATGTCTTTGTCTAAGAATTCTGCATGAGCACTCAAATATTTCCAGGAGAAAGAATCAATCTTTTAGACTCCAAATAATTTGAATAAAAATTAAAATATAACTCCAATCTGGTCACAAACAAACACTTTTCCAGTGTCCAAGGTAAAGGCCCAGCTGAGAAATATCTCTCTTAACATCACTATTAAATCTAACTACTGCGCAATTTCGGAAAACCCAAAATTGCGAAATAGAGGCTGTTTACACCTAAAATGACGTACTCCCAGTAAGACCTTGATGAAAACCAATCATTTTACTCCGAGAATAAAATAAAAATAGAAAGTTGTTTACTTGTCTCAGTGATTTCAGAATCAATGTCGGGAACTAAGTAAAAAATAGAAACAGTGTTTCTATTATTAGGTGTTTATGAAAATAGTCAGGTCAAACTGAATTTTCTGGAAAATATAAAATTCCTAGTAAACAAATTTACATTACTTTGAGATGTAATGAAATAAAAAAAAAAATAAAAACTTACAAACTATTAAATTAAATCAAATATAAATTAAATCCAATATACATAACAGATGTTACTCAGATACAAGGAAAAACCATGGGGAACACAAAGGAAACTAAAACAAAGAAGAAGCAAGAAACAAGAAACACAAAAATACAAGAAAAACGTCACCAGTAATTCCAGTAGACCGCCACAACATCCACATGCACATCAGCGAATTTAGAAGGGAAAAGACTTTACAGTGCCTCACACGGACGACTGACGTGCTGTAGCCAACCATCCACTCTCGGCACTCCAAGCTTTGACAGTGGCTTTGGAGAATGACTGGAGTCGCCACTGTGCGTGTGGTGCTCGACCTGGAAGGTCAGGACATTAACCCAGTGTACGAGAAAAGAAGAAAAGACCCTTTCGGAGCCAACAGATCTCTAGAAAAGAGACTGATCAATTTGCCAAATAATATGATTGTGTATGGATGTATTTGTTTGTTTATTTGTTTGTTATCTGTTTCTAACCAGGTTAGAAACAATTCATTTAATCACTTATTTGTTCCTTGTCTGGGTCATCGCTTGAGGATAGCAATCGCCCGCTTTCACTTCTCTCAGATTGATGGTTTGTTATGCTGAAAAACAAGATACCATATCCGAAGGTAATATATATATCGCAGTACGTGACATCTGAAGACCTACGCGAGGGCACATTCCGATGCCAATAAAAAATTTCAACTGTATTGTCTCTATTTAAAAGAGATACAAATCAAATCCCTCAAGTGAAAGGATTGATTTAAACTGGTCCTTAACCATGTTACAAGAAGATTCAAAAGATATGGAACTAAAGAAATCAACAATAATTGATAGAATATATTGCGATGCGACGCGTTTTCTGTGATGAAAATAATTAAACCTTATGAGTCGGTATACTTATTTAATAATTTTTGAGTTTGGGTTATACAAGCTGTTTTAACTGCAGATAGGCAGAATATTGCTTTTGAAAATAACTTCCCAAGATAAAGAACTAGTATGAATAAATATGTATTGTTTGAATTAATACGATGCTTATTGTAATCAACCAACATAAAACTTTATCAAAACCATGAGTATAAAAGTTTGATTATTAAATGCTCATTTGTTTCTCCGTTAACTTTTCATTGTCAGAATCGTTCAGTATTTTACCAAACTGAACTCCCGCGCAACTTCATATTGCACTCATAACGGAACGACTTTTTGCTGTAAGCAAACAATGGACGCAGATGACCAGCACTTTTGTAAACAAATCATGTAAACTCACTTAGTAGGCGGTTTACAGTTTTGTTTGATTACATTTGTTTCTGTATGAACTAATGCAGATACTTCATGGACTGCCACATACCAGCTGCTTTGCTACATTCCGCGTTAACTTTGTTGATACAGTGTTTCGGATCGAGGCGGGAGACGCCAGATTTCATATAATTGATGGGTACCTACAAATAACATGCAAGTGACAAAGTATAAGCTGTCTTTTTTAGCTGTTAATAAGAATGGCAAAAAAATATACTTACAGCTTTACATCCTGAATTTCCTTTCTTAGTTCTGCAAATCCGAATTACATGAGCCATATCATGTGTTCTCACGCTTGATATCACATATCGAAATTGTACTGGACTTTTGACTACGTTCCAAGTGCAGTTACATCCTCCTTACTGCATTCATAACGAAATAAACATTAAATTCCATAACGTCTTTTTGATAATTGCAATTGAAAGACATCATATTTTTCCCACATTATAATTTTAAATATTCAATGACAGAACAGAAACACGCATCTCCCCATGTAATTCTACTATGATGCATTTCATGTAGAATTTGCACAGAAGAATCCAGTCCATAATCAAGAAATTTCGTAGAATCGAAAAAAATACCAAAATCTATTTATTTCAGATCTAACGAAAAATATTGTTGCAATTCGCATTCATTCACAATATGAATTTAAGTTTCAACTTTAAGTAGACCAAAACGCTATTTGTCTTCAAAAGTTACGTTTAGCGCACGCCTAAGTTCACAATTATCTTGGTGGAGTTATGTGCGCATTAATAATGTTGTTGTTCTGTACTGATGAGTCTGCGGTTGTGTATTTAGTGTGGAATACGACATACATACAATTACTTTGTTTCTTGTAGTGTATTTGGTAAAATTAATTAAGCCTTAGGTAGAATAAGAAAAATTAGCACATCATAAAATGGTTACTGCATTTGTATGGGAAAACATGAACTCGTTTTGTCGGATGGATATACTGCACTCCCAAGGTCGTGCAGTATTCCATCTGAAAAACTCGTTCATATTATCCCATATAAATTTTTTAACCAATAACTATTGGTGTAGATTTCAGTTTTTCTATTTTTCTTATTTAGATTTAGATAAAAACAGTTTGCCTGTATCCTTCTGAAACACTGAATGTGCATTTAGATATTTTTTTTACAATCTAAAATATCGTTCGTAGACACACAACACCGCTACTTATGTAAACCATGTCAGTACAAACCAATCAAAGTAGTATGACTAATGGTTATCATCTCAGAATCAGGCCCCTATTTTCTTCATTCTTGCATACACATATTTAGAAAGAATTTTAAGCAACTCTTGTCTCGCCGTAGATGACTCCAGACGGACAAACGCAGAGATGGGTAATAGAGTTCACGTTTTGGAACCATGGCTTTGTTTTGAATATTCTCTATTTTTCTTTATATATTACTTTGCTCATATATTTATTGTTGATTTAGATTAATCAGCTGTTGGACTGTCAATGGCCGGTAAGCAACGAACAAAAGAAGCCTGCGCACGACGAGCACCTCTTCATCATTGTACACCAAGGTAGGATGTTCTGCGTAATGCTTTTCCCCTTCAAGGGCTCTATTCAGTTATGGACAAGATGCTGGAGTGTGACCATCCACAACTTGTTTGAAATCAAAATCAGACCTTTTTATATTTGCTCGGGAAAAGATAGACATTTTAATACATTGTTAAAAACCTATTTACTTCTAATTTAGGTGAATTTGGCAGTAGTTGCACGAATGCGATACATAGTAACGGGATGACAGTCTTCCGATTAAGGATGTTATGACAATAATGTTTAATGTAATTATCTCAGACTGAGTTTCATCGGTAATGCTGCATAATCTTAGATAAAACAGATCATTTTTTATATGGTTAAACCACCATAAAAATCTTAAAATCCTCTATCACGATACTTTTATCCCAGTTCAATACATTTTGAAACTTTGTGGAAAATATTGTTGAAGATGCCATTTCCATTAAAACTACCATACAGGCGTGTTTTGAGGTCACCATGGCGCTAAAGTTTTCATAGAGTTGCGCATTTTGACATGTGATGGATGATAGACTGCGTTGCATTCTCAAATATATAATAGATTCTCCATTTTAATGTCATTAAACCCTTCATCATGTGATTACTCCGTTAGGTCGGTTAATAAGCTAGTATAATCATGTTCTTTATTAAAACTGTATTAACACACAAGGAATAACGTATCTGAATGTACTTATGGGTACTTTCTCAACACCTATTTCCTATTTGATTTAATGAACTCTGTATATTTTAGTCATGTGAGTGTGATCAATAGAAACGCCTATTTTATTTCATTAATTTGTTTAGCTATCTTATTTTTAATGAATTTCATTTGTGAAAATAAACGTTTCCTAAATTTGACCTTGAGTCTACTCAACATAAACACAGTTCTTAAAATTTTATTTCAAAGTGTAATTTCTTTGCAGTTGGGACCTTTGGTTAATCGGCCTTTTGTTTGTTTAAAGTGTGCCTAATCCTCAATTTTACTATCTATATCATCATCGCCATTCAACCAGTTAGATTTTATTATTTGCATTCACGAATGTGCTGCTCCCAAGATGGGGCTTTCGCTTCTTACGAAACGCCTCTGAGACATCTTCAAAATTATTATAGATATCCTCTTCTTGTGCTAACCTTGTGTATCAAGAAATTTTCAATAAAAAGCTTAAATCTTGAGTCATAATTCAAAGCAAATTTGACGTAAATAGCAACTCACAACTATATCCAAGAGTTCGTGCGATCGCGGGGTTGCTTAGTGTCTCATCTGGGAAGCAGTTTGATTCACTTCGTTATTTGCATACGTGATTTATTTAATGTTTTTCGCGGTAGGTTCTTGAACATTTAAAGAAAAATAAAACTCTTTAGCATAACCATTTGGTGTCTGGAAATATGTTCGATCTGAATTACTCTTTTACCCATGTTTTAGAATGGGTTAGCATTCCGTAAAAGCTCTGAATATAGAATGTCTCTCTCTTTCAGCTTTCGAGCTCTGGTTCAAACAGATTTTGTGTGAGCTAGATTCAGTTTGCAAGCTGTTTGAGTCTTTAGTAAGTACTGGTTTCTGTTAAAGGGTGTAAAACTCGTACGACGTGTTCCTTTACATCTTTGAAGCACTGGTAATGGAGCTTTATAGTGCTAACATGGACTGGTTTAAAGATCAATTTAAAAAACTTGTCTTCCCTTGCTGGGACATAAAATTTCCTTCAGATGTTCTGCTTAGTCCATATTACCCTTTCTGCTTAGTTCATATTAACCTTTCTGCTTAATTCATATAACCTTGTGTCAGTTCGGCCTTCATCGCTGCGAGAATCAAAGCCCAACAAAGGACCGGTAGCTGCAAGTTATCTTTCCAGTTACAGTATTGGCAGACCGAGATAACATCATTTTAAATTGTACGGATGGATTCGGTGCTGTCGTCCAATTAGTGATTCCTCCATTGATATAGATATTAAAGTGCGGTCCATTTCGGTTGAACTGTAAAAACACGACAGAGATTGTTGGAAATAAACAAGAAACGATTCCGTGAATCTATTTCCAAAACACGAATCCCCATCACCATAATGTCTCTAAATCTAGGATAAACAAAGTTTACAGTGATATTAGTATAGACCTGAGCACCTTATATTTCAATATTCCTTAAAAGAATAATTCCACCATGAAATAAAATTGCTTGTACTTACATATAGTAAATAGTGATAGATATCACACCCGTATTGTGTTTGTAAATTTTAATAATTAACTATTACAAATTATTTATTCAAAACATTACAATAATAAGCAATTTTTCTGTATCATGCGGTTGTCAATACATCTTTATATTTTTAGGTTTCGGACGACAGCAAGGCCTTTACTATTCGCATTAGACTGCAACGCATCAATTTGATTTTGAAGGTAAGCCACGGCACCGCCCTTTTACAGATTTCTGAAACTGTATCAGGATGTTTTTCCTATTCAGTTAGTGATGGCTTAGCATAACGTATTCTGCTCTTGTCAAATATGAACTATATTGCTCCCCACGCCTGTCGACGACACAGAAATATCAGGCAATAGACATTTGCAATATTACCCACACAAAAAATATGTCAAAAGATTTTTGTCACAATATAGTCTACTTGTTAGACCTTACATGGCATTTGCCGCATAGGAAAAGATTGAATAAATATGAAGAGTGATCAACTATGCTATTTATGAGCAATATTATCATAAATGTTATTTCAGAAATAAATAATAGTCACCCTTCTGGTTGATTTATTGTATTATAATCAGTTGAATCCATTGGAACTGAATAACGGGAGGAAAACAATCGTCCACACAACCAAGTACGTAGCAAACCAAACTCTCTCAAAACACACTCCTTCGGAGATAATATTTGTTCCGTAATGTTTATACACTTGTTTATTGTTCTCTGTCCAAATGGTAAACTTTGATATTATTTTATTCTGATCAATGACCGTCGTTTACGTTCCATTATACAAGGACATTTTTGCGTTAGGCTTCTGATCAAGCATTGTCACTTGCACTTTTTTTATCATATTACAAACAAAAAGTTAACAAAAGAATTGCAAAATCCCATATTTAAACAGAGTGTTACAAATATTTATTTGTACACAGGCTATTCGTGATCGTTAGAGCCAGTTCAGTTAAAGCTGTTCCTTCTTATATTTTTTTAGTGAAATAAAACTCTGTGCGTATCCTGTACGACGTTCGGTTTTTGGTTTCCTTACCATTCCAATGGCATCTGTTTCGGTTTTATTACCTTCGCGTGAAAGCAGCCTCTTTTACATTATAGAAGTACCAGTGATAGTTAGTCAAATGAAACAACAATAATAGGACAAAAACAGTTACGACGAAAGCGAATTGTGTATTATGAATAAGTAAACAGTCGAATCTTTCTTTTTTCTCTCCTTTTAGCTCATCCTGGAGCACTTCACAGTCATGGAAACCATGACTCCCATGGATTTTTTGGAATTCAGGTGAATATATTTTCGTCATGCTACAGTGAACTGCTTTTATCTCTATCACTTGATACTGTGTCTTCGAAGCGCCATCAACAAACAAGATAAACACAATTCAGAAGAAGAAAAAAATACAATAAATAAATGAAACAAACTAAAACAAACAGTTAATATTAAGGATCGTGATGATTGGTTAAAACGTTTGCGATAAAAGGGCAATAAATAAAAGAGCAAATTAATCATCCAGGGTTGTTTAATAGCCGAGGCTTTAAATATTTGCAGTTATTGAGTGTTTTGGTCGGAATCTCATCAGGTGTTTTTTGGTCGGAATCTCATCAGGTGTTTTGGTTGGAATCTCATACAATGTAATGATCATATCGAGCCGTATGTTATAAGTTACAGGTAATTTTTAATTCAAAAACTCTCAACATTAGAATATGTGAATCAGGGACTGACCCATCCTCGGATGATTGAACTCACTACAGCCTTTACATTGAAAGTAAATTTTTTCTTATTATTACCAAAACTGCTCTTCAAACTACAAGCGCCTCATTCAAGAGAAAATACACTACCGATTCGGATTGACTGGAGCATTTGTCTCTGCCGCATAAAGGCAACACGGTACCTTCCTAAAGCAGCCACGGTGTTCTCATCCGTTTTTGTCCTTAACTAAATCCAGTAAATAAACTGCACTGAGATTTCCTTTCTGCTCGAGGGACGGCCTTAATAATACGTTTACTGATTATATCCGGATAAATCGTACAGTGAAGCAATATGCTTCCATAGTGTTGGTTGTTAAATTAACACGGCCAATGTACGTATAAACGGATTTGTCATGCGGTTATTTGTATCATAGGCACGTGACATTCTTTGTGGTTAGTTCTGACGTTTGAGAATCCTGTCCTCTTTAAAACGCATTATAAGCAAAAGGTGCTCTACGAGAATCACCGGAAGTAGTAAATTTCACTCTTCCGAAAGGAGACACGTTTATAGTGCTATTTCTGTTTCTATAGATATTGTCCTCATTGTCGATTCCTCTTTGTTGTATATTTTCGCAAGTAAGAATACTTTATCAATGTTGAGGCTAGATCCGTGATATGATTCGGCCTTTGATCTTTTGTCTTTAAAGAAACATATTTTGCATTTGCGTTTGGGGTCACCCTCATATAAATATCACCGTTGACATACATTTACTTTTTATTAGCTATCTTCAGAAATTTCTTAAGCTGTTGTCTATGCAAGCAGTACCTTCAAACTTCAACATAACGTTTTTAACAACGGAAAATAATTCAAAACGGAGCTGCAGTTCAGAAATGTATAATAAAGCCTACTACTATACAACTCCCCTCAATGATGAAGTTTGTGATGATACTGAAATCAACTCTAAAATATATTCTTATTTCGATGCAGCTGTTGTCTACGAATTAATTTAATGCCTATCTTCAATAAGGTGCAGTTATATTTCACTTGTTTCCACGAAGGCATGTTAAGTTTTCTGTAAAAATATATTTTAGTCTTCGGTGTATGTTCTGTTAGATCTTATTATGTAGTCGTGAAGTTATGACGAAACAAATGTTTGGGTTTTTTACCACCATATATGGTTGGTTATCAGCATTTACAAAGATTCATTTAGGAAACTATGTCGAAATAGCAATTAAAGTAGAGGCACCTATCATTTTTTTTTCATGGTAGTTTTCCTAATATATCCCATAGCTTGCCGAAAGACTTTTAATTAACAGAGAATGTAATTTTAAAAAGCAGTAGATACAGAAACTGAAAAAGAATTATCTGTTTAAATACGATCTGAAAGAAACATACTCTCATTTGCTTAATATGTCTACATTTCAAGAACAATTCAAAATTCTTTATAATATGGACAAATCTGTACATGCATGCAGCCTGGATACACACTTTCAAACTTCTACGGAACTCACTGTAGATAAACGGTACATTCAGTGTTTTAAGTTTATAAGGAATAAAATTAGTCTAAATTCTTGTGATCCTTTTAAAAGAAAAGGTGTATATCATAAAATATCGTCCGTCTTTTCTTGTGTGCTTTTTGCCTAAGATTTTGAATTTTTTGCTACACAGTTTGCAATAGTTACATCAAAATGTTTCCAACTGATTTATTGTGGTGTTTCGATGTCATCGGTGGGTCTAACAAAGTGGATTGTCCACTGGGTAAAAATGTGATGTGTCTATGATAAATAATGTGAAAAGCCCAGAGACAGGTTTTAATACTTTTTCGTATCCTTCATCTTTGTTACTTGTTATGTTCGGAAAATATTTTCCTTCTCATATGTCTCCCTTTTCTCTTTACCTGCTTCCGACTTTCTACCTAATGTTAGTACTGCAAATACTGCTCTGTTGCTCCTGTTGTTTATTACGGCTGTTCGTTTATTAACTGCAACTGCAATATGTAAAGCGTAGACTCCCGACATCGAGACTGTAATTGGCAAAGATTAATTTGTTAACAAAAAATTGAGAATCTTGATCCTTGAACACTGGCACAAGACTTGGGAGATAGGGTTGTTGGTGGGGTAGAAGGCTGATATAATATTTTAAAGAAAACACAGCAACGTGCTCGGTCTTATTCTAAAGACTGCTGAAAGGGTTTGAATTGTAGAAGTTATTTGAATTTGCTTATTCACACATTTTCTTATTTTTTAGAAATGATTCAATACAGTAAAAGTGAGCAACATTTCGAAAGCTTCAGTACTTATCAGGATTTCAATAATAATTTCAAAATAGTGCTACGAATATTGTACATTTACAATCAGTTAAAATTGAAAACAAAACCTATTATCGGCGATCATAATTATTACATCAATTAGCCGTCTAAAAAAAAAAAACTCTGATTGTGAACATAGCAGTTTTACACCGTTTGAGGCCTGTCTATCGTGACGTTTAAAGTTATTTAACTATTTGAAACATGTCAATAAAATTGTATTCCTTTTTATTTGATCTTTTTATTTGATCCTTTGGCAGTAGATGCCACTCTTAACAGATATCTCTGTACCATTCATTTCAGGGGTTACTTATCTCTCTACCAATCATTTCAGAAGCTACTTATCTCTATACCAATACATTTCAGGGCCTACGTATCTCTCTATACCAATACATTTCAGGGGCTAATTATCTCTCTACTAATACATTTCAGGGGGTACGTATCTCTCTATACCAGGGGTGTCCAAAGTCCGGCCCGCGAGCCAATCACAGCCCGCGGTAAGATTTCATTCGGCCCGCAGCTTCGGTCATATAATGTATTATTTATGGCCCGCTAGCACGCGAACCCTTCTCCGCTCATTTCTGCCATGGCGACTGAAAAGTTAGTGTCAGCAAGAGCAGCAGGGGGGGCGAATCCTACAAAATACTTTTCCGAGATACCCCTTCCACTGAAACTTTTCCCGATAGAAGCGTTATTTCGACGAAATAACACTTTTATTCAGAAAACGAGACAAAAAAAAATGTCCCTGAAAATGCTTTGTATTTCCGCTGATATAACGCGAGTTACTTCAATAAATCCGACTCGTATCCGACATAATTTCCACGGCGAGGTATCATCGAAAAATCAGGTGTAGTTTGCGCCCCCCTGCTGCTCTACGAAATGAGTTTCCAAGGAAACATTTTTATGTTAACCATACAATGTATCAAGTCCGATACGGTATCGTGTCCGCGGGTCGTGTAAATTTATTGTTACAAATCCATGCGGGGTTCTTTGAGCGCGACTAAAGAAATTTTTGAATTTATTTATGTCCATATCACCGCTACACCATGTCTGATGAATGTTTCTCAGCGTGTGAACATCAACTCCATTAAACACCGCAAGAAGATTACAGTTGTCTCTAATTACTTTAGGTATTTGTGTGTAACGTTGAGTAACATAAATGACATCGGTGTTTTTATGACGACCCCGGGAAAATATTCTTGCAGGATTTTTTTGCTTGTCCAGCATCACATCATCATACACTACTAGGTTATTTATTTTCCCGTCGAGGTCTTCCACGGACGGAGCTTCTTCAATATCAGTTATAAATTCAACAACATCCTCGCCGTCTTCACTCAGCGCTTTTGCATTCTCATTAAAATCTTTTATAACATCATAACAACGTTGATCATCCACAGACGGAGCTATCAAGTATAGTTTGTCCCATTTCATCCACTTCATTATCATGTTCAGTAGCAGTTGCGTTTTACCTGATCCTGACGGTCCTATGATGATCATTCTGATAGAATTTGGTAGCACGGAATTATGCTTGACTGGTTCTTTCCTTCGCGTCGCAGAAAAATCAGTGATCTCCATTTGTATATAAGGAATAATAATTATGGATCTATATTGTGTAAAGTGTAAGGCACGAACCCCTACAAACGACATAACAACCATTACAACAAAAAATAACAGACAAGCACTCTCTGGTAAGTGTGCGCGATGTGGCACAAAAAAATTTAGATTTCAAAAAAAAAGCCTGACAAAGTCAGCGGAGGTGACATCGCAGCAACCCTCGGACGACTTCCAGGTACCCCTTGGGCTAAATATCCCGGAGAAAAACATCTCCCAGGATACAATTACTGCGGTCCAGGGACACGACTAGATATCAGACTTGATGAACAATCTAAACCAAAACCGGGAGAGTATCCGATAAACGCTATCGACGCAGCGTGTCACATACATGATGTTGCTTATCGAAGTAAAGATCTGCAAGACAGGCATATCGCGGATGTGAAATTAATTCATGCACTAAGCGCCATAAAAAATAAATCATTTAAGGAGTCACTCGCTAATTGGTTAATAAGATCAGCGATGAAATCTAAATTAGCATTAGGCGCTGGATAATTAATAACAATGGAAGCGATTTATTATTCCCCAATCGGATACTGGAGAGGTAACTCAGCAATTAATAAACTCGCCAGCGCAGCAAAAGTAACACGCAAGGTTGCCAAAAAATGGCTGTCAAAACAAGCAATATGGCAAATCTACTTACCACCACCTCGACAAATCAACTTTGCACATTTTGATGTTAGTACCCCCAATGAAGTTCATCAGGCTGACATACTATTCCTGCCTCATGATACTGTCCGTAGAAAAACATACAAATACGCGCTAACAGTAGTTGATGTTGCCAGTAGATACAAAGAAGCAGAACCGTTAGCGACTAAAACAGCGTCCGAAGTCGCCTCTGCGTTTAAACGAATTTATCAGCGAGGACCTCTAAACTGGCCACGATTATTACAAGTTGATCCTGGCAAGGAATTTCAGGGCGCGGTATCATCACTGACAAAGCAGCATAACGTTGTTATACGACGAGGGCATACTGAAATTCATCGGGATCAGGCAATTGTTGAGCGATTTAATAGAACACTCGCTGAGAGATTATTCGGATACCAGTACGCGAGGGAATTCATTTACGATACGAGATCTCGTGAATGGGTTGCAAGACTGCCAAACGTGATAGCCGCACTGAATAATGAAATTACCAGAACAACAAACATGAGACCTGTAAATGCAATCACAAAAAAATATATACCCCGCGTCAGTGAACGTGTTTCAACGCGGCCAACGACGCTAGCGTCCCCGTTGCTGGGTAATGTCACCGTTAGGTATTTATACGAACCCGGCGAACTCGAAGGAGGAAAAAAAAGGGCAACTGATCCTATATGGAGCGTTACAACACATAAGATATCTAGCATAACCAGATCAACTGGAAGAAACGCAATCTACAGATTAGATTCGACTGCTCCTCAGCGTGGATTCACACGCGAGCAACTTCAGGTGATTCCCACGGATACACAATTACCACCTCGATCGCTTAAATAACTGCAGCAACACCTCTGCGTCGATTACACTCAAGACAGGTCAGCATTACATTTTCACGCGTATGACCGAGATTGCTGTCTATTCTATCCACCGTAAATTGTCTTGGGTCGTTTTTCGGATACTGCCACAGCAATAAACAATTACAACTCGCGCAGTGATTATTCTGACGCTCACGTAACGACAACACAGCGTTGATATCTAGGTTAAACTCTCTATTATTTTTCTTGTCGCTTTGTCGGTAACTGTCTAATTTTTTTCTTATTTGATCTTTTTGCGTTAACTCAACAACGGCTGACTTCGTTGACGTATCTAATACAATTCTTCGTAACTGAGCCATCTTTCTTACTCTGGACACGGCTAAATAAACTAAATTTGACCATTCGATGCGGTCATCAACGATCCAAACAGTTGTATCAGAAATAGTTAATCCTTGTGCTGAATGAATCGTCATAGCATATCCTAGTGTCCACGGTGATTTATTTATTGCTAATGCATCTTCGACCGCATCGACGTTAACTGTTACTATATCATTCAATACTAAATTTTGTTTCTCTGGTTTTCCGGGAATATCAACATCAATATTCTGCAATCGTGTATCATCTGGTCTATAACATAACGGCACTTCCAACGTTGGAAATTTCTGCCGCTGTAACTGAAATAGTCGCCGCTGAAGTGTATCTCTGACTGATTTTCTACTTGCAACAATTAAATCATCTGGTTTCCACGCCGTTAAAAAGTTATCAAATGAAGTCTCTGGAATTATTTCACGCATTATTTCACATTGGACTTTATTGGTTTGTAGCCTAATTAGTTTTTTAAACTCCTTTAATGTGTCATCAAGCGCTCTGATGTCATCACGCATTTCCTCGTAATAATCAACAAACGTTTTCAACCATTCGTGGGGAGATTCGCCGACAAATGGTGGTGGTTGACCATGATCGCCGCACATCACAACTGCGGTATTTTTCGTTAACAACCACGTCAGGAACCGTTGTAATGTATCCAGCGGCACAGTGTCTATTTCATCCCAGATGATTTTCTCCGGGATATACTTCGTTCCCATTCGCGTAGGAGTCCATGTACCGCCGCTGTATTTGAAAAAGCCGTGATAAGTGCAGGCCTTTACTCCGCGTTGTATCATTTCTCTGGCAAGTCTGTGTGTTGGTGTTAGCACGACCAAATCAGAACCGCGGAATAGTTCGATTGCACGAGTTGTCTTACCACAGCCTCCAGGTCCGTTCAAATAAACTGTTCTGTGTCTAGCAATTGGATCGTACACAGAAGTCAACGACAAAGTTGTCCACGACAAGGTTGTTGATTTACGATATTCATCTTTAATTTCAACATCAGCTGATTCACAGTACGCGTGCAACTCTTCCTTTTTTACTCGCCATGTTCCCCATTGATCATCCGATGTTGGTAAATCTAACGCTGTTAAATCGTCTTCGTTAATATAAAACGAATCTGTTGCAACCCTTACCGCGAAGGGAACTCTATTCACCATCGACAATAAATTTATAGAAACATAAGCCAGCATAGAGGATCTCAAATGAGTGTACTGAGCTGAATCACCGTCGATATAACTAACAACTGTTCCTAATCGTTTTCCAGGCATCCCCGGCAATGATATTATTATATCCTCGCGGCTACAAAATGTATCTTTCGCAGTAGTATCAGCGATAATGAAATTTAATTCTTCTTCATCCATAATTAATCGACTGTGATGTCGTTTATGATCATATGCTCCACCTTGAGTAAATTTACCTATCAATCTTCGGCCGAGATCTTTACAGTTGCGCTCATCATGTTTATACGCCAGTGTGCGTAATTCTTCTTCAGACGCTGTAGGATAATTTAATTTTAAGTCAGAATAACACGCAGTATCAGTTGGAGTTGGTAACCAAACTGAGGTTTGTTTTGAGTAACAAATAATCCCCTCACTGACAACAACAGATGTTAGTATTGTTTTGTCAACCATAAACCGCAACAACGAAAACGGCACCCACTTCCTTTCGTGGAAATGTCTGCCAAACCAAGCATAATTAATAGGATGTAACCGTGTTGCAAATTCGAACGATTCCACGCGAGCAAATCCAGTCAGGTCAAAATCAGGTAAAGGTCCGTTAATAGCTACTCTTGTCATTAAATTTGTGGGATGTCCAAATCGTTTAAAGTATTCAGCGCATTCACCACGGCCAAGAAAACTTCCTGGATAGCACGCAATCATATCCACCGATACCATATTATCACTAACAAATACACTATTCCATAAACCGCCGTGTCCGTATTCGATGCAACTCTGCTGAACATTCTCGAGAAAACTCTTCATGGTTGGTTTCCAATTATTTTTTTGTCGTGCTATATGTGCGGCAACACTTGGAACAGTAAAACAATTAGTTAGTAATTGATCAACTTGCTCAGTTGAATATTTTTCTGTGAGCGCTTTCATTTCATTTTGTAACTCCGCAGTTCTATATATTTCTCCGTTCGGGGTCACGAACTGGTCATAATCACCAACTTCAGAACTTCTAAACAACCATACCGATACCGGATCGGTTTTACTCATTTGATAAATACAATCAAACATACCCGCGGAATAATACCTTATAACACGATCGCGTGGAAATATTTTAACTGATTCCGTCCAGGCGTGGCTGTTATGATCAATAATTGTTATTGAAGCTCCACTACGGTTGTATTTCGATTTATACAATTCCTCGCCTGTTAGTGATAATACCGTTATAGGAAATCTTAATAATTTTTCTAGCGCGGCAACATCCTTAATTGTGGCCCCTACATCTTTGACTCGATTAGCCCATGTTGTTATTTTATTTTTTCTGATCTCAGTTAGACCATTTCCACGTGCTGCGTTTTTAAAATGTTCCATTACTCGCTCAGCTACACAATTTAACACCACTGATGTTTTCATTGGCGTGAGTTTATCTACACTTGGTTTCTTTATCGGATATATTCCGTAAACGACTGCAGTTACTGGATACGATCTGGCGTAATACGGTATATCAACCCCCGTCAACATTCCTGGTCTAGAATTATTGCTCAACAAAATAGTTTTCCTTTTAATGTCAAGGATAGGATCATTTTTATCACGGATAATCCACGTGTCATCGTCGTTTTCGTTGACCACTTTGATAATAAATTTTATCTGTATGAAATATCTTCTATCGTCGAGATACCCAATTATGTTACGCGCGATTGTATCGTTCATGGTAGCATCAATGATAACGCTCGCGTCGGGGATAATTTTATATGTCGACCACACATGTGCGGCACCATCACGACGAAACTCTTCCTTGGCATTCTTGATAACACCAAGCAGTTCCTTTAACTCTCTTCGTCGTGGATCAGCGGTTAACCGGTCAAGATCGAATCGAGAACCTGATACGGGTTTTATTCTGGATAGTCTTTCAAATTCCTCCATATTATAATTAAGACAAGTATTTAAATAGACAAAAATATTATATATAATGAACGGAAACTCAAAGAGTTTCTCTGAAAGTCTAAGGACTTCTCATGCAAAGCATTTCTCATGCAAGTGGATCAAACTAAATTCATCAGAGCCGTGTAACAGACGTTGCAGAGGCGAATACTGTGGACAACATGCTCAACAGGTCCGCGGTGGGAGTCTAGGACCGATACCGTGTATCAGATGCGGCATTGGAGTACGAGGAAAAACTCAATTATGTTCAGCGTGTGGGGGAAAACGCTATCGAGAACTAAAACGGTATTATGATAAAAAAAATCCAGCCTCGAACGCTCTCACGGAGCGTGATTACATAAATAAGTTTTCAGGCAAATTATGAATTAGACAAATGATTTGCTTATAGTATAATGAATCAAGAATTCACCCCCGAACAAGAATTTGTTCCACATCCAACTATTCCAAATTATGAGGCAAACCGAGATGGCACGGTGCGACACTGCACGCGAAGACGACCAGTTGGTACAGTTGATAATGCTGGTTATTTAAGATTTACTGCCACGTGTTCAAAGAGGTATTTATGTCATCGTTTCGTCTATGAGGTTTTTAACGGAGTGATCCCTAAGGGTTTTGTCATTGATCACATTAACGGTAACATACTTGATAACTCTATAAACAATCTTCGCGTGGTCACTCAGAGCAAGAACTGCCTACTGGGTAACACAGGGCGTTGTAAAACAGTTGCAAGAAGAGCTATTAAATCTATAAACGAAGGTGAAGAAATTGTATTCCAGTCAATAAACGCCGCCAGTAGGTATTTCGGTATTTGTTCACCTGTTGTACAGCATGTCGCAACCGGGATCTACAAAACAGCATTTTCCAAGAAGCTCAAACAGAAGATTTCATTCTGTTATATCATTGACAACAACGATAACTCAGTATAAGAAAAAAAAACGAAGAGTTTCTCGTGCATTTAAAAATATAAAAATATATAATAATATGAATCACGAAAACATAAATGTCATAATTGTTGAACTCGAAAAATTGCAACAGCGGGGTTTTAATATTTTACTAGACACTGAAACAATTATGTCAGATTTTGAATCCTTGAATGAGCTATCACGGTCCGGGAAGAACAATCTCCCTGCCAGATATAGGTTCATTAAGGGTTTGCAAGATCGCATTTACAGATCGCTTGCCACGATAACGTCCAATCAGGTATCTGAATTTATTCCACTGTGCCATGCAGTTGAGAAGATCAGGCTTGAATTGTCATCCGAGTATGAGACTCGAAAATTAATTAACACCAGGGTGAGACTGTTAAAAGGGTATATAAAGAATTCAGACGCGGAAATGCCAGGCATTTCCGACACAAATACTAGTATTTGTGACGCCGAAGAAGTATAAATACCACCGCGTGCACGCCAGCGTGGAAATGTCGAGTTGAGAAATTCAAAGAATTTCCAGGGTAAAAAAAAAGTGTATTATTTTTTTTGCCTTGGAATTTCTCAACTCGAAGAGTTTCTCATCGATGAGTGTTCAGGATTTGCTTGAGCGTTTCAACATCAATACAACAATGAGAATAGTTCATAATCTGTTCTCGTTGACACCAAGCTGTGATCATATGATTTTGCTGTAGCTGTGTTAATTGTGACGACGTCAACAAGAAGTCTTCGTCGCCGTACACGTCAACGATTATTCGAACGGGGAAATACTGTCCCGAGAAGTCCCTTGGACTTCCAGAGAAACTCTTTGAGTTTCCAGAAACGCTAGCGTTTCCAAATGCGGTTTTTATTGCCTCGTGAAGAATTTGCTTATCATGAATATGAACTCGTGCGTGAATGTACTCACACATTATACACAACCGTTTTTTTTAAATGCGCGCCTGCGTGCTAAGCACTCGCACGAGAAACTCTTCGAGTTTCCAACGATGCCGGTTTTGATAACCACTTGGCGATGCTAGCATGAGAAGTCCCTTGGACGAGAAATGCAAAGCATTTCCAGGGAAACTCTTCGAGTTTCCACGCCCAGTAGAGCATTTTAGGATTTCACCAGTAAGTTCACCGAGATTGTCTCGCCACGCAGGTCCAACAAATCCCCCCGTTGGTCGACGAGTTTGAAATTTATCGTTGACAACCACGGATTATTACACCGCAGATAGACCACATTGATTGGTTCTTGCACAATCAGAAAACCGGGGGGGTCTTTTGGTGTGAACGTATACAGGATAAACCCCTGCGTCGCCGTCGTAGTGTCAGCGCTAGCGCTGTAACTGCCATCGATGACGTCACATACAAGATTGACCGCGATAACATCTGTGATATTTACGATCCCGGGTGAGATGTGTCTGCCATCGGATGCTGTACTGTTGTCGTGTCTTAAAATAACAGGTTGTGGTTTTGTTCGCGTGTACGTGGCAGAAATATCTTCGAAAGATTCCGCGATGAGATCCTGGACTGATTTTCTCAGCGTGTGCGCGTTATATCCAGGAAGTTTAAAATCTGGAATATCCTTCACGGGAATACCAAATCAGGCTGCAAACTCCGATCTGTTTTGGTTTCCGTAATCGCCCTTGAGATTCAGTAGATACTGAATTATTTTTTGATTTATAATTCCATCGCGGATGCGAGTTTGTTTAGTTTTTCTATGGCTGTGATAATTTTATCGCGTGAACTGCTTGTAGAAACGCTAGCGTTTCCAGTTCCCGAACTGCTTGTAGAAACGCTAGCGTTTCCAGTTCCACTTGTTAAATCAGAAATATAATCTTGAAAATATACTCGTAACAGTTCTAGCTGTTGTTTATGTGCTTGTTTGATCGGATTAAAAAACTGAGCTTCTATATCTTCTGGAAGGTAAGGATGGTATTTCCCGCTCGTGAAAGCTGCCCCTATTATATCTACGGGAATTCTAGGTGATGTTGAAAACCAGGCTTCTCCTGATTGTAATTGATCTGAAAATAATAAATAATTGCCGTACACGAGGTCGTGTAGTTCTTGTTTATCGGTCTCGAAATCTGATTTTTTGGGGGGGGGGTGGGCCCGGTTCGACCTCGGGTCGTTTTTGTGGCCATCCTAATACGGTCCTGATTGAGCTGTTATAAATATCCACGGCGTATCCCGGTGTTGAGATTTCAATGACCGCAGACAGCGTTGGTTCATGAGCTGTTATAGATATTTTGGCTTCCTTGCCGGTGATTCGTTTTATTTGGTGTTGTATCTCATTGTTGATTTCTTCGATCTGATAACTCCCAGTGGGTAGCGTAATTGTATCCCAGTCGAATTCGTCAGAGTCGGCTTTGGTTTTCCACGAAAACACAAACGAATTATTTGGCTGCTGACCACCAAATGATTCCGACCTGACATTAGGCCAGCTGTGATACGCACTGAGCTTCGACAACGCGATTTCATTCACGGCAATTGGAGTTCGAAAATTAATGCTGAATTGTGGTGTCGTCGAGGACACTGAGATCATTGTGGTCCTTACCGGTGTTGTGTTTGTGACTATTTGTTGAAGCAGTTCCTGTGGCGTTGCCATCAGTGACATTATTTATTTGTTTAGTTTTCAAATAGTCATTGTACGCATCTGACATTAGTTTGAATTCAGAATCTGATATCAACGCAGCGTCGCTGGATTGCGCGTCTAACGATGATGATATCAGCGATGATAATTTCTGATATGCGGTCGTGGCTGTATTTAATTTTGTCGTGTAATCGTGTAATTTTGTGTTAGCACACGAGGATATTTTTTTTGCTATGATGCCGAAAACTCCTGCCGTGGTTGTGGTCGCACAAACAGAGATCGTGGCCGCGACTGCAATTACCGGAGTGACCGCTGATAGTATTACTCCCGCGGATGCAACAACGGCAGATACTGAATAAACCGCGATGTCTAACACTGTTATGCGTCTGCGGTATTTTTTTACTTTTTGACTGGTTACTTCGATGACAGTTTTTAACTCAGATTGCCACTCACGGACTTGATTGTATCTATACGCGGATGCTTCCATTATTACTTTACCCGGTGACCAATTAAGGTGTTTCGGCGACAAATTCCAAACAATACAAGTAATTAACTGTGTCTAATCCTCCCCGATTTTCGGCTTCCAGCGTAAAAGTTTCTTCGGTTCTTTTGTTTATCACCACAGACGCAACTCGGGAAAACCTGTTAGTTAAATCATGTCTGGTAGTTATCTTAAATTCTACAGCAGAGAGTACTGTCAGTCTGTATATTCCAGTAACATCTGCAGTATGTGTAATAGTCTTGTTTTGTTGTGACCATGTTTCCCTTCCTGATTTTATCGTACACACAAGGTTTTTTGGGGTTACTCCGGCAGGAATTTTAATTAAATTAAATTTTTCCATTATCTGCGGAATTCCATTTACTACGTTATCTAATGTTTCCTTAATTTCGGTGAGTTTCATACTGACGGCATTAGGTTTCCCGAAGAACTCATCTACGGTGTTAAGAACGTTTCTGCGAAGTCTTCCAAACTGGGTCACATGAACATCATACTCAGCTCGTAACGTGGATAATTTGGTATCTATGACGCTGTCGGCTGTGTCCACATACTGTTTGTTTGCTGCATCGTCGTTCGAGGCTGGATCTCTGAGTACGGTTATTTTGTTTCCATTCATGCTGAGTTCGCCGGTCATTACGTCGCCGGTTTTTTTCACACATTTATCAACACCTTTATCAATACTGTCTTTGATGCTTGCGATTGATATGTTCGAGTCCTTGATGCGGCCGCCATCACTAAATGCAACGAAGTTATCCTTGGTAGCTCCAAGAACTCTGCGAATTATATCATTCCACTTAATGTTGCTCGTTCTTAGTTTTCCTTGCCTGTCTTGGAAAATAGCAACTTCATCTGGGTCAACTCCAGCTATATTCAAAAGATTATCGACTTCATCTCGGGTCGCATATTTTGAGAGATCAACATCCGTGCCAGGTTTGACTTTTCTTGTGAAAGGTCTTCCGTAAATATCCACCATTATTCTTATTGCTGTTTTTCAAATGCGAGCATGAAAATGCCTAGCATTGGAAACGCTAGCGTTTCTCGATGCGGTATATTCATGCACTACTCGATGCGGAGACGTTGCTGGATTTCTTGAGATTGCATCAAGAACATTTAAAACCTCGTTTCCACAAATGGGCGGATCAATTAATGTTTGTGTTGGTAGCGTCGACTGCCACACTGGAATTGGAAATCCGAAGGATTTCTTGGAGAATCTGCTGTTGAGAGTGCGAGGCACTCCGCGGACATACCTGAGAAACTCAGTTGGCGGTGCTAAACCGTACGAATCGAAATAGATAATTCCACGTGGATCGATCGCGTAAGCAACCCAGTGAGTTCCCGGACCATCTTTGTTGTCGAGATTGATAATGCCAGTTTCTGGATTATTCGGCCGCGTCGGTAATTGATCTCGCATAAATACTCCTCTGAAATGTTTTATACGCAATCGCTTAACTGCATCGAGTAAATCAAAATTGGACGCTGGAAGCTTCAACATCGGGGACACTTTATGTTTCGGCGTTAGAATTTTTTTGGATACCATGATGCGGGAGTTCCTGGTAGTCTTAGCCCTGATCCGCGAGCGGATCTCCCCTTTTTTTTCTTGTATCCGTTTCCCGTTGCCTTTTTTAGTGCCAGTCCAGCTGCGGTTCCAACTGCACCAAGTGCTGCTGCCTTTGCTACGGCTGGTGCTGCCGCGGCAATCAACGCCGGTATTGCTGCGAGAAGAGGAAATATTCCACCGGTTTTAGTCATGTCCTTGATAGCTGCAGCAGAGAAATCAAGTCGGACACCGGTTTTTGCTGTTAGTGCCTTATTAAAATGTTTAAGCTGAGTATTAGTCAACGACAGCTTGTTTGGACCACCAACAAGTTGATCTCGTTTTAACGTTATTGATGTCCCGCACGTGCCTGCGTTCTTCGATTGCAATTTCTTCGTTTGACCGGAAGTCATGGTGACATTAACGTGACTGTATGACATTATATTTTATAAACTAATTTAATTGTTATATGTTTTTGGAAAACATCACATGTTTTCTACTGGAGCGTCGATGACCCTCATTCGTCCGCCAACACCTTCAAGTAGCATTGCTTTATCGGAAAGTATAACCGCGACAGCTCTAAAACCAGCAGGGCCTGCCATTCTAGTTGGAACAACAGGGGGACCTGCGGCCTCGTTTGCACCAATGATTTCAGGTGGAAACACAGCGACGTTAGCTCGAAAGTAAATATCAACAACAGTTTGTTTAGCCAAATCCATATGCTCGAGTGAAAAGTAGTAAATGGGATACAACGTTGTAAAATCCAACTGTGATATTTGCAGACCAGTGTCGACATTCTGATCGCGACCCATAAATGTCATTAAACGATGATATGCACGAGCAACTTGATTATTCCTAAAATTTATGGTTATGTCTTCGGATGGTTCTTGATGACCGTTTATCCGCAGCGAAACATTAGTGACTCCAAGATTATCAAATATCATGTGATTTCTTGTTTGTTCACCAACTCGGCTGTTATTTTGAAGTGCAATAAAAATGTGACGCGGCGCTGATATTCCCTGTTGTGATGATATATGCCAAGTAAACTGTCCAACGCCAGAACCTTGAGCAGAATCTGTTGTTGTTGTTAACCATGATATTAATGATTTGCCGCCTTGGTCCATAAAAGAAAGTAATCGTTGTTCTTCAGCGAGCGACGGGGACATCACTGGCATCCACAGTGCAAGTTTTGATAATACTACTTTACCGTTAAGTGCTGTCGTGTTAGCAATTGTATCAGCTACTTGATGCCAGAGAGCGTCATTGTCGTCACCTTTTCGGGTGAGTACAACTGAATGCTTGGCTCCAAAAATAACCTTTCGGACATTTCTGCAAAACCCAAAAATGTGAGACAGCGGAATTGCGCAGGAAAAATCTCTGCGATCTCCTGTTAGCATTAATTTACGCGTAGAAAATCCAAGATTATAATCAGGATTTGTTGATATTACTGCGATTGTATCTGCTGCTCCTCCTACTGCTCTTACAGGACCTATAATAACGTTTCTTTGATCGGGAAATTGACTATTATCCTTAGCGAACATCATTGTTGGGCCAGCTGATCTAGTGTAATCATCTGAATATCGTGCTAATCCAAGAATAGTTGTAGCAACGTCAACATTATCCTGAATTGTTTCAATCTCCCTCCCATCAATGCTATATGAAGCATTTCTAAATAGCGCCATGATGCCATTATTAACAAACCCAACTCGGGTATTAATGTCGTAGTTGGTATCATCATTTTTCAAAATAATACCTTCGACTTCAAGAAATGCTTCCGCGGGCAAGAAATATCTACTTGTGTCTTGGACTTGCAACTCAATTCGACCCCGTTGATCAGGTGTTCGTGCCTCGTAAGAATAATACTGATAATCGCGTACGGATTCGTCTTTGAGTGTTGGTGCGTCCATGTCGAACGCGGGATCAGATACACGTTTGAACATTTTATATAAAATTATTGTCGTCTAAAACGAAATCCGCTTCCTGATATCAGGCTTGTATTTATTTGTTCGGGTGTTTGGGTTACAAGCTCTGCAAGTTTTTGATTGGCAGCCTGATTTATTACTTTACTGACGTCCGCGGGCATAAGTTCAGTACTGGCCAGTTTCACCGGTGGTGGTTTTTTTGATCTGCGAATTAACCGTGACAGTCTGTCCTTGATTGACGCGAATGCTTTCCCGGCGAGATCACCAACAGATCCAAGGGCTTTATCCTTAATGACATCAATAGCTTTCATCGACAATTGTTTTGCAATCGGTAATGCCTTAGGGGCTATTCTTGAAAACAAACCAGTAATTGTATCACCGAGACCATCTCCGTAGGTTGCTCTGTAGACTGGTAATCGCGAGTTCACTACGCGGACTGGTAACACGCTAGCGTGTCTAGGTTGAGAATTGTGCACGATCATTTTATTTAATTATTGTTTCTCTAACTAAATTTACTAGTCGCTGTGGTAACCATCCGTGAGTTCATCAATGAGTCCCCGGTAAACGCCGATATCCATGATGCCACGCTGAAATAGCCTCTGACAGATATTTGCGGCTTCATTTATAATTTCCGGAGAGTTGTTTCCGGCACGTTTTCCTCCTATGAGAACTTCTAGCCGAGACACATCGTTGATGACACTATCAGGACAGATGTGGTTATTATATCCGTGACCGGTGTAACCTTTTCCTGTTTTCTTTAGTTTTGCTGATATTTTAACAATTTCATCAGTTACAGATCTTTCCTTTTTTTCTATCTTTTCTACCTTAGAGTAGGTATTCTTTTTCGGTATTTCTTTTTCTAATTTTTCTCTTTCATCCCTTAAATTTTTTAATTCATTTTGTAATTCTTTTATTTTGCTTTTCAGTTTTTCCTCTTCTGATATATCGGGGGGGATGGGCGACGAAACAGGAGTGGTAAAATCATCATCAGGAGCGCTAGCCCCCATTTGTTCAGGTGATGAAATTTCAAGCACTGGATCAGGCAGTGTCATTGCGGGGTCTATTTTTAGAGCTGGTGGTTTCTTCTCCTGTAGTCTCGACTGTTTTTTCATTTCCTTTTCCTGTATTTTTTTCTTCTTTTCTTCCTCCCTTTCCTGCCTTTTCATTTCCATTTCCTGTATTTTTGCCTGCCTTTCCCTTTCCTTTGCCTTCATTTGTTGGTCTCTTAGTTCCTTATTAACCCCAATTACGCCAGTTTTTATAAAATTATAGGTATCATCAGTGCTAGATATTCGAGAAATACCTCGGTTTACTTTGTAAACATAATCCCTCCAATCAGCCTGGGTTATACCCGAGGCAGCTCCTGGTTTTAGAAATTCTTGCCGGTTAGGATAATTTAAGACAATCCAAGCAGAAAACTCCTTAAGTTCATCCACGCTAGTAAGTGGAATATTTTTTATCTCAGTAATACCATCTTCGGTAAATTTATTAATAAATGTTTCCTTAGCAACTGTCACTACTCCGGCGGCACCTGGATCAACTACAGCACCTTCATCTGCCTGTTGCTGTTTAAGTTCTTCTATTGCTTGAAGTAACCCTCGTTTTGTTTTGGTAGGGTCAGCAGGATCAGTTTTTCCTACAATTGCAGTTTTAACTTCACCAGTAGCTGCTGTAATAGGCTTAAATAATTCCTCCGCAGATGTTGCAAACTCAACTCGCGCTTCTTGTCTTGCTCGTAATTTTTCTTTAACGGAATCATGGACCGGAATAAATTTTTTAATCGCGGCTAGTCGTTGTCGTGCCAATCTAGTTGTGAGTGCTTCTCCGATATTTGCCATTATTTATTTGTCCATGATTTAATTCCCCCGCATGGATTTGTGACAATAAATTTACACGACCCGCGTACACGATACCGCGTCGGCCTTGATACACTATTTGCGACATAAAAATGTTTCCTTGGAAACTCATTTCGTAGAGCAGCAGGGGGGCGCAAACTACACCTGATTTTTCGATGATACCTCGCCGTGGAAATTATGTCGGATACGAGTCGGATTTATTGAAGTAACTCGCGTTATATCAGCGGAAATACAAAGCATTTTCAGGGACATTTTTTTTTGTCTCGTTTTCTGAATAAAAGTGTTATTTCGTCGAAATAACGCTTCTATCGGGAAAAGTTTCAGTGGAAGGGGTATCTCGGAAAAGTATTTTGTAGGATTCGCCCCCCCTGCTGCTGCAAGTTATCGGTTTCTTGATCAATCTGAAATTGAGTGTTTTGAACGGTAACATCTGTCACTATTAACAGTGAAAAGCCAAAAGCACACTAATGCACTTGGACTTATGGCACTTATTGTATTAAACTCTTGAATAAGATTTGGTTATAACTGTTGATGCTATGTACCTGTATATGTGGCACAAACTAGTATTTTCTGAAAGATCTCTTAAAAGACAAAAGCAAAATTCACTTGTTTTAAACTTTAATGATAACAGAAAACTTTGCATTAGCTATAACCCCTGTTTAAAATGACCATGAAGCAAAGATATTTATCTAACTCATGGAAATTTAAGGTATTACATACAGTTCAATGTTATCTGACTCTCCAGATATGAATGAAAGGCAGAATTGTGTTTTTAGAGTTGTTCATGTCTGCCTGAGTGGCTTATATTTAGTTACATTGCCATTTGAAAAATAAAGATAATTGTGACAATGAAAATGTTTTATTTATTTATTGTTTATTTGTTTTTTTATTTATTTATTGTTCTATAATAGTGTATATTTGCATGTAACTTTTGTGGTTAAAAAAACATCAGAAGGAACTATTGGCCCCGGGCATCTTCACTTTATCAGATCTGGCCCTCTTTGCAAAGAGTTTGGACACCCCTGCTCTATACCAATACATTTCAGGGTTGCTTATCTCTATACCAATACATTTCAGGGGCTACTTATCACCTGCATCAGGTTTCCAGAGTCTACAGTTTCGTCTGATCGAGAACAAGCTTGGGCTCCAAGAGGTACAAATCTGAAATAAATTTATTCCTGATAAATATCGACAGAAGTTTTTCTTTTTAAAACAAAAGCACAACCTTGTTTGATTGCATCCAATGAAATAGGTATAAAAAAAATTAATTTTAGCATGGGCGTTTCATGAGAAGAAATAAGCTGGCTGTGTCACCTATTACTCCACACTCGGCATATTCCTAAACACTTCCATTTATTCCTTCTACTGAATAGCCAAATATTTCCAGAAATAGGATTACATGTATGCATTCTAGCTTGTACATGTTTTTCCCAACTGATATCAAGTTTGGGTTTTAGTTGAGTCTGTGCATGGTATCTATCAACTCCAGGGACAGCAGTAAACGAAACAACTTAACATAATCGACCCCATGTGCTTCGTTGCTACGAACAGTAGGTGCATGTAATACGGCTTATCACAAAATAAATAGTATATCCGGTGCATACAATGGCTGAAGAGTAATGTTAAGTATTTGATACCTTTTTATAAAAAATAACATAATCTCTATTAAAAGAACAATTTTGAAAACAGTTATCTAATTTAACGTTTTATTTTGTTAAACAAAAACATGATATTATTTAGCTGAGGAAAATATGGAAATAAATAAATAAAGCAATATGGAAATAAATAAATGAACTTATAACAATATTATTCAAATGCAATAATTAAGCAGCCAGCAAACTTGAAAGGCACATAATTGCATGGACGTATTATGGGTTTTGTGTATGCATGATCGTATCAGTCATTAAAGGTTATGTCCATCTTAATATATTTGCAGTATGGCATTATTTACAATATAATAATCTCCCTCTCCTTACTTTTGTTGTGTGTGTGTGTGTGTGTGTGTGTGTGTGTGAGATTTGGATATTTAACGTAGCTGTAACACTTTTTCAGTCATATCGCTACGATGTCTGCAGTGTGGCAGTTTATAGTGATGTCTAGCACTGGGGCATCATGCCGCAGACATGTAGCGTAATGTCCCACTCAGTCACATTATCCTGACTCCAGCCTGACCAGTCCTAATACTAACCTCTTAATGCTGAGCGCCAAGCGAGGTAGCTGTTAATACCATTTTTATGTCTTTGGTATGACTCGGCCAGGGAACGAAACCACGACCTCCCACATCCGATGCGGACGTTCTAACCACTAGGCCACCAGAACGGTCTGGAATGTTTGTAAAATTTTAAACATGAAATCTTCAAGTAAAAATTCTGATCTAATGTGCATTATTTTAATTTTTACAGGGAGATCGAGTCATGTACAGCCGACAGCATTACTCAGCAGTATTCAGCGATCAGAAATCCAAAGAGTTGTTGCAGGACTCCCTTGTTAAACCCAGTCTTCTGAAGGTCGTTGAGGTACTGTAGCACGTGAAAATGCGGCAAACGATAATATTTTACATTGCATTTGATCATTCATATATATATATATATATATATATATATATATATATATATATATATATATATATATATATATATATATATATATATATATATCCAGCGACGAAGAATATGTTAGCCACATGCGCGAGTTATAACTAGATCAACCCTAACCAAATTAAATGACGCAGTTGATAATATGTGTCCATTAATTTTAACAAAATACGTTTTTATACATGAGTATGAAAAAATATGAAGAATCGATTTGACATTGTATTCGAATTAACATGAACACGGTATTTCAGAGAAATAAACCGAGGAGTCGACCCTATAAGCCAAAATAAACTGACTGGTTCAAAACAGTTTACGAATCTAATAGATTCTTGCACTTTAGACAGTAAAGTGAGGTTAATTGTAAATAGGAATTCAGATTAATGGTAATGTATCGTTTATACCAACATTATTCTCAGATTGATACAAAACATCACCTATGAATATCAGCACTGGGACTTCTAAACCGGGACATAGTTTGGAGTACTCAGCAATTTTGTAAAATTCAACAAAAAGCTATTTCTCTAAAATACAAAGTAAACAATATAGCATCCTATATTATAGAGTATGAAATCCTAAATAGTCCTAAAAGTTATATCGCAAGTCCAAAAGTAGCGAGTATTCCAAACGAGTTCTAGTAGGGATCCAAAAGAAAACTAATCGGCTGTGCTGATGTGCCAATAGTCTGGAATAATCTGATTTGCTAACAATCTTGATGTATCCCAAAGATATGACACAAAATGTCTTTAAATGAATTCACAGTAATTCGAAAATAGCTACCTAGTCCTAAAGTTTATGAGCAGCTTGTAATTCCGATGAATAATTATAATAAATGAATCAAGTCATCTCAACTGAACAGAGCTAAAGCGGATTCACCTAAAAGCAATTTTTAAGACAGATAAATATAATTCTCTGGTAAACATCCCTGACATAACAACCTTAGACGCACTTTTCAGAACGAGAATGATGGTCGAATAATCATTTCCAGATTATTCTACTTGTCAAGAAGGTCGGGTCCTTTAACAGCTAATCAGTCCATAGGGGGAAAACCCATGATCTGAACTCAAATCCCATCAAATTCGTTTAGATTTCTTCTATAGCTTCCAAGGACAAGAGGCCACAATAACATGTTACTAAAACGAAATGATCTCATCCCAAATCATGCACCCACTATCTTAAAGCTATTTAATTTGTTTAAAAATAATATTTACAACCTATAATCAAAACAATTAACGCCTATAATATAGATATGCATAACGTATTCATCCTGATTTTTTATGCTTGCATTATTTGTTGACTCAACGAAACCTCCCATTATTTTCGATGCATTATACTCTCTGTGACGGCTTTTTATTAAGTATCAAAATACTGTGTCCAAAATACTTCAGAAATGTAAATAGTTTGTGCCAATTGGAAAATACTTTTGAAAATGGCAGAATTGGCTGGAGAATACACCTGGACTTATGATCGACGGATTCGACTTCACGGCCAAGTATAAGGAAGCCGTCAACCGATATCTGGATGAATCATATCTCATTCCGGCAAAGGTACTTCTATATTAGCTTCACTGTTTTCTGATTTTTAACCTACTTTCCTCTTTGCGCTTCAACGTTTCCGTCCTCTCCTTTCTCGAACCCAAGTAGAACAACATCCTGATCCACCAGTGGATTCCGTTATTATGATGTAGTTTTTTATCAGACTGCACCAATGCCACAGAACTGAGATCGTATGATGCCTTTGCTTGAATGTAGAAAACATTTTAATGGTTCCAGCTATACATATATCAGTCGAAATGCTAAAAATCATTTCACACCAGCTTGTGTATTATTATTATACACGGTGTGAACTTGGTGGATGTATAGTTGGCTCGTCCTATCCGTTTTCATTTTTATAAATATAACACGGTTGCTTAAAACGAATTTTAAGTTTATTTTATTTTAGGAGAGATTATAAATTTAATTAAAAATAAGTAAAATACTATCATTTCTCCTTCGTCGACATTCTTTTGAATTTAGATATATGACAAATTAAATTTCTGAAATTTCAGTAGACTTCAGCAAAATTTGACACATTTGCGCAGAACATTGTTGCTGAATGTGACGAAAACACACGTTAGCCTGACGTCTTACATGTTATTACACGCTATATTTACATTTCCTTTCCTCAGAAAGTTTAAGATTTCGAGTGGTTAAATATCTTTACTCCAAACATTGTTTGGCAAACTACTTTTTGTTAAGGCTGCAATGTTTACACATGTAAACGGCTTAGTTTAGTTTACTGGCTGTAAACATATAAACTGTGTAAACGTGTATACGAACATGCAAGTAGCTGTCGGGAACTTAGGAACTACACGTTCCCGTCCAACAATACAATTCCATATCTCTGTTTTATAGGACTTTTTAGTATGACCTTTCTGTTGATTCATTTCCGACAGTATGTAGATTCTCTCATTGAATGTAACATCGCTAGGAAAAAGCAGAACCTGACGTGAATTGGTTGTAACGAACATTGTTCAATATTACACATCAGGTCGTTTTTTTTCTAACAAATTAGATAAGTTTGATAAATTTTATTTACCCTACACAATTCACCTTTGAAACGCATGTTTGTTTACCCTTGAATAACAGCATTCTATTTCAAAGAGACTTCTTTTCAAATTTGTGAGCCACTGCATAGTTTCTTATTACTGTAGAGCTGCAAGCACCATTTGCGCATGTCCAGGCAATACGTCCTGTTCACTATTTTATGGTGTAGGCCTTCATACATGTAGCAGCTGGAAACAATATTACGACTGTCCTAATGATGTTTTACTGAATCTATCAGATATATTCAACAAAGACATGTTTTACAAACTGAACCCTATCAGAGGTAAAATACACATAGTTAAGGAGCCAATCACAAGTTTAGCAAGGTGTGTGTGTGATTTGGATTTTTAACGTAGCTTGAACAATTTTTAAGTCATATCGCTACGATGTCTGCAGTGTGACAGTTTGAAGTGATGGCTAACACTTGGGCATTCATGCCGCAGACATGTAGCATGATGTCACACCGAGTCAAATTATCCTGAGACCAGGCCGACCAGTCCTAACACTAACCTCTTAATGCTGAGCAGCTTTTGGTATATGTTATTACTATTTTTATAAGTCTTTGGTATGACTCGGCCAGGGATCGAACTCACGACCTCCCGCATCCGAGGCGGACGCTCTCACCACTAGGCCACCGTAGCGGTCTACTTTAGCAAGGTACCCATTATAATAGCTGTCACCTGTTCATTAAACCTGGGGGAGAAACGTTCGATTTTCTAATCGTTTAATGAAATTAACGGTTACTGTAAACCGGTTACACATTTAGAATGTTGGTAAACATTGTAGCCTTGTTTGTTGTTTCCTAGCATTGAATATCCTTGTTAGAAA